>CM061064.1:134771846-137171846 GCA_030762895.1 Sophora flavescens
TGCCCTCGCCGTCACGATAGGCTCTCCACACTGTCATCTCCACCTTGTGGTTGTAGGTCATCTACCGTGTCGATAACATACATAGAAAGAATAAAGGAAGAAAGGAGATAAGCAACAGAACATGGTCATGAAAATGGGGATGGGGACACATAGAATAATAATCGTATATACATATACACATACAACAAGTAATAGGCAACCATATTCCGAATCACACCAATACAGTACATCCTTAAAGTTTAATTTTAGATCAATCCTCTAAGGAGTCTCACTCCTATGCATGTCGGCCGATGTCTCTCATCCGGGTCTCAGCCCCGGGGTATTCCCTTATCAACCCTCTTTGCTTAGGGAACGTTTCCCTTATCAAGCATCTCCGCTTAGAAAATGTTTCCTTATCAAGCCTCTTTGCTTAGGGAATATCAGTTAGTTTGTCTAGGAAACTTTTTCGCTCGTCATGACCCATAATAGTGCATCTCTCTGTGAGCTCAGCTCCATCAGAGGTATCTGGGTCGCCTCAGATGGTCATCCTTAGACGTGGACACTCTGGGTAAAGTAGAGATAACTAGGCTCTACTGGGGTACACGATGCATTAGGAGCTAACAAATGGTCACTGTGAGCCTCCCGAGTCCAGTTTTGCATCCCCAAGGTCTCTTCACAGAGCAGCCCCTCAGTAATCCGTACTCGTACTCAAGTACAACTAACCTCGTATGACACCCAGTCATACAGCTCGCCACCTTGGCAAAAATGCAATGCAACAACCATCACTATAGTTAACACCAGAACCTTCTAACACATTCACGATCTCATCATGGATACCCGTACTTCCACGGCCTCAAAGACACAGTCTCAAGGCATTACCTTGGTGTCAACTCTCAACTCATCCATACAATAGATATTCATCATAAAAACCATCCAATCATCAATGCTCGTATACCAATACAAAATAATCACATAATCACATTCAATATATCAAGTATAGCAAATATCACATATCATCATGTATAATTCAAATATCACAGTAGCATGCAATTCAGACAACTTCAACCAATATCAACTTGCTAACTTAAGATATCAAACTTACTGTCAATAAACCTACAACTACTAAACCCGAGACAACATTGAAATATTATTTTATATCGGTTTAGATGTTGTCGATTATTCGACATCCTAGTAGGATCTGGGGCACCCTACACACAACAATATTTAATTATTATTCTATGCTTGCCTCCCCGACGATGTCGGTTACTTTCCCCCCACCTTACTGAGGTGCGCACTTTCCTGTAAAAGCTCTGAATGCTTCTTCGCTACCGGCAGGAACCTCGGCACGCTTCTCAAGAAGAACCTCAAATCTGATATGAACACCTACGATATGTCCACTGGACCAAAAATTTTCCCGAGCACACGCACGAGGTCCAAAAATAGCCAGAAACACAGAATCAATCGCATAATCTACAACCGACTAACACAGGAATTGAAACGATGACCCAGAACGAATTAAACACAAGAAATCAAAGAAGAAACTTACCAACACAATGAATGTCCCACGAAGTCAGATTCGACTTCGAGCCCGAAGTCGAATTCCCGTTCGATTGACTTGATCGAAAGACCCGTAAAAACCTAAAACGCGTGGAAAGCAATATCGGGACTAAGAATAGGATTAGAATGAATTTAAATAACTTTAAAAGGGCAAATTTCAAAGGCATCAATACTGAATTACCTTTATGAAAATGATATGCAAAGACACAACGTTGAAGATGTCGAAGCCGTGAACACGAATATGCAATCGGTTTGAAAATCCGACAACCGAAACCACCTTAACTCAAGCTTATATATGGCATGAAAATGGCTGTCTTTGGGAGAGTTTATCTTCACTTTTTCCTCTGGTTATGCGCCCAAAATAAGAGAAGAAGATGATGACCATGCCTTCATTTCCTTTTTATATTACTTAGTTTAGGATTATTTAATTATTATCTTAGTTTTAGTGGAAGACAAGTGTCATTGCTTGCTATACTTAGATAGTTAGTGGGCTAGGTGTCATGTGTAGGTGGGTTTAGCAACATTTTAGTGGAATGTGAGGTGGCGTGATGGTATGGCAACACGTGTCACCACGTGTTGCTCCGTTGGCATAATCGGGTGTTTTCTTCTGTATCTTCCTACTACTGGAATATATATTTTTTTTATTAGTTTAGGCTACTAAAAAAATTCTTATTCTCAAGCCCAATCTAATTTTAATATTCTAATTCTCAATTAATTAATTAATTAATTAACTGACTAATTTATCACTTAGTTTAGCGTTTGTTTGCGTTTTGGACCCGTTTCAACTCCGATTCTCCTCAAACTTGAAACACAAGATAACTAACACCAAAGGAACATGATTAAGTATTTAATCATACTTAATCTCTTCCTTAAACCCTAATCAAGAAATCAGGGTGTTACACTATCACCTCTCTCTCACCCTTCACCTACCCCTCAAACCTCACCACAGAGACCTCTACCCACTCCTTTCAACCCTTCTGAGCCATTACCCTAAGATCAAATCAATCCTGATCTTCTTAGCCCGTATGACTTAAAAGAAATCGGCAAACTTGTTGCTGAATAGACTACAGTAAGGCTGAATCAAGCCTCTTGGAAACACAGACCCAATCCTACTGCTTGCATGAAGGCCAATACTGTATTGAAGATCTATCTTGACATAGGATATGTCTGTCCAAAGCCAAAGTTGAATCCAAAATCCAAGAAGCCTTTTGTCTGGCTGAAAAGAAAGCATCAGAAACTGAAGTTCCCTAGATGGTCTACTTCGTTCATGAGTCACCCCGAGCCTGATGTTCTTCAAGACCCAGCTCATCACTGTGGCCTATCTCTGATTGACAAACTCAAGACACCTACAGATAGTGTCCATCTCAGTTCTTATTAGATTCCCTGGATCGGATATCCATATGAAGATAGAGCAGAATCAAGGCAACTCTACCCCTTCCAACCAACTCTTATTTTCACTCCTTTTCTAATCATTTTACCTTTGTCTTTTTATGAAAACCTTTTTTCTGTTTACTCTTTTGATTTACCAATTAATTATAAAAATTTGACTTGGTTTTTCAATTATCTTTCCCCTCTTTTCATTTCTTTCTCTAATTTAGAAATCCCCTCTTTTAAAATTCCCTGTTTGCAACCCCTTGGTTTGTTGCAATCAGTCTTTCTCCTAACTCTCTCTTTATTCCCCATTGTTTTTTATCTCACTTTTATTTTCTCTTTTGGTCATTTTTTCCCTGACACTATCTAGAAATAGTTCCATATGAACCACCCTCGACTGCAAACCCTTCTAACCCTGGCCCCACATTTTCATCTCCACCTGATGATACTGCTGCACCGGCATCCACCATCATTGGAATGGATCCAGTAGCTCGTGCAGAAATCAGCGGTCTTCGTGAGACCATGCAAACTGTTGTAGCTCTTCTCACCAAGATTGTTGAGAAACATCAACTTTAGTTTTCGTTACCTTTATCAGCAATGTAATAAGTCAATGATGGTTAAATCAATAAATGTTGTTTTCAGATGCATTTTATTTATTCTGTTACTTTATCTTTTTGCCGATGACAAAAGGGGGAGAATATATTCGTATATCAGAACTAAAATAACTATCTAATGAAACTCAAAAGATAAGACACTATTTATTCATGCGTCTGATTTCTTTATGGAAGCATTAGTTCAGGGGGGAGCTTAAGAGGCTTAATTAACTTGAATTTTCTTATAAGCTTGAATATAGTCATACTTCATATGATTGTTTGTGCTTAAATCTGTTTTTATCCATAGTTCATTAAAATCATAAGATAATGTTTGTCTTCATCAAAAAGGGGGAGATTGTTAAGACTACATCTTTAGACATCTCTGATTTTGATGAATCCAAACAAAGAATGATTTTAAGTGAACCATTTGAAATATACTAATATGTGTATTAAGTGTGCATATCAGTATACAAGAATCTCATGACAAAGAAACAAAGTTTTAATGATGCATCTGAAGTATGATGCGTCTGAACAATGACTCGATCTCTATCAAATTCTGATCAAGCGACTGAAAGTCCCTCGCTTCAACAATATTCAAACACGAAGAATATTCTCTGATTATTTTGAATAAAGAAATTCGATATCAGAAAGCTCAAAGCACTATTTCGCGCATGAATAATCATTTTTTGCAAATAGCAAAGTAAACTTTATTTGAACACAGACCCGCTTAGCACAAATAAGGAAAGTAGCACTGCCCATGTCTGAAAAGCAACAAACGCTGCTCTGAATCAAACTGCACTCTGATAAAGCTATGCCAACCTATACGTTCAATCTGTCTTGAAGCTCACCAACGATCATAAACGTTAAATGAAAGACCAGAACAACTCTATTGAAATTTATGGATGAAGAACAAAAGAATACTCAGCTGAAGATGATGTAAGCTCGTTGGAAATTGATTTGGATAAAGAGAGCATTCAAGGTCTTGGTGGCCCAATGACAAGAGCAAGAGCAAAGAAAGCCCAAGAAGCCCTAACTCAATTAGTGGTTCTCTTAATGGACACAAGCCCAAGTGCACATGCGAGTAATGAAGACAATGAGCCCAAGTTAATAACTTTGCTCATCCAAGCCCAAGAAGCATGAAGAGGGCGTGCAAGTCCACATAATTAGGAAGGGAAATCTCTTGCATTAAATTGTATTGATTATGATAGGATTACACTTTTAATTTGAGAAACAAGTGTAATTCCACATAATCAGGGAGGGAAATCTTTTGCATTAAATTGTATTGATTATGAGAGGATTACACTTTTAATTTGAGAAACAAGTGTGATCCCACATAATTAGGGAGGGAATCTTTTGGCATTAAATTGTATTAATTATGGGAGGATTGATCTTAGGCCATTCCTCTATAAGTAAGACGCCCCCCCCCCCCAACACATGAATACAATTTGGATATTATTTTGGATTGAAATCCTTTTGTGAGAATTTTGTTCTCCTTGGTTCTTGGTTGAGCCATCTTGTTCTTATCAAGAATCCACGATTCTTGTGGCGAACGTCATAGGCTTATCAAACAGTCTTGTTTGTGGCGCCTCCACCATTCCTTCCTCATCCACTTTTGTTTCTTTCTTCATCTAATTTTTTTACAAAGTGTTACACGAAAATTCACTTGCTTAAAATTCAACCAAAAAAGATCTTCAAAGGCAACCTCACCATTTGGTTGTCATCAAGTGGTATAAAGCTTAGGCTTTGGTTGAATTTTCTGAGTTTGCTCTTCTTCTTCTACCTTTCTTCTTTTCTTCTTTTAAAACCAAAAAAAAAAAAAAAAAAAAATTAACACTTTGATCTTGTTGAACGGAATTTCGTTTGTGTTGTGTTTCTGCCCCAAAGCTTCAAGTTGCAATTAGTATTTCTCTTCTCCTTAAAGTTCAAAAAAAAAAAGCGCAATTTTTCAAAAAAAATATAGTGAAGTAGTGCATGAAATAGTGAGAAAAAGAGAAGAGACAAAGTTCTATTTGGGCAATTAGTGTTCAAAAAAAAAAAAATTCCCTTCTTTCTTGTTTCATCATTCTCAAGGTTTTTTTTTTTCCTTTCTAGCCTTTCTTTTTTTTGTTTCCTTGTTTGATAAGTTTTTGTGATTTTTGTTACTTGATTTTTGGATTTTTTTTGTGTGGAACGTGGTTGACTCCTCTAAGACCTAAAAGAGAACAACTGAGTGGAAAAAGGCAAGAGTGAAAATTACATCTTGTGTGGAAAAAGCCAAATGAGTGAAATACATTTGTGTGCACAAGTGAGGGAGTGTAGTGAGGAATTTTATAATTTCTTGTTATCTTTTGATATTGTGTCCAAATGATGGCAGCCCATGAAGATAGTCCACCATTATCTCCAAGGTCAGCCACTCTTCAAACTAGGATGACCAATCAAGTCCAAGCTCTTCAAAGGCAATTGGAGCAAATGCAAGCCAATTATGATCGACAACTTGCTCACCTACACCGTGACGATTCAAGTGACTATGATAGTGAAAGAGTAAGGCCTAGAGGAAGACGACATAGAGGAGGAGGACATAGGGGAGAGAGGCGTGATAGAGGACTTGAAGGGGTCAAAATCAAGGTTCCTCCCTTTATTGGGAAGAATGATCCGGAGGCTTACTTGGAGTGGGAGCTAAAAATAGAACAAGTCTTTGATTGTAATTCATAAAATGAGAGCAAGAAGGTGAAAGTAGCCGCCCTTGAGTTCAAAGAATATGCCCTTGTGTGGTGGGACCAAATACAAAAGGAAAGGAGGAGACATGGAAGAGAGCCTATAGACACTTGGGAGGAGATGAAATTTATCATGAGGAAGAGGTTCGTCCCAAGTCATTATCAAAGGGACATTCACAACAAATTACAAAGGCTTACCCAAGGGGCCAAAAGTGTTGATGAATACTTCAAGGAGATGGAGTTGGCCTTACTTAGGTCAAATTTTCAAGAAGATAGGGAGGCTACCATGGCGAGATTCATACATGGGTTGAACCAAGATATTCAAGACATAGTGGAGTTGAAAAATTATGTGGAACTTGAAGATTTGGTCCAACAAGCCATTAAAGTGGAGCAACAAATTAAGAGAAGGAAGTCTAAGTATTCTTCTTCTTCATCTTCCAAATTTCCATCCTCAAATTGGAAGGACAAGCAAAAGAAGGAGGGTGCACCCCCCAAGGAGGCCGTGAGCAACATACAAGGAAAGAAACCCATGGAGGCAAACTCTAGGAGCCGTGATGTAAAATGTTTCAAATGCTTGGGCCATGGGCACATAGCATCCCAATCTCCAACAAAGAGAACGATGGTGTTGTCCATGAATGGGGAAGTGGTATCTCAATCCGAGGCTTCAAGTGGAGAGGAAAGTGAAGGAGATGTGTTCATGTCGGATGGTGATTTACTCATGGTGAGGAGGCTTTTGGGAAGTCAAGTGAAGGATCATGAAGCAAGCCAAAGGGAGAATATCTTTCATTCTAGATGTCTAATTCAAGGAAAGGTATGTTCTCTAATCATTGATGGTGGGAGTTGTGCCAATGTTGTAAGAACTAGATTGGTGTCCAAATTGAATCTTGTTACTAAGGCACATCCAAGGCCATATAGGCTTCAATGGCTAAGTGAGGTTGGGGAAATGGTTGTGAATAAACAAGTAGAGGTTCCATTCTCGATTGGAAAGTATGAAGATTGTGTACTTTGTGATGTGGTGCCTATGGAGGAAAGCCATATGTTGTTGGGAAGGCCTTGGCAATATGACAAAAAGGCCATCCATGATGGGTTCTCAAATAAGTTCACCTTCATGCATCAAGACTGAAAGGTCATTCTTTCTCCTTTATCTCCAAAGCAAGTTAGTGAGGATCAAATAAGAATGAGAGAAAAAAGAGAGCAAGAGAGAATAGAAAACGAGAGTGAGAAAAAGAAAGAAAAGGAGAGTGAGAAAAAGAAAGAAAAGGAGAGTGAGAAAAAGAAAGAAAAAGAGAGTGAGAAAAATCATGAGAAAAAAAGTGAGAAAAATAGAGATGCAAAAGAGGGAAAAGAGAGCTATTTTGCAACAAAGAGTGAGGTAAAAAGTGCATTGGTCTCAAGGCAGCCCCTATACCTACTTTATTGTAGGGACTTTTGTTTGAATTCTAACGCCTCTAATGA
This sequence comes from Sophora flavescens, assembly GCA_030762895.1. NCBI lineage: Eukaryota > Viridiplantae > Streptophyta > Magnoliopsida > Fabales > Fabaceae > Sophora > Sophora flavescens. The sequence goes on from CM061064.1 coordinate 134,779,495, forward strand.
TATCTCTTTGTCTAGTGGTGTTAAAAATCTTTTGCAGGAATTTGGAGATGTTTTTCCAAAGGAGGTGCCACACGGGCTTCCACATCTACGTGGGATTGAGCACCATATTGATCTCATTCCGGGCGCGTCATTGCCCAATAGGCCAGCCTATAGGAGTAACCCTCAAGAGACTAAGGAGATTCAAACCCAAGTGGAGGAGATGATGCAAAAAGGGTGGGTTCAAGAAAGTATGAGCCCATGCGCAGTACCGGTAATTTTGGTACCAAAAAAGGATGGTAAGTGGAGGATGTGCACAGATTGTAGGGCTGTGAATAACATCACAATTAAATATAGACATCCTATCCCTAGGCTTGATGATTTGCTTGATGAATTGTGTGGTGCATGCCTATTTTCTAAAATTGATTTAAAGAGTGGGTATCATCAAATTAGAATTAGGGAAGGGGATGAATGGAAAACTGCCTTTAAAACAAAATATGGGTTGTATGAATGGTTAGTAATGCCTTTTGGGTTAACAAATGCACCTAGCACTTTTATGAGGCTCATGAACCATGTTCTAAGAGATTTTTTAGGCAAGTTTGTTGTGGTGTATTTTGATGATATCTTAATATATAGTAAAAACTTGGATGATCATCTTGAACATTTAAGGGTTGTTTTACTTGTATTAAGAAAGGAAAAATTGTATGCAAATTTGGAAAAATGCACTTTTTGTGTGGACCATGTGAATTTCCTTGGATTTGTGATAAATGCAAAAGGGGTCCATGTGGACCAAGAGAAAATCAAGGCCATTCGAGATTGGCCAACCCCCAAAAATGTGAGTGATGTAAGAAGCTTTCATGGTTTGGCTAGTTTCTATAGGAGGTTTGTTAAGGATTTTAGTACTTTGGCTGCACCTTTTAATGAAATTGTCAAAAAGAATGTGGGATTTAAGTGGGGGGAAAAACAAGAGCATGCTTTTAAGGGACTTAAAGAAAAACTCACCCATGCACCAATACTTGTTTTGCCTAATTTTGCTAAATCTTTTGAGATTGAATGTGATGCTTCTAATATTGGTGTTGGTGTTGTTTTGATGCAAGAGGGGCATCCAATTGCTTATTTTAGTGAGAAATTAAGTGGAGCTTCCCTTAATTATCCCACCTATGATAAGGAATTGTATGCCTTAGTAAGAGCTTTGCAAACTTGGCAACACTATCTTTTGCCCAAAGAGTTTGTGATTCATAGTGACCATGAGTCTTTGAAATATTTGAAAGGGCAAGGAAAGTTAAATAAAAGGCATGCAAAATGGGTTGAATTTCTTGAACAATTTCCATATGTGGTGAAACACAAACAGGGTAAGGCTAATGTTGTGGCGGATGCACATCAAGTGGTGGAGGCCAGAAGAATCAAAATCAAAACACAATTAGGAAATGTTACAAGTGTGGAGACTGTGACACCCTAACTCAGGTCATCACATTACTACCCGTTTAAGGAAATAAAATTTAATTTGCTGGTTGCTTTCGGAAAATATTGTTTTCTTAACGTTCATCTTTTCAAAATATGGTGATAATTTTTTTTCCCCTTTTAATCCTCCAGACAACAACAACGAAATCAAACCACACATACTTACATACTGTATATAAGTTATACAACTATACTGCCTCATATGTCTTCACACTTATATAATTATCAGTTTAGTGACTCTCAAAACATAACATAACTCCATAGGACCTAAGCTGGTCGTAACTAACTGACACTACCGTCAACTGGAGCAGCACAGCATGCCTTGAACTAGACAGCCTTCTCCTTCTTGTAGAAATCTTATCCCTTGTGCATCTCTGATATGTGTTGTAAGGGTGAGACACCAATATATGGATTTAACAAAATAACTAAATGCTCACACAAAGGAAGACACATACACATATACATAAACATCTCAATTATAGCATACATTTTATCAGTGGGTTTCACACCCCAAACATCAACATTGAAAAACTATGCATGAACACTTCTATCCATCATCTAAACATTCACACTTAATCTCATGAGATATCTCCAACATTGTGATGAGTTGATCAGACTCGATAGTTACAGGCCCGCAGCCACAGACGCACAGTCACAGACGCACAGTCACAGACCCTCAGTCATAGACCCTCAGTCACAGACCCGCAGTCACAAACCCGCAGTTACAGACCCTCAGTCACAGACGCTCAGTCATAGACGCACAGTCATAGACCCGCAGTCACAGACACACAATCAAAATACAGGCCCACAGCCATAGACACGCAGTCAAAATACAGGCACGTCTGCCAAATGCATGGAAAAACACTCTGTTCTTGACATTTTTCTTTGTTCTCAATCTTTCTTTGCCGAAGCTCAAAATGGCTTACGACTCACACATAATTTTAAAACACCCTTAAAACTTTTATTACAACACAGGACCTCACAGTCCGAGTGCTCAATCACAACACCTCTCGACCGATGCACCAGTCAGAGGTTCGTGGTAATAGAAAACATATTCAAATGTTTCAATACAGTATACCTCATGTATACAATATAGGCCCTCAAAGTCCAAATGACTTAGTCCATCACAACACAGAACATCAGTACCCCGACGTCTCGGTTACTAAGTCCAACTGTACTTTCAACACGGTGAAATCAACTTTTGATTCTCAGAAATTCTTTTCCATGGTAGAAATTCATTATAAAATCCTTAAATAATAAAACTTAGTTTTTCATAAACCAATGAGCCACTTGAGGTGTAATTCCCTCAAAATAGGCACTGCCGTTTCAAAAATACTTGCCGTCTACACTTTTCCAAATTTGCCGTCAAATATTATTTTTAAGACTTTTAAGCCAAAAACTTAACTTTTTCCACTTAATTAATTTTCAAAAATCATAATTAACTTATTTTCACCAATTACTTTTATAAAAGAATATTTTGTAATATTCCGGGTTTCTTACGTAAAATTTAGCAGTGCTAAAATATTTTCACGGTTTCGCGCTCATTGTGACTCATAATTCCCTTTTCCAGAAATAGATTATTAAAATAATAATATTTTCCAAAACTCCTTATTTTCCTCAAAATAAAATTCCTTTAATATTATATATCAATATTTTACCATTAAAACATTGAATATAATTTGTGTAGCTTCTTAAAGCTTTTATCCGATTAACTTTAATTGAGCACTGACCACTGTCAGGCTTCTCACACATCAACCAACAGTTATATCACAGATATTTCCCAGGCAGATCATGCATCATAGAAGTATAATATACAAATGCAAATAATTAAATAAATTAAACACAACTCCACACCAATACACCGATAAACCACACCACATATAAATCATATAAACCACACCACGTAATCAACAAAACCATTAACCACAACCACATATAAATCATATAAACCACACCACAAGCAAATAGTTATTGAGAAAAATCCCTCAGGTAAGCTCCCCTTACCTCTTGAAGACTCCCTGATAAACTTACAGACTCCTTCGGAATTTCAGTTACCTCGTAAACGTCGTACTCAACTAACCTTCAACCATTACAACCAAATAGTTACAACTCAAGAAACTAAAACATTCTAAACCCTAATACATAGTCACGGCCTCTAGGGTTTTTGAATGACTAAAACTTCTAATCATGATTAAATTATGGATTAATGATCCTTGATTAACCTAAATCATAGATTAGTGACTAAATAACTAAGTTTAAAACTCAAAACTTCCTAACTCTTTTATACATAGATTCGGCCTTAATAGGTTCCTAGAGCTAGGGTTCTTAGTTTAACAAATCAACTTGGATTTATAAAGCATACATACTAAGAGATTGATTTCTAAGATCATTTATGAAAACCATGAACAAAACTCAACAAAACTCACCCACTTAGGGTTCGGCCAACACTAAGATATTTTGAGAAAATATTCATTTTAAGAGACTAACATGGATTAGAGTGTGTAGTCATACATGCCATATAGAATACATGATCATACATGAAAACACATGAACAAAACTCTACCAACCCTAAGGTGATAGGTTCGGCCAAAGCTAGGTTTTCAAGAAAGAAATTTTTGATTACATCATGCTATTGGATTTAGATAATATGCATGATATCAAGAAGATAGAAAGTGGTTTCATCCTTATTAGATTTTTCTAGAATTTATTATGACTTTTCAAAGTTCAAGGGTTAGAAACTTTAAAGTGATGAACAACCATGATATAAGCCTTGAATCAAGAAACTTACTAAAGAACATAGGCATGATTAAGAATGAAGATTAGGATTTACCTCTTGAAAATCAATGACAAAGGAAATCCAAGAACTTGCTTTACAACATAGAACTAAGGAACTTGTAAACTTTAGAGTTTTGGAAGCAAATGACAAAAGAAACTAAATGAAAAGTGAGAGTAGGGTATTTATAGTGAAAGTGGCATCAATGTTGGAAGACTCTAGATGATGGTGAGTTGTCATGTTCAAGGATCAAAATGCAATTAAGTTCTAAGGACCAATTTGCAAAGATTCCAATAGTTGAAGGACTAGTTTGCAAATTATCAATAAAGTGTCATGATGACCATTTGCCACATTTAATGCAAACTTATCTTGACTAACTTGACTATTTTTGGGCTGATTTGTGGCATTAGATATTTTAGGAAAACCTAACTTGTTGAAGAAGTTTTGAGAATGTTAAAGAATAATGTGGAAGAATGTAGAACATTCTAGAATTTTCTTGAATCATCCAACAAATGAGGGCAGCCATCAATCCCTCATGGGCTTGCGCATGGGCTGGGTTATTTTGGGCTTGGGTTCATTTTTGTGGGGCCCACTTGAAAATTTAAGCATTAAGCTTAAGATAGGAAACTTAAGGAAACTTCAAATGGCTTTATGGAATCAAACCATGAACTAGAAAATTTTGGGCTTCTAAGCCACGACCATTTGAGATTGGAAACAAGGATTCTAGCCCATTCCACTTGAAAAAACTTAAAAAAACTAATTTAGGGACAAAAGGGTAATTTACAGAAAGTTCAGGGACTTAACCGTAAAATTTCTAGATTTTCTATTTAACCCTGAAAAACCTTCTAGACTTAAAACTATGATTCATCCCCTTGAATCATCTCAAAATCCTAAGATAAACCCTCTCTCTACTCTTATAAACTCTAATTTCCCTTCCGTCGTCTACCCGATTACGCTTTCCGCCCGTAATACGTAAATTATTTTATTTTTTTCTGAAAATAATTCTAAAAATACAAAATTGTAGAAAATAAAATACTAAACTTAATTCTTTCGTTCACGAATTAAAATTAGGTCTTTGGAGCAGTATTATCATACTGTCAATGGAATTCGCAGGCCGGGTTTCGCCTGACTTTCCAACCTAAATTTTAATCGTAGCTTCCTACATTCAAGTAGGATTGAGTGGTAAACTCCGTCTATTAAAAATAGTTTTCTAAGTCTCAGATAAAAATATAAACATAATTATATAAATTTTAGATATTAGAAAACAGCGAAAAGTCGGGGTGTTACAGAGACCCAAATCATATGGCGAATAATTGTTCATTTAAGGCACCCAGGTGTTTCAATTGTGGTCAGGTAGGACATATGGCTAAAGACTGTGGTAAACCAAGGACTACACCAGTTGTCAATACTGTCAAGACCAATAAACCGATAGCTAAGGGGAGAGTTTACACCATGAGTGGTGCTGAGGCTTCTGATTATGACGATCTCATACAAGGTAGTTGCGACATAACTGGTAATCTCTTAACAATACTTTTTGATTCGGGAGCGACGCATTCCTTTATTTCGATGGATGTTGTGAAACATTTGAAATTGCCTATTTCTTCTTTGTCTTATGACTTGATTGTTTCAACTCCAAATGCTAGGCCAGTTGTTATGAATTCTATATGTCTGAACTGTCCTATTGTTGTTCAGGATAGACATTTTCTTGTTGATTTGATATGTCTGCCTTTAATACAGTTAGATGTAATTTTAGGCATGGATTGGTTATCTTCCAACCATATTATGTTAGATTGTGCAAATAAGACTCTAGTTTTTCCTGATCCTGAGATTTCTAGAATTTTATCTACCAACCATATAAGAACTTTTTCGAGAGAAAGAGGTCAGGGATACATGCTTTTAACTAACTTAGAAGTCGAGAGGGAGATCGATTTGAGTACTCTGCCTATTGTGAGAGAATTTCCGGATGTGTTTCCTAATGATGTCCCTGGATTGCCGCCAGTAAGAGAAATTGAATTCTCCATCGATTTGATTCCAGGAACAGGGCCGATTTCTATTTCTCCGTATAGGATGGCGCCTACAGAGCTTGTTGAATTGAAAACTCAAATAGAGGATCTTTTGTCAAAACAATTCATTCGACCAAGTGTTTCTCCGTGGGGAGCACCAGTTCTGTTAGTAAGAAAGAAGGACGGAGGTTCGAGACTTTGTGTGGATTTTCGACAACTAAATAAAGTGACGATTAAGAATAAGTATCCGTTACCGCGTATAGATGATCTGATGGATCAATTGCGAGGAGCTGTTGTGTTCTCGAAGATTGACTTGAGGACAGGATATCATCAGATTAGAGTAAAAAGTGAAGATATTCCAAAAACTGTTCAGAACTCGTTACGGACATTATGAATATCTCCTAATGCCATTCGGAGTAACCAATGCACCAGCCGTTTTCATGGACTATATGAATCGGATTTTTCGTCCGTTTCTTGATAAGTTTGTTGTGGTGTTCATTGATGACATTCTTATTTACTCTAAGAGTAATGAGGAACATAAAGAACATTTGCAACAAGTTTTACAGATTTTGCGTGAGAAAGTTCTGTATGCGAAATTGTCTAAGTGTGAATTTTGGCTTAAGGAAGTGAAATTTTTAGGACATGTGATTACCGAGGAAGGCATTGCTGTCGATCCTGCAAAAGTGGAAGCGGTACTTTCTTGGGAAAGACCAAAGACAGTAACGGAGATCAGAAGTTTTGTGGGTTTAGCCGGTTACTATAGAAGATTTATCGAAGGATTTTCCAAGATAGTTGCGCCGTTGACTTTGCTTACGAGAAAAGATCAACCTTTTGTGTGGGAAGACAAATGTGAAGAAAGTTTTCAGAAGATCAAGGAACAATTGACAACTTCACCAGTTTTAATACTGCCTGAACCAAACGAACCTTACGAAGTGTATTGTGATGCTTCTTATCAAGGTTTAGGATGTGTGTTGATGCAACATAGGAAAGTTGTAGCTTACGCATCACGTCAATTGAAGACACATGAAAGAAATTATCCGACGCATGATCTGGAGTTGGCTGCAGTAGTTTTTGCACTGAAGATCTGGAGGCATTACTTGTACGGAGCAATATTTGATGTCTTCAGTGACCACAAAAGTTTAAAGTATCTGTTTGATCAGAAGGAGCTCAACATGAGACAAAGACATTGGATGGAATTTTTGAAAGATTATGATTTTAAATTGCAGTATCATCCTGGAAAGGCTAATGTTGTAGCTGACGCACTTAGTAGAAAAGCCATTCATATCTCAATTATGATGGTAAGGGAATTGAAATTAATAGAAGAGTTCCGTGATCTCAATTTGATTATGGAATTTGACAAAGAGAAAATCAGTGTGGGAATGATAAAAATTTCTAGTGGATTAATGGAAGAAATCCGAGAACGACAAAATTCGGATGTCTATCTTCAAGAAAAGAGGGAATTGATGAAACAAGGAAAGGTTGCAGAATTTAGTTTGGGATCAGATCATATCTTAAGGTGCAATGGACGAATATGTGTACCTGATAATCCTGAGATGAGAAAGATGATTTTAGATGAATCTCATAAGAGTAAGTTAAGTATTCATCCTGGATCGAAAAAGATGTACCAAGACTTGAAACAAAGATTTTGGTGGCCAGGCATGAAAAAGCAAGTAGCAGAATACGTTGCATCTTGTCTGACGTGTCAAAAAGCAAAGGTGGAACATCAAAGGCCAGGAGGTATGCTTATATCACTAGATATACCAGAATGGAAGTGGGACAGTATATCAATGGATTTTGTGGTAAGTTTACCACGAACTTCTAAAGGATTTGATTCAATTTGGGTAATTGTTGACAGGCTAACGAAATCAGCACATTTCTTACCTGTTAAGATAAATTATACAGTAGATAAATTGACGGATATCTATATCAAGGAAGTAATCAGATTACATGGGATACGATCAAGTATTGTGTCAGATAGAGATCCAAAGTTTACTTCACGTTTTTGGGGAAGTTTACGTCGAGCCTTAGGAACTAAGTTAAGGTTAAGTTCAGCTTATCATCCTCAAACTGATGGACAAACAGAAAGAACGATTCAATCATTAGAAGATTTGCTGAGAGCATGTGTTTTAGATCATCGAGGAAGTTGGGATGATTTGTTACCACTGATTGAATTCACATATAACAACAGTTTTCATTCAAATATAGGGATGGCACCGTATGAGACTTTGTATTGAAGGAAATGTCAAACACCTTTGTGTTGGTACCAAGACGGAGAGAGTATGATGTTAGGACCTGAAATTGTACAGCAGACGACAGAAAAAGTAAAACAAATCCGTGAAAGGATGAAAACAGCACAAAGTAGACAGAAGAGTTATTTAGATCAAAGGAGACGACCTCTCGAGTTTGAAGAAGGTGAACATGTATTTCTGAGAGTCACACCAACGACTGGGGTAGGTAGGGTTATGAAATCCAGAAAACTCACTCCTAAATTCATTGGACCATACCAAATTCTTCGTCGTGTTGGTCCAGTAGCCTATAAAATTTCTTTGCCGCCTTTTCTTTCAAATATTCATGATGTGTTCCATGTTTCACAACTAAGGAAGTATATTCCTGATCCATCACATATAATCGAACCCGATGAAGTACAATTAAAAGAAAACTTGTCTTATGAGACTTCACCTGTACGAATAGAAGATAAGATGATTAAGCAGCTCAGGGGTAAGCAAATCTCATTAGTTAAAGTTATTTGGAATGAAACTACTGGAGAAGCGACGTGGGAAGCTGAGGACAAGATGAGATTACAGTATCCTGAACTTTTTACAGGTACGTAATTTCGAGGACGAATTTTTTTTTTAGTGGGGTAGTAATGTAACACCCCGATTTTCACTGCTTTCTAGTGTTGGTAATTAATATATAAAAATATATTTTTATCCGAGACCTAGAAAATTGTTTTGGGGAAAATACTGTTATTTTCCTGTCATGTTTTATATTTTAAGGTTACGATGCAATTTTGGGTTGAAAATTCAGACGGAACCATGTCTGCGTTTTCACTGATAGTAAAAGTTTACTGCTCAGAAGACCTAATTTTGAGTCGTGAACGAGATGAAAAATGTTTTTATCATATTTACTACGATACTAGAAGTTTTGAAAATTTTGGTAAAAAAAATAAAATATTATATTTGTTGCGGGCCTATACGACGAGATGACTCTAGGCAGAGCCTGAGTCAGATGAATCGGGAAGTCGGCAAAGTAGCAGAGACATTGGATTGACCGACTTGACGAGCATTTATGACAAGTTTATCCTATCATAAATGGCAATAAATGGCAACATTTAATTTTGGTATGAAATGACCAAAATACCCTTGTCTTTTTATGACAATTTCTACCAAATGCCATTTGACAAATTGACTCCAAAACTTTGCCCCATCCTCACGGCTTCAATAGTGCCATCTTCTCAAAATTGGTTGTCTTCTACATATAAATAGTCATCTTCCATTTTCAAGTTCTTTTTCTTCAAAGTTCATAAGTTGCCATAAGAACCACCATAGTACAAATTCAAAGGAACCTCATCCAAATCTTGTTTTCTTGGATCAACAAGAGGTAATACCTTACCCTCTTATCATATAAATCATTTCTCTTCACAACTTTTGAGAGATTCATGACTAAGAATCCTATGTTCTTTCACTTGTTTAAAGTTCTTGAAGTTAGATTCAAAAATTCATAACTAATTCTAGAAAAATCCTTTTGACATGAAACCAATTGCTATGATCTTATAATCATCTCTACTTTCATCATCTAGAAGCACAAGATCATGAGAAATTTCTTTCCTTGATTTTTTGTTATGGCCGAACCTAGGTTTACTTGGAGTTCTTAGGTTTTGTTTCATTTTCATGACTTGATTCATGATTCAATCCTTTTGTATCTTGCTAGTTCTTGTATTCAAGTATATAGAAGATCAAGAAAATCAACCTTTAACCTATTAATCTCATCAAAACCGAAACCCTAGATTTGTGAACTCAAGGGTTTTGTGATTCAAAGTTGTTTGTAATACTTGAATCAAACCCTAAGTTTTGTAAATTGATTAAATCCCAAAAGTTGATGAAGTTTTAAAATTCCTAGCCTATGGAGCTTGATGAAATCCAAACCCTAGTTCTTAGAACTAGAAGGGTTTAGTTCATGTCTTAGTTCATAATCATGATTAAAGTGATTAATCATGCTTAATTAACTTATGGATCATTAATATTTAAGTTAATCAAATTTTAAATTTTTCTAACCTAGATAATGGGTTGAAGCCGAACCCTAACCTTCATAAACCAAGTGAATTGTTGTTTGATTTGATTTATTTTGATTGTAATTTGTTTGAAGGAAATAACTGAGTTAGCTGAGTCAAGCTGACGGAGAAAAAAATCAGATCAAGAATCAGAAAAGTAACAGGAAATTTAGTGTGGCCATCAAGAGGTAAGGGGGGTATGCCTGGGGAGTTGAGATAATCTCATGCTTGTTTGTGGAGTCATGTATTAATTTTATGTATGCAATAGTTTATTATATTATACTGTTTATTATTAATTTCTAAATTGATGTGATGTTTATCTGAGTAATTGAATTGAAGTGATGTGTGAACTTACATGATTATGATTATTTGTTTATATTATAATTGAGATGTATGTCATAAATTGATATATGCCATGTCATTTAGTGATTGGAATTTATCTGCTGTTGAGTGTTGGACTGATTAACCTGACATTGGTCAGTGTTAAAATTTTTAATTAAGGATAAAAACCTTAATAAGCATGGATAATTAATCAGAGGGATTAATTTAGAACATTTTGAGAAAAATGAAAAAAAAATATAATAATATTATTTTAATAATATTTTGTGAAAACAGTGTAAATAAGCAATAGTAAGGGCAAAACCGTGAAATTTTTCACGGGCTCTAATTTTTATATAATAAATTCAAGTATATTATAAAATGTTATTTAAAGTGATTAAGTTCCAAAAATAATAATTACAGCAGTCAGAACAATTACATCTGACAAAGAAGTAATATTAGTTATTTAATATTATTTAATTAATATTATTTAATATTAAATATTTAATTATTTTAAAATTTCGAAATTTATTTATTTAATATTTTTATTTATTAAAATTTTTGTTTTGTTAATCTTTATTGGAAATTATTTCTTAAAGAGAAATAATTAGAAATCAAAGAAAATTATAAATGATTTTTGAAATTCAGAAAAAGAATTTATGTAACAATGTTTTATTCAGTAAAAATATTCCGTTAAACTTGGATGAGTTTTCAATGCCTTTATTTTGTTTTTCACTGAGTAAAATGTTTTACAAGCAGATAAATGAGCCTAGAAACCGAGACGTCGGGGTTCTAGTGTTGTATGGACACGTAGATCAAGGATCTGTGTCATGGGACGGAGTGTCCTGCAAGTTTTGTTTTTGGACTGTGTGTCCTAAATTGATGTGGAAAGTGTGAGTTCCATATCCGCGAGCCCAAAACTGGTGCATCGGTTTAAGGGCATCGTGATTGAGCATTCGGACTGTATGTCCTATGTTGAGATTAAAAGATTTTGACTGTGTGTCCTGTATTTGTTTTAAGTGAAAAGTCTTAATTAAAAAGATTAAGCATGGTCGTTAAGCTTTGTGCTTCGACAGGGAAAGATTATTACGACAAAGAAAACAAAGCGAGAATAAAATTTTTTCTCATGCATTCAATGGCAATTGTGTCATGTAAATGGGCATTGAATCCAGAGTGGATCAATGTATATGGCAGACGTGCCAGGAGATGATGATCATTGAGGTCCGGAGTGGATCAATGTATCTTTTCTAGGACTGTGTGTCCAAAATTGTAGGACTCTGTGTCCAAATTTATAGGACTGAGTGTCCAAGTTTATGCGTTAACTATTGCAATCTGAGTGACGCAATAGGTTATGGAAAATAAATTCCATAATTCGCAGTGATTTATAACCCTGGCATATCTGTGTGAGACCAGTGTGTTATGTGATGTGATTTATAACCCTGGCATATCTGAGTGAGACCTGTGTGTTATGTGATGTGCTTGGGCATTGTTTTGTTCGTTTTTACAATGCACCATTTGCGAGCCTGATCAGCTTGAAACGAAACAGAAAGTTGTGGGATCTCCGGAGATTAGGTATCAAATTAGAAATTGAATATAGAAGTGTCATGCATTTTTATAAAAATGACGATGATTGTCGGGCATGAAGCCCTGTGAGTTATATCATTTTACTGTTAGAATTCATGACATTATATTGTGCATATTTGGTAATTGCTATTTGAGAGTCGTGCATGGGGTTGTCTTATAAAACTCATATATTGGAAACTCACCCTTACAAACATTTTAGATGGATCCGGAAGAGGTGGATTTGAACTACTCGGGGGTACGATCCCTGACGTTTGACAACGCTGATAGAGGGGATGCCTGGGTTATCAACCCCGGGGCTCGGAGTGCTACCTATACTGGTCCGTTAAGGACACTCCGAGGTACAGTTGCTGAAGGACCACAACAGTTAGTTCATAGCAGGGAAACCATTGAGATATCGCTACCACCCATCTGGATGATACTACAGCATTTAGTACAACATGGGAGTCTGGAACACCAACCGCCGCAGTACATTCAACCACTACAGCAAGTTGCACCAGGATCACCTCCTGCACCTATTATATTAGTTCCAGAGAACATTCCTGAGGAGATGGAGGAAGACCCAGAGGAGAATCCAGTGGAAAATCCTGACTATGTTCCTATAGCAGATGAAGGGTCTGGAGCTGCGGGAGAGGGGGCTGTTGTATCCTCTCCAGACACATCATCAGGAGGTGGGGGAGTGTACGCTGGGCTTCCCAATGGTTTTATATAGTTGTGACCAGCTTAGGAAGTAGTTTTAGGAAGAGTGGGAATTATAGGATAGTCTGACTTAGTGACTCTTGAGAGTCATGTTTTGCGTAGTATTTTCAGACACCCACTATGACTTAGTATGACTTAGTTGTAAAAATTTCTGATGATGTAAAATATGTTGGACAAATGGATGGTGACCTAGTACAAAAAGGGTCAATTGTAAAATATTAAAGTATATGTGATATATATATATAGTGATGTATATTATATTATGAATGTTTAAATGCATGTGCGGAAAAAGAAAAAAAAAATTTATCACTATTTTTAAAAGAAGTATAAGGAATTAGAAAATGCATATTATTTTCCGAAGAAAAACCAGCAACTTAATATTTTATTTAGTTGGATGTTTAGGTAATGTTACGTAAATGTGATACCTGAAAAGGGGGTGTCGCACCATACTTGACATAGGATGTTTTGACATGTTTTGAATGAAATGGCATATAAAGGTCATATAGCCTGGTAATGTTGACACATAGATATGCTACTAAACCAAGTTTTTGAACTCAAGCACATTTATGAAAATTAACATTCTTAATTAAATGACAAGTTGATAATGTGAAATGACAATCCTACATGTTAGAACCTTTTAAATACTCACCTTCTTGAAAATTCTTTGAAAAGGATCTTTCATCATCAAACATGCTTGCTATGCTTTAAATTTTCTATACTACATAAAATCAAGCAAGCTCTTAAAATCGTCATTGATGCTAGATGATTGTGTACACATTTTTCTAAAATTTCTTATTATTTCATTTAGCATGAGCTTGATAAAATGGCTAATACGATGGATCCAAAGCTTATTGGATACCAAAAAGATGTTTCTTTAAGCCTGATTTGTAGGTGTGCTTAACGACCAGGAACTTAAATTGATATCTTGAAAGTGGTCACTTGAAGTACGTGACAAGAGATAAGCATGAGCCTCAAGCTTGTTGAAAAATTGAATGAAAAATAAAAGGACTGCAATTGCTGCAAGTGCTCTTAATATGAAATTGAGAAGCTCAAGGGAAGATAATTCAAGTGCAAAAGATTGTTGCAAACAAGGAGCATTACACTATATTTAATTCAATAAGTTATCAATCCTTATTCTCTATTGATATTATATATTGTGGATTGTTTGATGCTTGTTGTGATTAAATGCTTGTATATCCTTTCTCCAATGCCCTTAGAAAAATGAAGTGTTAATTTTGAAAAATTGTTTTTCGAAAGGGGGGGAAATATTTGCATGTTTAAGAAAAATATAAATACACAAGATTGTATACTTGTCAAGGGGGAGAATTTTCTTTTAAACCGTGTTATATCTCTAAAACTCTCTTCTTGAATGTATGAATGTTTTTCTTCTCCTTGATTCTCCTGGCATTCTTGCTTCTGCATATACCTGATTTATGCATGCTATGGTTTATATCCTACTATTGAATGATTGATGTTTTGTGGATATATGCCATGACAATGCTACGATGTTTTTCCCTCTTTTTGATAATGACAAAAGGAGGAGAGTTACATGAGTGAATGATTAAGGTGGAGATTTGTATGATTTTATTCACAAATCACTTGATTACATGCTTAAGGGGGAGTAGAGCAAAAATTTGTTAAATGAGATATATATAGTATTGATCTAACTCTATGATATGTAAATAATACGTATGATTGCATGTTTGAGGAGGAGTAGAGCGGATCTAAAATATGTAATATATTATTGCTCTAACTTCATCTTTTAGAAATTTCCTCATGAGATGTTTGTCATCATCAAAAAGGGGGAGTTTGTGGATATATGCCTTGACAGGTATTTTGGTTTTGATGATGAGCAAAAGGGGAATTTCAAGTCCAAGGGCCAACACGCAAAATCCAAAGCTGAAAAGATCAAATTGCAAAAAGCGTGGAAAGGACCAACACGCAAAATCCAAAGCTAAGAGGAACAAATTGCAAAAAGCGTGGAAAGGACCGAACAAACAAATACAGTGGTTAAAAAGGGAAATTTTCTTTTACTGTATTGTTTTTTTTAGAATAAAGTGTAAATGGGTGTGTGTCTTTCAAAGGTAAAATAAATCACACACACACACAAAATCTGTTTTAGGAAAAGGTCTTCGAAATTAATTTTACCATATCTTTTTCAGACCTTTAAATATTTTCAAAAACCAATTTACACGGAAAATAATCGATTATGCAGCTCATAATTATGCTTAAAAGAGTCTTTAAATAACAGAGTTGTTGGGTTTTTGAAATTCGAAATTCAAAGTGTGATAATCGATTATGGTAATCGATTATGGCTATTTCAACATGTTTTAAACTCAGCTTTTAAATTGCTTAATTATGCTTTAAATGGAGATTTGATTTTGTCTTAGCCGTTGAGTTTAAAATTCAAATTATAATCGATTATGGTATTTCAAAAATCGATTATTGCTTTTCACATCATAAGTTAGAGGCATCATAATCGATTAGAGTAATCGACTATGTTTATTGGATTTGCAAATAGAGGTCATGTAATTGTAACACCCTTCTAGGGTGCTACATTTTCTGTGACATTTTAAGGCCGAAAAGTAGTTTAATTAAAATCTCTACAATAAAATGAGGTAAATTTTTTTTTGCCTTTGAAGATGAATGGAATTGATCAAGGTAAGAATTCTTAATGTTTGAAAGAAAACATTTCGAAATGTCCCCTTTGAAAAACGGAGTTTGGATGAAGTCAGAACACTTGATAAAACATTTTATAACACAAATCTTTTTCTTTTTTCTCAAGGGAGACAGTAAGCAATAAAACATCCAACCTCATCAAATATTTCCATAATATAGTCCAGAGTTATTCAGAAGATTACAGTGCACTAAAACATTTACAAATCATAATTAAGGTTATAAGTTCGAAAATTATTTACATGAAACCTAACCCGACTCATAAACTGAAAACATAAAGATACATAGACCGAACATAAAGCTATGGAGACGCAGCTCCTAAAATATAATATACTTGGAGTCGCAGCTCCATAAACTGTAACATTAACTCCCAGACATCTCAAGCTGGCCAAACTAAAATATAAAATACCATCCTCTCTTGTACATCGTGAGAAGAATAAACCTAACTGACGAGACCTAGTAGAAACTCTATGTGAGTCCACTCTCGACTCCCAAACGACACTACTAGTGCCACTACAAAAGTAGTTCTCGGACTAAGCCCTTTCCCATTCCAAGAGAAAAGTCATAGTCTACAGACCAACGACATTCGTTCCTATCTCAAGAAAAGAAAGGTTAGGCATGATAACAAACACAAAGACCATCATCCTCGACCATTTGAAAGATGGAAGATGTCCACTAGAACTCCAACATATCATCTGCAAGCTCTAACCTCAACCTCTATGATGAATCAGCCAAACGACATCTTGACATCTCAGTCTTCTCAAATGAATACAGAAGGCACATAGCTAGACGACATATGCAATATAAAATAAGGAGGTGAGATTACCAAACATCATAGCATATGGCAGATATGAAAATAGCACGACACCACATAACATATATTCATATCCATGTAAACATATATTTCAGTCAAACAGTCCAATATATACAAGTAACAGATAACACGTGCACATATAGTCAACAGTACACAAATCAGTGTAACCATAATCTCATCAAGCATGACCGAACACTATTAGTTACAAGAGACACGAGAACAGAGGTAACTGATTGAAACTGCGTAGTCCCATACCTACACAGCCTCAAGGAAGATTTGACCCTAACTCTGGAGCTAAGAGAACGTTCGGAAGGAGTGATTAGAGCAGATGTTTCACAACTGCCAATATTAGGCATCTTGTGCGTTCAATAGTAACAGCCACATAGTGGTACTATAATTGATTATGAAACACTCTCGATAACCTTGATCGACTAGCATCTAGTCGTTGATGTCAGTGTATTGCATGGAACGCCACGACCAAGAAGAATCACCAACTGGCCATTTGTGACTCTCCCACCCTGAACACCCCCAAGACCATTTAAGATCGTCACTAGCACGTCCTCATTCGCACATGCATGTCGGCTCAACTTCCTAGGTACAAAGGCCTTACAGAACATAGTATCAACTATGTGTTTAGGCAATAATGCCGTTAATAGCGTGTGCGTTCATATTTATCCACCGGATAAATTTCAGTGTTCCTTACGGAAACCAAAAGCCATTCTAGAGGCAAAGCAGATAGTACCAACCTCTTGGGAATCACCCCTCGTTGGACTATCCATGTTTCAATGCTTTAGTACATTATGAAGGTTGGCCATTCGTCACCAACTCAATTATGCCTCTTTAAGTCCATTCTCGAATAGGATTGCTTGTCGATCAAGCAACCTCGAAATACTCTTTGTCATTAAGTATTAAGGATGTAAGGATGATTGAATCGTCCTTACTTTATGACATATGTTCTTGCTCCACCATGAGTAATAATCATTAAGTCTTTGTCTTCACTAAGCCATCCTCGACTTAGGTTTTTCATTTAACTTGAAATACGAGTCGTAACGACTAAAATCCTTTTGGTTCCAAATCAACACTCATTGGTTAAAACCAAACCATTAGGAAATATGATCGACAAATAGGTATATTGATACCAAATCTTTCAAAACAGTATTTCAAATCCCGTAAAATTATTGAAAGGTGATTTTCCCCCTTTTTACTTGATTTAGGGTCGAAATCCCTAAAATTTCAAAATAAGCCTCCTTTACTAAAATCATCAATTATCTAGGTTCTATTACTCATTTCAAAGTATTAAAATACCAATTTAAGGTCTTGAATAACATTTCACTCAAAATTCTTAAAACTTGACCAAATGCTTCTAAT
The DNA here is from genome assembly GCA_030762895.1 of Sophora flavescens. Taxonomy (NCBI): domain Eukaryota; kingdom Viridiplantae; phylum Streptophyta; class Magnoliopsida; order Fabales; family Fabaceae; genus Sophora; species Sophora flavescens. The sequence goes on from CM061064.1 coordinate 134,797,434, forward strand.
TGATTTCTACACAAGTTCTGGGAAGAGAATGAAGTTGACACAGGCAAACACAAGACGGGGGGGGGGGGGGGGGTGAATTGTGTTTGTTAATAATTTTCGAAAACAACCTTTAAAACAAATTTTGCATATAAGGAGATTAGAAACAGAAGCAAGCACAAAGAAAAAGATCCTTTTTAGAAGACTTTAACAAAAGCAATATCAAAACCCCTCGGTTAGTAAGAAACAAATAAAGCTGTATGAGTTAAGAGATAGAAGAATCACACAAGATGTTTTATCCTGGTTCACTCTCTTCCAACTAAGAGCTACGTCCAGTCCCTTCTACTTGAAGGATTTTCTCCACTATTCTCAACATAAATTATAACCAAGTATTCATCACCTCTACAGGCTACAAGTATTACTTACTTACCACGCCTCTTCAGGCTCTAACTCTAACAAAGAGATTTAATGTTTGATATTCTTAACTCACTTTGTGTGAGGATATGACAGTTTAAGATCAGATGAATATTTTCACAATATTCAAACTAAGAATACAGACTCTTTCTTTTGAAAGAATATAAGAATGAGTGATTATCGATTGACAAAAGTTGAGCTCACAAGGTTGTGTAGTCAAGAGTGTTGTTCTTCAGTATCTCAGGTCTTCTATTTATAGTGACCTTCTTCTTCACTTGTATTTCTTCAACGGTTATTTTGAATAATCCCGTTTAGAGATAGCATTTAATGCATGATATCCATTGTGATTGATAGCTTGATTGTGGCATGATAAACAGTACTCTTGGTTATCGAGGTAGCATGAAATTGGAGGCTTACTATTCTGAGTATTGCAGCCTGAGAACTTGTTGTTCCTCCTTTGTGTAAAATCCAGCTTTTTCAGTCATAAAGATGTCATCGTACAGATCGTTTTGCAGTACCTCATTGTACGATTCTGCTTTTTACATATCTTGATGGTACAAAATATTTAAGCATATAAAACAAATGTGAAGAACAAATATTCTAATGAAATAAATATCAATCATTTGAAATAAATTCAAGAGAATAGGATTGCATTTAATTCATTCAAAGATGGAGCTCGTCTACTTTAGAAAACTCCGTCTACTTAGTTATATGAGAGACTAAGTCTGTCCAAAATTTTATTTTGCTTGTCTGATGACGTCGCATATCCTCTTGTCTATCAAGTCTTTGGACTTGTTATACCTCAGTGAGTAATCATAATTTCCGTCTGGTGACGTGGCACTTAGAGCTTGTCTACTTGAATATTATATATTTTAGTTCATTCAATTCTACTAATTACTTCCATCTGCTTACGTGGCAAGACGGACAGGCTTATCATCAATTCTTTGGACTTGTTGTATCTAACAAGTTATTTTGGTACGTGTCTAGAAAATATTTAGCGCTTCGTCTAATTAAGTAAACCAGTCTACTCAATTAAATAAATAAGTAACTTTACCAAAATATTTGAGCAGCCTGTCTACAAGGGTGGACGCGTATTTTTCAATGAGTGCTTATCCCATGTTTCTTTTACTTATATTTAAATATTCTTGCATAGCTGAAAGCACATGTTAGATCTCAACTAACACTTTGCCAAGAAAATTTAATCCTTTTGTTAGCATCAAAACTTAGAGATTATTTAATCCAAAACCACTTTGGTTCCAACAATCTCCCCTTTTTTATGATGACAAAACTAATTAAATTTTAAAAGCAAAGTCTAAGAGAGCTTACAGGGCTCCCCCTAAGACAAAGCATTCAAATAATTAAGCAGAAAAAACATATGAAAAACAACTGCATATAAGCTAATAGATGGGTGCAACAGCTTATCATACTTAGAGTATATATAAAGCAAGTAAGCAAACATAAGTATCATAGCAGTTAGCAAGTAGAAAAGAATATGCATATGCAGACAAATATGAGATTTTCAAAACTGACTATTTATATATATAAACAAATCTCTTTTCTTTCTTTTCTTTTCTCCCTTTTTCTGTCATCAGCCAAAAAGGTAAAAGGAGTGGACCATCATTGTCAGTATATAAAAAGATAAAAGGTTTAGTTTAGTCAGGAGGAGGTGGTGGAGGTGGAGGTTTTTGAGTCTGACTCTTCTTGAAATCCATGAGGAATTCCAGCATTTTATTCACAACCTCTAAGGTTGGATCCATTGAAGTTTGAACTTGCTGTTGGACATCCTCCTTAATCTTCTTAGTCATCGTTTCAACCTTCGCATCAACTACCTTGCCAACTCTATCACCAACTATTTTGCCAAGAACCTCTTCAAGATTAGGTGGCAGAGCCTGTTGCCTTGAGCTTTCAGCAGACTCATGAAATGTGCTTAATGTTCTTGAATGATCTGAAGGGTGCATCACAACTAGATCTAATGGTTGAGAAGATTGTTTTTTTGATGAGCTCTGATTGTGAATGGATTCAGCTGTATCTTCTAAGCCAACAGCAGTGGCAATTTGACCAAGTTCTTCAACAAAAGGTTCATCTGCGATAGGCTCTGAAGTGGATGAAAGGATCACTGAGATTTCTTTTGCCCATCTGATGGGGTAGATGAATTCCACATTTCTACTATTTATGGGAAGTCCCCAAAGGTCTTTATAGATCATAAACCTGAAATTTGAAAGACCACACTTCCCTCTGACCGTAGGAATATCCTTATTCTCTTCTTCAGACAGACCAGAGGAAGATGTCTCTCTTGTGTAGTGAATAATATGAGATTTCCATAAATTAGCATCTCGATGTTCATTGATCAACTCAATGGATTCAGTATGAAAAAAGAAATCCAGCATTGAGTAGTCAAAAGATTCTTGATGTAGATCAAGCATTGCCGATTCAGCTTCAGGCATGACTCCTTTGAATCTTCTGTGTTTCTTGTCCTTGTCCTTATTTAGATCTACCATTGGCAATCTTGGACAGACTCTGTAAGGTATGATTCCAACTCTGGTTGCTTCATTATGTCTCAGCCAGGATGGAGGGACAAAATGTGCGGCTCTATCAACTCTGAAATGACTAAATTCCCACTTCGTCATTTCATAAATGAGTTGATCCTGGAAGAAATCAGAGGCCCTCCCATAAACTATGGGTTGAGAAATAGTCTTCTCTGAGACTACAATCTTCTTTCTTAACACCATTGAGAAAAAATCAGTATCAGTCACTTGGACATTTCTCCAAAAATCCCTAATCATGTTGGGAAAGACAGTGACTTTCTCCGTGAAGAGTCCTCCCCACCCGGCTGCATTAACATATTTGCTTATGTCTAAGTTGTAGTCTTGCAGTACTCCAAGGTTGAAATGATGTTCAGTTGCCAAGTTGAGCTTGTCCACGTTAAAGGTTGAAGAAGAAGCCATTTTAGGTGATCAGAGAGCTTAGGGTTTGAAAGTAGAGAGAGAGAGAAAGCTCAAGAAGTTATGGAAGTGTAAATTTTTTTTCATAGGGAAAAGATTACTTTTAATCGATTTTTGAATCTCAAAGGTTAAAAAAAACTTTTGACATGACATGTCATTATGATAAAAAGGTGTTGGTAACTTGGAACTATTAAAAAGGTCTTGATGGGATTGATGTAAGTACTGACTCAGCAAAGAGAATAAAGGATAAATTTGTCATTGAGACAAAATAAATGCATTTATAAAAAAAATTCTTAAAGATAGGCAGATGTGGACTCGTCTGAAACTATACAATGGACGCAGTAACCGGTAACAGTGGACGCGTCATATGGACGTAAAATACAATATAAAATAGACGCACCACTTTTAATAAATATTAGACATGCAAAGGTAGTAGACGCAAGATTAACAAAACAAAATTTTTCAAGGCTAGACGCCTAAATTAATCCACACATATCATATTAAGATGCTTCCTAATAAAGATAAATCTGTCCTCTGCAAGAGGTTTAATAAAGATATCTGCCCATTGATGGTCAGTATCAACAAATTGTATATCAAATACATCTTTTTGCACATAACCCCTAATAAAATGATGTTTAATCTCTATATGCTTAGCTCTAGAATGCAAAATTGGATTCTTAGATAGATTTATTGCAGCAGTATTATCACACATAAGTGGAATACGACTTACAAACTCATTGTAGTCCTCCAATTCATGTTTAATCCAAAGAAGTTGTGAGCAGCAACTTGCAGCTGATATATTCTCAGCTTCAGTAGTTGATAAGGCAATGGTACTTTTTCTTTTGCTTGACAATGAGACAAGATTAGCTCCAATGAAGTGACATCCTCCACTAGTGCTTTTTCTTTCAATTCTATCTCTAGCATAGTCAGCATCACAGAAACCAACTAATCTGCAATCTTCGTTTTTCTTAAAGCACAAACCAAGATTAGTAGTACCTTTTAAATATCTAAAAATTCTCTTAATTGCTGATAAGTGAGATTCTCAAGGATCAGATTGAAATCGAGCACATAAACATACACTGAACATAATATCAGGCCTAGACGCAGTAAGATATAAGAGAGATCCTATCATACCTCTGTATACCTTTTGGTCTACCTTTTTCTCTTTATCATCTTTGTTCAGTATAGAAGTGGGGTGCATAGGAGTATTCATTGGTTTACAATCATCCATGTTAAACTTCTTCAGAAGCTCTTTTGTATACTTGGTTTGGTGTATGAGCACCTCGTCCATGGTTTGTTTTACTTGAAGTCCAAGGAAGAATTTGAGTTCTCCTATCATGCTCATTTCAAACTCTTTCTGCATTAACTTAGAGAAATCTTTGCATAGAGACTCATTAGTACCACCAAAAATAATATCATCAACATATATTTGTACAACTATGAAATTAGACTTAATGGATTTTCTAAATAAGGTTGTGTCAACCTTTCCTCTATTGAATCCATTTTCCATGAGAAAGGAACTTAGTCTGTCATACCAAGCTCTAGGAGCTTGCTTAAGACCGTATAAAGCTTTCTTAAGCTTATATACATGTTTAGGATGGGTTTCACACTCAAAACTTGGAGGTTGCATAACATAGACTTCTTCATTAATAAAGCCATTTAGAAAAGCACTTTTAACATCCATATGAAAAATCATAATACTATAACGTGCAGCGAATGAAAGTAGAATTCTAATAGCTTCTAATCTAGCAACAGGTGCAAAAGTTTCAGTATAATCTATACCTTCTTCTTGAGAGAAACCTTTAGCAATAAGTCTTTCTTTGTTTCTTATTACCTTACCATTTTCATCAAGTTTGTTTCTGTGAACCCACTTTGTTCCAATCACTGATTTGTCTTCAGGATGGGAACCAGAGTCCAAACATCACTTCTTTCAAACTGATTGAGTTCTTCTTGCATGGCTAGAATCCAACCATCATCTAGCAGTGCCTCATCTACTGTCTTTGGTTCTAACTCAGACTAGTGCTTAATTGTCTTGTTCTCTGAAGGTTGATCTGGTTCTTAGCTTGTCATTGGGGTTTCCAATGATATGATCTTGTGGATGATAATTCTTGAAGTACCAAGATTTTTGAACTGTATCATGTTGAGAAGTGGAAGTTTCTGGTTGTTGAGTGGGGTCATCTTCTTGATCATCAACTTTTATCTCAGGTGAGTCTCCTGGAATGCTTAGATCAAGATCTGCAAAAGCTTCATCTAGCTCTGATAACTTCTTATCAAACTGTTTGTCATCAAAGTTGACATGAATACTTTCCTCTACTATCAGAGTCCTGGAATTATAAACTCTAAAGCCTTTAGATGTTTCAGAATATCCTAATAGTATTCCATTATCTATTTTAGCATCAAACTTACCAAGTTGATCTTTAGTATTCAGTATATAGAATTTACAACCAAAAGGATGAAAATAAGATAAGTTGGGTTTTCGACCTTTCCACAGTTCATAAGGAGTCTTATTCAGGATAGGTCTAATGTATATTCTGTTCTGAATGTAGCAGGCAGTATTAACAGCTTCAGCCCAGAAGTGTCTAGGGACAGAGTTGTCATTGAGCATAGTCCTAGCCATCTGTTGAAGAGATCTGTTCTTTCTCTCTACCACACCATTTTGCTGTGGTTTTCTAGGTATTGAGAAGTTGTGAAGGATACCACTTTCTTCACTAAACTTATGAAATAGCTCATTTTTAAACTCTCCCCCATGGTCACTTCTAATTGAAGTGATACACATGCCTTTTTCATTCTGTACACGTTTGCAGAATACAGAAAAGACCCTAAGAGACTCATCCTTGTGAGTTAGATACATAACCCATGTCCATCTAGTGTAATCGTCTACTATGACAAGACCATATTTCTTACCACTGACAGAGGCAGTCCTTGTTGGACCAAAAAGATCAAGATGTAGCAACTCTAGTGGTCTATTGGTACTAACAACATTCTTAGATTCAAAAGAACCTTTGACTTGTTTTCCCTTTTGACATGCATCACAAAGAGCATCAAATTTGAACTTCAGGTTTGGTAGTCCTCTCACGAGGTTATGTTTGTTTAGCTTTGAAATTAATTTCAAGCTTGCATGACCTAGCCTTTTGTGCCAAATCCATCGTTCATCTTCAATGGACACTAGACAAGAGACACTTTGATTTGAGAGGTCCTCCAAGTCAATCTTATAGAGATTATTTTACCTTTTTGCAGTGAATAAAAGTGATCCATCATCTTTCTTGATAGTACACATGTTCTTAACAAAAGACACATCATATCCACTGTCACATAATTGACTTATGCTCAGTAGATTGTGCTTCAAGACATTTACTAAAAGAACATTATCAATTGACTTATGCTAAGTAGATTGTGCTTCAAGCCAATGATTTTCCCTTTCTAATTTCCTCTAAATGTGACCCAGCCACCATCTTTAGGCTTAAGGTTTTGGAACATAGACCTTTCTCCCGTCATGCATCGTGAGCAGCCATTGTCCAAGTACCAAGACATCTGTTTTCTTCCTGTTGTTAAGTAGATCTACAGCAGGTATTATCTTATCTTTAGGTACCCAAACTGACTTGGGTCCTTTCTTGTTAGTCGTCACTGGACGAGTATGCTTAGCATGTTTATTGTGTATGCGTCTAGATGTAATATGCCCAATTTTTCCACACACTTTGCAAAAGGTGTTGTACGAGCTAGACTTAGCTTTGGTATATTTATTTGGAACTTTTGAAACTCTATGTTGTTTAAGTGGTTGTGACTTTTTGTGAGATGTGTCTTGCTTCTCTTACCAGATTTATCATAAGGTGACCTAGAGTACCTTAAAATGAGACTAAGATTATTTGAGCCACCTACAAGCTTTGACAGAGAATCAGTTAGATATGTTACATCTTGTTTCAGTTTTGTAACTTCACAAGAAACATCAGGTTCACACACCATTTTGTCATCTAGACTGACATTCACTGATTTTAGTATGTCGTTTTCATTTTTGAGGTTTTGTTTCTCATTGCAGACCCTATCATATTCTCTAGACAATTTAGAAAACTTCTTTTTGAGACTCTTATATTCTCGTGATAGTATAGACGACTCATGCAACAGTTCATCAAAAGCATTTTGAAGAGTGGACGGGTTAGAGTCCATTACCTCAGCATTAGTGTATTCACTTTCTGAAGCAGTGTCTGTCATGAGACAGATATTTGCCTCTTCCCCTGCTTCATTTTCTTCATCTGAAGAAGACAGATCAAGATCCTCCCATGTAGCCATTAAACCTTTCTTCTTTTTGAAGAATTTCTTTTTGTCCTTTAACTCAGGGCAGTAAGCTTTGAAATGATCATGTTTCTTGCATTCAAAGCACAAGGGTGGACCTTTTCCTTGGAGTCTGACTTCTCCTGGGAAAACTTTTTGTTGAGTTGCTTCCTTCTGAAACCACCTTTATTTCTCCACATATGTTGAATCTTCCTGGAGATAACGGACAATTCATCCTCATCTGATCCTTCATCATTATCAGAAGATTCAGACTCATCTGATGACTCCGCAGCTCTGAGAACTTTTGATGAACTTGCTTTCTTTGTCTTCCGGGCAATATATTTTCCTTTTCTGGAATTTTCTTCTTCATTAAGTTCAAGTTCATGAACCTTGAGAGATCTAAGAAGCTCTTCCAGAAAGAGTGTATTTAGGTTTTTGGCTTCCTTAATAGAAGTTACTTTGGGTCTCCATTGCTTGGAGAGAGACTTCTCAGGATTTTTCTGACATGATCTCTATTTTCATAAACTTTTCCAAGAGATCTGAGACTGTTGGTGATGGTTTGGAATCTTCCAAACATTTGGTCTATTGTTTCATGTTCACCCATCTTTAACAGCTCATACTGATGAACCAACATGCTGATCTTTGATTCCTTAACTTATGAGGAACCCTCATGAGCTAGGGCAAGAGTATCCCAGATTTCTTTCGCAGTATTGCAACTGTGAACTTTGTCATGTTCAAATCTTGTTATAGCACACATGATATAGTGCTTGGCCTTCAAATTCAGTTGAAGTTGGTTTTTCTGGTCTAGAGTCCATTGGGCTCTAGGAACAGAAGCTCCTGCTTCATTTCTTGGTTCAGTGTGGCTAGCTTCAATCAGCTCCCAAATATCTACATTCTGTGCATCCAAGAAGGCCATCATTCTCTTCTTCCAGTGGTCATAATCTATTCCATCAAAGAGAGGAGGTCTGTTGATAGCTTTTCCTTCTGCATCCATGGTTGTTGGATCGTACTCCCTCATCACTTGTTAGATGCTCAACCCTTTTGAGGCGGAGCTCTGATACCAACTGAAGTTGACACAGGTAAACACAAGAATGGGGGGTTGAATTGTGTTTGTTAATAATTTTCAAAAACAACCTTTAAAACAAATTTTACACACAAGGAGATTAGAAATAGAAGCAAGCACAAAGAAAAAGATCCTTTTTAAAAGACTAACAAAAGCAATATCAAAACCCCTCGGTTAGTAAGAAACAAATAAAGCTGTACGAGTTAAGAGATAAAAGAATCACACAAGATGTTTTATCTTGGTTCACTCTCTTCCAACCAAGAGCTACGTCCAGTCCCTTCTACTTGAAGGTTTTTTTTTCTCCACTATTATCAAAATAGATTACAGCCAAGTACCCAACACCTCTCCAGGCTACAAGTATTACTTTCTTACCAAGCCTCTCCAGGCTCTAACTCTAACAAAGAGATTTAATGTTTGATCTTCTTAACTCACTATGTGTGAGAATATGAAAGTTTAAGATCAGATGAATATTTTCACAATATTCAAACTAAGAATACAGACTCTTGCTTTTGAAAGAATATAAGAATAAATGATTATCCATTGGCAAAAGTTGAGCTCAGAAAGTTGTGTAGTCAAGAGTGTTGTTCTTCAGTATCTCGGGTCTTCTACTTATAGTGACCTTCTTCTTCACTTGTGTTTCTTCAATGGTTATTTTGAATAATCTCGTTTAGAGATAACATTTAATAAATGATATCCGTTGTGAGTGATAGCTTGATTGTGGCATGCTAAACAGTACTATTGGTTATCGAGCTAGCATGAAATTGGAGTCTTGCGGTTCTGAGTATTGCATCCTGAGAACTTGTTGTTCCTCCTTTGTGTATAATCCATCTTTTTCATCCATAAAGATGTCATCGTACAGATCGTTTTGCAGTACCTCATTGTACGATTCTACTTTTTGCATATCTTGATGGTACAAAATATTTCAGCAGATAAAACAAATGTGAAGAACAAATATTCTAATGAAATAAATATCAATCATTTGAAATAAATTCAAGAGAATCGGATTGCATTTAATTCATTCAAAGATGGAGCTCGTCTACTTTAGAAAACTCTGTCTACTTACTTATATGAGAGACTAAGTCTGTCCAAAATTTTATTTTGCTTGTCTGTTGACGTGGCAAGACGGACATGCTTATCATCAAGTCTTTGGACTTGTTGTATCTAACAAGTTATTTTGGTACTTGTCTAGCAAACATTTAGAGCTTCGTCTAATTAAGTAAACCAGTCTACTCCATTAAATAAATAAGTAACTTTACCAAAATATTTGAGTAGCCCGTCTTCAAGGGTGGACGCATATTTTTCAATGAGAGCTTATCCCATGTTTCTTTAACTTATATTTAAATATTCCTTCATAGCTTAAAGCACATGTTAGATCTCAACTAACACTTTGCCAATCAAATTTAATCCTTTTGTTAGCATCAAAACTTAGAGATTATTTAATACAAAACCACTTTGGTTCCAACAGAGAAAGCCAGATAATATAATCATATTTAAGGATGGTGCAAGTGATTCACAATTTAATCAAGTTTTGAATTAAAAAATTGATAAAATCATTCAGGACTGTAAATTTCTTTATGAGAACTGGGACCCCTTGTTCTTGGTCATTGTAGCTCAGAAGAAACTAAACAATTTTCAAAGTCATTGTTGAAATCAATTGAACACTTAAGATGGCTTTAAACATTATAACAATAGTGTTAGAAAACAACACTTATTTCTTATGTTTCTAAAGCGCCATTTTGGTAATTCAAAATATAACGTATGATTAAAATAGTTCTCAATCCATTTCTAAAACCTTAATCAAGATCAAAGTTTTGAAATAATTGTTCAAAACTAAATCATTCTTCCTTTATGCATTTAATATCAAGTTATATCGAATAATCACAAAAATCACGTTATTTGCAATAAGCAAGTATTAAATCCTTACTTTGATCCAATGATCAAAGTGATGGTTTTCAATATGCTAGAAATCATTTTCCAACCAATCAATCACACCAATGAACATAAATCTAACAACAATTAATAACCCCAGTAATGTCCTCATAAGGGACAAAATAAACAAACTGGATAATCCTTGATTTAGGATTTTCCGACATCAAACAATTTAAAGCCATCTTTACATCCCCAATATGGTGTGATATGGTTCACTCCCCCCTTACCTCTTGTAGGCAACATATGATCATTTCCTTGGTTTTTCATCAGTCCGCTTCCCTCAGAGCGAAGCTGTGACGTTATAGTTTCCTCTGACACCTTGCGACAGGTGCAGGCAACTCCTGTCAACTCCCGAAAAATGTAAAACCTGCTTCCCAAGCAAACACAATTACGAAAACATCCCGGAGAGGGAGTCCACCATTTTTCAACAACCAGACAAATCAAAAAATTTGCTACTCATCATCAAATGCTCACTCTAAGTTGATTTAAATTCTTAATTTCACAAAATAGAATCAATTTCAATAAAATTCAGATTTGGGAAAAATAAGACGATCATCATCAAAATTGAGGAAAATGTGCTTTGATCAAGTAAAATCAGATTTGGGGCTTTAGGGTTCATGATATAAATTGGGGAAAATCAATCTACCCAAACAATGACAAAATTAGTTTAGGATAACACTAATTCATAGTCCCAATTACACAAAACATGGTTTAATTTCAAAATTAAACTCCAAATTCAAAACCTAGGGTTTAGGGTTTGCAAACTAATTTAAGGCTTTTTGAAACTAGAAGAAATTAGTGGTAATCACTTACCCAAGGAATAAGAAGAGAGGACATGGTGGCTGAAGCTGATGGTGGCTGAAGGTGGTGTTGAGGTCCGATCCGATGGAGAAAGTAGCGGAGCTCCACTCCCGCACGACTGTAGCAGCTCCGAGCGAAACCAAACGACCATAGGCGCGGTTCCCTACAAGGCGCGGTGGTCGGATGACGACCGAAGACGAGTTGCGGCGGCACTCGCGGCGGCTGCACGACCCGAGAATAGATGGAACTCGCTTTATCTTCTCTCTCTAGGTGGCCGAGCAAGGCTGGACGACGACCGGACGGCGCTGCTGTACCTGATTGGAGAAGGGTGGCACCGGATTTGAGAAAGGAGAGCAGAGTTTGAAGTGTAGAGGGAGAGAGGGATGATGAGGTTAGAATGAAAGGAGAAGAAATAGGGGTGGAGGCTGACGCGTGAAACAGGAAGGAGAGAAACATGTTTTTTTGAATTTTTTCTTTTAATTGGTATTAAGTAAAAATAATGAATGGTTGAAATTGACTCTAGAAAAAAAAAAGATAATATTAATCCTTGGATCTAAAAATAATTAGTGACAAATTTAAAGTTTCAAATTTTAAATTAGAGTAAAGATTCATGGTTGAAATGATCAACTAAGAAAATCAATGATCCAAAATTAATCTTCGATTAATTCTAAACCAGTTTATCTTTAACTCTAAACTTAAATAGAGTAACATATGAAAATAAATTCCTTTGAATCACATTATTTAAAATATTTTTCTAATCAAATAATAATAGTGACAATAGCGTAACATTATTGTCTTGTACGCGTGCATACACTGTAATAACACAGTGTTAACACACCCAATAAAATATTTTAAATGAGTAAATAAAATTACTCAAACTAAACCACATAAAATTAAACAAAAATAACCATACAGATAATTAATTATCCCAATAAAATAACTAAACATATATGTGATAAAACTGGGATGTTACAACACTACCCCACTAAAAGGAATTTCGTCTCCGAAATTCTCTAATGTAAAGCAAATGAACGCGGATACTTTGCTTCTATCTCGTGACTCAGATGCGCAATATCCTCATCATTCAAAACATGATGTGATATACCTCGTAGATTAAGCTTCATTTCGGACTTATAATGTATTTGTGAGAGGACACTCGAAAACACTCAAGGCAAATCCTCTTTAAATTTCTGAAACTCGAAGTACATTCGTGCAATTCGAATATGTCAAACCAAATAAGGTACATAGATATCAGATAAATCCTGACATCTAAACGATGTGAAACTCCGATTCTATATCCGGTGGCGATTCTAACACACCAGTGATAAGATAAAAACTTGAACTTGAACGAGAAGTTTGCGAAGAGAGAGGAATAAATCCTTTTGTTATACTTTCACGAGAGAGAATAAAGTAAGATAAAGATAAGATAAAGGGTATTCAATATCCAAAAAGGGTCTTTAATAGGTTCCTGAATGTAAAAATACGTTGTACATCCACATATTTACAAACGTGACTCGAATAAAGTTCCTTCATCCATGAGAACTTCCTTCGAAAGGCAAATTGAAAAACAACATTTTTTTCTTCCCAAGAGTCTAAGAATACAAGTCAAAAACAATCTTGGTCTTTAAAAAGGCATCCTTAAAAAAATTTGTGAGTTCCCTCACTCGAGGTAACTCTGATTCACTTCGCACAAAAGATGAAATAAATTGCCAAGGTTCTCATCCCTAAGGGAAGTTTCTGACTTTTTCCTATGAAGGCTAATAGGATATGATCTAAAAGAGATCGCTCCATTTCTCGGTTGTATTCATTTGCGGAAAAAAGGCAAATGATCAAGTTCACAAAAATCAGTTCTCCACAACAATGGAGAATTCAAACTGATTTAACCAACAAGTGTTGTTTAACCAACAATTGTAAAAAGTCATTTTATCGATGATAACAGAAGAACACAATTCTTGATTTACTCATACAAAACATGAACCATCGGAGATGAACATTGAAATCAAATCAACTCGAATCAAGATGGCAACATACAAATAATCAATAAAGAGACAAGAGATCAGGATATCTCACATATTTATAGGGAATTAAAAATGACTCGTGTGCGAACCAAACAATATAGTTGAAAGCTTACTCTCTATGGTACATTTTCCCATGGGTTGATCACTTCTACTTGTTGTATGCTTTGATTCTCCATATCGAGAACAGGCAAGACCTCTGAGGATGCAGTGACTTCTTTTGTGATCACTCCCACAGTCATGCAACGTAATACTACAACTACAGGTTCACTCACTCTACCAACCCTTCTAGAAAGTCGCTGCTTGCAAACTTTCACAATGTGATCCAACTTTCCACATTGGAAACAAACAATCTCCTCATCGTTGTAGTTCCTTGTTTTCTTAGCGGCTTTATACGCGATAGCTGATGGAACTCAAAATAACTAACATACTCTAACAAGCATTTCGTCTTGGCGTAGTCGCAGAACTCCATTCTCCGATACGCCTCAAACTTTGCAAGAAAACAACTCGTTGAGAAGATTATCCTGAAAACTTCCTTAGCAACGGTTCTGTTCTCTACTTTAACTAACAAACAGTCAATCCTTAGCAAGGTTAAGGATGACAAACTTAAAGCAAACTAGGCATCAAAATTATGTCTACTATCATTCCTCCTTAGAAACAATAATGAAAAGAATACCAAACATCGTTGTCTCCTTTCGGAACAATGTCATGAAAACAGAAACACAAATAAGGATAGACCAAGGTCGTCATCCTTTCAAGCATTGGTTCTTCACGAAAGCAAGAACACAAAACAAAATAGAAAACAATCTGGGAAAACACAACACAAACGACGACAGACCTATACCCCAAGCCCAAAAGACTCGGCCAGCTCTAATACCACCTAATGTAACACCCTTCTAGGGCGCTACATTTTCTGTGACATTTTAAGGCCGGAAAGTAGTTTAATTAAAATCTCTGCAATAAAATGGGGTAAAATTTTTTTTCTTTGAAGATCAATGGAATGGATCAAGGTAAGAATTCTTAAAGTTTGAAAGAAAACAATTTCGAAATGTCCCCTTTGAAAAACGGAGTTTGGATGAAGTCAGAACACCCGATAAAACATTTTAAAACACAAATCTTTTCTTTTTTCTCAAGGGAGGTAGTAAGCAATAAAACATCCAACCTCATCAAATATTTACATAATGCAGTCCAGAGTTACTCAGAAGATAACAGTGCACTAAAACATTTACAAATCATAATTAAGGTTATAAGTTCAAAAATTATTCACATAAAACCCAAACCGACTCATAAACTGAAAACATAAAGATACACGGACCCAACATAAAGCTATGGAGATGCAGATCCTAAAATATAAGATACTTGGAGTCGCAGCTCCATAAACTGTAACATTAACTCCCAGACATCTCAAGCTGGCCAAACTAAAATATAAAAGACCATCCTCTCTTGTACATCGTGAGAAGAATAAACCCAAATGACGAGATCTAGTAAAAACTCTATGTGAGTCCACTCTTGACGTCGTCACAAACGACACTACTAGAGCCACTACAAAAGTTGCTCGCGGACTAAGCCCTTTCCATTTCCAAGAGAAAAGACATAGTCTAAAGATCAATGACATTCGTTCCTATCTTAAGAAAAGAAAGGTTAGGCATGATAACAAACTCAAAGACATCATCCTCGACAATCTGAAAGCAAGAAGACGTCCACTAGAACTCCAACATATCATCTGCAAGCTCTAAGCTCAACCTCTATGATGAATCAGCCAAACGACATCTTGACATCTCAGTCTTCTCAAATGAATACAGAAGGCACATAGCCATACGACATAGGCAATATAAAATAAGGAGGTGAGATTCCCAAACATCATAGCATATGGCAGATATGAAAATAGCACGACACCACATAACATATATTCATATCCATGTAAACATATATTTCAGTCAATCAGTCTAGTATATACAAGTAACATATAACACGTGCACATATAGTCAACAGTACACAAATCAGTGTAACCACAATCTCATCAAACATGACCGGACACTGTTAGTTCATAGAGACACGAGAACAGAGGTAACTGATTGAAACTGCATAATCCCATACCTACACAACCTCAAGGAAGATTTGACCTTAACTCCAGAGCTAAGAGAACGTTCGGAAGGAGTGATTAGAGCACATGTTTCATAACTTCCAATATTAGGCATCTTGTGCGTTCAATAGTAATAGTCATATAGTGGTACTATAATTGATTGTGAAACACTCTCGACAACCTTGACCGGCTAGCATCTAGTCGTTGATGTTAGTGTATTGCATGGAACGCCACGACCAAGAAGAATCACCAACTGGCCATTTGTGACCCTCCTACCCTGAACACCCCCAAGACCATTTAAGATCGTCACTAGCACGTCCTCATGCGCACATGCATGTCGGCTCAACTTCCTAGACACAAAGGCCTTACAGAACATAGTATCAACTATGTTTTTAGGAAATAATGTCGTTAATGGCGTGTGCGTTCATATTTATCCACCAGATAAATTTCGAGGCTCCTTATGGAAACCAAAAGCCATTCTAGAGGCAAAGCAGACAATACAAACCTCTTGGGAATCACCCCTCGTTGGACTATCCATGTTTCGACGCTTTAGTACATTATGAAGGTTGGTCATTCATCACCAACTCAATTATGCCTCTTTAAGTCCATTCTCGAATAGGATTACTTGTCGAGCAAGCAACCTCGAAATACTCTTTGTCATTAAGTATTATGGATGTAAGGATGAGTGAATCGTCCTTACTTTATGACATATGGTCTTGCTCCACCATGAGTCATAATCATTAAGTCTTTGTCTTCTCTAAGCCATCCTCGACTTAGGTTTTTCATTAAACTTGAAATACTAGTCGTAACAACTAAAATCCTTTTGGTTCAAAATCAAAACTCATTGGTTAAAACCAATCCATTAGGAAATAAGACCGACAAATAGGTATATTGATACCGAATCTTTTAAAATACTATTTCAAATCCCGTAAAATTATTGAAAGGCGATTTTTCCCTTTTTACTTGATTTAGGGTCGAAACCCCTAAACTTTCAAAATAAGCCTCCTTTACTCAAATCATCAATATCTAGGTTCTATTACTCATTTCAAAGTACTAAAATACCAATTTAAGGTCTTGAATAACATTTCACTCAAAAGTCTTAAAACTTGACCGAAAGCTTCTAATTGATTTCTACACAAGTTCTGGGAAGAGAAAGCCAGATAATATAATCATATTTAAGGATGGTGCAAGTGATTCACAATTTAATCAAGTTTTAAACTAAGAAATTGATAAAATCATTCAGTCCTGTAAATTTCTTGATGAGAACTGGGAACCCTAGTTCTTGGTCATTGTTGATCAGAAGAAACTAAACAATTTTCAAAGTCATTGTTGAAATCAATTGAACACTTTAAGATAGTTTTAAACATTATAACAATAGTGTTAGAAAACAACACTTATTTCTTATGTTTCTAAAGCGTCATTTTGGTAATTCAAAATATAACGTAAGATTAAAATAGTTCTCAATCTATTTTTAAAACCTTAATCAAAATCAAAGTTCTGAAATAATTGTTCAAAACTAAATCATTTTTCCTTTATGGATTTAACATTGATCTTGTCACTTAAGGATATTAAAGTCGCTTAAGTTTCAAGGATTGGAGTGAAACTCCCATTTCCATTCACATTTGGCCAAAAGCCAATTACAACCAAAGTGAAGGTTACAATTCACCAAATAATCTCACAATTACACATACGCATCAATATATCAAGTTATATCGAATAATCACAATAATCAAGTTATTTGCAATAACCTAGTATTAAATCCTCACTTTGATCCAATGATCAAGGTGATGGTTTTCAACATGCAAGAAATCATTTTCCAACCAATCAATCACACCAATGAACATAAATCTAACAACAATTAATAACCACAATAATGTCCTCATAAGGGACTAAATAAACAAAGTGGATAATCCTTGATTTAGGATTTTCCGACACCAAACAATTTAAAGCCATCTTCACATCCACCAATATGGTGTGGTGTGGTTCACTCCCCCGTACCTCTTGTAGACAAGAGATGATCATTTCCTTGGTTTTTCAACAGTCCACTTCCCTCAGAGCGAAGCTGTGACGTTTAAGTTTCCTCTGACACTTTGCGACAGGTGCATGCAACTCCTGTCAGCTCCTGAAAAATGTAAAACCTGCTTCCCCAAGCAAACACAATTACGACAACATCCCGGAGAGGGAGTCCAACCATTTTTCAACAACCAGACAAATCAAACAATTTGCTACTCATCATCAAATGCTCACTCTAAGTTGATTTAAATTCTTAATTTCACAAAATAGAATCAATTTCAATAAAATTCAGATTTGGGAAAAATAAGACGATCATCATCAAAATTGAGGAAAATGAGCTTTGATTAAAGAATCATGAAATTTACCTTAGAAATCATTAATTAACAGCCTCAATTGCATAAAGATATAATTAGAAACTAATTTCAAGTAAAATCGGATTTGGGGCTTTAGGGTTCATGATACAAATTGGGGAAAATCAATCTACCCAAACAATGATAAAATTAGTTTAGGATAACACTAATTCATAGTCCCAATTACACAAAACATGGTTTAATTTCAAAATTAAACTCTGAGTTCAAAACCTAGGGTTTAGGGTTTGTAAACTGATTTGGGGCTTTTTGAAACTAGAAGAAATTAGGGGTAAACACTTACCCAAGGAAGAAGAAGAGAGGACATGGTAGCTGAAGGTGGTGTTGAGGTCCGATCCGATGGAGAAAGTGGTGGAGCTTCATTCCTTCACGGCTGGAGCAGCTCCGAACGAAACCAAACGGCCATAGGTGCGGCTCCCTACCAGGCGCGGTGGTTGGATGACGACCGAAGACGAGTTGCCGCGGTGGCTGCGCGGCACGGGGAATAGACGGAACTCACTTCATCTTCTCACTCCATGCGGCCGAGCACGGCTGGACGACAACCGGACAGCGTGCGCGGCTGTACATGACAGGAGAAGGGTGGCGCCATATTTGAGAAAGGAGAGCAGAGTTTGAAGTGTAGAGGGAGAGAGGGATGATGAGGTTAGAATGAAAGGAGAAGAAAGAGGGGTGGAGGCTGACGCGTGAAACGGGAAGGAGAGAAACATGTTTTTTTGTATTTTTTTTCTTTTAATTGGTAGCTAGTAAAAATAATGAGTGGTTGAAATTGACTCTAGAAAAAACGAAGAAGATAATATTAACCCATGGATCTAAAAACAATTAGTGACAAATATAAAGTTTCAAAATTCAAATTAGAGTAAAGATTGATGGTTGAAATGATCAACCAAAAAAATCAATGATCCAAAATTAATCTCGATTAATTCTAAACCAGTTTATCTTTAACTCTAAACTTAAATAGAGTAACACATGAAAATAAATTCCTTTGAATCACATTATTTAGAATATTTTCTAACGAAATAATAATAATGAGAATAGCGTAACGTTATTGTCCATTAAGCGTGTATACACTACAGTAACACAGTGTTAATGCACCCATTAATTTTAAATGAGTAAATAAAATCACTCAAACTAAACCACATAAAATTAAACAAAAATAACCATCCAGATAATTAATTATCCCAATAAAATAATTAAACATATATGTGAAAAAACTGGGATGTTACAGTAATCGATTAGTGAAATCGATTATGATATGTCTACTTCAAAACACGCCTTTCGATTTTACCTAAACTAATCGATTATGCTTTTCTGATAATCGATAATGGCCCTAGAAAAATGAGTTTTCAAGAGTTTTGACCTAACTTTCAAAGAGATATATATTGGTCATTTTCAGAGAAAAAAAAAAGAACGAACATAGAGCTATTTCTATCTATTTTTCTCTTCTCTTGAATCATTTTCTATCACTCTCTTACTCTTACACTTGCATATCAAATTACTTGAGAGAGACATACACACCATATAGGTGTTTCTTTGTATTGGGTTTCAATTTGTTTATATCAGAACTATTAAGAGTGCATACTATTGGTAAGAGTCGGATTGACTCAAACATCCTTTGGTTACCATTCTTGCAAGAGAGGGTATATCTCTTGTAAGGGATTAGTGGGTGTGATTCCACTGTAAAGGTTCTAGCTGCACCTGTTTAAAAGCTAGGGATTTGAGACTCTATCACTGGGGGATTGTATGTCTCTGGTTTGTGAGGAGTTCTCCTTATTGTAAAGGTTCTAGCTGTTCCTGTTTAAAAGCTAGGGATTGAGTGAAAATCCCATAGTCTGTGGCCAAACCAGTATATATCGTGGTGTTCATCTTCTTTCCCTATCTTTTTTACTTTTGTTTAGTCTTTTGCAAAAACACTTTTACTTGCAATGTATGGTTGCCACGGCCAACACTTATAATGTCACAATTAACATTATTTAATTTCTTATTAAGTTGGTGTTAACCACAACAACAACCAAGCATGATCATCATCAACCAACATGGCATCATCAAACTCAAATCACAAATAGGCATGTCCACATCAATTGAACACATATTATCACGAACAAGTTACTAACATACAATAGCAATTAGACAAAATTCATCAAACAACCATATAGCATACAACAGGATTATCGATTAACCTTCATCTTATGCTACCCCTTAGCCTACATGTTCATACTAGCCCTTCTCCCCATACTTGGTATGAAGATTTCCAACAACGATGACGCAAGCAAACTAAACACACTCCCTCAAGCGGCTTGACAAGTTCCCCAAGCCTTGGTCAACACATAAGAACAACCAATTAATCCCAAATTAAAGGAAACATACCTGTTAATGGCACTAACGCGTGACTTCTCTCCCAAACAGACTCAAGAACACTATGAACATCAAAGGGGTCAAAGGAAGGGAAAAGGGGAGATCTTTCTTGTAACACCCTTCTCGGGTGCTACATTGTCTGTGACATTGTCGCAAAATCGTTTAAGGGGAGATCTTTCTTGTAACAACGCCATTAAAATAACATGACTAAGAAAACATAAATAACCTTGGAGACGCAGCTCCATAAAAAAATTCTAAACACAAGGACTCATCATGATGGCCTGTACAAAACGATGACGAGGTGTCATCATTGAACAACAATAACAATTGAGAACGATTCATTGTCACACTGGGGTTGAACTCTCACATCTTCCATATGCTAATCTCTGAAGGTGCGTCCTCATAATTGGTCCGTCTTATATCCAAAGCTGGTTATGATAGTAATACAGTACTACCGTCTTTGTTGCAGAACATAAAATAAACAGAAGACTGAAGACATAGAAAATGAGGTGAGATCTCCATTCATCATAAACATAAAGCAGACATGCAGTGGTACGACCCACATACATGTTACAACATACATATATCCATATTATCTTCCATTCTAATTTCGTAGCTCAAAAATCCAAGATTATACAATACCAAACTAAACGGTAAGCTTATCAAACATATCGGACACAGTCTGTCCACCGAGGGACGAGAATAGAGAGAAAATTGATTGAAACTGCATAGTCCCATACCTACACAGCCTCAAGGAATTCTTGATCCTAACTCCGGAGGTAATTGACATTTTGGAAAGGAAATGGCTAGTACAGGTTTCACATCCGCCCACCTCAGGCACCATGTGTGGCTAGCTGACTAGGCACACAAGGCTTAAATCATAACGTACATACAATCATAATCACATGTGATCTCAACTATGTATTTGGACAAAATTGCCGGGATACGTCCAATATGTCTATCTACCGGATAAACTTCGTAACCAGAATCCATTTAATGACAATC
This sequence comes from Sophora flavescens, assembly GCA_030762895.1. NCBI lineage: Eukaryota > Viridiplantae > Streptophyta > Magnoliopsida > Fabales > Fabaceae > Sophora > Sophora flavescens. The sequence goes on from CM061064.1 coordinate 134,818,661, forward strand.
TCTAACAGACGATATCCTCGAGTCCGAATTACCAGCCCTTCTCTGAACCACAGTTCTCAAGAAGACTTTCATGTTTGTGTAAAGATGTTTTAAGGCACTTTCTTACAAGTCCTAATACATTATTGAATTGGATCGACAATCCAATCGTTTATTTCTTTGCACTTTTCTAGTGGAGCCTTATTCTTAGTTTCCAAGAAATCAAATTATTCTGATTCCATTAAGTCTTATGGATATATGGATATTGAATTATCCACAATTTATGACAAATTGTCTTGCTTCACCATAAGGCAAAAATTATTAAGTTCATATTTTCACTAAGTTATCCACAACTTAGGTTTGTCACTTTACTATAAATATGAGTCTTTGAATACTAAAATTCTTGTTGGTTTAAGATCCAAAACCTTTAGCTAAAAACAAATCATTTTGAATGAAAATTTAACCAAAAGTACATAATTACCATTTTTTTCTCAAAAACTGTTTCTCAAAAACGGTGAAATACTTAAAACACTGCTATGCTTTTTACTGTTTTCAACTGAAATTTCGTATTTTTGAAAATATGATCATTTTTCTCAAATCCTTTGCTTTGTTAGATTCAAATACTTATGTTAGAGTATTTAAAAATCTAATTTCTAACTTCACTCCATGGTTTGGACAAAAATCCGAAAACTTGACCGAACGTCACTAAATTCGAAAATCGCGTAACTCCTTTTTCAACGATTTTTAACCATAATGATTCAAAACTCATTTTGGTGTCTTAGGACACTTAAATAAACTTCAAAAAGAGTTTCAAACTGTCAAAAACAGTTTGGTCCGAAATTGGAACCTTGGTTCATTTTATACGTTCGATTCTTTTAGAAATTCCAGTTTTAGGTCCGTTAAGATACGATTCTTGTTCTCTTAAGACCTAAACTTATATTAAAATCATTTTGGGTCATTGGAACCACAAAAGTCAGATTTAAAACACATAACAACAGTTTCCAAACTTTCCTTTTCTTCATGGTTTTATTACTCTTTAAACCTTAAAACAAACTTAGCATTTCATAGTTTTCAAAGACCAAGTTGTTCATCACATTTTTCTCATTCTTGGCCGAAACCAAGACACAACCAAGTGAAGATTTTCACTTCACTAATCAACTCACAATCACATATACATATTCATTTATCAATACAATAAATCATGGCATGAAATTTTAGCATATTAATCATGCTTTTCTACCAAAGTTCAAGTAAGTCAAATCATGTATTTCCTTCAAACAAACATGCATCATGCATGCATATAACCCAAAAATCACAAGCACATCACATGTACCACACAATTATTACACAAAATCCTCTTAGAGGATTATATGGACTTACACACATAACCCCACATATAGGGTTTCAAGATGACAAAAAGACAATATAAACCACACACACACATCCACAATAAGGAAGATGAAGGTTATTCTCCCCCATACCTGTTGTAGATCACTTGAAATCAAGAAAAAATATGCTAGATCAACAAAGGTATGCTCACGATTTTGGCTTGAAAAACCTAACATGATCAAACCAAAATACAAAAGGATTAAATACATGGACTTAGCTATGATCATAGAAGATAATCCATGATAGAATTACTCACTCTGATGTGGAAAAATGAATGATCAAGTGGTTGGTGTTCTTGATCAAGAAATACCCATTTTTAGAGGGCTCCAAAGGGATTTTTGTGTGAGATAACTAACGCTTTGAATGATTAGAGGAGTAAGGATCTAGTCTTAGTTTTTTAACCAAGTAAATGGAAGTTGTTTAGGTGGTGATGGCCGAATATGAACATAGAAGGAAAGGAATGCTTTTATTTCAAGAACAAAGTGTTAAGTTAGAAAGAATGAAGTGAGTGTGTCTAGGAGAGGGGGGCTGGTCGAAATTCACAATGCATGAGGAAGAGAAATTGAACTTTACCACTTAACATGTGCAAGGAAGGATGACTCACCTTCTGCATTTATGATTTATGGTGAATTACCACATTTGCAATTATGGTTCATTTATGACTATGGTGAGTCATGAAATGACTCACCATGATGACTCACTAGGGTTGTGTTGTCCATGTGAGGAGAAAGTTCTAGTTCTTCAAGTTAGTGTAATCATAGTTTGGTTGGTCATGGTTTTAGGTGTAGTTAAAAAAAAATATAAAATACTTGGATATTTTATAAACCATCATAATGAGATGAAAATTAAGTGAAGATGTAGGTTGATGATGGAGTGGACGAAATTTTTGATCAAGGAAGAAAGATATTTTTGGTTGCAAACCATGGTTAGGTTAGAAAATAACATATAATAACTTAGATATTTCCTTAAGTTGTCACTATAAGATGAAATACCATGAAAGAATAGCCATCTAAGAGTCTTGACTGAATTTATCCATGAGGAAAGGGAGGACAAAATTGTCTAAACACTTGTTGGACATGAAAGGAATTACAAAGAAGTCCAAGGGTATTTTGGTCATTTTACTTGGAAACTAGATATTTTAATAAGATATTTTCATTTGCCATCATTACTTTGATGAGTCATGGTGGTGACTCATGTAGGAAGGATGAGCACATTTTCATATTTTGGTCATTTGGTAATTAACAAAAGAACTTAAGGGTAAAATGGTCATTTCGCATGGATATTAAGATATTTTTGCAAAGAGTCATGATGACAATTGTGAGTCTGTTGGTGTAAGCCCTAGTGGCCAATCTATTTTTAATAGATCATCATTTATGTCATGAATTTCATCATATATTTGATATATGAATAAGTCATTCATTTATTATGTTATTAGTTTATAGCATAATAAAGTCGTTAGAGTAGGCAGTTTATTCAATGAGATATTAAGCACGTGACTTAATCGTGAGACCTCATTGAATAATAGAATACTATTCTTAAATATCCGTAGTCAAGTATTATTTTTAATTAAGACGACAATAATACATAGAGATTATTGTGAGTAGACTGATGACCAAATCTCACGAGTCATGGATATGTGATATCAAGTCGGCACACGGGTATAAATATTAGGAGTAATATTTATACTGGATGACCCACTATAAGAATACTTCATAATAGTTATGTAAGTATCATAAGTATTCTCACGGCGACCATATAGTGAAGTAGTCCTTCGACTTGTTATTGATCTGACGTGCGCTCGTGTGGACTATGCGCTCGTGTGGACTAAGTACAGGTGCCGTACCTTTGTGGAACTTGAAAACCAAAGGAAAAGCACGCTTCAAGAGGTAAACACAAATAGCCCCTAATGTGATTCATGTTTTGTAATACGCCATCCATAGGATATGATTTTAAAAGAGGATTATCTCATGAAAACCCTTAGAGCGTATGGTCGTTATTACATATATGCTTGTTTGCCTTGTTTGATAACATGATTTATTGCTTTTGAATTTGATTCAATCGAATACATGTTGTCTTTTGCAAGAACATGTTTGTTCTTGTTTAATATATATAGTGATATATATGTACGCATTTTTCTGGAGCCGGGAGTTCAATTCGTAAGTCTCATCACTGTGCATTCAAATGGTATAAATAATCAAAAATTATTTCATTGAATCTTGATGAAGGTCTAATGCGCAATTAGTATTGAAATGCTATCTGCAATTACAAATTTCTTCCCTGGTATACCTAGACAAAGAAGGAGAATGGGACGGACTTCGTTTTCTCTGCGTCTGCTGCGAATGATAACAAACAACCAGAGAAACCACCGGATGGAGGGGGTGGTGGACCATCTGTTAACCTCCGACAAAAGGCCTCCTTTAGAGATATGATGATGGGAAACAAAACTGTTTCAGCTACAAGGCCATGTGTGGACCTTTCCAAGGAGAAACTTGCTAAGATTGAGTTTGATGATAATAATCCCTTGAAGCCGATGGTGCACATTGACAAATCTGTGTTCAAAGGGTGGAGTGCTTTTTGGCAAGATGCCTTAGTTGTTAGCCTTCTTGACAAGAATATTGGTTTCTATACGATGAAGGACAGGTTGAGAAAGCTCTGGAAGTTCGTAGCGGGATCTGACATTATGGATATTGTCAAAGGTTTTTATATGGTGAAATTTGAAACTGAGATTGATCGTGCTAAGGTCGTGGATGGGGGGACATGGATGATCTTTAATCACTATCTATTTTCTGTCAAGACCATGGTGTGGATCAGGTTCCTTGGGCTGAATCTTTACTATTATGATGAGAGTATTCTTATGGCTCTAGCTGCTGCAATAGGGAAGCCAGTCAAGATTGATAGAAACACCCTTGTTGCCTGTCGTGATCGTTTTGCCAGAATTTGTGTTGAGATCGATTTGAATAAACCTGTGATAGGCAAGGTTTGGATGAATCAAGGTTCTAAATTGCGGTTGCGGTCGCGGATGCGGTTGCGGTTGTGGTCACTGTGATTGCGGCCATTGCGGTCGCTGCGTCGCGGACTGCAGCCGCTGCGGTGTGAAATAATTTTATGTTCCCACCAAATCTAAAAAATATTATATAATTATTGTAATTCTTCATATATCTGAATTGAGAAAAGGATAGCAAAAATAGAGAAAAGAAACAAATTGCTAAAGCATAAAGGAATAATTCTTGCATCTAAATGCTTTGGGGGCCTGGAATTTTTTTAGTTTTGGAAAAAAAATTGAACGAACGGTGCTGAAAATGGGTGTTGCGGCCTGATGCGGTCCGATGCAGTCTGATGCGGTGCTGATACGGTTGCGTTGCAGCCGCAACACGTGAAAGGGGATCACACCGCATGCGGTTGCTAGCGGTCCGCAACCGCAATATTGCGGCCGCAATACGTGTTGCGGTCCGCAATTTAAAACTATGGGATGAATGGTTTTTGGTACAAGGTGGAGTATGAGGGGCTGCACAGAATTTGCACCAATTGTGGTTGTTATGGGCACTATGCTCATGACTGTAAATGGAGGAAACCATCAGCTAATCATCAGTCTCCTTCCCTTAATCCTCGGGTAACCTCTAATGCCGGCGAGTCGGTTAAGGAAGGTTTTAATGTGGAGAAGAATGAGGAGCGGATAGTGGCGGATTCTGTGGACTTAACGTTGCAGATAAGGCGGGTTTAAATGCTGCTGATAAGGTGGGATCATATTCAAATAATGATAACAATCATGGTAATTGGATGATTGTTAAGAGGAAACCTCGGATTTCAAAGGCTGCCAAATCTGCTAAAAGTAGCAAGGAACAAAAAGGAAAGTCTTTCAAGAACTTTAATGATAAGAGAGAGAATATTCATGCAAAAAAGGCTACATCTAATTCTGAAGATAAGGCCAAAAAAGGTTTGAAACCTACAGGGGCAATGGTGTAAAAACAAACGACAAAGGCCTGAAACTGAGACATCCACGTGGCATTTTGTTAAAAATTCTGCTAAAGATATGATTCGGGTAGTTAGGACTCCCAACGGCCAAGATCCCATCTCTGTCAAACAGAACAATGGAGTCTGAATTTATGATGTAGGACATGGTGCTCAATCTTGAGTTAAGACGAAAGTCGTGTCCAACAACAGATTTATCCTTCTTCATGATGAAGATGATAACAAGCATGGGAGTGATGGACAGGGAAATGCTCAATACCTTTCCCTGGAAAATATTTTGAAGAATGGGATGCAATCCCTGGAGGATATTAACATGGAGAAGGTCCCGGAGACTCAATTGATGAACCATTCTATGGCATCTTAGCCATGAGGGTCTTCCTTTTCCTTTCTATAGTTTTTTTTTTATGGATTGGTTCCAAGATATGTCTATCATTTCATGGAATCTTCGTGGGGCCTTTGGTCGTTCTAAAAGGCACCATGTGAGAGATATGGTGAATCAATTTCACCTTTCCGTGTTCCTGTTATATGAAACGCATGGTCCCTTTATAAACATTGAGACTTTCTGGTCTTCCCTGGGATACAAGCTTGTGTTTATCCAGGAAGTTTGTGATCATTCAGGGGGCATTTGGGTGCTATCTTCTAAATATTATTGGAATTTTAACCTTGTTGATAGTATGCATCAAGTCATCACCTTCTCTATAAGGAGGAGAAATGTTACTTGGTTCTGTTTTGCCATCTATGCTTCTCCAATCTTCTCTGTTCGCAGCAATCTCTGGAATCATCTTATTGATCTTAGGAGAACAATTAATGGTCTTTGGGTTGTTATTGGTGATCTTAATGAATTGATCTACTCATATGAAGTCTCTGGTGGCTCCTTCATGCCTTCCCGGGCAAACCTTCTTGCCAATGTCATCCATCAGTGTGATTTCATAGACTTGCATACTATTGGTGGCTTGTTTACTTGGAGGAAAAAATTTCAAAATGGTGGGCATGACAGGAAGAAGTTGGATAGTTTCATGGTGGATGTTGATTTGCATTTACTCTTCCCTCATGCCTTGGTGGAGATTCTTCCTCTCCATACTGAGATCATAATCCTCTTCTCCTGAGCTGCAAGAAATCCCAAAGTACTAGAGCCAAGCTTTTCCACTTTCAAGCAGCTTGGAATTCCCATCCTGAGTATGAAAATGTTGTGAAGAATTCTTGGCAGCTTACTGATGGCAATGCTATCAACAAAACTGGGATTAAAGGCAACTTGAGGCTTGGATTAAAGGTGTGCACTACCAGCTAGACACTCATCCTTCCTCAGATGTGACCAAGCTTGAAAAGGACCTACAGAAACAGTTTGATGAGATTCTGAACCAAGAGGAGATCTTGTGGTACCAAAAATCCTGAGGAGATCTTGGAAATTGATGGCACTTGGTGCACTGATGATGAAGTCATGAAGAGGGAGGCTCATTCCTTTTTCAAAAAGCTGTTTCAGAACACTGACTCCTGTAGCCCTCACAGTAAACATTTGAGATTCATGCCTAGAGTGGATGTTGTGATGTATGACAAATTAATGGAACCTGTTTCCTTAGAAGAAGTTAAAAATGCCCTATTCTCTATGAATTCCTATAAGGCTCCCGGACCGGATGGTTTTCAACCAATCTTCTACAAAACTTATTGGCATATTGTTGGAATTGATTTGTGGAATTTGGTTTCAAATGCCTTTTCTACTGGTTTGATTGATGCAAGGTTGGCAGAAACTCTTATAGTTCCTATCCCTAAAGTTGACAATCCACATAGCTTGAGAGATTTTAGACCAATAAGTCTATGCAATGTGTTGTTGAAACTTATTTCTAAGGTGCTTGTTAGTAGAATCAGACCTCATTTAACTGATTTGATAGGTCCCTTGCAAAGCAGCTTCATTCCAAAAAGAGGCACTTCTGATAATGCTCTAGTTGCTCAAGAGATTGTTCATCATATGCACAAGAAAAAGGGTAAAACATGTTTCCTTCTTTTCAAAGTAGACTTTGAAAAAGTCTATGATAGAGTAAATTGGGACTTTCTTAGGCTCACTCTCTCTGACTTTGGCTTCCCTCCAAAGATTATTGAGCTTATTATGCAATGTACTACTTCTTCATCTCTGTCTTTGAAGTGGAACAGGGAGAGATTGGAGAATTTTGCTCCTAATAGGGGTTTGAGACAAGGTGACCCCATGTCTCCCTACTTTTTTGTTCTCCGCATGGAAAAGTTAGCCCTTCTTATCCATGAAAAAATCCAAGACAACAAGTGGAAACCTATTAAGATTAGCAAGAATGGTCCTGCCATCTCTCACCTTTTCTTTGTAGATGACTGCTTGCTGTTTACTCATGCTAATGCTTCTCAAGCAAGGCTTGTTCAAGAGGTTCTTAAGGATTTTAGACATGCCTTTGGTTTGAAGGTCAATGTGCAGAAAACAAGGTTCTTTGCTTCTGCTAATGTTCACCACTCCAAGATAGCTAAATTCAGTGGCATAACAGGCTTCCAATCTACTACAAATCTTGGCAAATATCTTGGTTTCCCTCTGCTGATTGGGAGAACTAAGAAATCTGATTTTGGTTTTGTCCTTGATAAGATCAATGGTAGATTAGCTGGCTGGAAAGGGAATACTAAACATGGCAGGTAGGGTGACTCTTGCTAAATATGTGATTTCCTCCATGCCCATTTATACTTTGCAGAATATTTGGTTGCCTGAGGGAATATGTGATAGTCTTGATTAGTGTATGAGAAGCTTCATTTGGGGCAGTAAATCCTGTCATTGGGTGAACTGGGATGTTGTTACTCAACCTAGAAATAGAAGGGGCCTTGGCATCCATACAGCTAGGGAGACCAATATTTCCTTGCTTGGTAAGCATGTTTGGGCCATTATCCATAGCAATGATAAACTTTGGGTTCAACTTTTGTCTTCCAAGTACCTGAAGGACTATCACATCTTCAATGCTTGAAAAATTGCTGGTATCTCACCTACTTGGAGATCAATCTTGAAGGCTGCTAACCTGTTGCAGCCTGGTTTCAGGATTAGAATTGGGAAAGGTGACTTATCTATTTGGTATGACAAATGGCTAGAGGAAGATCTTCTGTGCAATCTGATCCCTTTTGTGAACATTCAAGACACTCAACTCAAACTCAAAGACATTTTCATTGACAGCAAATGGCATTTGGATAGACTTTCTACCAGTATTCCTCCCTTTGTCCATTAGCAATTACAGAGCTACTTTCTTGGGTATAGCTCTGATGATTGCTTTATTTTTTAGCAACTCCATCTCAAGTACTTACACTGCTAGGGATGCCTATTACTGGCTAACCAATCCTCAATCGGATTCCCTTGTTACTCATGATTCTTGGACTTGGCTTTGGAGCCTAAATCTCCTTGAGAACATCAGCATTTCTTGTGGATTAGTATGCATGGCAACCTTCCTACCAATTCTATCAGGGTGTTTAGGCATCTCAGTATTGATAGTTCTTGCCAGAGGTGTGGTGCTGCTCAAGAATCTATTTTACACACTCTCAGAGACTGCTGCAGGTTCAGGAATTTTTGGAATGTGCTTCAGTTTGCCCAGGATCCGGATTTCCTCACATCTGATGTGAAGTGCTGGTTGAAGAATAATGGCTTACAAACCTGAGGAACCCTCTTTGCTGTTACCTGTTGGATTATTTGGAAAGCAAGGAATGTAGAAATTTTCAATGATTTGAAGTGGAGTGATTGGTATGTGTGTGGAGTGATTGGTATGTGTTAAATCAGGTTGCTAGTCTTAATGATCTGATCCAAAAAGCTTATCGTGCTAGCATCAAAATTCAGAACCCGAGGGAAGTCAAATGGGTTCCTCCTCCTGAAGATTTCTGCAAATTAAATGTGGATGGTAGCTCCTTGGGCAACCCTGGCAGGTCTGGTTATGGTGGTTTGATTAGGAATATGCATGGTGAGTGGTTGACTGGTTTTTCAGGCTTCTGTGGCATAACTACCAATCTTAATGCAGACATTTTGGCCATTTTCCATGGTTTAGACTTAGCCTGGAAGGCTGGTTATCGTGCTACCATCTGTGAATCAGACTCTAATATGGTCTTGGACCTCATTGCTAAGGGTGATCAACCCTTCCATCAGTATGCACCACTTATTAATTGTGTCAAGAACCTCTTGTCTAGGTCTTGGAATGTCACTATGCAGCATACCGTGCGTGAGGGGAACTTTGGAGCAGATTGGTTGGCTAAATACAGAGCCTCTATGGATCATGGCTACATTGCTTGGGACCCTTGCCCAGCTTCAATCAATCCTACCCTGTTAGTTGATGCTTTAGGCATCATTAGGCTCAGGACTTAGTTTTCTTTCCTTCTGTGTTTTTGGTTTTTCTGCTTTCTTCATGATAATAAAAAAAAAATTGCTTCCTTGGTTATTTTGATATGCCTGTGAATCTTTTTATCAAATGGCCAGTCTGGATAGTTAATTTGATTGTTTTGATAAATCTGGACTTTACGTCAAATGATTTTTTTAAATTAAAAAAATTTGAAGTCAAAAGGAAGTTTAATTCCGTACGTACCAGTGATTTCAAAAATCATAATTGAATTCATAATGGCTATTGAATTCAATATACTACACGTTGAGGTTTCAATGATAAAGTGATCCGTGAAATGATTTGCTTTTGATTTGCGAACAGTGATCTTCTTTTTTTTTTTTTAGAAAAGAAGCTCAAGGAATCTCATTAGCGATCGAAGCAACAATACAAGGGGAACATGATAGAAAATATGAGGACCAACAGTGAAAATAGTCGCCCTAGCTAACGAATGAGCTACTCTGTTCGCTTGTCTCCTAACAAAACTTATCCCAAAGTTTGGAAAAGAACAAAGAAAGTCATAACATGCTCTAATAGTTACTCCATATTCGGAGATGTCAACTTTAGGAGATTTGGCATGGTAGACCACTACTTGGCAATCTAGCTCAAAAATAACATGGTCTAAATTCAACTCTTGGACCCATTGAATAGATTTGAGAAGACCCATGGCTTCCCCCTCAAGAACTGGGAGACAAGAGGGCACTCAATCAGTCCTAGCTTGAATAAAAGCACCATGATCATCTCTAATACACATACTAAAAGTAGTTTTCCATGCATCTTCAAAAAAACTTGCATCAACATTACATTTATAGTAACCTGGAGGTGGAACTTCCCATGTTGTTGCACCCAAATTGCGTCCAGCACTTTGAAGTTGAGTGCCTGGTGAATTTGCATGCTTCCAATCCAGATAAAAATTGGAGGATCTATGAACAATAGCATCCAATGTTGGTGTCCTTCCCTCCCAGAGTTTATCATTTGTTGCGCTCTAAATGGCCCAAAGGGACATCGTAAATGCCACCCTCCTATCCACATCCAATGAACTAAGGATAGTGAAGAGTAATTCACGAAAATTCTGGGCAACCTGTAGTTGAGGAAAAATAAAATCCCAGATTCGTTGTCTCACCCAACATTCTTTGCAAATATTGCAAGTAATCAAAAGATGCCAAATATTTTCATACTCTTGTTCACAGAAAACACAAGTGCTTGAGCAGCTAACTCCTTTATATTGAAGTTGGATTCTAGTAGGCAGACAATCCCTACAAGCTCTCCATAAAAAAACTTCACTCTAGGTGGCACTTTGAGCTTCCAAATCAAGGACCAATCTCCATCTATTTTCAAATGACTCGTATCTGCAAGATTATTCAAAGCAGCTTGATATGCAGTTTTAACTGAGTAAAGCCCATTGTTACTAGGTCCCCAAATAATTCTATCCTCACTCACTAGCTCATTAAGAGGGGTGTTTAAAATTTTTTGTGCTAGGTGAGTAGGTAGAAAACTGTCAATAAAGGGTTGGTTCCAACATTTTAGACCATGGATCCATAAATCACTAATTGCTAGATTTTGAAATTCAAAAGGCAAACCCATGGGACAAGAAATCCTCTCCCCATCACGTAACCAGGGGGCATCCCACAAAGGGATTGTGTCACCACTTCCAATGCTCCATCTCACTCCTTGCTTCACCAAAGCCTTGGACATCCATATACTCCTCCAAGAATAAGAGGGATTATGTCCCAAGTCTGCATCCAAGAAGTCACCATGTGAAAAATATTTGGCTTTAAAGATCTTAGTCACAAGAGCATCAGGTTGCACTACAAATTTCTAATCTTGTTTTCCTGGCAAAGCCAAGTTAAAGGCATACATATTACGGAAACCAAGACCACCCCAAATTTTAGGCATAGAAAGTTTATCCCAAGACAACCATTTAATTCCTTTATTTTCTCCATTTTTTGCACCCCACCAGAAGGAATTTAGCATTTTTTGTATTTGATCACCAAGAGAAGGAGGAAGAAGATACATACTCATACAATAAGCAGGAATAGCTTGGGCCACTGATTTAATCAAAACCTCTCTCCCTGCCATAGATAATGTCTTCCCCTTCCAAGAGCTCACCTATTTCAAAATACGGTCCTTAATATATTGGAAAAATTGCCTTTTATTTTTGCCAATAAGGGATGGAATTCCAAGGTAATTACCAACATCAGTTTTCTCTTGTACACCCAAAATTCCAGCAAGCAATCGACGCCTTTGTTGCTGGACATTGTTGCTAAAAATCATGGCAGATTTATCAAAATTAATTTCTTGCCCCGATGCCAGCTCGTATCTATGAAGTAAATCTTTCACAAATTCCACTTCTTGATCCACTGCTCTCATGAATAAAAGACTATCATCCGCAAAAAGAAGGTGAGATACAATAGGAGCTCTCCTACAAATTTTGATACCATGAATGTAACCACTTCTCTCAGCTGATTTAATAAGAGAGGACAAGCCTTCTGTACACAGAATATAGAGATAAGGAGATAACGGGTCACCCTGGCGAAGGCCCCGACCTGGAATAACTGAACCTGCTTTCTCATTATTCATAAGGACCAAATATTGAACAGAAGACACACACATCATCATCCAATTCACCCACTGAATGTTAAAACCCATTTTAATCATAACAGCATGCAGATAGTCCCAACTAACACGATCATAAGCTTTACTCACATCAAGCTTTAGAGCAACATCACCTGAGACACCTCTCTTCTTGCATTTCATATAATGGAGCGACTCGGTGGCTATCAAGGCATTATCCACTATAGATCTACCTGAGACAAAAGCAGACTATTCTTCTGACACACACTTTGCAATAACCATAGCCAATCTATTTGCAAGAGTCTTGGATAAAATTTTGTAAATAACATTGCAAAGCGAAATTGGTAGGGATGCTCGCATTTAGGAACCAGAGCAATATTAGTATCATTAATATCATGAGGCAAAGAACCATCCTGCAACCATTTCCTACAAGCAGTGATAACATCAACACCACAAATATTCCAAAAATGCTAGTAAAAAGCTGCATTAAGACCATCAAGACCTGGGGATTTGTCAGGATGCATATTAAGAGTAGCATATTTGAAATCATCATCAGAAAATGGAGCTAAAAGGAGAGCATTATCCTCTTCATTAAGTTTCCTTTGCAGGTGATTGATAACGTAATCGACATCACTATTACTTCTCTAAAAAAGGTTCATAAAATAATTAGCAGCTAAATCACATAAGCCCTCTTGAGAAGTAACAGAATTTCCATGATCATCCATCAAAGAATCAATAGAATTTATTTTCTTTCTAGATGAAGCAGATGCATGAAAAAATTTAGTATTAGAATCACATCCTTTGAGCCAATGTGACTTTGCTCTTTGACGCCAATACATTTCTTCCTGGACCACCAATTTTGCTAAGCGATTTTTCAATGCCAAAAAATGGTTGATACCTGTGCGATCGGTTATGTGTCTTAGCTCCATCATTTTCTTTTTGCATTTGTGCTATATCCATCCCGAATGATGGCTTTAAGTTCTGGCCCCATTCATCAAGGTTCTTGGCACACATTTCCAATTTTTGCTCCACATTAATTGAGGTTGCAGTAGGCCAACTATGCTTTACTATTTCTTCAATGTCCTCCTCTACCAGCCAATGATTCTCAAACTTGAATCTTCTAGGCACAAAGTAACGACTAGGCTGCTTTTCAGTGATAAGAAGAATGGGACTATGGTCAGAAATTGAAGCTACAAGATTTGTAATCTTTGCATTAGGAAAAAGCTCCTCCATGATGAAGTAACCATGGCTCGGTCAAGTCGTTCTTCGATCTCATTTGGCCTACCCTTAGATTTACACCAAGTATAGGGATACCCATCCAAAGAAATATCAGATAAATTACAATCCAAGGCGGCATTCAAAAACCATCAATAAGCCATTGAGCATGCTCCACCCTTCCTCTTTTCTTTTTCGTGAGCTAGGAGATCATTAAAATCTCCAATAATACACCAAGGAAGGTCAGACATACTGGCCAAAGATCTAATTAAATTCCATGACTCCCTTCTTCTAGTACTTTCAGGGAGACCGTAAAAGCTTGTTAACCTCCACTTTTTTCTGATCACCTTCATCCACTTCCAGATTAATATAATTACGAGCAAAATTAATAACCTGAATTTTTAAAGGATCCTTCCAAAGGACAGTTAAACCTCCACTTCTACCTTCTCTATCAACACTAAGACAACAAGAAAAACCCAGCTTCATCTTCAACTCTCCAATTTTTCTAGCATGAACTAAAGTCTCACAAAGGAAAATAACATTTGGTTTGTGAGACTGGGTAAGATCTTTAAGTGATGGAATTGCACTCAGGTTACCCAATCCTCGGCAATTCCAACTAAGGATGATCATTATTTCTGGCAGACCTGGAGACCAGGCCCTGCCATTAAAAAATGCCCTGTATTTTTACCACCTCCAGTATTGCTATTTGCACCCTCCTGCCCCTCGTCACATTCTGTTGCAAGTGCTACATGGCTATGAAATTCATCCACCTCTCTCATACGTTTCCGCACCCCTTGGTCCAATCCACCTAATGCCAGCTCAGGTTGTGTAGTGAAATTAAGAGGATTATTCATTCCTGGACGAAAATTATGGGGTAGATTTAAATTAATAACAGCCCCATTATTAGGAGTTATGTTATCATTTAAACCAGATTGATATACCCCTTGATTTTCTCCATAATTTTAAACTGTAATTGATGGATTATTCATTCCTGGACGAAAATTATGGGGCAGATTTAAATTAATAACAACCCCATTATTAGAAGTTATGTTATCACTTAAACCAGATTGATATACCCCTTGATTTTCTCCACAATTTGAAACTGTAACTGATGGATCTTGTTGCTGATTTTGTGGGAAATTATGCTTCTTTTCCCAATCCACATCACCGCCCTCTCTCGGCCACCTACTGCCCCCGCTTCCCCCTGCACCGCCACGATGAGTTTCAGCTTTCAAAAAACTACCCCATCCCCTTTCACCAGAAATCATGCCTAGTTCAAACCTCTGGGGACAAAAATTATCACCATGTCCTAGAAGACCACACAAATAGCAAAAGACTCCAAGACGCTCATACTTGAAATGTACCACACTCCAGTCCCCTCCTGCCATCCTAACCTTCCTTTCTTTCCTTAATGGCTTTGAAACATCTAAACGAACTCTGATTCGCATGAAAGCTCTCCAAGGACCAGTTTTATTATTCTCATAATACTCCAGGAATTCACCAATATAGTTCCCCAGGAGTTTTCCGACCATTTCTATCATAAAACCCACGGGTAGACGAAAGACTTGCACCCAAATATCCAAGTGCTATAGCGGAATAGCCTGCATCGATCTCCCTAGTGTAACCTTTTCCACAACTAACATATAATTATCGAAGGACCAGGGACCACCATTAGTAACCCTCTCAAGATCAAGGTGATGATAGTACTTGAAACAAAAATGACCTTCCTCCAAATCTTTGATCGTTACTCCCTTCCCCGGACGCCAAACATCAGCCATTCGATGCTTCATTATGTGAGCTCTCACTGGTCTATCCGACAAGAATCTCCCCACCAGACATAAACTAATCTCCTCGGGAAAAACTTGGTCCTGAGAAGCATTCATTGTAATGCCTTCATCTTCTTCCATCAAAGATAAACTTTCCATACCAGCTTCCATGATTCCACGAAAACACCAAAAGACAAAGAGAAGAGGAACTCTCAGGGACGAGAGAGGAAAGAAACTCTCAGGGACGAGAGAGGAAATAAACTCTCAAGGACGAGAGAGGAAAGAAACTCTATTGCGAACAGTGATCTTGGCATCAGATTTTCACTTTAAATTCATTTAATAATTATCATATTATAAAGTGTTTATTACTATTGATTGTTATTAAATATTTTGTTTTAAGGTATACAGTTATTGCCCTAGATTATAGCGTTACTTATTTTGGGTCAATACGACTTGTGTGTCATGATTTATTTATTTAAATATGGCCTGTTTGTCGTGCCTTTTAATTTATTTATTTATTTTAAATAAATGTAATTGCTCGAGTTGGAGTGGAAGCAACATCAAATGATAACATCATGGGAGAAGCGTGTTCATGGGTCAAAGAATTGTAATAAATTAGTTATTTAATTATTGCACTTTAGGAGGCCATACCTATAATACCTTATCTTATATGTTTGTGTACGAGATACATGAAATGTATGAGATGTATGTTCGTGTATGTGATGCATGAAATGTATGTATATGTTTTTAATGTTATATTTGTTTGTTAAATGTATGGTATCATGCATGTCATGTAGACTGAGAGATATTTTGTATGAGACACAATGGCGGTGAGATCACTAATTAAAAATCCCTCAAAAGGAAATATTAAGTTTAAGAGCCTTCCAATGCATGACACTCATCAAGACTAATATCGAATGAGTGTAGGTCCGCCAAAGCGGAGTGCATTTTTCTATACTAGTAAGATGAGATAGGACAATTGTAACCTCCAAATGCTATCCATTGGGTCTAACTTAACTAAGCCAAATTTAATAGGATTGAAAGGATTAGAGGCGATGAGTTGGGCTTTAATTCATGAGATGAATTAGAATAAGATTTATTTACCCAACTGATCCAAGAGTTACATGAGATGTAATTGGAAATGAGTTTCCTACCAAAATAACTAAATTTTGGGAGATCAGCCAAAGTTAACTCAAAACAAGGTGAAGTGTGGATCTTGGTCTCACTAGAAAACCTTCCAACGAGATTTTTAGAGTCAATGATGAGGGTCATTGATTTGAGTAAAATAATGGGAACATGTTTAATAAAAGACCTTATTAAATATGTTTTTATCATGATACATATTTTCTACATATTTCTATAATTAGAATTACCATGAAATAAAACACTATAGTTTATTACTGCGATTTGTCCTTGAGAAGGACAATATATCCAGAATTAAATTTCTGGATTGGTACAAGAATTTGAGGATTGTCCTCAAGTACCAGACATAGTTGTAAGTTCTCGAGCAAATGGATCCTGAGCAACCAGTTCCTACTAGGATCGAAATGGATACTTACGAGAAGCATCAAGTCTATTCTTTTAATTTTTTATTTTTTAATATTTTATTACTTTTAATCTCATTATCATATAGAAATTTATCGATGGTGATAAATCATTAGTATTGATTTTAAAAGGAGTATATAATGAGCTAAACTAATTATTGCTAAATCCTTAATCACTTACTCAAAGTATTTTTCTACATCTTTTATACCCTAGATGGAGGATGCCTCATACTTGCAACCATAAAGGCACGTGATATGATCATGCACCTCATGATGCTCTATTGAGACATGAAATGCATAAGAACCAAAAGTTTTTCTGACCCTTTTTCAGTTGCGGACTGACAGAAGGGAAATCCCGACAGTTATGATGTACTTTATATTATCGAGTACATTAAGAACATGGTAAAATGAGATTTCCTTTTGGCCAAATGTTGGCCAGTGATATGATCTAGCAATTTTTTCCGGATAGTTATAGTCAAATCATTGTGAACGATTTTGACAAACATCTACTAGAGATTGCAAGGAAGTTGAGAAATACCGAGCAGAATCTCTACAGTAGAAAATGGTAAACTATTATGATAGTCTTGAAAAAGGAAAGTCTTAAGCCTGTTAAACAAGTAGAAGAACAAGGGTAAGAACAAGTTGAAGCCCAGTACTTCTGCCTTGAAGCAAATAGGTGGGGTTGCAAATGATTAAAGGGAGTAGGACGTTGACTAAAGACGAAATCAACCTATGAATAGGAAATGGAGCAAAAGTTACTGCATTAAATATAGAAGTTTTTGACTTTGCTTTCGGGGGTTATTTTGGAACTAAATAAATGTTATTATGTTCTAGCTGTTGGTAGAAACATCAGTCACATGATATTTTATATGCTAGCATGTTTTTGGATAATGGACTTGGTGTCTTTAATCTTATATGGCCATCTATAATATAAATGCGATAGGGGTCAAACCAAGTGATTTGAACCCTACATGCCTTTGACACTATCGTTTATGCCATAGAGGTGAGAAATACATCTCCAAGCTCAATAACGGTGGACTCTTGGACTCATCGATTATGAATCATTTGATGTATGCGAGTCTTGCTTATTGGAAAAAGGTGACTAAGGCCTCATTCATCGAGCAAGGTGAAAGGACCAATGATCTTTTAGGCTTGATACATAGCAATGTATGTGGGCCCCTAAACAAGTCAGCTACAGGTGGTTATCCTTACTTCGTCATATTTGCTGATGATTTCAGTAGATATTGATTGTGTATTTTTCGAAACACAAGTCTGAAACCTTTGAAAACTTCAAAGAGTTCAAGAATGAAGTGGAGAACCAACTTGGCAAAAGTATTAAGACCATACGATCAGATCGTGGTGGTGAATACTTAAACAGAAAGTTGGATGATTGTCTGAGAGAGTGTGGGAAAGTATCCCAACTAATACCTCCTAGAATGCTGCAATGTAAAGGCATGTCAGAAAAGAGGAATCGTACCTTGTTGGACATGGTACGATCTATGATGAGTCATTCATACATTTTTTTACTCTTTATGGGGTTTTGCTATACTTTCAACTTTATTCACTCTTAATTGTGTTCCACCAAAGACGATTGAAAAGAGTCCACATGAGATATGGATGTGCTGAAGGCCCAGTTTGTCATTTATGAGGATTTGGGGATATCAGGTTTATATGAAACATCTTATGACAGATAAACATGGGCCCAAATCGGATAAGTGTATATTTGTGGGATATCCTAAGGAAACCAACGGATATTATTTCTACAACCCCTTCGAAGGCAAAGTGTTTCTCGCTAGGACTGGAGTGTTCCTTGAGAAGGAACACGTCTCTAAAGAAGACAGTGGGAGGAATATAGAACTTGGAGAAATCCAAGTACCACAAAAAATTGATCCGTCTGCAATGGAACAAGAACCGGCTCCGTAAGATGTTGTGATTCAACCACCGGTTCAAGTAACACAAGACTTGCGTAGGTCTAATAGGCTACGTCACTACCCCGAGAGATATGGATTTCTCATGACTCGGGAAGGTGATGTGCTGCTCATGGATCAAGATGAGCCTATAACTTACCAGGAGGCCGTAATTGGGCCAGAATCTGAGAAGTGGCTTGAGGAAATGGGATCCGAGATGGAATCCATGTAAACGAACCGAGAATGGACCTTGGTTGAGCCACCCGAATGGGGTAAAACCCATAGGGTGCAAGTGGGTCTTCAAGAAGAAGATTGACATGGATGGTATGGTGAATAACTTTAAGGCACGACTGGTTGCGAAAGGTTTCAAGGCGAATAGATTTAAATCTTCAACCTTAGATGAGGGTCTCGGGATTCAGAAAAATTGTTCCTTATGGACAAATTACTTTTCAAATTCCTATGGTTGTATTAGACAATCATAGCGGTACATTTTGTACATGCCAAATTCATTTTTCTGACCTTGATTTAAAATCTATCCTGACTTTGGTTCTAACAGTCTGGATATTTTCATACTTCTTTGGGAATGTATTATGAGTATTTCTTGAGTTATGCGACAGATGTGAATTCTTGATGATAGAAGTTTCTTGATGAGACTTAGTCGATTCACTTTTACTTTTGGTGGAAGTGATCCAGTCTAAATTTTGTCGGACCGATGTTCTTTTAAATCGTTGTGTAGTGAAGTTCTTGTGAAGGAAGAAACTTTATTAGACTCATGTTTGTAAACTTGTATTAGTTATGCATTTTTACACTCACGAACCTATTGAAGAATCTTTTTACATATTGGACATTTGTATCTTTCAGATTGGTCAAATTATTCTTTGTGCTTTCTTGTGAAAGCGAAATCAAGAAATTTATTGTCTTGAAAATATTTTTTAAAATTATTGTGAGTAGATTGACGAAGTCGACATCTTTTTACTACTTAGGTCCACGGTGTAATGGAAAAACTAACAGAGGTATGTATCAGAGGACTGATCCAACGTGATAAGGAATTGATCCTTAGAAGATTAGTTTAGAGTAAGTGTAATATCTAAGCACGACAAGAGGTGAGTGGATTTTTATGGAGGTGTAGATGTGACTAGTAAGCTGAGAATTTCTAGAATTAACATCAGTAAATAAGATGATTTTGGCAGATTTTGTTATGATCGAGGTAGAGTTTGCTAAAGGAACTAGGATAATGATAAAATGATCATCGCTAAGATTTAATCGTATGATTGGAAGGAATTAAAGAAAGGTGTCTATGGTAGTTTTACCTAAGTTGAATGTGAACGGAAAAGAGAAGTTCTTGAGTAAAATTAAGTTGATAGGAAAGTTCGAAAGCTAAGGATTGGATAATTCTATTCTATAATCCCTTTTGGTTTAATTGCATTAAGATATGCAATGAAGTTATTTTTAGGATGAGATGTGTGAGGTGATATTAAATTGGAGTAGTGAATTATAATCAAGAGGAACTAAGACTATGATTAAATATTTTGAGTAGGGAGCTGATGCGTGGTGTTGTGTAGATATTGTTGGTATTAGTGATAATATTCAGAATTAGATGATTTGAATAAGGTTTCTGGTGGAACCATGTTGATAAGAGAAGTGATTAAGTTTTGATTTTGTTTTTCAAGTGTGATAGGCTCTGATGAAATTTTGAGGATAGTAAGGATAAGTAGAAATCACATAAGAATGAACTGTGTTATGGAATATGGAATGAGGAGAATGAAGCAATGTGGAGGGCAATGTAAAATCTTAAGGTTAAGATGAGGTTACAAAATCCTGTTTAGTTTCGAGTGACGAAATTTCGAGGACGAATTTTTTTTTTAGTGGGGTAGTAATGTAACACCCCGATTTTCGCTGCTTCGTAATATCGGTAATAAATATATAAATATATATTTTTATCCGAGACTTAGAAAATTATTTTGGATAAACCAAGGTCATCTCCTTGTTATACTTATTTTCATAAAGTTACGGGGAAGTTTTTGGTTGAAAACTCAGACGGAAGCCGGTCTGCCGATTTCTGTGTTTTCACTGACAGTAAAAGTTTACTGCTCAGAAAACTTAATTTTAATTCGTGAACGAGATGAAAAATGTTTTTATCGTATTTACTACCATACTGGAAGTTATGAAAATTTTGATAAAAAAATTAAAATATTATATTTGTTGCGGGTGTATACGTCGAGATTTTCTCTAGGAAAAGCTTGCGCCAGATGAAACCCGGAGTCGGCAAAGGAGATGAGATAATGGATTTGACCAACTTGACGAGCATTTATGACGAGCTTATCCTTGTCGTAATGGCCATAATGGCGCATTTATGACAAAGGGAATTTTTGCTATGAAATGACCATTTTACCCTTGTCTTTTTATGACAATTACAAGCCATGCCATTGGAAATTTTGACCAAATGTTACCCAAAACTCACGGCTCCTTCCTCCATTCCAAGCACTTGGACATCACTTTTTCTAAGCCATAAATGAGCATTTATGTTAAGTGGATGAGTCTTAGGCAAAACCATTTTCTTCCCATCAATCACCCGAAACTGTCACGAAATTCTGACCAACTTCTGCTCTGAATATCGAAAAACTTTAAACATGAAAGTTGTTCATCGTTCTCTCTTCTTTCCAACGACATAAAGATCATCCAAAACGGACAAGTATGTTGAGAGATATGCCCAAATTACTAAAACTGTTCTAAATCCTCATCATGTTCATCTTTCTCTCTAAGTTTCTCAAGAACACCATGAGAAATTTGTGAAGAACATCATCCAAATCATCATTTTATTTGATCATCAGGAGGTAGTCTCTCTTAATCTTGCTATTCTAAGGTTTTTTCTTCACAAGATTCTTGAGTTTATGCCTTTGATCATCATGCTCTTCATAAGATTCAAAGTTCATGAAGCTAACTTCAAAAATTCATAACTAATTCTAGAAAAATCCTTTTGACATGAAACCAATTGATATGATCTTATAATCATCTCTATTTTCATCATATAGAAGCATAAGATCGTGAGAAATTTCTTTCCTTGATTTCTGGTCATGGCCGAACCTAGTTCAAAGTTGTGTTCTTAGGTTTTGTTTCATTTTCATGTCTTGATTCATGATTATATCTTGATAGTTCTTGTATTCAAGTATATAGAAGATCAAAAATCAAACTTAAGCCAATTTGATCTTATCAAAACCAAAACCCTAGGTATGAGCACTTAATGGTTTTGTGATTCAAAAGTTGTTTGTGACACTTGAATCCAACTCTAGGTTTTGTATGTTGGTTAAATCCAAGAGTTGAGAAAATTTTAAAACCTCTAGACTAAAATCTTGAGAAAAACAGAAACCCTAGTCCTTGGATCTAGATGAGTTTCATTCAAAGTTCTTAGTTCATGATTTTGGATTAAGTGCTTAATCATGCTTAAGTTGCTTAAGGATCATAAATCCCTAAGTTAACAAAATTTTAACTTTCCTAACCTAAAATTTTAGAAGAGGCCGAACCCTACCCCTATTGATTTAAGTGTGTTGTTGTTTGATTTTGATTTATTTTGATTGCAATTCGTTATGAAGGAATCGATCGGGTTGGTTTGACCTAAAGCCGACAGAGGAAACCAGATCAAATCGGGAGATTATTTGAAACCGTTAGTTCGAGTCTTCAAGAGGTAAGGGGAGCTTACCTGAGGGATTTTTCTCAATAACTATTTGCTTTTAGTGTGGTTTATATGATTTATATGTGGTTGTGGTAAATTGTCTTTGTGGTTTACGTTGTGTTGTTTATCTGTGTATCAGTGTTTGATCTGCTTTTAATTTATTTAATTATCTGCAGTTGTATATTATATTGCTATGATGCATGATCTGCCTGGGGATATAATCTTGATACTTGTTGTTGAATGTTATTTGTGAGTGTTGTTTGAGAAGCCTGACAGTGGTCAGTGCACAACCCATTAATCAGATAAAAGCTTTAATAAGCTGTGTAAATTGTATTCAATGTTTTATGGGAAATATTATTTTGGAAAAATAATGAGTTTTGTGAAATATTATTATTTTAATGATTTGTTAGTGTAAAAGTAATTTTTGAGTCACAATGAGAGCGAAACCGTGAAAATATTTTTGCACTGCTAATTTTTACGTAAGAAATTCCGGAATATTACAAAATATTCTCTTACGAAATTAATTGGTGAAAAAAAGTTAATCATGATTTTTAGAAAATTAATTAAGTGGAAAAAGTTAAGTTCTGGCTTAAAAAGTCTAAAAAATAATATTTGACGGTAAATTTGGAAAAGTGTAGACGGCAAGTATTTTTGAAACGGCAGTGCATATTTTGAGGAGAATAAACCTCAAGTGACTCATTGGTTTGTGAAAAACTAAGTTTTATGATTTAAGGATTTTATAATGAATTTCTACCTTGGAAAAAGAATTTCTGAAAGTCAAAAGTTGATTTAACCGTATTGAAAGTACAGTTGGACTTAGTAACCGAGACGTCGGGGTACTAAGGTTCTATGTTGTGATGGACTCGAGGTCATTTGGACTTGAGGGCCTATACCGTATACGTGAGGTATACCGTATTGAAACATTGAAGATGTTTTCTAGTACCACGAACCTAAGACTGGTGCATCGGTCGAGAGGTGTCGTGATTGAGCACTCGGACTGTGAGGTCCTGTGTTGTAATAAAAGTTTTAAGGGTGTTTTAAAACTATGTGGGTCGTAAGCCATTTTGAGCTTTGGCAAAGAAAGATTGAACACAAAGAAAAGAATGAAACAAAAGTGTTTTGCATGCATTGGCAGACGTGCCTGTGTTCTGGCTGCGTGCCTGTATTCTGGCTGTGGGCCTGTGTTCTGGCTGCGTGCCTATATTCTGGCTGTGGGCCTGTATTCTGACTGCGTGCTTGGAGTCTGATCAACTCCTTTCCGGTTGGGATATCTCATGAGATTAGGTGTGAATGTTTAGATGATGTATAGAAGTGTTCATGCATAGTTTTCCAATGTTGATGTTTGGGGTGTGAAACCCACTGATAAACTGTATGCTATAATTGAGATGTTTATGTATATGTGTATGTGTCTTCTTTTGTGCGAGCATTTAGTTATTTTGTTAAATCCATATATTGGCGTCTCACCCTTACAAACATATCAGAGTCGTACAAGGGTTAAGATCTCTACCAGAAGAAGAAGGTCATCTAGTTCGGGGCATGCTGTTGCTGCTTCTATCGGTTGTAGTATCAGTTAGTTATGACCAGCTTAGGTCCTATTGTGTTATATGATGTTTTGGGAATAAACTGAACTGATAATGATCTAGGTGTGAAAATATTTGAGGCAGTCTAGTTGTATGACTTATATACATTATGTATTTAAGGGTGATTTGATTATGTTGTTGTGGTTGTGAGGTTATAAGGTTAAAAGAAAAAGGAAAAAATTTTATCACCATATTTTGAAAAGATGAACGTTGAGAAAACATTATTTTCTGAAAGTAACTAGCAAATTAAGTTTTTATTTCTGCAAACGGGTAACCATGTGATGACCCAAGTTAGGGTGTCACATGCAGGGCTCCCCCTAAGACAAAGAATTCAAATAATTAAGCAGAAAAAGCATATGAAAAACAACTGCATATAAGCTAATAGATAGGTGCAACATCTTATCATACTTAGAGTATATATAAAGCAAGTAAGCAATCATAAGTATCAGAGCAGTTAGCAAGTAGAAAAGAATATGCATATGCAGACAAATATGAGCTTTTCAAAATTGACTATTTATATATATAAACAAATCTCTTTTATTTCTTTTCTCCCTTTTTTTTGTCATCAGCCAAAAAGGTAAAAAGAGTGGACCATCATTGTCAGTATATAAAAAGATAAAAGGTTTAGTTTAGTCAGGAAGAGGTGGTGGAGGTGGAGGGTTTTGAGTCTGGCTCTTCTTGAAGTCCATGAGGAATTCCAGCATTTTATTCACAACCTCTAAGGTTGGAGCCATTGAAGTTTGAACTTGCTGTTGGACATCCTCCTTAATCTTCTTAGTCATCGTTTCAACCTTCTCATCAACTACCTTGCCAACTCTATCATCAACTATTTTGCCAAGAACCTCTTCAAGATTAGGTGGCAGAGCCTGTTGCCTTGAGCTTTCAGCAGACTCATGAAATGTGCTTAATGTTCTTGAATGATATGAAGGGTGCATCACAACTAGAGCTAATGGTTGAGAAGATTGTTTTTCTGATTAGCTCTGATTGTGAATGGATTCAGCTGTATCTTCTAAGCCAACAGCAGTGGCAATTTGACCAGGTTCTTCAACAAAAGGTTCATCTGCGACAGGCTCTGAAGTGGATGAAAGGATCACTGAGATGTCTTTTGCCCATATGATGGGGTAGATGAATTCCACATTTCTACTATTTATGGGAAGTCCCCAAAGGTCTTTATAGATCATATACCTGAAATTTGAAAGACCACACTTCCCTCTGACCTTAGGAATATCCTTCTTCTCTTCTTCAGATAGACCAGAGGAAGATGCCTCTCTTGTGTAGTGAATAATATGAGATTTCCATAAATTAGCATCTCGATGTTCATTGATCAACTCAATGGATTCAGTATGCAAAAAGAAATCCAGCATTGAGTAGTCAAAAGATTCTTGATGTAGATCAAGCATTGCTGATTCAGCTTCAGGCATGACTCCTTTGAATCTTCTGTGTTTCTTGTCCTTGTCCTTATTTAGATCTACCATTGGCAGTCTTTGACAGACTCTGTAAGGTATGATTCCAACTCTGGTTGCTTCATTATGTCTCAGCCAGGATGGAGGGACAAAATGCGTGGCTCTATCAACTCTGAAATGACTGAATTCCCACTTCATCATTTCATAAATGAGTTGATCCTGGAAGAAATCAGAGGCCCTCCCATAAACTCTGGGTTGAGAAATAGTCTTCTCCGAGACTACAATCTTCTTTCTTAACACCGTTGAGAAAAAATCAGTATCAGTCACTTGGACATTTCTCCAGAAATCCCTAATCAGGTTGGGAAAGACAGAGACTTTCTCCGTGAAGAGTCCTCCCCACCCGGCTGTATTAACATATTTGCTTATGTCTAAGTTGTAGTCTTGCAGTACTCCAAGGTTGAAATGATGTTCAGTTGCCAAGTTGAGCTTGTCCACGTTAAAGGTTGAAGAAGAAGCCATTTTAGGTGATCAGAGAGCTTAGGGTTTGAAAGTAGAGAGAGAGAGAAAGCTCAAGAAGTTATGGAAGTGTAAAGTTTTTCTCAGAGGGAAAAGATTACTTTTAAACGATTTTTGAATCTCAAAGGTTAAAAAAAAACTTTTGACATTACATGTCATTATGATAAAAAGGCGTTGGTAACTTGGAACTATTAAAAAGGTCTTGATGGGATTGATGTAAGTACTGACTCGGCAAAGAGAATAAAGGATAAATTTGTCATTGAGACAAAATAAATACATTTATAAAAAAAATTCTTAAACATAGGCAGATGTGGACTCGTCTGAAACTATACAATGGACGCAGTAACCGGTAACAGTGGACGCGTCATATGGACGTGCAATACAATATACAATAGACGCACCACTTTTAATAAATATTAGACATGCAAAGGTAGTAGACGCAAGATTACCAAAACAAAAATTTTCAAGGCTGGACGCCTAAATTAATCCACACATATCATATTAAGATGCTTCCTAATAAAGATAAATCTGTCCTCTGCAAGAGGTTTAGTAAAGATATCTGCCCATTGATGGTCAGTATCAACAAATTGTATATCAAATACACCTTTTTACATAACCCCTAATAAAATGATGTTTAATCTCTATATGCTTAGCTCTAGAATGCAAAATTGGATTCTTAGATAGATTTATTGCAGCAGTATTATCACACATAAGTGGAATACTACTTACAAACACATTGTAGTCCTCCAATTCATGTTTGATCCAAAGAAGTTGTGAGAAGCAACTTGCAGCTGATATATTCTCATCTTCAGTAGTTGATAAGGCAATGGTACTTTGTCTTTTGCTTGACAACGAGACAAGATTAGCTCCAATGAAGTGACATCCTCCACTAGTGCTTTTTCTTTCAATTCTATCTCTAGCATAGTCAGCATCACAGAAACCAACTAATCTGCAATCTTCGTTTTTCTTAAAGCACAAACCAAGATTAGTAGTAACTTTTAAATATCTAAAAATTCTCTTAATTGCTGATAAGTGAGATTCTCTAGGATCAGATTGAAATCGAGCACATAAACATACACTGAACATAATATCAGGCCTAGACGCAGTAAGATGTAAGAGAGATCCTATCATACCTCTGTATACCTTTTGGTCTACCCTTTTCTCTTTATCATCTTTGTTTAGTATAGAAGTGGGGTGCATAGGAGTATTCATTGGTTTACAATCATCCATCTTAAACTTCTTCTGAAGCTCTTTTGTATACTTGGTTTGGTGGATGAGTACCTCGTCCATGGTTTGTTTTACTTGAAGTCCAAGGAAGAATTTGAGTTCTCCTATCATGCTCATTTCAAACTCTTTCTGCATTAACTTAGAGAAATCTTTGCATAGAGACTCATTAGTACCACCAAAAATAATATCATCAACATATATTTGTACAACTATGAAATTAGACTTAATGGATTTTCTAAATAAGGTTGTGTCAACCTTTCCTCTATTGAATCCATTTTCCATGAGAAAGGAACTTAGTCTGTCATACCAAGCTCTAGGAGTTTGCTTAAGACCGTATAAAGCTTTCTTAAGCTTATATACATGTTCAGGATGGGTTTCACACTCAAAACCTGGAGGTTGCATAACATAGACTTCTTCATTAACAAAGCCATTTAGAAAAGCACTTTTAACATCCATCTGAAAAATCAAAATACTATAATGTGCAGCGAATGAAAGTAGAATTCTAATAGCTTCTAATCTAGCAACAGGTGCAAAAGTTTCAGTACAATCTATACCTTCTTCTTGAGAGAAACCTTTAGCAATAAGTCTTTCTTTGTTTCTTATTACCTTACCATTTTCATCAAGTTTGTTTCTGTAAACCCACTTTGTTCCAATCACTGATTTGTCTTCAGGCAGGGGAACTAGAGTCCAAACATCACTTCTTTCAAACTGATTGAGTTCTTCTTGCATGGCTAGAATCCAACCATCATCTAGCAGAGCCTCGTCTACTGTCTTTGGTTCTAACTCAGACTAGTGCATAATTGTCTTGTTCTCTGAAGGTTGATCTGGTTCTTAGCTTGTCATTGGGGTTTCCAATGATATGATCTTGTGGATGATAATTCTTGAAGTACCAAGATTTTTGAACTGTATCATGTTGAGAAGTGGAAGTTTCTGGTTGTTGAGTGGGGTCATCTTCTTGATCATCAACTTTTATCTCAGGTGAGTCGCCTGGAATGCTTAGATCAAGATCTGCAAAAGCTTCATCTAGCTCTGATAATTTCTTATCAGGCTGTTTGTCATCAAAGTTGACATGAATACTTTCCTCTACTATCAGAGTCCTGGAATTATAAACTCTAAAGCCTTTAGATGTTTCAGAATATCCTAATAGTATTCCATTATCTATTTTAGCATCAAACTTACCAAGTTGATCTTTAGTATTCAGTATATAGAATTTACAACCAAAAGGATAAAAATAAGATAAGTTGGGTTTTCGTCCTTTCCACAGTTCATAAGGAGTCTTATTCAGGATAGGTCTAATGTATATTTTGTTCTGAATGTAGCAGGGCGATAATGCGACTTCAGCCCGAGTGTCTAGGGACAGAGTTGTCATTGAGCATAGTCCTAGCCATCTCTTGAAGAGATCTGTTTTTTCTCTCTACCACACCATTTTGCTGTGGTTTTCTAGGTATTGAGAAGTTGTGAAGGATACCACTTTCTTCACTGAACTTATGAAATAGCTCATTTTCAAACTCTCCCCTATGGTCACTTCTAATTGAAGTGATACACATGCCTTTTTCATTTTGTACACGTTTGCAGAATACAGAAAAGACCCTAAAAGACTCATCCTTGTGAGTTAGATACATAACCCATGTCCATCTAGTGTAATCGTCTACTGTGACAAGACCATATTTCTTACCACTGATAGAGGCAGTCCTTGTTGGACCAATGCAAAAAGATCAAGATGTAGCAACTCTAGTGGTCTATTGGTACTAACAACATTCTTAGATTCAAAAGAACCTTTGACTTGTTTTCCCTTTTGACATGCATCACAGAGAGCATCAAATTTGAACTTAAGGTTTGGTAGTCCTCTCACGAGGTTATGCTTGTTTAGCTTTGAAATTAATTTCAAGCTTGCATGACCTAGCATTTTGTGACAAATCCATCGCTCATCTTCAATGGACACTAGACAAGAGACACTTTGATTTGAGAGGTCCTCCAAGTCAATCTTATAGAGATTATTTTACCTTTTTGCAGTGAATAAAAGTGATCCATCATCTTTCTTGATAGTACACATGTTCGTAACAAAAGACACAACATATCCACTATCACATAATTGACTTATGCTCAGTAGATTGTGCTTCAAGCCATTTACTAAAAGAACATTATCAATTGACTTATGCTTAGTAGATTGTGCTTCAAGCCAATGATTTTCCCTTTCTAATTTCCTCCAAATGTGACCCAGTCACCATCTTTAGGCTTAAGGTTTTGGAACATAGGCCTTTCTACCATCATGCATCATGAGCAGCCACTATCCAAGTACCAAGACATCTGTTTTCTTCCTGTTGTTAAGTAGATCTGCAACAGGTATTATCTTATCTTTAGGTACCCAAACTGACTTGGGTCCTTTCTTGTTAGTCGTCACTGGACGAGTATGCTTAGCATGTTTATTGTGTATGCGTCTAGATGTAATATGCCCACTTTTCCCCCACACTTTGCAAAAGGTGTTGGATGAGCTAGACTTAGCTTTGGTATATTTACTTGGAACTTTTGAAACTCTATGCTATTTAAGTGGTTTTGACTTTTTGTGAGATGCGTCTTGCTTCTCTTACCAGATTTATCATAAGGTGACCTAGAGTACCTTAAAATGAGACTAAGCTTATCTGAGCCACCTGCAAGCTTTGACAGAGAATCAGTTCGATATGTTACATCTTGTTTCAGTTTTGTAACTTCACAAGAAACATCAGGTTCACACACCATTTTGTCAGCTAGACTGACATTCACTGATTTTAGTATGTCATTTTCATTTTTGAGGTTTTGTTTCTCATTGCAGACCCTATCATATTCTCTAGACACTTTAGAAAACTTCTTTTTGAGACTCTTATATTCTCGTGATAGTATAGACGACTAATGCAACAGTTCATCAAAAGCATTTTGAAGAGTGGACGGGTCAGAGTCCATTACCTCAGCATTAGTGTATTCACTTTCTGAAGCAGTGTCTGTCATGAGACAGATATTTGCGTCTTCCCCTGCTTCATTTTCTTCATCTGAAGAAGACAGATCAAGATCCTCCCATGTAGCCATTAAACCTTTCTTCTTTTTGAAGAATTTCTTTTTGTCCTTTAACTCAGGGCAGTCAGCTTTGAAATGATCAGGTTTCTTGCATTCAAAGCACAAGGGTGGGCCTTATCCTTGGAGTCTGACTTATCCTGGGAAAACTTTTTGTTGAGTTTCTTCCTTCTGAAACCACCTTTATTTCTCCACATATGTTGAATCTTCCTGGAGATAAAGGACAATTCATCCTCATCTGATCCTTCATCATTATCAGAAGATTCAGACTCATCTGATGACTCCGCAGCTCTGAGAACTTTTGATGAACTTGCTTTCTTTGTCTTTCTGGCAATAGATTTTCCTTTTATGGAATTTTCTTCTTCATTAAGTTCAAGTTCATGAACCTTGAGAGATCTAAGAAGCTCTTCCAGAAAGAGTGTATTCAGGTTTTTGGCTTCCTTAATATAAGTTACTTTGGGTCTCGATTGCTTGGATAGACTTCTCAGGATTTTTCTGACATGATCTCTATTTTCATAAACTTTTCCAAGAGATCTGAGACTGTTGGTGATGGTTTGTAATCTTCCAAACATTTGGTCTATTGTTTCATGTTCACCCATCTTGAACAGCTCATACTGATGAACCAGCATGCTGATCTTTGATTCCTTAACTTATGAGGAACCCTCATGAGCTAGGGCAAGAGTATCCCAGATTTCTTTCGCAGTATTGAAGCTGTGAACTTTGTCATGTTCAGATCTTGTTATAGCACACATGATATAGTGCTTGGCCTTCAAATTCAGCTGAAGTTGGTTTTTCTGGTCTAGAGTCCATTGGGCTCTAGGAACAGAAGCTCCTGCTTCATTTCTTGGTTCAGTGTGGCAAGCTTCAATCAGCTACCAAATATCTACATTCTGTGCATCGAAGAAGGCCATCATTCTCTTCTTCCAGTAGTCATAATCTGTTCCATCAAAGAGAGGAGGTCTGTTGATATCTTTTCCTTCAACATCCATGGTTGTTGGATCGTACTCCCTCGTCACTTGTTAGATGCTCAACCCTTTTTAGGCGGAGCTCTGATACCAACTGAAGTTGACACAGGTAAACACAAGAATGGGGGGTTGAATTGTGTTTGTTAATAATTTTCAAAAACAACCTTTAAAACAAATTTTACACACAAGGAGATTAGAAACAAAAGCAAGCACAAAGAAAAAGATCATTTTTAAAAGACTAACAAAAGCAATATCAAAACACCTCGGTTAGTAAGAAACAAATAAAGCTGTAAGAGTTAAGAGATAAAAGAATCACACAAGATGTTTTATCCTGGTTCACTCTCTTCCAACCAAGAGCTACATCCAGTCCCTTCTACTTGAAGGATTTTCTCCACTATTCTTAAAATAGATTACAGCCAAGTACTCAACACCTCTCCAGGCTACAAGTATTACTTTCTTACCAAGCCTCTCCTGGCTCTAACTCTAACAAAGAGATTTAATGTTTGATCTTCTTAACTCACTATGTGTGAGAATATGACAGTTTAAGATCAGATGAATATTTTCACAATATTCAAACTAAGAATACAGACTCTTGCTTTTGAAAGAATATAAGAATGAGTGATTATCCATTGGCAAAAGTTGAGCTCTGAAGGTTGTGTAGTCAAGAGTGTTGTTCTTCAGTATCTCGGGTCTTCTACTTATAGTGACCTTCTTCTTCACTTGTATTTCTTCAATGGTTATTTTGAATAATCTCGTTTAGAGATAACATTTAATAAATGATATCCGTTGTGACTGATAGCTTGATTGTGGCATGCTAAACAGTACTATTGGTTATCGAGCTAGCGTGAAATTGGAGTCTTGCGGTTCTGAGTATTGCAGCCTGAGAACTTGTTGTTCCTCCTTTGTGTATAATCCATCTTTTTCAGCCATAAAGATGTCATCGTACAGGTCGTTTTGCAGTACCTCATTGTACGATTCTGCTTTTTGCATATCTTGATGGTACAAAATATTTCAGCAGATAAAACAAATGTGAAGAACAAATATTCTAATGAAATAAATATCAATCATTTGAAATAAATTCAAGAGAATCGGATTGCATTTAATTCATTCAAAGATGGAGCTCGTCTACTTTAGAAGACTCCGTCTACTTAGTTATATGAGAGACTAAGTCTGTCCAAAATTTTATTTTGCTTGTCTGATGAGGTGGCATATCCTCCTGTCTATCAAGTCTTTGGACTCGTTATACCTCAGTGAGTTATCATAATTTCTGTCTGGTGACGTGACACTTAGAGCTCGTCTAATTGATTATTTTATCTTTTAGTTCATTCAATTCTACTAATTACTTTTGTCTGCTTACGTGGCAAGACGGACGCGCTTATCATCAAGTCTTTGGACTTGATGTATCTAGCAAGTTATTTTGGTACTTGTCTAGCAAACATTTAGAGCTTCGTCTAATTAAGTAATCCAGTCTACTCCATTAAATAAATAAGTAACTTTACAAAAATATTTGAGCAACCCGTCTTCAAGGGTGGACGCGTATTTTTCAATGAGAGCTTATCCCATGTTTCTTTAACTTATATTTAAATATTCCTTCATAGCTGAAAGCACATGTTAGATCTCAACTAACACTTTGCCAAGCAAATTTAATCCTTTTGTTAGCATCAAAACTTAGAGATTATTTAATCCAAAACCACTTTGGTTACAACAGAGAAAGCCAGATAATATAATCATATTTAAGGATGGTGCAAGTGATTCACAATTTAATCAAGTTTTGAATTAAAAAATTGATAAAATCATTCAGGATTGTAAATTTCTTGATGAGAACTGGGACCCCTTGTTCTTGGTCATTGTAGCTCAGAAGAAACTAAACAATTTTCAAAGTCATTGTTGAAATCAATTGAACACTTAAGATGGCTTTAAACATTATAACAATAGTGTTAGAAAACAACACTTATTTCTTATGTTTCTAAAGCGTCATTTTGGTAATTCAAAATATAACGTACGATTAAAATAGTTCTCAATCCATTTCTAAAACCTTAATCAAGATCAAAGTTCTTAAATAATTGTTCAAAACTAAATCATTCTTCCTTTATGCATTTAACATTGATCTTCTCACTTATGGATATTAAAGTCGCTTAAGTTTCAAGGATTGGAGTTAAACTCCCATTTCCATTCACATTTGGCCAAAAGCCAATTACAACTAAAGTGAAGGTTACACTTCACCAAATAATCTCGCAATTACACATACGCATCAATATATCAAGTTATATCGAATAATCACAAAAATCACGTTATTTGCAATAAGCAAGTATTAAATCCTTACTTTGATCCAATGATCAAAGTGATGGTTTTCAACATGCTAGAAATCATTTTCCAACCAATCAATCACACCAATGAACATAAATCTAATAACAATTAATAACCCCAATAATGTCCTCATAAGGGACAAAATAAACAAACTGGATAATCCTTGATTTTGGATTTTCCGACATCAAACAATTTAAAGCCATCTTTACATCCCCAATATGGTGTGATGTGGTTCACTCATCATCAAACGCTCACTCTAAGTTGATTTAAATTTTTAATTTCACAAAATAGAATCAATTTCAATAAAATTCAGATTTGGGGAAAATAAGACGATCATCATCAAAATTGAGGAAAATGAGCTTTGATCGAGTAAAATCAGATTTGGGGCTTTAGGGTTCATGATATAAATTAGGGAAAATCAATCTACCCAAACAATGATAAAATTAGTTTAGGATAACACTAATTCATAGTCCCAATTACACAAAACATGGTCTAATTTCAAAATTAAACTTTGAATTCAAAACCTAGGGTTTAGGGTTTGCAAACTAATTTGGGACTTTTTGAAACTAGAAGAAATTAGTGGTAAACACTTACCCAAGGAAGAAGAAGAGAGGACATGGTGGCTGAAGCTGATGGTGGCTGAAGGTGGTGTTGAGGTCCGATCCGATGGAGAAAGTGGCGGAGCTCCACTCCCGCACGACTGCAGCAGCTCCGAGCGAAACCAAACGGCCATAGGCGCGGTGGTCGGACGGTGACCGATGACGAGTTGCAACGGCGCTCGCGGCGGCTGCACGACCCGAGAATAGATGGAACTCGCTTTATCTTCTCTCTCTAGGTGGACGAGCAAGGCTGGACGATGACCGGACGGCGTTGCTGTACCTGATTGGAGAAGGGTGGCACCGGATTTGAGAAAGGAGAGCAGAGTTTGAAGTGTAGAGGGAGAGAGGGATGATGAGGTTAGAATGAAAGGAGAAGAAATAGGGGTGGAGACTGATGAGTGAAACAGGAAGGAGAGAAACATGTTCTTTTGAATTTTTTCTTTTAATTGGTATCAAGTAAAAATAATGAGTGGTTGAAATTAACTGTAGAAAAAAAGAAGAAGAAGAAGATAATATTAAACCTTGGATCTAAAAATAATTAGTGACAAATTTAAAGTTTCAAAATTTAAATTAGAGTAAAGATTGATGGTTGAAATGATCAACTAAGAAAATAAATGATCCAAAATTAATCTCCGATTAATTCTAAACCAGTTTATCTTTAACTCTAAACTTAAATAGAGTAATATATGAAAATAAATTCCTTTGAATCACATTATTTAAAATATTTTTCTAACCAAATAATAATAGTGACAATAGCATAACATTATTGTCTTGTACGCGTGTATACACTGCAATAACACAGTGTTAACACACCCAATAAAATATTTTAAACTCAAACTAAACCGCATAAAATGAAACAAAAATAACCATCTAGATAATTAATTATCCCAATAAAATAATTAAACATATATGTGATAAAACTGGGATGTTACAACACTACCCCACTAAAAGGAATTTCGTCTCTGAAATTCTCTAATCTAAAGCAAATGAACGCGGATACTTTGCTTCTATCTCGTGTCTCAGATGCGCAGCATCCTCATCATTCAAAACATGTCGTGATGTACCTCATAGATTAAGCTTCCTTTCGGACTTATAATGTATTTGTGAGAGGACACTCGAAAACACTCAAGGCAAATCCTCTTTAAATTTCTGAAACTCGAAGTACATTCGTGCAATTCGAATGTGTCAAACCAAATAAGGTACATAGATATCAGATAAATCCTGACATCTAAACGATGTGAAACTCCCATTCTATATCCGGTGGCGATTCTAACACACCAGTGATAAGATAAAAACTTGAACTTGAACGAGAAGTTTGCGAAGAGAGAGGAATAAATCCTTTTGTTATACTCTCACAAGAGAGAATAAAGTAAGATAAAGTTAAGATAGAGTGTATTCAATATCCAAAAAGGGTCTTTAATAGGTTCCTGAATGTAAAAATACGTTGTACATCCACATATTTACAAACGTGACTCTAATAAAGTTCCTTCATCCATGAGAACTTCCTTCGAAAGGTAAATTGAAAAACAACATTTTTTTCTTCCCAAGAGTCTAAGAATACAAGTCAAAAACAATCTTGGTCTTTAAAAAGGCATCCTTAAAAAAATTTGTGAGTTCCCTCACTCGAGGTAACTTTGATTCACTTGGCACAAAAGATGAAATAAATTGCCAAGGTTCTCATCCCTAAGGGAAATTTCTGACTTTTTCCTATGAAGGCTAATAGGATATGATCTAAAAGAGATCGCTCCATTTCTCGGTTGTATTCATTTGCGGAAAAAAGGCAAATGATCAAGTTCACAAAAATCAGTTCTCCACAACGATGGAGAATTCAAACTGATTTAATCAACAAGTGTTGTTTAACCAACAATTGTAAAAAGTCATTTTATCGATGATGACAGAAGAACACAATTCTTGATTTACTCATACAAAACATGAACCATCGGAGATGAACATTGAAATCAAATCCACTCGAATCAAGATGGAAACATACAAATAATCAATAAAGAGACAAGGGATCAAGATATCTCACATATTTATAGGGAATTAAAAATGACTCGTGTGCGAACCAAACAATATAGTTGAAAGCTTACTCTATATGGTACATTTTCCCATGGATTGATCACTTCTACTTGTTGTATGCTTTGATTCTCCATATCGAGAACAGGCAAGACCTCTGAGGATGCAGTGCCTTCTTTTGTGATCACTCCCACAGTCATGCAACGTAATACTACAACTACAGGTTCACTCACTCTACCAACCCTTCTAGAAAGTCGTTGCTTGCAAACTTTCACAATGTGATCCGACTTTCCACATTGGAAACAAACAATCTCCTCATCGTTGTAGTTCCTTAATTTCTTAGCGGCTTTATACGCGATAGCTGAAGGAACTCAAAATAACTAACATACTCTAAAAAGCATTTGGTATAGGCGTAGTCGCAGAACTCCATTGACACGCTGTCGCGCGCGGGTCAAAAAGCGAGTGGTTTGAAAACTGTAGTGAGGGTGCGACAACTCGAGTATCGTCTCACGCGGACTCTTGTAGTGTTATTTGCAGAAAAAACTTTTTTTTTTTGGGGGGGGGGGGGGGGGGGGTTGTTTTCAGATTGAAATTCAATTGAAGGCAAGCAATGCAAACAAGAAATAAGTGATTATCGATGATTAAAACGATTAATCTACTGTTATCGGTTTCCCACTATCATCGACTCATACAATTCCCATGCCCTAAGCAGATTCTAATCCCTTTTCGATTGTAGCAATAATTAACAAGCGAAATTGGCACTACACGATATATGTTCCTAATTCCCGAATTAAGCAAACGGGGTGAAGCACTCGTGAATTAAGCAAACACGATTGAACACACGCGAATTAAGCAAACGAGATTAGATATAGGAACATAAAATCATCAAAACAAATCAATACCTAGTCTACACAATTCTGAATTAAGCAAACAGAAAATATAGCATGGTATTGAAAGGGGGAAGCAAATTAATCCGGGAATTGTATAAACCTCAAGTGTCGGCGAAGACCGATTACAACAGATTAATCAAGGGGAATTAGTTCTCCATCAACAATAGAATGAAAATCTAAAAATATAGTGTGAACAGTGAAAATTTGGATACATTCTTCTGTCTGGTGCGCCTCTATTTATAAGGTGGCCACGCATCACGTCCGTGATGGCCGTCACGGCTTGGCCGTGATGCATTCTGGATTGAGCGCGCTTTCAAATTCTGGTCTGTCACGGTCGTGACACCTATCATGGCCAGGCCGTGATCCTTTCTGTCCAGGGGTGCTGATCTATCACAGACGTGACCTCTATCACGGCTAGGCCGTGATCAATTCTGACCTTCAGGTTCTCCTCATCACACCCGTGATGTGTGTCACGGCTGGGCCGTGATGCTTTCTGGTCTTCAGGGTCTTCACATCACGCCCGTGATGTGTGTCACGACTGGGCCGTGATGCTTTCTGACTTTCATGATCTCCTCATCACGCCCGTGATGTGTGTCACGACTGGGCCGTGACCTTTTGTCTTCCATGGGCAGCTCATCACGGCCGTGACAAGTGTCACGGCCTGGGCGTGATGGCCTCTGCTTCAAGATCCTTCCCTTTTTGCTCCTTTTATTATCATGAAAACATGAAATAGCAGTAAATGCTTTATTTGACTCAAAACCAACTAAAATACCCTAAAACTACTTTACAGACTCAAAATGTTGCATAAGGACAATTACGTCCAAATTTGGGCGAAAACGAGATTAAACTCGTATAAAACCATGGTCTTACTAGTCATAAAACTAGTCAAGCCAGAGGCTGATCAAAATACCCCAAACTTAAACTTTGCTTGTCCCCAAGCAAACTAAAACTCAAAAAGGACTCAAACTTGGCAAGCTTAAAAGATTTAATCAATTTCGCACAAATTTCATGCAATTAAAACAAAACAATTTTTCTTCAATGTTCCCCCCCTTTTTCAACAATACAACCCCCACATTCATTTACTTTAAACAATTGAGAATTTCATCATTCATGCATTCAGTAATCTAAGCAAGGGATCCAAGTTTCACAAAAAAGGGAGATCACCAAATTCAAACAATCGCCTTCCTCACAAGGGCATTTAGCGTTTCACTCATTTACTCAATTTGTCTAGGCTATCAACATTTCACTCAATTTCACTTTTAAGAGCACTTCCCATGAATTTGATTTTCATCTCAAACAAGGTTCCCACGGAAACATGCGTGCAACATCAGAAGGTCTTTTAAAGGTTGTAATAGGGCCTGGCTAAGGGTAGAATATTCAAAGGTACTAGGCTTAAGTCCCTAGGAACTAAGAGAGCATGAGCATTTTGATACATTGAATTTCCACTCAAGTTCCTTTTTCCATTTTTCTTTTTGCCTTGGGTGACTACAGCCTTTTTCTTTCAATACCCTTTTTTTTTTGACATTTTTGTTCTTTTCTTCCTTTCTTTTTTTTTTCTTCTTAGGCTCCAACCTTTATTTTTTTTTCTTTTCCTCAATCCCAGACAACACATCATATCCTCGTAGCCACCCCAAACTTAGTTTCTTGCAAACCTTTGTCTTGCTAAGCTTCCATGCTCTCCTAATCCTAAGATCGGGTTAACATGGTTTTTCAGATTTTTAGCTTGTAACATAGGGTCATCAAGAAACAATAGGCTTATCAGGCTCAATGTGGCTAACTAGGGGACATGCATTAGGGACTGGTTCAATTTAGGCCAAGTAGTTAATTCAAAGAAAATTGCCTAAATCATTTGATGTAAACACATAGACATGCAAATCATGAAGAGATTCAAGCAAATTCGGGAAAGCGCAGCTCAAAAGTGATTCACACAGTCAAAAACATGTTGGAGGCTCAAATCCTCACCCAGACAATTTTGCAAATTGTTTGACCGAGATATAATCCCAGTGTGTGCACCCCTTCACCCCAAACTTATCATAAATCATGCAGTCACAATGAAATATCTCGAAGTTTAGTTTTCAATTTTTCACATGGGGGTCAATTTTCAATTCTCAAAACCTAGGGGGGAAACAGTCAACACATACCATGCAATCCATCTATGTAAAATTCAACAAAACCCAATCAAGCTTGCTGACACAAGACTCAACACACATACGACACAAACAAGAAAAACAAAACAAAACAATTGGTTCCCTCCCCCATACTTAAAACATGCATTGTCCTCAATGAAAGAACACAAATATAGAGTAAGAGTGAGGGAAGGAAGAGGTGCTCCCTGGTCAAGTTGCAGTGTAGGTGGGCTCCCCCAAGGATAGCTCCTCAACAGTAGCATCTTCAGGCACCGAGATCTCATGGAATAGCTTCAAGCGCTGCCCGTTAACCTTGAAAACCTTGTTGCTACCTGCACTTTTTATTTCAACTGCACCATGAGGGAAAACATCAGTGACAACAAATGGGCCAACCCACTTGGATCGAAGTTTCCCAGTCATCATTTTCAGGCGGGAGTTAAACAGTAAAACCTGTTGGCCCACAGAGAATTCCTTCCT
Source organism: Sophora flavescens (assembly GCA_030762895.1). Lineage (NCBI taxonomy): Eukaryota > Viridiplantae > Streptophyta > Magnoliopsida > Fabales > Fabaceae > Sophora > Sophora flavescens. The sequence continues at coordinate 134,858,171 of CM061064.1, forward strand.
AGAGATCATCTTGTCATGGAAGTTCTTAGTCTTCTCTTTATAAATTCAAGAGCTTTCATAGGCTTCCAACCTAAGCTCTTCAAGCTGCTGCAATTGGAGTTTCCTTTCAATGCCTGCCTTTTGCATTTCCAAGTTACAGCTCTTGACCGCCCAATAAGCACGGTGGTCAACTTCCACAGGCAGATGACACGCCTTACCGAACACAAGTCTATATGGGGACATCCCTATTGGTGTCTTAAAAGCTGTTCTCTGAGCCCAAAGTGCGTCTTCTATACGGCGGCTTCAGTCCCTCCTATTTGGCTGCACCACTTTCTCTAAGATCTGTTTGATCTCTCTGTTGGAGATCTCAGCCTGCCCATTAGTCTGGGGATGGTACGCAGTAGAGACCCTGTGCACAACTTCGTACTTCCGGAGTAAGGCTTCCATGGTGCAGTTGCAGAAATGAGTGCCCTGGTCACTTATGATAGCCTGAGGTATGCCGAACCTGAAAAAAATATTGGACCTGACAAAATTTGCAACAACTCTAGAAACATTAGTCCTAGTGGGGATAGTTTCCACCCACTTTGAAACATAGTCAACAGTCAGTAAAATATAGAGAAAACCAAAAGATGCAGGGATTGGACCCATAAAGTCAATACCCCACACATCAAACACCTCACAGAAAAGCATGGGCTGCTGAGGCATTTCACTCTTACGAGTGATGGCTATACCTGCTGTCTGACACTCCTTACAAGTCCGGTAAACCTCGTAAGCATCTCTAAAAATGGTGGGCCAATAAAAACCTGAGTCCATGATTTTTCTTGCAGTCCTCTGTGGCCCAAAGTGTCCCCCTACTTGAGAAGCATGAGAAAAGTGCAAAATAGACTCAATCTCATAGTCGGGGACACATCTCCTGATTACCTGATCACTGCCAAATTTCCAAAGATATGGCTCATCCCAAACATAGTATTTGGCATCACTCTTGAGTTTGTGAATTTGCGCCCTAGTTGCACCTGTGGGAAAAACACCAACAACAAGATAGTTAACAATATCATCAAACCAAGGAGTTACCCCATGCAACTGTAAAAGCTGCTCATCAGGGGAAAGTCATCCTGGATGGGAGAAGGATTTTCATCCCTTCCTATTCTGCTCAAGTGAACAGCTACCAAGTTCTCAGCTCCACTCTTATCTTTTATCTCCACATCAAACTCTTGGAGCAACAACATCCACCGAATCAATCTCGTTTTTGCTTCTGGTTTCTTCAGTAAGTACTTTAGAGCTGCATGGTCAGTGAAAACAACAATCTTGGAACCTAGAAAATATGATCTAAATTTATCAAGAGCAAAAACAATGGCTAGAAGTTCTTTTTCAGTAGTGGTGTAATTAGCCTGTGCAGCATCTAAAGTCCTAGAAGCATAATAGATCACATGGGCAACCTTGCCCACCCTTTGTGCAAGGACCGCCCCCACAGCATAGTTAGAAGCGTCACACATAAGTTCAAAAGGGAGGGTCCAGTCAGGAGGCTGGATGATGGGAGTGGAGGTCAATGCCTTCTTCAAGAAATCAAATACCTTCTTGCAGTTGTCATCAAAGTTGAAAGTGGCATCATTCTTCAGCAGGTTGGACAGAGGAAGGGCTATCTTGCTGAAATTCTTTATGAAGCGCCTGTAGAAACCTGCATGACCAAGACAAGAACGAATCTCGCGAACGCAAGATGGGTAAGGCAAAGTAGAAATCACCTCAATCTTAGCAGGATCTACTGAAATACCCCTTTTAGAATTAATATGCCCCAAAACAATCCCCTGTTCAACCATAAAATGGCATTTTTCATAGTTCAAAACAAGGTCAGTTTCAATGCATCTCTCTAAAACCAAATTCAAACTATGCAAGCATGCATCAAATGAGGAACCATAAACAGTGAAGTCATCCATGAACACTTCCATGCAATTTTCAATGTATTCAGAAAAAATGTTAATCATGCATCTCTGGAATGTGCCAGGAGCATTGCAAAGACCAAATGGCATCCTCCTGTAAGCAAATGTGCCGAAGGGGCACGTGAAAGTAGTCTTTTCCTGATCCTCTAGTGCAATGTGGATCTGGAAGTAACCTGAAAAACCATCAAGAAAACAGTAGTGTGATTTACCTGCTAGCCGTTCAAGCATCTGATCGATGAACGGCAAAGGAAAGTGATCCTTTCTAGTAGCCTGGTTCAACCTCCTGTAATCAATGCAAACTCTCCAGCTATTCTGGACTCTAGTGGGGACAAGTTCATTGTCCTCATTTTTCACCACTGTGAGTCCAGACTTCTTAGGCACAACTTGCACCGGGCTCACCCAATTACTGTCAGAGATAGGATATATGATACCCGCATACAAGAGTTTTGCTACCTCCTTCTTCACAACATCAAGAATCAAGGGATTGAGTCGCCTTTGGGGCTGCCTAACTGTTTTAGCCCCATCCTCCAACAGAATCCTATGCATACACTTGGAGGGGCTAATACCTGGTATGTCAGCCAAGGTCCAACCAATCGCCTTCTTATGCTTCTTCAAAACCTCCAAGAGCTTAGTTTCCTGGTCAGAATCAAGGTTAGAGGAAATGATGACCTGAAGTTTTCCATCCCTCTCCAAGTAAGCATACTTCAGATTTCCAGGAAGTGGCTTAAGCTCTAAGGAGGGTGGCTGCCCAATAGATGGTACGTTCGGGGCAGTCGGGCTGTCAAGAACTTCAGATGAATAAACAACCTCATTTACACTGTCACCCTGCAAAGTGGCATCAATCTCAGCACAAACAGCACAGAGGTCAGTGTTAGTACAATCAGTACATGAATAAACATCATCAAAATCAGGAAAAGAAGGAAAATCAGCAGCTGCAACCAGATTATGGTAAGTGTCCTCAACAATTTCAGAGAGCAATTCTATTTGAAAAACAGAATGCTCTTCCAAGGGATGCTTCATAGCATCGAAAATGTTGAATTTTGCCACAATGTCACTGAACTCCATGGACATGGTTCCATCGTGAACATCAATCTTTGTCCTTGCTTTCTTCATGAATGGTCTGCCCAGAATGATGGGTGATCTGCTTGAATTTGTTTCCCCCGCCATGTCTAGGATATAAAATCGGCAGGGAAAATCAAATCATTAACCTGTACCAACACATCTTCTACCACTCCAATGGGGCGAGCATTGGTCCTGTTTGCCAACTGAATAGTAAGACCTGTATGTTGCAAAGGACCAAGATCAAGCTTGCTGAAAACAGAGGTGGGCATGACAGTGATAGAAGCTCCTAAATCCAACATGCAATTATCGAATTTACTGTCCCCAATGGTGCATGGAATAGCAAAAGTTCTTGGATCCTTGCATTTTTGTAGCATTGCCTGACTGAGGGCTGAAACTGTAACCTTCTCAGGCGCAGGTTTAGGTTGAATAAGGGATGAAACATTTCGCCCTAAATTGACTCTCTCATTGCCCTTCAACCTCCTCTTGTGTGTGCACAAATCTTTCAGAAACTTTACGTACTTGGGAACCTGCTTGTTCACATCAAGGAGCGGAATGTTTACCGCCACCTTTCTGAACACATTTAGAATCTCCCTCTCTTTGTCTTCCTCAAAAACATTTTTATTCTTCAGCACTCTTTGTGGGAAGGGGATCGGTGGCACATACTCTTTTTCAGTCTCAATAGCAGTAGGAGGTTCAGGTGTTACCTCAACAACTTCATTCTTTTCAGGGGCTGCCTCTACAACTTTCCCGGATCTCAAAGAAATGGCACTCACATTAGGATTTGGAACATTAGGATTCACCACTGTTTGTACAGGTAGTTGGTTCGATCCTTGAGCTTACTGCATGGCATTCATCGAAGTGGCAAGCTGCCAATCTGTGTTTACAAGGCCTGAATACTAGAATCTGTTTGCTTCTGAAACTGGAGATTTTGTGCAGCCATTTGCTTGACAAGGTCCTCTAGTGAAGGTCCAGAAGGTGCAGAGGTGGTCACTTGGGGAGAATTCTGTGGTGGTGCCAACGGTAACACTGGTTGTTGCTGTTGTGTAGATGAGTTCCCATACCGGAGGTTCGGATGGTTCCTCCAGTTGGGGTGGTACCTATTTGTGGAGAGGTCAGGAATGTTGTACCGGTTCTGATTGTTGCCTTGATGGTAAAGGTTGGCTGCATATGCTTGAGGTAAATCAGTGACCGACTCATCTTTCAGAATGGGGCATGCATCGGTCAGGTGCTCAGGAGAAGTACAAATGCCACATACCCTTGCTGTCTGAACCTTGTCCACTGCCAATTGTTTCACTAAAGAAGTGAGCTCATCAAGTCTGGTCTCAAGGGCCTTGTTGGAAGAAGAACCATGGATCTCATTCACTCCTTTTGCTTCGATAGAATTACTTCTAGTTGTGAACTATTGGGAGTTGAGTGACATGTTCTCAATCAACTGCTTGGCAGCGGCTGGGGTCTTATCAACAACTGCTCCCCCACTAGCAGCATCTAGGATGTTTCTGTCCATCGGTAGCAACCCCTCATAAAAGTACTGAATAAGGAGCTTCTCGGAAATCTGGTGTTGAGGGCAACTGGATACCAACTTCTTGAATCTTTCCCAGTACTCATCCAATGATTCATTCCCCTGTCTAATACCACATATCTCCTTCCTGATTGATGCAGCTCTGGAGGCAGGAAAGTACCTCTCTAAGAAGACCTTCTTCAAATCGTTCCAGGTTGTAACAGAGTTTGGCTCAAGGTAGTATAACCAATCCTTCGCAGCACCTTGAAGCGAGAATGGGAAGGCTCCCAGCTTGATGTGGTCTTCAGTTACTCCTTCCGGTCTCAAAGGTGTAGAGCAGACAACCTGGAATTCCTTCAGATGCTTGTGTGGATCCTCACCTGCAAGACCACTAAACCTCGGCAATAAGTGTATCAAACCAGATTTTAATTCAAAAGGAGTAACCACATCAGCATACTCAATGCACAAACCATTATAATTAACATCAGGGGCAGCAAGCTGTCTTAATGTTCTTTGGTCAGCCATGTTATCAAGTGCAGGTGCAGAATTAGAATTACCACTAGTGCTAGCCCAAATTGCTCTACGGCGTGTGTGCAAAGTTCTTTCAATTTCAGGATCAAAATCACACAAGTCAGGACAAGTAAACATAGTAGGCAGACTAATTGAGGAAAAAAAATGAAAAATGCGAAAATAACAACAAGAGTCCCGGGCAACGGCACCAATTTTGACGAGCTGTCGCGCGCGGGTCAAAAAGCGAGTGGTTTGAAAACTGTAGTGAGGGTGCAACAACTCGAGTATCGTCTCACGTGGACCCCTGTAGTGTTATTTGTAGAAAAATCAGTTTTTTTTTTTGGGGGTTGTTTTAAGATTGAAATTCAATTGAAGGCAAGCAATGCAAACAAGAAATAAGTGATTATCGATGATTAAAACGATTAATCTACTATTCTCGGTTTCCCACTATCATCGACTCATACAATTCCCATGCCCTAAGCAGATTCTAATCCCTTTTCGATTGTAGCAACAATCAACAAGCGAAATTGGCACTACACGATATATGTTCCTAATTCCCGAATTAAGCAAACGGGGTGAAGCACTCGTGAATTAAGCAAACACGATTGAACACACGCGAATTAAGCAAACGCGATTAGATATAGGAACATAAAACCATCGAAACAAATCAATACCTAGTCTACACAATTCTGAATTAAGCAAACAGAAAATATAGCATGGTATTGAAAGGGGGAAGCAAATTAATCCGGGAATTGTATAAACCTCAAGTGTCGGTGAAGACCGATTACAACAGATTAATCAAGGGGAATTAGTTCTCCATCAACAATAGAATGAAAATCTAAAAATATAGTGTGAACAGTGAAAATCTGGATCTATTCTTCTGTCTGGTGCGCCTCTATTTATAAGGTGGCCATGCATCACGGCTTGGCCGTGATACATTCTGGAATGAGCGCGCTTTCAAATTCTGGCCTGTCACGGTCGTGACACCTATCACGACCAGGCCGTGATCCTTTCTGTCCAGGGGTTCTGATCTGTCACGGCCATGACCTCTATCACGACCAGGCCGTGATCAATTCTGACCTTCAGGTTCTCCTCATCACGCCCGTGATGTGTGTCACGGCTGGGCCGTGATGCTTTCTGGTCTTCAGGGTCTTCACATCACGCCTGTGATGTGTGTCACAACTGGGCCGTGATGCTTTCTGACTTTTATGATCTCCTCATCACGCCCATGATGTGTGTCACGGCTGGGACGTGACCTTTTCTGTCTTCCATAGGTAGCTCATCACGGCCGTGACAAGTGTCACGGCCTGGGCGTGATGGCCTCTGCTTCAATATCCTTCCCTTTTTGCTCATCTTATTATCCTGAAAACATGAAATAGCAGTAAATGCTTTATTTGACTCAAAACCAACTAAAATACCCTAAAACTACTTTACAGACTCAAAATGCTGCTTGAGGACAATTACGTCCAAATTTGGGCGAAAACGAGATTAAACTCGTATAAAACCATGGTCTTACTAGTCATAAAACTAGTCGAGCCAGAGGCTGATCATCCATTCTCCGATACGCCTAAAACTTTGCAAGAAAACAACTCGTTCAGAAGATTGTCCTGAAAACTTCCTTAGCAACGGTTCTGTTCTCTGCTTTAACTAACAGACAGTCAATCCTTAGCAAGGTTAAGGATGACAAACTTAAAGCAAACTAGGCATCAAAATTCTGTCTACTATCATTCCTCCTTAGAAACAATAATGAAAAGAATACCAAACATCATTGTCTCCTTTCAGAACAATGTCATGAAAACAGAAACACAGATAAGGATAGACCAAGGTCGTCATCCTTTCAAGCATTGGTTCTTCACGAAACCAACAACACAAAACAAAATAGAAAACAATCTGGGAAAACACAACACAAACGACGACAGACCTATACCCCGAGCCCAAAAGACTCGGCCATCTCTAATACCACCTAATGTAACACCCTTCTAGGGCGCTACATTTTGTGACATTTTAAGGCCGGAAAGTAGTTTAATTAAAATCTCTGCAATAAAATGGGGTAAATTTTTTTTTCCTTTGAAGATCAATGGAATGGATCAAGGTAAGAATTCTTAAAGTTTGAAAGAAAACAATTTCGAAATGTCCCCTTTGAAAAATGGAGTTTGGATGAAGTCAGAACACATGATAAAACATTTTAAAACACAAATCTTTTTCTTTTTTCTCAAGGGAGGCAGTAAGCAATAAAACATCCAACCTCATCAAATATTTACATAATACAGTCCAGAGTTACTCAGAAGATAACAATGCACTAAAACATTTACAAATCATAATTAAGGTTATAAGTTCAAAAATTATTTACATAAAACCCAACCCGACTCATAAACTGAAAACATAAAGATACACGGACCCAACATAAAGCTATGGAGATGCAGCTCCTAAAATATAAGATACATGGAGTCGCAGCTCCATAAAATGTAACATTAACTCCCAGACATCTCAAGCTGGCCAAACTAAAATATAAAAGACCATCCTCTCTTGTACATCGTGAGAAGAATAAACCCAACTGACGAGATCTAGTAGAAACTCTATGTGAGTCCACTCTTGACGTCGTCACAAACAACACTACTAGAGCCACTACAAAGTAACTCTCGGACTAAGCCCTTTCCCTTTCCAAGAGAAAATTCATAGTCTAAAGACCAACGACATTCGTTCCTATCTTAAGAAAAGAAAGGTTAGGCATGATAACAAACACAAAGACATCATCCTCGACCATCTGAAAGCAAGAAGACGTCCACTAGAACTCCAACATATCGTCTGCAAGCTCTAAGCTCAACCTCTATGATGAATCAGCCAAACGACATGTTGACATCTCAGTCTTCTCAAATGAATACAGAAGGCACATAGCCAGACGACATAGGCAATATAAAATAAGGAGGTGAGATTCCCAAACATCACAGCATATGGCAGATATGAAAATAACACGACACCACATAACATATATTCATATCCATGTAAACATATATTTCAGTCAATCAGTCTAGTATATACAAGTAACATATAACACATGCACATATAGTCAACAGTACACAAATCAGTGTAACCACAATCTCATCAAACATGACCGGACACTGTTAGTTCATAGAGACACGAGAACAGAGGTAACTGATTGAAACTGCATAATCCCATACCTACACAACCTCAAGGAAAATTTGACCTTAACTCCGGAGCTAAGAGAACGTTCGGAAGGAGTGATTAGAGCACATTTTCATAACTGCCAATATTAGGCATCTTGTGCGTTCAATAGTAATAGCCATATAGTGGTACTATAATTGATTGTGAAACACTCTCGACAACCTTGACCGGCTAGCATCTCGTCGTTGATGTTAGTGTATTGCATGGAATGCCATGACCAAGAAGAATCACCAACTGGCCATTTGTGACCCTCCTACCCTGAACACCCCCAAGACCATTTAAGATCGTCACTATCACATCCTCATGCGCACACGCATGTCGGCTCAACTTCCTAGGCACAAAGGCCTTACAGAACATAGTATCAACTATGTTTTTAGGCAATAATGTCGTTAATGGCGTGTGCGTTCATATTTATCCACCAGATAAATTTCGGGGTTCCTTATGGAAACCAAAAGCCATTCCAGAGGCAAAGCAGACAATACAAACCTCTTGGGAATCACCCCTCGTTGGACTATCCATGTTTCGACGCTTTAGTACATTATGAAGGTTGGTCGTTCATCACCAACTCAATTATCCCTCTTTAAGTCCATTCTCGAATAGGATTACTTGTCGAGCAAGCAGCCTCGAAATACTCTTTGTGATTAAGTATTATGGATGTAAGGATGAGTGAATCGTCCTTACTTTATGACATATGGTCTTGCACCACCATGAGTCATAATCATTAAGTCTTTGTCTTCACTAAGCCATCCTCGACTTAGATTTTTCATTAAACTTGAAATACTAGTCGTAACAACTAAAATCCTTTTGGTTCAAAATCAACACTCATTGGTTAAAACCAAACCATTAGGAAATAAGACCGACAAATAGGTATATTGATACCGAATCTTTTAAAATAGTATTTCAAATCCCGTAAAATTATTGAAAGGCGATTTCCCCTTTTTACTTGATTTAGGGTCGAAACCCCTAAACTTTCAAAATAAGCCTCCTTTACTCAAATCATCAATATCTCGGATCTATTACTCATTTCAAAGTACGAAAATACCAATTTAAGGTCTTGAATAACATTTCACTCAAAAGTCTTAAAACTTGACCGAAAGCTTCTAATTGATTTCTACACAAGTTCTGGGAAGAGAAAGCCAGATATTATAATCATATTTAAGGATGGTGCAAGTGATTCACAATTTAATCAAGTTTTAAATTAAGAATTTGATAAAATCATTCAGTCCTGTAAATTTCTTGATGAGAACCGGGACCCCTAGTTCTTGGTCATTGTTGCTCAAAAGAAACTAAACAATTTTCAAAGTCATTGTTGAAATCAATTGAACACTTTAAGATAGTTTTAAACATTATAACAATAGTGTTAGAAAACAACACTTATTTCTTATGTTTCTAAAGCGTCATTTTGGTAATTCAAAATATAACGTAAGATTAAAATAGTTCTCAATCTATTTCTAAAACCTTAATCAAAATCAAAGTTCTGAAATAATTGTTCAAAACTAAATCATTTTTCCTTTATGGATTTAACATCGATCTTCTCACTTAAGGATATTAAAGTCGCTTAAGTTTCAAGGATTGGAGTTAAACTCCCATTTCCATTCACATTTGGCCAAAAGCCAATTACAACCAAAGTGAAGGTTACACTTCACCAAATAATCTCACAGTTACACATACGCATCAATATATCAAGTTATATCGAATAATCACAATAATCAAGTTATTTGCAATAACCTAGTATTAAATCCTCACTTTGATCCAATGATCAAAGTGATGGTTTTCAACATGCAAGAAATCATTTTCCAACCAATCAATCACACCAATGAACATAAATCTAACAACAATTAATAACCACAATAATGTCCTCATAAGGGACAAAATAAACAAAGTGGATAATCCTTGATTTAGGATTTTCCGACACCAAACAATTTAAAGCCATCTTCACATCCACCAATATGGTGTGGTGTGGTTCACTCCCCCGTACCTCTTGTAGACAAGAGATGATCATTTCCTTGGTTTTTCAACAATTCGCTTCCCTCAGAGCGAAGCTGTGACGTTCAAGTTTCCTCTGACACCTTGCAACAGGTGCATGCAACTCCTGTCAGCTCCTGAAAAATGTAAAACCTGCTTCCCCAAGCAAACACAATTACGACAACATCCCGAAAAGGGAGTCCAACCATTTTTCAATAACCAGACAAATCAAACAATTTGCTACTCATCATCAAATGCTCACTCTAAGTTGATTTAAATTCTTAATTTCACAAAATAGAATCAATTTCAATAAAATTCAGATTTGGGAAAAATAAGACGATCATCATCAAAATTGAGGAAAATGAGCTTTGATCAAAGAATCATGAAATTTACCTTAGAAATCATTAATTAACAGCCTCAATTGCATAAAGACATAATTAGAAACTAATTTCAAGTAAAATCAGATTTGGGGCTTTAGGGTTCATGATACAAATTGGGGGAAATCAATCTACCCAAACAATGATAAAATTAGTTTAGGATAACACTAATTCATAGTCCCAATTACACAAAACATGGTTTAATTTCAAAATTAAACTCTGAATTCAAAACCTAGGGTTTAGGGTTTCTAAACTGATTTGGGGCTTTTTGAAACTAGAAGAAATTAGGGGTAAACACTTACCCAAGGAAGAAGAAGAGAGGACATGGTAGCTGAAGGTGGTATTAAGGTCCGATCCGACGGAGAAAGTGGCGGAGCTTCATTCCTGTACGACTGCAGCAGCTCCGAACGAAACCAAATGGCCATAGGTGCGGCTCCCTACCAGGCGCGGCGATTGGATGAAGACCGAAGACGAGTTGCCGCGGCGGCTGCGCGGCACGGGGAATAGACGGAACTCGCTTCATCTTCTCACTCCATGTAGCCGAGCATGGCTGGACGACAACTGGACAGCGTGAGTGACTGTACATGACAGGCGAAAGGTGGCGCCAGATTTGAGAAAGGAGAGCAGCGTTTGAAGTGTAGAGGGAGAGAGGGATGATGAGGTTAGAATGAAAGGAGCAGAAATAGGGGTGGAGGCTGACGCGTGAAATGGGAAGGAGAGAATCATGTTTTTTTGTATTTTTTTTTCTTTTAATTGGTAACTAGTAAAAATAATGAGTGGTTGAAATTGACTCTAGAAAACACGAAGAAGATAATATTAACCCTTGGATCTAAAAACAATTGGTGACAAATATAAAGTTTCAAAATTCAAATTAGAGTAAAGATTGATGGTTGAAATGATCAACCAAGAAAATCAATGATCCAAAATTAATCTCGATTAATTCTAAACCAGTTTATCTTTAACTCTAAACTTAAATAGAGTAACATATGAAAATAAATTCCTTTGAATCACATTATTTAGAATATTTTGTAACGAAATAATAATAGTGACAATAGCGTAACGTTATTGTCCATTAAGCGTGTATACACTACAGTAACACAGTGTTAATGCACCCATTAATTTTAAATGAGTAAATAAAATTGCTCAAACTAAACCACATAAAATTAAACCAAAATAACCATCCAGATAATTAATTATCCCAAAAAATAATTAAACATATATGTGAAAAAACTGGGATGTTTCAGTAATCGATTAGTGAAATCGATTATGATCTGTCTACTTCAAAACACGCCTTTTGATTTTACCTAAAATAACCGATCATGCTTTTCTGATAATCGATTATGGCCCTAGAAAAATGAGTTTTTAAGAGTTTTGACCTAACTTTCAAAGAGATATATATTGGTCATTTTTAGAGAAAAAAAAAGAACGAACATAGAGCTATTTCTATCTATCTTTCTCTTCTCTTGAATCATTTTCTATCACTCTCTTACTCTTACACTTGCATATAAAATTACTTGAGAGAGACATACACACCATATAGGTGTTTCTTTGTATTGGGCTTCAATTTGTTTATATAAGAACTATTAAGAGTGCATACTATTGGTAAGAGTCGGATTGACTCAAACATCCTTTGGTTACCATTCTTGCAAGAGAGGGTATATCTCTTGTAAGGGATTAGTGGGTGTGATTCCACTATAAAGGTTCTAGCTGCACCTGTTTAAAAGCTAGGGATTTGAGACTCTATCACCGGGGGATTGTATGTCTCTGGTTTGTGAGGAGTTCTCATTATTGTAAAGGTTTTAGCTGTTCCTGTTTAAAAGCTAGGGATTGAGTGAAAATCCCATAGTCTGTGGCCAAACCAGGATATATCGTGGTGTTCATCTTCTTTCCCTATCTTTTTTACTTTTGTTTTGTCTTTTGCAAAAACACTTTTACTTGCAATGTATGGTTGCCATGGCCAACACTTATAATGTCACAATTAACATTATTTAATATCTTATTAAGTTGGTGTTAACCACAACAACAACCAAGCATGATCATCATCAACCAACATGGCATCATCAAACTCAAATCACAAATAGGCATGTCCACATCAATTGAACACATATTATCATGAAAAAGTTACTAACATACAATAGCAATTAGACAAAATTCATCAAACAACCATATAGCATACAACAGGATCATCGATTAACCCTCATCTTATGCTACCCCTTAGCCTACATGTTCATACTAGCCCTTCTCCCCATACCTGGTATGAAGATTCCCAACAACGATGACACAAGCAAACTAAACACACTCCCTCGAGCGGCTTGACAAGTTCCCCAAGCCTTGGTCAACACATAAGAACAACCAATTAATCTCAAATTAAAGGAAACATACCTGTTAATGGCACTAACGTGTGACTTCTCTCCCAAACAGACTCAAGAACACTATGAACATCAAAGGGGTCAAAGGAAGGGAAAAGGGGAGATCTTTCTTGTAACACCCTTCTCGGGTGCTACATTGTCTGTGACATTGTCGCAAAATCGTTTAATGCCGAAAATAAATTTTTCGAAGATACGGGTTTGTTTTTCACTATTCCATTTCACAAATAAGAAATGATATAATACTTAATACTTATTAACATTTCTCCCAACCACTAGCAGACCTAAAACATATACATCTAGAAAAAATGAGAAAATAAGTAGTAAATAATCATACATTCTGTGTCTACATAATACCTTCATAAATTCTTTCAAAAGATAAAACTCATAAAAAGATAGAAACAACTACAGGAAGAAATAACAACGCCATTAAAATAACATGACTAAGAAAACATAAATAACCTTGGAGACGCAGCTCAATAAAAAAATTCTAAACACAAGGACTCATCATGATGGCCTGTACAAAACGATGACGAGGTGTCATCATTGAACAACAATAACAACTGAGAACGATTCATCGTCACACTGGGGTTGAACTCTCACATCTTCCATATGCTAATCTCTGAAGGTGCGTCCTCATAATTGGTCCGTCTAATATCCAAAGCTGGTTATGATAGTAATACAGTACTACCGTCTTTGTTGCAGAACATAAAATAAACAGAAGACCGAAGACATAGAAAATGAGGTGAGATCTCCATTCATCATAAACATAAAGCAGACATGCAGTGGTACGACCCACATACATGTTACAACATACATATATCCATATTATCTTCCATTCTAATTTCGTAGCTCAAAACTCCAAGAATATATAATACCAAACTAAACGGTAAGCTTATCAAACATATCTGACACGGTCTGTCCATCGAGGGACGAGAATAGAGAGAAAATTGATTGAAACTGCATAGTCCCATACCTACACAGCCTCAAGGAATTCTTGATCCTAACTCCGAAGGTAATTGACATTTTGGAAAGGAAATGGTCAGTACAGGTTTCACATCCGCCCACCTCAGGCACCATGTGTGGCTAGCTGACTAGGCACACAAGGCTTAAATCATAACGTACATACAATCATAATCACATGTGATCTCGACTATGTATTTGGACAAAATTGCCGGGATACGTCCAATATGTCTATCTACCGGATAAACTTCGTGACCGGAATCCATTTAATGACAATCTCTAACAGACGATATCCTCGGGTCCGAATTACCAGCCCTTCGCTGAACCACAGTTCTCAAGAAGACTTTCATGTTTGTGTAAAGATGTTTTAAGGCACTTGCTTACAAGTCCTAATACATTATTGAATTGGATCGACAGTCCAATCATTTATTTCTTTGCACTTTTCTAGTGGAGCCTTATTCTTAGTTTCCAAGAAATCAAATTATTCTGATTCCATTAAGTCTTATGGATATATGGATATTGAATTATCCACAATTTATGACAAATTGTCTTGCTTCACCATAAGGCAAAAATTATTAAGTTAATATTTTCACTAAGTTATCCATAACTTAGGTTTGTCACTTTACTGTAAATATGAGTCTTTGAAGACTAAAATTCTTGTTGGTTTAAGACCCAAAACCTTTAGCTAAAAACAAATCATTTTGAATTAAAATTTAACCAAAAGTACATAATTACCATTTTTTCTCAAAAACGGTGAAATACTTAAAACATTGTTATGCTTTTTACTGTTTTTCAACTGAAATTTCGTATTTTTGAAAATATGATCATTTTTCTCAAATCCTTTGCTTTTTTAGATTCAAATACTTATGTTAGAGTATTTAAAATGCTAATTTCGAACTTCACTCCATGGTTTGGACAAAAATCCTAAAACTTGACCGAACGTCACTAAATTCGAAAATCGCGTAAATCCTTTTTCAACGATTTTTAACCATAATGATCCAAAACTCATTTTGGTGTCTTAGGACACTTAAATAAACTTCAAAAAGAGTTTCAAACTGTCAAAAACAGTTTGGGCCGAAATTCGAACCTTGGTTCATTTTATACATTCGATTCTTTTAGAAATTCCAGTTTTAGGTCCGTTAAGATACGATTTTTGTTCTCTTAAGACCTAAACTTAGATTAAAATCATTTTAGGTCATTGGAACCACAAAAGTCAGATTTCAAACACATAAAAACAGTTTCCAAACTTTCCTTTTCTTCATGGTTTTATTACTCTTTAAACCTTAAAACAAACTTAGAATTTCATAGTTTTCAAAGACCAAGTTGTTCATCACATTTTTCTCATTCTTGGCCGAAACCATGACATAACCAAGTGAAGATTTTCACTTCACTAATCAACTCACAATCACATATACATATTCATTTATCAATACAATAAATCATGGCATGAAATTTTAGCATATTAATCATGCTTTTCTACCAAAGTTCAAGTAAGTCAAATCATGTATTTCCTTCAAACAAACATGCATCATGCATGCATATAACCCAAAAATCACAAGCACATCACATGTACCACACAATTATTACACAAAATCCTCTTAGAGGATTATATGGACTTACACACATAACCCCACATATAGGGTTTCAAGATGACAAAAAGACAATATAAACCACACACACACACATCCACAATAAGGAAGACGAAGGTTATTCTCCCCCATACCTGTTGTAGATCACTTGAAATCAAGAAAAAGATGCTAGATCAACAAAGGTATGCTCACGATTTTGGCTTGAAAAACCTAACATGATCAAACCAAAATACAAAAGGATTAAATACATGGACTTAGCTATGATCATAGAAGATAATCCATGATAGAATTACTCACTCTGATGTGGAAAAATGAACGATCAAGTGGTTGGTGTTCTTGATCAAGAAATACCCATTTTTAGAGGGCTCCAAAGGGATTTTTGTGTGAGATAACTAACGCTTTGAATGATTAGAGGAGTAAGGATCTAGTCTTAGTTTTTTAAGCAAGTAAATGAAAGTTGTTTAGGTGGTGATAGCCGAATATGAACATAGAAGGAAAGGAATGCTTTTATTTCAAGAACAAAGTGTTAAGTTAGAAAGAATGAAGTGAGTGTGTCTAGGAGAGGGGGGCTGGTCGAAATTCACAATGCATGAGGAAGAGAAATTGAACTTTACCACTTAACATGTGCAAGGAAGGATGACTCACCTTCTGCATTTATGATTTGGGGTGAATTACCACATTTGCAATTATGGTTCATTTATGGCTATGGTGAGTCATGAAATGACTCACCATGATGACTCACTAGGGTTTGTGTTGTCCATGTGAGGAGAAAGTTCTAGTTCTTCAAGTTTGTGTAATCATAGTTTGGTTGATCATGGTTTTAGGTGTAGTTAAAAAAATATATAAAATACTTAGATATTTTATAAACCATCATAATGAGATGAAAATTAAGTGAAGATGTAGGTTGATGATGGAGTGGCCGAAATTTTTGATCAAGGAAGAAAGATATTTTTGGTTGCAAACCATGGTTAGGTTAGAAAATAACATATAATAACTTAGATATTTTCTTAAGTTGTCATTATAAGATGAAATACCATGAAAGAATAGCCATCTAAGAGTCTTGACTGAATTTATCCATGAGGAAAGGGAGGATAAAATTGTCTAAACACTTGTTGGACATGAAAGGAATTACAAAAAAGTCCAAGGGTATTTTGGTTATTTTACTTAGAAACTAGATATTTTAATAAGATATTTTCATTTGCCATCATTTCTTTGATGAGTCATGGTGGTGACTCATGTAGGAAGGATGAGCATATTTTCATATTTTTGTCATTTGGTAATTAACAAAAGAACTTAAGGGTAACATGGTCATTTTGCATGGATATTAAGATATTTTTTGCAAAGAGTCGTGATGACAATTGTGAGTCTGTTGGTGTAAGCCTTAGTGGCCAATCTATTTTTAATAGATCATAATTTATGTCATGAATTTCATCATATATTTGATATATGAATAAGGCATTCATTTATTATGTTATTAGTTTATAGCATAATAAAGTCGTTAGAGTAGGCAGTTTATTCAATGAGATATTAAGCACGTGACTTAATCGTGAGACCTCATTGAATAATAGAATGCCATTCTTAAATATCCGTAGTCAAGTATTATTTTTAATTAAGACGACAATAATACATAGAGATTATTGTATGAGTAGACTAATGACCAAATCTCACGAGTCATGGATATGTGATATCAAGTCGGCACACGGGTATAAATATTAGGAGTAATATTTATACTGGATGACCCACTATAAGAATACTTCATAATAGTTATGTAAGTATCATAAGTATTCTCACGGCGACCATATAGTGAAGTAGTCCTTCGACTTGTTATTGATCTGACGTGCGCTCGTGTGGACTAAGTACAGGTGCCGTACCTTTGTGGCACTTGTGAACCAAAGGAAAAGCACGCTTCAAGAGGTAAACACAAATAGCCCCTAATGTGATTCATGTTTTGTAATACGCCATCCATGGGATATGATTTTCAAAGAGGAATATCTCATGAAAACCCTTAGAGCGTATGGTCGTTATTACATATATCCTTGTTTGCCTTGTTTGATAACATGATTTATTGCTTTTGAATTTGATTCAATCGAATACATGTTGTCTTTTGTAAGCACATGTTTGTTCTTGTTTAATATATATAGTGATATATATGTACGCATTTTTCTGGAGCCGGGCGTTCAATTCGTAAGTCTCACTCTGCATTCAAATGGTATAAATAATAAAAAATTATTTCATTGAATCTTGATGAAGGTCTAATGCGCAATTAGTATTGTAATGCTATCTGTAATTACAAATTTCTTCCCTGGTATACCTAGACAAAGAAGTAGAATGGGATGGACTTCGTTTTCTCTGCGTCTGCTGCGCATGATAACAAACAACCAGAGAAACCACCGGATGGAGGGGGTGGTGGACCATATGTTAACCTCCGACAAAAGGCCTCCTTTAGAGATATAATGATGGGAAACAAAACTGTTTCAGCTGCAAGGCCACGTGTGGACCTTTCCAAGGAGAAACTTGCTAAGATTGAGTTTGATGATAATAATCCCTTGAAGCCGATGGTGCACATTGACAAATCCGTGTTCGAAGGGTTGAGTGCTTTTTGGCAAGATGACTTAGTTGTTATCCTTATTGACAAGAATATTGGTTTCTATACGATGAAGGACAGGTTGAGAAAGCTTTGGAAGTTCGTAGCGGGATTTGACATTATGGATATTGTCAAAGGTTTTTATATGGTGAAATTTGAAACTGAGATTGATCGTGCTAAGGTCGTGGATGGGGGGACATGGATGATCTTTGATCACTATCTATTTTCTGTCAAGACCATGGTGTGGATCAGGTTCCTTGGACTGAATCTTTACTATTATGATGAGAGTATTCTTATGGCTCTAGCTGCTGCAATAGGGAAGCCAGTCAAGATTGATAGAAACACCCTTGTTGCCTGTCGTGGTCGTTTTGCCAGAATTTGTGTTGAGATTGATTTGAATAAACCTGTGATAGGCAAGGTTTGGATGAATCAAGGTTCTAAATTGCGGTTGCAGTCACGGATGCGGTTGCGGTCGCGGATGCGGTTGCGGTCACTGCGATTGCGGCCATTGCGGTCGCTGCGTCGCGGACTGCAGCCGCTGCGGTGTGAAATAATTTTATGTTCCCACCAAATCTAAAAAATATTATATAATTATTGTAATTCTTCATATATCTGAACTGAGAAGAGGATAGGAAAAATAGAGAAAAGAAACAAATTGATAACGCATAAAGGAATAATTCTTGCATCTAAATGCTTTGGGGGTCTGAAATTTTTTTAGTTTTGGAAAAAAAATTTGAACGAACGGTCCTGAAAATGGGTGTTGCGGCCTGATGCGGTCTGATGCAGTGTCTGATGCGGTGCTGATGCGGTTGCGTTGCGGCCGCAACACGTGAAAGGGGATCACACCGTAATTGCGGTGTGATGCGGTTGCACTGCGATCCGCAACCACAATATTGAGGCCGCAATACGTGTTGCGATTCGCAATTTAAAACTATGGGATGAATGGTTTTTGGTACAAGGTGCAGTATGAGGGGCTGCACAGAATTTGCACCAATTGTGGTTGTTATGGGCACTTTGCTCATGACTGTAAATGGAGGAAACCATCAGCTAATCATCAGTCTCCTTCCCTTAATCCTCGGGTAACCTCTAATCCTGACTAGTCGGTTAAGGAAGGTTTTAATGTGGAGAAGAATGAGGAGCGGATAGTGGCGGATTCTGTGGACTTAACGTTGCAGATAAGGCGGCTTTAAATGCTGCTGATAAGGTGGGATCATATTCAAATAATGATAACAATCATGGTGATTGGATGATTGTTAAGAGGAAACCTCGGATTTCAAAGGCTGCCAAATCTGCTAAAAGTAGCAAGGAACAAAAAGGAAAGTCTTTCAAGAACTTTAATGATAAGAGAGAGAATATTCATGCAAAGAAGGCTACATCTAATTCTGAAGATAAGGCCAAAAAAGGTTTGAAACCTACAGGGGCAATGGTGTTAAAAACAAACGACAAAGACCTGAAACTGAGACATTCACGTGGCAATTTGTTAAAAATTCTGCTAAAGATATGATTCGGGTAGTTAGGACTCCCAACGACCAAGATCCCATCGCTGTCAAACAGAACACTGGAGTCTGAATTTACGATGTAGGACATGGTGCTCAATCTTGAGTTAAGATGAAAGTCGTGTCCAACAACAGATTTATCCTTCTTCATGATGAAGATGATAACAAGCATGGGAGTGATGGACAGGGAATTGCTCAATACCTTTCCTTGGAAAATGTTTTGAAGAATGGGATGCAATCCCTGGAGGATATTAACATGGAGAAGGTCCCAGAGACTCAATTGATGAACCATTCTATGGCATCTTAGCCATGAGGGTCTTCCTTTTCCTTTCTATAGTTTTTTTTTATGGATTGGTTCCAACATATGTCTATCATTTCGTGGAATATTCGTGGGGCCTTTGGTCATTCTAAAAGGCACCATGTGAGAGATATGGTGAATCAATTTCACCTTTCAGTTTTCCTGTAATATGAAATGCATGGTCCCTTTATAAACATTGAGACTTTCTAGTCTTCCCTGGGATACAAGCTTGTGTTTATCCAGGAAGTTTGTGATCATTCAGGGGGCATTTGGGTGCTATCTTCTAAATATTATTGAAATTTTAACCTTGTTGATAGTATGCATCAAGGCATCACCTTCTCTATAAGGAGGAGAAATGATACTTGGTTCTGTTCTGCCATCTATGCTTCTCCAATCTTCTCTGTTCGCAGCAACCTCTGGAATCATCTTATTGATCTTAGGAGAACAATTAATGGTCTTTGGGTTGTTATTGGCGATCTTAATGAATTGATTTACTCATATGAAGTCTCTGGTGGCTCCTTCATGCCTTCCCGGGCAAACCTTCTTGCCAATGTCATCCATCAGTGTGATTTCATAGACTTGCATACTATTGGTGGCTTGTTTACTTGGAGTAAAAAATTTCAAAATGGTGGGCATGACAGTAAGAAGTTGGATAGTTTCATGGTGGATGTTGATTGGCATTTACTCTTCCCTCATGCCTTGGTGGAGATTCTTCCTCTCCATTCTGAGATCATAATCCTCTTCTCCTGAGCTGCAAGAAATCCCAAAGTACTAGAGCCAAGCTTTTCCACTTTCAAGCAGCTTGGAATTCCCATCCTGAGTATGAAAATTTTGTGAAGAATTCTTGGCAACTTACTGATAGCAATGCTATCAACAAAACTGGGATTAAAGGCAAGTTGAGGCTCAGATTAAAGGTATGAACTACCAGCTAGACACTCATCCTTCCTCAGATGTGACCAAGCTTGAAAAGGACTTACAGAAACAGTTTGACGAGATTCTGAACCAAGTGGAGATCTTGTGGTACCAAAAATCCCGAGGAGATCTTGGAAATTGATGGCACTTGGTGCACTGATGATGAAGTCATGAAGAGGGAGGCTCATTCCTTTTTCAAAAAGCTGTTTCAGAACACTGACTCTTGTAGCCCTCACAATAAACATTTGAGATTCATGCCTAGAGTGGATGTTGTGATGTATGACAGATTAATGGAACCTGATTCCTTAGAAGAAGTTAAAAATGCCCTATTCTCTATGAATTCCTATAAGGCTCCCGGACCGGATGGTTTTCAAGCAATCTTCTACAAAACTTATTGGCATATTGTTGGAATTGATGTGTGGAATTTGGTTTCAAATGCCTTTTCTACTGGTTTGATTGATGCAAGGTTGGCAGAAACTCTTATAGTTCCTATCCCTAAAGTGGACAATCCACATAGCTTGAGAGATTTTAGACCAATAAGTCTATGCAATGTGCTGTTGAAACTTTTTTCTAAGGTGCTTGTTAGTAGAATCAGACCTCATTTAACTGATTTGATAGGTCCCTTGCAAAGCAGCTTCATTCCAAAAAGTGGCACTTCTGATAATGCTTTAGTTGCTCAAGAGATTGTTCATCATATGCACAAGAAAAAGGGTAAAACATGTTTCCTTCTTTTCAAAGTAGACTTTAAAAAAGTCTATGATAGAGTAAATTGGGACTTTCTTAGGCTCACTCTCTTTGACTTTGGCTTCCCTCCAAAGATTATTGAGCTTATTATGCAATGTACTACTTCTTCATCTCTGTCTTTGAAGTGGAACAGGGAGAGATTGGAGAATTTTGCTCCTAATAGGGGTTTGAGACAAGGTGACCCCATGTCTCCCTACTTTTTTGTTCTCCGAATGGAAAAGTTAGCCCTTCTTATCCATGAAAAAATCCAAGACAACAAGTGGAAACCTATTAAGATTAGCAAGAATGGTCCTGCCATCTCTCACCTTTTCTTTGTAGATGACTGCTTGCTGTTTACTCATGCTAATGCTTCTCAAGCAAGGGTTGTTCAAGAGGTTCTTAAGGATTTTAGACATGCCTTTGGTTTGAAGGTCAATGTGCAGAAAACAAGGTTCTTTGCTTCTGCTAATGTTCACCATTCCAAGATAGCTAAATTCAGTGGCATAACAGGCTTCCAATCTACTACAAATCTTGGCAAATATCTTGGTTTCCCTCTGCTGATTGGGAGAACTAAGAAATCTGATTTTGGTTTTGTCCTTGATAAGATCAATGGTAGATTAGCTGGCTGGAAAGGGAATACTAAACATGGCAGGTAGGGTGACTCTTGCTAAATATGTGATTTCCTCCATGCCCATTTATACTTTGCAGAATATTTGGTTGCCTGGGGGAATATGTGATAGTCTTGATTAGTGTATGAGAAGCTTCATTTGGGGCAGTAAATCCTGTCATTGGGTGAACTGGGATGTTGTTACTCAACCTATAAATAGAAGGGGCCTTGGCATTCATACAGCTAGGGAGACCAATATTTCCTTGCTTGGTAAGCATGTTTGGGCCATTATCCATAGCAATGATAAACTTTGGGTTCAACTTTTGTCTTCCAAGTACCTGAAGGACTGTCACATCTTCAATGCTTGAAAAATTGCTGGTATCTCACCTACTTGGAGATCAATCTTGAAGGCTGCTAACCTGTTGCAGCCTGGTTTCAGGATTAGAATTGGGAAAGGTGACTTATCTATTTGGTATGACAAATGGCTAGAGGAAGATCTTCTGTGCAATCTGATCCCTTTTGTGAACATTCAAGACACTCAACTCAAACTCTAATACATTTTCATTGACAGCAAATGGCATTTGGATAGACTTTCTACCAGTATTCCTCCCTTTGTCCATCAGCAATTACATAGCTACTTTCTTGGGTATAGCTCTGACGATTGCTTTATTTTTTAGCAACTCCATCTCAGGTACTTACACTACTAGGGATGCCTATTACTGGCTAACCAATCCTCAATCGGATTCCCTTGTTACTCATGATTCTTGGACTTGGCTTTGGAGCCTAAATCTCCCTGAGAACATAAGCATTTCTTGTGGATTAGTATGCATGGCAACCTTCCTACCAATTCTATCAGGGTGTTTAGGCATCTCAGTATTGATAGTTCTTGCCAGAGGTGTGGTGCTGCTCAAGAATCTATTTTACACACTCTCAGAGACTGCTGCAGGTTCAGGAATTTTTGGAATGTGCTTCAGTTTACCCAGGATCCGGATTTCCTCACATCTGATGTGAAGTGCTGGTTGAAGAATAATGGCTTACAGACCTGAGGAACCCTCTTTGCTGTTACCTGTTGGATTAATTGGAAATCAAGGAATGTAGAAATTTTCAATGATTTGAAGTGGAGTGATTGGTATGTGTGTGGAGTGATTGGTATGTGTTAAATCAGGTTGCTAGTCTTAATGATCTGATTCGAAAAGCTTATCGTGCTAGCATCAAAATTCAGAACCCGAGGGAAGTCAAATGGGTTCCTCCTCCTGAAGATTTCTGCAAATTAAATGTGGATGGTAGCTCCTTGGGCAACCCTGGCAGGTCTGGTTATGGTGGTTTGATTAGGAATATGCATGGTGAGTGGTTGACTGGTTTTTCAGGCTTCTGTGGCATAACTACCAATCTTAATGCAGACATTTTGGCCATTTTCCATGGTTTAGACTTAGCCTGGAAGGCTGGTTATCGTGCTACCATCTGTGAATCAGACTCTAAAATGGCCTTGGACCTCATTGCTAAGGGTGATCAACCCTTCCATCAGTATGCACCACTTATTAATTGTGTCAAGAACCTCTTGTCTAGGTCTTGGAATGTCACTATGCAGCATACCGTGCGTGAGGGGAACTTTGGAGCAGATTGGTTGGCTAAATACAGAGCCTCTATGGATCATGGCTACATTGCTTGGGACCCTTGCCCAGCTTCAATCAATCCTACCCTGTTAGTTGATGCTTTAGGCATCATTAGGCTCAGAACTTAGTTTTCTTTCCTTCTGTGTTTTTGGTTTTTCTGTTTTCTTCATCATCATAATAAAAAAATTTGCTTCCCTGGTTATTTTGATATGCCTGTGAATATTTTTATCAAATGGCCAGTCTGGATATTTAATTTGATTGTTTTGATAAATCTGGACTTTACGTCAAATGTTTTTTTTAATTAAAAAAATTTGAAGTCAAAAGGAAGTTTAATTCCGTACGTACCAGTGATTTCAAAAATCATAATTGATTTCATAATGGCTATTGAATTCAATATACTACACGTTGAGGTTTCAATGATAAAGTGATCCGTGAAATGATTTGCTTTTGATTTGCGAACAATGATCTTTTTTTTTTTTGAGAAAAGAAGCTCAAGGAATCTCATTAGCGATCGAAGCAACAATACAAGGGGTAACATGATAGAAAATACGAGGACCAGCAGTGAAAAGAGTCGCCCTAGCTAACGAATGAGCTACTCTATTCGCTTGTCTCCTAACAAAACTTATCCCAAAGTTTGGAAAAGAACAAAGAAAGTCATAACATGCTCTAATAGTTACTCCATATTCGGAGATGTCAACTTTAGGAGATTTGGCATGGTAGACCACTACTTGGCAATCTAGCTCAAAAATAACATGGTCTAAATTCAACTCTTGGACCCATTGAATAGCTTTAAGAAGACCCATGGCTTCCCCCTCAAGAACTGGGAGACAAGAGGGCACTCAATCAGTCCTAGCTTGAATAAAAGCACCATGATCATCTCTAATACACATACCAAAAGTAGTTTTCCATGCATCTTCAAAAAAACTTGCATCAACATTACATTTATAGTAACCTAGAGGTGGAACTTCCCATGTTGTTGCACCCAAATTGCGTCCAGCACTTTGAAGTTGAGTGCCTGGTGAATTTGCATGCTTCCAATCCAGATAAAAATTGGAGGATCTATGAACAATAGCATCCAATGTTGGTGTCCTTCCCTCCCAGAGTTTATCATTTCTTGCGCTCTAAATGGCCCAAAGGGACATCGCAAATGCCACCCTCCTATCCACATCCAATGAACTAAGGATAGTTAAGAGTAATTCACGAAAATTCTGGGCAACTGTAGTTGAGGAAAAATAAAATCCCAGATTCGTTGTCTCACCCAACATTCTTTGCAAATATTGCAAGTAATCAAAAGATGCCAAATATTTTCA
The DNA here is from genome assembly GCA_030762895.1 of Sophora flavescens. Classification (NCBI taxonomy): domain Eukaryota; kingdom Viridiplantae; phylum Streptophyta; class Magnoliopsida; order Fabales; family Fabaceae; genus Sophora; species Sophora flavescens. The sequence continues at coordinate 134,883,140 of CM061064.1, forward strand.
TACTCTTGTTCACAGAAAACACAAGTGCTTGAGCAGCTAACTCCTTTATATTGAAGTTGGATTCTAGTAGGCAGACAATCCCTACAAGCTCTCCATAAAAAACTTCACTCTAGGTGGCACTTTGAGCTTCCAAATCAAGGACCAATCTCCATCTATTTTCAAATGACTCGTATCTGCAAGATTATTCAAAGCAGCTTGATATGCAGTTTTAACTGAGTAAAGCCCATTGTTACTAGGTCCCCAAATAATTCTATCCTCACTCACTAGCTCATTAAGAGGGGTGTTTAAAATTTTTTGTGCTAGGTGAGTAGGTAGAAAACTGTCAATAAGGGGTTGGTTCCAACATTTTAGACCATGGATCCATAAATCACTAATTGCTAGATTTTGAAATTCAAAAGGCAAACCCATGGGACAAGAAATCCTCTCCCCATCACGTAACCAGGGGGCATCCCACAAAGGGATTGTGTCACCACTTCCAATGCTCCATCTCACTCCTTGCTTCACCAAAGCCTTGGACATCCATATACTCCTCCAAGAATAAGAGGGATTATGTCCCAAGTCTGCATCCAAGAAGTCACCATGTGAAAAATATTTGGCTTTAAAGATCTTAGTCACAAGAGCATCAGGTTGCACTACAAATTTCCAATCTTGTTTGCATGGCATAGCCAAGTTAAAGGCATACATATTACGGAAATCAAGACCACCCCAAATTTTAGGCATAGAAAGTTTATCCCAAGACAACCATTTAATTCCTTTATTTTCTCCATTTTTTGCACCCCACCAGAAGGAATTTAGCATTTTTTGTATTTGATTACCAAGAGAAGGAGGAAGAAGATACATACTCATACAATAAGCAGGAATAGCTTGGGCCACTGATTTAATCAAAACCTCTCTCCCTGCCATAGATAATGTCTTCCCCTTCCAAGAGCTCACCTTTTTCAAAATAAGGTCCTTAATATATTGGAAAAATTGCCTTTTATTTTTGCCAATAAGGGATGGAATTCCAAGGTAATTACCAACATCAGTTTTCTCTTCCACACCCAAAATTCTAGCAAGCAATCGACGCCTTTGTTGCTGGACATTGTTGCTAAAAATCATGGCAGATTTATCAAAATTAATTTCTTGCCCCGATGCCAGCTCGTATCTATGAAGTAAATCTTTCACAAATTCCACTTCTTGATCCACTGCTCTCATGAATAAAAGACTATCATCCGCAAAAAGAAGGTGAGATACAATAGGAGCTCTCCTACAAATTTTGATACCATGAATGTAACCACTTCTCTCAGCTGATTTAATAAGAGAGGACAAGCCTTCCTTACACAGAATATAGAGATAAGGAGATAACGGGTCACCCTAGCGAAGGCCCCGACCTGGAATAACTGAACCTGCTTTCTCATTATTCATAAGGACCAAATATTGAACATAAGACACACACATCATCATCCAATTCACCCACTGAATGTTAAAACCCATTTTAATCATAACAGCATACAGATAGTCCCAACTAACACGATCATAAGCTTTACTCACATCAAGCTTTAGAGCAACATCACCTGAGACACCTCTCTTCTTACATTTCATATAATGGAGCGACTCGGTGGCTATCAAGGCATTATCCACTATATATCTACCTGAGACAAAAGCAAACTATTCTTCTGACACACACTTTGCAATAACCATAGCCAATCTATTTGCAAGAGTCTTGGATAAAATTTTGTAAATAACATTGCAAAGCGAAATTGGTCTAAGGTCACGCATAGTAGTGGGATGCTCGCATTTAGGAACCAGAGCAATATTAGTATCATTAATATCATGAGGCAAAGAACCATCCTGCAACCATTTCCTACAAGCAGTGATAACATCAACACCACAAATATTCCAAAAATGCTAGTAAAAAGCTGCATTAAGACCATCAAGACCTGGGGATTTGTCAGGATGCATATTAAGAGTAGCATATTTGAAATCATCATCAGAAAATGGAGCTAAAAGGAGAGCATTATCCTCTTCATTAAGTTTCCTTTGCAGGTGATTGATAACGTAATCGACATCACTATTACTTCTCTCAAAAAGGTTCATAAAATAATTAGCAGCTAAATCACATAAGCCCTCTTGAGAAGTAACAGAATTTCCATGATCATCCATCAAAGAATCAATAGAATTTATTTTCTTTCTAGATGAAGCAGATGCATGAAAAAATTTAGTATTAGAATCACATCCTTTGAGCCAATGTGACTTTGCTCTTTGACGCCAATACATTTCTTCCTGGACCACCAATTTTGCTAAGCGATTTTTCAATGCCAAAAAATGGTTGATACCTGTGCGATCGGTTATGTGTCTTAGCTCCATCATTTTCTTTTTGCACTGTGCTATATCCATCCTGAATGATGGCTTTAAGTTACGGCCCCATTCATCAAGGTTCTTGGCACACATTTCCAATTTTTGCTCCACATTAATTGAGGTTGCAGTAGGCCAACTATGCTTTACTATTTCTTCAATGTCCTCCTCTACCAGCCAATGATTCTCAAACTTGAATCTTCTAGGCACAAAGTAACGACTAGGCTGCTTTTCAGTGATAAGAAGAATGGGACTATGGTCAGAAATTGAAGCTACAAGATTTGTAATCTTTGCATTAGGAAAAAGCTCCTCCATGATGAAGTAACCATGGCTCGGTCAAGTCGTTCTTCGATCTCATTTGGCCTACCCTTAGATTTACACCAAGTATAGGGATACCCATCCAAAGAAATATCAGATAAATTACAATCCAAGGCGGCATTCCGAAAACCATCAATAAGCCATTGAGCATGCTCCACCCTTCCTCTTTTCTTTTCGTGAGCTAGGAGATCATTAAAATCTCCAATAATACACCAAGGAAGGTCAGACATACTGGCCAAAGATCTAATTAAATTCCATGACTCCCTTCTTCTAGTACTTTCAGGGAGACCGTAAAAGCTTGTTAACCTCCACTTTTTTCTGATCACCTTCATCCACTTCCAGATTAATATAATTACGAGCAAAATTAATAACCTGAATTTTTAAAGGATCCTTCCAAAGGACAGTTAAACCTCCACTTCTACCTTCTCTATCAACACTAAGACAACAAGAAAAACCCAGCTTCATCTTCAACTCTCCAATTTTTCTAGCATGAACTAAAGTCTCACAAAGGAAAATAACATTTGGTTTGTGAGACCGGGTAAGATCTTTAAGTGATGGAATTGCACTCAGGTTACCCAATCCTCGGCAATTCCAACTAAGGATGATCATTATTTCTGGCAGACCTGGAGACCAAGCCCTGCCATTAAAAAATGCCCTGTATTTTTACCACCTCCAGTATTGCTATTTGCACCCTCCTGCCCCTCGTCACATTCTGTTGCAAGTGCTACATGGCTATGAAATTCATCCACCTCTCTCATACGTTTCCGCACCCCTTGGTCCAATCCACCTAATGCCAGCTCAGGTTGTGTAGTGAAATTAAGAGGATTATTCATTCCTGGACGAAAATTATGGGGTAGATTTAAATTAATAACAGCCCCATTATTAGGAGTTATGTTATCATTTAAACCAGATTGATATACCCCTTGATTTTCTCCATAATTTTAAACTGTAATTGATGGATTATTCATTCCTGGACGAAAATTATGGGGCAGATTTAAATTAATAACAACCCCATTATTAGAAGTTATGTTATCACTTAAACCAGATTGATATACCCCTTGATTTTCTCCATAATTTGAAACTGTAACTGATGGATCTTGTTGCTGATTTTGTGGGAAATTATGCTTCTTTTCCCAATCCACATCACCGCCCTCTCTCGGCCACCTACTGCCCCCGCTTCCCCCTGCACCGCCACGATGAGTTTCAGCTTTCAAAAAACTACCCCATCCCCTTTCACCAGAAATCATGCCTAGTTCAAACCTCTGGGGACAAAAATTATCACCATGTCCTAGAAGACCACACAAATAGCAAAAGACTCCAAGACGCTCATACTTGAAATGTACCACACTCCAGTCCCCTCCTGCCATCCTAACCTTCCTTTCTTTCCTTAATGGCTTTGAAACATCTAAACGAACTCTGATTCGCATGAAAGCTCTCCAAGGACCAGTTTTATTATTCTCATAATACTCCAGGAATTCACCAATATAGTTCCCCAGGAGTTTTCCGACCATTTCTATCATAAAACCCACGGGTAGACGAAAGACTTGCACCCAAATATCCAAGTGCTATAGCGGAATAGCCTGCATCGATCTCCCTAGTGTAACCTTTTCCACAACTAACATATAATTATCGAAGGACCAGGGACCACCATTAGTAACCCTCTCAAGATCAAGGTGATGATAGTACTTGAAACAAAAATGACCTTCCTCCAAATCTTTGATCGTTACTCCCTTCCCCGGACGCCAAACATCAGCCATTCGATGCTTCATTATGTGAGCTCTCACTGGTCTATCCGACAAGAATCTCCCCACCAGACATAAACTAATCTCCTCGGGAAAAACTTGGTCCTGAGAAGCATTCATTGTAATGCCTTCATCTTCTTCCATCAAAGATAAACTTTCCATACCAGCTTCCATGATTCCACGAAAACACCAAAAGACAAAGAGAAGAGGAACTCTCAGGGACGAGAGAGGAAAGAAACTCTCAGGGACGAGAGAGGAAATAAACTCTCAAGGACGAGAGAGGAAAGAAACTCTATTGCGAACAGTGATCTTGGCATCAGATTTTCACTTTAAATTCATTTAATAATTATAATATTATAAAGTGTTTATTACTATTGATTGTTATTAAATATTTTGTTTTAAGGTATACAGTTATTGCCCTAGATTATAGCGTTACTTATTTTGGGTCAATACGACTTGTGTGTCATGATTTATTTATTTAAATATGGCCTGTTTGTCGTGCCTTTTAATTTATTTATTTATTTTAAATAAATGTAATTGCTCGAGTTGGAGTGGAAGCAACATCAAATGATAACATCATGGGAGAAGCGTGTTCATGGGTCAAATAATTGTAATAAATTAGTTATTTAATTATTGCACTTTAGGAGGCCATACCTATAATACCTTATCTTATATGTTTGTGTACGAGATACATGAAATGTATGAGATGTATGTTCGTGTATGTGATGCATGAAATGTATGTATATGTTTTTAATGTTATATTTGTTTGTTAAATGTATGGTATCATGCATGTCATGTAGACTGAGAGATATTTTGTATGAGACACAATGGCGGTGAGATCACTAATTAAAAATCCCTCAAAAGGAAATATTAAGTTTAAGAGCCTTCCAATGCATGACACTCATCAAGACTAATATCGAATGAGTGTAGGTCCGCCAAAGCGGAGTGCATTTTTCTATACTAGTAAGATGAGATAGGACAATTGTAACCTCCAAATGCTATCCATTGGGTCTAACTTAACTAAGCCAAATTTAATAGGATTGAAAGGCTTAGAGGCGATGAGTTGGGCTTTAATTCATGAGATGAATTAGAATAAGATTTATTTACCCAACTGATCCAAGAGTTACATGAGATGTAATTGGAAATGAGTTTCCTACCAAAATAACTAAATTTTGGGAGATCAGCCAAAGTTAACTCAAAACAAGGTGAGGTGTGGATCTTGGTCTCACTAGAAAACCTTCCAACGAGATTTTTAGAGTCAATGATGAGGGTCATTGATTTGAGTAAAATAATGGGAACATGTTTAATAAAAGACCTTATTAAATATGTTTTTATCATGATACATATTTTCTACATATTTCTATAATTAGAATTACCATGAAATAAAACACTATAGTTTATTACTGCGATTTGTCCTTGAGAAGGACAATATATCCAGAATTAAATTTCTGGATTGGTACAAGAATTTGAGGATTGTCCTCAAGTACCAGACATAGTTGTAAGTTCTCGAGCAAATGGATCCTGAGCAACCAGTTCCTACTAGGATCGAAATGGATACTTACGAGAAGCATCAAGTCGATTCTTTTAATTTTTTATTTTTTAATATTTTATTACTTTTAATATCATTATCATATAGAAATTTATCGATGGTGATAAATCATTAGTATTGATTTTAAAAGGAGTATATAATGAGCTAAACTAATTATTGCTAAATCCTTAATCACTTACTCAAAGTATTTTTCTACATCTTTTATACCCTAGATGGAGGATGCCTCATACTTGCAACCATAAAGGCACGTGATATGATCATGCACCTCATGATGCTCTATTGAGACATGAAATGCATAAGAACCAAAAGTTTTTCTGACCCTTTTTCAGTTGCGAACTGACAGAAGGGAAATCCCGACAGTTATGATGTACTTTATATTATCGAGTACATTAAGAACATGGTAAAATGAGATTTCCTTTTGGCCAAATGTTGGTCAGTGATATGATCTAGCAATTTTTCCGGATAGTTATAGTCAAATCATTGTGAACGATTTTGACAAACATCTACTAGAGATTGCAAGGAAGTTGAGAAATACCGAGCAGAGTCTCTACAGTAGAAAATGGTAAACTATTCTGATAGTCTTGAAAAAGGAAAGTCTTAAGCCTGTTAAACAAGTAGAAGAACAAGGGTAAGAACAAGTTGAAGCCCAGTACTTCTGCCTTGAAGCAAATAGGTGGGGTTGCAAATGATTAAAGGGAGTAGGACGTTGACTAAAGACGAAATCAACCTATGAATAGGAAATGGAGCAAAAGTTACTGCATTAAATATAGAAGTTTTTGACTTTGCTTTCGGGGGTTATTTTGGAACTAAATAAATGTTATTATGTTCTAGCTGTTGGTAGAAACATCAGTCACATGATATTTTATATGCTAGCATGTTTTTGGATAATGGACTTGGTGTCTTTAATCTTATATGGCCATCTATAATATAAATGCGATAGGGGTCAAACCAAGTGATTTGAACCCTACATGCCTTTGACACTATCGTTTATGCCATAGAGGTGAGAAATACATCTCCAAGCTCAATAACGGTGGACTCTTGGACTCATCGATTATGAATCATTTGATGTATGCGAGTCTTGCTTATTGGAAAAAGATGACTAAGGCCTCATTCATCGAGCAAGGTGAAAGGACCAGTGATCTTTTAGGCTTGATACATAGCAATGTATGTGGGCCCCTAAACAAGTCAGCTAGAGGTGGTTATCCTTACTTCGTCATATTTGCTGATGATTTCAGTAGATATTGATTGTGTATTTTTCGAAACACAAGTCTGAAACCTTTGAAAACTTCAAAGAGTTCAAGAATGAAGTGGAGAACCAACTTGGAAAAAGTATTAAGACCATACGATCAGATCGTGGTGGTGAATACTTAAACATAAAGTTGGATGATTGTCTGAGAGAGTGTGGGAAAGTATCCCAACTAATACCTCCTAGAATGCTGCAATGTAAAGGCATGTCAGAAAAGAGGAATCGTACCTTGTTGGACATGGTACGATCTATGATGAGTCATTCATACATTTTTTTTACTCTTTATGGGGTTTTGCTATACTTTCAACTTTATTCACTCTTAATTGTGTTCCACCAAAGACGATTGAAAAGAGTCCACATGAGATATGGATGGGCTGAAGGCCCAGTTTGTCATTTATGAGGATTTGGGGATATCAGGTTTATGTGAAACATCTTATGACAGATAAACATGGGCCCAAATCGGATAAGTGTATATTTGTGGGATATCCTAAGGAAACCAACGGATATTATTTCTACAACCCCTTCGAAGGCAAAGTGTTTCTCGCTAGGACTGGAGTGTTCCTTGAGAAGGAACACGTCTCTAAAGAAGACAGTGGGAGGAATATAGAACTTGGAGAAATCCAAGTACCACAAAAAATCGATCCGTCTGCAATGGAACAAGAACCGGCTCCATAAGATGTTGTGATTCAACCACCGGTTCAAGTAACACAAGACTTGCGTAGGTCTAATAGGCTACGTCACTACCCCGAGAGATATGGATTTCTCATGACTCGGGAAGGTGATGTGCTGCTCATGGATCAAGATGAGCCTATAACTTACCAGGAGGCCGTAATTGGGCCAGAATCTGAGAAGTGGCTTGAGGCAATGGGATCCGAGATGGAATCCATGTAAACGGACCGAGTATGGACCTTGGTTGAGCCACCCGAATGGGGTAAAACCCATAGGGTGCAAGTGGGTCTTCAAGAAGAAGACTGACATGGATGGTATGGTGAATAACTTTAAGGCACGACTGGTTGCGAAAGGTTTCAAGCAAATTCATGGTGTAGACTATGATGAAACCTTCTCCCCAGTAGCGATGCTCAAATTCGCTCGGAATCTACTTTGCTATTGTTGCATGCTATGACTATGAGATCTGGTAGATGGATGTCAAGACTACATTCCTTAACGGGATTCTTCTCGAGGATGTGTACATGATACAACCCAAGGGTTTTGTCGATCCAAAGGATGCTAGAGAGGTGCACAAGTTAAAAGGATCCATTTTTGGATTAAAGCAAGCTTCCAGAAGCTGGTTCATTTTGATGAAGCTGCAAGATAGTTTAGATTCATCAAGAACGATGGTGAGCCTTGTGTGTACAAGAAGATTATTGAAAGTGAGATTGTTTTTCTCGTTTTGTATGTGAATGACATACTACTTATCGAAAACGATACCCTACACTGCAAAATGTGAAAGCATGGTTTGGGAATTATTTCTCGATGAAGGACTTGGGTGAAGCTTCCTATGTGTTAGGACTCGGGATCTATAGAGATAGATCACTATTGCTAGGTCTTAGTTAGATTACATTATGTACTACACTAGTTATCTTGCATGCTTTGAGTATGACAAGAAGGTACCAATTGATATCAGTGAAGGTGACTGAACTATAATCAAGAACATCCTTAAGTATCTGAAAGAACCGAGGATACATTCTTGACAAATGAAGGGGAGGGAGAAGTCGCTATAAGGTGTTGCATCGACACTGTTTCCAAACCGATAAAGGTTATTCCAGATCACAGTCGGGATTTGTGTTTTGTCTTGATGGTGACACTGTGAGCTTGAAAAGGTTCCAAGCGTGAGACAGTTGCAAATTTTACAACAGAGATCAAGTATATAGTTGCCTTAAATGCATATTTAAAGGCTGTTTGGATCGGGAAGTTCATTTATGAACTAGGAATAATTCCTAACTTTGTGAACTCTGTTGATCTCATTGCGATGACGATGGAGTAATCGCATAAGCTAAGGAAACTTGATCTCCCCAGCGATCCGAACATAAACATAGGTGCTTCCATCTCATTCGATGGATGATCGATAAAGGAGAGATGTGAAGATGTGAAAAATGACAACACTAGATAGTCCGCTAATGGAGTCTCTTGCTCGGTGGTGGCACGACACTCACACTAGATCAATGGGTGTTAGATTGCCCGATTGGCTCTAGTGCTAGTCTGAGATTGTTGGAGTATGCCCTAGTGACCAATCTATTTTGAATATATCATCATTTGTATCATTAATTTGATCATATATTTGATATATGAATAAGGCATTCATTTATTATGTTATTCGTTTATAGCATAATAAAGTCCTTAGAATAGGCAGTTCATTCAATGAGATATTAAGTACGTGACTTAATCGTGATACCTTATTGAATAATAGAACGCTATTCTTAAATATCCATAGTCGAGTATTATTGTTAATTAGGACGACAATAATACATAGAGACTATTGTGTGAGTAGACTAATGACCAAATCTCATGAGTCATCGATATGTGATATCAAGTCGGTACACGGGTATAAATATTAGGAGTAATATTTATACTGGATGACCCATTATGAGAATACTTCATAATAGTTATATAAGTGTCATAAGTATTCTCACGACGATCATAGTGAAGTAGTTCTTCGACTTGAAGTAACTACGATTCCTACAAGAGGAGTTGTAGGCTTTAATGCTATCAAACGTTACGCGTAACAGGATGATTTTAATGAAGTTGACACAGGAAAACACAAGAAGGGGGGTTGAATTGTGTTTGTTAATAATTTTCGAAAACAACATTTTTCAAAACTTATTTTCTCACACAAAGGATAAAAGGCAGAAGCACGCACAGAAAAAGATCTATTAAACGATTAACAAAATCAAGTTCAAATCCCCACAGTCAGTAAAATAAATAAAACTGCAAAAGCTATGCCCAGTTCAGTCCCTTCGACTTGAAGGTTTTACTCCGCTATTTATCCAAATAGATTACAACAAGTTTTCAACACCTCTCCAGGCTACAAGTATTCTGTTGTTACCAAGCCTCTTCAGGCTCTCACTCTAACAAAGAGATTGTTTGCTTTTGATCTTCTAACTCACTATGTGTGAGGATATGAAAGTTTAGGATCGATTGAATATTACAACAATATTCAAACTACAGAATCAAAAGTTCAGCTGGCAAAAGTTTTACTAGCAAAAAAAAAGTTGTTCTTCAGATGTTGAGGTCTTCTATTTATAGTGACATTCTTCTTCTCTTGAATAACTTCAACGGTTATTTTGAATATACCCATCTAGAGATGGCATAAAATGCATAATATCTGTTGTGACTGATAGCTTGATCGTGGCCATTGTGAAATGTACTCTTGGTTATCAATTTTGCACAATATGGAAGGACACACCTCTGAGTAATTGCAACTTGAAAAACTGTCTTTTCTTCTTTGTGTAAATTCCATCTATTCCAGCTATAAAGGTGACAGGGTACAGAGCATTTTGCATTTCCCATTGTACTATGTTGCTTTTTTGCATTTCCTTGATGGTACTATGTTTCTCTCACAAAGAAACAAAGCATTAAAATAGATAAAACAAATAGAAAGGACCAACATTCATTTGAAATAAATATCAATCATTTGAAATAAATATTTCTATGTGGTCGGGGTAGCATTTACTAAGCTAGACGGAGCACATGAAAACTTATATAAAAAGGAGCTCGTCTACTTAAGATCCGTGTCTACACGCTTAGGGTGAAATCAAGTCTATGGACTAGCATTTTTCTTTTCGATCGTCTGCTGACATGGCATATCCTCTCGTCTATCATTAAGTCTTTGAACTTGCTATATTTTAGTGAGTTATTTTTTATCTCGTCTGCTGATGTGGCATTTTAAGCTTATCTACTCATTGAAACTAACGTTCCTTTCTACTGAGAAGATTTTATTTTCCCGTCTACTCAAATATATTAAATAAATAAAATTACCAAGGTTTTGAGTAGCTCGTCTACATGAATTGACGCGGATTCACTTTCTCAGTCCAAGCAGATATAAGGAACCTTATTCAAGGTTTCCATAATTTATATAATTTGAACATTCCTGCAAGACTAGATAAAGCATGTTAGATCTCAACTAGACTTTGGCATGCAAATTTAATCCTTTTTGTTAACATCAAAACTCAGATCCAAATCACTTTGGTTCCAACAATAAAGGTAGTTATTGGGCCTGCAATAAATCATGCTGAGGAGTGTGAGTGATGTAGACAAGATTCGTCCCTCGTACATACCAGGGGTAATGTCTTTGGCCCCTCGATAGAGTGAGACGTGAAATATGTGTGGCCACGCGGAAGTGGGCCAATATGTGATATTGGGACCGCTTGTGATTACACGTCTACTCGGGGATCGAGAAATAAATAATTGAACATAACAAGGATGACATTGTTATACCTTGTGTTCAATTAAGACATATGGACGAAGGGACATCTACTACACCATAGTTTTGGTCGCGGTAAGACTAAAATCGGATCACTGATGCTCTTTCTAATTGAGTAGTAATGATGCATTTCTAGATGCCTCTCATTATTTATTATATTTAATATTATAATTAGTATTTGATATTATTATGATATTTAATATTATTGCCAACTTAGTGGGAGCCTATAGGGTCACACACATAGAGCAAATGCGGAGCAATTATATTAATTAAATAAGATTTAATTAGTATAAGGACAATTGGGCTTGTAGTGGAAAATTCCTAATGATGTAAGCATTTAGGTCAAAGGGAGATGCCATCTAATTGTGAGACCAGTGCTGTCCCCTCTAACCTAGACTTGCTAACCGTGCCTCCTTGTAGCCGTCAGCTAGTACAATACGCTTTGCTCCGACGCCATTTACTCGTGTGGACTAAGTTGAGGTGTCACACCTTTGTGGCACTAGTGATCCAAACGAAAAGTACGCTTCAATAGGAAAACACAAATAGCCCCTAATGTGATTCATGTTTTGTAATGCGCGATCCATGGGGTTGTTTTCTTCCGCCTTGAGATACCACTTTCAAAGTGGATTATCTCATGAAAACCCAACAAAGTCATCATGGTGACTCACTTGGTGAGTTGGCTGAGTTGACTCACCATCCCTATCCTCTTGCTTATCTCTACGGTTTCGAATTCGGTTCGGTCGTTTTCTCGATTAGGGTTTTCGATCATTTTTGGTCAAGATTCGTCTGAAAGGAATATAATATATTTTTTTTGAGGGAAAACTTAAAAATAGTCTTTATCACTAAAATAATGATAAAATCTAAAATTTTTCAGTTTCGGGTCAAATTAGGGTTTCTGCCAGTACAAAATTATATTGTCAACGAAAACGTATACCGGTTTTCGTCTGAATTTTAAACCAAAAAATCAACCGTAACTTCCTTTGATATAGAAGGTATCAAATATGTTTTTGTTTTCCTCAAAATCATTTTCTGGATCTCCGATAAAAATATAGAATACAATTACCGGTTAAGATGTGAGAAAACACGGTGTTATAATACTACCCCACTAAAACGAATTTCGTCCTTGAAATTCACTTATCTATAGGAAACGAACATGAATAATGTCCTTTTATTTCATGCTCCATAAGCATATCACTCTCGTTTTTCGAAATGCGGTGTGAAGTACCTCATACATTAGACTATCGCTCTGACTTATACTGTATTCGCAAAACCACCCAATAAAACAAATCAGGCAAATCCCTTTTTAAACTCTCAAGACTCAAAGCACACTCAAATAATTCGAATGTCAATAGAATGAAATACACGAACTTCCGATAGATTTTGAAATTTGAATGATACAAAACTTTGACTTCCATTTCCGGTGGCGATTCTAACACACCAACGATAAATAAGAACTCAGAATTCAAACAAGAAATTTTTGGAGAGAGAAAATAAATCTCTAGACTTTACTCTCACAAGAAAGAATAAAGTAGAATGAATAGAAAGACAAAGAATATTCTCATATGTGAAAAAGTTCTTCAATAGATTCCTGAATGTAAAGTGCCCGGCCGGTACAGATTTACAAATATGACTCTAATAAAGCTACTCTTCCCACAAGAACTCCTTTTGAAGGAAAATTCTTCGAAGACGGTGATTGTCTTTCTTTCCAAGAGTGTAAGACTCAAGTCAAAATTACTCTCCATTTTTAAGAAAACCACAGTACAAAGAATTTAAGAGTTTCCTCACTTGAAGTAACTCTGGTCCATTTGGCATAATAAAAAAATGACATGAATTGCCAAAATTTTCATCTACCAGGGGATCAATAACTTTTTACCCACAACGGCTAAAAAGATATGATCTGAAAGAACTTACACATTTACAAATATCAATTCTCAATCTTAAATGAGAATCCAAACAGATTCCTCCAACAAGGATGAGTTAACAAGAAACTGTGAAGATAACCACATTAAGGAATAACAGAGGAATACAAATTTCAATTGCCTAGCATGAAATATAGACAGTAAAAGATGCGATGATGAAACTAAACCAACTAAAAACAGGTTGACTACAAACATAGACAATACATAGATAAATACACAGTATTTTACACATTTACAGGAAATCAAAAATTATTTTCCAGGAACAGAATAAATTAGACATAAACTCAGCAGCACATATAAAATATAACTTATCAGATCAATTCAGCTACTTATCAGTCAAAAGATAGTATCAGAGCATATAATCAATTATGTCAAAGCATGTATAAACAAATAAGAGCATGCATATGCAGACAAATGTATGCTTTCAAAAACTGACATTTATTAAATTTAATTTTCTATCCTTTCTCCCCCTTTTTGTCTGATGACAAAAAGATAAAAGGAGTGGACCATCATTGTCAGTAGGGAAACAACAAAAGAAAAGCCTAAGAAGAGGGTGGAGGTGGAGGAGGAGGGTTTGGATTTGGGTTTGGTGGAGGAGCAGGAAATTGAGTTGGCAGATTTTGACTCTGTTGAAAACTTAGCATAATGTTCATCATATGGTCCATCATGATATTTGTTGGAGCCAGGGCTTCTGCAACTTGCTCCTTAACCTCAACCTTTACTTTTTCCTGTACAATTCTTCCAATAATCTTTTGAAGGTTTGGAGGTAGGGAGAGTGAGGGTCTTGAACTTTCAGCACTGTCTTGAGCATGTGCTTGACTTGGAAGAGTATCTAAAGCTCTGGAAGTTTGAGGTTGCTCTGATGGATGAATGACAGTCAGAGCCATTGGCTGAGATGAATGCTTCTCAGAAGTGCTTGGTCTAGGAACAGACTAAGCAACTTCCTCATTCTCAGTGACTGGTTGAACAAATTCAATCTCCATAGTAGGGTCTTCAACTATAATTTCCTCATCAGTATGCTCTGAAGGTGGTGATGATGGAGGTGAGTCAGCAAGTGTGAGGACAGGTGGGGGCAGCTCTCTGGCCCAGTGGACTGAATCTTCTTCATAAATAGGACTGGTGACAGGAAGTCCCAATATGTCCTTATAGATGAAGAATCTGCAGTATGAGAGTCCACATTTGCCTCTGACTTTTGGAATAAGCCTTTTCTATTCAATGCTCAAAATAGAAGAGGAGGCTTCTTGTGCACATTCCACCATATGAGTCCTCCAGATGTCAACAGCCAAATCTTCACGAATATCTTCAACTGTTTGTGCCAACTAATAATCTATGACATTCTGATCAGTGAGGTTAACAGCGTCAGGATTGATCATGCAATGCTCTGGGAATGGCACCTTTCCAGTATGTCTCTGAAACTTCTTGTCTGTGTCCTTGTTTAAGTCAATCATTGGAAGTCTTGGACATAGCATGAAGGGCTTGATCCCAATTTTTGTATCCTTGAGGGTGTGGAACTGCCAAGTAGGAGGCACAAAGTTTGCACCTCTAACCACCCTGAAAACTCAAACTCATACTTCAGCATAGTGTTGGAATCCACCGTCCAAAGATAATCCACTGTCCAAAGATTATCCACCGTCCAAAGGTTCATGGACTGTCATTAATGTTGGAATCCACCGTCCAAAGGTTCATGGACTGTCATTAATAGTTTAGGAAATAGCCATTGTAAAGTAATGAGGTTCATGTATTCTCTAGTCATAAAATTAGGAAATGTCTATAGGAAATAGGCGCCTCATTTTTTGTCTTGTAATTATCAGTTGTATTTAATTCTTCTAGTGTATAAATAGAATACCTCTATGCTGTGTGAAAGTAACACAATCAATTCAGAAAATATTTGTTTTGTTCCTCCTTTCAATTTGGTATCAAAGCTCCCGACCTTGGGAGTCTCTGCCTTTGCTTTTCCGCTGCCTCGGCCTTCATTGCTGAGTGACCTTAGGTGCCTTGCCTTCATTGCAGGACCTGTTTGTCTTGTGCCTTCATTACATGTTCAGCACCTTCATTGTGCTTTATCTTTCTTAGTTACAATACCCAAAGTCATCTTCACCACAAACCCTCTTCTTTGTTGCTGCCTTCATTGCAGCTTGTGTTTTTTACACCTTCATCGCACTCTTGGTTGTTATCACGCCTAACCATCATGTCTAACACTGAGATTACCAATATCTCAGCTATCACCCATTACTCTAGTAAGCAGTCTTGCACTTCTTCAAATGGTGTAAATGGTAAGAATCTATGTTCTTTATTTTCTCATGCTTCTGGTACTGTCCCCGAGGATTTTTGGATTATTGATTCTGGTGCCATCGATCACATGACCTTTTGTTTTTCTCATTTTTCATCCTATCAAATCCCCATCGGTAGTCATCACATAACTGTAGCTGATGGCTCTCATACATCAGTTGCAGGATTTGGTAACGTTAAAATTAGTCCTTTTCTAAATTTGCAAAATGTGCTTCATGTTCCTGAACTGTCATCTAACCTTCTTTCTATACATAAACTTACCAAAGACCTTAATTGCGCTGTAACATTTTTCCCTTCTCATTGTGTATTCCAGGACAATACTACGGGGAAGACTATTGGAGTTGCCAAGGAACGGGGAGGGTTGTACTACCTTGAGATGGAAACTTCAGGTGAATCTGGTGTGAAGTTGCAACATTCCTGTCATCAATCCAAGTCTTGTTCCTACCAAATTTGGCTCCAACATAATCGTCTTGGGCATCCCCCATTCACTCTACTTAAGTCCATGTTTCCTTCTTTGTTTTTGAATGAATCGGTTGAGTCCTTTCAATGTGATGTTTGTGAATTTTCCAAACATCATCGGGTAAGTTTTCCTTCAAGTGTTAAGAAAAGTGATGAACCTTTTTCTCTTATTCATACTGATGTTTGGGGTCCGGCTTCTGTTCCTAATATTTCTGGTGCAAAATGGTTTGTGTCATTTATTGATGATTGCACTCGTGTTACTTGGATTTTTCTAATGAAAAATAAATCAGATGTGTACCATTTGTTTATCCAGTTTTATCATATGATTAAAACTCAATTTGATAAAACAATTAAACGTCTGAGGTCTGATAATGGTAGAGAGTATGTGAACCAAAATTTCTCCACCTTTCTTAAACAACATGGCATTGTTCATGAACTTACATGTGTTGATACCCCCAACAAAACGGGGTTGCTGAAAGGAAAAATCGACACTTGCTTGAAATTACTAGAGCTTTATTGTTTCAGATGTCTGTTCCAAATTCATATTGGGGGGAAGCTGTTTTAACTGCTGCTTATCTAATAAATAGAATACCCTCTAGAATCCTTGGTGGTTTGAGTCATGTTCATGTCATGAAAACATTTTTTCCATCTGTTCCTATTATACAAAGTCTTGAATCTCGTGTTTTTGGTTGTGTTGCTTTTGTTCATGTCCATCGTCAGCATCGGGGCAAACTTGACCCTCGTGCTATTAAATGTTTGTTCATTGGTTATGCCCCTGACAAGAAAGGATACAAATGTTAGCACCCTTCCTCTTGTCGAGTGTATGTCTCCATGGATGTCACCTTCCAAGAAAATCAATCATTCTTCAGTTCCTCTCAGCTTCAGCGGGAGAATAATACTTCTGATTTGGAAGCTGAGATTTTTTCAGAAGGCAGCATTCCCTTGCTCCAATCTTCTGATATGCTCTCTGATACACAGGAATTAGCTCCTCAGACTAGAGCAAGCTCGCCAAAACTGGTCTATCAAAGGAAGAAACACCCTTCCCTGGTCCAGCCGCAACCCCAAATATCTGAACCCATGGTAAGTATTGAAAACACTAGTCCCATTCATGTTGAATCTATTCCTTTCATTCATTCTGAACCTATTCCTTTGGATAATTGTGATCCTAACATTGATGATGACTTACCTATTTCTTTAAGAAAAGGAAAAAGAACTTGTGCTAAGTACCCTATTTCCAAATTTGTTTCCACCATAAACCTTTCTTTGCAGCACCAAAGCTTTATTGCAGACATTGACTCTATCAGAACCCCTAGAACAGTACAAGAAGCATTGAAGGACAAGAACTGGGTTCAAGCCATGAATGAGGAGATGCAAGCTCTGGAAAGAAATGGAACATGGGAAATTGTTGAGAAACCAAAGGAAAAGAAACCAGTGGGGAGTAGATGGATCTACACTGTAAAGTACCAGTCAGATGGTACCCTAGACAGGTATAAAGCAAGACTAGTGGCAAAGGGATACACTCAGACCTATGGCATTGATTATGAGGAGACATTTGCTCCAGTGGCAAAGATGAACACTGTTCGTATTTTACTCTCTCTTGCTGCCCACTTTGGATGGGAACTACACTAGTTTGATGTCAAAAATGCTTTCTTGCATGGAGACTTAGAGGAGGAGGTGTACATGGAGATTCCCCCAGGGTTTGGTCCCACAAGTGGTATAAACAAAGTTTGCAGATTGAGGAAGGCTTTATATGGGCTAAAACAGTCTCCCCGGGCATGGTTTGGAAGATTTACAAAAGCTATGGTGTTGTTGGGTTACAAACAAAGCCAAGGAGATCATACACTTTTCTTTAAACATTCACAAGGAGGAAAACTGACTGTACTTCTTGTTTATGTTGATGATATAATTATTACATGAGATGACCTAGTTGAGAGACAACTGCTTAAGGAAAAATTATTTGCAGAATTTGAGATGAAGGACCTTGGGAAACTGAAGTATTTCTTGGGGATTGAAGTGGCCTACTCAAAACAAGGCATTTTCATCTCTCAAAGGAAGTATGTGCTTGATCTTTTGAAGGAAACAGGGAAACTTGGATGTAAACCTACAGGTGTTCCCATCGAGCAAAATCACAGGATGAGCACTGAAGAGGAGAGTGCCAAGGTTGACAAAATCCAATACCAGAGACTTGTGGGGAAGTTGATTTACTTGGCACACACTAGACCAGATCTAGCATATGCGGTCAGTGTTGTGAGTCAGTTCATGCATGATTCGAGGGAGAGACACTTACAGGCTGTAGAACGTATACTGCAGTATCTCAAAGCTACTCCAGGAAGAGGACTCTTGTTCAAAAAAGGTGGAAACTTGACTATGGAGGCTTATACAGATGCCGACTATGCAGGTTCAGTAAGTGATAGAAGATCCACATCAGGCTATTGCATGTTCCTATGTGGGAACCTTGTTACTTGGAGAAGTAAGAAACAAAATGTAGTGGCTCGATCAAGCGCAGAGGCAGAATTTAGAGCTATGGCACAAGGAATCTGTGAACTGTTGTGGATGAAAATTGTGCTTGATGACTTGAAGATAGAGTGTGAAGGTCCTATGAAATTGTTTTGTGATAATAAATCGGCTATCAGTATTGCTCATAATCCTGTTCAGCATGATAGGACAAAACACATTGAGATAGATCGACACTTCATCAAGGAAAAATTGGACAGTGGATTGATAACAACAACCTACATTCCCTCTGGGCAGCAGCTAGCAGATGTGTTCACAAAGGGTTTGCCAATGGATCGATTCAACCAACTTACTTGCAAGCTGGGAATGATTGATATCCATTCCCCAGCTTGAGGGGGAGTGTTGGAATCCACCGTCCAAAGATAATCCACCGTCCAATGGTTCATGGGCTGTCATTAATAGTTTAGGAAATAGCCATTGTAAATTAATGAGGTTCATGTATTCTCTAGTCATAAAATTAGGAAATGTCTATAGGAAATAGGTGCCTCATTTATTTGTCTTGTAATTATCAGTTGTATTTAATTCTTCTAGTGTATAAATAGAATACCTCTATGCTGTGTGAAAGTAACACAAGCAATTCAGAAAATATTTGTTTTGTTCCTCCTTTCAATTCATAGCATACATGATATGATCAATTATATCAGCAACTTTTCCATACTCTCTAGGATGTCTGAAGGTCTTCCATTTGGTCTTGTTGTCCATGATAATGGGGATATATCTGAAGGATCTTGACCTCTTGTAGATGACATTATCCAGGTCTTTCTTTGTAGGATCCTTAGACCAATCGGTGATGATGTGTCTCTCTACACCTTCCGTGAAAGGCTTGAAAGGAGGGTATTTGACAAGGTTAGGATATATTTTTATAGGAGGGAATTTTTTAGTGTAATATGAGTTAAGGCAGGTCCAAGATGGTTGTCCAGAGTGGATGGAAGAAGTCTAGTGATGTTTGGTACATATGGTATGGGTACATGCCTAGGTTGAATTGTGGTCTCGGGTTCATATTCATATTCTGGTAAAGGATACCAGGCTCTGGTTGAAACAGGTTCTGGTTCATGTTTGTGGTAAAGGATTTTCCAGTTTCTCTTTACTTTAGCCCAATTTTTTGCTTTGCCATCATAAAGTACAGAAAGGTCTGTGTATGGGAATTTTGTCTTTTGGCTTTTGGGAAAGGGTGCACCAAGAAAAATTCCATCATCTAGTTGGTTAAACCAGGGATCATTTTCAAGTATGATGGGTTGGAATTGTAGTATTTTTGGTGAGGTTGTTTGTTGTTGGTTAGGTGAGTTTGTTTGTGGTGATGAGGTGTGGGAATATATACATCATCTAAAGTTTCAGGTTGGTTCACAGAAGTTGCAGGCATATAAACATCCATCCTATCCTCAAAACTAGAAACTAAGGCATCTACTGCTAATTTTACAGGATCATTAGCAGGGAGAGTTACCTCAGAAGTCATAATAGACTTAGCTTTTCTTGAGGGTTACCTTCTCTTGGTAGGAACAGAGACACTAGCAGCAGCAACAACAATTTTATGTTTCTTCAGAACAGCACTGATGGGGACCCTGTCCTCATCATCTTCATCCTCAGGAATAGACTGGATCATCCTCCTTGATCTCTTATGAGTAAGTGCAAATTGAGGAACAGCAGCTGATGGTTCCCTAATTACAATTCCACCAGCAGTAAGCCTTTTAGGCATAGGTTTCCTTGCAGCGGTAGTTTTCTTTTTTTACTGCCCTTTTTAGTCCAAGAACTTCAGTATTGTTCTGCTCAACCTGTTCTTCCTTAATCTTCATCAATTCTCCAGTCTTGGCCAAGGCAGCAGCAGTGTAAGTGCTCAGATTCATGTTGGCAATATTCATTTTTCCAAAAACAGTAGCAGACATTGGCTATTCAGTTAGGATTCTTGCCCGCTCTTCAGATGATCTAGCAGTAATGAATTCATAGATTCCTTGTGACTTGAAGATTTTTATAGAGGATGGCAATAAGGAAGTGCACAGAGCTTCGTCCTATGAATAGCAACATCCTTGGATCTTCCAAAGAGAATTCTGGGCCAGTTGATCTTAGTCTCTGTAATGAGATAGCAGAGACAAAACTTGTGCAGAGCAGACAAGTTGTCCTTTCACCCAGTCTTGTGTAGAACCACCTTGTTCAGTAACTAATGAAGGATGCGAAGATGATCCTTCATTTCTACCGATTTCCATGAATGAGTTCTTTCTGTGTCTTCTCTCATTAGAAAGGCAGTGATAACTTCTGAACCACCAAGGTCTGTTCCCCATGACTCCGTAAATACCACTCCTTCTTGAGTGCAAATGATGGCATCAGAAATGGTTTTCTCAGAAACCACTATTCTCTTCCCCAAAATGATGGCGAAGATTTCTTTATCGGTAACTTGAAGTATTCTCCAGAAATCCCTGATCAGATTAGGGAAAATGGATACTTTCTATGTGAAGAGTCCTCCTAACCCAGCAGCGTTGATATTCTTGCTAATATCCAAGTTGTATTCCTCAAAGATTCCGAAGTTGAAGTGGTGCTCAATAGCCACATTCAGCTTGTCCACATTGAAAGTTGAAGAAGAATCCATTGTTGAAGATTTGAGAGTTAGGGTTTTGGAGGCAAAGAACAAAGAGCTCGAGTATTCTCAGAGATGACAGGGTAGCAAAAGGTTTCTCAGGGGGAAGGAAATTGCTTTAAAAAGGTTTTGAATTTCAAAGGTTTTTCTTTTGGAAATAAATCAAAAAGAAAATATTTGACAAGACATGTCATAAAGGATAAAACGGCCTTGGTATTTTGAAACTATAAAAAGGTTATGATGTGATTGATGGAAGTACTGACTCGACATTAGATAATATACAAGATAAATTTGTTTTTAAGAGAAAATAAATGCAATTAATAACTATGTATATGGATGGGTCCGAGTAAAATGCAAGCAAACATAGACGCGACATGCAGTGGATGCGGTACACAAATACAATGGAGGCGGTATGCAATGGACGCGCACTTTAATCATGCAATGGACTTGAAATGCTTTAGATGCACATACATCAATCAACGAAATTCTCTAGGCTGGACGCCTTAATCAATCCACACATAGCATATTAAGATGCTTTTTGATAAAAATAAACCTGTCCTCAGCAAGAGGTTTAGTAAAGATATATGCCCATTGGTGGTCAGTATCTACAAATTGTATATCAAAAACACCTTTTTTCACATAATCCTTTATAAAATAATGTTTAATCTCTATGTGCTTAGCTCTAGAATGCAATATTGGATTCTTAGATAAATTAATTGCAGCAGTGTTTTCACACATAAGTGGAATACTACTTATAAACACATTGTAGTCCTCCAATTGATGTTGGATCCATAGAAGTTGTGAGAAGCAACTTGCAGCTGAAATATACTCAGCTTCAGCAGTTGATAAAGCTATGGTACTTTGTCTTTTGCTTGACCATGAGACAAGGTTAGCTCCAATGAAGTGACATCCTCCACTGGTACTTTTTCTTTCAATTCTGTCTCCAGTATAGTCAGCATCACAAAAGCCAACTAATATGTATTCTTCATTTTTCTTAAAACACAAACCTAGATTAGTAGTACCTTTCAAGTATCTAAATATTCTCTTAACTGCTGATAAATGAGATTCTCTAGGATCAGATTGAAATCGAGCACATAAACATACACTGATCATAATAGCAGGACTAGATGCAGTAAGATATAGAAGAGATCCTATCATACCTCTATATACCTTTTGGTCTACCTTTTTCTCTTTATCATCTTTCTTCAGTATGGACGTATGGTGCATAGGGGTATTTATTAGTTTGCAATCATCCATTTTGAACTTCTTTAGGAGTTCCTTTGTATATTTGGTTTGATGGATGTACACCTTATCCATAGTTTGTTTATCTTGAAGTCCAAGGAAGAATTTGAGTTCTCCCATCATACTCATTTCAAACTCTATATGCATTAACTTAGAAAAATCTTTGCATAGAGATTCATTAGTAGCACCAAATATGATATCATCGACATATATTTGCACCATTAAAAAATTAGATTTAATGGACTTTCTGAACAAGGTTGTATCAACCTCTCCTCTATTAAAGCCGTTTTCCATTAGAAATGAACTTAGCCTATCATACCAAGCTCTAGGGGCTTGTTTAAGGCCGTATAAAGCTTTCTTAAGCTTAAATACATGTTCAGGTTGGGTTTCACTTTCAAAACCGGAGGTTGCATTACATATACTTCTTCATTAATAAATCCATTTAGAAAAGCACTCTTAACATCCATTTGAAAACGCATAATGCTGTGATGTGCAGGAAATGAAAGTAAAATCCTAATTGCTTCTACTCTAGCAACAGGAGCAAAAGTTTATGTATAATCTATACCTTCCTCTTGAGAGTAACCTTGTGCAACAAGTCTTGCTTTATTTCTTACCACCTTACCTTTCTCATCAAGCTTGTTTCTGTAAACCCACTTTGTTCCAATAACTGATTTGTCTTTAGGTAGGGGTACCAGAGTCCAAAAATCACTTCTATCAAACTAATTCAGTTCTTCTTGCATAGATAGAATCCAGCGATCGTCCAGCAGAGCCTCGTCTACTGTCTTTGGTTCCAACTCAGAGACTAGTGCAGAATCTTCCTGCTCTTTGAACGTTGATCTGGTTCTTAGCCTATCATTGGGGTTTCTAATGATTTAATCTTGTGGACGATAAGTTTTGAACTATCATGATCTCTGAACAGTATCATGTTGAGACGTGGAGATTTCTGGTTGTTGAGGAGGTTCGTCCACTTGATCATCAACTTTTGCCTCTGTTGTATCTGCTGAGATATTTAGATCAAGATCTGCAAAAGCTTAATCTAGATCTGATAATTTCTTATCAGGTTGCTTGTCATCAAACTTGACATGAATACATTCTTCTACTACTAGAGTTCTAGAATTATAAACCCTAAATCCTTTTGAAGTTTCAGAATATCCTAACAGTATTCCATTATATACTTTTGCATCAAAAATACCTAGTTGATCTTTAGTATTTAGTATATAACATTTACAACCAAAAGGATGAAAATATGAAATGTTGGGTTTTCGTCCCTTCCACAATTCATAAGGAGTCTTGTTCAAGATTGGTCTAATGTATATTCTATTCTGAATGTAGCAGGCAGCGTTAACAGCTTCAGCCCTGAAGTGTCTAGGGACAGAGTTGTCACTGACCATTGTTCTAGCCATCTCTTGAAGAGATATGTTCTTTCTCTCTACCACACCATTTTGCTGTGGTGTTCTAGGTATTGGGAAGTTGTGAAGACTACCACTTTCTTCACAGAACTTATGAAATAACTCATTTTCAAACTCTCCCCCACGGTCACTTCTGATTGAAGTGATACACATGCCTTTTTCATTCTGTACACGTTTTCAGAATATATAAAAGACCTTGAAAGACTTATCCTTGTGAGTTAGGAACATAACCCATGTCCATCTAGTGTAGTCGTCTACAATGGCTAGACCATATTTCTTACCACTGACAGAAGCCGTCCTTCTTGGACTAAAAAGATCAAGGTGTAGCCTTTCTAGTGGTCTATTGGCACTAACAACATTCTTAGATTCAAAAGAACCCTTGACTTGTTTTCCCTTTGGACATGCATCACCGAGAGCATCAGATTTGTACTTAAAGTTTGGTAGCACTCTCACGAGGTTATGCTTATTTAGCTTTGAGATTAGTCTCAAGCTTGCATGACCTAGCCTTTTATGCCAAATCCATCGCTCATCTTCAATGGACACTAGACATGAGAGACTTTGATTTTGTACAGATTGTTTTGCCTTTTAGCAGTGAATAAAAGTAATCCATTGATAGTGTGATTTTACATGATGTTTCTTGTACAATTGTGCATGCATTTTGCATATAGATTAGGCATTCTTTATTTGATTTTAGTTAGTTTTTCCCTTGGAACGGGTGAAGCGGTTTCTTGTTGTTGTTTTGTAGGAATTCAAGGAAAAATGTTCAAGAATAGCCTTGGTGGAGCTTGGAGGAAGACTGAACCTGAAAAGAGAAGAAAACTGCATCCTGCAGCTTATTGGCCAGCGCCCAGCGCAGGAAGGGGCGCCCAGCGCCAATGAGTCAGAAGCATCAGATAGAGAGCAGTGTTTTGGGCGCCCAGCGCTGGCAAACGAGCAGAACCGGTATAAATTGGTATAAATTCACGTTTCTGCGGGAGAAACCGGGGAGACATTGGAGGCTACGAGTTTGGAAAGCCAAAAGGCTCTTGGAACCAGAGGCAGCTTCTGGAGGATTACCCCATGGAATCCCTTCTCTCCTTCATCTATGTTTCTTTGGTTGTGGATATTATTATGAGTAGCTAAACCTCCATGGTTGGGGTTAGGGTAACTATGTCTGAATTCTCATGTATTTGATTTAATCTTGCAATACAGTTTCTGCTTTGTTATTGAGTGGTTGATTTCTGTTCTTAATGCTTGTTGTGGCTAGCACCCCCATGACTCGATTTGTGTTTTAATATGCAATTGGAAAATTCATGTTGAAACTGGAATTGAGATTAATCACCTAGTAAGCCTTGTATCTAGGAATGGAACTGGGTTTATTAGCAATCGCACGATTCCTAATCTTAATGCGAATTCATTAATCTAGGCCACCTAAGGAATTAGGGTCTATTAGTGGATTTAGGCTCTTGTCATCCGAGGAATCGGGACTTGAGTAATTTAGTGGATTGATTGTCATAACTGAAGTAGAAACTGTTTGTGAGTTGTTTCATTGCATGAGGATGAAGTTTAGTGAACCTAACCCCGGCTACTTTTATCATATTTGAAGACCATCTTTTATTGCCTTCCAAGTATTTGAGAAAATTACAAAAAGAGTTTGTTTTTCTTATTTTGTTAGTTTTACTTTTTGTTAGCATAGAACTCTCTTCAATCCAAGAATTTCTTAGATAGTAGTTGAAGTGGTGCGTGCTAGTACTTGTTGCAGTCCTCGTGGGAACGATAAAACGGTCTCACCACCGTATTACTTGCACGACTGGGTATACTTGGCCAGATTCGTCAACAAGTTTTTGGCGCCGTTGCCGGGGACTGTGTCTCAATATTAGCATATCCATTTTGGTTACTAATTTGAGCACAAAATTTTTCTGTTTTAAAATTTTTCTTTTCTGTTATAAACTGTTTGCTGTCATTTTTTCTGTTTTGTTTTTTTTTTTGTGTGCTAACCTTTGCTACTAACACTCTTGTTTGCTAGACTGTTTGTGTATGTGAGGTACTATTCCAGCTGACCAACTCCTATACGATCCAGAAATTGAAAGAACAACTAGGAAGAATAGGAAGCAAGCAAGACAGCAGAATTTGTTAAGACAACAAGGAGAAGAACAAGAGACTTCCACCTCTCAGGTTACTCAAGAAGAACTCAAGATGGCAGGCAATGGTGAAGATACTCCACCACCATGGAGGACACTTGGTGACTATTCCAATACAAATTTCAACCGGCATGTCACTAGTATAGTGAGACCTCCGGTGAACTCCAACAATTTTGAACTCAAGACAAATCTCATCAACATGGTTTCACAAAATCAGTTTGCTGGGTTGGAGAAGGAAGATCCTAACAGTCATATTTCCACTTTCCTGGAGTTGTGTGATACAGTGAAGATAAATGGTGCCTCTGATGATGCAATTCGATTGAGATTGTTCCCTTTTTCTCTAAGAGATAGAGCCAAGTCTTGGCTCCAATCACAACCAAGGGGGAGTTTCACTACATGGGACAAATTAGAGGCAAAATTTCTGGCAAGGTTCTTCCCCACATCAAGATTTGTAAAGGCAAGGGGTGACATCATGAGTTTTGCTCAACAAGAAGGTGAGACTCTGCATGACGCCTGGGAAAGGTTCAAAGAATTGCTTCGGAGATGTCCAAATCATGGTTTTGATGATCTTACTCAGATGCAAACATTCTATAATGGATTGAGGCCATCAACCAGGTACATGTTGGATGCCTCAGCTGGAGGTTCAATGAATACAAAGACAGCAGAGGAAGCCCTGACTTTGATAGAAGCAATGGCCTCTAATGATTACTTGATGCATCATGATCGGGATCCCACACAAAGAAGGGGAGTGTTGGAGTTAGATTCACAAACTGCATTGTTGGCTCAGAATAAGCTCATGACACAACAATTGGAGTCTCTTACCAAGCAACTAGCTCACCTCCCACAACAACTCCAAAATGTTCAAGGGACGACCATGCCACCACAACAGGTAATGAGATGTGATTTTTGTGGATGTGATCATGAGAATGGAAGATGTGAGGCGCCACCTAGTTCCCATGAGGAAGCCAATTATATGGGGAACTATGGGCGACAAGGCAACAACCAAGGGTGGAGGAATCAACCAAATTTTGGTTGGAATCCAGATACCGGGAAAACAAGCAAGCCTCCTCCTACACAACCGCTTCAAGACCGGGTTTCTATTTTGGAGAACACACTCAATCAGTTCATGCAGTTGACCATGGCAAACCAGAAAAATACCGATGCTTCTTTAAAAAATATGGAGGTTCAAGTTGGCCAAATTGCAAAGCACCTAGCGGAGCAAACTAGCAGCGGTTTTTCTGGTAACACTCAAACTAATCCGAAGGAGCATTGCAATGCTATTGTTTTGAGGAGTGGAAAAAGTCTTGAGACTGTGGGCGGTGAGCCTTTGGTGAAGAATCAGAAAGTTGATGGAAAAACAGAATTGAGTGCTGAGGAAAAAGAAGAAAAAGGTAAAGATGTTATAGTTGAGGAAGAAGAAAAGGTTAGTGAACAAGACAAGAGGGAGAAGCTAGTAGATGAGAATTCAATTTTGAGGAGTATTAAGAGTCAGATTTTGAAGGATGGAAACAAACCTCAAGTGATCCCCTATTATGTGAAGTTGCCCTATCCTCACTTGAGCAAGAAAAAAGAGAAAGACGAACAATTTGCCAAGTTCCTTGACATTTTCAAGAGGCTACAGATCAACATACCCTTTGCTGAAGCACTGGAACAGATGCCCAATTATGCAAAATTCATGAAGGAACTGCTCACGAAAAAAAGAAAGTTTAAAGAAGGCGAAACTGTTGCCTTAACTGAGGAGTGCAGTGCGATACTGCAAAGGAAGCTACCACCGAAGCTGAAAGATCCTGGTAGTTTTACAATCCCTTGTACTATTGGGAATGTTGCTATCAGGAAGGCCTTATGTGACTTGGGAGCGAGTATCAATTTGATGCCGCTCTCCATTTTGAACAAGCTTGGAGGCGGAGAGGTGAAACCAACCAGGATGGCATTGCAGTTAGCTGACAGATCAATCAAGCATCCTTATGGTATCTTGGAAGATGTTCCGGTAAAGGTGGATAAGTTTATCTTTCCAGCGGACTTTGTGGTTTTAGACATGGAGGAGGATGCAGAAGTTCCGCTCATACTGGGGAGACCTTTTCTAGCAACTGGGCGAGCTTTGATAGATGTAGAAAAAGGCCAGCTGAAATTCAGAGTGCAAGAAGAAGAAGTCACTTTCAATGTATTGGAAGCTATGCATCGCACGAGCGATGAAGAGGAGTGTTTCCGCATGGACATTGTGGATACAGTAGCTAAGGAAGTCGTTGCACATCAGCACCACCCCTCTACTCCTGAGAAGAAGGAAAAGCACAACATGAAAGCAACTCTGAAGCTCTGCAAGACAAATGATGTATCAGTTGGTGATGAAGTTGGATCTGCTCATCTTGTGAAAACAGAACCTCCGCCGGGAAGGAGTAAGAAAAAGGGTGAGGCCCAGAGTGAAAGGGGCAAAGGGGAAGCACACATGTTGGACATATAAGCAAAATCAGCTCTTAAAAGGAGTTCCAGGGAAGAAAAATGCTCTTGCACTTCTATGCCCAGCAGACCCCGGTTAATTGAAAGAAGCCCGTCAAGCTAGTGACGTTAAAGAAGCGCTTATTGGGAGGCAACCCAACTTTTCTTAATCTTTCTCTTTAGTTGTTTTCATTTTCTTCATAATTTTGTTTTTGATTTTAACCTCTTGAATAATTTGAGAAGCTCAAGAGGAAAAATAATAAATTGAGAATGGCCAAGTGTTTGCAGGGTAATAAGGAAGGAGGGAAGAGCAAGAAGATAAGAAAAAGCAAGTCAACACTCGCTACCGCCTCGGTAAGCCGTTCCAATTTTTTTATTTTATTTTTATTCTCCTCTCTCCAACTTGATTGTTTACATTGGGGACAATGTAAATTTTTAAGCTTGGGGTGATTCTAGGGGTATTTTATTTTTGCATTTGTTCATATTGCATTCATATAGTTTAGCATGATAGCTTTGCATGTTCACATTATTAGATTGCCCCTTGCCTGAATTTTGCACCCAATTGTGAGAACTAAGTGCCCAATAATTTGTGATAGTGAATTGTTGAACCCAATTTGTTATTCTTGTGATATGGCTGCAAATGAAAATGTTTGAGATAATCTTGGATAGTTGATAATTAGCATATGGTTCTGAAGATTTGTGTTTTTCATTGATTCTGAACTAAAATGTGAGATTTTGAGCTAAAGGGGTACTCACTAAAATTTTACCCCATTCTTTGTGTTAGAGTGGTTATTCCTCTTGGTTTGTTTTCTCTAGAACTTGACTTGAAACCATTTTGAAGCTTGAAAATTTTTTAAAACAATTTTGAAAATGATTGAGGCAATAGGTATTTTTCTGGCCTTCTGAGCTTTGAATGATGAAATGCTACCCCTTAGTTGCCCAATTTTGAGCCTACATGAAAAAAAAATGCTTTTCTTGGTACCTTGAAATATATTGTTGAATGATGTTTGATAAGGGACCTTCTAAAGTATTACAAAAAGGGTAAAAATGTAGTTGAAAGTTTGGGATGAAAGAATAAAAAAAAATAGTTCTCTTGAGTTGAAAAAAAATCTCCCCTTCTCCAAATAAAAGAAAAAAAAAGAAAAAAAAAAGAAAAAGAAAAATAAAGTAGAGAAGGGGATGACAAAAGAATTGAGAAATAAAACGAAAACGATAGAAAAGAAAGGTGGGAAGTGAATTGAAACCCAAAAGGTATTTTAGAAGGTCATGCTTTACAAATGTTGATATGTTGTTTAGCCTTTTGAAATGTCCTTTTATTGATTTCCACCCCTAACGATTAATCCCATGGCCACGTTACAACCAAAGTAAAGACCTCTTGATTCTTAGGTGTTTCCATTAATAAAGTAGAGATTTGGTTGATAGTCAAGCCTATGGTAGGATTCATTCCTTGAGGAAATTTGAGTGAAATGTCTTATCCCCTAAACACTTGAGTGAGGTGAAAAAGAGAGCCAAGCAAATGAACAAGCTTGGGGTGAGCTTCAAGTGAGAAAGAGTGCCCAAATCAGTGAGAACATGAGTCTAAGGAGCCTAAGCCTCTAATTGGACTTTAATTGATCATCTCTTGCTGAATTGTTTGAATTGCCTATTACCTGGATCATTTAATCGGGTTCTTAGTTCACTATCCATGTTCTGTTTCTTCTTCTGGCCTTAGTGATTGCTTGAGGACAAGCAATTGAATAAGCTTGGGGTGATTTGATAGTGTGATTTTACATGATGTTTCTTGTACAATTGTGCATGCATTTTGCATATAGATTAGGCATTCTTTATTTGATTTTAGTTAGTTTTTCCCTTGGAACGGGTGAAGCGGTTTCTTGTTGTTGTTTTGCAGGAATTCAAGGAAAAATGTTCAAGAATAGCCTTGGTGGAGCTTGGAGGAAGACTGAACCTGAGAAGAGAAGAAAACTGCATCCTGCAGCTTATGGGCCAGCGCCCAGCGCAGGAAGGGGCTCCCGGCGCCAATGAGTCAGAAGCATCAGACAGAGAGCAGTGTTTTGGGCGCCCAGCGCAGGCCAGGGGCGCCTAGCGCTGGCAGACGAGCAGAACCGGTATAAATTGGTATAAATTCACGTTTCTGCGGGAAGAACCGGGGAGACATTGGAGGCTATGAGTTTGGAAAGCCAAAAGGCTCTTGGAACCAAAGGCAGCTTCTAGAGGATTGCCCCATGGAATCCCTTCTCTCCTTCATCTATGTTTCTTTGGTTGTGGATATTATTATGAGTAGCTAAACCTCCATGGTTGGGGTTAGGGTAACTATGTCTGAATTCTCATGTATTTGATTTAATCTTGCAATACAGTTTCTGCTTTGTTATTGAGTGGTTGATTTCTGTTCTTAATGCTTGTTGTGGCTAGCACCCCCATGACTCGATTTGTGTTTTAATATGCAATTGGAAAATTCATGTTGAAACCGGAATTGAGATTAATCACCTAGTAAGCCTTGTATCTAGGAATGGAACTGGGTTTATTAGCAATCGCATGATTCCTAATCTTAATGCGAATTCATTAATCTAGGCCACCTAAGGAATTAGGGTCTATTAGTGGATTTAGGCTCTTGTCATACGAGGAATCGGGACTTGAGTAATTTAGTGGATTGATTGTCATAACTGAAGTAGAAACTGTTTGTGAGTTGTTTCATTGCATGAGGATGAAGTTTAGTGAACCTAACCCCAGCTAATTTTATCATATTTGAATACCATCTTTTATTGCCTTCCAAGTATTTGAGAAAATTACAAAAAGAGTTTGTTTTTCTTATTTTGTTAGTTTTACTTTTTGTTAGCATAGAACTCTCTTCAATCCAAGAATCCCTTAGATAGTAGTTGAAGTGGTACGTGCTAGTACTTGTTGCAGTCCTCGTGGGAATGATAAAACGGTCTCACCACCGTATTAATTGCACGACTGGGTATACTTGCCCAGATTCGTCAACATCCATCATTCTTTTTGACATTGCACATGTTCTTATCAAAAGAAACAGCATATCCACTGTCACATAATTGACTTATGCTCAGCAGATTATGTTTTAAACCATTTACCAAAAGAACATTATCAATGGAGGGAAAAGGATGTTTACAAATTTTACCTATACCAATGATCTTCCTTTTCTGGTTTAAAACATAATCTTCACCTTAACATACATGTCTATATAATTTTGTTTCCATTTTCATTCTTTGTTTCCCCTTTTTTTTTTAACCCAAAAGAATTCTCATTAATATTAGAGCAGTTCGATTCTAAATCGTATAGGATGCTTGTTAGAGTTATAATTCTGCATTCTATTCTTTTGGATATTGGACTTGATCAACTCATTGTTTGATTGGTGGTATGCAGATTATGGCAGCGAACAGACGAGGGAGAAATGATGCACTTGCAGCGACTTTGGCTTGAATGGCCAGAGTTATGCAGGAGCAGACGGAGACACTCCGTTAGATAAGGGATAATGGGGACGTTCTTAGCGTGGTACCGGTTGCAGCACCAGATCCAGAGTACAAGGGCCTGTCAGAGTTCAGGAACAATAATCCGCCATCTTTTCGAGGGACCGCCGATCCTATTGAGGCAGAGGAATGGTTGCTGAAATTAGAGAAAATCTTCCGAGTCATGAGGTGCGCCGATGCTCGGAAGGTGGATTTTGCCACCTATATGCTAGAGTCGGATGCAGAGCACTGGTGGAACTGTGCTAGGGGCGGGTTGCTTGCTTCGGGCGCCCCTATCACGTGGGACATATTCAAGGAAGTATTTCTGGTGAAGTACTTTCCGCACAGTGTCCGGATACATAAGGAGATGGAGTTTCTACAGCTTCGTCAGGGGAGTATGACAGTGGCGGAATATGTGGCCAAGTTCGAGAGGCTTGCAAGGTTCTCTACTCAGGTGAGGGATAATCCTGATGGTCAGTGGAAAGCAATTAAGTTCGAGCAGGGTTTGAAGCCAGAGCTGTAGAGCCTTATTGGGCTCCTGGAGATTCGAGACTATCCCACTTTAGCGAACAAGTGTAGGGTGGCGGAGCGGAATATGCAGATTGTGTTGGCTGTGAAACCAAAGGAGAAGAGCTTTAGTGACGACAGGAGTTTTCAGGGCAGAGATGGGAAATTTTTGAAGCATTTGTGACCCGTCTCCACCATCAGCAAAAGGGGTCACGTGCATGGAGCTCAGAGTGACAAGGTCACCGTGTGCCATAAGTGCGGTTTTGTTCATGGGGATCGCTTGTGTCCCGTAGTCCAGATTACTTGATACAAGTGTGGCAAGACAGGTCACTTTGCCAAAACCTGCCGAAATGGAGGGCAATCCCAACCAAGGCCACAGAACCAAGGGAGGGTCTTTACGCTCCAAGGAGAGCAAGTGAAGGAGCCAGATGGTCTGATCCAAGGTATCAGTTTTATTAAAGAGATGGGAGTCGTTGTATTATTTGATTCAGGAGCAACTCTCTCTTTTATATCTCATGTATGTGTGAAAAATATAGATTTACATGTTTCCAAATTACCATTTGATTTGCGTGTTTCTACTCTCGTGGAGGATAAACTTGTTACCTCCATTGGCTGTTTGAATTGGTCCTTAGTTTATCAATACTTGACTTTTTCTGTTGACCTTATATGCTTGCCTATATCTAGATTGGATGTCATTCTTGGTATGTATTAGTTGTCTTCAGATCATGTTGTTATAAATTGTTCTGATAAAACTATCTCTGTTACTAAATAGCCAATGTATAACGAATCTTCCCTATCCAATTCTTTTGCATGTGTTGTTTCTTGTCATAGGTGCTTAGATAAGGGATCTTAAGGATACATACTATTATTCTAAGCTAAGATAGAGGCCGACAGTGATGTGACGGCCATACTTGCTGTGTGAGTTCTAGGATGTTCTTCCTAAGGATGTCTTTAGTTTACCTCCGAATAGGGAAGTTGAGTTTAGCATAGATCTAGTTCAAGAGGGGACCAGTGTCTGTAGTGCCTTATAGGATGGCACCTCTAGAGTGGAATGAGCTTTAGAAATAGTTAGAGGAGTTTAGGGATATGAATGTAAATGTATCTCTTAGTGCTCTAAGTTTGAAATTGAATAGGTTGAAAATTTGCAGTGACCTTAGGGAAGCGATTAGGCGAGAGCAACTTTTGGACCAGGAATTACAATCTCTTTCGGGGCAAGAGAATCAAGTGTTGTATACTGATAGTCTAGTGTTGTTTAAGGATGAGAATGTTGTTCCTAAGAAGGGGAGCCTTAGAGAAAAGGTTTTAGAGGAAGCGCATAAGGGAAAGTTCACCATACATCCAGGAATATCTAAGATGTATCAAGACCTAAAGAAGATGTATTGAAGGCCATGAATCGAGAGAGAGAGATAGAGAAAGAGAGAGAGATAGATGGGGCCAGCTTTATAGCCAAGTATCTAGTATGTCAGAAAGTTAAGATAAAACATCAGAGGCCTTAAGCTTTGTTACAGCCTTTAGAAAATTCCTCAATGGAAGTGAGAAAGGATCTCTATGGATTGTGTGATGGGATTACCTAGGACTCGTTTGCGTTTAGATGTCATGCGGATAATTGTGGATAGGTTGACAACATCATCCAAATCTTTTCAGCATAGACATTTACTCAGTGTTGCAGTACCTTTAATTTATTGTTTTGGTAAGACGTGTTAATTTCGGGGACGAAATTCTATAAGGAGGTGAGAAAATGTAACATCCCAAAATTATAATATAAATTATAATTAATGAAAAGATTAAGTTGTTATAAGGCTTAGCATAGAAAACTATTAGTATAACAATTTATTGGAATTATTTAATATTTTTAAATAAATACAAAATTTATATTTAAAAAAAAGAGAGAAGAAAAAGTCACGAACCACCATCCATTTTTGGATTTCTCGTATAGGAAGTGAGCATGTTTAGCTTTGTGTGAAAAACAATTAGGAGATGTAATATTAATGAGAATTCTTTTGGGTTAAAAAAAAAGGGAAACAAAGAATGAAAATGGAAACAAAATTATATAGACATGTATGTTAAGGTGAAGGACTCCTCATGTCAGGGCTAGATTGCCTTGCCTTTCATTCATCTAATAATAAGGGTCAGCGGGTCCCGCAACAATATTAAAGGTTGGAAAAAGGAAAGAAAAGAAACCTAATGCTATGAGGAAACCTGGTTGCTATTCACACGGCTATATAAGTTTATAACTCCTCCTTCTCTCACTCATGTAACGAAACGGCACGGCCAGACAAGGGAAATAAAAGAAAGAGCAGTGCTAATTGTTGAATTTAGTAACGAATGGGGAGTCACACACAGACCAAAAATTATTAACGAAAATATCTTTGTTCACCCTTCCATGGTGTTAATTTTAGGTTTCTTGATTCTTGATTTGAGATTCTTAAAATATTATTAGAATGATCATATATTGTTCCTTGTTTTGTGTTCATAGCTAGCAAAATTTCCAGAGAAAGTCACGTTTTCAAGCTTCCATTTTTTTATCAATTCATATTTCATAGAATGGAAAATACTCCCTGTGCATATGTTAGTTTCTTTTTTTAAAGACAAATTACTTTGGATTGGATCGATATTCAAACTTCTTTCCCTGTAGCATTGTTTTACCATTTTGAATTGTAATTTTTTTTTTTTGAATTAGGATCTAATTTATTATTAATTATTGTTAAGAAATATATTTATTTGGTATGAATAGTATTGTCGTGGCATGCTCTTTTATATTATATATGATGTTATTATAGCACTGAGATTGATGATGAGGTCATATGTCATGTCATGAGGTCATGGTATATGCCCAAAATATGATTTGGAATTATTATTTGTGATTATTAAGATGCCTCCTTCTGGTAAGGGGAAGACAGATACCTCCTTCTGGGAAGGGGAAGATAGATACCTCCTCATTAGAGGGGAAGACAGATACCTCCTTCTGGGAAGGGGAAGACAGATACATCCTCGTTAGAGGGGAATATAGATACCTCCTCGTTAGAAGGGAAGATAGATACCTCCTTCTAGGAATGGGAAGACCCATTATAGATACCTCCTTCTGGGAAGGGGAAGGCATTGGAACGCCATTGAATTTGTCATGAGCTCATAGACTTAAAGATGGGCAATTAAATAAAACAGACCTAATGATAAGTTGAGAATATTTGGACACAAGAGATGTCCTTTGTATAATTTTATTGATGTTATGTGTTATGTTAGTGGTGTATTACTTATATTTGATGATGTTATGACTTGTGCATGAATTTTGTGAGTTTGGATTAATATTCCTTAATTTATATAAAGTATTTTGAGTTATAATATTTTGAAAATAAGCGGATACCATGGTTGTTTTTTCGGTTACCGCGCCGGCTGAGAACAATACTATTTTCGAAAATATTGTTAGAACTTGTTTTTATTCACTGGGACTATATCTCATTAAAAGTGTTGTTTTCAGAGCACGAGGACGACACCTTTGAGACTGAAGCGGCTTGAAGACTTAGTGAATTTTCTTAGTCATTTTTAGTTTGGTTAGTATTTTCTTAAATGCGGAGTTGTATGTGGACAAACACGTTTATTCATTTATCGTTGGGCTTTTTAGTAGATGACCGATTTTGAGGTTTTTGGTTTTATTTGG
This sequence comes from Sophora flavescens, assembly GCA_030762895.1. Taxonomy (NCBI): domain Eukaryota; kingdom Viridiplantae; phylum Streptophyta; class Magnoliopsida; order Fabales; family Fabaceae; genus Sophora; species Sophora flavescens. The sequence continues at coordinate 134,919,323 of CM061064.1, forward strand.
ATATATGGATTTTTATTATATTATTACTTTGGATACTTTATTACTATTTTAATTAATATAAGGTATATTCGGACTCAATTAATTTGTGAAGTTTTTATGACTTGTATATTTTAATTAAATGTTTTGAAGGATTTTTTTGAAATTAATTTGGGTTACTAATGTAACGAAGGACGTTACATTTGGGCTTAAGGCTTCGGAACATACACCTTTCTCCCGTCATTTGACGTGAGCAACCACTATCCATGTACCAAGACGTCTGTTTTCTTCCTGTTGTTAAGTAAATCTGCAACATGTATTATCTTATCTTTAGGTACCCAAACTGAATTGGGTCCTTTCTTGTTAGTTGCCACTGGACGAGTATGCTTAGCATGTTTGTTATGTATGCATCTAGATGAAGTATGCCCATTCTTTCCACAAACTTTGCAAAAGATGTTGGACGGGCCAGACTTTGTTTTAGCATTTTTAGCATGAGCTTTTGAAGCTGTGCTGAGTATGTCGTGTTGACTTTTGTTGAGATGGTTCCTACTTCTCTTTGTCATAACCGATACCAGATTTATCATGTGGTGACCTAGAGTACCTTAAAATGAGACTAAGCTTGTCTGAGCCACCTACAAGCTTTGATAGAGAGTCTGTCATATATGTTATTTCTTGCTTCAGTTTTGCAACTTCACAAGAAGCATCAGGCTCACACTCCATTTTGTCAACTAGACTTACATTCATTGATTTTAGTATGTCATTTTCATCTTTAAGGTTTTGTTTCTCAGTGCAGACCCTATTATATTCTCTAAACAGTTTAGAAAATTTCTTTTTGAGACTCCTAGACTCTCGTGACAGTATGGATGACTCATGCAACAATTCATCAAAAGCATTTTGAAGAGTGGACGGGTCAGAGTCCATTACCTCAGCATCAGTGTATTCACTTTCTGATGCAGTATCTGCCATGAGACAGATATTTGCCTCTTCCACAGCATTATCTTCTTCATCTGATGAAGACAGATCAAGATCCTCCCATGTAGCCATTAAGCCTTTCTTCTTTTTGAAGAATTTATTTTTATCCTTTAGCTCAGGGCAGTCAGCTTTGAAATGACCAGATTTCTTGCATTAAAAGCACGAGGGTGGACCTTTTTCCTTGTAGTCTGACTTCTCCTTGGAAAACTTTTTGTCGAATTACTTCCTTCTGAAACCACCTTTCTTTCTCCACATATGTTGAATCTTCCTGGAGATGAAAGACAATTCATCCTCATCTGATCCTTCATCATTGTCAGAGGATCCAGACTCATCTGCTGACTCAGCAGCGTTGAGAACCTTTGATGAGCTTGCTTTCTTCGCCTTTAGGGCAATAGATTTTCCTTTTCTTGAATTTTCTTCTTCATTAAGTTCAAGTTCATGAACCTTGAGAGATCCAAGAAGCTCTTCTAGAGAGAGTGTATTCAGGTTTTTGGCTTCCTGAATAGCAGTAACTTTGGGTCTCCATTGCTAGGATAAGCTCCTCAGAATTTTTCTGACATGATCTCTATTTTCATATGCTTTTCCAAGAGATCTGAGACTGTTGGTGATAGTCTGAAATCTCGCAGACATTTGATCTATTGATTCATGATCAACCATCTTAAATAGTTCATACTGGTGAACCAACATGCTTATTTTTTATTCATTCACCTGTGATGAACCCCCTGAGCTAGGGCAAGAGTATCCCAAATTTCTTTAGCTGAATTGCAGCTGTGAACTTTGTCATGTTCAGATCTGGTAATAGCACACATGAGATAGTGCTTATCTTTCATATTCAGCTGATGTTGGTTTTTCTGCTCTTGAGTCCATTGGGCTCTAAGAACAGCAGCTCCAGCTTCATCTCTTGGCTCTTTGTAACCGATTTCGATAAGCTCCCAAATATCTACATTCTGTGCATCCAAGAAGGCCATCATCCTCTTCTTCCAGTAGTCATAATCTGTTTCATCAAATAGAGGAGGTCTATTGATAGCTTGTCCTTCTGCATCCACGGTTGTTGGATCGTACTCCCTCAGCACTTGTTAGATGCTCAACCCTTTCGAGGCTGAGCTCTGATACCAACTAAAGTTGACACAAGCAAACACAAGAAGGGGGTTGAATTGTGTTTGTTAATAATTTTTGAAAAACAACCTTTAAAACTATTTTTTGCACACAAGAAGATTAAAACAGAAGCAAGCACACAAATATATCTTTTAAATGCTTTAACAAAAGATATATCAAAACCCCTCAGTCAGTAAAAACGAATAAAACTAAAAATGTTTATAGATAGAAGTTTCACACAAAGGATTTTATCCTGGTTTACTCTCTTCCAACCAAGAGCTACGTCCAGTCCCTTCGACTTGAAGGTTTTATCCACTATTTCTCCAAATAGATTACAACCAAGTATTCAACACCTCTCCAGGCTTACAAGTATTCCTTTCTTACCAAGCCTCTCCAGGCTCTAACTCTAACAAAGAGATTTAACTTATGATATTCTTAACTCAGTATGTGTTTGGATATGAAAGTTTAAGATCTATTGAATATTTTCACCATACACAAACTAAAGATACAAACTTTTTGCTTATGAAAGAATAAAAGAATAAGAGCTTGTTTTCTCAAGAATTGTATTGGCAGAGGTTGGGCTTGCAAAAAGTTGTTCTTTAGTACTTGATGTCTTCTATTTATCACCTTCTCCTTCTCTTGAAAAGCTTCAACAGTCATTTTGAATTTTCCGTTTAGAGATGAAATAATGTCCGTTGTGACTGAAGGTTTGATCATGGCAATTCTGAAATGTACTCTTGGTTATCAAGGTAGCACGAAATGGAGACTCACTGCTCTAAGCATTGCAGCTTGAAAACTGTTGTTCCTCCTTTGTGAAGAACAATTGTTCTATAGAAATAAATTCAATCATTTGAAATAAATCTGAGAGAACTGTATTGTATTTATTTATACATGATATAGAGCTCATCTATTCAAACACTCCATCTACTCAGTTATTTGTGAGACTAGGTTTGTTCGTTCTTTCATAAGGTTCGTCTAATGACGTGGCATATAGAGCTCATCTATCAAGTCTTTGGACTTGCTATTCCTCAGTGAGTTATCATAATCTCCGTCTGGTGACATGGCACTTAGAGCTCGTCTACTTGATTTTTATTTTTCCGTTTATCTAATTCTACCAAGTATTCCCGTCTGCTGATGTGGCAAGTTAAAACTAGTCTAATTGATTTTAAACTTAAAATCCGTCTAGTAAACATTTAGTGCCTCGTCTAATTAAAGAAACCAGTCTACTCAATTAAATAAATAAATGACTTTACCAAACTATTGAGTAGCCCGTCTACACGGGTGGACATGCATTTCTATTTATGGGTCCAAGCAGATACATATGAAAACTTATTCTAAGTTTCCATTTTTTATAATTTTAAGTGTTCCTGCATAACTAAATAAACTTGTTAGATATCTATCAACTCACACTTTTCAAAGAAAATTTAATCCTTTTGTTAACATCAAAACACATAGATTATTTAATCCAAAAGTCACTTTGGTTCCAACATCCCAAGCTTCGGATAAGCATTCTCCATCCTTTTGGAAGAAATCGGTGATCTAAGTTCGTAGATAAGAAGTCTTGGATGGTGGAAAGAATTTTTCCAAGAATGCCTGCTCCAGTTGGTCCAATGTTGACAAAGTATTAGCAAGCACTGACCTCAACCAAGCTCTTTCCTTTCCAGTCAGAGAGGAGGGGAATAACCTCAAGCGAATAGCATCAACTGGAGCTCCTTGAATCCTAGTTGTATCACAAAATTCCAGGAATGTCTCCACATGATCAGTTGGGTCTTCTGAGGGTAATCCTCCAAACTGATGTTGCCTAATCATGCCAATTAATTGAGGCGGTATAGTCAAGTTTTCCGCCTCAATTTCTGGCCTAGCAATCCCAGTTCGCAAACCCCTAGCATTTTGGACTGCGTTGTCCTTCAGCAGTTTGGTATCCTGTTGATCGGCCATGAGTGGAATGGGTATCAACTTTTCTCTCGCTCTTTTCCTTTGTAGTCTCCTACGTCTATGAAAAGTCATTTCGATCTAGGGGTCAACTTCAATATGAGTTCCAAGACTTTGGGATCTTCTCATAAAAGAGAAAAATACCTGCAAAGAGAGGGATAGATACACTAGAAAAAGAAAGAAAAATTAATAATCAAAATAATGTTCAAAGAAAATCAATTTAAAAATTAAATTGAAATTTAAGAAAGCACGGTCCCCGGTAACGGCGCCAAAAGCTTGATAGCATGAATCCGCAAGTGTACGGTTTCGTCGTCAAGTAATAAAAAGATCGAACACACAGAGACCGTGATCTTGAACAACAATTAATTATTAAATTAATTTAGCTAAACAAGAAAAAGATTTGGTTTTTGAAATAAGGATTAACTAAAAAATCAAGTATTAAAATCACAATCAAACAGAATCGGGAAGCAAATCAAATTAGGTGTTTTTCAAATTAAAAGAGATTTCCAGGAATTGGGTTACCAACAAGACTGCTTATACTACTAAATTGACTACCCCTCTTGTTAATTATCAAAATGGTTTGAAGATGAATTTATCCTAATAAAGTTAATGTTCCTTCTCGAGATACAAGAACTGTGCCCAATTAAACCAACCCTTACTCTCGTGGTAATTGTATTTAAATTGAACCCATTAAGGTTTGTGACAATTCAATGAACCCTCGAAGGACCGCTTCTGACACTCGTGATTTAAGTCCTAAGTTCAATTCCTATAGATTTGATACCTAAGTTCACCGCTAAGTTCGTCCTTAAAATATCTACGACATGCAAACAAGTGGCCACCGAATTTACAAGTAATTCATGCAATATGAATTAAATCTAAAGAAAATTGAAATTAACAAAAAGGGGAAAACATCAATTCATCCCATAAAACGAGTCTTGGGCATAGCCCCAAATCCTAGAAATAAAACAACTACTCAAGCATTGTCATGTTGATAGTAAACTTGATTAACAAAAGCATAAAAATCCTAAGAGAAGAGAAGAAATTGGAGAAGAAGATAAATCCTAATTTTTGCCAAAGGGTAGCAGCCAAAAGATCCCTATTTTCGAGCCTAATTGCCCTATTTATAATGTAGGTTAACTTGGATTTAAAGGTATTACAAATCAAAACAAAACAGCAAATCAGAATCCCAATTTTTATGCGTCACGGTCGTGATGCCTGTCACGGCCAGGCCGTGACAAGTTCTGTCTTGGAGAATGGTTGCAATGGTTGGCCTATCACAGCCGTTATGGCTATCACCACCTGGCCGTGATTGGTTCTGACTCTTGTGTTCTTCTTTTTCTTCAGTCCTACGCGATCACGGTCGTGATGCTGGTCACACCCAAGCCGTGATGGTCTGTGCTTGGCTCATTTTTCTTATTTTTTCAAGCTCCGTCTTCAAGCAAACTCCAAATTAATTGTTCTTGAGCAATGTAATCATCAACTCCTCCACACAAACACCAAAAAACCACCTTACCCATTCCAAGGTAAAAACTAACAAAAATCAAATTAAAAATGCCTAAACTACATGAAAATGCATGCAATATAATAAAGAAATACGAGGTGAAATCACACTCATCAGGCGCTTCCCACTGGAGCACCGTCTCAACCTTAGCCGGGTCTACGACTATCCCGCCTTTAGAGATGACGTGTCCTAAGAAACTCACATCTTCTAACCAAAACTCGCACTTAGACAACTTAGCATACAACTGCTTTTCCTTAAGGGTCTACAAGACAACCCTCAAGTGTTCCTCATGTTCCTCCATGGTCTTGGAGTACACTAAGATGTCATCTATGAAAACCACCACAAACTTATCCAAGTAAGGGTGAAAGGTCTTGTTCATCTAGTCCATGAACACAACAGGAGCATTGGTCACATCAAAGGGCATAACCAAGTACTCATAGTGACCATAACGCGTCCTAAACGCTGTCTTCGGGATGTCCTCAGACTTAACCCAAATCTGATGGTACCCTGATCTCAAATCTATCTTTGAGAAGACACAAGCGCCTATCAACTGGTCCATAAGATCATCAATCCTAGGGAGGGGATACCGATTATTAATGGTCACCTTGTTAAGCTGTCGATAGTCGACACACAACCTCATACTGCCATCCTTCTTCTTTACTAGCAACACTGGCGCACCCCATGGGGATACGCTAGGCCTAATAAACTGCTTATGGATCAGATCCTCTATTTGTTTCTTCAACTAATCTAGCTCTAGAGGATACATTATATAGGATGCTATGGATATCGACCCGTTGCCAGACACTAAGTCTATGGTGAACTCAACACCTCTCTCAGGGGACAAGTTATAAACATCCCCCGGGAACACTTCAGGAAATTCCCGAACAACAGGCACACTTCCGACATCTGGAGGGCTCTCTAATTCCATAGAAGGAAGCATCATGTACACTTAGGCCTCGTCTTTCATCGAAGCTTTAACTTGGTTGGCAGAGAGAAAGATCGGATTCATAGAGTCCACAACAGTTTCAAAAACTATGGTTTTATCAAAACAATTCAAAAGGACGTGCTTGGAAGATAACCAGTCCATGCCAAGAATAACATCAAGCTGTTTTAAAGGTAAGCATACAAGATTTACAATAAAGATTCTACCATCAATGGCGATATGACAGTTCTTGCATGCATGAGAAGTAAGAACATGCTTGTTTGTAGGTGTAGAAACAATCAAGTCATACTCAAGAAAAGTAACAGGTAAATTAAGACACTTGACCCTATCATGTGATATAAACGAGTGCGTAGCACCGGAGTCATGCAATACAGTTAAAGGAGTTCCATCAATTAAGCACATACCTTGAATCAAGTCATTAGACTCAGAGGCCTCAGCTCCACCAAGAGTAAAGACTCTTCTAGTAGTCTTCAGGCGATTAGCCTGAGACTGCTGACTCTTGCTAGCACTTGGAGGCTCTGACTTTGCTCCTCCACAATCCCGACTGATGTGACCAGACTTGCCACACCTAAAGCAGATGACGTCCGATTCCTTGTACTGGGTAGTGAAGTGATCTAGTGCGCCGCACTTACCGTACTTCATGGGCCTAGAGGCGTTGGAATTGCCACCCCTGGACCTATCATGGGAAAACTGTGGCTTCCTGCCACTCTGCTTGAAATCCCGGCTAGCTGGAGCGTAGCGGTGCTTGCCCTTGTCCTTCTGCTCGGTCTTCTTACTACCCTGGCTGTCAGAATTCTTAAAACTGGCTACTCTGGACTTGTAGGCATCCTCAAAGATCCTACACTTGTTCACCAAGGTTGGGAAGACTCTTATTTCCTAATAACTGATCGCCTTCTTGATCTCCGGACGGAGACCATCCTCGAACTTTACACACTTTGACCGATCATCCACCATTACCCGATAAGGTATGTAATACCTAGCCAGCTCCTCAAACTTAGCCGCATACTCGCCCACTGACATATTTCCCTGCTTCAACCCCAAGAATTCCATCTCTTTGTTGTCACGTACATCCGCAGGAAAATACTTCTCCAGAAACCTATCTCTGAACAAAGCCCAGGTGACTATTGTACCCTCAGCCAACATCCTCTAACGACGGTTCTCCCACCAGTGCTCAGCCTCCTCAGTGAGCATAAAAGTGGCAAAGGTAACCCGCTGCTGATCATTGCAATCCATAGCTCTGAAGATCTTCTCGATCTCCCTCATCCACAACAAAGCTCCCTCAGGGTTATAAGCTCCTCTGAATGACGGTGGACTGTTCCACCGGAACTTGTCGAGACCCTAAAACTCAGTCGATCCACCATTGTTGGTGTTCTGAACTTGTCCGATTGCATTGACAAGGAGTGCCAACGCGTCAGCGATTTCTTGATCGTTTCTGCCCCTTCCTGCCATGAGTTCCTGTACAGGTCCAAAACATCCATTAAATACGGAGAACTTAAGCAGAAATAGCGATAGGCTCAAAACTTGAAGCATCATTGTCTATAACACGTATAGACAATTCAAACAAGAGCATACAACAGACTCACAACAAACTCATTCCACGGCCTGAAAGGAGAGACCTGCTTTGATACCACTAAATGTGACACTGATGAGTGTGATTTCACCTCATCTTTGTTTATCATTTTGCATGAATTTTCATGTAGTTTAGGCATATTTAATTTGATTTTTGTTAGTTTTTATCTTGGAACGGGTAAGGTGGTTTTTGAGGTGGTGTTTTACAGAAATTAAAGATAAAATGCTCAGGATCAACCAAGATGGAGCTTGGATGAAGATGGAGCTTGAAAAGTGAAGGAAATGAGCCAAACAGAGCCCATCACGGCCTAGCCATGATGACCATCACGGCCATGATCGAGCAAAACTAGAAAAGAAAGAAGACTGAAGTCAGAACCGGTCACAGCTTGCCCGTGATGACCATCACGACCGTGACCTGTCAGCTGAACCAGACCCCAACAAGTCAGAATCTGTCACGGCCTAGCCGTGATGAGCATCACGGTCGTGACAGACCAATTACTGAAGAAGCGCCCTGGGCAGAATCTATCACGGCCGTGACACATGTTACTTGGATCAGAAGTAACTGATTTGAATCAAATTTGAGTTAGATTGGGATTCTAACTTCCCAAATGTATAAATAAGGGATCAAGGCAGAGGTAAAAGAGGATTTTTGCTGCTACTCTTAGGCTATAATTTAGGATCTCTCTTCTTCTTCTCCTTCTTCTCTTAGTTTATTTTCATGTTATTTGTAACCAAGCTTGTCATCTCCATGACAAGGCTTGAGTAGTAGTATAATTTCTAGGGATTGGGGCTATGCCCAAGGTTGATCTATGTTGTTAATTTGATGTTGTACCTTTGTTGATTTCGATTTTTCTTTAGATCTGATTTCTAGTGTTTTCAATTACTCGTAAATTCGGTGGCCACTTGTTTGCGTGTCATAGACATTCTAAGGAGGAACCTAGCGGTGAACTTAGGTGTCGGATCTATAGAATCAGACTTAGGACTGAAATCACGAGAGTTAAAAGCCATCCTTTGAAGATTAACGAATTGTCACAAAACTCAAAGGGTCCAATCTAAATTTGACTACCATGAGAGTAGGGGTTGGTTTAATTGGACACGGTTTTTGTAACCCGAGAGGGAGCTTAAACTATTTGAGGATAAATTCGCCTTCAAGGCGATTTCGAAAATTAACAAAGGGTTAATCGATTTAGAAACATAAACGATCTTTCTGGTAACCCAAATCCCTAGGAATCCATTTAGATCTGAAAAACCATAAACTGTTTACTTTCTGTTTTATTTGATTCTGATTTTAAGTTATCCCTTATTTCAAATATCAAATCCTTTTCAAAATCTTCTTATACAGTCCAGTTTTATCATTTAACAATTAGTTACGATTCGAGATCACGGTCTCTGTGGGATCGATATCTTTTTATTACTTGGCAACGAATCCGGTACACTTGCCGGAATTTATCACATCATGTTTTTGGCGCTGTTGCCGGGGACTGTGCTAACTCGAATCTCAATTTAATTTTTAAATTGATTTTTCTGGACCTTTTCTTTTTATTTATGTAATTTCTATATTTAAAAAAAAATATTTTTCTTCTCCTTCTAGAGTATCTATCTCTCTGTGTTTTTATGCAAAGATCCCTAAGACTTGGGAGCCTTAGTGAGGTCGATCCAGAAGTCGAAAGGACCTTCCACAGACGTAGGAGACTACAAAGAGAGGGAGAAAGTTTGATTCCCATTCCACTCATGGTGAATCTTCTGGATACGAAACCGTTGAAGGACTACGCAGCCCTAAATGCGGGTTTGCGAACTGGGATTGCTAGGCCGGAGATCGAGGCGGAGAATTACACTATACCTCCTATGCTAATCAACATGATTAGGCAACACCAATTCGGAGGACTGCCCTCGGAGGACCCGACTGACCACGTAGAGACATTCTTGGAGTTCACCGATGTGGTTAGAATTCATGGCGCCCCGGTTGATGCTCTTCGCTTGAGGTTGTTCCCCTCCTCTCTGACTGGAAAAGCGAAAGCTTGGCTAAAGCAAATACCCACTAATACCTTGTCGACTTGGGACCAACTGGAGCAGGTGTTCTTGGAGAAATTCTTTTTTCCATCCAAGACGGCCTACATACGAACCCAGATCACCGGCTTCTTCCAAAAAGACGGAGAATGCTTATCAGAAGCTTGGGATCGCTACAAGGGACTGCTGGAGTCTTGCCCATATCAAGGACTCGAGAGGTGGTTATTAGTGCACACCTTCTACAACGGATTGGATTACTCTTCGAAGGTGTCACTTGATTCTGCAGCTGGTGGAGCATTTATGAATAGGCCTCTGACTGAGGCATTCAACATCATTGAAAACGTGTCCACCAACTACCACCAATGGGGTTCAGAAAGAGGTAATAACCCGAACAAGATTTCGGGGGGTAAGTTTGAAATAAATAGCATTGATCTTATAATGTCAAAAATAGACTCACTGAATAAACGTTTTGATCAGCTTGAACGAGCTAATGTGAGTGCAATATGTTCTACTAACCTTGTTTGTGAGATTTGTGGAATTCAGGGACATGACATAATGGAATGCCCACGGGGTATTGCTCATGGATCCGGCGCTTCGGGGGAACAAGTGAATTCTTGTCACAACTTCTACGACACGAACCCGAAGTTGCCAAACTATGCTCCTCCAAATGCTTACAACCAAGGAACGAAGAACAGCCCTTACCTCTCCTACAACAACTACAGCAATACGCTAAACCATGAGTTCCAAGAGGGCCAAGGTAATAGGAAACCCACACCGGGGTATCCTCAGGTACAGAAATCTAAACTCGAGTCTTTATTGGAAAGTTTTGTTGAAACTCAGACAAAACAAAATGAAGAGTTTAGACAACAAGGCAGGGCAGTGAACGAGGCAATAAAAGAGCTAGCATCCAAGGTAGATAACTTAGCCATTCATAACAAGATGTTAGAAACTCAGATTGCCCAACAAGCCAGCACATACTCGAGACCTAAGGGTACATTCCTAGGGCAACCCGAAGCAAATCCCATCGAACATTGTAATGCCATACACTTGAGGGATGATAAGCTTGGGGTGGTTGAAAAAGATGTGGAACCAGAGGAGGACATGACCGAGGATGAAGAGCCAGAACCAAAGTATGTCCCTCCACCACCGTACCAACCCCCGATACCTTTCCCACAAAAGTTGGTCAAGAAAAGGCTAGTAGATATAGAAACTAAAATGTCGCCTCAGCTGAAAGACCCAGGTAGTTTCTCTATCGCTTGATCGATTGAAGAAGTGCAAATAGACCAAGCCTTGTGTGACTTAGGGGCTAGTGCGAGCTTGATGCCCTTCACTATCTTGGAAATGTTGGGAACCAAAGAGTTGAGTCCATTCAAATTCTCCTTACAATTTGCAGATGGCTCGACTAGGACTCCTCTAGGCATACTAGAGAATGTTCCTGTAAGGGTAGGGAAATTTTTCATCCCTACCGATTTCCTGGTATTGGATATGAAAGGGAATTCTGAATTCCCCATCATTTTAGGAAGGCCATTCTTGGCCACTGCTGGAGCAATAATAGACGTAAGGAATGTCAAACTCTCTCTGAATGTAGAGGAAGGTAGGGTAGATTTTCATTTGACTAACTCCTATAACAACCATCCTTTTGAGAGTCATGTGTACAAGATCGATATAACGTCTCCAGTGGTAAAGGAAAAGCTCAACATGGAAGCAACCCCGAAGATTTGCATGGATGATGATGCACCAAATGGTGATGAAGTTGGAGTTGCTCATCATGTGGAAACAAAACTTCCACCGGGAGAGAGTAAGGCCAAGAAGCTCCGAGTGAAAAGAGTGAAGCGGAAGTGCAATTGGCCATATGAGCAGAATAGGCTCTTTGAAGGAGTTCCATGGAAGAGAAGTGTTCCTGCACTTCTACGCCCAGCCGACCCCAGTTGATTGAAGAAAGTATGGTCAAGCTTACGACCGTAAACAAGCGCTTCTTGGGAGGCAACCCAATTTTTCTTTCCCTTTTCCATTTATTTTTGAATTTAGCTCTTGAATAATTTGAGAAGATCAAGAGGGAAAAAAATCAAAAATTAATAGATTTGTCTAGTGTTTTCAGGTTAAGAAGGAAGGAAGAGCAAGAAGGGCTGGGACAAATAAAGTCAGAAGACATCACGCCCAGGCCGTGACAGTGGTCACGGTCGTGATGAGCTAACCAAGAGCACCAGAAAGGATCACGGCCCAGCCGTGATATCCATCACGGATGTGATGAGAAGGACCCTAAGATCAGAGAGCATCACGGCCTAGCCGTGATACAGGTCACTGTCGTGACAGGCCAGCTCCTGAAGACCAGAATTGATCACGGCCTGCCCGTCACTAGTGCAATAAGTGCTTTTTACGTTAGTTAAAATTGATTTTTTACGTCAGAATACTGACTGACGTAAATACAGCTGACGTTAAAAGTTAAACTTTTAACGTCAGTTGAGAACTGACGTTAAATATGATACTATTAACGTCGGTTCTTTAACACAACTGACGTTAATTTTGTCAAAATTAACGTCAGTTCTTTAAAAAAACTGACGTTAATTTTGTTAAAACTAACGTCATTTGTTATCAAGAACTGACGTAAAAGGTCTTAATTTTAACGTCAGTTGTATTAAACAACTGACGTTAATAGTGTACTGTATATTTTATAAAATACTATTAACATCAGTTGTATGATAAAACTGACGTTAATAGTTTTTTTTTAAATTCAATTTTAAAATATCACTCCCCTCAGCCATCCCTGCATTCAATAAATATCCCAGTAACACAGAATATCATACACATTACAGAATTGCAAAGGAAAAATGGAACAATGATCCATATGTATTCAGAAACAATATATATTTATTAATATAGGTTATAACTCAAAATAAATACATAAATATAAATAAAAATAAATGTATACTAAGTTTAAACTACCTATATCAATATCCCTTCGTGATGATCATCACGAGTGGCATGTACATCGTCCACCTGTGTCTCCTCGATTATAGTAGGCATGTTTGTTGAAAAAAAAGGAGTCTCAGGAATATCAAGATTTGAATCTTCATTTTCATCACTTCCATTATACATGCTTTTTCCTTGGAGAACCACGGACAACCTTTTGTTAGAAGGATCAGTGATGTAGAACACTTGTTTTGCTTGGGAAGCCATTATGAAAGGCTCATTTATATGACCTAACTTGTTGAGGTCTACCAATGTGAACCCCAATTCGTCGGTTTGTACACCACCGTTACTATCAACCCACTTACATTTAAATACCGGCACCGTAAGCTTAGTGTAATCGAGCACCCAAATATCTTCAATATATCCAAAGTAAGGTCTCGGTGCTGTAACGGGTTTTGTGTCCTTTGCACTAGAGAAGTGCATTGCTTCAGCCACGATCATAACCCCACTATTTTGCATGGTACTTTTGTTATCTTGTTCCTTTGTATAAAAGGAAAAGTTATTTATGTCGTATCCGCTCCAACATATGACGTTGAAGTTAGGCCCACGTGCTAGCCATTTTATGTCATCAGAAGCAGTACTACCATCCTTAAGCATTTCTTCTTTGGACCATGGTAAGAAAGTCTTGTTATGCTTGTTCAACAACTACCTTTCGTTCATTCGAGGGTTTTCTTGATTGGCTTTTCTTTTATGTTCAAATAAGAAAGGCTGAACACATTCGATGTTGTTCAATACATAAAAATTTGCTTGAAGCACTTCCTCCCGATCCTTCCTATTAATTCTTAAGCCATGTGTACCCTTACCTTGACATCTGATCTCATCATGCCGAGGCTTAGGAACCCCTATAGGATCCATGTTATGAAGGTAGTCCGAACAAAACTCAATAGCTTCTTCTGCAACATACCTTAGAACAATAGATGCTTCCGAACGATGAGGATTCTTCACGTACCCTTTCAAGATCTTCATGTAGCGCTCAACTGGGTACATCCATCTTAGAAAAACCGGCCCACATAATCTAATCTCCCTCGCCAAATGAACAATTAAGTGAACCATTATGTCGAAAAAGGAAGGAGGAAAATACATCTCCAATTGGCACAAGATTGTAGCAGCCTCAAATTCCAAGTCATCCAACATACGGGGGTCAACGACTTTGCTACATATAGAATTGAAGAATGAGCACAACCGAGTAATGACATGTCTCACATTTTTTTGTAGCAATACCACGAATAGCAACGGGCAGAAGTTGTTGCATCAAGATGTGACAATCATGAGACTTCAAGCCAACCAATTTAAGATCACTAAAGACAAGCCTGTTCATATTTGAAGAGTAACCATGTGGAACTTTGATGCCCTGAAGACACCCGCAGAAACTTTGTCTCTCTTTTTTTGACAAAGTATGACATGCTGGCGGCAAATAAGTTTGCTTACCATCCTCAACAACTGGAGCTAACTGCTCTCGTATACCCATAGCAACGAGGTCGAGACGAGCATTCACACCATCCTTTGTCTTGCCCTGAATGTTGAGAAGCGTCCCGATCACACTATCACACACATTTTTCTCCACATGCATCACATCAATACAGTGTCTGACATCAAGCTTGCGCCAGTATGGAAGATCAAAGAATATCGACCTCTTCTTCCATATGTTTTTCTCAGCAGCTTTACTTTCTTTTTGGACTTGCCGAATATAACATCGATGTCCTTTACCCTCTGATAAACCTGCTCTCCAATTAAGGCCGCCGGCGCTTCTTCTGTCTCTTGGCATCCATTAAAAGCTTTTTTCATCTTACGATATGGGTGATCACGTCTAAGAAATCTCTGATGCCCAAGGTAAACTGTCTTCTTTCCATGATGCAACTGAGTGTAGCATGTGCCTTCTTCACATATAGGGCATGCTTTATGCCCCTTGACACTGTACCCGGACAAGTTACCGTATGCTGGAAAGTCGTTGATGGTGCAAAATAACATGTCACGAAGCTTGAAAGTCTCGTGAGAATACCCATCAACTACATCAACACCTTCCACCCACAGCGTTTTCAAGTCTTCAATCAAGGGACCTAGATAAACATCTAAGTCATTTCCCAGTTGCTTTGGGCCCGAAATCATCATAGACAACATCATGTATTTGCGCTTCATGCACAACCAAGGGGGCATGTTGTAAATTACCAACAGAACAGGACATGAACTATGAATACTAATCATGTTACCATAAGGATTCATTCCATCTGTAGCAAGTCCAAGCATTAGGTTTCTTGGCTCATCGGCGAAATCCGGAAACATAGTATCGATATTCTTCCATTGAATAGAGTCAGCAGGATGATGAACCTTTCCATCACGTTTCCTCTCATCATTATGCCATCTAAGATTCTTCGTATCTTTCGCATTGGCAAACAATCGCTTGAACCTTGGAATTATTGGAAGATACCACAACACCTTCGCAGGAGGACCCTTTTTTCTCACATCATCAAGATCATCATCATCACCACCACCCTTCACTTTGTATCGTGATAACCAACATTTGGGGCAATCGTGATTGTCTTCATGAACACCGGTGTACAATATGCAATCATTGGGGCATGCGTGTATCTTCTTATACTCCATACCCATAGGACACAATACCTTCTTGGCCTCATAGTTACGGTCAGGCAATGTGTTGTCCTCCGGAAGCAAGTCTTTCAACACTTCAAGCAATTCCGTGAAGCTTTTATCGGTCCAACCATTTCCCGCCTTCATACAAACCAATTTTAGCACCGCCGACAACCGTGTATGAGTAGTACACCCTGGATATAAAGGCTTATCCGCATCACTGCACAACCTATCATACACATGAGCTCGATGAAAAGATTCTTGTCCAATATCACGAATCATGTCCTCTACTCGATCATCCTCCATATCTACGTCAACGTCCTCACTTTGGGAGACACTCGCCGTACTACTCAACAACACATCACCATGCCATATCCATCTTGTATAACTCAAGAAAATCCCTTCACAAATCAAATGAGTACGTATATCCTTCACCGTAAATTTCCTCGTATTCAAACACTTGACACAAGGACAACAGAACATTCCATTACTATTAGGAACATTCCTTTGAGCAAATTCTATAAATTCTTCGACCCCCTTCAAATACTCAGCACTAGTACGCTTACAAACCATCCAATATAAGGACAATACGGGAGATTGAAAACTATAGTTTTTGAAGTTTGCCAAGCACTGGTCATGGTCTTGGAGTGATGTCCATCACGGCCGTAACGTGCCAACTGAACCAGACCATGCCATCACAGGCAGAACTGATCACTGCCTAGCCGTGATGAGCATCACGGCCGTGACAGATCAACCAACAGAGCAACATGCACTCAAAACCAAAAATAGAGACGTACATTCCAAATAACTCAAACTCACGGTTTCAAGTTTCAACTACTGAGACTACAGTTTCAACATACACTCAAAACCAAAAATACAAAAATGTGCCCTAAATACTCACCAGAAATAGGTGCTCGCGTGGTGGTTGGGAGGAATCGCTCGAGTGGTGGCCAACGTTCGATGTGGTTACTGAGAGCAGAGGGACAAGAAGAGTTAGTGTGCGGGAAGGGGAAAGAGAGCTAGATGTCAAGTTATTGCAAAGAATGAATGGAAAGACAGAGTTAGAGCTAATAGTGTACCTCACAGTGGTGGCGAAGAAGCCCTCGCGGTGGTTGCGGTGGAGATGAGCTCGCGATTAGGATTCTGTGCTGGGTGAGAGTGAGAGTGAGGGTTGAGAGTGATCTAGGGTTGAGCGTGATGAAAATAGAAAAGAGACGTACGTACAGAGCGAAGTGCAGAAGGCGCGCGGGTGTAAACGTTATAATCAAAAAGCAAAAAATAAAACAACATTTAACGTCGGTTTTATTAAACAAATGACGTTAAAAGTAATTGTTTAACGTCAGTTGTATTAAACAACTGACGTTAAATATTAATATTTTTTTTAAAAAAATACTTTTAACCTCAGTTGTTGAATTCAACTGACGTTAAAAGTGTCGTGCAAAAATCATTCTCTATATAAAGTACCATTATTCTCATCGATCTCATCATCGCCTCTTCTTTTCCTCTATATTTCTATTCCTTCACAAAATGGCTCTGAGACCTGTGTTAAGAGTGACAACAGACATAGGATTATTTACGTCAGCTATTTATTTAACTGAAGTAAAAAATCACACTTTTAATGTCAATTGTATAAACAACTGACGTTAAAAATAAATATTTTTTATTTTAAAAACACTTTTAACGTCAGTTTTATTCAACAACTGACGTTAAAAGTTTATAAGTTTCTGCAAAATTAAAGCATTCATTCCTTTGACTACTCTGATACTAAATTACCCATTACTGCTGTGCTACTTACCCATGCACATTGTAACCTATAATCCTCTTTATGAGCACTAATTTTATACCTAGCTAGACTTAAATGTGCTACTTACCCATGCACATTGGAACCTAATGCTCTTAATGATCAATTTAATTTTTTAGCAACTTATGACGCCTAGTAACTTCATCCCCTACTCCTATAAATAGCTTCCTTCCTTCCTTTAATTTTTCTGCTTCACAATATGGCTCTGCCATGGAGATTAACTTCATCACTCTTTCTTCCTATACCTAGACTTAAAGGTCTCTGTCTTAATGGTCAAACAACTTCTGAGTTTGAGTAAATCACATTACATGGGTGATAAGGGTGTGTAAATCGCATTATGTGAATTGCACACACCATCATCCTTCTGGAGAATCAGCAGCTACAGCTCCAAAACCTCAGCTTTGGAACCAAGTGGCTGTTCCAAGAATATTTCTGAAATAGATCGAGTGCACCCTTCACTCTGCTTTGGCTCCAAATTGACTGTGGATTCAGATGGAGCATCAAGGACTTCAAGTAAGGGAGGAGATGCATTCAATATTGGAGTTTCTGAGGACAGGACTGAGAAGAAAATGATGTTGAAGCAGAAACTTTTTTATATTTTAGTGCTATCTTGCGGAAATTTTTTATCTTTTAATCATGTAATTGTAACTTATGAATCGCTTCAATGAGATACGATTTGATTATACATATATAACTTGTTTTATGTTAAGTGTTTATTTATTTTAATTTGCACAAGAATTTGTTTACTAATTCAAGCTAATTAATTAAGATTAAAAATAAACTTTTTTAAAAAAAAAGATTAGAAATAAACTGCACTATATATGGAGTGATGATCTGCGTTAAGAGTGACAACAGGGAGATGACAACGAAAGAAAGATAGGAATGAGTAGATTATTTACGTCAGTTATTTATTTAGCTGAAGTAAATATCACACTTCTAACGTCAGTTTTATAAACAGCTGACGTTAAAAGTGTTAATAATTCTTGCAAAACACTTTTAACGTCAGTTCATTAAACAACTGACGCAAATAGTGATTTAATATTTACAAAACTGCCACCGCCTCATTTTTAACGTCAAACATATGGTCAACTGACGTAAAACTTTCCCGTATTATTTCCACTAGCTTCACTTTTAACGTCAGTCCTTAAAACAACTGACGTTAAAATTGAATTAATGAAGTCTGATATTTACAAAACTGCCACCGCCTCCTTTTTAACGTCTAGCTTTTGGTTAACTGATGTAAACCTTTACCGTCTAATGTATATTTTCCACTAGTGCGTGATGAGCCTCACGGTCGTGATTCAATTTCCAACAAGTTTTTGACTGGCATGTGAGACAACACCCGCTACCACCTCGGTGAGTTGTTCCAATTTTTCTCCTCTCCGACTTGATTATTTACATTGGGGACAATGTAAGTTTTTAAGCTTGGGATAGGGGTATTTTTGAAAAATTTTGCATTTTTGAATTTTTCATGTTGCATTCATCTAGGCATAGTTTTGCATGATCACATTCTCTAGATTGCCCCTTTACTTAGAGTTTGTATCCAATTGTGAGAACTTGGTGCCAAATAAATTGAGATAGTGAATTTTTTAACCCAATTTTTTTTATTCTTGTGATAAGGCTAAAAATAAAAATTATTGAGATAATCTTTTGATAGTTAATAATTAGCACTGGTTCTCTAGATTTGTGTTTCTCACTGATTTTTGAAGTACTAAATGTGAGATTTTTGAGCCTTAAAGGGGTACTCACTAAATCTACCCCATTCCTTGTGATAGAGTATTTTTAATTCCTCTTGGATTGTATTTTCTAGAACTTGACTTGAAACCGTTTTGAAACTTAAAAATTTTTGAAAACATTTTTGAAAATGATTGAGGCACTAGGTATTCTTCCGGCCTTCTGAGCTTTGATTGATTAAATGCTACCCCTTAGTTTCCCAATTTTGAGCCTAAAAGATTAAAATACTTTTCTTGGTACATTGGATTTATTTTGATGAATAATGCTTGGTATGGCACCTTTTAAAGTATTACAAAAAAGGGTAAAAAGGTAGTTTGAAAAAGTATGGGACGAGAAAATTAGAAAATATTTCTCTTGAGCTAAAAATCTCCCCTTCTCCAAATAAATAAAATGAAATAAACACAAAAAAAATGGAGTAGGGGATGACAAAAGAAAGTGAGAAATAAAAATAAAAAGAAAGAAAGGAAGGTGGAAAAGTGAATCAATGCCCAAAAAGGTATTTTAGAAGGTGTCATGCTTTGCAATGTTGATATTTTGTTTAACCTTCCTGAAATTTCCCTTTTTCTTGATTTCCCCACCTAAAAATTAATCCCATGGCCTCGTTGCAACCAAAGTAAAAGACCTCTTGATTCTTATGTGTTTTCATTAATAAAGTAGAGATTTGGTTAATAGTCAAGCTTATGGTAGAATACCTTCCTTGAGGAAATTGAGCGACTTGTCATATACCCTTGAACACTTGAGTGAGGTGAGTAGAGTGCCCGAATCAGTGAGAATATGAGTTTAAAAGAACCTAAGCTTCTAATTGGACTTGAAATCGATTATCTCTTGGGGATTTATTTGAATATGCCTGTCACTTGGATTGGTTTCTCGGGTTCTTGATTCACTATCCATGCTCTGATTATTTATATCTTATGGCCTTAGTGATTGCTTGAGGACAAGCAAAATCTTAAGCATGGGGTGATTTGATGAGTGTGATTTCACCTCATCTTTGTTTATCATTTTGCATGCATTTTCATGTAGTTTAGGCATATTTAATTTGATTTTTGTTAGTTTTTATCTTGGAACGGGTAACGCGGTTTTTGAGGTGTTGTTTTGCAGAAATTAAAGATAAAATGCTCAGGATCAACCATGATGGAGCTCGGATGAAGATGGATCTTGAAAAGTGAAGAAAATGAGCCAAACAGAGCCCATCACGGCCTAGACATGATGACCATCACGGCCATGATCGAGCAAAACTAGAAAAGACAGAAGAATGAAGTCAGAACCGGTCACGGCCTGCCCGTGATGACCATCACGGCCGTGACCTGTCAGCTGAGCCAGACCTCCACAAGTCAGAATATGTCACGGCCTAGTCGTGATGAGCATCACGGCCGTGATAGACCAATTACTGAAGAAGCGCCCTAGGCAGAATCTATCACGGCCTGGCCGTGATGGCCATCACGGCCGTGACGCGCGTTACTTGGACCAGAAGTAACTGATTTGGATCTAATTTGAGTTAGATTGGGATTCTAACTTCCCAAATCTATAAATAAGGGATCAAGGCAGAGGCAAAAGAGGATTTTTGCTGCTACTCTTAGGCTATAATTTAGGATCTCTCTTCTTCTTCTCCTTCTTCTCTTAGTTTATTTTCATGTTATTTGTAACCAAGCTTGTCATCTCCATGACAAGGCTTGAGTAGTAGTATAATTTCTAGGGATTGGGGCTATGCCCAAGGTTGATCTATGTTGTTAATTTGATGTTGTACCTTTGTTGATTTCGATTTTGCTTTAGATCTGATTTCTAGTGTTTTCAATTACTCGTAAATTCGGTGGCCACTTGTTTGCGTGTCATAGACATTCTAAGGAGGAACCTAGTGGTGAACTTAGGTGTCGGATCTATAGAATCAGACTTAGGACTGAAATCACGAGAGTTAGAAGCCGTCCTTCGAGGATTAACGAATTGTCACAAAACTCAAAGGGTCCAATCTAAATTCGACTACCATGAGAGTAGGGGTTGGTTTAATTAGGCACGGTTTTTGTAACCCGAGAGGGAGCTTAAACTATTTGAGGATAAATTCGCCTTCAAGGTGATTTCGATAATTAACAAAGGGTTAATCGATTTAGCAACATAAACGATCTTCTTGGTAACCCAAATCCCTAGGAATCCATTTAGATCTGAAAAACCATAAACTGTTTACTTTCTGTTTTATTTGATTCTGATTTTAAGTTATCTCTTATTTCAAATATCAAATCTTTTTCAAAATCTTTTTATACAATCCAGTTTTATCATTTAACAATTAGTTGTGATTCGAGATCACTGTCTCTGTGGGATCGATATCTTTTTATTACTTGGTAACGAATCCGGTACACTTGCCGGAATTTATCACATCAGACACCCTCTACCCCGGACGTTAATATAAAATATTTACTTGAAAGAGTTAATATAAAAAATGCATTTATTTAATAAAAATAAAAACTTGTATAAAAGCTACCACATTGTAACATATAATCAATGCAGAAAGAAACATAAAATTTTAAAAAGATAAATCATAAACAAAACATAAATATATCCCAACCCCGATGTCACACACAGAGCTGGTATAACCATTCCAGAATAAATCCTCGGAATACAACTGAATTGAAAATAAAACAACTATAACTACTAAAACCAAACTAAACATCCTAGCTAGAGTCACGGCTTCTCAGAGTCACTCCTCCATTGGCTGCTCACCGTCCTCTGCATAAAGAGATACATGCCAACAACATAAACAGAGAAAACGGGAAGTAAGAAATCATGTAAACACAACGGCATGGAAGTAGTTTAGCAAGATGAACATACATCATAACATGACATAGAATTATACAACATAACATAATATAATCACACCAACATGTCATCTCAACCAACATATGCTATGTGGTGCAACACTACTCCGCTACTTCGTTATGCATGTGGATCCAAACTATCTCAGGAAGGCAACTTCGGAGTTACATATCCACATTGGCCAAAAAGCACCAACGTCGGCAGTCCACCAAACCATGGGTGAACCCCTTAGATAGCCGACGCACCATAACGAGGGTATGCCACCGCGGGGGCACATGGTTCACCAACCTTGGGTGAATGACCCGAGACTTGGCCAGATCGTCGAACTCTAGGACGACCTCCCTTATGTTGAACTTCCCCCACTAACAACTTCAACGTATGAATGCATGAGCACAACAACGAACAAGGCAACCACTGTTGGTGTAAGCCCTAGAGGCCAATGTATTTTCTTAGACTTACATTTGTATCTTGCTATATATATGATATGAGGCATTCCAGTTTATTGTGTTACTTGTTTAAACATAATAAAGTCCTTAGAATGGAAATTTCAGTTTAATAGAATATCAAGTATATGACTTGATCGTGAGACACTATTGAACAATGAAATCCTATTCTTAAATATCCGTAGTCAAGTATTTTATTAATAAGGACAATAATAATACAATTGAGACTATTATGTGTGCAGACTGATGACCATATCTCACGGGTCATGCATATGAGATATCGAGTCGCCACATAGGTACACATTAAGGTAATGATGTACTGGATTGACCCACCATGAGAACACTACATGGAGCATTATGTGAGTGTCATAAGTAGTTCTCATAGTGACAATGGTGCATACAATCATTCGACCTGAAATCACTACGATCCCTACATGAGGAGTCATGTGCTTTAATATCGTCAAACGTCATCTGTAATAGGATGATTATAAAGACTGTCATTGGTCATACCACGAGCCATGCAGAGGGATGTGAGTGACCTAGATGGAATTTGTCCCTCCTACATAACAGGAGTAATATCTGTGGGCCCCCAGATAGAGTGAGACTGTAAAATGCATGGCCGTGCTGAAATGAGTCAATATGAGATATTGACCTCATTTGTTGTTAAGTCTACTCGGGTATCAGGGAACATGATATTGAACCATACAAGGGTGACACATTCTATGCCTTGTGTTCAATATAGATATATGGACAAAGGGATAATAATGCACATGAATATTTTTCACAGAAAGGTTTCGTCAAATCACTGACTTTCTCACTACTTAGGTAGCAGTGATGTATTGCTAGATACCGCTCACTGTTTGTAATATTAAATGGGATTTAATATTACTACTAACGTTTTGGGAACCTATAGGGTCACACACATAAGAGCAGATTAAAAGAAGCATTAAAAGGAGAGTTGGACTTTCCTATTGGGCCTAGCGCATAGTACATGGGCTTAGGTCAAATGTTGCTCACTAACTCACTTAAGGAGGCGCTACTATAAGTAGACCACTTAAGTTGTTGTGCCCATACGGTTGATACCCTAGCCGCACATAGAGAGTAAGAGTGAACAGTAGGTCTCGGTTTTGAAGCTAGCACTGTAAGACAGAGACGCTTTGGGTTCGTGACGTTGGACGTTCACGGAATCTGCTCGTGTGGATATCTTAGAGACACCGTTCGTGCGGTGTTCGTGATAGACGAATTTCAACCAACAACCATCGCATCAAGAGGTAAACCTTCTAATCATGAATCATGACCATTCGCAAGGATCCTTCGATGGGAATTTTTCCGCTGCGTTTCTTTTTTGTTTTATATGCAAATTCCCAACAGTGGTATCAGAGACTGGTTGCGAAACCATGATTCTGTCACGTGGTTTACCTGTTATGTATGATAACATGTTAATAATGTGAATCATTTTTCTGAAAATTGTTTTCTGAAAATCGTTTGCATCCGTTTTTGCGAAACCTTGTTTCTGTAATTTTCGTATGTATATGATATATGCGTCTATAGCACATTTATGTGTATATATGCGATATGTACATTGGTTCTGGAATCCTTATTATGTTCTGCGATGGCGTCAAGTGTTGATGTTAAACATGATCGGTTTCAGTTCTCTGTTGGCGGCGTTAAAGGGTGTCAGACATGAAAAGTTCATGTTCTTGCGGCTGAGGTTCCAAGGGTTGAAACCCTAGCCGCCGTTCCTTGCAGTGTGAAGTGTTCACGGGCCTTGCGGTTTTAGGGTTGAGAGGTTGAAGCCCTAGCCGCTAAGGAAGCGGGAACCCCGTGCTACCTCTACGTAGTGTGTTATTTCGAAATTCAAATTTTGAAATTTTTATGTCATCATTTAATAATAACATCAATTACAATAAATGTGATATATATCAATTACAATAAATGTGATTTGTAGTAACAACAATTACAATAAATGTAATCTATAGTAACATCAATTATAATAAATGTGATTTATTATATATAAGTTACGTTTTCAAAATTCAGATTTTGAAATCTCTAATTAATGAAATTAATAATAATAATAATTGTGTATTATTATTGGTTGTTACTATTTATTTGGTGATGTATGGTGAATGGTTATGGCTTTAGTCCTTTAATCTTTTGGTTTATATTTTGAAATACGGCCTGCGTGCCGTGCCTTTCTCTTATATTTCATATGTATATTCTTTTCTCATCTCACTCCCCTCACATGTAAAATGAGGTTTCTGTTTATGTAATGTAATGATGGAGACAAGAAGACGTTATCACGTGGGAGATCTTGCTTGGAGAAGCTTGGACGCTCCTAGGTTTCAGTTTAGATTCTCTCATTGGCTTGGGAGAATCAATGCGTTAGGGGCCATAACCATATCACATTTATTTGCCTTATATATGTATGAGATGCATGTATGTATATAGTATGTTAAAAGGTGTTTAACTAATATATGTATGAGATGCATGTATGTAAATAGTAAGTTAAAGAGTTTAACAAATGATGAGATCAAGTTTTAATCAAAATCCCTCAAAAGGAAATATTAAGTCACATTTAAAGGCCTTCCGATGCATGGCACTCGTCAAGACTATGATCGATTAAGTGTGGGTCCGCCAAAGCGGGGTACCTTTATCTATAATAGTAAGACGCGATGGGACAAATGTAATGTTCAATTGCTATCCATTGGGTCTGACTTAACTAAGCCAACTTCAATAGGATTGAAAGGCTTAGAGGCTCATAAGTTGGGCTTTAGTCCATGTGATGGATTAGAATAAGAGTTATTCACCCAACTATCCAAGAGTTGCATGAGATGCAATCGGAAAGTGTTTCCTACCTAAATAACCGAATTTTGGGTGATCAGCCAAAGCTGACTTAAAGCTAGGTGAAATATGGATCTTGGCCCACTAGAAAATCTTCCAACGGGATTTTCCGAATCAATGATGAGGGTCATTGTTTTGAGTAAAATAGTGGGAGGCGTATTTAATTAAAGACCTTATTAAATAACTTCATGGCATGATACTTATATTTTGTATATTTATCTCTCAGAGATTACCATGGCATCAAACACATCAAGTAACTTTGTCATTGCGATCCGTCCTTGAGAAGGACAAACTATCCGAGAACAAATTTTCTGGATTGGTACAGAAACTTGAGGATTGTCCTCAAACATGAGAAAAAGCTGTATGTTCTTGAGGAGCCTATTCCTGAGGAGCCACCGGCTTCAAGTGCTCCTAGGGCTGACAGGGATGCTTATAAGAAGCATCAGGATGACGCCTTAGACGTCGGCTATCTTATGCTTGCTACCATGACCTCTGAGCTGCAAAAGCAACATGAGACCTTGGAGGCGTACGATATGATCGTGCACCTCAAGCTGCTCTACCAAGAGCAAGCAAGGCATGAGCGGTTCGAAGTTTCCAGAGCCCTTTTCCAGTGTAAATTGGCAGAAGGAAGCCCTGTGAGTCCTCATGTACTCCAGATGATCGGGTACATTGAGAATCTCGAGAGACTGGGATTTCCTTTAGGCCAAGAGTTGGCCACCGACTTGGTTCTGCAATCGTTGCCTGAGAGCTATAGTCAGTTTGTCATGAACTTCAATATGAATGATCTTGACAAACCTTTGCCAGAATTGTTGAGCATGTTAAGAACTGCTGAACAAAACATTAACAAAGGAAAGGGGAAGGCCATTTTGATGGTCCAGGCTGGAAATAGCGAGAAGCAGCCCAAGAAGCCCAAGAACAAACAAAAGGGCTTGGCAAGGCCATCAACAAGATCAAGCCCAGTACTTCTGGCTTGAAGCCTGTGGGTGGTGTGGCTAAGGAAGGCAATTGCTTCCACTGTGGTCGGACCGGACATTGGAAGAGGAACTGCCCAAAATACCTGGAAGAAATCAAGAAAAAGAAGGGAAGTGAGACTTCCGCTTCAGGTATGTTTGTTATAGAAGTCAATTTATCTACTTCTGCATCATGGGTATCAGATACTGGATGTGGTTCTCACATTTGTACAAATGTGCAGGATCTAAACAGGAGTAGACCATTGACAAAGGGCGAAGTCGATCTACGAGTCGGAAATGGAGCAAAGGTTACTGCTTTAGCTGTAGGGACTTATGTATTGACTTTGCCCACTGGGCTTACTATTCAGTTAGAGAACTGTTATTTTGTGCCTGCAATTAGCAGGAATATCATTTCCGTTTCTTGTTTGGACAAGATTGGTTTTTCTTTTATAATAAAGAACAAAAGTTGTTCTATTTATTTGGATGATATTTTCTATGCTAGTGCACACATGAGTAATGGACTTTATGTCCTTGATCTTGAAATGCCCATCTATAACATTAATACTAAGAGGTTCAAACCAAATGAGTTGAACCCGTCTTATCTTTGGCATTGTCGTTTAGGCCATATAAATGAGAAGCGCATTTCGAAGCTCCATAAAGATGGACTCTTGGACTCATTTGATTATGAATCATATGAGATATGCGAGTCTTGTTTATTGGGAAAGATGACTAAAGCTCCATTCACCGGCAAAGGTGAAAGAGCTAACGATCTTTTGGGTCTTATACATAGCGATGTATGCGGACCCCTAAACACATCAGCTAGAGGTGGTTTTCAGTACTTCATCACATTTACTGATGATTTCAGTAGATATGGATTTGTGTATCTTATGAAACACAAGTCGGAATCCTTTGAAAAGTTCAAGGAATTCAAAAATGAGGTACAAAACCAACTTGGTGAGAATATTAAAACTCTTCGATCAGATCGAGGTGGTGAATATTTGAGCCTAGAGTTTGATGATCATCTGAGAGAGTGTGGAATTTTATCTCAACTCACTCCACCTGGAACACCACAATGGAATGGTGTTTCTGAGAGGAGAAATCGGACCTTGTTGGACATAGTTCGGTCTATGATCAGTCATGCATACCTTCCAAACTCTTTCTGGGGGCATGCTCTATTAACAGCAGCTTTTACACTTAACCGTGTTCCATCCAAAACGATAGAAAAGACACCATATGAGATATGGACTGGTAGACGACCCAGCATGTCTTTTATGAAGATTTGGGGTTGTGAAGCATATGTAAAACGTCAAGTTTCTAATAAGCTTGATCCCAAATCTGATAAATGCTTCTTTGTGGGGTATCCCAAAGAAACCAAGGGATATTATTTCTATAATCCTTCCGAAGGCAAAGTGTTTGTCGCACGGTCTGGTGTATTCCTAGAAAAGGAGTTTATCTCCATAGGAACCAGTGGGAGGAAGATAGAGCTTGAAGAAATTCAAGAATCACAGAGTAGCGACCTACCATTGGTGGAACAGGAGCAACCTTCACAGAATGTTGTGGAGGAACAACCTGCTCCAGTAGCACAAGACCAGCGTAGGTCTAACAGGATACGTCACCAGCCTGAGAGATATGGATTTCTCATGACTCCACAAGGTGATGTATTGCTCATGGATCAAGATGAGCCTGTCACCTACCAGGAGGCCATCACTGGCCCAGAATCTGAGAAGTGGCTTGAGGCCATGAAATCTGAGATGGATTCCATGTACACCAACCAGGTATGGACCTTGGTAGAGCCACCTGAAGGGGTAAAACCTATAGGGTGCAAGTGGGTTTTCAAAAAGAAAACTGACATGGATGGTAAGGTACATACCTTTAAGGCACGATTGGTGGCCAAGGGTTTCAAGCAAATTCATGGTGTCGACTATGATGAGACCTTTTCGCCTGTTGTGATGCTTAAATACGTCCGGATCTTACTTGCTATCGCTGCATACCATGATTATGAGATATGGCAGATGGATGTCAAAACTACCTTCCTTAATGGAAAGCTTATTGAGGATGTGTACATGACACAACCTGAAGGCTTTGACATTTCAGAGGATGCCGGAAAGGTATGTAAATTGCAACCGATCAATCTATGGATTGAAGCAAGCTTCCGTGGTGGAATCTTCGTTTTGATGATGCTGTAAGACAGTACGGATTCATCAAAAATGAAGATGAACCTTGTGTCTACAAGAAGGTTAGTGGGAGCATTGTTGTTTTTCTGGTGTTATATGTAGATGACATATTACTCATTGGAAATGACATCCCTACACTACAAAATGTAAAGATATGGTTAGGGAATTGCTTCTCTATGAAAGATTTGGGTGAAGCTGCCTATGTATTGGGAATCAGGATCTATAGGGATAGATAACTGAAATTGCTTGGCCTAAGTCAGAGTACATACATAGACAAAGTGTTGAGACGCTTTAACATGCATGAATCCAAGAAAGGACTCTTGCCTATGTCACATGGTATATGCCTATCAAAGGCACAATCCCCTTCCACTCAAGAAGAAAGGGATCGCATGAGTAAGATTCCATATGCATCCGCAATTGGATCTATCATGTATGCCATGTTATGTACTCGACCAGATGTATCGTATGCCTTAAGCATAACAAGCAGGTACCAGTCTGATCCCGATGAAAGTCATCAATCACTTTGTCAAGAACATCCTTAAGTACTTGAGAAGAACTAAGGATTCGTTCTTGGTATATGGAGGCGAGGAAGAGCTTGCTGTAATAGGTTACACCGATGCTAGCTTCCAGACCGATAAGGAGGATTCCAGATCGCAATCTGGTTATGTGTTCTGCCTGAATGGCGGGCCGTGGAGTGGAAGAGTTCAAAGCGGAGATAGTTGCCGATTCTACTACAGAGGCTGAGTATATTGCCACCTCCAATGCATCAAAGGAGGATGTTTGGATCAAAAAGTTCATTACTGAGCTTGGTACGGTTCCTAGTATTGTGGACCCCATTGATCTCTATTGTGATAACAATGGGGCCATTGCACAAGCTAAGGAACCTAGATCTCATCAGCGATCCAAACATATACTTAGGCGCTTCCATCTCATTCGAGAGATTATCGATAGAGGAGATGTGAAAATATACAGAGTACCAACACTTGATAATGTTGCTGACCCACTTACGAAACCTCTTGCTCAACAGAAGCATGAAGGTCACACTAGATCGATGGGCATTAGATTTATGCCTGATTGGCTCTAGTGCTAGTGGGAGATTGTTGGTGTAAGCCCTAGAGGCCAATGTATTTTCTTAGACTTACATTTGTATCTTGCTATATATATGATATGAGGCATTCCAGTTTATTGTGTTACTTGTTTAAACATAATAAAGTCCTTAGAATGGAAATTTCAGTTTAATAGAATATCAAGTATATGACTTGATCGTGAGACACTATTGAACAATGAAATCCTATTCTTAAATATCCGTAGTCAAGTATTTTATTAATAAGGACAATAATAATACAATTGAGACTATTATGTGTGCAGACTGATGACCATATCTCACGAGTCATGCATATGAGATATCGAGTCGCCACATAGGTACACATTAAGGTAATGATGTACTGGATTGACCCACCATGAGAACACTACATGGAGCGTTATGTGAGTGTCATAAGTAGTTCTCATAGTGACAATGGTGCATACAATCCTTCGACCTGAAATCACTACGATCCCTACATGAGGAGTCGTGTGCTTTAATATCGTCAAACGTCATCTGTAATAGGATGATTATAAAGACGGTCATTGGGCATACCACGAGCCATGCAGAGGGATGTGAGTGACCTAGATGGAATTTGTCCCTCCTACATAACAGGAGTAATATCTGTGGGCCCCCTGATAGAGTGAGAGTGTAAAATGCATGGTCGTCTTTGAAATGAGTCAATATGAGATATTGACCTCATTTGTTGTTAAGTCTACTCGGGTATCAGGGAACATGATATTGAACTATACAAGGGTGACACATTCTATGCCTTGTGTTCAATATAGATATATGGACAAAGGGATAATAATGTACATGAATATTTGTCACGTAAAGGTTTCGTCAAATCATCGACTTTCTCACTACTTAGGTAGCAGTGATGTATTGCTAGATACACATCGCTCTTGTTTGTAATATTAAATGGGATTTAATATTACTACTAACATTTTGGGAACCTATAGGGTCACACACATAAGAGCGGATTAAAAGAAGCATTAAAAGGAGAGTTGGACTTTCCTATTGGGCCTAGCGCATAGTACATGGGCTTAGGTCAAATGTTGCTCACTAACTCACTTAAGGAGGCGCTACTATAAGTAGACCACTTAAGTTGTTATGCCCATACGGTTGATACCCTAGCCGCACATAGAGAGTAAGAGTGAACAGTAGGTCTCGGTTTTGAAGCTAGCACTGTAAGACAGAGACGCTTTGGGTTCGTGACGTTGGACATTCACGGAATCTGCTCGTGTGGATATCTTAGAGACACCGTTCGTGCGGTGTTCGTGACAGACGAATTTCAACCAACAGCCATCGCATCAAGAGGTAAACCTTATAATCATGAATCATGACCATTCGCAAGGATCCTTCGATGGGAATTTTTCCGCTGCGTTTCTTTTTTGTTTTATACGCAAATTCCCAACAACCACCTCCTTTGATTGGGCCAATAAGCACCCAAGACTTATCACCAACATCAACACCTTAACCTTTCTGGGTCAAGGGCCCCTTAGCCAAAAAGCACTAAGGTTCAACTTATCAACACCTCGACCAAAAGCATCGAGGCCACTTTGGCCAAAAAGCACCAAAGCCTATCAACGTGCGGCAACCCACTGGGCACTGGCGTAACAAACTTGTTATCCTTGTTTATCATAATTAATCTTTTAATTAAGTTATCTAGCCTTTCTTTATTTGATTGGTAACTTATTACATTATTGGGGACATCTGGGTGAAACACCCATTTTGAACCTTTATTTCACGTTCTGACCAGTAAGGAGAGCACGGGCGTGCTCACCCCAGCACGGTCGTGGTGCCACTCAAGTGGAGCAACGGTCGTGCTCACTGTCCTTCACGGTCATGTTCAATGCACGACCATCTTCCAGAATTCAACTAGGTGCACAGGTGTTCTCCCTATTCATCACGGTCGTGCTCCTGGTCTAGCCGTACTGTTCTGAGCATATTGAACTTGTTGGAATCAAAGTGATTTGGATTAATAATCTGAGTTTTGATGTTAACAAAAGGGATTAAATTTACATGGCAAAGTTTTAGTTGAGATCTAACATGCTTTATCTAGTCTTGCAGGAATGCTCAAAATATATAGGTTATGGAAACCTTGAACAAGTTTCCTTATATCTGCTTGGACTTAGATTTTGAATCCACGTCCATTTATGTACGCGAGCAGCTCAAAACGTTTGGTATATATATTTATTTAATATATTTGAGTAGACGGTTAATAAAATACTCTCGATGAGAGCGGGAACTTTAGTTTCAATGAGTAGATGGGCTTAAATGCCAAGTCGGTGAGACGGAGATCAAAAATAACTCATTGAAATATAGCAAGTCCAAAGACTTGATGATAGATGATAGGACATGCCACGTCAGTAGACGAGCGAAAATAAAACTGCAAGTCCATAGACTTGGTTTTACCCATGAGCGTGTAGACGCAAATCTTAAGTAGACGAGCTCTTTTTCTTATAAGGCTTCATATTCTCCGCCTAGCTAAGTAAATGCTACCCCGACCATAAGAAATATTTATTTCAAGTGATTGATATTTATTTCAAACGAATGTTGGTCCTTCCTATTTGTTTTATCTGTTTTAATGCCTTGTTTCTTTGTGAGAGAAACAAAGTACCATCAAGGAAATGCAAAAAGCTACATGGTACAATGAGGAAATGCAAAATGCTTTATACCTTGTCACCTTTACTACTGGAATAGCTGGATTTTTCACAAAGAAGAAAAGATAGTTTTCAAGTTGCAATTGCTCAGAGCCGGGACCCTCCATTTTGTGCAAAAGTGATAACCAAGAGTACATTTCACAATGGCCACGATCAAGCTATCAGTCATAACGGATATTATGCATTTAATGCCATCTCTAAACGGGAATATTCAAAACAACCATTGAAGATTTTCAAGTGAAGAATAAGGTCACTATAAATAGAAGACCTCAACCACTGAAGAACAACTTTTTTTTTTTGCGAGCTAAACTTGTTCCAATCTACATGCTCTCATTCTTTTATTCTTTCAAGAGAAAAAGTCTGTAATTCTTTAGCTTGAATATTGCTGTAATATTCAACCGATCTTAAACTTTCATATCCTCACACATAGTGAGTAGGAAGATCAAAAGCAAACAATCTCTTTGTTAGAGTTAGAGCCTGAAGAGGCTTGGTAAGAAAGGAATACTTGTAGCCTAGAAAGGTGTTGAATACTTGGTGTAATCTATATGGATAAATAGTGGATTAAATCCTTCAAGTCGAAGGGACTGGACGTAGCTCTTGGTTGGAAGAGAGTGAACCAGGATAAAACACTTGCGTGAATCTTCTAATCCCTTAACTCTTACTGATTGTGGGGATTTGAACTTGATTTTTTTAAGCTTTTAAAAGATCATTTTCTGTGTGTGCATCTGCCTTATATTCTTTGTGTGAGAAAATAAGTTTTGAAAAAGGTTGTCTTCGAAAATTATTAACAAACACAATTCAACCCCCCCCCCCCCCCCTCTCTTGTGTTTGCCTGTGTCAACTTTAGTTGGTATCAGAGCTCAGCCTCGAAAGGGTTGAGCATCTAACAAGTGCTAAGGGAGTACGATCCAACAACCATGGATGCAGAAGGACAAGCTATCAACAGACCTCCTCTCTTCGATGGAACCGATTATAACTACTGGAAGAAGAGTATGATGGCCTTCTTGGATGCAAAAAACTTAGATATCTGGGAACTGATTGAAAATGGTTATACTAAGCCTAAAGGTGAAAATGGAGGTGCTATTGCTAGAGCAGATTGGACTACAGATCAAAAGTCAAAACATCAACTCAATCTCAAAGCAAAACATTATTCGATGTGTGCCATCACTAGATCTGAACATGACAAGGTTTACAGCTTCAACATTACCAAAGAAATCTGGGATACTCTTGCCCTAGCTCATGAGGGTTCATCTCAAGTAAAGGAATCAAAGATAAGCATGCTCGTTCACCAGTATGAACTATTTAAAATGGCTGACCATGAAACAATAGATCAGATGTTTGGAATATTTCAAACTATCACCAATAGTCTCATATCTCTCGGAAAAACATATGAAAATAGAGACCATGTTAGAAAGATTCTGAGAAGTTTATCCAAGCAATGGAGACCCAAGGTTACTACCATTCAGGAAGCTAACAATCTGAATACTCTTCCTCTAGAAGAGCTTCTTGGGTCACTCAAAGTTCATGAACTTGAACTGAATGAAGAAGACAACTCCAGAAAAGGAAAGTCTATTGCCCTAAAGGCAAAGAAAACGAGTTCATCAAAAGTTCTCAGAGCTGCTGAATCTTCGGATGATGCTGGAACTTCAGATAGTGATGAAGGATCAGATGAACATGAACTATCTTTCATCTCCAGAAAGATTCAACACATGTGAAAGAAAGGTAGCTTCAGGAGGAAGCATTTCAACCAAAAGTTTTCCAAGGAGAAGTCAGACTCCAAAGAAAAAGGTCCTCCCTTGTGCTTTGAATGCAAGAAGTCTGGCCATTTCAAAGCTGATTGCCCTAATCTGAAAGAGAAAAACAAGTTCTTCAAGAAGAAGAAGGACTTGATGGCTACTTGGGAGGATATGGATCTGTCTTCATCTGATGAGGAAGATGAAGCTGAGGAAGAGGCAAATATCTGTCTCATGGCTGACACGTCATCAGAAAGTGAATACACTGATGCTGAGGTAATGCATTCTGACCTGTCCACTCTTCAAAATGCATATGATGAATTATTGCATGAGTCGTCCATACTGTCTCATGAGTATAGAAGTCTCAAAAAGAAGCTTACAAAACTAACAAAAGAGTATGATAGAGTCTGCATGGAGAAACAAAACTTAGCAAAATAAAATGACAAGCTGAAATCAAAGAATGTCAGTCTAACTGACAAACTCGAGTGTGAGCCTGATGTTTCTTGTGAAGTTGCAAAACTGAAATAAGATGTGACATATTTGACAGACACCCTGTCAAAGTTTGTAGGTGGCTCAGATAAGCTAAGTCTTATATTAAGGTATTCTAGGTCACCTCATGATAAATCTGACCTTGGTTATGACAAGGAGAAACATGAAGCATCTCACAAAAAGTCAAAACCACATACACAACATAGAGCATCAAAAGCTCCAGCTAAACATGCTAAAACTAAGTCAGGCATGTCCAACACCTTTTGCAAAGTGTGGAAAAAGTGGGCATGTTACGTCTAGATGCATACATAATAAGCAAGCTAAAAAATTTCGTCTAGTGAAAACTAACAAGAAAGGACCCAAGTTAGTTTGGGTACCTAAAGATAAGATAATACCTGTTGCAAATTTTCTTAACAACAGGAAAGAAACAAACATCTTGGTACTTGGACAGTGGGTGCTCACGTCACATGACGGGAGAAAGGTGTATGTTCCAAGACCTTAGACACAAAGATGGTGGCTGGGTTACATTTGGAGGAAACCAGAAAGGGAAGATCATTGGTATAGGTAAAATTAAGCTAGATGAAGCTTTTGCAGATCTTGATCTAAATATCTCAGGAGTTACAATAGAGGTAAAAGCTGATGATCAAGTGGACGACCCTCCTCAACAACCAGAAACCTCCACTTCTCAATAGGATATTGTTTAGAGATCATGGTACTTCAAAAATTATTATCCACAAGATCAAATCATTGGAAACCCCAATGATAGGCTAAGAACTAGATCAACGTTCAAAGAGCAGGAAGATTATGCACTGGTCTCTGAGTTGGAACCAAAGACAGTAGACGAGGCTCTGCTGGACGATGGCTGGATTCTAGTTATGCAAGAAGAACCGAATCACTTTGAGAGAAGTGATGTTTGGACTCTGGTACCCTTGCCTAACGACAAATTAGTTATTTGAACAAAATGGATCTATAGAAATAAACTTGATGAAAACGATAAGGTGGTAAGAAACAAAGCAAGACTTGTTGTACAAGGTTATTCTCAAGAAGAAGGTATATAATATACTGAAACTTTTGCACCTGTTGCTTGATTAGAAGCAATTAGGATTTTACTTTCTTTTGCTGCACACCATAACATAATGCTCTTTCAAATGGATGTTAACAGTGCTTTTCTAAATGGCTTTATTAATGAAGAAGTATATGTAATGCAACCTCTGGGTTTTGAAAGTGAAACCCAACCGGAACATGTATATAAGCTTAAGAAAGCTTTATACAGCCTTAAACAAGCCCGTAGATCTTGGTATGATAGGCTAAGTTCATTTCTAATGGAAAATGGTTTTAATAGAGGAAAGGTTGATACAACCTTGTTTAGAAAGTCCATTAAATCCAATTTTATAGTTGTGCAAATTTATGCTGATGATATCATATTTGGTGCTATTAACGAATCTTTGTGCAAAGAGTTTTCTAAGTTAATGCAGAAAGAGTTTGAAATGAGCATGATGGGAGAACTCAAATTCTTCCTTGGACTTCAAGTTAAACAAACTATGGATGAGGTGTACATCCATCAAACCAAGTATACAAAGGAACTCCTAAAGAAGTTCAAAATGGATGATTGCAAACTAATGAATACCCCTATGCACCACACGTCCATACTGAAGAAAGATGATAAAGAGAAAAGTTAGACCAAAAGGTATATAGAGGTATGCTCGATTTCAATCTGATCCTAGAGAATCTCATTTATCAGCAGTTAAGAGAATATTTAGATACTTGAAAGGTACTACTAATCTGGGTTTGTGTTTTAAGAAAAATGAAGAATACAGATTAGTTGGCTTTTGTGATGCTGACTATGCTGGAGACAGAATTGAAAGAAAAAGTACCAGTGGAGGATGTCACTTCATTGGAGCTAACCTTGTCTCATGGTCAAGTAAAAGACAAAGTACCATTGCCTTATCAATCACTGAAGCTGAGTATATTTCAGTTTCTAGTTGCTGCTCACAACTTCTATGGATCAAACATCAATTAGAAGACTACAATGTGTTTGTAAGTAGTATTCCACTTATGTGTGATAATACTGTTGCAATTAATTTATCTAAGAATCCAATATTGCATTCTAGAGCTAAGCATATAGAGATTAAACATCATTTTATAAAGGATTATGTACAAAAAGGTGTTTTTGATATACAATTTGTAGATACTGACCATCAATGGGCAGATATCTTTACTAAACCTCTTACTGAGGATAGATTTATTTTCATTAAAAAGCATCTTAATATGCTATGTGTGGATTGATTATGTTGTCCAGCCTTGATAATTTTGTTGTTGATATATGTGCGTCTAAAGCATTTCAAGTCCATTGCATACCGCGTCCATCATATTTGTGTGCCGCATCCACTACTTGCCGTGTCCATACTTGCTTGCTTTTTGCTTGGACCCATCCATACATATATTTATTAACTGCATTTATCATATATTCTCTTTGCTGAGTCAGTTACTTCCATCAATCCCATCAAAACCTTTTTACACTTTCAAAATACCAACACCATTTTATCCTTAATGACATGTCTTGTCAAATATTTTCTTTTTGATTTATTTCCAAAAGAAAAACCTTTGAAATTCAAAACCTTTTAAAAGCAACCCCCTTCCCCCTGAGAAACCTTTCGCTACCCTTCATCTCTGAACTCTCTTGAACTCTCTGCTTTCTGCTTCCAAACCCTAACCTTCAATCTTCAACAATGGCTTTTTCTTCTGCTGCTGCTACATTCAATGTGGACAAGATGGATCTCTCTGTAGAAAATCATTTCAACTTTGCGGTCTTGAAAGAATACAACTTGGATGTTAGAAAGTTCATCAATGCTGCTGGGTGGGATGGTATGATCTTAGAGAAGGTCTCCATCTATCCCAACCTGATTAGGGACTTCTGGAGAAAACCCACAGTTACCCCTACTGAAATCTGGGCTAATGTTCTTGGAAAAAGAGTTACTATTTGAGAAAAAAAATTCTGATGCTATCATCTGTTCTCAAGAGGGATTGGTTAATACAAGAACATAGGAAGATGACCTAGGTGGTTTTGAAACAGATGCTACCCTCCTTATGAGAGAAGACAAAGTAAGAAATCATAGTTGGAAGTCTGTGGAAATGAAGGATGATATCAGGATTCGTCATAAGATTCTGAACAAGGCCGTTCTGCACAAGACTAGGTCAAAGGACAACTTGTTTGCCTTACACAAGTTCTGTCTTTGTCATCTTATCACAGAAACGAAAATCAACCTTCCCAGGATTATGTATGATAGGTTTAGAGATGTTGTGGTGCATAAGAAGAACTTCTCTGAAATTCCTTTCTGCCATCTGCTTTCAAAGATCTTCAAGGCACAAGGAATTTATGACATACTTGCTGCTAAATCAGAGGAAGAACAAAATAGAATCCTTACTGAGAAAGGAATATTTGCTGCTGATTTTGGGATAAGTAATCTCTCTGCATGCAACTCAACACCTATGCTTAAGTTGCAATGGCCAAAGCTGAAGAAGCAAGGAAAATAAAAGAGGACCAGATTGAAGCTAACAATGCTGAAATCCTTGGGCTCAAAAGAACAGTGAGAAGGAAGATTACTGCAGCAAGGAAACCTGTCACAAAAAGGGCTGCTTCTGGCATTGTGATTAGGGAGCAATTTGCTGCTGCCCCTCAACCTGCTCAGAAAAGGACTAGGAAAATGGTCCTATCTCACAATGAGGATGAAGATGATGAGGATAGGGTCCCCATTGGTACTGCTTTGAAGAAACAGAGGACTGTTGCTGCTGCTGGTGTTGCTGATGTCCTCATTCCTACACAACCTAGAAGGCAACCCTCAAGGAAAGCAAAGGCCGTTATGACTTCTGAGGTAATTCTTCCTTCTAATGATCCTGTACAATTAGCAGCATATGCCTTAGTGTCTAGTTTTGACGATAGAATGGATGTTGTTTATGCACCTGTTACTTCTGTGAACCAAACTAGAACCGTAGATGATGTATACATTCCCACACTACCATCACCGTAAAGAACTTCCCCCGACCAACCACAAAAAGCCTCACAAAAAAGACCACAATTCCAACCCTTGCTACCTGAAAATGACCCCTGGTTCAACCAACCAAATGATGGAATTATCCCTGGTGCACCCTTTCCCAAAAAACAAAAGACAAAATTTCCATACACTCACCCCTATGTACTTTATGATGGCAAATTTGAGACCTTAGCCAAAGTAAAGAAGGATTGGAGAATTCTGTATCACACTCATGAACTTGAACCTGCTTCAACCAGACCCTGGTATCCTTTACCAGAGTATGAGTATGAACCTGAACCCATTTACTACCCCTGGCATCAACCTCACCCTGATGTCCCCACTGGCCTTCCACCATCCAAAATTTACAACAAACTTGGACCTCTCATCACTCATCTACAACAAAAGAAATTCCCTCCTAGAAAAATTTATCCCACCCTAGTCAGATACCCACCTTTCAAACCTTTCACAGAAGGTGTAGAGAGACATATCATCTCTGA
This sequence comes from Sophora flavescens, assembly GCA_030762895.1. NCBI lineage: Eukaryota > Viridiplantae > Streptophyta > Magnoliopsida > Fabales > Fabaceae > Sophora > Sophora flavescens. The sequence continues at coordinate 134,958,116 of CM061064.1, forward strand.
CTGATCTAAGGATCCAGCAAAGAAAGATCTGGACAATGTCATCTACAAAAGGTCAAGATCCTTCAGACATATTCCTATTATCATGGACAACAAAACCAAATGAAAGACATTCAGACATCCAGGAGAAAATGGAAAAGCAGCAGATATAATTGATCATATCATGTATGCTATGCTGAAATCAGAGTTTGAGCTGTTCAGAGTTGTTAGAGCTGCAAATTTTGTAACTCCTACTTGGTTGTTCCACACCCTAAAAGATACAAAGATTGGGATCAAGCCTTATATGCTTTGTCCAAGGCTACCTATGGTTGACTTGAACAAGGACAAGAAGAAGCAGAGAAACACTGGAAAGATGCCATTCCCAGATTGATGCATGATTAACCCTAAAGCTATCAACCTCACTGATCAGAATATCTTAGATTATTGGTTGGCACAACCTGTTGAAGATGTTTCTGAAGGAGTTGCTGTTGACATTTGGAGAACTCATATGGTGGAATGTGCATAGGAACCTTCCACTTCTGGTATGAGTATTGAAGAGAAAAGACTCATTCCAAAAGTCAGAGGATAGTGTGGACTCTCATATTGCAGATTCTTCATTTACAAGGACATTTTGGGACTTCCTGTCACTAGTCCTGTTTTTGAAGAAGATCATGTCCACTGGGCCAGAAAGCTGCCTCCACCTGTTCTTACTCTTGCTACTTCACCTCCACCATCACCACCTTCAGAGCACACTGATGAGGAAATAATAGTTGAAGACCCTGCTATGGATATTGACTTTGTTCAACCAGTTACTGAGGTTGAGGAAGTTGTTGAGTCTGTTCCTAGACCAAGCACTTCTGAGAAACACTCTTCTCAACCACTGGCCTTGACTGTTATCCATCCACCAGAGCAACCTCAACACTCTAGAGCAGTGAGCACCTTTCACAAGTTGTTTTCTTGGAGCCAAAAGCTCCATAACACTCTCAAATCAGATCCTAGGGTCCTAAGAGTCCTATATTAGTTAGGGTCTTATTAACATGTTCATCATCAACACTCTGTCAATCAACATTCAGCCAACAGATGTATAACAACAACACATAACAATTTTCATATCATGTCCAGATTCAACCAATTATACGTCATTAGGCATATAACATAACAATCATGAGACAATAGGCATACATAACAAACATACCATTAACCAACTTAACATGTATAGTAATTAATGCATACAACCAAACAGATCATGGCATCAACAACAGTTCAAACATATTTAAGGTAGCATTTAACATTCATAACAATTAGCAAACAAATGGGTCATGTGAACCCCTCATATTACGCTACCCCCTTGCCTAATGAATACACTATCCTTCTCCCCATACCTGGTAAGAAGAAACTGATGATGGCAACACAACCGGTAAACCAACGCGACCCTCGGACAGCTCAGTTAGCTTTCCAAGCCTTGGTCAAACAAAAAAGGTCAAACCATTAGTTCCCAATTCTTAATAAAAGAAAGGAAACCAAAAGAGGGAAGAATTATTACATTACTATGATTGGCACTGACTAGCTAGACGTTCCCACAAGTCTCCAAAGCTCCAACAATGCAATGGGTTTAGAGAAAATAGGGAGAAAACTAGGTTCCGCGGCACTAGGGTGGCTGCTATTGCCAAAATAGGGTTTACAACTAAAACCCTCGGTTACTATTCTGTATTTAAAGTCACAAACATGAGCACGGTCGTGCTCCTCCTTGAGCACGAGCATGCTCAACTTAGCTCATACGAGGCACGGACTATCATTGAGGACGGGCGTGCTCAGCTTAGCGTCAGCGAGACGCAATAGCCCAACGAGCACGGTCGTGCTCTCTATTAAGCATGGTCGTGCTTGTGACTTAGACAGTCACAAGACAAATGCTTAAGAAAGGGTTTGTCCACTAAAAACCCCACTTAGCCCACTCTAAACCTTCCTAACAAACAAGGCATACACAAAATCACTTAACAAAAAATGGGGAGTTACAAACACCACCTCCTCACCCATTCACCACACAATATCCTATGTCATTTTTACTATTAACCCTAGTTAAGAATTATATTATATTTTTAAGCTTAACTTAACCTATGTCAATTAATTTCTAACTATGGTTCACTCTTGTAGACAATTAACAAACAATTTCACTCTCCTCACTCACTCAACCCCACTACACACACACACCCTTTCAAACTTAGACAAATTCCTTTTCTTTCTAAATCACATTCTAAGTCATTTCTTCACAAAAACACTAAGAACTCCATTGGTGTTCTTGCTAAGTTCATCATTGTTGTTCAAGTTCTTCATCAAACTTCTTCATTTCAAGGTGGGGATCCTATTCCTCATCATCTTAGCTTCATTAATCATCCATCAATCTTCATTACCATCAACTATTTCATTAGTTCCTGCTGCTCTTTGTTTATTTGCAGCATCTCCGCATTCTGGGGTGGTTGTAATAACAAGGCAGCATCTATCGTTTCCAAGATATTGGGAGTCGCAGATGACTCTCCTCCATTTCCAGTAGGATTAACCTCACCGTTGTCAGCTCCAATGGTTCCCTCGGGAGATCTGTCACCACTAATAATCGGACTTCTTCTTCCATGAGCCATGATTTTGTAAAAGAAATCATCATCTCTCATAAGTATGACATATAACACTACATAGACGGGTATATAAATACCATATGCCATACTAATGCTAATTATCGCATCGGGTTCGGACACACTACCCAACTTCTAAGCATAGTTAAAATCCGATGTGGACTCAACTAGACACGGCCAGAAACTACCTCCTAGACCTCACAGTCCGATTAGAATCGAACTGCTCTGATACCACCAAATGAGACACCCCGTTGTGCCCCATTGTATTATTAAATTAGAACCTTATTATTTATTTACTTAATCGCACGCTTATTATTGAAAATACGTAAAAATTTAAAACTTAATTAATAATCATATAACTTCTACAAATATAAAACACACCAAACTATATTACATAAATACACACATAAGTATCCTTTATTTTACACAACAATGACAGGTAGTTATTTATAACTTGCTTATAACTAACGGAAAACAGAACATCTTATGTGACTCACTGGCCCTAAACTTACTACGCTACATTATTAGGATCAGTAGGCTGTTCTTCAGCGTCAACTTCATACGGAACGTAGTTCAACTCTTCAACAATCTCCGTCTCGTATGGGGTTCCATCCATCTCCTCAGTAACATAGTCGTCCATATGGTCTTCTAACGTAACAAAGTAGACATACACAAAAATACAGAAATAGGGAGATAAGAAACAGTTCTATCATCATAAGTGGAAAAGATTCATAGCATATAATACAACAATAGTCACAAACATGCATCACTCACAATCTACAATCATCCATACTTTATAACATCATCCTCTACCCTCCAACTCATGCAACTAAACCTTTATGCTGACGTGGCCACTACTAATCCTGTCACACATCCCTCGTTAGGAATGTCAGTCAGTCGTCCAAGTGACACGTTCCCCACGTCGGTGCACATTCTCATCCATGGTAAGAATGCTCATGCAAAGCAATGACACTATAGCTGCACAGTACCGTCGGTGCACACCCTGATTCTCTCTCCCACTCTGTCAAGGGTGCTCATGCATAGCAATGACACTATAGTTGCACAACTTAACTTCTAATTTGGAATGGTCCACGAGAACTTCGGACCTCGTGTATCTCAAATACACGGTTATGAATGAGACACCCCGTTGTGCCCCATTGTATTATTACATTAAATCCTTAATTATTTATTTACTTAATCGCGCGCTTAACGTTGAAAATATGTAAATCTTAAGACTTAATTAATAATTATATAACTTATGCAGATATAAAACATACCAATCTATTTTACATAAATACACACATGATATATCCTTTGTTTTACACAACACTGATTAGGGTATCCTCTCAGTAGGATCCCACACAGGTACTTATTTAAAACAAAATGCTTATAACTAACGAAAAACAAAAACGTCATATATGACTCAGTGGCCCTAAACTTACTACATTATATTATTAGGATCAATAGGTTGTTCTTCAGTGTCAACTTCATCCGGAACGTCGTTCAACTCTTCAACAATCTCCGTCTCATATGAGGTTCCATCCATCTCCTCAGTAACATAGTCATCCATCTGGTCTTCTAACGTAACGAAGTAGATATACACCAAAAATATAGAAATAGGGAGATAAGAAACAGTTCTATCATCATAAGTGGAAAAGATTCATAGCATATAATACAATAATAGTCACAGACACGCATCACTCAAATATACAATCATCCTCAATTCACTATATCATCCTCTACCCTCCAACTCATGCAACTAGACCTTTATGCTGGCGTGGCCACTGCAAATCCTGTCACACATTCCTCGGTAGGAATGTCAGTCAGTCGTCCAAGTGACACGTTCCCAACGCCGGTGCACATTCACACCCATGGTGTACATCCATTGTGAGAATGCTCATGCAAAGCAATGACACTATAGCTGCACAAGTCTGCCAGGTGCACACCCCGGTTCTCTCTCTCTCAACTCAGGTCAAGGGTGCTCATGCAAAGCAATGACACTATAGTTGCACAACTTAAATTCTAATTTGGAACGGTCTACAAGAACTTGGACCTCGTGTATCTCAAATACACGGTTATGAACATCAATGCAACATATGATTCTCACTGACTTTTATCAATAACAACCTAGTACCTCAAGCTTTTCCTCATAACCTCCACTTACATACTATATCACATTACTTCTATACCATAATAGCGAGGCACTTCTAATTCATATTTAAAACTCTCACCCAAACAAAATACCTCCGAGCAATATATATATCTTTCCTTAAAATCATCTAAGCATAGTATTAAACCCAAGCGGATCATGCATAACACATTAATCAACAGAATATTCCAACATCTCAATATCATATAAGGCAATTTATCACAACCAAATAATTAACAAAGTCGGACTACATCACGGCCTGGCCGTGATAGCCATCACGGTCGTGACGGACAACAAAGACAAGAATCCTACAACACGTAACCTGTCACGGCCTGGCCATGACAACCATCACGGCCGTGACAGACAAAGAAACATCCTCAATATCATAATTATTCAAACACCAAAACAATACGTCACATGCAGATGGAATACCTCAACCAGCGTATCACAAACAGTCAAAAGTAAATAATTCAAACATCCTCAAATATGAATAATCAACCTAAGGCGATAAACCTACAATTCCCAAATCGTCATTGGTTTTACGGAAAAGTTTCCAATACTATTTTGGTATTGTCGATTACTCGACCACTAGTATGGTTTAGGTCGCCCTACACCATTATTATAAATTATATACTACTTATCGGTTCCGACGATGGAATGGTTCTTTCCCCCACCTGAGTTTTCACCGGAAATACGTACACGACGATCCTCGTTATCCCGCCACGAGTTAACACCACCACCTTCATTCAAACAACATAACTATAATTAATCAACTAACAACCATCTAGGACACTTTAGGGCTAGGTTCGACCAAGACTTAGAAATAGGTTTAGGATTATCTTCTTAATGTCATCTTTTGGATCCTAATTACTAGAGTTTTAACTATCATAGATTACTTATTACAAAACTAAAATTTGAAACAAAATCCTCTAACCTTTATGGTTAGGGTTTCGGCTTCAACCAATTATCTAGGTTAGGAAGTTGAAAATTTGATTAACTTAAGGATTAATGATCCATAAGTTACATAAGCATGATTACTCACTTAAGCCAAGATTATGAACCAAGAACATGAACTAAAACTCAACTAGTTCTAAGAACTAGGGTTTCGGCCAAGGGCTGAGTTTGGGGTTAGAAATCTCTAAAATTTCTAAACTCTTGGATTTAATCAACATACAAAACCTAGAGTTGGATTCAAGTGTCACAAACAACTTTTGAATCACAAAACCATTAAGTGCTCATTCCTAGGGTTTCGGTTTTGATGAGATCAAATAGGCTTAAGTTTGATTTTTGATCTTCTATATACTTGAATACAAGAACTATCAAGATATAATCATGAATTAAGACATGAAAATGAAACAAAACCTAAGAACACAACTTTACCCTAGGTTCGGCCATGACCAGAAATCAAGGAAAGAAATTTCTCATGATCTTATGCTTTTAGATGATGAAAATAGAGATGATTATAAGATCATAGCAATTGGTTTCATGTCAAAAGGATTTTTCTAGAATTAGTTATGAATTTTTGAATCTAGCTTCAAGAACTTTAAACAAATGAAGAACATGTTGATCAAAGGCACAAACTCAAGAATCTTATGAAGAGAAAAGCTTAGAATAGCAAGATTAAGAGAGACTACCTCTTTATGATCAAAGAAAGTGATGATTTGGATGATGTTCTTCAAGGTTTCTTATGGTGTTCTTGAGAAACTTAAGGGAGAAGATGAACATAGTTAGGGTTTAGAACAGTTTTGGTATTTTGGGTGTATCTCTCAACATACTTATCCGTTTTGGATGATCTTTATGTCGTTGGAAAGAAGAGAGAAAGATGAACAACTTTCATGTTGAAAGTGTTTCGAGATTCAAAATAGAAACTGATAAGAATTGCTATGCAAAATCGGACGAGTTATGAACTTTTTGGAGCAAAGAACATGAAAATGGAAAAATGGCTTAAGGAAGAAGACAACTTATTTAAAGGAAGAAGAATCCAAACTTAAGGAAGAAGAAATCAAAACTTAATGAAGAAGAAATCAAAACTTGGTGAAGAAGAAATGCATACTTGGTGAAGAAGAAATGAATACTTGGTGAAGAAGAATTCAAAGCTTAAGGAAGAAGGTGTTGGTGCCGTGGGGGTTGGGCAAGAGTTTTGGGTCAATTTGTCAAATGACATTTTGTAGAAATTGTCATAAAAAGACAAGGGTATTTTGGTCATTTCATAACAAAATTAAATGTTGCCATAAATGTGCCATTTATTGCCATTTATGATAGGATAAACTCGTCATAAATGCTTGTCAAGTTGGTCAATCCAATGTCTCTGCTACTTTGCCGACTTCCCGATTCATCTGACTCAGGCTCTGCCTAGAGACATCTCGTCGTATAAGCCCGCAACAAACATAATATTTTAATTTTTTTACCAAAATTTTCAAAACTTTCAGTATCGTAGTAAATACGATAAAAATATTTTTCATCTCGTTCACGACTCAAAATTTGGTCTTCTGAGAAGTAACTTTTACTGTCAGTGAAAACACAGAAAACAGCAGACCGGCTTCCGTCTGAGTTTTCAACCAAAAACTTCCCCGTAACCTTATAAAAATAAGTATAACAAGGAAATGACCTTGGTTTATCAAAAATCATTTTCTAAGTCTCGGATAAAAATATATCTTTATATATTTATTACCGATATTACCAGGCAGCGAAAATCGGGGTGTTACATTACTACCCCTCTTAGAAACAAATTCCGTCCTCGGAATTTCTTAACTCAACACTAGACATCATCTTGTAATCTTATCTTAATCTAAAGCTCCAACAATATATTTCTCATCACTGTTTTTCCCCTAGGTGACAGCGGTAACTTCATAACAAAATTCATTCTTATATCGTTCTATTTATCCTCAAAACAATCCCTCACTACATTATATTCATTGTCCTTAACGTTTCACCTTGATCTATCATCCTTGAAGGACATAATTAAGACTTAATCATTTCATTCTTCTTACTACCGATCCACTAGAAAACTTTATTTCAACATCTAACTCCCGCAATTAACACCACAATCAATTCCAACATTTAACTTCTACAATTAACCGCAATTAACACCACAATTAATTTCAACATCTAACTTCTACAATTAACACCGAAATCAAACTACCCTAACTTCCTACTTCATGTATCCGAAATCAAACTACCCTAACTTCCTACTTCATGTATCCAATCACAGTCTTAGTTCCTTAAAATGTATTTCACTATTCTAGATTATATCAAAATCACACCTTTCAAGTCTCCAAATAAACATATCAACATTACGTAAGATAAAATCAAAAGAACAACACCTGTTAGGATTATCTAACTTAACAAATTTGAATTTTTCTAGTAACCTCAATTTACATCGAAAATCATCTTTTCTGCTCATATTCAACTTAGGTGAAATTACTATATACACTTTCGTTTACTCTTCCCAAACTCATACAATCCATCTTAACTACGATCATTAATCATTGCCCTAGATTCCATAATGATACTATGCCTCGATCAACATTTGATTTATAGTAATTGTCTTACTCACTAATATTGATCTTAATCTTACCAGTCATATCTATATCTCAAAACTCCCATCACTTCCTATTTATCCTACTATAGGGAAACAATACTTAGGTACTATACCTAGATTATATGTTGCTCAATCAAGTCTTAATTGTAATCCATAACCATCAGAGCTTAAGGTGAAATCCTAACTCACCATTTAAACAAGAACAACATATCATTATAACCATTATCTCAAAAATAAAAGGCTACAAAGCTTCAACCAAATAAATCCTATACTAGATAAGCTCCATACTAATTCGTTATCTCTTTATTATTTTTAAGGACTACCCATACTATCCAAATATATCAAGCACTTAATATAAAGTTCCCTTAATACCAATTATCCCACAACAATCTATACTTTCATTGTACTTGATTTTAAACAAGCATGAAAACCACAACCGACTAACTAAAAAAAACTTGCGGATTTCTGTTACCATCTTCAGACTTTCCCACCAAGAGCACGATTTCCACTTCCATAAGATCATCGACAAGTGTTTACAATAAATGTCATATTATTAACAACTATATGACACTGATGTCAAACACATACCTTATATGAAATCTGCAAAGTGAGAAGGTTCAACTCCCCTCACTGTAAACACTCTCCCAGTGACCCACTGTCCGCAATCTCTAGCTATATGACCAGGTTTTCCACAGTGGAAACAACTAGGGTTCTCCTTGCAATTTCTAACATGATGAGCTCCTCCGCATCTGAAGCAAACCAAGATCTTTTGCGGCTCCTGACCTGCTCCTGGATCTCTTCTCCTAGCTTCACCTCCATAACTTCCAGCTTCCTTACCAGCAGCTACAGTCTGATGCCTATTTCTCTGTCTACACTTACGAGCATAATGACCTGGTTTACCCCAATGGAAACAACTAGGTTCTTCCGTGCAATCTTTTAAATGATGCGATCCTCTGTATCCGAAGCAAGCATAGACTTGTTGTTGTTGATCCGATCTAACCACTAGGGTTGGTGCAACTGTCTGCACTGGTTTAGTATATGGTCCCCATCTCCCTTGAGAACCACTCTCTACCCTCCTTGGAGAACCTGATCGATTAGGGCCTCGACTTCTTGGTTGTTTCATCTCAGCATCTTGCCTCCGGGTCTATCTTTGTCTATAGCACCGCAACTATCAACCAACTCCGAAAAACACTGAATATCTAAAATACACTACAGCTCTTCGCAGCTCATGTCGCAATCCTTCTTCAAACCTTCTACACCGCCAATCCTCATCTGGGAATCTCTGATAGAATTCTGAAAACTTAATCAGAGCCTCAAAGCTTGATACATAATCGCCTACAGTCATGTTTCCTTGTCGAAGACTAGTAAACTTCCTCTCCTTCGCACGTCGGACTACATTCGGAAAATAATTCTCGAAGAAGCATTCAGTAAACAAGCGCCAAAGAGATAATCCTACCCTCTAACTCCAGTAATCTTATCTTACCTCTCCACCAAGACTCTACTTCTCCAGTTGGCATGTATGCAGCATAAGTCACTTTCCTCCCCTCCATGCAGCGCATGGTGTCAAATATCTTCTCTATCTCTTGTACCTACCATTCTGCCTTCTTTGGGTCATCGTCCCCTCGGAACTGTGGTGGCTTCCCTTTTAGGAAAATAATCAATTCTGCCTCCTCAGTTTCAATGGCTGTTATTTGATTCTGCAGTTCCTACTGCTCTTTGTTTATTTGTAGCATCTTCGTATTCTGCTGTGTTTGAAATAGCAAGGTAGCAGCTATCGTTTCCATGATATTGGGAGTCGCAGATGACTCTCCTCCATTTCCATTAGGATTAACCTCACCATTGTCAGCTCCAATGGTTCCCTCAGGAGTTCTATCGCTACTAATAATCGGACTTCTTCTTCCATTAGCCATGATTCTGTAACAGAAATCATCCTCTCTCATCAGTATGACATATAATACTACATAGATAGGTATATAAATACCATATGCCATACTAATGCTAATTATCGCATCGGGTTCGGACACACTACCCAACTTCTAAGCATAGTTAAAATCCGATGTGGACTCAACTAGACACGGCCAGTAACACATCCTAGACCTCACAGTCCGATTAGAATCGAACTGCTCTGATACCACCAAATGAGACACCCCGTTGTGCCCCATTGTATTATTACATTAAATCCTTAATTATTTATTTACTTAATCGCGGGCTTAACGTTGAAAATATGTAAATCTTAAGACTTAATTAATAATTATATAACTTATGCAGATATAAAACATACCAATCTATTTTACATAAATACACACATGATATATCCTTTGTTTTACACAACACTGATTAGGGTATCCTCTCAGTAGGATCCCACACAGGTACTTATTTAAAACAAAATGCTTATAACTAACGAAAAACAAAAACGTCATATATGACTCAGTGGCCCTAAACTTACTACATTATATTATTAGGATCAATAGGTTGTTCTTCGTGTCAAGTTCATCCGGAACGTCGTTCAACTCTTCAACAATCTCCGTCTCATATGAGGTTCCATCCATCTCCTCAGTAACATAGTCATCCATCTGGTCTTCTAACGTAACGAAGTAGATATACACCAAAAATATAGAAATAGGGAGATAAGAAACAGTTATATCATCATAAGTGGAAAAGATTCATAGCATATAATACAATAATAGTCACAGACACGCATCACTCAAATATACAATCATCCTCAATTCACTATATCATCCTCTACCCTCCAACTCATGCAACTAGACCTTTATGCTGGCGTGGCCACTGCAAATCCTGTCACACATTCCTCGGTAGGAATGTCAGTCAGTCGTCCAAGTGACACGTTCCCAACGCCGGTGCACATTCACACCCATGGTGTACATCCATTGTGAGAATGCTCATGCAAAGCAATGACACTATAGCTGCACAGTACCGCCGGTGCACACCCTGGTTCTCTCTCTCAACTCAGTCAAGGGTGCTCATGCAAAGCAATGACACTATAGTTGCACAACTTAAATTCTAATTTGGAACGGTCTACAAGAACTTCGGACCTCGTGTATCTCAAATACACGGTTATGAACATCAATGCAACATATGATTCTCACTGACTTTTATCAATAACAACCTAGTACCTCAAGCTTTTCCTCATAACCTCCACTTACATACTATATCACATTACTTCTATACCATAATAGAGAGGCACTTCTAATTCATATTTAAAACTCTCACCCAAACAAAATACCTCCGAGCAATATATATATCTTTCCTTAAAATCATCTAAGCATAGTATTAAACCCAAGCAGATCATGCATAACACATTAATCAACAGAATATTCCAACATCTCAATATCATATAAGGCAATTTATCACAACCAAATAATTAACAAAGTCAGACTCTGTCACGGCCTGGCCGTGATAGCCATCACGGTCGTGACAGACAACAAAGACAAGAATCCTACAACACAGAACCTGTCACGGCCTGGCCATGACAACCATCACGGCCGTGACGTGACAGAAGAAACATCCTCAATATCATAATTATTCAAACACCAAAACAATACGTCACATGCAGATGGAATACCTCAACCAGCGTATCACAAACAGTCAAAAGTAAATAATTCAAACATCCTCAAATATGAATAATCAACCTAAGGCGATAAACCTACAATTCCCAAATCGTCATTGGTTTTACGGAAAAGTTTCCAATACGATTTTGGTATTGTCGATTACTCGACCACTAGTAGGGTTTAGGTCGCCCTACACCATTATTATAAATTATATACTACTTATCGGTTCCGACGATGGAATGGTTCTTTCCCCCACCTGAGTTTTCACCGGAAATACGTACACGACGATCCTCGTTATCCCGCCACGAGTTAACACCACCACCTTCATTCAAACAACATAACTATAATTAATCAACTAACAACCATCTAGGACACTTTAGGGCTAGGTTCGACCAAGACTTAGAAATAGGTTTAGGATTATCTTCTTAATGTCATCTTTTGGATCCTAATTACTAGAGTTTTAACTATCATAGATTACTTATTACAAAACTAAAATTTGAAACAAAATCCTCTAACCTTTATGGTTAGGGTTTCTGCTTGATCCAATTATCTAGGTTAGGAAGTTGAAAATTTGATTAACTTAAGGATTAATGATCCATAAGTTACATAAGCATGATTACTCACTTAAGCCAAGATTATGAACCAAGAACATGAACTAAAACTCAACTAGTTCTAAGAACTAGGGTTTCGGCCAAGGGCTGAGTTTGGGGTTAGAAATCTCTAAAATTTCTAAACTCTTGGATTTAATCAACATACAAAACCTAGAGTTGGATTCAAGTGTCACAAACAACTTTTGAATCACAAAACCATTAAGTGCTCATTCCTAGGGTTTCGGTTTTGATGAGATCAAATAGGCTTAAGTTTGATTTTTGATCTTCTATATACTTGAATACAAGAACTATCAAGATATAATCATGAATTAAGACATGAAAATGAAACAAAACCTAAGAACACAACTTTACCCTAGGTTCGGCCATGACCAGAAATCAAGGAAAGAAATTTCTCATGATCTTATGCTTTTAGATGATGAAAATAGAGATGATTATAAGATCATAGCAATTGGTTTCATGTCAAAAGGATTTTTCTAGAATTAGTTATGAATTTTTGAATCTAGCTTCAAGAACTTTAAACAAATGAAGAACATGTTGATCAAAGGCACAAACTCAAGAATCTTATGAAGAGAAAAGCTTAGAATAGCAAGATTAAGAGAGACTACCTCTTTATGATCAAAGAAAGTGATGATTTGGATGATGTTCTTCAAGGTTTCTTATGGTGTTCTTGAGAAACTTAAGGGAGAAGATGAACATAGTTAGGGTTTAGAACAGTTTTGGTATTTTGGGTGTATCTCTCAACATACTTATCCGTTTTGGATGATCTTTATGTCGTTGGAAAGAAGAGAGAAAGATGAACAACTTTCATGTTGAAAGTGTTTCGAGATTCAAAATAGAAACTGATAAGAATTGCTATGCAAAATCGGACGAGTTATGAACTTTTTGGAGCAAAGAACATGAAAATGGAAAAATGGCTTAAGGAAGAAGACAACTTATTTAAAGGAAGAAGAATCCAAACTTAAGGAAGAAGAAATCAAAACTTAATGAAGAAGAAATCAAAACTTGGTGAAGAAGAAATGCATACTTGGTGAAGAAGAAATGAATACTTGGTGAAGAAGAATTCAAAGCTTAAGGAAGAAGGTGTTGGTGCCGTGGGGGTTGGGCAAGAGTTTTGGGTCAATTTGTCAAATGACATTTTGTAGAAATTGTCATAAAAAGACAAGGGTATTTTGGTCATTTCATAACAAAATTAAATGTTGCCATAAATGTGCCATTTATTGCCATTTATGATAGGATAAACTCGTCATAAATGCTTGTCAAGTTGGTCAATCCAATGTCTCTGCTACTTTGCCGACTTCCCGATTCATCTGACTCAGGCTCTGCCTAGAGACATCTCGTCGTATAAGCCCGCAACAAACATAATATTTTAATTTTTTTACCAAAATTTTCAAAACTTTCAGTATCGTAGTAAATACGATAAAAATATTTTTCATCTCGTTCACGACTCAAAATTAGGTCTTCTGAGCAGTAAACTTTTACTGTCAGTGAAAACACAGAAAACAGCAGACCGGCTTCCGTCTGAGTTTTCAACCAAAAACTTCCCCGTAACCTTATAAAAATAAGTATAACAAGGAAATGACCTTGGTTTATCAAAAATCATTTTCTAAGTCTCGGATAAAAATATATCTTTATATATTTATTACCGATATTACCAGGCAGCGAAAATCGGGGTGTTACATTACTACCCCTCTTAGAAACAAATTCCGTCCTCGGAATTTCTTAACTCAACACTAGACATCATCTTGTAATCTTATCTTAATCTAAAGCTCCAACAATATATTTCTCATCACTGTTTTTCCCCTAGGTGACAGCGGTAACTTCATAACAAAATTCATTCTTATATCGTTCTATTTATCCTCAAAACAATCCCTCACTACATTATATTCATTGTCCTTAACGTTTCACCTTGATCTATCATCCTTGAAGGACATAATTAAGACTTAATCATTTCATTCTTCTTACTACCGATCCACTAGAAAACTTTATTTCAACATCTAACTCCCGCAATTAACACCACAATCAATTCCAACATTTAACTTCTACAATTAACCGCAATTAACACCACAATTAATTTCAACATCTAACTTCTACAATTAACACCGAAATCAAACTACCCTAACTTCCTACTTCATGTATCCGAAATCAAACTACCCTAACTTCCTACTTCATGTATCCAATCACAGTCTTAGTTCCTTAAAATGTATTTCACTATTCTAGATTATATCAAAATCACACCTTTCAAGTCTCCAAATAAACATATCAACATTACGTAAGATAAAATCAAAAGAACAACACCTGTTAGGATTATCTAACTTAACAAATTTGAATTTTTCTAGTAACCTCAATTTACATCGAAAATCATCTTTTCTCGCTCATATTCAACTTAGGTGAAATTACTATATACACTTTCGTTTACTCTTCCCAAACTCATACAATCCATCTTAACTACGATCATTAATCATTGCCCTAGATTCCATAATGATACTATGCCTCGATCAACATTTGATTTATAGTAATTGTCTTACTCACTAATATTGATCTTAATCTTACCAGTCATATCTATATCTCAAAACTCCCATCACTTCCTATTTATCCTACTATAGGGAAACAATACTTAGGTACTATACCTAGATTATATGTTGCTCAATCAAGTCTTAATTGTAATCCATAACCATCAGAGCTTAAGGTGAAATCCTAACTCACCATTTAAACAAGAACAACATATCATTATAACCATTATCTCAAAAATAAAAGGCTACAAAGCTTCAACCAAATAAATCCTATACTAGATAAGCTCCATACTAATTCGTTATCTCTTTATTATTTTTAAGGACTACCCATACTATCCAAATATATCAAGCACTTAATATAAAGTTCCCTTAATACCAATTATCCCACAACAATCTATACTTTCATTGTACTTGATTTTAAACAAGCATGAAAACCACAACCGACTAACTAAAAAAGACTTGTGGATTTCTGTTACCATCTTCAGACTTTCCCACCAAGAGCACGATTTCCACTTCCATAAGATCATCGACAAGTGTTTACAATAAATGTCATATTATTAACAACTATATGACACTGATGTCAAACACATACCTTATATGAAATCTGCAAAGTGAGAAGGTTCAACTCCCCTCACTGTAAACACTCTCCCAGTGACCCACTGTCCGCAATCTCTAGCTATATGACCAGGTTTTCCACAGTGGAAACAACTAGGGTTCTCCTTGCAATTTCTAACATGATGAGCTCCTCCGCATCTGAAGCAAACCAAGATCTTTTGCGGCTCCTGACCTGCTCCTGGATCTCTTCTCCTAGCTTCACCTCCATAACTTCCAGCTTCCTTACCAGCAGCTACAGTCTGATGCCTATTTCTCTGTCTACACTTACGAGCATAATGACCTGGTTTACCCCAATGGAAACAACTAGGTTCTTCCGTGCAATCTTTTAAATGATGCGATCCTCTGTATCCGAAGCAAGCATAGACTTGTTGTTGTTGATCCGATCTAACCACTAGGGTTGGTGCAACTGTCTGCACTGGTTTAGTATATGGTCCCCATCTCCCTTGAGAACCACTCTCTACCCTCCTTGGAGAACCTGATCGATTAGGGCCTCGACTTCTTGGTTGTTTCATCTCAGCATCTTGCCTCTGGTCTATGCTGTCTATAGCACTGCAACTATCAACCAACTCCGAAAAACACTGAATATCTAAATACACTACAGCTCTTCGCAGCTCATGTCGCAATCCTTCTTCAAACCTTCTACACCGCCAATCCTCATCTGGGAATCTCTGATAGAATTCTGAAAACTTAATCAGAGCCTCAAAGCTTGATACATAATCGCCTACGAGTCATGTTTCCTTGTCGAAGACTAGTAAACTTCCTCTCCTTCGCACGTCGGACTACATTCGGAAAATAATTCTCGAAGAAGCATTCAGTAAACAACTGCCAGCAGATAATCCTACCCTCTAACTCCAGTAATCTTATCTTACCTCTCCACCAAGACTCTACTTCTCCAGTTGGCATGTATGCAGCATAAGTCACTTTCCTCCCCTCCATGCAGCGCATGGTGTCAAATATCTTCTCTATCTCTTGTACCTACCATTCTGCCTTCTTTGGGTCATCGTCCCCTCGGAACTGTGGTGGCTTCCCTTTTAGGAAAATAATCAATTCTGCCTCCTCGCTTTCAATGGTCTGTTATTTGATTCTCGCAGTTCCTACTTGCTCTTTTTTTATTTGTAGCATCTTCGTATTCTCTTTGTGTTTGAAATAGCAAGGTAGCGACTATCGTTTCCATGATATTGGGAGTCGCAGATGACTCTCCTCCATTTCCATTAGGATTAACCTCACCATTGTCGGCTCAATGGTTCCCTCGGAGTTCTATCGCTACTAATAATCGGACTTCTTCTTCCATTAGCCATGATTACGTAATGCAAAATCATCCTCTCTCATCAGTATGACATATAATACTACATAGATAGGTATATAAATACCATATGCCATACTAATGCTAATTATCGCATCGGGTTCGGACACACTACCCAACTTCTAAGCATAGTTAAAATCCGATGTGGACTCAACTAGACACGGCCAGTAACACATCCTAGACCTCACGATCCGATTAGAATCGAATCGCTCGATACCACCAAATGAGACACCCCGTTGTGCCCCATTGTATTATTACATTAAATCCTTAATTATTTATTTACTTAATCGCGGGCTTAACGTTGAAAATATGTAAATCTTAAGACTTAATTAATAATTATATAACTTATGCAGATATAAAACATACCAATCTATTTTACATAAATACACACATGATATATCCTTTGTTTTACACAACACTGATTAGGGTATCCTCTCAGTAGGATCCCACACAGGTACTTATTTAAAACAAAATGCTTATAACTAACGAAAAACAAAAACGTCATATATGACTCAGTGGCCCTAAACTTACTACATTATATTATTAGGATCAATAGGTTGTTCTTCAGTGTCAACTTCATCCGGAACGTCGTTCAACTCTTCAACAATCTCCGTCTCATATGAGGTTCCATCCATCTCCTCAGTAACATAGTCATCCATCTGGTCTTCTAACGTAACGAAGTAGATATACACCAAAAATATAGAAATAGGGAGATAAGAAACAGTTCTATCATCATAAGTGGAAAAGATTCATAGCATATAATACAATAATAGTCACAGACACGCATCACTCAAATATACAATCATCCTCAATTCACTATATCATCCTCTACCCTCCAACTCATGCAACTAGACCTTTATGCTGGCGTGGCCACTGCAAATCCTGTCACACATTCCTCGGTAGGAATGTCAGTCAGTCGTCCAAGTGACACGTTCCCAACGCCGGTGCACATTCACACCCATGGTGTACATCCATTGTGAGAATGCTCATGCAAAGCAATGACACTATAGCTGCACAAGATCGCGGTGCACACCCTGGTTCTCTCTCTCAACTCAGTCAAGGGTGCTCATGCAAAGCAATGACACTATAGTTGCACAACTTAAATTCTAATTTGGAACGGTCTACAAGAACTTCGGACCTCGTGTATCTCAAATACACGGTTATGAACATCAATGCAACATATGATTCTCACTGACTTTTATCAATAACAACCTAGTACCTCAAGCTTTTCCTCATAACCTCCACTTACATACTATATCACATTACTTCTATACCATAATAGAGAGGCACTTCTAATTCATATTTAAAACTCTCACCCAAACAAAATACCTCCGAGCAATATATATATCTTTCCTTAAAATCATCTAAGCATAGTATTAAACCCAAGCAGATCATGCATAACACATTAATCAACAGAATATTCCAACATCTCAATATCATATAAGGCAATTTATCACAACCAAATAATTAACAAAGTCAGACTCTGTCACGGCCTGGCCGTGATAGCCATCACGGTCGTGACAGACAACAAAGACAAGAATCCTACAACACAACCTGTTACGGCCTGGCCATGACAACCATCACGGCCGTGACAGACAGCAAACATCCTCACTATCATAATTATTCAAACACCAAAACAATACGTCACATGCAGATGGAATACCTCAACCAGCATATCACAAAC
This sequence comes from Sophora flavescens, assembly GCA_030762895.1. Classification (NCBI taxonomy): domain Eukaryota; kingdom Viridiplantae; phylum Streptophyta; class Magnoliopsida; order Fabales; family Fabaceae; genus Sophora; species Sophora flavescens. The sequence goes on from CM061064.1 coordinate 134,976,698, forward strand.
AATCAAAAGTAAATAATTCAAACATCCTCAAATATGAATAATCAACCTAAGGCGATAAACCTACAATTCCCAAATCGTCATTGGTTTTACGGAAAAGTTTCCAATACGATTTTGGTATTGTCGATTACTCGACCACTAGTAGGGTTTAGGTCGCCCTACACCATTATTATAAATTATATACTACTTATCGGTTCCGACGATGGAATGGTTCTTTCCCCACACCTGAGTTTTCACCGGAAATACGTACACGACGATCCTCGTTATCCCGCCACGAGTTAACACCACCACCTTCATTCAAACAACATAACTATAATTAATCAACTAACAACCATCTAGGACACTTTAGGGCTAGGTTCGACCAAGACTTAGAAATAGGTTTAGGATTATCTTCTTAATGTCATCTTTTGGATCCTAATTACTAGAGTTTTAACTATCATAGATTACTTATTACAAAACTAAAATTTGAAACAAAATCCTCTAACCTTTATGGTTAGGGTTTCGGCTTCAACCAATTATCTAGGTTAGGAAGTTGAAAATTTGATTAACTTAAGGATTAATGATCCATAAGTTACATAAGCATGATTACTCACTTAAGCCAAGATTATGAACCAAGAACATGAACTAAAACTCAACTAGTTCTAAGAACTAGGGTTTCGGCCAAGGGCTGAGTTTGGGGTTAGAAATCTCTAAAATTTCTAAACTCTTGGATTTAATCAACATACAAAACCTAGAGTTGGATTCAAGTGTCACAAACAACTTTTGAATCACAAAACCATTAAGTGCTCATTCCTAGGGTTTCGGTTTTGATGAGATCAAATAGGCTTAAGTTTGATTTTTGATCTTCTATATACTTGAATACAAGAACTATCAAGATATAATCATGAATTAAGACATGAAAATGAAACAAAACCTAAGAACACAACTTTACCCTAGGTTCGGCCATGACCAGAAATCAAGGAAAGAAATTTCTCATGATCTTATGCTTTTAGATGATGAAAATAGAGATGATTATAAGATCATAGCAATTGGTTTCATGTCAAAAGGATTTTTCTAGAATTAGTTATGAATTTTTGAATCTAGCTTCAAGAACTTTAAACAAATGAAGAACATGTTGATCAAAGGCACAAACTCAAGAATCTTATGAAGAGAAAAGCTTAGAATAGCAAGATTAAGAGAGACTACCTCTTTATGATCAAAGAAAGTGATGATTTGGATGATGTTCTTCAAGGTTTCTTATGGTGTTCTTGAGAAACTTAAGGGAGAAGATGAACATAGTTAGGGTTTAGAACAGTTTTGGTATTTTGGGTGTATCTCTCAACATACTTATCCGTTTTGGATGATCTTTATGTCGTTGGAAAGAAGAGAGAAAGATGAACAACTTTCATGTTGAAAGTGTTTCGAGATTCAAAATAGAAACTGATAAGAATTGCTATGCAAAATCGGACGAGTTATGAACTTTTTGGAGCAAAGAACATGAAAATGGAAAAATGGCTTAAGGAAGAAGACAACTTATTTAAAGGAAGAAGAATCCAAACTTAAGGAAGAAGAAATCAAAACTTAATGAAGAAGAAATCAAAACTTGGTGAAGAAGAAATGCATACTTGGTGAAGAAGAAATGAATACTTGGTGAAGAAGAATTCAAAGCTTAAGGAAGAAGGTGTTGGTGCCGTGGGGGTTGGGCAAGAGTTTTGGGTCAATTTGTCAAATGACATTTTGTAGAAATTGTCATAAAAAGACAAGGGTATTTTGGTCATTTCATAACAAAATTAAATGTTGCCATAAATGTGCCATTTATTGCCATTTATGATAGGATAAACTCGTCATAAATGCTTGTCAAGTTGGTCAATCCAATGTCTCTCGCTACTTTGCCGACTTCCCGATTCATCCGACTCGAGGCTCGCCTAGAGACATCTCGTCGTATAAGCCCGCAACAAACATAATATTTTAATTTTTTACCAAAATTTTCAAAACTTTCAGTATCGTAGTAAATACGATAAAAATATTTTTCATCTCGTTCACGACTCAAAATTAGGTCTTCCGAGCAAGAAACTTTTCTTGTCGGTGAAAACACGAGAAAACAAGGAGACCAAGCTTCCGTCTGAGTTTTCAACCAAAAACTTCCCCGTAACCTTATAAAAATAAGTATAACAAGGAAATGACCTTGGTTTATCAAAAATCATTTTCTAAGTCTCGGATAAAAATATATCTTTATATATTTATTACCGATATTACCGAAAAATAAAATCGGGGTGTTACATTACTACCCCTCTTAGAAACAAATTCCGTCCTCGGAATTTCTTAACTCAACACTAGACATCATCTTGTAATCTTATCTAAATCTAAAGCTCCAACAATATATTTCTCATCACTGTTTTTCCCTAGGTGACAACAGTAACTTCATAACAAAATTCATTCTTATATCGTTCTATTTATCCTCAAAACAATCCCTCACTACATTATATTCATTGTCCTTAACGTTTCACCTTGATCTATCATCCTTGAAGGACATAATTAAGACTTAATCATTTCATTCTTCTTACTACCGATCCACTAGAAAACTTTATTTCAACATCTAACTCCCGCAATTAACACCACAATCAATTCCAACATTTAACTTCTACAATTAACCGCAATTAACACCACAATTAATTTCAACATCTAACTTCTACAATTAACACCGAAATCAAACTACCCTAACTTCCTACTTCATGTATCCGAAATCAAACTACCCTAACTTCCTACTTCATGTATCCAATCACAGTCTTAGTTCCTTAAAATGTATTTCACTATTCTAGATTATATCAAAATCACACCTTTCAAGTCTCCAAATAAACATATCAACATTACGTAAGATAAAATCAAAAGAACAACACCTGTTAGGATTATCTAACTTAACAAATTTGAATTTTTCTAGTAACCTCAATTTACATCGAAAATCATCTTTTCTGCTCATATTCAACTTAGGTGAAATTACTATATACACTTTCGTTTACTCTTCCCAAACTCATACAATCCATCTTAACTACGATCATTAATCATTGCCCTAGATTCCATAATGATACTATGCCTCGATCAACATTTGATTTATAGTAATTGTCTTACTCACTAATATTGATCTTAATCTTACCAGTCATATCTATATCTCAAAACTCCCATCACTTCCTATTTATCCTACTATAGGGAAACAATACTTAGGTACTATACCTAGATTATATGTTGCTCAATCAAGTCTTAATTGTAATCCATAACCATCAGAGCTTAAGGTGAAATCCTAACTCACCATTTAAACAAGAACAACATATCATTATAACCATTATCTCAAAAATAAAAGGCTACAAAGCTTCAACCAAATAAATCCTATACTAGATAAGCTCCATACTAATTCGTTATCTCTTTATTATTTTTAAGGACTACCCATACTATCCAAATATATCGAGCACTTAATATAAAGTTCCCTTAATACCAATTATCCCACAACAATCTATACTTTCATTGTACTTGATTTTAAACAAGCATGAAAACCACAACCGACTAACTAAAAAAAACTTGCGGATTTACTCTACCATCTTCAGACTTTCCCACCAAGAGCACGATTTCCACTTCCATAAGATCATCGACAAGTGTTTACAATAAATGTCATATTATTAACAACTATATGACACTGATGTCAAACACATACCTTATATGAAATCTGCAAAGTGAGAAGGTTCAACTCCCCTCACTGTAAACACTCTCCCAGTGACCCACTGTCCGCAATCTCTAGCTATATGACCAGGTTTTCCACAGTGGAAACAACTAGGGTTCTCCTTGCAATTTCTAACATGATGAGCTCCTCCGCATCTGAAGCAAACCAAGATCTTTTGCGGCTCCTGACCTGCTCCTGGATCTCTTCTCCTAGCTTCACCTCCATAACTTCCAGCTTCCTTACCAGCAGCTACAGTCTGATGCCTATTTCTCTGTCTACACTTACGAGCATAATGACCTGGTTTACCCCAATGGAAACAACTAGGTTCTTCCGTGCAATCTTTTAAATGATGCGATCCTCTGTATCCGAAGCAAGCATAGACTTGTTGTTGTTGATCCGATCTAACCACTAGGGTTGGTGCAACTGTCTGCACTGGTTTAGTATATGGTCCCCATCTCCCTTGAGAACCACTCTCTACCCTCCTTGGAGAACCTGATCGATTAGGGCCTCGACTTCTTGGTTGTTTCATCTCAGCATCTTGCCTCTGGTCTATGCTGTCTATAGCACTGCAACTATCAACCAACTCCGAAAAACACTGAATATCTAAATACACTACAGCTCTTCGCAGCTCATGTCGCAATCCTTCTTCAAACCTTCTACACCGCCAATCCTCATCTGGGAATCTCTGATAGAATTCTGAAAACTTAATCAGAGCCTCAAAGCTTGATACATAATCGCCTACAGTCATGTTTCCTTGTCGAAGACTAGTAAACTTCCTCTCCTTCGCACGTCGGACTACATTCGGAAAATAATTCTCGAAGAAGCATTCAGTAAACAACTGCCAGCAGATAATCCTACCCTCTAACTCCAGTAATCTTATCTTACCTCTCCACCAAGACTCTACTTCTCCAGTTGGCATGTATGCAGCATAAGTCACTTTCCTCCCCTCCATGCAGCGCATGGTGTCAAATATCTTCTCTATCTCTTGTACCTACCATTCTGCCTTCTTTGGGTCATCGTCCCCTCGGAACTGTGGTGGCTTCCCTTTTAGGAAAATAATCAATTCTGCCTCCTCAGTTTCAATGGCTGTTATTTGATTCTGCAGTTCATGCTGCTCTTTGTTTATTTGTAGCATCTTCGTATTCTGCTGTGTTTGAAATAGCAAGGTAGCAGCTATCGTTTCCATGATATTGGGAGTCGCAGATGACTCTCCTCCATTTCCATTAGGATTAACCTCACCATTGTCAGCTCCAATGGTTCCCTCAGGAGTTCTATCGCTACTAATAATCGGACTTCTTCTTCCATTAGCCATGATTCTGTAACAGAAATCATCCTCTCTCATCAGTATGACATATAATACTACATAGATAGGTATATAAATACCATATGCCATACTAATGCTAATTATCGCATCGGGTTCGGACACACTACCCAACTTCTAAGCATAGTTAAAATCCGATGTGGACTCAACTAGACACGGCCAGTAACACATCCTAGACCTCACAGTCCGATTAGAATCGAACTGCTCTGATACCACCAAATGAGACACCCCGTTGTGCCCCATTGTATTATTACATTAAATCCTTAATTATTTATTTACTTAATCGCGGGCTTAACGTTGAAAATATGTAAATCTTAAGACTTAATTAATAATTATATAACTTATGCAGATATAAAACATACCAAACTATTTTACATAAATACACACATGATATATCCTTTGTTTTACACAACACTGATTAGGGTATCCTCTCAGTAGGATCCCACACAGGTACTTATTTAAAACAAAATGCTTATAACTAACGAAAAACAAAAACGTCATATATGACTCAGTGGCCCTAAACTTACTACATTATATTATTAGGATCAATAGGTTGTTCTTCAGTGTCAACTTCATCCGGAACGTCGTTCAACTCTTCAACAATCTCCGTCTCGTATGAGGTTCCATCCATCTCCTCAGTAACATAGTCATCCATCTGGTCTTCTAACGTAACGAAGTAGATATACACCAAAAATATAGAAATAGGGAGATAAGAAACAGTTCTATCATCATAAGTGGAAAAGATTCATAGCATATAATACAATAATAGTCACAGACACGCATCACTCAAATATACAATCATCCTCAATTCACTATATCATCCTCTACCCTCCAACTCATGCAACTAGACCTTTATGCTGGCGTGGCCACTGCAAATCCTGTCACACATTCCTCGGTAGGAATGTCAGTCAGTCGTCCAAGTGACACGTTCCCAACGCCGGTGCACATTCACACCCATGGTGTACATCCATTGTGAGAATGCTCATGCAAAGCAATGACACTATAGCTGCACAAGATCACCGGGCACACCCTGGTTCTCTCTCTCAACTCAGTCAAGGGTGCTCATGCAAAGCAATGACACTATAGTTGCACAACTTAAATTCTAATTTGGAACGGTCTACAAGAACTTCGGACCTCGTGTATCTCAAATACACGGTTATGAACATCAATGCAACATATGATTCTCACTGACTTTTATCAATAACAACCTAGTACCTCAAGCTTTTCCTCATAACCTCCACTTACATACTATATCACATTACTTCTATACCATAATAGCGAGGCACTTCTAATTCATATTTAAAACTCTCACCCAAACAAAATACCTCCGAGCAATATATATATCTTTCCTTAAAATCATCTAAGCATAGTATTAAACCCAAGCAGATCATGCATAACACATTAATCAACAGAATATTCCAACATCTCAATATCATATAAGGCAATTTATCACAACCAAATAATTAACAAAGTCAGACTCTGTCACGGCCTGGCCGTGATAGCCATCACGGTCGTGACAGACAACAAAGACAAGAATCCTACAACACAGAACCTGTCACGGCCTGGCCATGACAACCATCACGGCCGTGACAGACAGCAAACATCCTCAATATCATAATTATTCAAACACCAAAACAATACGTCACATGCAGATGGAATACCTCAACCAGCGTATCACAAACAGTCAAAAGTAAATAATTCAAACATCCTCAAATATGAATAATCAACCTAAGGCGATAAACCTACAATTCCCAAATCGTCATTGGTTTTACGAAAAAGTTTCCAATACGATTTTGGTATTGTCGATTACTCGACCACTAGTAGGGTTTAGGTCGCCCTACACCATTATTATAAATTATATACTACTTATCGGTTCCGACGATGGAATGGTTCTTTCCCCCACCTGAGTTTTCACCGGAAATACGTACACGACGATCCTCGTTATCCCGCCACGAGTTAACACCACCACCTTCATTCAAACAACATAACTATAATTAATCAACTAACAACCATCTAGGACACTTTAGGGCTAGGTTCGACCAAGACTTAGAAATAGGTTTAGGATTATCTTCTTAATGTCATCTTTTGGATCCTAATTACTAGAGTTTTAACTATCATAGATTACTTATTACAAAACTAAAATTTGAAACAAAATCCTCTAACCTTTATGGTTAGGGTTTCGGCTTCAACCAATTATCTAGGTTAGGAAGTTGAAAATTTGATTAACTTAAGGATTAATGATCCATAAGTTACATAAGCATGATTACTCACTTAAGCCAAGATTATGAACCAAGAACATGAACTAAAACTCAACTAGTTCTAAGAACTAGGGTTTCGGCCAAGGGCTGAGTTTGGGGTTAGAAATCTCTAAAATTTCTAAACTCTTGGATTTAATCAACATACAAAACCTAGAGTTGGATTCAAGTGTCACAAACAACTTTTGAATCACAAAACCATTAAGTGCTCATTCCTAGGGTTTCGGTTTTGATGAGATCAAATAGGCTTAAGTTTGATTTTTGATCTTCTATATACTTGAATACAAGAACTATCAAGATATAATCATGAATTAAGACATGAAAATGAAACAAAACCTAAGAACACAACTTTACCCTAGGTTCGGCCATGACCAGAAATCAAGGAAAGAAATTTCTCATGATCTTATGCTTTTAGATGATGAAAATAGAGATGATTATAAGATCATAGCAATTGGTTTCATGTCAAAAGGATTTTTCTAGAATTAGTTATGAATTTTTGAATCTAGCTTCAAGAACTTTAAACAAATGAAGAACATGTTGATCAAAGGCATAAACTCAAGAATCTTATGAAGAGAAAAGCTTAGAATAGCAAGATTAAGAGAGACTAACTCTTGATGATCAAAGAAAGTGATGATTTGGATGATGTTCTTCAAGGTTTCTTATGGTGTTCTTGAGAAACTTAAGGGAGAAGATGAACATAGTTAGGGTTTAGAACAGTTTTGGTATTTTGGGTGTATCTCTCAACATACTTATCCGTTTTGGATGATCTTTATGTCGTTGGAAATAAGAGAGAAAGATGAACAACTTTCATGTTGAAAGTGTTTCGAGATTCAAAATAGAAACTGATAAGAATTGCTATGCAAAATCGGACGAGTTATGAACTTTTTGGAGCAAAGAACATGAAAATGGAAAAATGGCTTAAGGAAGAAGACAACTTATTTAAAGGAAGAAGAATCCAAACTTAAGGAAGAAGAAATCAAAACTTAATGAAGAAGAAATCAAAACTTGGTGAACAAGAAATGCATACTTGGTGAAGAAGAAATTAATACTTGGTGAAGAAGAAATGAATACTTGGTGAAGAAGAATTCAAAGCTTAAGGAAGAAGGTGTTGGTGCCGTGGGGGTTGGGCAAGAGTTTTGGGTCAATTTGTCAAATGACATTTTGTAGAAATTGTCATAAAAAGACAAGGGTATTTTGGTCATTTCATAACAAAATTAAATGTTGCCATAAATGTGCCATTTATTGCCATTTATGATAGGATAAACTCGTCATAAATGCTTGTCAAGTTGGTCAATCCAATGTCTCTGCTACTTTGCCGACTTCCCGATTCATCTGACTCAGGCTCTGCCAATCTCGTCGTATAAGCCCGCAACAAACATAATATTTTAATTTTTTTACCAAAATTTTCAAAACTTTCAGTATCGTAGTAAATACGATAAAAATATTTTTCATCTCGTTCACGACTCAAAATTAGGTCTTCTGAGCAGTAAACTTTTCTCGCAGGGAAAACACAGAAAACAATGAGACCAAGCTTCCGTCTGAGTTTTCAACCAAAAACTTCCCCGTAACCTTATAAAAATAAGTATAACAAGGAAATGACCTTGGTTTATCAAAAATCATTTTCTAAGTCTCGGATAAAAATATATCTTTATATATTTATTACCGATATTACCAGGCAGCGAAAATCGGGGTGTTACAATGAACAACAATGCAGCGCATGATTCTCACCGACTTTTATCAATAACAACCTAGTACCTCAAGCTTTTCCTCATAACCTCCACTTACACTCTATATCACATCACTTCTATAAAATAATAGTGAGGCACTTCTAATTCACATTCAAAACTCTCACCCAAACAAAATACATCCGAGCAATATATATCTTTCCTTAAAATCATCTAAACATAGCATTAAACCCAGGCAGATCATGCATAACACATTAATCAACAGAATACTCAAACATCTCAATATCCTATAAGGCGGTTTATCACAACCAACTCATAATAGTACAATCAAATAAATAACAAAGTCGGACTCTGTCACGGCCTGGCCGTGATAGCCATCACGGCCGTGACAGACAACAAAGGCAAGTCAGATTCTGTCACGGCCTGACCGTGATAGCCATCACGGCCGTGACAGACACTGAACATCCTCAATATCCTAAATATTCAAACACCGAAATAATATGTCACATGCAGATGGAATACCTCAACCAGCGTATCACAGTAAATTTGATAACATAAAATCAAACATCCTCAAATACTTAAAATCAACTTAATGTCGATAAACCTACAATTCCCGAATCACCATTGGTTTTACAGAAAAGGTTTCCAATGGGATTTTGGTCTTGTCTATTACTCGACTACTAGTAGGGTTTAGGTCGCCCTACACCATTATTATAAATTATATACTACTTATCGGTTCCGATGATGGAATGGTTCATTCTCCCACCTGAGCTAGCACCGAAATCTCGAACTCGACGTTCCTCGCTATCACACCACAGCTTAATAGTTTCACCTTGAACCAAACAACATAACTATAATTAATCAAATGACAACCATCTATGACACTTTAGGGCTAGGTTCGGCCAAAACTTATAAAATAGGTTTAGGGTTATCTTCTTAATGCCATCTTTTGGATCCTAGTTACTAGAGTCTTAACTAACATAGATTACTTATTACAAGACTAAAATTTGAAACAAAATCCTCTAACCTTTAGGGTTAGGGTTTCGGCCCATATTAGGAAAATAGACTAGGAAATTTAGTTCGATTCAATCTCTTGGATTTAGATCATATAAGTATTAGAGAGCTCAAATCAAGCATTAGATTTCAAAGCGGCACCACTCCCAGTACGGTGTAGTTTGGGGACGAACCAAAGCAGAAGTTGGTGGGCATGTAACACCCGGGTGCCGACAAGGGCGGGGAGTGGTCGTCGGTGCAAGAAGGCATGGACAAGGAGCGGCTCCTGGCAGGCTTCTAGGCGGAGGGAGACATGAATGAACCGATTACATACCCGAATGAGAGGGATCCTGAGACTGTGTAGGTATGGGACTATACAGTTGAGGAAGGCTTATATGAATTGATTGGTACTACCTATACTAACAAGATGCATCTTATTTTCGGGAGCCCATCACTTAAGAACTCCACAGTTAAGCGTGCTAGACTTGGAGCAATTATGGGAAGGGTGACCTCCTGGGAAGTTTTCCCGGAAAGCGTGTGAGTGAGGATAAAGCATGCTGAAAAGACCTGTGTTGGTCTGTGGGGACAGTCGTCAATCCATAAAGCATCCAGGGACATTACAGATGGAAGACATCACAAGATCATAGAAATTGGTTTCACATTAAAAGGATTTTTCTACAATTTTCTAGAATTATTTGAAGTTCTAGATCTAGGAATGGAAATTTATGAAAACTTGATGATCATGGCTTGATCTTACAAAATAAATGAAGGATAAGTCTTAGATGATTAATGAGGAGAGCTTTTACCTCTTGAAGATTGAAGAAATGAAGAAAATGATCAACCTTCACTAAGTTGAAAACTGGACAGCTTGAGGGTGTGATGGTATTGTGAGTGTAACTAACAATATACTCATCCAAACATTACTAACTTTGACTTGATAGAAAGATAAGAAGAAAAGGAACAACTTTGGTGTTGAAGGTTTCATTTGGTTCGGATCATAACATGGGTGAAAAGGGACTTCTTTCTTCTGTTTCGGGGGTTACTGAGAATTCTGGGCAGTTTCGGTATTTTGATCCTATCTCCCAATCCACTTATGCGTTTTTGATGATCTTTAGCTTGATGGAAATAAGAGAGAAATAGAAACAACTTTTATGTTGAGTGTTTTGCGAGTTTCAGAGAGGAAGAGGGTCATATGTTTGGTGGGGATTCGGTGTTCTTAGGGTTTTGTAACTTAGTTGGTGAGGAAGATGAAGAGAATGAAGAAGATGAGTGAAATGGTGAGGGAGGCCACGGTTTGGAGGGTATTTATAGGGGTTGGTTGTGCCACTTTAGAAGGATCTAGTAGGAATGAGTTGGCTTGTTCAAAGGATTAAAGTGCAAATAATTCCTAGGGACCATTTTGCAAAGATTCAAAAAGTACAAGGACTATTTTGCAAATTGCCAATAAATTGAAATGATGACCATGTGCCACATTAAATGTGGTCTTATATTGACTATTCTTGGATGATTTTCTTCATGAGATATTTTAAGAAAAACCTAGAACATTTGAGAAGAGTTGAGAATATTGTAGAATGTAGTATAATATTGTAGAAGAATGTAGAACTTTGTAGAACATTCTAGAACATTCTTGACTCATCCAAAAATGATGAGGGCAGCCCCTTCTCCCTCATGGGCTTGCTCATGGGCCTAATAAATTTGGGCTTGGATTCATCTTTGTGGGGCCCACCAAAAGATTTAAGCTTAAGCATGACATAGGAAACTTGTAGGGTTTCAAATGGGCTTCATGGAATTAATCCATGGACAAGGAATTTGGGCTTCATGGCCACGGTCCATTAATAGATTGGAAACAAAGATTCTGGCCCAATTCACTTAGAAAACATAGGAACTAACTTAGGGACCAAAGTGTAATTAATAGAAAGTTCAGGGACTTAAGCATAAAATTCATAAATTTCCACTTTGACTTGTAGAATCTTCTAGACTTAAAAGTGTGACTCATCCCCATGAATCATCATGTATGACTCGTTATCCCGATCTCTTGACGGGTCTCTGTAGTTCCGTTTTCGACTTCGTCGGTTTCCTGATTAGGGTTTTGCGCCTGCGTAAAAGCGTAATATTTCGTTTTCGACTGAAAATTTTCAAACTAACCAAACTCGTTGGGAATATGATTTAAATATAAACCATTTCGTTCACGAGTCAAAATTAGGTTTTCTGCTTAGTAAAATTATACTGTTAGTGAAAACGCAGATCGATTTCCGTCTGAATTTTCAACCCAAATTTTTATCCTAAGTTTCTACCCTAAGATAGAGTATGAATATGATTTTTATTTCATAAAAATCAATCTCCATGAACTCGGATAAAAATATAAATAAATACATTTATACCGGTTAATACAGCGAAAATATTTTTACTGAAAAAATAAAAATCGGAAAATAAAAAGTAGGGTGTTACATTACTACCCCTCTTAGAAAAAAATTCCGTCCTCGGAATTTCTTAACTCAAAACTAGACATCCTCTTGTTATCGTATCTTAATCTAAAGATCTCACATTATATTTCTCATCGTTGTTTTTCCCGTAGGTGACAGCGGTAACTTCATAACATAATTCATTCTTATATCGTTCTATTTATCCTCGAAACAATCCATCACTACATTATATTCATTGTCCTTAACATTTCACCTTGATCTATCATCCTTGAAGGACATAATTAAAACTTAATCCTTTCTTTCTTCTTACTACTGATCCACTAGAGAACCTTATTTCTAACTCCCGCAATTAACACCGCAATCAATTCCAACATCTAACTTCTACCATTACCCGCAATTAACACCACAATCAATACAACCTAGCTTCCTATTTCATGTATCCAATCACAGTCTTAGTTCCTTAGAATGTATTTTTCTATTCTAAATTATATCAAAATCATACATCTCAAACTCAAAAGAACATCATTGCACCTCCTAATGCAACTAAAACCAAAGAAATTATCTTTCCTATTCATATTCAACTTTGGTAATACCATCAATCTTAACTATGAGCATTCGATCGTTGCCTTAGGATTCTCTTAGTAATACTATGCCTCGAACAACTTTTGACTTATAATAATGGTCTCACTCACTGATACTGATCTTAATCTTACCAGTCATATCTATATCTCAAAACTCCAATCACTTCCTATTTATCCTACTATAGGGAAACAATACTTAGGTACTATACCTAGATTATATGTTGCTCAATCAAGTCTTTATTGCAATGCATAGCCATCAGAGCTTAAGGTGAAGCCCTAACTCACCATTTAAACAAGAACAACATATCATTATAACCATTATCAAAAATAAAAGGCTACAAAGCTTCAACCAAATGAATCATATACTAGATAAGCTCCAAACTAATTCGTCATCTCTTTATTATTTTCAAGGACTACCCATACTATCCAAATATCAAGCACTTAAGATAAAGTTCCCTTAATACCAATTATCCCACAACAATCTATACTTTCACTTTACTTGATTTTAAACAAGCAGGAAAACCACAACCGACTAACTAACAAAACTTACGGATTTCTGTCGCCATCTTCAGACTTTCCCACCAAGAACACGATTTCCACTTCTGTAAGATCATCGAAAAGTGTTTACAATAAATGTCATATTCTTAACAACTATATGACAGTGATGTCAAACACATACCTTATATGAGATCTGCAGAGTGAGAAGGTTCAGCTCCCCTCACTGTAACCACTCTCCCAGTGACCCATTGTCCGCAATCTCTAACTATATGACCAGGTTTTCCACAGTGGAAACAACTAGGTTTCTCCTTGCAATTTCTAACATGATGAGGTCCTCCGCATCTGAAGCAGGCATAGACTTGTTGTTGTTGATCCAATCGAACCACTAGTGTTGGTGCAGCTGTCTGCACTGGTTTAGTATATGGTCCCCTTCTCCATTGAGAACCACTCTCTACCCTCCTTGGAGAACCTGATCGATTAGGGCCTCCACTTCTTGGTTGTTTCAGCTCAGCATCTTGCCTCTGGTCTTTGCTTTCTATAGCACTGCAACTATCAACCAACTCCGAAAAAAAAAACTGAATTTCTAAATGCACTACAGCTCTTCGCAGCTCATGTCGCAATCCTTCATCAAACCTTCTACACCGCCAATCCTCATCTGGGAATCTCTGACAGAATTCTGAAAAGTTAATCAGAGCCTGAAAGCGTGATGCATAATCACCTACAGTCATGTTTCCTTGTCAGAGACTAGTAAACTGCCTCTCCTTCGCACGTCGGACTACATGCAGAAAATACTTCTCGAAGAAGCATTCAGTAAACAACTGCCATCAGATAATCCTACCCTCTAACTCCAGTAATCTTATCCTACCTCTCCTCCAAGACTCTGCTTCTCCTGTTAACATGTATGCAACATGAGTCACTTTCCTCTCCTCCATGCAGCGCATGGTGTCAAATATCTTCTCTATCTCTTGTACCCACCATTCTGCCTTCTCTGGGTTATAGTCCCCTCGGAACTATGGACTGTGGTGGCTTCCCTTTCAGGAAAGTAATCAATTCTGCCTCTTCAGCTTCAATGGCTGTTATTTGATTCTGTAGTTCCTGCTGCTCTTTGTTTATTTGCAGCATCTCCTCATTCTGCGGTGGTTGTAATAACAAGGCAGCAACTATCGTTTCCATGATATTGGGAGTCGCAGATGACTCTCCTCCATTTCCAGTAGGATTAACCTCACCGTTGTCAGCTCCAATGGTTCCCTCGGGAGATCTGTCACCACTAATAATCGGACTTCTTCTTCCCTGAGCCATGATTTTGTAAAAGAAATCATCATCTCTCATAAGTATGACATATAACACTACATAGACAGGTATATAAATACCATATGCCATACTAATGCTAATTATCGCATCGGGTTCGGACACACTACCCAACTTCTAAGCATAGTTAAAATCCGATGTGGACTCAACTAGACATGGCCAGTAACTATCTCCTAGACCTCACAGTCCGATTAGAATCGAATTGCTCTGATACCACCAAATGAGACACCCCGTTGTGCCCCATTGTATTATTATATTAGAACCTTATTATTTATTTACTTAATCGTGCGCTTATTATTGAAAATACGTAAAAATTTAAAACTTAATTAATAATCATATAACTTCTACAAATATAAAACACACCAAACTATATTACATAAATACACACATAAGTATCCTTTATTTTACACAACACTGTTTAGGGTATCCTCTCAATAGGATCCCACACAGGTACTTATTTATACAACTTGCTTATAACTAACGGAAAACAAAACATCTTATGTGACTCACTGGCCCTAAACTTACTACGCTACATTATTAGGATCAGTAGGTTGTTCTTCAGCATCAACTTCATACGGAACGTCGTTCAACTCTTCAACAATCTCCATCTCGTATGGGGTTCCATCCATCTCCTCGGTAACATAGTCGTCCATATGGTCTTCTAACGTAACAAAGTAGACATACACAAAAATACAGAAATAGGGAGATAAGAAACAGTTCTATCATCATAAGTGGAAAAGATTCGTAGCATATAATACAATAATAGTCACAAACATGCATCACTCACAATCTACAATCATCCATACTTTATAACATCATCCTTTACCCTCCAACTCATGCAACTAAACCTTTATGCTGACGTGACCACTACTAATCCTGTCACACATCCCTCGTTAGGAATGTCAGTCAGTCGTCCAAGTGACACGTTCCCCACGCCGGTGCACATTCTCATCCATGGTAAGAATGCTCATGCAAAGCAATGACACTATAGCTGCACAGTACCGTCGGTGCACACCCTTATTCTCTCTCTCACTCTGTCAAGGGTGCTCATGCATGGCAATGACACTATAGTTGCACAACTTAACTTCTCATTTGGAATGGTCCACGAGAACATCGGACCTCGTGTATCTCAAATACACGGTTATGAACAACAATGCAACATATGATTCTCACTGACTTTTATCAATAATAACCTAGTACCTTAAGCTTTTCCTCATAACCTCCACTTACACTCTATATCACATCACTTCCATAAAATAATTGCGAGGCACTTCTAATTCACATTCAAAACTCTCAACCAAACAAAATACCTCCGAGCAATATATATCTTTCCTTAAAATCATCTAAACATAGCATTAAACCCAGGCAGATCATGCATAACACATTAATCAACATAATACTCAAACATCTCAATATCCTATAAGGCGATTTATCACAACCAACTCATAATAGTACAATCAAATAAATAACAAAGTCAGACTCTGTCACGGCCTGGCCGTGATAGCCATCACGGCCGTGACAGACAACAAAGGCAAGTCAGATTCTGTCACGGCCTGGCCGTGATAGCCATCACTGTCGTGACAGACACTGAACATCCTCAATATCCTAAATATTCAAACACCGAAATAATACGTCACATGCAGATGGAATACCTCAACCAGCGTATCACAGTAAATTTGATAACATAAAATCAAACATCCTCAAATACTTAAAATCAACTTAATGTCGATAAACCTACAATTCCCGAATCACCATTGGTTTTACAGAAAAGGTTTCCAATGGGATTTTGGTCTTGTCGATTACTCGACTACTAGTAGGGTTTAGGTCGCCCTACACCATTATTATAAATTATATACTACTTATCGGTTCCGATGATGGAATGGTTCTTTCTCCCACCTGAGCTAGCACCGAAATCTCGAACTCGACGTTCCTCGCTATCACACCACAGCTTAATAGTTTCACCTTGAACCAAACAACATAACTATAATTAATCAAATGACAACCATCTATGACACTTTAGGGCTAGGTTCGGCCAAAACTTAGAAAATAGGTTTAGGGTTATCTTCTTAATGCCATCTTTTGGATCCTAGTTACTAGAGTCTTAACTAACATAGATTACTTATTACAAGACTAAAATTTGAAACAAAATCCTCTAACCTTTAGGGTTAGGGTTTCGGCCCATATTAGGAAAATAGACTAGGAAATTTAGTTGGATTCAATCTCTTGGATTTAGATCATATAAGTGTTAGAGAGCTCAAATCAAGCATTAGATTTCAAAGCGGCACCTCTCCCAGTACGGTGTGGTTCGGGGACGAACCAAAGCGGAAGTTGGTGGGCATGTAACACCCGGGTGCCGACGAGGGCGGGGAGTGGTTGCCGGTGCAAGAAGGCATGGACAAGGAGCGGCTCCTGGCAGGCTTCTAGGTGGAGGGACACAAGAATGAACCGATTACACACCCGAATGAGAGGGATCCTGAGACTGTGTAGGTATGTGACTAAACAGTTGAGGAAGGCTTATATGAATTGATTGGTACTACCTATACTAACAAGATGCATCTTCTTTTCGGGAGCCCATCACTTAAGAACTCCACAGTTAAGCGTGCTAGACTTGGAGCAATTATGGGATGGGTGACCTCCTGGGAATTTTTCCCGGGAAGCGTGTGAGTGGGGACAAAGCATGCTGAAAAGACCTGTGTTGGTCTGTTGGGACAATCTTCAATCCATAAAGCAGCCAGGGACGTTACATATGGAAGACATCACAAGATCATAGAAATTGGTTTCACATTAAAAGGATTTTTGTACAATTTTCTAGAATTATTTGAAGTTCTAGATCTAGGAATGGAAATTTATGAAAACTTGATGATCATGACTTGACCTTACAAAATAAATGAAGGAGAAGACTTAGATGATTAATGAGGAGAGCTTTTACCTCTTGAAGATTGAAGAAATGAAGAAAATAATCAACCTTCACTAAGTTGAAAACCGGACAGCTTGAGGGTGTGATGGTATTGTGACTGTATCTCACAATATACTCATCCAAAAATTACGAAATTTGGCTTGATAGAAAGATAATAAGAAAAGTAACAACTTTGGTGTTGAACGTTTCATTTGGTTCGGATCATAAAAGGGGTAAAAAGGGACTTCTTTCTGCTGTTTCGTGGGTTGCTGAGAATTCTGGGCAGTTTCGGTATTTTGATCCTATCTCCCAATCCACTTATCAGTTTTTGATGATATTTAGCTTGTTGTAAAGAAGAGAGAAAGAGGAACAACTTTTATGTGAGTGTTTTCCGAGTTTCATAAAGGAATAGGGTCATGTGTTTGGTGGGGATTCGGTGTTCTTAGGGTTTTGTAACTTAGTTGGTGAGGAAGATGAAGAGAATGAAGAAAATGAGTGAAATGGTGAGGGAGGCCACGGTTTGGAGGGTATTTATAGGGGTTGGTTTTGCCACTTTAGAAGGATCTAGTAGGAATGAGTTGGCTTGTTCAAAGGATTAAAGTGCAAATAATTCCTAGGGACCATTTTGCAATGATTCCAAAAGTATAACGACTATTTTGCAAATTGACAATAAATTGAAATGATGACCATGTGCCACATTAAATGTGGTCTTATCTTTAATATTCTTGGCTGATTTTCTTCATGAGATATTTTAAGAAAAACCTAGAACATTTGAGAAGAGTTGAGAAGATTGTAGAATGTAGTAGAATATTGTAGAAGAATGTAGAACTTTGTGGAACATTCTAGAACATTCTTGACTCATCCAAAAATGATGAGGGCAGCCCCTTCTCCCTCATGGGCTTGCGCATGGGCCTAATAAATTTGGGCTTGGATTCATCTTTGTGGGGCCCACCAAAAGATTTAAACTTAAGCATGACATAGGAAACTTGTAGGGTTTCAAATGGGCTTCATGGAATTAATTCATGGACAAGGAATTTGGGCTTCATGGCCACGGTCCATTAATAGGTTGAAAACAAATATTCTGGCCCAGTTCACTTAGAAAACATAGGAACTAACTTAAGGACCAAAGTGTAATTAATAGAAAGTTCAGGGACTTAAGCGTAAAATTCCTAAATTTCCACTTTGACTTGTAGAATCTTCTAGACTTAAAAGTGTGACTCATCCCCATGAATCATCATGTATGACTCGTTATCCCGATCTCTTGACGGGTCTCTGTAGTTCCGTTTTCGACTCCGTCGGTTTCCTGATTAGGGTTTTACGCCTGCATAAAAGCGTAATATTTCGTTTTCGACTGAAAATTTTCAAACTAACCAAACACATTGGAAATATGATTTAAATATAAACCATTTCGTTCACGAGTCAAAATTAGGTTTTCTGCTCAGTAAAATTATACTGTCAGTGAAAACGCAGACCGATTTCCGTCTGAATTTTCAACCCAAAATTTTATCCTAAGTTTCTACCCTAAGATAGAGTATGAATATGATTTTTATTTCATAAAAATCAATCTCCATGAACTCGGATAAAAATATAAATAAATACATTTATAACGGTTAATACAGCGAAAATATTTTTACTGAAAAAATAAAAAACGAAAAATAAAAAGTAGGGTGTTACACCTTGCAATACTTTGTTTGGCTTATGAAGGTTCCATCTTGGCATTGTTTAATTTGAAGTCCAAGAAAGAAGGTAAGCTCTCGCATCATGGACATTTCAAATTCACTTTGCATTAGTTCACCAAATTCCTTGCATAAAGACTCATTAGTAGCACCAAAAATAATGTCATCAACATATATTTGAACAAGTAAGATATTGTGTGCTTTTGTTTTAGTAAATAGCGTAGTATCAACTTTTCCTCTTTTAAAGCCTTTCTCTAGGAGAAAATTGCTTAACCTCTCATACCAAGCTTTAGGAGCTTGCTTGAGTCCATAGAGGGCTTTAGTCAGTTTATAGACATGATTTGGGAACTCACTATCAACAAAGCCAGGGGGTTGGCTTACATATACTTCCTCTTGTATTATTCTATTTAAAAAGGCACTTTTCACATCAATTTGGTACAGTTTAAAGTTCATTATACAAGCATACGCTAAGAGCATTCTTATGGCTTCTAATCTAGCTACGGGAGCATATGTTTCATCATAATCAATTCCTTCTTCTTGATTGTATCCTTTAGCTACTAGTATAGCCTTGTTTCTTATTATTATTCCATTCTCATCCATTTTGTTTCTAAACACCCATTTAGTTCCGATTATTTGGTTACTTTTGGGTTTTGGAACTAAATCCCAAACTTTGTTCCTTTTAAATTGATTTAACTCCTCTTGCATTGCAATCATCCAATGTTCGTCATTAATAGCATCATCAACACATTTTGGTTCTATTTGAGATACAAAAGCCATGGTATTGCAAATATTCCTTAAAGAGTTTCTAGTAGTTACCCCTTTTGTAATCTCACCAATTATATTGTCTAGGGGATGATTCTTTGAAGCTTGCCACTCCTTAGGAAGATTATCTTGTTGAAGTTCTGCTTGAGTTTCTTTATTGCTTTCTTCATCTTCCTTTTCCTTGTTGCTCTCCTTTCCTTCATCAGATATCACTTCATCCCCAAGAGCTTCTGCATCATAAAAAATGTTCTTTCCCAACCTTTTGGGGTTAGTCTCATCGAATGTTATGTGAACAGATTCCTCTATTGATAAAGTATGCTTATTAAACACTCTATATGTTTTGTTAGTTAATGAATAACCTATGAAAATAACCTCATCAGCTTTGGGATCAAATTTCCCAAGATTATCCTTGCCATTATTTAGTACAAAACATTTACAGCCAAAGACATGAAAATGAGAAATGTTAGGTTTTCTTCCCTTGTAAAGTTCATATGGAGTTTACTTCAGAATTGGCCGTATTAGAACTCTATTTAAAACATAACATGCAGTACTCACAGCATCAGCCCAGAAATACTTTGGTAAATTAGAGTCACTTAATATGGTTCTAGCAATTTCTTCAAGTGACCTAGTTTCCTCTCAACTACTTTATTTTGTTGTGGAGTTCTAGGTGCAGAAAAATTGTGTTTTATACCATGTTCATCACAAAAGTTAGCAAACTCCTCATTTTGGAATTCTCCTCCATGGTCACTCCTAATTGAAACAATTTTCACGTCTTTCTCATTTTGAGCAACCTTAGCCATTTTCTTAAAAGCTTTAAAGGCTTCATTATTTTGTGCTAAGAAAAAGGTCCAAGTGAATCTAGAGAATTCATCAACAATTACAAGAGCATAGAGATTTCCACCAAAGCTTTTTGTCCTAGAAGGTCCAAAAAGGTCCATGTGAAGTAATTGTAAGGGTCTACTAGTAGAAACAGTGTTTTTAGCCTTAAATGAGGTTTTTCACTTCTTTACCCTTTTGGCATCATCACATAGGCCTTCTTTAACAAACTTTTTATTTGGTAAACCGATTACAAGTTCTTTGGAAATCAGTTTATTCAAGTGATCCATATGAATGTGAGCTATTCTCCTATGCCAAAGCCAATTTTCATCTTCTTTGGAAATTAAGCAACATGCATCATTGGAAATTAAGTTGTCTATGTCTAGCATATAGATGTTATTGATTCTATTTCCAATCAGTTTTATGTTATTATCATGAATAGATTCGATCATACACAATTTTGAGTTAAAGTTTACCTTGTAGCCTTTATCACATAATTGGCTTATACTTTGTAGATTGTGTTTGAGCCCTTCCACATAGAGAACATCCTCAATCTTGATTGCTGGATGTTTTCCTATTGTCCCAACACCAAGGATTCTTCCTTTATTGTTGTCTCCATAGGTGACATTTCCTCCTTCCTTGGGAGTGAAAGATGTAAATTTTGTGATGTCTCCGATCATGTGTTTGGAGCAGCCACTGTCCAAAAACTAGCTTGAGGTTTTGGCCTTCAAACACACCTACAAAACAGATTCTTTTATGCTTTTCCTTTAGGTACCCAAATCTGTTTGGGTCCTTTAGTGTTAGTAGCAACATAAGTTCCTTTTGGAACCCAAATTTGTTTAATGCCAACATGAATGTTCTTTCTAAGTCTACAAGTAGCAGCTGTATGACCTTTCTTTAGACAATAATAGCATTTAACAAAAGGACTAGTTGAGGAAATGGGTGGAACAAAAAGCTTTTTAAAAGATTTTTCATGTACCATTGGCTTATATCCAATTCCAGCTTTGTCATACACACCTTTTTGCTGTCCTAATATTGCATTTAAGTTATCTCTACCCGAAGTAAACTTAGATAGAGTT
Source organism: Sophora flavescens (assembly GCA_030762895.1). Classification (NCBI taxonomy): domain Eukaryota; kingdom Viridiplantae; phylum Streptophyta; class Magnoliopsida; order Fabales; family Fabaceae; genus Sophora; species Sophora flavescens. The sequence goes on from CM061064.1 coordinate 134,998,676, forward strand.
GTATTTAGTTTTTCAACTTCCTTTTCTAGTGTAGTGAATTTGGTGCAAATTGAACTAGATGCAAGTAATTTTGAATTTTCATCTTCTAGTTCTTTAAGCTTTATTTGTAAAGATGCATTATCACTACATTGTTTTGCGTTGATCTTTCTAGAAGATTTAAGTTGTTTACCAATTTTAACATATTCTTCATGCAATTCATCAAAAGCATCTTGTAACTCATCATAGGTAGGAGAGGAATCATTTACCTCGGTTTCACTATCACTTTGATGATTTGCCATGAGACAAAGGTTGGCTTCTTCATTTTCAGATTCACTACTGGTGGAATCCATATCATTTTCTTCCCAAGCTATGTATGCTCTTCTAGGCTTTCTTCCTTTCTTTTGTAGCTTTGGACATTCATTTTTGTAGTGTCCAAGCTTTCCACACTCAAAGCATTTGATTGTTGAGGAAGAGCTTTCACCTTTGTTCGTATTCTTTTTGGTAGGAAAACTGAATTGCTTCTTGTTTCTAATCTTCTTGATGAATCTTTTAAATTTCCTCACAAGCAATCACATGTCTTCTTCTTCGGATTCTTCACTTTCATCGAGATGTTCATCTTCATCACTTTCTATTGATTTTTTGGAAATATGAGCCTCGAGTGAGAGTCGTTTCTTCTTTTTCTCCTTATCTTCATGATCTTTCAATCTATTTAGTTCCAATTCGTGTTCTTTCAACTTGCCAAATAGAGTAGCAATATGCATCGTGTCAAGATCCTTTGCTTCAGCAATTGCAGTAATTTTTGGCTGCCATTCACGACTCAAACATCTCAAAATCTTGTTAATCTTTTTCTCATATGTGATTGTATGTCCGAGTCCTTCTAACTGGTTCACAATGTGTGTAAACCTCTTTTGCAGATCATCTATCTCCTCACCATTCTTCATGTGAAAGAGTTCATATTCATGGACTAGTGCATTCATCCTTGCTCTTTTCACATCGTTGGTTCCTTAATGAGTGAGTTGAAGAGTATCCCACATTTGCTTTACCGTTTTACAATTGGAGACCCGGAAAAACTCATCATAATTCAAAGCAGCTGTTATAATATTTTTTGCTTTAGCATTATAACCAACTCTTCTTTTATCATCATCATTCCAGTCATCTTTTGGTTTTGTTTGTTTATTTCCCTTAGCATCAAGAATAAATGGAACATAGGGACCATTTTCAACAGCATCTAAAACATCTAAACATGCAGCCTCAAGAAAGATAAGTATTCTCTCTTTCCAATACATGTATTGGGAGCCATTAAAGGCAGGGGGTCTAGTGAGTGAAGCCCCATCACCCAGGATATCATTTGTAGCCATCTCTTGAAGCTGTTAAGCTTTGTAACAAGAGTTTTAGCCCTAATGCCAATTGTTGGTAGTGGCTACGGTCTCAAGAAGGGGGAATTGAGATATTGAAAACTTATTCAACAACTTAAAGTAAAACAATGTTTCTTTTAAAGAAAATTGGTTTTCACTCAATTTTAATTCGCAAGAATTAGGTTATGAAACAAGTGATGATGACAAGAAAAATTATAAGTAGTAACAACAGATTTTAACACAGATTGCAGATTAAAGATTCAAGTTAACAAGTATATGGAGTTTAGGGATAAGAAGAACACGCAAACCGAGTTATCCTGGTTCGGTTGAGACACCCCGTTGTGCCCCATTGTATTATTAAATTAGAATCTTATTATTTATTTACTTAATCGCGCGCTTATCGTTGAAAATACATAAAAATTAAAACTTAATTAATAATCATATAACTTCTGCAAATATAAAACACACCAAAACTATATTACATAAATACACACATAATTATCCTTTATTTTACACAACACTGTTTAGGGTATCCTCTCAGTAGGATCCCACACAGGTAGTTATTTATACAAACTACTTATAACTAACGGAAAATAAAAATGTCTTATATGACTCACTGTCCCTAAACTTACTACACTATATTATTAGGATCAGTAGGTTGTTTTCCAACATCAGCTTCATACAGAATGTCATTCAACTCCTCAACGACCTCCGTCTCGTACAAGGTTCCATCCATCTCCTCAGCAACATATTCGTCCATCCGGTCTTCTAACGTAACAAAGCAGACATACACAAAAATACAGAAATAGGGTGATAAGAAACAATTCTATCATCATAAGCGGAAAAGATTCATAGCACATAATACAATAATAGTCACAAACATGCATCACTCACAATTTACAATCATCCATACTTTATAACATCATCCTCTACCCTCCAACTCATGTAACTAAACTTTATGCTGACGTGGCCACTACTAATCCTGTCACACATCCCTCATTAGGAATGTCAGTCAGTCGTCCAAGTGACACGTTCCCAACGCCGGTGCACATTCTCATCCATGGTGAGAATGCTCATGCAAAGCAATGACACTATAACTGCACAGTACCGTCGGTGCACACCCAGATTTTCTCTCTTAACTCTGTCAATGGTGCTCATGCATAGCAATAACACTATAGTTGCACAACTTAACTTCTAATTTGGAACGGTCCACCAGAACTTCGGACCTCGTGTATCTCAAATACACGGTTATGAACAACAATGCAACATATGATTCTCACTGACTTTTATCAATAACAACCTAGTACCTCAAGCTTTTCCTCATAACCTCCACTTACATTCTATATCACATTACTTCTATAAAATAATAGCGAGGCACCTCTAATTCATACTCAAAACTCTCACCCAAAAAAAATACCTCCGAGCAATATATATCTTTCCTTAAAATCATCTAAGCATAGTATTAAACCCAGGCAGATCATGCATAACACATCAATCAACAGAATATTCAAGTATCTCAATATCATATAAGGCAATTTATCACAACCAACTCATAATAGTCCAACCAAATAAATAACAAAGTCAGACTCTGTCATGGCCGTGACAGACAACAAAGGCAAGGATTCTACAAAACAGAACATGTCACGGCCTGGCCATGACAACCATCACGGCCGTGACAGACACTAAACATCCTCAATATCATAAATAATCAAACACCGCAATAATACGTCACATGCAGATGGAATACCTCAACCAGTGTATCACAGTAAATTTGATAACATAACATCAAACATCCTCAAATACTTAAAATCAACTTAATGTCGTTAAACCTACAATCCCCGAATCACCATTGGTTTTACAGAAAAGGTTTCCAATGGGATTTTGGTCTTGTCGATTACTCGACTACTAGTAGGGTTTAGGTCGCCCTACACAATTATCATATAATCTACTACTTATCGATTCCGACGATAGGTTGATTCTTTCCCCCACCTGAGTTATCACCGGAAACACGAAAACGACGATCCTCGTTATCCCGCCATGAGTTAACAAAACCACCTTCAAACAAATCAACAATAAAACAAATGAATCAACAAATCTAAATATGGACATATGGTACTAGGTTCGGCCAACTCATCCAAATGAGGGTTAGAGTTCTTTTCTCAACCTAAGCTTTTGGATACTAATTACTTAGGTCCTAGGTAGCCTAGATACATTGCTATGACTTGAAAACATGAATAAAATATTCCAAGCCCTATTTAATTGAATTTCGGCCTCACAAAGAAAATTAGGCTAGGGATTTTTGCTGAACCTAAGCTCTTGGATTTAAGCTATACAAGTACTATAGAACTTAAATCAAGTACTAACTTTCAAACAAAACAACAAAACATGAAAACCACTTTTATACTCAGTTTCGGCCTCAATTAGAAAATAGGGAAGGAAAATGATTTTGATCACATTCTCTTGGATAAAGAAATTACGAATCATAACTAGATCATAGAAATTGGTTTCACATTTTTATGATTTTTCTACAATTTTCTAGAATTATTACAAGTTCTAGATCTAGAAAAGGAAAACTATGACATATGAAGAACAAAAGCTTAAACAAGAGATGAGATGATCATGTTACCTCAAGTGTATGAAGAATATGGAGAAAGATGATGATCTTGACAAGTTCTTCAATGGAAGCCCTTGGAGCTCTTGAAGAAGAAAATGGAGTTTTGGTGATTTGTGAAGAAATGAAGAAAGATGAAGAAGATGAAGAAGATGAGTGAAATAGTTAGGGGAGGCCACGGTTTGGAGGTCTTTTATAGGGAAAATCTTAGGCCTTGTTTGGTTTTTAACTTTTAGATTAATGGGTTTTGTGATTATTTAATTAATATAAGCTTAACCATAGTTAATAATTAACCTAACAAAGGTTACTTTGCTTAACTATGATTAATAAATATGTGGCTCACATTTGATGGAGGTGAGGCTGATTTTGGGCCACACAAAGTGACTCACTAATGAGTCACCGATCCTATCCGTCAGCGGTTCCCGGAAATTCCTTATGCAGCTCCGTCGTTTACCCGATTTCGGTTTTTGAGAGGAAAATAATGAAATCAAAGCAAAATGAAATAGGTATGGTTGAGTATATATGGATGCACGAAATTGAGGAGATGAGGGAGTATTTTGGGGGTATTTTGGTCTTTTTCACATAAAAGCTTGGGGGTATTTTGGTCTTTTTCACATAAAAGTCATGATTACTAGCATTTAATACTCATAAATGTTGGGTGACTCATCCTCCATGAGTCTCTGTAGATGTTATCCCTCTCTCGGTCTCTCGTAGTTCCGTTTTCGACTCGTCGGTTTTCACGATTAGGGTTTTACGCCTGCGTAAAAGCGTAATATTTCGTTTTCGACTGAAAATTTTCAAACTAACCAAACTCGTTGGAAATATGATTTAAATATAAACCATTTCGTTCACGAGTCAAAATTAGGTTTTCTGATCAGTAAAATTATACTGTCAGTGAAAACGCAGACCGATTTCCGTCCGAGTTTTCAACCCAAATTTTTATCCTAAGCTTCTACCCTAAGATAGAGTATGAATATGATTTTTATTTCATAAAAATCAATCTCCATGAACTCGGATAAAAATATAAATAAATACATTTATACTGGTTAATACAGCGAAAATATTTTTACTAAAAAAATAAAAATCGGAAAATAAAAAGTAGGGTGTTACATTACTACCCCTCTTAGAAAAAAATTCCATCCTCGGAATTTACATACTTCAGAAAAGATGTGGATATCGTTGTTGCATATCTGCTTCACGTTCCCAAGTAGCATCTCCAGTAGTTTCATCCCATATGACCTTAACCAAAGGAATTTGTCTACCACGAAGCTCCTTAATCTCTCTATCTGCTATCCTTACAGGTAGAGCCTCATACTCTAGATTCTCTCGCAGTTGTATAGACTCAGACTCAATAACATGTGAAGGATCAGGATAATATTTTCTCAACTGAGAAACGTGAAAGACGTCATGAAGGTTAGCAATGTTAGGTGGTAAAGCAATATGATAAGCTACTGGACCAATCCTTCGAAGAATATGGAAAGGTCCGATGAATCTAGGAGTAAGTTTTCTAGTTTTGATAGCCCTGCCAATTCCGGTCTTCGGAGTGACTCAAAAACACGTGATCACCCTCCTGGAATTCTAAAGGTCTCCTTCTCTTGTTACTGTAGCTCATTTGCCTATCATGTGCTTCCTTCATCTTTTCCCTTATCTTCCTAACTTGTTCCGTAGTCTGTTGCACCACATCTGGACCTAAGACTTGATTTTCACCAATCTCATACCAACATAACGGGGTCCTACACTTCCTACCATACAAAGCCTCATATGGTGCCATCCATATACTACTGTGAAAACTATTGTTGTAAGTAAATTCAACCAATGGCAAGAACTCATCCCAACTGCCAGTGTGTTCCAAAACACAAGCTCCTAAAAGATCCTCTAATGATTGAATCGTTCTTTCCGAGTGTCCATCTGTTTGGGGATGATAAGCAGAACTCATCCTCAACTTGGTCCCTAAAGCATGGTGTAACTGTTTCCAAAATCTAGATGTAAATCTAGGATCTCGGTCTGAGACAATGCTCGATGGCACACCATGCAACCTAACAACTCGGTTGATGTAGATTTGGGTCAACTTCTCCAAACTATAGCTTTCACCCATAGGTAAGAAGTGAGCACACTTCGTCACAGGATGATAGGGTTGTTGATAACGATTATTTCCTGGTGCTCGATAATACGGTTTACTCTGGACCTGCTTCCCTTTCTAGTTCTGGTATTGACCTTTGGATTTTGATGGTCCTCCCGCATAACCTCTGTTATCTCTTCCCTTCCTCATTTGCTCTATCTTTCTACATTTCTCAACCAAAGCTTGAAAATTCCTGATTTCCAACGGAAGTACAGATTCCTTAATCTCGAACCGTAATCCTGCTTCAAAACATTCACACTTCCAATCTTCATCCGGATTGTTTTGAAAAAAGCGAAAGTATTTGGCCAATGACTCAAATTTAGCTGCATACTCTCCTACAGTTAAATCCCTTTGAGATAAACGTAAAAATTCCTGCTCCTTCTCTGCTCGAGCGCTTTGTGGAAAATACTTGTTCAGAAACATGTTCTTAAATATCTCCCAAGTAATCACCTGATTTTATACTTCTAATAGTTGCTTAGTACCTCTCCACCAGTATTCAGCATCTCCTAACAGCAAATGGGTAGCATACTGTACCTTCACTCCTTCTGGACTATTGATCAATTCAATAATCTTCTCCACTTCCTGAATCCATAAGTCAGCCTTAACAGGATCCAAATCTCCATGAAATTGTGGAGGATTCTGGCGTCTAAATGCAGTCAGACTTCTACCTTCAGCATCCTGTTCCGCTCGAATTTGTTCCTGCAAATTCTGGGCAGCCATCGTTGCAGTTTGTTGTATAATAGCAGCAGCTACATCCGCCATTGCTTGTGCAGCAAAGTTCATACCTCCCCCTTCTTCATAATTTTCCTCAAAATTCTCTTGACCATTAACATGACCACCTCTACGACCTCTTCCTCGACCACGTCCACGTCCACGACCACGTCCACGTCCACGTCCAAGTCCACCCTCTGGTTCCATAACTGACCTACAAGACATAATCAGTTAAATGGCAACCAGAAAATAAGACTTTAATCTAATAACTAACACATATTACTTCTAAGAAGTAATTCAAACAATTCTCTTCAGAGATCACACAACATCAACACAACAGACCTACTCCCAAAGATTTCCCGAAAGACTCGACCAGCTCTGATACCACTAATGCGACACCCCCTTTTCAGGTATCACATTTACGTAACATTACCTAAACATCCAACTAAATAAAATATTAAGTTGCTGGTTTTTCTTCGGAAAATAATATGCATTTTGTAATTCCTTATACTTCTTTTAAAAATAGTGATAAATTTTTTTTTTCCTTTTCCGCACATGCATTTAAACATTCATAATATAATATACATCACTATATATATATCACATATACTTTAATATTTTACAATTGACCTTTTTTGTACTAGGTCACCATCCACTTGTCCAACATATTTTACATCATCAGAAATTTTTACAACTAAGTCATACTAAGTCATAGTGGGTGTCTGAAAATACTACGCAAAACATGACTCTCAAGAGTCACTAAGTCAGACTATCCTATAATTCCCACTCTTCCTAAAACTACTTCCTAAGCTGGTCACAACTATATAAAACCATTGGGAAGCCCAGCGTACACTCCCTCACCTCCTGATGATGTGTCTGGAGAGGATACAACAGCCCCCTCTCCCGCAGCTCCAGACCCTTCATCTGCTATAGGAACATAGTCAGGATTTTCCACTGGATTCTCCTCTGGGTCTTCCTCCATCTCCTCAGGAATGTTCTCTGGAACTAATATAATAGGTGCATGAGGTGATCCTGGTGCAACTTGCTGTAGTGGTTGAATGTACTGCGGCGGTTGGTGTTCCAGACTCCCATGTTGTACTAAATGTTGTAGTATCATCCAGATGGGTGGTAGCAATATCTCAATGGTTTCCCTGCTATGAACTAACTCTTGTGGTCCTTCAGCAACTGTACCTCGGAGTGTCCTTAACGGACCAGTATAGGTAGCACTCCGAGCCCCGGGGTTGATAACCCAGGCATCCCCTCTATCAGCGTTGTCAAACGTCAGGGATTGTACCCCCGAGTAGTTCAAATCCACCTATTCCGGATCCATCTAAAATGTTTGTAAGGGTGAGTTTCTAATATATGAGTTTTATAAGACAACCCCATGCACGACTCTCAAATAGCAATTACCAAATATGCACAATATAATGTCATGAATTCTAACAGTAAAATGATATAACTCACAGGGCTTCATGCCCGACAATCATCGTCATTTTTATAAAAATGCATGACACTTCTATATTCAATTTCTAATTTGATACCTAATCTCCGGAGATCCCACAACTTTCTGTTTCGTTTCAAGCTGATCAGGCTCGCACATGGTGCATTGTAAAAACGAACAAAACAATGCCCAAGCACATCACATAACACACTGGTCTCACTCAGATATGCCAGGGTTATAAATCACATCACATAACACACTGGTCTCACTCAGATACTCAGATATGCCAGGGTTATAAATCACATCACATAACACACTGGTCTCACACAGATATGCCAGGGTTATAAATCACTGCGAATTATGGAATTTATTTTCCATAACCTATTGCGTCACTCAGATTGCAATAGTTAACGCATAAACTTGGACACTCAGTCCTATAAATTTGGACACAGAGTCCTACAATTTTGGACACACAGTCCTAGAAAAGATACATTGATCCACTCCGGACCTCAATGATCATCATCTCCTGGCACGTCTGCCATATACATTGATCCACTCTGGATTCAATGCCCATTTACATGACACAATTGCCATTGAATGCATGAGAAAAACTTTTATTCTCGCTTTGTTTTCTTTGTCGTAATAATCTTTCCCTGTCGAAGCACAAAGCTTAACGACCATGCTTAATCTTTTTAATTAAGACTTTTCACTTAAAACAAATACAGGACACACAGTCAAAATCTTTTAATCTCAACATAGGACATACAGTCCGAATGCTCAATCACGATGCCCTTAAACCGATGCACCAGTTTTGGGCTCGCGGATATGGAACTCACACTTTCCACATCAATTTAGGACACACAGTCCAAAAACAAAACTTGCAGGACACTCCGTCCCATAACACAGATCCTTGATCTACGTGTCCATACAACACTAGAACCCCGACGTCTCGGTTTCTAGGCTCATTTATCTGCTTGTAAAACATTTTACTCAGTGAAAAACAAAATAAAGGCTTTGAAAACTCATCCAAGTTTAACGGAATATTTTTACTGAATAAAACATTGTTACATAAATTCTTTTTCTGAATTTCAAAAATCATTTATAATTTTCTTTGATTTCTAATTATTTCTCTTTAAGAAATAATTTCCAATAAAGATTAACAAAACAAAAATTTTAATAAATAAAAATATTAAATAAATAAATTTCGAAATTTTAAAATAATTAAATATTTAATATTAAATAATATTAATTAAATAATATTAAATAACTAATATTACTTCTTTGTCAGATGTAATTGTTCTGACTGCTGTAATTATTATTTTTGGAACTTAATCACTTTAAATAACATTTTATAATATACTTGAATTTATTATATAAAAATTAGAGCCTGTGAAAAATTTCACGGTTTTGCCCTTACTATTGCTTATTTACACTGTTTTCACAAAATATTATTAAAATAATATTATTATATTTTTTTTTTCATTTTTCTCAAAATGTTCTAAATTAATCCATCTGATTAATTATCCATGCTTATTAAGGTTTTTATCCTTAATTAAAAATTTTAACACTGACCAATGTCAGGTTAATCAGTCCAACACTCAACAGCAGATAAATTCCAATCACTAAATGACATGGCATATATCAATTTATGACATATATCTCAATTATAATATAAACAAATAATCATAATCATGTAAGTTCACACATCACTTCAATTCAATTACTCAGATAAACATCACATCAATTTAGAAATTAATAATAAACAGTATAATATAATAAACTATTGCATACATAAAATTAATACATGACTCCACAAACAAGCATGAGATTATCTCAACTCCCCAGGCATACCCCCCTTACCTCTTGATGGCCACACTAAATTTCCTGTTACTTTTCTGATTCTTGATCTGATTTTTTTCTCCGTCAGCTTGACTCAGCTAACTCAGTTATTTCCTTCAAACAAATTACAATCAAAATAAATCAAATCAAACAACAATTCACTTGGTTTATGAAGGTTAGGGTTCGGCTTCAACCCATTATCTAGGTTAGAAAAATTTAAAATTTGATTAACTTAAAGATTAATGATCCATAAGTTAATTAAGCATGATTAATCACTTTAATCATGATTATGAACTAAGACATGAACTAAACCCTTCTAGTTCTAAGAACTAGGGTTCGGATTTCATCAAGCTCCATAGGCTAGGAATTTTAAAACTTCATCAACTTTTGGGATTTAATCAATTTACAAAACTTAGGGTTTGATTCAAGTATTACAAACAACTTTGAATCACAAAACCCTTAAGTTCACAAATCTAGGGTTTCGGTTTTGATGAGATTAATAGGTTAAAGGTTGATTTTCTTGATCTTCTATATACTTGAATACAAGAACTAGCAAGATACAAAAGGATTGAATCATGAATCAAGTCATGAAAATGAAACAAAACCTAAGAACTCCAAGTTAACCTAGGTTCGGCCATAACAAAAAATCAAGGAAAGAAATTTCTCATGATCTTGTGCTTCTAGATGATGAAAGTAGAGATGATTATAAGATCATAGCAATTGGTTTCATGTCAAAAGGATTTTTCTAGAATTAGTTATGAATTTTTGAATCTAACTTCAAGAACTTTAAACAAGTGAAAGAACATAGGATTCTTAGTCATGAATCTCTCAAAAGTTGTGAAGAGAAATGATTTATATGATAAGAGAGTAAGGTATTACCTCTTGTTGATCCAAGAAAACAAGATTTGGATGAGGTTCCTTTGAATTTGTACTATGATGGTTCTTATGGCAACTTATGAACTTTGAAGAAAAAGAACTTGAAAATGGAAGATGACTATTTATATGTAGAAGACAACCAATTTTGAGAAGATGGAACTATTGAAGCCGTGAGGATGGGGAAAAGTTTTGGAGTCAATTTGTCAAATGGCATTTGGTAGAAATTGTCATAAAAAGACAAGGGTATTTTGGTCATTTCATACCAAAATTAAATGTTGCCATTTATTGCCATTTATGATAGGATAAACTTGTCATAAATGCTCGTCAAGTCGGTCAATCCAATGTCTCTGCTACTTTGCCGACTTCCCGATTCATCTGACTCAGGCTCTGCCTAGAGACATCTCGTCGTATAGGCCCGCAACAAATATAATATTTTAATTTTTTTACCAAAATTTTCAAAACTTCCAGTATCGTAGTAAATATGATAAAAACATTTTTCATCTTGTTCACGACTCAAAATTAGGTCTTCTGAGCAGTAAACTTTTACTGTCAGTGAAAACGCAGACAGGGTTCCGTCTGAATTTTCAACCCAAAATTGCATCGTAACCTTAAAATATAAAACATGATAGGAAAATAACAGTATTTTCCCCAAAACAATTTTCTAGGTCTCGGATAAAAAAATATTTTTATATATTAATTACCGACACTAGAAAGCAGTGAAAATCGGGGTGTTACATATGGCAGTTACATGTAACAAATTTGATGACATAAGCATAGCTAGAAAGGCATAACATTGAATATGTACAAGTATAACACGTGTCTTGTAATGATTATCATGTGTATTTCATTTAAAATTTCTAAGACATGTCTATGATGATTTAATAAAATTTTATATATATTGCAACTATAAATCATCATGAGGGATAAGGATAGAGATCACCAGTTTTGTCAAGATAACTCATTTTGGATCATGGTGTCTGAATCTCCATGAATTGCAATATAATTGATTTTTGGTCTTCATAATCGATTATGAGTTCCTCATAATCGGTTATTGTAAATAGATATTAACTCCTCTGGTTGTCCCTTCTGTGCGTAATCAATTATTGGAATCGATTAGGACTCCTCTGATTTTTGTGGTTTCTCCCCCTATCATGTGTAATCGATTATCTCAATCGATTATTGGATCACTGACTTGTTGATAATCGATTATCTTCTATTTGTAATCGATTAGTACTCGAATTTTCAAAACTTTGCCAATATCATGGGAGAAAACCTATATAACCTTGTTACCACACTTCAACACACATATTAGAAATAACAAGGTGAAACATACACAAGCATTCATTCAATGTGTGATTGATTTAAAATCGTTCCTTATTGATCACCATCACAATAAATATCAATTGCTTGTGTTGTGGTTAAAGCATTCCATAAATGGAAGAATTTTTAATTTTATTTAATCATCTAAAATTCAAATTCAATAAATTTCAAAATTAGCTATAGAAAAGAATTTGAATTTTGAATTTGAAACCACTTGTTGAATAATGTTAATGTCTAATAAGATAGACTGCTAAGAATTTATATTACAAGTAATGGCACACTTTTTATCAAGAAATCAAAGACATAACATTCAAGAAGACAATCATTTTTTGGTTGCATGTTTAGCATTATGATTCATATATGTATGTTCTAGTCAATTTCGTAACATTAGGCTTAGGTACATATTGAATCAATGTTTATCTCTTATTAATACATACATGCGTCTTATCCATGCTTCAAGAAGGGTAACAATTTTAGCGCATGAGCATTTCAATCAATTTAATTTTTCATATCTTAATTTCCTCAAACAAAATATATTATCCCGTATTTTGATTTTTCAATACCTTAATGAGGGATACATTTATGTGGGCATTTTTTCTATCATAAATATCATCATTCTAACAAGCTCTTTCCAAATATCAAATATTTTATCAGCACTCAATGGCATCTATGTAATTATGTGATATTTTAACATTTTCCCTCTCTTTATAGAAGCATCATGAATTTTGAAATTTGAGTTTTAAATTTGAAATCTTCATTAAAGAGAAATATTATCAAAATTTATGTTGATTATCTTAATTTCAAAATCAATCCTTAATAAATTTTCAAATCAATCAACAACAAGGATTTGTTACCACAATGATAATGATTTCCAAATTAGAAAATGTGTGGTATATTAACTCATGATAAGAAATCAAATTTTCAAATAAAGTGAAATCATGAAGAAATAATAATTTTTCAGTCAGATTTTGATTTTGGAGAGAAATGTAGAAATTGTGATTTTGAATTTCAAAATAAATTTTCATAATTTAGAATTTCGAAAATAATAAAAAAATATTTTGAATTTTGAATTTAAAATCTCGAAAACTTGATTCTCTTTATTATGGTATTCAAAAGATATCATAATGATTTATTTATTATTTATGTTTCAAAAAATTGATACTCAATAAATTTTTGTATCACTCACTATCCAGTATTTATTACCACAAACTTGATGATTTTCAAATTGAAAATATGTGGTCAATTAATTCATGACTATAAAATAAATTTTCACCAAAGTAAGATCATGAATTAAATAATAAATTAATTTTTGAATAAGATTTTGAAAATAGTAGAGAATAATAAATTTTCAATAAGAGAAATTAATGTCAAATCAAATATCTTGAAAATGATTATAAAATTAAATAAGATATCATATCAAAATGAAACATTTATTAGAAACTTGATTTTGGATTAAAAAATATATTTTCAAAAATGCCAGAATTCATAGCATAATTGATTATGCTAATCGATTATGTGCCTACTGTTTTCTGTGAATTTTCTAAGACCATTCTATAATCGATTATCTTAGTCAATCACAGTAATTCTGACTTTCTTCCCTCCTTTCTCGAAGAAGCATAATCGATTATCCTATTCGTTTTTCAAATTTTCAAAATAAGGGAAATTTATAACTTATACACATTATTAATGTCATGCTTCAAATAATAATCAATCAACATACAAACACATGACATCTAGCACAAATTTCATACAACATTTTGATAAAGTTTGATTGATTTCATATGAACATAATTATTAACATACTTCCATTTAGCGGATTTCAAGTTTGAGCACATATGGGAACTGGTGGATAGAGTTACCTCGTTGTACAAGTTCATTCTTTCTTACCCACTTTTCCTTGAGCTTGAATTTAGCTCTTAACTTGTCTACCTTGTTTGAGTTATTCATCAAGAGACCTTTGCTTCTATATGTGGTGATTGCAATATCTGAATTATGAAGCATTCTTCTTGAAGTCCCATCCTTTTCCAAGATAGCTTGTTTCTTAATTTTGAATTCTTCCTGCAAATTAGAAGTACTAGAGAAACATTTTGGAACCCATTTCATTCGAGTTTCTTGGATAGTAGTTTCTATTTTCTTGACCATTTGCCCTTTGCTTTTGTGGTCCTTCTTCTTGGCATGTTCTTGAGGATATCTTTCCTCCAATGAATTTTGCCTTTTCCTGAAACTACTTTCACTCTCAAAATTGTTAGTGACAAGGTAATTATAATCAAGCATATTTAAAATATCCTTGGCACAATCATGATGTGACACCCCATTTTCGTGCACCACATTACGCAAATGCATGTAACAAAATAATATGAGAAATTTTTAAAACATTTACAGCATGTATCTTTAAATCAATAAAACATATATACAACATATCAGAGTTCACAGAAGCAATGACATATGCAATACAGACACTCCACTGGCCGTGGTGTAAGTAATAAAAGACTCAACTTCAACTCTGAAAGTCCTTGTGAGAGACGTTAGCATTCTCATCACCTTCCTCGTCTCGGCACTAGCTAAAATCTCAACTCCGTCTTCGAATCACGAACCGAATCAACATAACAGAAACATAGAGACAGAGATACACATGAGGTAAGAAACTCTAATCATCATAAAGGGGAAACAACATAAAATACTACTTATCAACATGTATATAAACAAACACAATTGTATCCCAAGATCATCGTCACATCAATCAACCTCAACATCTCAGTAACTAGGATCATAACTTATTCTAATGCATAACTGGTCCTAGATGCATGATTAGCCAATTCTACAACAACGTTCAGTCAGTAGTAGGGTTACTAATTCCTGCGTCACCAACATGAGTTCCGTCATCCTGGTCGCTCCGGATAGTCCACCTCAACCTCGTGTCACAATTGCTCAAACAACTATTGCAACTATTCACACGGTCCCTCTGAGACACCCCACTGTGCCTCTTTGTATCATTAGATTAAAATCTCATTATTTAATTACTTAATTGCACGCTTAACGTGAAAATATGTAAAAATTAACACTTAACTTATAAAGTATACAACTTCATCTAGAATGGCATATAACAATATAAGTATATTATGCATATTACAAAACATAGTTGAGGATATCCTATCAGTAGGATCCCTCACAGGCATATACTTGGACAAAAAGTTAAACAGCGGAAAACATAATAAAAATATACCTCACGAAACGCACTGGCCATAACTAACTAGACCCTAATCACCATGGGTCACAGCTCGTCCTCCAGCCTCCGGTTCGTAGGGAGTTCCATCCCAAGCCTCCTGGTTACGCTCATCCACAGGGTCTTCTCGTACAATTCCACAAGGAGATAAAATACAAAATACATAAATATACAGGGGATAAGAAACAGTTCTATCATCAAAAAGCGGAAAAGAGTCATAGTAAATTATACAGTAATTGTCACAGACAATCAACACACATAACTAACGAATCATCCTCAGGTTAATATATATCATCCTCTACCCTTACTCTCAGGCAATCTAACACGTTATTTTAACATAACCTTTCTAATCCCGTCACCATGTCTTTACGTTATCGTGGTCACTACCACTCCTGTCACCATCCCTCATTTGCATCGGGGCACGCCCTCATTCCCGTTAGGATGTTCCACCTAGTGCACACCTCCATTCCCGTTAAGGTGTTCCACCCCCATTCCTGTTAAGGTGGAAGTGATCTTGCGAGAACTCTTGATTTTACGTGTATTATATTACCAATACACGATGTATTATATTACCAATACACAGAAGTGTTTTACGTGTATTATATTACCAATACACAGAAATGTTTTACGTGTATTATATTACCAATACATGGTGTATTATATTACCAATACACAGAAGTGTTTTATGTGTATTATATTACCAATACATGGTGTATTATATTACCAATACACATATGTCCTTGCGTATCATATTACCAATACACTTTTGTCTTTGTGTATTATATTGCCAATACACTTTTGTCCTTGTGTATTATATTACCAATACACGGTTGTGGACAACAACACCTATACTTGAATCTCACCAACCCGTTTTAACAATATCTTAGTGCCTTAACCTTCCATTAGAACTTGACACATATTCTATGCCATAACACCTCTTTAACATTCCTCATCTAAGTTAGACACTTCTAAATCATCATTATCCTCACACCCAAAACAATCATCTCTTAGACAACATATATATTTTTACTTAAAAATCCACTAAGCATAATAATAAAAACCAGGCAGATCATGCATAACACAATATCAATCAAAATATTCCCATATTACCAACATAGCACAAAACCAATTCAATAAAGGTAATAAAATCAAATCAACCATCAAGAATATAAAGATCAACCTAATGTCAATAAACCTACAATCCCCGAATCGCCATTGGTTTTCAGAAAAGGTTTCCAATGTGAGTTATCCCCGAATCGCCATTGATTCTTTCCCCCACCTGAGTTATCACCGAAAGCTCGAATTCCCAGCTCCTCGTTATCCGACCACGAGGTGTTAACACCACCTTCAACCAAACAACATAAAAACAACTAAATCAAATAAACTCATCTATGTTATCATTAGGTAGGTTCGGCCATTTAAATCTAATGAGATTTAGGTTTCATTTCACATTCTAAGATTTTAGATACTTAACTCTTAGGTTCTAGGTGACTTAGATAATTTGTTATAACTTAAAAATATTGAATAAAATCATCCAAACTCTTAGGTTAGGTTTCGGCCATGTATAGTAAAATAGGTTAGAAAACTTTAAACCTTCCAATCTCTTAGATCTTGCATCCCAATGTATTTAGGAGCTCAAATCCATGATCATATTGAAAATAAAAGAAAACAAAATATCCTAGGTCCATAAACCTCATAGATTCGGCCATCATAAGATAACTAGGTTAGAAATCTCTAAACTTTCCAATCTTTTAGACTTAGCATCCTAATGTCTTAAGGATCTTCAAGTCCGTGATCATTTTGGAAAATGAAAACTCAAACATCCTAGCTCCAAAACATTGAGTTTCGGCCTAGCATAGGAGAATGAGGAAAAGCCTTTTGTTTGATGAAAACTCTTAGATTTGGCATCACAAAGTATTAAGAGGTCTAAATCCATGATCATAGTTAGAAAGTTGAACTCAAGCATCCTAGGTCCAAAACCATATAGGTTTGGACATCCTTGGATAAATAAGCTAGAGATTTTCAAACCTTTCAAGACTTTAGATTTAAGATCAAGAGGGATCTAGAAGCTCAAATACATGATCATCTTTCAAAAATTTGAAACAAAACTTCCTAGGCCACAGTGTATTGGTTTCGGTCATCCTTGGAAATAAGAGGTAGAAATTTTTGTTTTATACAAACTCTTAGTATGTGAAAATATAAGTTAATACAAGACTATAGAATGTGGTTTCAACTCAAAAGGATTTTTCTACAATTTTCTAGAGATTTTAGAAGTTGAAAACCCATTAAAAACACTTAAAGAAAAAGTAGAGTAAACCATAAGGTAAAAGAAGAAACTTGCAAAAAGATTGACATAAGAGTATTACCCTTGATACAATGATCAACTTTTGTGAAGAACTTGAGTTGAAAAGATGAATAAAAATGCAAGCTTTATGAGTATGAAGTTTGAAGAGAAAGGAAGAAGATGAAGAAATAGTGTTTTTGGAGAAGAAAAAGTGAGTTGAAGAAAATGAAAGTGTGATATATAGGGAGAGAGAGAGAGGGACACGGTTTTGAAGGAGAGAAATGAGTGCTTGGAGGCCAAGTTTTGAATTATGTCATATTTGGTTGGCAAAAGTTGAAAGGAATGACTTAATTGATTATAAAATACTAAATTTTGAAAATAAGTAATGATGGTACTTTTATGGATGTGACATAAAGCTTCTACAACCATACCTCCTTTCCCTAACAAGTCACATCATCTCTTTTATGTCCCCTAGTCTGCTCCATTTCGTACCCGGTTATAGTTCCGATCATATATTCCCGACGTGTTCACCCAAATAAAATATTTTATTTTATTTTATTTTTGAACGAAAATTTTCAAAATAACCAAAGTTGAAGGAAACATAGTAAAAACACTAACTATCTCATTCACGGGTCAAAATTAGGTTTTATGCACAGTAAACTTGTACCGGCAGTGAAAATGCAGACCGACTTTCGTCTGAATTTTCAACCGAAAATTTTACCATAACCCTCTACCATAAATTAGACTGTGAATATGATTTTATTTTAATGAAAAACACATTATAAATCTCAAATTTAAATCATAATTTAATTATATTTTAACCGGTTGAACAACATAATTAAAATCAGGCTGTTACACCCTCTGTGTACAGATACACAGATACACCTTTTGTGCGATAGCCCAGCTATGCACCAATATTATCCGACCTCGTATGATAGCCACTCAAACGGCTTATCGTAGCTAGTCATACGACCCCTTGTGAAAACTATCCAACTTTCGTTGTAGTCGTTCACAATACACCAACATCAACCTCATATTAGTAATCGCTCAAACAGCTATTTGGCTACCCATAAGACTGACCAACGCAATGCTATGTACATGCATCCATCACTACATAATTTCACACCACCTTTCCATCTAACACCTCAATATCACCACATGACATCATAATTTCCTAATCAAGCTGTCAACCGAGTTTCACATCAAACATCTCCAAAGTATCACCAACATTGATCCACCACACATCAATATATCAACAACACATAGTACAATATTATCAACAAGACAACATCATATCATCAACAGAGAAATAAAAGACTAACTAGAAATCACGTAATCAACTAAGCATGTTATCATATATCATATTATCAACCAACAATCAACGGGGGTTGAGAATCCCCACACATGTAAATGTTCATATTTTATGCCAATGGTCCCGATAATTGGAATTTCTTCCCCCTCACCTTGTGTACAATTGTACCGACGTCTCGGAACGAACACTCCCTCTACACTTTCAATTCTTCCATGCAAGGAACCAAGGCCTCCGAGCCTCCAAATATTCACCTAAGCATCACATTGCGAAGCACACGTTTCTACGAGTTCAAAATCGAAGATGGAATTGAATTCCGACAAACGAAACGAAAGATACTTCAAGAAACGTAACAAAACGAGTTTCGACATAAACGAGGACGATTTACCTTCTCTATTGAAGAAAAAGGAGAAGAGGAAAATGAAGGTATCGTCACTACGATCACAACCACGTACTCCGATTCGCAACTGGACGATCGAAACTCACACAACTCTCCCCGAAAGCTTTCTCTCTTGTTTTTTCTCTCTCTCTCTCTCTTTAGAACCTCCCCTCTCTGTTCTCTCAGCTCTCACTGCTCTCTGGCTTCTATTCTTTCTCATCTGGATTAAGTAACTTATGTCACTTAAGCCATTTTTATTTTACTGAAATTCGCGTCAGCGCTCGAGCATTGGAAACCTACCGCTCGAGCGTTCCAACGCTTGAGCGTTGGCTTTTCCACGCTTGAGCGTTGGAGGGTTGGTGGACCACCGCGCCATGCAACCAATCAGGAGCTGCCATGTAAGCCTGATTGACATGTGGCAAGTCAAAGCATGTCCCTTGTCTGTTGACTTGGGCGCTTGAGCATTGATACTTCCACGCTCGAGCGTTTACTTTTGACAAAAAGTCAACTGTTTGCGTTCAGGGTCCGTTCGACGTCCGATTGCGCTCAAATTTGAGATATAGGCTCATTAGGACCTAATAAACAACCTAAAACCATCAAAAAGGGATAATCCCAACTCTAACTCCAAAATTCTTATTTCAAACTCAGACATCTCAAAGACGCTAACCGAAAACCCTTGTTTTGTTCCTACGTTCCAACTCCCTCGATAAGGCTGTGTATATGCCATGCAAAGGTCTCTAGACGTTAATCCTTCTCTTAACTATATAATCCAAGTCTTAAACATGTTCCTCTTATGTAAAATGAAATCATCAAAACCGGGATGTTACATTACTACCACCCTTAAAAGAAATTTCGTCCTCGAAATTTTTGTAGGGGTTACATGCAACATCAACTCCGTCGTGCACTCGGATACCTTTATCAATAACCTATACTTTACTGATTTATATATTTCAACTTATCAAAATCTAAACATACACCAACTTGTAGATTCATATTTTACACACTATGCCATCAGAATATATACATCATCATCCTTAACATAACTACATATATACCTAAACATACACTACTAGAAAACTTGAATTTTCAGACGGAATTTTCGGACGGAAATGTTTCCGTATGAAATTTTATGAAAATTTCGGATGGATTTCATACGGATTTGTTATTTTTTATATTTTTCTTGATTTATCGTACATCCGTCTGAAATATGTCCGAAAATTTCAGACGGATTTCACATGGATTTGTTATTTTTTTTATATTTTTCTTGGTTTATCGTACATCTATCTGAAATCTGTCCAAAAATTTCAGACGGATTTCACACGGATTTGTTATTTTTTTATATTTTTCTTGATTTATCTTACATACGTCTGAAATCTGTCCGAAAATTTCAGACGGATTTACACGGATTTGTTATTTTTTATATTTTTCTTGATTTATCTTACATCCGTCTGAAATCTGTCCTAAAATTTCAGACGGATTTCACATGGAAAACCCATCCGTCTGAAATCATGTTCTATATATACCCTTCCTCCTCAACAGAAAACCCATTTTCCTATCATTTCTCTCTCAACTCCATTTCTCTCATCCTTCACCCCTGCACAGACCACCGCCACCTAGGGAGCTCCGGCCGCCGCTCGCCAACGCAAGGAGGAGAAGACCGCGTCTGGTTCGCCTGTCCAGTTGCGCCGCCACCCACCGCTCGCGTCCGGTAGCCGTCCTGCGTCGAACCCCGTCGCCTCACCGCGATAAGCGCTCCTCACCGCCGTTTATGGTGATTTCCACTATTATTATGTTCATTTCAGTCTTCCTTGTCCTTCCTTGAAGCTTACCCCTTCTCTTTTAGTCTTGGTTGTTACAGAAACCTTCAACAGTTGTTGTTGTCGCGTCGTCGCCATCAGCACCGCCGTACCGGAGAAAGTCGCAGCACGACCATCGACTCCACCTCTTCTCCTTCTCTGTTTGGTGAGTGATATTTTACTCATTCACTCTTAGATTGATTTTCCCCCAAATTAATTTGAAAGTTGAAACCCTAACCCCAAATTGATTTCAAATTCTGAATTTCCTTCCCTTTGAATATCAAAGATTGTTCTGCTATAGCCTCTTTAAACCTGTTTCCTGATATTGTAATATACCATGGCTCTCAACTTCTTCCTTATTTTTTCTTATATTATAATGAACTTAAAACAATGTTTAGAGAGCATATGAAGCAGCTCTTGATTCCTATGTTATATACAAATGTCTCAATGTATGTGTCTTAGAACATTCACTTCAATGTCATTCCTATAACTTAAGAGTCATATAGAGTAAAGTATAATACTTGGCACTTGTATGTTAAACTATATATTTAGGCAAGAAAGATATGACAAACTGAACTATGAGATTTCTGGTTTTTATCTTCATCCTTAGTATGTATATCTTTGATATTGATCATATGTTTGAACTTATGGATGATAAGAAACCTCAAGTTAAATTATTGACAATTAATTATCTTTCCTCTTTTTATAATTTGGCTATCTATTTTTGTTAGTTGTTATTCCTCATCCAGTTAGTTGTAACTCTTAGATTTAGGTTGTGGACATCCTTGTCCTCTGCTTATATACTATAATGATAAAGGCATTATTATGTGTGTGTCTCTATGATAAAGGGTAGCTTATTCAATAGCAAAAAATTTGAAAGGGATAAGGTGTTATTTTGATAAAACATTGCCTGTGATGTTGTTGTACCCAAAAGAACACAAACAATATAGTGAAACAATTGTGGATAGTGTGTCTCCATCAAAAGAAAATGAAATGAAATGATATTGTGATTCAGTTTCTACTTCTAAGATTGCATGACCATGATGGTGTTCTGTATGCTTTTCTAATGCTTGGACCTTGTCTTCCTCTATGTGTATTGGACTTTACTAACTAAAGTACTTTACTAAAAGATGTCCGGTTCTATCAGATTTTGCATGATGCAATTACTCAATTTAGTGAAATGCTTTTATGGGTCTAATGGTTCCTGCAAATATCAACTTTATTATTATTCTTTTTTGCATCTTGATGTTGATATTGCAAGTCATATACAAGTTAAGGAAGATGGGTCCAAGAGGAGGTTTGCATCTTATATGGATATAATCCTTTCTTAACCAATTTATTACCTACATTGTTAAGGCACCAAATAATTTGCATAATTAGCAACTCAATATGCAATAGGTGCTTGATGTCTTCTAATGTGTTTTGATTCCCATATTTATCAGCTTGTTGTACATAGAGATAGCATATAGTCCAGGATTGCTAGTGGAAATCATTAGAGTTATTTAAGATGTGAACATTGATGTTGAATCAACTGAGATTGATACAGAAGTGTCTTCCTCTTTGTCTCTAGCTGTTGAGTTTACTTTTCTTTTTCAGTTTTTCTAACATGGGTTTTCACTTGTTTACAGCTTGAAGCTGCCGAGAATAAAATCTATGTTGATGTTGGTATGATCAACAAACTCAACCTTAGCATTCAATTAATCAAGCTTCTAATTTTTTTAAAATCCTCTACAGGTTTTAGTGACTTTCCTATGACCACTATTGATCACTTAAAGGTACTAAAAGTGCAGCAAGTGCAGCAACATAGCTTACGTGTTGAAAGTTGTAGTGGCTTACTGCTTATTACCTTTAAGTAGTATAACTGATCTTGTGTTTTTAATTTTCTTTTCCTTGTTATTGTTTCATCTTGTAATTGTGATGTTAAGATGATGTGCGAGTTTGCCTTTTTTTTTTGGTTAGAGTTTGGCTTTCATAGTGGATGGTATAAATTGATGTTATTAAACTAAATTGTGGCAGGACTTCGATGGCCCAAATTTAATGTTGCCCCTCTTCAATTTGCTACATGTTTTGGTGCGGTTGTTATTGGTCCACTTGTTACAGGGCAGAGCCTCAAGTTAATAAGATGACATTTACTCATTTTCCCATTACAGCAAGCATATGAGAGGAACCATTCCCATTATTGAGATGACAACGATGATGATATGATGATGAGGAGGAGATGATGGATGATGTGCTAGATGAAGATGAAGAGTTTAGTGATCAAAGTAACAATGAGGAATAAATTTATGTGTTTGATGTTTGTAACGATATTATAATGCTTTGAATCTTAATATATCATTCTTGTATTTCAAGATACTTTGTGTTTTTGTTTATTTGAAGCTTGATACTTGTCTAGAGTGGCACCTTAATAATAATTATTTTTTATTATATTATATTAGATTCCAAGTCCAGGTACCTAATTTGGTATGCATAATTATTTAAGTTTGACCCTTTTTTATTAATATACATGATTTGTTTATCAAAAAATATTATTTAAGTATGATTATCTAATCCGTGGGAAATCTGTCCAAAATAATATCATAACATTCGTCTGAAATCCGTCCAGAATTTGAATGAATAGCAATATTGAATCCGTCTGAAATTCGTCCGAAATTAAGCCAATATAATCAAAATTCAGATTTTTGTGTTTGTCCGAAAGCTGTCTGGAACTAATTTCGGACGGAATTTCGGACAGAATTTTTAATTTGCAACGGGACTTTTTCGGACGGGGGGTGTTCCGTCCGAAATTAATTGTCCATCCAAAATATGTGGGAAAAGTGTCCAAATTCCGTCTAAAATCCGTATGTGAATCTGTCCGAAAATAACGATTTTTTAGTAATGATAGCTTCAAAACATTATTTCTCCAAAACCTAGTAAGGGAAACTCGCTGACCACTTCAAAAGATCATCCACAAAAACCTCACTGCTCATGATTGATAATGCTTAGCTCCTCTCAAAGTGAACACACGTCCTGTTGTTGGAGTTCGCACTTCTTGTTGTCCCGATCCTTGAGATTGTGCCCCTATTCCTTGTCTTCCAGCATTTGTTGCATTTCCTTGTCTACAATCGCGAAAAACATGTCCTGCCTTACCACATTTGAAGCAAACAACACCCTTCACCTGACAATCTCTCATCAAATGTGCTCCTCCACATCTAAAACAAGTAAATGATCTTTGTCCATCCACTCCAACTGTTACATTTTGCGGTCTTGGACGATCATATGGTTTCTGCTCTTGACGAAGTCCTACATTCCCATTGTTCTGATGATTCCTGATTGGCCCTTTATTCTTCCTTTGCAGACGGGCTTCGACCTTTTTATCAAGACTTTCCATTGCAGTGCATCTTTCAATCAGTTCCGGAAGTCTGGAAATTCCCAAGGGTAACATTGCTCTCTGTAATTCATTTCTCAAACCATCCTCAAACCTTTTACAGATCCACTTTTCATCTGGGCAGACTTGATAAAACTTGAGCAAAGCATCAAACCTGATTGAGTATTCCCCAACTGACATATTTCCTTGTTTCAAACTCATAAATTCCAGCTCCTTCTAATGCCTAATTGTCTTAGGGAAATATTTTTTCCAGAAAACATTCCCTGAACAGTTCCCATGTAATGATTCTTCCTTCAGCTTCCAATATCCTCTGACGATTCTTCCACCGTGACTCTGCACCTCCTACCAGCATGAAGGATGCGTATGTTGTTGGTAGTGGCTACGGTCTCAAGGGGGGGGGGTGAATTGAGATATTGAAAACTTATTCAACAATTTAAAGCAAAACAGTGTTTCTTTAAATAAAATTGGTTTTCACTCAATTTTAATTCCCAAGAATTAGGCTATGGAACAAGTAATGATGACAAGAAGAATTATAAGTAGTAACAACAGATTTTAACACAGATTGCAGATTTAAAGATTCAAGTTTAACAAGTATATGGAGTTTAGGGATTAGAAGAACATGCAAACCGATTTATCCTGGTTTGGCTACCTCCTCTGGTAAGCCTACATCCAGTCCCACACCTCTGTGGTTTTCTTCACTATAATCAGCAATTACACAATTCTAATTACAGCAACACAAGGATACCCTCCTTGCTTGAAAAATCACCAGAAAGCACACTAGCTTTTCTATACCCAAGGATCCCTTCTATCCTTGTTAAACCCTAAGAGATACCCTCTCTTAGTCACTCTAATTCACGAAAAGAATTGAGTAGAAGTAAGACTCTAAAAACCTGATAATACAAATTGAAGTTCTAACTATCACACTTTTCTCAGAGATAAAGCACTTTGTTTCACAATCAGTATGAGTTGCGTTTTTGTATATGTGTTGTTGTTGTAGAAAAGTGTTCCTTTGATCCCTCTTTATATAGAAGACAGATTATAGCCGTTGGGATCATTTAAGAGAGATTTGGACCTGATTTAACAAAATCTGCTTTCTTGATTCTTGATCTTGAAATGTGATTCTGTTTGATCTTTGTAGAGTTTACGTCCTTCTTGAAAAATAACTGCTTCCATTGGAATGGATAGCCAAGTATTTTAAAGAGTAATATATCCGTGTTTATTTGAAGAGAAAAATAGCCGCGTCCATTTGCCACGTCAGCAGATGGGAGTGTTAGCTCAAGGTAATTGGACGGGCTCCAACTGGTAGACGAGCGTGCTAACACAAGGCAATTGGACGGGCTCCAACTGGTAGGCGAGCTTTATATGCCATGTTAGTGGGCGGAGCTTTTCATTAAGATCTTAGCGTGTACCATTAGCAGACGAGCTCCAAGTGCCACTATCAGTAGACGCGCGCTCTTGTTACTTTCAGTGGACGAGCTCTCCAAGTGTCACTATCAGTAGATGCGCGCTCTTGTTACTTTCAGTGGATGAGCTCTCCAAGTGTCACTATCAGTAGACCCGCGCTCTTGTTACTTTCAGTGGACGAGCTCTCCTTTTTCTTCAGTGGACGCACTCCATGTGCCACATCAGCAGACGAGATCTTCTGTTTCTTTCAGTGGATGCGCTTCTTGTGCCACGTTAGTGGACGACAGCTTTTTAATTTGTTGTTCCTTTAATGGACGCGCTTTCTTTGTTCTTTCCATGGACGTCAGCTTTTTACTTTGTTGTACTTTAGTGGACGAGCTCTTTAGTTGTTCATTGGACTTTAGCTCTTTACTTTGCTGTACCTTAGTGGACGAGCTCTTTAGTTGTTCATTGGACTTCAGCTCTTTACTTTGTTGGACTTCATTCTTGGTTCACTTCATTGGATGAACGCTTATGTTATCCCTGTGTTGGACGAGTGCTTATGTTATCCCTGTGTTGGACGAGCGCTTTGTTTTGCTTGATTGGATGTCAGCTTGTTTTGCTCTGTTTATGAGTGATCTTGCATGCAACTTAACACGTAATGAGTGCGTAGTCAAAATTAAAAATCTTATGCAAAATACACTTTGTTTGTCATACATCAAAACATGAATGAGGGCTTAGTCTTACAAACTCCCCCTTTTTGATTATGACAAACCTTACCATACTTAACCTTAGTTATTAAGAAATCAGAGTGCAGCTTTTCAGTAAGCATGGTTCTTTTGTTATTTTCATCCTCCCCCTGTGTCATTGATATCTTTCAAAAGATCAAGTGTTATCATATCATTAAAAAAAACATCTTGCATTTATTATAAGTTCTAGTATGTCTTTTCAAAGCAGTTCATACTTATGTGTCAGAGAAATAAAAATTTGCATATCAGAAAATGCATGGTTCATTTTTATGGGTCATATTTCTCCCCCTTTGTCAGAAATAAAAATTTGCATATCAGAAAATGCATGGTTCATTTTTATGGTTCATATTTCTCAGATGTATGGTTCATCTTTCTCCCCCTTTGTCATTGTCAAAAAGAAACTATGGAGAATATTGAAATCAAACTTAAAAGCAGTCTTGCATTCATTGATAATAAAGTATTTTAGAACTTATGTAATTCATCAAAACATCCAAAAAAAATTTCAGACACCTAAGGACGCTTAGCATCTTGCCCATGTCCTTCATAATTTTTAGTAACTTGTGCTGCCTTGCGTGCCATTTGTTATCAATTATTTCGAGGATCAATTATGCCAAGTTCCCTTCTTATAAAGAAGAAACTCTCCTTATTTAGTGGTTTGGTGAATATATCAGCTAATTGCTTGGTTTTATCTATATGTTCAATTACAACATCACCACTTTGAATATGATCCCTGATAAAATGATGCCTAATTTCAATATGCTTGGTTCTTGAGTGCATGATTGGGTTCTTTGTCAGATTTATTGCACTAGTGTTATCACATTTTATTGGTATATGATCCAGATAAACACCATAGTCAATTAATTGTTGTTTCATCCATAGGATTTGAGCACAACAACTCCCAGCTGCAACATATTCTGCTTCGGTGGATAAGGCCACACTAGTTTACTTTTTACTAAACCAGGACACTAGGGAATTTCCTAATAAATGGCATATTCCACTTATGCTCTTCCTATCTAACTTGCATCCAACAAAGTCAGAGTCGGAATATCCTATTAATGTGCAAGTGGATCCCTTGGGATACCACAACCCCATTTCTTTTGTTCCTAAGAGGTACTTCATGATTCTTTTTACTGCAGTAAGATGTGATTCTTTAGGATTAGCTTGATATCTTGCACACATACACACACTGAACATTATATCTGGCCTACTAGCAGTGAGATAAAGTAAGGATCTGATAATACCTCTATACTTGGATACATCTATAGATTTACCATGTTCATCTTTGTCCAAGTAGCAGGCTAGACTCATTGGTGTTGCCATTTCCTTTGCGCTTTCGATTCCAAACTTCTTTAGTAGTTCCTTGCAATACTTTGTTTGACTTATGAAGGTTCCATCTTGGCATTGTTTAATTTGAAGTCCAAGAAAGAAGGTAAGGTCTCCCATCATGGACATTTCAAATTCACTTTGCATTAGTTCACCAAATTCCTTGCATAAAGACTCACTAGTAGCACCAAAAATAATGTCATCAACATATATTTGAAAAAGTAAGGTATTGTGTGCTTTTGTTTTAGTAAATAGTGTTGTATCAACTTTTTCTCTTTTAAAGCCTTTTTCTAGGAGAAATTTGCTTAACCTTTCATACCAAGCTCTAGGAGCTTGCTTGAGTCCATAGAGGACTTTAGTCAGTTTATAGACATGATTTGGGAACTCACTATCAACAAAGCCAGGGGGTTGGCTTACATATACTTCCTCTTGTATTATTCCATTTAAAAAGGCAATTTTCACATCCATTTGGTACAGTTTAAAGTTCATTATACAAGCATAGGCTAAGAGCATTCTTATGGCTTCTAGTCTAGCTACGGGAGCATATGTTTCATCATAATCAAGTCCTTCTTCTTGATTGTATCCCTTAGCTACTAGTCTAGCCTTGTTTCTTATTATTATTCCATTCTCATCCATTTTGTTTCTAAACACCCATTTAGTTCCGATTATTTGATTACTTTTGGGTTTTGGAAGTAAATCCCAAACTTTGTTCCTTTTAAATTGATTTAACTCCTCTTGCATTGCAATCATCCAATGTTCATCATTAATATCATCATCGACACATTTTGGTTCTATTTGAGATACAAACACCATGGTATTGCAAATATTCCTTAAAGAGTTTCTAGTGGTTACCCCTTTGGTGATCTCACCAATGATATTGTCTAGGGGATGATTCTTTGAAGCTTGCCACTCCTTAGGAAGATTTTCTTGTTGAAGTTCTGCTTGAGGTTCTTTATTGCTTTCTTCATATTCCTTTTCCTTGTTGCTCTCCTTTCCTTCATCAGATTTTACTTCATCCTCAAGAGTTTCTGCATCATCAAAAATATCCTTTCCCAACCTTTTGGGGTTAGACTCATCAAATGTTATGTGAACAGATTCCTCTATGATAAAGTATGCTTATTAAACACTCTATATGATTTGCTAGTTAATGAATAACCTAGGAAAATACCCTCATCAGCTTTGGGATCAAATTTCCCAAGATTATCCTTGCCATTGTTTAGTACAAAACATTTACAGTCAAAGACATGAAAATGAGAAATGTTAGGTTTTCTTCCCTTGTAAAGTTCATATGGAGTTTCTTCAAAATTGGTCTTATTAGTACTCTTTTTAAAACATAACATGCAGTACTCACAACATCAGCCCAAAAATACTTTGGTAAATAGAGTCACTCAAGATGGTTCTAGCAATTTCTTCAAGCGACCTATTTTTCCTCTCAACTACTCCATTTTGTTGTGGAGTTCTAGGTGCAGAAAAATTATGTTTTATACCACGTTCATCACAAAAGTTATCCAACTCCTCATTTCGGAATTCTCCTCCATGGTCACTCCTAATTGAAACAATTTTCACGTCTTTCTCATTTTGAGCAACCTTAGCCATTTTCTTAAAAGCTTTAAAAGCTTCATTCTTTTGTTCTAAGAAAAAGGTCCAAGTGAATCTAGATAAGTCATCGACAATTACAAGAGCATAGAAATTTCCACCAAAGCTTTTTGTCCTAGAAGATCCAAAAAGGTCCATGTGCAGTAATTGTAAGCGTCTACTAGTTGAAACAGTGTTTTTAGCCTTAAATGAGGTTTCACTTGTTTACCCTTTTGGCATGCATCACATAGGCCTTCTTTAACAAACTTTTTATTTGGTAAACCGATTACAAGTTCTTTGGAAATCAATTTATTCAAGTGATCCATATGAATGTGAGCTATTCTCCTATGCCAAAGCCAATTTTCATCTTCTTTGGAAATTAAGCAACATGCATCATTGGAAATTAAGTTGTCTATGTCTAGCATATAGATGTTATTGATTCTATTTCCAATCAATTTTATGTTATTATCATGAATAGATTCGATCATACACAAATTTGAGTTAAAGTTTACCTTGTAGCCTTTATCACATAATTGGCTTATACTTAGTAGATTGTGTTTGAGCCCTTCCACATAGAGAACATCCTCAATCATGATTGCTGGACTTTTTCCTATTGTTCCAACACCAAGGATTCTTCCTTTGTTGTTGTCTCCATAGGTGACATTTCCTCCTTCCTTGGGAGTGAAAGATGTAAATTTTGTGATGTATCCAGTCATGTGTTTGGAGCAGCCACTGTCCAAAAACCAGCTTGAGGTTTTGGCCTTCAAACACACCTACAAAACAGATTCTTTTATGCTTTTCCTTTAGGTACCCAAATCTGTTTGGGTCCTTTAGTGTTAGTAGCAACATAAGTTCCTTTTGGAACCCAAATTTGTTTAATGCCAACATGAATGTTCTTTCTACGTCAACAAGTAGCAGCTGTATGACCTTTCTTTAGACAATAATATCATTTAACAAAAGGACTAGTTGAGGAAATGGGTGGAGCAAAAGGCTTTTTAAAAGATTTTTCATGTACCATTGACTTATATCCAATTCCAGCTTTGTCATACACACCCTTTTGCTGTCCTAATATGGCATTCAAGTTATCTCTACTCGAAGTAAACTTAGATAGAGTTGTATTCAGTTTTTCAACTTCCTTTTCTAATGTAGTTCATTTGGTGCAAATTGAACTAGATGCAAGTAATTGTGAATTTTCAGCTTCTAGTTCTTTAAGCTTTATTTGTAAAGATGCATAGTCACTACATTGTTTTGCGATGATCTTTCTAGAATATTTAAGTTGTTTACCAATTTTAACATATTCTTCATGAAATTCATCAAAAGCATCTTGTAACTCATCATAGGTAGGAGAGGAATCATTTACCTCGGTTTCACTATCACTTTGATGATTTGCCATGAGACATAGGTTGGCTTCTTCATTTTCAGATTCACTACTAGTGGAATCCATATCATTTTCTTCCCAAGCTATGTATGCTCTTCTAGGCTTTCTTCCTTTCTTTTCTTTGCTGTTATTCTTCTCATACTTTTCTTTCTTTTGTAGCTTTGGACATTCATTTTTGTAGTGTCCAAGCTTTCCACATTCAAAGCATTTGATTGTTGAGGAAGAGCTTTCACCTTTGTTCGTGGTCTTTTTGGTAGGAAAACTGAATTGCTTGTTGTTTCTATTCTTCTTGATGAATCTTTTAAATTTCCTCACAAGCAATCCCATGTCTTCTTCTTCGGATTCTTCACTTTCATCAAGGTGTTCATCTTCATCACTTTCTATTGATTCTTTGGAAATATGAGCCTTGAGTGAGAGTCATTTCTTCTTTTTCTCCTTATCTTCATGATCTTTTAATCTATTGAGTTCCAATTCGTGTTCTTTCAACTTGCCAAATAGAGTAGCAATCTGCATTGTGTCAAGATCCTTTGCTTCAGCAATTGCAGTAATTTTTGGCTGCCATTCACGACTCAAACATCTCATAATCTTGTAAATCTTTTTCTCATCTGTGATTGTATGTCCGAGTCCTTCTAACTGGTTCACAATTTGTGTAAACCTCTTTTGCAGATCATCTATCACCTCACCATTCTTCATGTGAAAGAGTTCATATTCATGGACTAGTGCATTTATCCTTGCTCTTTTCACATCGTTGGTTCCTTCATGAGTGAGTTGAAGAGTATCCCACATCTGCTTTGTCGTTTTGCAATTCGAGACCCTGAAAAACTCATCATAATTCAAAGCAGCTGTTACAATATTCTTTGCTTTAGAATTATAACCAACTCTTCTTTTATCATCATCATTCCAGTCATCTTTTGGTTTAGTTTGTTTATTTCCCTTATCATCAAGAATAAATGGAACATAGGGACCATTTTCAACAGCATCTAAAACATCTAAACCTGCAGCCTCAAGAAAGATAAGCATTCTTTCTTTCCAATACATGTATTGGGAGACATTAAAGGCAGGGGGTCTAGTGAGTGAAGCCCCATCACCCAGGATATCATTTGTAGCCATCTCTTGAAGCTATTAACCTTTGTAACAAGAGTTTTAGCCCTGATGCCAATAATTGGCAGTGGCTACGGTCTCAAGAGTGGGGGTGAATTGAGATATTGAAAACTTATTCAACAATTTAAAGCAAAACAGTGTTTCTTTAAAGAAAATTGGTTTTCACTCAATTTTAATTCCCAAGAATTAGGTTATGGAACAAGTAATGATGACAAGAAGAATTATAGGTAGTAACAACAGATTTTAACACAGATTGCAGATTTAAAGATTCAAGTTTAACAAGTATATGGAGTTTAGGGATTAGAAGAACATGCAAACCGATTTATCCTGGTTTGGCTACCTCCTCTGGTAAGCCTACATCCAGTCCCACACCTCTGTGGTTTTCTTCACTATAATCATCAATTACACAATTCTAATTACAGCAACACAAGGATACCCTCCTTGCTTGAAAAATCACCAGAAAGCACACTAGCTTTTCTATACCCAAGGATCCCTTCTATCCTTGTTAAACCCTAAGAGATACCCTCTCTTAGTCACTCTAATTCACGAAAAGAATTGAGTAGAAGTAAGACTCTAAAAACCTGATAATACAAATTGAAGTTCTAACTATCACACTTTTCTCAGAGATAAAGCACTTTGTTTCACAATCAGTATGAGTTGCGTTTTTGTATATGTGTTGTTGTTGTAGAAAAGTGTTCCTTTGATCCCTCTTTATATAGAAGACAGATTATAGCCTTTGGGATCATTTAAGACAGATTTGGATCTGATTTAACAAAATCTGATTTCTTGATTCTTGATCTTGAAATGCGATTCTGTTTGATCTTTGTAGAGTTTGCGCCCTTCTTGAAAAATAACCGCTTCCATCTGAAAGGATAGCCAAGTCTTTTAAAGAGTAATATATTCGTGTTTATTTGAAGAGAAAAATAGCCGCGTCCATTTGCCACGTCAGCAGACGGGAGTGTTAGCTCAGGGTAATTGGACGGGCTCCAACTGGTAGACGAGCGTTCTAACACAAGGCAATTGGACGGGCTCCAACTGGTAGACGAGATTTATATGCCATGTTAGTGAACAAAGATTTTCATTAAGATCTTAGCGTGTATCATTAACAGACGAGCTCCAAGTGCCACTATCAGTAGACGCGCGCTCTTGTTACTTTCAGTGGACGAGCTCTCCAAGTGTTACTTTCAGTGGACGAGCTCTCCAAGTGTCACTATCAGTAGACGTGCACTCTTGTTACTTTCAGTGGACGAGCTCTCCATGTGTCACTATCAGTAGACGCGCGCTCTTGTTACTTTCAGTGGACGAGCTCTCCTTTTTCTTCAGTGGACGCACTCCATGTGCCACATCAGCAGATGAGATCTTCTGTTTCTTTCAGTGGACATGCTTCTTGTGCCACGTCAGTGGACGACAGCTTTTTACTTTGTTGTTCCTTTAGTGGACGCGCTTTCTTTGTTCTTTCCATGGACGTCAGCTTTTTACTTTGTTGTACTTTAGTGGATGAGCTCTTTAGTTGTTCATTGGACTTCAGCTCTTTACTTTGTTGTACTTTAGTGGACGAGCTTTTTAGTTGTTCATTGGACTTTAGCTCTTTACTTTGTTGGACGTCATTCTTGGTTCACTTCATTGGACGAACGCTTATGTTATCCCTGTGTTGGACGGGTGCTTATGTTATCCCTGTGTTGGACGAGCGCTTTGTTTTGCTTGATTGGATGTCAGCTTGTTTTGCTCTGTCTATGAGTGATCTTGCATTCAACTTAACACGTAATGAGTGTGTAGTCAAAATTAAAAATCTTATGCAAAATACACTTTGTTTGTCACACATCAAAACATGAATGAGGGTTTAGTCTTACATATGTGACCTTTCTATTTTCCCTGCAATGCATAGCTATGAACACTTTCTCTATCTCCTGTATCCACAACTCCGCTCCCTCTGGATTATACTCTCCATGAAATTGTGGCGGCTTTCCTTTCATAAATGCAACTAGTCCCGCATCCATTACTCCTTCTTGATTCTGGGATTGCTGATTTCACTGTTGTTGTAGTTGCTGCATTAACTGTGCATTCTGTTGTGACTGAATCATCATGGTTTTGGCCATATCCCATATTGTCTTCATGACTTCAGATTCATTTTCTTCTTCCACTCTAGCAATCTCTACGTCCATATCATTATCTTCCACGTTGTTCCCATTCTGGCTACCATGAGTCCCACTTGCCATAGGTTCCTGTAGAGGTAACCATCAGCTCACATTCATAAGAAATATATATATATAAGACATACTTCTTATAAATAATCAAAACAATTATCGTTGTCTCTTAGCGAAGAAACAAAAGATAACTTGGATACCAACACTCTACCCAACTTCTAAACACAGTCAACACCTGATGTAGGTTCAACTAGACACAGCCAGTAACAACATCTTGTATCTCACAGTTCCTGATTCTAATCGGACATAACCCCACAGTCCATTTTAGAACCGAACTGCTCTAATACCACCAAATATGACACACCGTTTTCGTGCGCCACATTATGCAGATGCATGTAACAAAATAATATGAGAAATTTTTAAAACATTTACAACATGTATCTTTAAATCAATAAAAATATATACAACATATCAGAGTTCACAGAAGCAATGGCATATGCAATACAGACACTCCACTAGCCATGGTGTAAGAAAAAAAAGACTCAACTTCAACTCCGAAAGTCCTCGTGAGAGACGTTAGCATTCTCATCACCTTCCTCGTATCGGCACTAGCTAAAAGCTCAACTCCGTTTTCGAATCACTAATCGAATCAACATAACAGAAACATAGAGACAGAGATACACATGAGGTAAGAAACTCTAATCATCATAAAGGGGAAACAACATAAAATACTACTTATCAACATGTATATAAACAAACACAGTCGTCTCCCAAGATCATCGTCACATCAATCAACCTCAACATCTCAGTAACTAGGATCATAACTTATTCTAATGCATAACTGGTCCTACATGCATGATTGACCAATTCTACAACAACGTTCAGTCGGTAGTTGGGTTACTAACTCCTGCGTCACCAACATGAGTTCCGTCATCTTGGTCACTCCGGATAGTCCACCTCAACCTCGTGTGATAATTGCTCAAACAGCTATTAGAACTATTCACACGGCCCCTCTGTGTACAGATACACAGATACACCTCTTGTGCGATAGCCCAACCATGCACCAATATTATTCGACCTCGTATAACTCAAACGGCTTATAATAGCTAATGATACGGCCCCTTGTGAAAACTATCCAACTTTCGTTGTAGTCGTTCACAATACACCAACATCAACCTCATATTAGTAACCGCTCAAACAGCTATTGCGGCTACCCATAAGGCTGACCAACACAATGCTATGCACATGCATCCATCACTACATAATTTCACACCACCTTTCCATCTAACACCTCAATATCACCACATGACATCATAATTTCCTAATCAAGCTGTCAACCTAGTTTCACATCAAACATCTCCAAAGTATCACCAATATTGATCCACCATACATCAATATATCAACAACACATAGTACAATATTATCAACAAGACAACATCATATCATCAACAAAGAAATAAAAGAATAACCATAAATCACATAATCAACTAAGCATGTTATCATATATCATATTATCAACCAACAATCAACGGGGGTTGAGAATCCCCACACATGTAAATGTTCATATTTTATTCCAATGGTCCCGATAATTGGAATTTCTTCCCCCTCACCTTGTGTACAATTGTACCGACGTCTCGGAACGAACACTCCCTCTACACTTTCAATTCTGCCATGCAAGGAACCAAGGCCTCCGAGCCTCCAAAAATTCACCTAAGCATCACATTGCGAAGCACACGTTACTACGAGTTCAAAATCGAAGATGGAATTGAATTTCGACAAACGAAACGAAAGATACTTCGAGAAACGTAAAAAAATGAGTTTCGACATAAACGAGGATGATTTACCTTCTCTATTGAATAAAAAGGAGAAGATGAAAACCAAGGTATCGTCACTACGATCATAACCACGTACTCGGATTCGCAACTGGACGATCGAAACTCGCACAACTCTTTCTTATCTGGCTTAAGTGACTTATATCAATTAAGCCATTTTTATTTTGCTGAAATTCGCGTTAGCGCTCAAGTGTTGGAAACCTAGCACTCGAGCATTCCAATGCTGGAGCGTTGGCTTTTCCACGCTTGAGCGTTGGAGGGTTGGTGGACCATCGCGCCATGCAACCGATCAGGAGCTGCCACGTAAGCCTTGATTGACATGTGGCAAGTCAAAGCATGGCCCTTGTCTGTTGACTTGGGCGCTTGAGCGTTGATACTCCCACGCTCGAGTGTTTACTTTTGACAAAAAGTTAATTCTTTGCGTTCAGGGTCCGTTCGACGTCCGATTGCGCTCAAATTTGAGATATAGGATCATTAGGACCTAATAAACAACCTAAAACCGTCAAAAAGGCCTAATCTCAACTCTAACTCCAAAATTATTTTTTCACACTCCGACGTCTCAAAGACGCTAACCAGAAAACCCTTGTTTTGTTCCTACGTTCCAACTCCCTCGATAAGGCTGCATACATGCCATTCCAAGGTCTCTAGACCTTAATCCATCTCTTAACTATATAATCCAAGTCTTAAAAATGTTACTCTTACGTAAAACAAAATCATAAAAACCGGGATGCTACACACAATTCTTAATTTTCTCATAAGCATCATTGCATAGACAATTTTAGAGAATTTGCATAGCTTTGAGATTCAAACAAAAATAGTTTTTATCAAACTCAGTTTGATGTTCTTTGGGTTTGAGAATGAGTCCTTGAACTCCAATATCCTATAAGTCGACACCAATGGACTGCATAAAAATTTCAATTTTCATTTTCCAATAAGTGTAATTCTCACCATCAAAGAATGGTGGTTTGTCAAATTCAAAACTATACATTTTTGGAAAACAAATTTTATAATGGTTGCCAAGAGTAGGATCTTAACTCTAAGCTGCTAAGCTACTAACCAGAGCCGAAGCTCTGATACCACTTGTTGGCCGTGGCAACCATACCCGAGGGGGGCGTTGAATTGAGTATTTGTTATTTTAAAAACTATTCCCCTTTTTGAAAAAACTGAAACTTTTTCTTAGTTTCTTGAAAAATGTTTTGTCAACCAATTTAAACAAAAACAAGTTTTTGCTAGTGATAGATTGAAAACTTTATTCTTTTACAAGAAAGAGAGAGATGAAAAGATTGATTGAGATATTATGCATTCACATATTTGCTCCTTAAAAATTTGCCTAATTACACATTCATCAAATAAAGCAATTAAAAGAGTTAAGGGATAAAGAGAAATGCAAACCGATATTTATCCTGGTTCAGCTACCTCATCTGGTAACCTACATCCAGTCCCCACTTTGCTGTGAGTTTTGTCCACTAACAATCAAAACAATTACAGGATTCTTTACAAAGCTTCATAACTCAGGTTCCTTCTACCCTGTGACAGCTTTCCAGAAAAAGTAATCTTGCAATCCCCAAGAGTCCCTTCTACTCTTGTCAAACCTCTAAGAGTTCCTTCTACTCTTAGATCAATACTCAGAGAGACACCTTCTCTCCTTTCTTCTTCCTTTCTCAGTAAAAGAATTGAATTACAGATTCTAAGAAATCAAAAATTACAAATTGAAGTTCTAACAGAAATATATCAAGTATTTTGAATGAAAAATCTCTCTCAAAGAATTTCGTGGTTAATCTCAGTATTGAGTGAATTCATTGTTTAGAAAGTGTTTGCCCAAGCCTTTATATAGATGTTTGTCAAAATAGATCGGTTGGTCATACTTCAAAAGTAAGTTAAGATCAAAACAAACTTTCATTGAAAAATTCAGTTATCAGTCAATCGATTGTCTAATCGATGTATTAATCAAAGATTCAATTTTTATAATTGAATACATCGATTGCCTAATCGATTGTGTTCTTGAAAAATCTTGATTCTGACTGATACATAGATGTGTAAATCGATTGTGTTCTTGAAAAACATAAGAGTTCTCAGCCCAAGTCTTTACATCGAATGGTAAATCGATTGCATAATGGGTTTCAGCAGTCTTTGCCTCTGTTTGGGCTTATGCATCGATGTACTAATCGATTGTTCTATCATTTTTAAAATATTTAACTTCTGTTTTGTGTTTACATCGATCTACCAATCGATTGTATGCATGTTCCCATAAGTGTTGCCTTCTGTTTAGCCTTATGCATCGATTGGTCAATCAATTGTAAGCTTCTCTTAAAAAGTGTCAGCTTTTGTTTCACCTTATACATCGATTGTGCAATCGATGTACTGAAGCTTGTTTTGCATTTTTATCAAGTCAGTCACAATCAATCGATGTATACTTTTTATACATTATTGTACACATTGGTTTTCATCAAAAGTTAATTAATTAACTGAAAGTACATCGATGTACACATAGATGTACAGAACTTTCAATTAACCCTTTTTCCTTCTAAGTTCATTTTACTATATGAAAACCTTTTTAGTTTGTTTTTATGAGAGCTATTTCAAAAAGAAAAACTTAAAATATTTCTTTACATTGATAATCTAATATTGCTTGAGATCCTTTGAGATTCTTCTTTGTAGTTCTTCATCTTCAAGCATTCCTTCATGATCCTTCTTTTGCTCCTTTGATCATTTGCATCCTTTTCCTTGCATTGATTATATCTTAGAAAAACATACAAGCTTGGCAAGAAATTAGTGAATCAAAGTGTAATACAAGTTAGTTTAGTCATTAATCAAAACATACTAGGGTCATTTTTCCACAAACTCCCCCTTTTGATTGATGACAAACCTACCATACTTTATATGTTAAGTCTAAAACTACATTGTATAGGAAGTATATATCAGAGTTCATAGTGCAGCAGTTTTCATTTTTACTCCTCCTGTCTAAGTGACAGTTTTTGAACATTTGGATCATGAATTGGTGACAGTATGGTACCCTTTTCCTTCTCCCCCTTTGTCATTATCAAAAAGAAATTATGAGGGATGTAAGATACATATCTATAAGGTACATACTAAGATATTCATTGAGAACCGAATCATTCATTCATTCATATGATTGTTTCAAGTAGAAAGTACAAAATATGATTCAAAACAGTAGTACTAGCAAATCATTCATCTCAGTCATCCATACACAAAAATCTCACAAAGAAGGCCCTAAAAACTAAGCATCTTCATTGTTCATTGGCTCTTCATGGTGTTGTGTAGGCTCTGTTACTGGAACATTGTGAATGTCTTCTTCCTCAGGTGTATTTTCAGAACCATCAGCAACAGCTTGCCTAGCCATTTGCACAACATCCTCAGAAGTTGGAGTTGCTTCTGGAGGTGGAGGTGCAGTGATGGGGATGCCTAAGTGTAAATTAATGGTTGCCATCTGCCCTTCAAGAGCATTAATCTTTAGACTCATGTAGTCTAAAGATCTCTTGATCATCCAATTTTTCTTAGTTTGCCTCTGCTCAAACATTTCAATCATGGATATCAGCCTATCCATTTTGGAATTTGTTTCAGCATTGTCCATTGCAGCTCTTGCTTTATCTCCAGCTAATCTTAAGTATTCCTCTTCAGAATTCTTGGCCAACTTCATCTTGCTTATGGTGCCCTCACCAAACTTGTGAGTCACTTGCCTTGCTTGGTACCTTTCCTCATGTTCCATTAAGACTTCAAAGTGCTCAAGCAATTTGACAACTAGGCCAGGGTAAGGTAATGTAGCTCCACTAATTCTGCAGTCTACCATGTGCCTTACAATGATGTAGCTCCAACTGAGTTGTTTCTTTTCAATCATATCCCAAAGCATCAGAATATCATTGTTTTGAACTACAACATTGTTTCTTGATCTTTGAAGCAAGATCCTGCTTAGCACATATTGAAGCAGTCTGTGCTGAATGTGCATTGAGCTGATGCTGATCAGTCTTCCTTCAGATGCAATTTCAACTAAAAGCACCTTCTTAGCCTCTTCCTTATCATGGGCTTTTAACCAAGCACTATCAGGACCTATTCCAGCCATATTACTTCCCAAGTAATCTAGTCCACTGAACTGAGAAAATTCTTCAAAAGTCATCTCAATTCTTTTGTTTTTGACTTCAGCAGAAAAACCAACATTATCCATTTCCAAGGTGTAGTAAAATGCCTTAATCAGAGTTGGATAAATATCACTTTTAGTTTGCAGAAATTCACGTAACTTGTAGTGTTCAAGAATCTTGTGAAATGTGAATCCATTCTTTTCAAAGTAATTGAAATCAACAGTTCTAGCCTCATGTGTATCTCTATGCTTAAAGTCATTCTTATACAGCATGATATATTCTTCATCAGAGAAATACCTTTTCAAGAGTTCTATCTCAGCATTGAGATCCTCATCCTCTTCTTCTTCTTCTTCTTCTTCTTCTTCTTCTTCTTCTTCTTCTTCTTCTTCTTCTTCTTCTTCTTCCTCTGTTCTCTTCCTCTTTTTCTATTCTTTCTTTTTAGGCGCTTCCTTATGCACCTTCGTCTTTACTTCCTTCTTCTTTGGTGCAGGGTTTGATGTCCCACCAACCTTTTCCTTTCCTTTCGAATCCTTTCCCTTAACAGGTTCCTTGATTTGTTGTTTTCCTTACCTTTGAGAGGTTTGGGTTTTCTCCATTTCCTTCCTCTTAAGGCATGACGGTGTGGCTATGGGGGAAAGTTGTTGAGGCGCGGAAGAATTGGTTGAAGATGATGAAGTAGATTTGGATTGAACTGGAGTAATGGGTGCGGTTTGCTTTACACGAGCCATTTTAGGGATTTTCGAGTTCTGCTAGGGTTTTGGGTGCTGAAGATTTGATTTAGAAATGTGAAGAATTTGGAGGAAAAGTTGGGTATTTATAGAATCAGATCAGTCAATCGATGTATCAATCGATTCATTATTGGTTTTTAGCTTGTTCAATACTTCAAACAATCGACGTGCCAATCAATGTATAAGCTATGTCAGAGAGTACCAAGTTCTGAAACTTGAACTCAATCGATGTGTCGATCGATGTATAGGGCAAGTCAGTGAGTCCTAAATTCTGGAAACTTCACTTAATCGATGTTACAATCGATGTATATACAAGATTATCAAATTTAACCCAAGTACATCGATGTATCAATCGATACATAAGCACTTACAGAGAGTAGTGCTTTTTGGATCAGTAGATCAATCGATGTACAAATCGATTTATATCAGATCAGATTAGGATTTTCAGATTTTAATAGTAGGTTAATCGATGTTGAAATCGATGTATAAGGACTTCTAGAGAGTCATGTTTTCTGATTTTGTCTAACAATCGATGTGTAAAGCGATGCGCTAGTGTTTTGTGTATAAAAGATTTTGATCAATCGATGTAACAATCGATGTAAATATGCTAAAATCAGATTTTTAGATTTATACATGGATTGCATAATCTGCGTACTAGGTTTGAGATTATGGTTTTGGCTTAAGCTAATTGATTTGCTAATCGATGCACTGAGACCAACAATCAAGCAATCATGCATTCAATCATACAAAACATCAAGGATAAGTTGGATCAATTATTCCTAATTCTCTTCTTATGTAATAGAAGCTTTCTTTAGCTAATGGTTTAGTGAAAATATCAGCTAATTGCTTAGATGTGTCAATATATTCAACAACTATATCTCCACTTTGAACATGATCCCTTATGAAATGATGTCTTATTTCAATATGTTTGGTTCTAGAATACATTATAGGATTTTTAGTTAGATTTATAGCACTAGTGTTGTCACATTTGATTGGCACTTTCTCGAAGAGAGCACCATAGTCAATGAGTTGTTGCTTCATCCAAAGGATTTGTGCACAACAACTTCCTGCTTCAATATATTCTGCTTCAGCAGTTGACAAAGCCACACTTTTTTGTTTCTTACTAAACCAGGAAACTAATGAGTTCCCAAGTAAGTGGCAGGTTCCACTAGTACTCTTCGTATCTAAGTTGTATCCAGCAAAGTCAAAGTCAGAGCATCCTATTAGATTACAAGTTGATCCCTTAGCATACTGATAAGCCTCTGGCTCGACTAGTTTTATACTAGTAAGACCGTGGCTTTTGCACCAATTACTCGGGTTTAATCTCGTTTTCGGCCCAAATTTGAATTTAATTGTCCTCAAGCAACATTTTGAGTTTCTTAAGTAGTTTAGGGCATTTTAGTTAATTTTGAGTCAAATAAAGCATTTACTGCTATTTCATGTTTTCAAGTTAATAAGAAGAACAAAAAGGGAAGGACTCTTAAAGCAGAAGCCATCACGGCCAGGCCGTGACACTGGTCACGGCCGTGATGAGCTACCCATGAAGATCAGAGAGCATCACGGGCCAGCCGTGATGACCATCACGGGCGTGATGAGGAGGCCCTGGAAGTCAGAAAGCATCACGGGCGTGATGAGAGAACCCTGAAGAACTGAATTGATCACGGCCTGGCCGTGATGACAATCACGGTCGTGAGGGACTAGAATTTGAATGCGTGCCCTTGGCAGAATGCGTCACGGCATCCCGACCGTGACGCGAATCCTGATTTATAAAAGGCACCAGGGCAGACGCAAATGATATACAATTTTCACTATTTTTAGTCTATTCCAAGGGTTTGTATCATGTTTGTGATGGAGAACTAATCACTAGGGATTAGTCTGCTGTAATCGGTTTCCGCCGACACTTGAGGTTCCATAATTCCCGATCAA
This sequence comes from Sophora flavescens, assembly GCA_030762895.1. NCBI lineage: Eukaryota > Viridiplantae > Streptophyta > Magnoliopsida > Fabales > Fabaceae > Sophora > Sophora flavescens. Next base: position 135,041,518 of record CM061064.1, read on the forward strand.
TTTGCTTTGCTTGTCTCTTTCAATATTATGATGTATGCCTTGTTTTCTTAATTCAAGTTGTATAGAATAAGTATTGATTTATTCCGATGATTCTATGTTCCTATACCTTGATCGCGTTTGCTTAATTCGCGTATGTTGATCAAGTTTGCTTAATTCACGAGCGCTTCAATCCTTTTGATTAATTCGGAAATAGGAACACATATCTCGTAGTGTCAATTGCGCTTGTTTAATTGCCGCTACAATCGTAAAGGGATTAGAATCCGCTTAGGGCATGGAATTTATGTGAATCAATGATAGTTGGGAAACCGAAACAGCAGATTAATCGTTTCAACTTATTGATAATCACTTATTTGTTTTCTTGATCAATTCTTCTCTCATTGAATCTAACCCCCCAAAAAAAAAATCCGATTTGTAAGTTAATAACAGTCTAAGAGTCCTTGAGATACGATACTCGAGTTGTCGTGCCCTAACTACAGTTTTTTTTATCACTCATTTTTTTGACCCGTGTGCGACAGCGGATCACATACCATAAACCCATATCTTTAGTTCCTAGCAAGTATTTCATGATTCTCTTTACAGTTGTTAAATGAGATTCCATAGGGTTTGATTGATATATTGAACCCAGGCAAACACTAAACATTATATCAGGCCTACTAGCTGTAAGGTAAAGCAATGAGCCAATCATACCTCTATATTTGGATATGTCTACAGTTATTTCAAAGCCTGGTGGGTGACCAACATATACTTCTTCTTGTATAAAACCATTAAGGAATGCACTCTTAACATCCATTTGTTATAATTTGAAATTCATAATACATGCATATGCTAGCGACATTCTTATAGCTTCAAGCCTAGCCACCAGTGCATAAATTTCATCATAGTCTATGCATTCTTCCTGATTATATCCTTTAGCTACTAATCTAGCTTTGTTCCTAATTATAATGTCATTCTCATCAAGTTTGTTTCTAAACACCCATTTTGTACCAATTATCTATTTATCCTTGGGTTTTGGAACAAGTTCCCAAACTTTGTTTCTTTCAAACTGATTTAATTCTTCTTGCATTGCCATGATCCAATTATCATCAATAATAGCATCATTAATAGTTATCGGTTCAATTTGAGAGACAAAGGCCATGTGGTTGCATGCATTTCTTAAAGAGTGTCTAGTAGTTACCCCTTTGGATATTTAACTAATGATGTTGTCCAAGGGATAATTCTTTACAATTCTCCACTCCTTAGGTAGTTCATTATATTGTTCCTCTTCTGGATTTTCTAGAGCTTCTTCTTCTTTTACCTTGTCTTGCTCTTCTTCCAGTTGAGTTTCTTCAGAGTTTTCTGCATCATCATCACAAATATCCTTTTCCAACCTTTTGGGGTTAGATTCATCAAAAGTGACATGTACAGATTCATCTATAGTTTGAGTTCTCTTGTTATAGATTCTAAATGCTTTACTAGTTAGAGAATAACCTAGGAAAATTCCTTCATCTGCCTTTGCATCAAAATTTCCAAGATTTTCCATTCCATTGTTAAGTACAAAGCACTTACAACCAAAAACATGCAAGTGTGATATGTTTGGTTTTCTTCCTCTATAACGTTCATAAGGAGTTTTCTTTAAAATAGGCCTTATCAAAACTCTATTTAGCACATAGCAGGCTGCATTTACACCATCTGCCCAAAATTGTTTTGGTAAGCTAGTGTCATTCAGTATAGTTCTCGCAATTTCCTCCAATGATCAATTCTTTCTTTCTACTACTCCATTTTGTTGTGGAGTTCTAGGAGCTGAAAAATTATGTTGAATGCCATACTATTCACAAAAGTTGTCAAATTCCTCATTTTGGAATTCACCTCCATGATCACTCCTTATAGAAACAATTTTCATTTCTTTTTCATTTTGTACAACTTTGGCCAATTTCTTAAAAGCAGAAAAAGTATTATTTTTGTGTGCTAAGAATAATGTCCAAGTATATATGGAGAAATCATCCACTATTACTAAGGCATACAAGTTTCCACCAAAGCTTTTGGTTCTAGATGGACCAAATAAATCCATGTGAAAAAGTTGCAAGGGTCTAGTTGTTGAAACAATGTTCTTAGGTTTGAAAGAGACCTTTACTTGCTTTCCCTTTTGACATGCACCACATAGTCCATCTTTCATAAATTTCAGTTTTGGTAATCCATCCACAAGATTTTTAGAAATTAGTTTAAGTGGTTCATGTGGATATGTGCAATCCTTCTATGCCATAGTGAATTCTCTTCTTCTTTTGAAATTAGACAACATGAATTATTTGAAGATATATTATCTAAGTCAAGCATATAGATGTTATCTATCCTATGGCCAATCAGTTTCAGATTTGCATCATTCTGATTTTCTATCATACAGGCATATAGCTATTGGAGTTGAATTTTACCTTGTAACCTTTGTCACATAACTGACTTATACTCAAGAAATTGTGCTTTAATCCCTCAACATATAGTACATATTCAACAATTGTTGTTGAGTCACTTCCTATGTTGCCAATGCCTAGTATCCTCCCTTTGTTATTGTCTCCATATTTAACACTTCCACTATATTTTGGAGTGAATGTTATAAACTTGCTTCCGTCTCCTGTCATGTGCTTGGAACAACCACTATCAAGGTACCATTTAACATTCTTGGCCTTACAACACACATACAAAACATATTTTTCAAACCTTTCTTTTAGGTACCAAAATCTGGTTGGGTCCTTTGTTGTTAGTCATCACATATGTTCCCTTAGGAACCCATATTTGCTTAACATTTATCCTTGAAGGATTTCTGAAATAGCATGTAGAAGCAGTGTGTCCTTTTCTAGCACGATAGAAACATTTGACAAAAGGACTAGTAGATGACTTAGGTGCAACAAAGAGTTTCTTAAAAGCTTTTTCATGCATTGCTGGTTTATATCCTATTCCAGCTTTATCATATACACCTTTTTGTTGTCCTAGAATAGCATTAAGATTATCTCTTCCTAAATAAAATTTAGAGAGAGTAGTTTTCAGTTTTTCAACCTCTTTTTCAAGCATATTGCAATTGGAACATGTAAAGCTAGATGCATTTAGCTTACTATTTTTAGCATCCAATTCCTTATTCTTAATTCGAAGAGATGCATAATTATTACATTGTTTAGCAATTACTTTTCTACATGATATGAGTTGCTTAGCAATTTTCAGATATTCACTATGCAATTCATCAAAGGCATCTTACAGTTCACCATAAGTAAGGGGAAGATCATTTACCCCATCTTCAATTTCTGTGTCACTTTGATGACTGGTCATAAGACAAAGATTTGGGTTTTACATAAGATTTCTGAGCCCATAAGTCTTTACATCGAATGGGAAATCGATTGCATAATGGGTTTCAAAAGTCTTTGCCTTTGTTTGGGCATATGCATCGATGCACTAATCGATTGTTCTATCTTTTTTAAAAGACTTAACTTCTGTTCTGTGTTTACATCGATGTACCAATCAATTGTATGCATTTTTCCATAAGTGTTTCCTTCTGTTTAGCCTAATGCATTGATTGGTCAATCGATTATAAGCTTTTCTTAAAAAGTGTCAGCTTCTGTTTCACCTTATACGTCGATTGTGAAATCGATGTACTGAAGCTTGTTTAGCATTTTTATCAAGTCAGTCACAATCAATCGATGTATACAATTTAAAAATTTATGTAAACATTGGTTTTCATTAAAATTTAGTTAATTAACTGAAAGTACATCGATGTACACGTAGATGTACAGAACTTTCAATTAACCCTTTTTCCTTCTAAGTTCATCATACTATATGAAAACCTTTTTAGTTTGTTTTTATGAGAGCTATTTCAAAAAGAAAAACTTAAAATATTTCTTTACATTGATAATCTAATATTGCTTGAGATCCTTTGAGATTCTTCTTTGTAGTTCTTCATCTTCAAGCATTCCTTCATGATCCTTCTTTTGCTCCTTTGATCCTTTGCATCCTTTTCCTTGCATTTATTATATCTTATACAAACATACAAGCTTGGTAAGAAATTAGTGAATCAAAGTGTAATTCAAGTTAGTTTAATCATTAATCAAAACATACTAGGATCATTTTTCCACAGGGGGGGTGAATTCGGTTTTAAATAAAAATGAATTTTTTTCGATAACTCAAAATCCTTTTTAAAGTATAAACAGAATTTGCAACGGATGGATATTATTTTCAAATTAAAGCGTTGTCACGTGCAAGTAAAAGTGTTTTTACAAAAGACAAAACAAAAGTAAAAGAGATAGGGAAAGAAGATGAACACCATGATATATCCTGGTTCGGCCACAGACTACCCACGTGGCCTACGTCCAGTCCCCAAGGCAATACCACCAAGGGATTTTCACTCTATCCCTAGCTTTTAAATAGGAACAACTAGAACCTTTACAATAACGAGAACTTTGTTGTTTTGGCTTCAACGACTCATGGGGGGGGAGGAGTTGAGTTTTCAAAAAATATTTCCCTCTTAAAACTTTTTCACAAAGCTTTATAAATCAGAGTTGCAGATTAGTGTTCTCAGGATCTTTTACAAAATCGATGAAGGGTTTTTAGAAAATCTTCAATAGAAGGTGATGAGGATAAGAAAGATTAATTAAGAAAGATTCTGAATATGTTCGGGTTTAATAACTCAGTAATAACAAAATACAGTTTATAAGATCAAGAACAGAAATTATATTGAACTTTAAACATCAAAGTTGTAGGTTCTTGAACATAAACAGAAAGTAAAGGAGTTTGAGTTTAGGGATACCACACAACCAGATTTATCCTAGTTCAGTCACCTCCACTGTGACCTACATCCAGTCCCCACTCCACCTGTGGGATTTCACACACTAACACACAAGCTTTACCAGGTAGCTTGTAAAACCTTCACACCACAGAGCACTCCTTCACCTTGAGATACCTCACTCTTGTGAAGAGCCTCAATGTTCAACCTTAGGGATACCTCACCCTAATCACTCAGAGAGACTCCCTTTCTCTTTACAATTAAAAGTAAAAACAAAAGTTGATTCCTAACTCTCAGTAGTCAGATAAACAAATTGAAGCACTTATGAGTATTGAAACACTCTTTTCATAGTAAGCTCAATAACGATGATGAATGATTTTCACAATTGATTTCTCAAAACGATTTCGTAAAACTGTGATAAGTTATGATATTCGTATATGTTATTTAAGTGTTCCTTTGATCCTTCTTTATATAGAAAACAAGTTATAGTCATTGGGATCAATCAAAACAGATTTGGATCTGATTAACATAATCTGTTTTCTTGATTCTCATTCTTGAAATAAGATTCTGATTGTTCTTGTAGAATTCGCGTCCATAAAATAACCGAGTCCATTTGGAAAAATAGCCGCGTCCATTTGATGAAAATAGCCACATCCATTTGGAAAAAATAGCTGAGTCCATCTTGAAAAAAATAGTCGCGTCCATTTGCCACGTCAGCAGATGGGAGTACTAACACAAAGTAATTGGACGTGCTCCAACTAGTAGACGAGCTCCATATGCCATGTCAATGGACGAAGCTTCTCATTAAGATCTTAGCAAGTCCAAAGACTTGTGTGGACGAGCACTTTTATCACTTCAGTGGACGTGTGCTTGTGTCACTTTAGTGGACGTGCGCTTGTATCACTTTAGTGGACGTGCGCTTGTATCACTTTAGTGGACGTGTGCTTTATCACTTTAGTGGATGCCAGTTTTTACTATACCCAGTGTTGGATGAGCGCTTTGAAATCTTATTTCAAAAATCATTTTCATTTACGAAAACTTATTCCTTTTAATGCAGGTTTTGAAAAATGATTTTATTTCATGCATCTTTTCAAGTTGAGCTTATTTGTGAATAAGAGATTTCATCTCTTACAAATCATCTAAGACTTAACACTAATTTATTCGTTAAGCTCTTGTCTTGATGATTCCTTGATCTTCGTCCTTGCTCTTTGATTCCTCCAAGTTCTTCCTTGAATATTCTCCTTTGATTGCTCACTGAACTTGTTGAATATTGTTTGATACTTGTCTTTACCATTTGACACTAGAAACACTTGCATACACATTAAGTTGTATTTGTCATATATCAAAATCTGTAAGTCATTGAGTTTAACAATCTCCTCCTTTTTGATTATGACAAACCTTTTGACAAATTATAAGATCAGAGTATAAGTGTAGCAGACACTAAGTGTTTTTGACAGATTTATATCATGGTATCAAAGCAGCCAGAGTAGAAGTATATCAGAGAAAAAATATATATTATCAAAGCAGAATTTGATTTACTCCCCATTAATCATGTAAGCTTTTAAGCTCCCCCTCAACATATGCATGTATAATTCGTTTTCTCTATATCATACTTTTTCGTTTTCTCTATATCATACTTTTTCTTCATGTATAATTTGTTATTATCCCCTTTCTCTATATCGTACTTTTTATCCCCCTTTTGGCATCATAAAAAAGATAAAGAAAAGAAACATTTAAAGCGATAGAGAAGGTAAGCATTTAAACATTCAAACTTAGCATATAAAACTGTTCATGATAGAGGGATAGGTGCAGGGGAAAATAAAAAGAGATGTGTCCAACTCGTATAGATGTTCCAAAGCTCTCTTCTGATCATTCATAGATATTCCAAATCAAATCATACAAGAATTAGAGCATATTTACATAGAGTTACAGTCATATAATCGGTTTCTTTAGATATTAGATATATGATTGATCTATTATGCCCAATTCTCTTCTAATGAAAAAGAAGCTTTCCATGTTCAAGGGCTTGGTAAAGATATCGGCAAGTTGTTTAGTTGTATCAATATATTCAATCTCAATTTCTCTACTTTGAATATGGTCTCTAATGAAATGATGTCTGATTTCTATGTGTTTAGTTCTAGAGTGCATTATGGGATTCTTAGTTAGGTTAATTGCACTCGTATTGTCACATCTAATAGGAACTTGGTTTAGTTGCACACCATAATCAACTAATTGTTGTTTCATCCATAAAACCTGTGCACAACAGCTACCAGCTGCTACATATTCAGCCTCTACAGTCGATAAAGCCACACTAGATTGTTTCTTACTGAACCATGATACTAATGAGTTTCCTAGTAAATGGCAAGTTCCACTAGTACTCTTTCTGTCTAGTTTACAACCAGCAAAATCAGAGTCCGAATAGCTAATTAAAGTACATGTAGCTCCTTAGGGATACCATAATCCTATGTCTTTTGTTCCTAACATATACTTAATTATCCTTTTAACTGCTGTTAAGTGTGATTATTTTGGATTTGCTTGATACCTAGCACACATGCATACACTAAACATGATATCTGGCCTACTAGCAGTAAGATAAAGTAGTGAGCCTATCGTACCTCTAAATTTAGAAACATCAACAGGTTTACCTTTCTCATCTTTGTCCAGATAACAGGAGGTACTCATTGGAGTAGCCATCTACTTAGCTTTTTCCATGCCAAACTTCTTGATCAACTCATTGCAGTACTTGGTTTGGCTAACAAAGATTCCATTTTCAGTTTGCTTGATTTGCAGTCCAAGGAAAAAGTTTAGCTGACCCATCTTTGACATTTCAAACTCACTCTGCATAAGACTTGCAAACTCATCGCACAACTGCTCATTGGTAGCACAAAAAATTATATCATCCACATATATTTGTACAAGTAAAATGTTGTGTGCCTTTTTCTTAGTGAACAAAGCTGTGTCAACTTTACCTCTTTTAAATCCTTTTTCAATGAGAAAATTACTTAACCTTTCATACCAAGCTCTAAGAGCTTGCTTTAAGCCATATAGAGCTTTAGACAGTTTATAAACATGGTTAGGTAATTCATTATTCTCAAAACCAGGTGGTTGACCAACATACACTTCCTCTTGTATAAATCCATTTAAGAAAGCACTCTTAACGTCCATTTGATACAATTTAAATCCCATTATGCAAGCATAAGCAAGTAGCATTCTTATAGCTTCTAATCTTGCTACTGGTGCATATGTTCCATCATAATCTATGCCTTCTTCTTGGTTATACCCTTTGGCTACCAATATAGCCTTGTTTCTTACAATTATACCATTTTCATCTAGTTTATTCCAAAAAACCCCATTTTGTACCTATTACTTGACAGTTTTTAGGTTTAGGCACTAGTTTCTAGACTTGGTTTCTTTCAAACTGGTTTAACTCATCTTGCATAGCCATCATCCAATGTTCATCAATTATAGCATCATCTATGTTCTTAGGTTCTGTAACACCCCGATTTTCGCTGCTCTGTAATATCGGTAATAAATATATAAAAATATATATTTTTATCCGAGACTTAGAAAATGATTATGAATAAACCAAGGTCATTTCCTTGTTATACTTATTTTCATAAGGTTACAGGGAAGTTTTTGGTTGAAAATTCAGACGGAAGCCGGTCTGCCGTTTTCTCGATTTTCACTGACAGTAAAAGTTTACTGCTCAGAAGACCTAATTTTAAGTCGTGAACGAGATGAAAAATGTTTTTATCGTATTTACTAAGATACTGGAAGTTTTGAAAATTTTGGTAAAAAAATTAAAATATTATATTTGTTGCGGGCATATACGTCGAGATTAGCTCTAGGAAAAACCCGCGCCAGATGAAACCCGGAGTCGGCAACGTAGCTGAGATAATGGATTTGACCGACTTGACGAGCATTTATGATGAGCTTATCCGAGTCATAATGGCCATAATGGCGCATTTATGGCAAAGTGAAATTTTCCTATGAAATGACCATTTTGCCCTTGTCTTTTTATGACAATTGCAAGCAAATGCCATTGGAAAAGTTGACCAAACCTTACCCAAAACTCATGGCTCCAACATGTCTTATCACTTAAGCAAGTTTCATTTCCATTTTCAAGCCATTTTTCTCTCAAAGTTAAGCTTTTGTCTTAAGAACTTCAAGAACATTCATGAATGTTCATAGTTCGTCAGATTTTGCCTAGCAATTCTGACCCATTTCTGCTCTGAATCTCGGAAAACTTTCAACATGAAAGTTGTTCATCTTTCTCTCTTATTTCCAACGACATAAAGATCATCCAAAACGGACAAGTATGTTGAGAGATCTACCCAAAATACTAAAACTGCTCTAAACCCTAACTATGTTCATCTTCTTCCTTAAGTTTCTCAAGAACACCATGAGAAATTTGTGAAGAACATCATCAAGATCATCCTTTTCTTTGATCATCAACAGGTAGTCTCTCTTAATCTTGCTATTCTAAGCTTTTCTCTTCACAAGATTCTTGAGTTTATGCCTTTGATCATCATGTTCTTCATAAGATTCAAAGTTCATGGAACTAGATTCAAAAATTCATAAATTATTCTAGAAAAATCCTTTTGACATTAAACCAATTGCTATGATCTTATAATCATCTCTATTTTCATCATCTAGAAGCATAAGATCATGAGAAATTTCTTTCCCTAATTTCTAGATTTGGCCGAATCTAGCTCAAAGTTGTATTCCTAGGTTTTGTTTCATTTTCATGTCTTGATTCATGATTCAATCTTCTAGTATCTTGATAGTTCTTGTATTTGAGATCAAAAATCAAACCCTAACCTATTTGTTTCATAAAGGCCGAAACCCTAGTTCTTGGAACTAGATGAGTTTTGTTCAAAGTTTTCATTAATGGTCTTAGTAATCAAGCTATTAGTATGCATGTTTAATAAATCCAAGTTGGTTTATCAAACTAAAAACCCTAACCCTATGTTCTTGTGTTGGCCGAATCTACCATTTAATGAGTTAGGAAGTTTTGAGTTTGAAACTTAGTGGTTTAGTCACTAATCTATGATTTAGGTTAATTAAGGACCATTAATCTATGACTTAATCATGATTAGCAATTTTAAGGATTTTGAACCCTAAAAGTCAGCCCTTGGCCGAAACCTAACCCTCATGAGTTAAGTATGTTTGTGGTTTGATTTGATTGCAATTTGTTTGAAGGAATCAATCGGGTTGGTTTGACCTAAAGTCGACGGAGGAAATCAGATTAAATCGGGAGGTTGTTTGAAAACGTTAGTTGAGTCTTCAAGAGGTAAGGGGAGCTTACCCGAGGGATTTTCTCTATAACTACTTGCTTTTAGTGTGGCTTATATGATTTATATGTGGTTTGTGATTAATTGTTTATGTTGTTTATGATGTGTTGTTTATCTGTGTATCGATGATTGATCTGCTTTTAATTATCTGCAGTAGTATATTATGATGTTATGATGCATGATCTGCCTGGGGATATAATTATGATGATGATGTTGAATGTTATTTGTGAGTGTTGTTTGAGAGGCCTAACAGTGGTCAGTGCACAACCGATTAATGAGATAAAATATTTAATAAGCTGTGAAAGTTATATTCAACGTTTTATGGGGAATGTTGGAATATAATAGTAGAGGAAAATATGATTTTGGAAAAATAATGAGTTTTGAGAAATATTATTATTTTAATGATTTATTAGTGTAAAAGAAGTTTATGAGTCACGGTGAGAGCGTAACCGTGAAATTTTTTTTGTACTGCTAATTTTTACAGAAGAAATTCTGAAATATTATAAAAAGTGATTTTGTGAAATTAATATTCGAAGACCTTATTTATTATATAAGAAAATTATTTTATAAGAAATGTCAAAGTTTGACTTAAAGACGTTTTCTTTGAGAATGCTAAACGACGACAAGTTTCGAAATTATTTACGATGAGAGTTTAAAAATAGCAATACTTACGTTGAAAAGAGATTTAATTTGAAATGATTTATTAGAGTTGAAGTTTCAATAAAAAGAAGTTGTTGATGATTTGACGTTATTTTGGAAAAATGTGTTTCCAAAGGAAAAGTGGATTCTTTTTTTTATGAATTGACGTTTTATAAACGAATTTCAAGTAGGAAGAATTTTCGATAAATGAGTTTTACTTATTGATGTAAAAGAGATGAAAGATGTAAAACGAAGTAACAGATGTAAAACGATGAAAAGGATGTAGAAAGATGTAAAATGATGTAGAAAGATGTAGAAAGATGTGAAATGATGTAGAAAGATGTAAAAGGATGTAAAAAGATGTAGAAAGATGTAGAAAGATGTAAAACGATGTAAAAGATGTAATATGATGTAAAAGATGTAAAACGATGTAAAAGATGTAATACGATGTGAAAGATGTAAAACGATGTAAAAAGATGTACAAAGATATAAAACTTAATAACCGAGACGTCGGGGTATTAAGGTTCGTTATGTTGTAAACTGGGTATCTATTTAAAGAAGTTAAAACGTTTTAAGTTGTTTTCTACTACCACGAACCTAAGACTGATTGCAAGGTCTAGGGGCTTCGTGATTGAGCACTCGGACTTTGAGGTCCTGTGTTGTTAATAAAAGATGTAAAGATGTTTTAAATGATGTTAAGTCATAAGCTTTTGAGAGCTTCCATGTTTTAACGATGATGCTTTTGAGAGCATTAGATGTTTAAAACGATGATGGGTTGTAAGCTTTTGAGAACTTTGACAAATAAAGATATAGCACAAAGAAAAGTGTTGAGAACAAAATTTTTTCTTGCATGCATTTGGCAGACGTGCCATGATTAAACGAGGGATTACCTTGCGGCGTCAGGGTAGATCATACAAAGATGTTCTCATTATGCCCAGGGTTTGGACATTGAGGCCTCATCTCTGAGTGTTATCACTGTGCCACGATGTTGGACAGTGTGCGATGGGCGTGCCTGTGGCTGTATGCCTGTGGCAATTGAGTCTGATCAACTCATCACGAGGTTTACGAGGTTGGAGATATCTCATGAGATTAGGTATGAATGATTAGATGATGTATTGAAGTGTTCATGCATAGTTTTCCAACGTTGATGTTTGGGGTGTGAAACCCATTGATAAACGATGTGATATAAGATGAATTAGTACGTTGGGTGTGAAACCCACTGATAAACGATGTGATATAATATGAATGAGTACATTGTTATAGACATGTATATGTGTATGTGCAATCTTTTGTGTTGTGCATTTAGTTATGGTGATGAATCCATATATTGGCGTCTCACCCTTACAACCATATCAGAGTTGTACGAGGGGTATGATCCTTACAAGAAGACGAAGGATGTCTAGTTCGAGGCATGTTGTGTTGTTTTATCGGTTGTAGTGTCCGTTAGTTACGACCAGCTTAGGTAATGTTATGTTTTAAGAATAAAGTTGATTATGATTTATGTGAGAAAACATACGAGGCAGTATAGTTGGAGGACTTATATACATTATGTATTTAAGTGTGATTTGATTACGTTGTTGTGGTTATGAGGTTAAATAAGGAGGAAAAAAATTTATCACCATATTTTGAAGAGATAAACGTTGAGAAAATATTATTTTCCGAAAGCAACCAGCAAATTAAGTTTTATTTCCGCAAACGGGTAACCATGTGATGACCCGAGTTTAGGGTGTCACATTAGTGGTATCAGAGCTGGTCGAGTCTTTCGGGATCTTTGGGAAATAGGACTGTTGTGTTGACGTTGTGTTTTCTCTGAAGTGAGACGATGTTGTGTTTTCTATGAAGTGAGACGACGTTGTGTTTTCTCTGAAGTGAGACGATGTTGTGTTTTCTCTGAAGTGAGACTTGTTTGAATTACTTTTTAGAAGTAATATGTGTTAATAAATGAGTAAGGAATTACAGAAAGGTGTCTATGGTAAGTTTTACCTAAGTGAATGTGAGCGGAAAAGAAAAGTTCTTGAGAAAAATCAAGTTGATAAAAAAAGTTCGAGGATGAGATGTGCAATGAAGTTATTTTGAGGATATGCAATGAAGTTATTTTGAGGATGAGATGTGTGAGGTGATATCAAATTGGAGTGTTGAATTATAATCAAGAGGAACTAAGACTATGATTAAATATTTTGAGTAGGGAGTTGATGCGTGGTGTTGTGAAGACATTGTTAGTATTAATGACAATATTCAGAGTTAGATGATTGGAATAAGGTTTCTGGTGGAGCCATGTTGATAAGAGAAGTGATTAATTTTGATTTTGTTTTTCGAGTATGATAGACTCTGATGAAATTTTGAGGATAGTACGGATATGTAGAAATGGCATAAGAATGAATTGTGTTATGGAATATGGAATAAGAGGAATGAAGTGATGTGAAGGGCAATGTAAAATCTTAAGGTTAAGATGAGATTACATAATTCTATTTAGTTTCGAGTGACGAAATTTCGAGGACGAAATTTTTTTTAGTGGGGTAGTAATGTAACACCCCGATTTTCGCTGCTCTGTAATATCGGTAATAAATATATAAAAATATATATTTTTATCCGAGACTTAGAAAATGATTTTGGATAAACCAAGGTCATTTCCTTGTTATACTTATTTTCATAAGGTTACGGGGAAGTTTTTGGTTGAAAATTCAGACGGAAGCCGGTCTGCCGTTTTCTGGATTTTCACTGACAGTAAAAGTTTACTGCTCAGAAGACCTAATTTTAAGTCGTGAACGAGATGAAAAATGTTTTTATCGTATTTACTACGATACTGGAAGTTTTGAAAATTTTGGTAAAAAAATTAAAATATTATATTTGTTGCGGGCGTATACGTCGAGATTAGCTCTAGGAAAAACCCGCGCCAGATGAAACCCGGAGTCGGCAACGTAGCTGAGATAATGGATTTGACCGACTTGACGAGCATTTATGATGAGCTTATCCGAGTCATAATGGCCATAATGGCGCATTTATGACAAAGTGAAATTTTCCTATGAAATGACCATTTTGCCCATGTCTTTTTATGACAATTGCAAGCAAATGCCATTGGAAAAGTTGACCAAACCTTACCCAAAACTCACGGCTCCAACATGTCTTATCACTTATGCAAGTTTAATTTCCATTTTCAAGCCATTTTTCTCTCAAAGTTAAGCTTTTGTCTTAAGAACTTCAAGAACATTCATGAATGTTCATAGTTCGTCAGATTTTGCCTAGCAATTCTGACCCATTTCTTCTCTGAATCTCGGAAAACTTTCAACATGAAAGTTGTTCATATTTCTCTCTTATTTCCAACGACATAAAGATAATCCAAAACGGACAAGTATGTTGTGAGATCTACCCAAAATACTAAAACTGCTCTAAACCCTAACTATGTTCATCTTCTTCCTTAAGTTTCTCAAGAACACCATGAGAAATTTGTGAAGAACATCATCAAGATCATCCTTTCCTTTGATCATAAAGAGGTAGTCTCTCTTAATCTTGCTATTCTAAGCTTTTCTCTTCACAAGATTCTTGAGTTTATGCCTTTGATCATCACGTTCTTCATAAGATTCAAAGTTCATGGAACTAGATTCAAAAATTCATAACTTATTCTAGAAAAATCCTTTTGACATGAAACCAATTGCTATGATCTTATAATCATCTCTATTTTCATCATCTAGAAGCATAAGATCATGAGAAATTTCTTTCCCTAATTTCTAGATTTGGCCGAATCTAGGTCAAAGTTGTATTCCTAGGTTTTGTTTCATTTTCATGTCTTGATTCATGATTCAATCTTCTAGTATCTTGATAGTTCTTGTATTTGAGATCAAAAATCAAACCCTAACCTATGTGTTTCAAAAAGGCCGAAACCCTAGTTCTTGGAACTAGATGAGTTTTGTTCAAAGTTTTCATTAATGATCTTAGTAATCAAGCTATTAGTATGCATGTTTAATAAATCCAAGTTGGTTTATGAAACTAAAAACCCTAACGCTATGTTCTTGTGTTGGTCGAATCTACCATTTAATGAGTTAGGAAGTTTTGAGTTTGAAACTTACTGGTTTAGTCACTAATCTATGATTTAGGTTAATTAAGGACCATTAATCTATGACTTAATCATGATTAGCAATTTTAAGGATTTTGAACCCTAAAAGTCAGCCCTTGGCCGAAACCTAACCCTCACGAGTTAAGTATGTTTGTGGTTTGATTTGATTGCAATTTGTTTGAAGGAATCAATCGGGTTGGTTTGACCTAAAGTCGACGGAGGAAATCGGATTAAATCGGGAGGTTGTTTGAAAACGTTAGTTGAGTCTTCAAGAGGTAAGGGGAGCTTACCCGAGGGATTTTCTCTATAACTATTTGCTTTTAGTGTGGCTTATATGATTTATATGTGGTTTGTGATTAATTGTTTATGTTGTTTATGATGTGTTGTTTATCTGTGTATAGATGATTGATCTGCTTTTAATTATCTGCAGTAGTATATTATGATGTTATGATGCATGATCTGCCTGGGGATATAATTATGATGATGATGTTGAATGTTGTTTGTGAGTGTTGTTTGAGAGGCCTGACAGTGGTCAGTGCACAACCGATTAATGAGATAAAATATTTAATAAGCTGTGAAAGTTATATTCAACGTTTTATGGGGAATGTTGGAATATAATAGTAGAGGAAAATATGATTTTGGAAAAATAATGAGTTTTGAGAAATATTATTATTTTAATGATTTATTAGTGTAAAAGAAGTTTATGAGTCACGGTGAGAGCGTAACCGTAAAAATTTTTTTTTACTGCTAATTTTTACAGAAGAAATTCCGAAATATTATAAAAAGTGATTTTCTGAAATTAATATTCGAAAAGACCTTATTTATTATATAAGAAAATTATTTTATAAGAAATGTCAAAGTTTGACTTAAAGATGTTTTCTTTGAGAATGCTAAACGACGACAAGTTTCGAAATTATTTACGGTGAGAGTTTAAAAATAGCAATACTTACGTTGAAAAGAGATTTAATTTGAAATGATTTATTAGAGTTGAAGTTTCAATAAAAAGAAGTTGTTGATGATTTGACGTTATTTTGGAAAAATGTGTTTCCAAAGGAAAAGTGGATTCTTTTTTTTATGAATTGACGTTTTATAAACGAATTTCAAGTAGAAAGAATTTTCGGTAAATGAGTTTTACTTAATGATGTAAAAGAGATGAAAGATTTAAAACGAAGTAACAGATGTAAAACGATGAAAAAGATGTAGAAAGATGTAAAATGATGTAGAAAGATGTAAAAGGATGTAAAAAGATGTAGAAAGATGTAAAAGATGTAAAACGATGTAAAAGATGTAATATGATGTAAAAGATGTAATACGATGTGAAAGATGTAAAACGATGTAAAAAGATGTACAAAGATATAAAACTTAATAACCGAGATGTCGGGGTATTAAGGTTCGTTATGTTGTAAACTGGGTATCTATTTAAAGAAGTTAAAACGTTTTAAGTTGTTTTCTACTACCACGAACCTAAGACTGATTGCAAGGTCTAGGGGCTTCGTGATTGAGCACTCGGACTTTGAGGTCCTGTGTTGTTAATAAAAGATGTAAAGATGTTTTAAACGATGTTAAGTCATAAGCTTTTGAGAGCTTCCATGTTTTAACGATGATGCTTTTGAGAGCATTAGATGTTTAAAACGATGATGGGTTGTAAGCTTTTGAGAGCTTTGACAAATAAAGATATAGCACAAAGAAAAGTGTTGAGTACAAAATGTTTTCTTGCATGCATTTGGCAGACGTGCCATGATTAAATGAAGGATTACCTTGCGGCGCAGGGTAGATCATACAAAGATGTTCTCATTATGCCCAGGGTTTGGACATTGAGGCCTCATCTCTGAGTGTTATCACTGTGCCACGATGTTGGACAGTGTGCGATGGGCGTGCCTGTGGCTGTATGCATGTGGCAATTGAGTCTGATCAACTCATCACGAGGTTTACGAGGTTGGAGATATCTCATGAGATTAGGTATGAATGATTAGATGATGTATTGAAGTGGTCATGCATAGTTTTCCAACGTTGATGTTTGGGGTGTGAAACCCATTGATAAACGATGTGATATAAGATGAATTAGTACGTTGGGTGTGAAACCCACTGATAAACGATGTGATATAATATGAATGAGTACATTGTTATAGACATGTATATGTGTATGTGCAATCTTTTGTGTTGTGCATTTAGTTATGGTGATGAATCCATATATTGGCGTCTCACCCTTACAACCATATCAGAGTTGTACGAGGGGTATGATCCTTACAAGAAGACGAAGGATGTCTAGTTCGAGGCATGTTGTGCTATTTTATCGGTTGTAGTGTCCGTTAGTTACGACCAGCTTAGGTAATGTTATGTTTTAAGAATAAAGTTGATTATGATTTATGTGAGAAAACATATGAGGCAGTATAGTTGGAGGACTTATATACATTATGTATTTAAGTGTGATTTGATTACGTTGTTGTGGTTATGAGGTTAAAGAAGGAGGAAAAAATTTTATCACCATATTTTGAAGAGATAAACGTTGAGAAAATATTATTTTCCGAAAGCAACCGGCAAATTAAGTTTTATTTCCGCAAACGGGTAACCATGTGATGACCCGAGTTTAGGGTGTCACATTAGTGGTATCAGAGCTGGTCGAGTCTTTCGGGATCTTTGGGAAATAGGACTGTTGTGTTGACGTTGTGTTTTCTCTGAAGTGAGACGATGTTGTGTTTTCTATGAAGTGAGACGACGTTGTGTTTTCTCTGAAGTGAGACGATGTTGTGTTTTCTCTGAAGTGAGACTTGTTTGAATTACTTTTTAGAAGTAATATGTGTTAATAAATGAGTAAGGAATTACAGAAAGGTGTCTATGGTAAGTTTTACCTAAGTTGAATGTGAGCGGAAAAGAAAAGTTCTTGAGAAAAATTAAGTTGATAAAAAAGTTCGAGGATGAGATGTGCAATGAAGTTATTTTGAGGATATGCAATGAAGTTATTTTGAGGATGAGATGTGTGAGGTGATATCAAATTGGAGTGTTGAATTATAATCAAGAGGAACTAAGACTATGATTAAATATTTTGAGTAGGGAGTTGATGCGTGGTGTTGTGAAGACATCGTTAGTATTAATGACAATATTCAGAGTTAGATGATTGGAATAAGGTTTATGGTGGAGCCATGTTGATAAGAGAAGTGATTAATTTTGATTTTGTTTTTCGAGTATGATAGACTCTGATGAAATTTTGAGGATAGTACGGATATGTAGAAATGGCATAAGAATGAATTGTGTTATGGAATATGGAATAAGAGGAATGAAGTGATGTGAAGGGCAATGTAAAATCTTAAGGTTAAGATGAGATTACATAATTCTATTTAGTTTCGAGTGACGAAATTTCGAGGACGAAATTTTTTTTAGTGGGGTAGTAATGTAACACCCCGATTTTCGCTGCTCTGTAATATCGGTAATAAATATATAAAAATATATATTTTTATCCGAGACTTAAAAAATGATTTTGTATAAACCAAGGTCATTTCCTTGTTATACTTATTTTCATAAGGTTACGGGGACTTTTTTGGTTGAAAATTCAGAAGGAAGCCGGTCTGCCGTTTTCTGGATTTTCACTGACAGTAAAAGTTTACTGCTCAGAAGACCTAATTTTAAGTCGTGAACGAGATGAAAAATGTTTTTATCGTATTTACTACGATACTGGAAGTTTTGAAAATTTTGGTAAAAAAATTAAAATATTATATTTGTTGCGGGCGTATACGTCGAGATTAGCTCTAGGAAAAACCCGCGCCAGATGAAACCCGGAGTCGGCAACGTAGCTGAGATAATGCATTTGACCGACTTGACGAGCATTTATGATGAGCTTATCCGAGTCATAATGGCCATAATGGCGCATTTATGACAAAGTGAAATTTTCCTATGAAATGACCATTTTGCCCTAGTCTTTTTATGACAATTGCAAGCAAATGCCATTGGAAAAGTTGACCAAACCTTACCCAAAACTCACGGCTCCAACATGTCTTATCACTTAAGCAAGTTTAATTTCCATTTTCAAGCCATTTTTCTCTCAAAGTTAAGCTTTTGTCTTAAGAACTTCAAGAACATTCATGAATGTTCATAGTTCGTCAGATTTTGCCTAGCAATTCTGACCCATTTCTGCTCTGAATCTCGAAAAACTTTCAACATGAAAGTTGTTCATCTTTCTCTCTTATTTCCAACGACATAAAGATAATCCAAAATGGACAAGTAAGTTGAGAGATCTACACAAAATACTAAAACTGCTCTAAACCCTAACTATGTTCATCTTCTTCCTTAAGTTTCTCAAGAACACCATGAGAAATTTGTGAAGAACATCATCAAGATCATCCTTTTCTTTGATCATAAAGAGGTAGTCTCTCTTAATCTTTCTATTATAAGCTTTTCTCTTCACAAGATTCTTGAGTTTATGCCTTTGATCATCATGTTCTTCATAAGATTCAAAGTTCATGGAACTAGATTCAAAAATTCATAACTTATTCAATAAAAATCCTTTTGACATGAAACCAATTGCTATGATCTTATAATCATCTCTATTTTCATCATATAGAAGCATAAGATCATGAGAAATTTCTTTCCCCAATTTCTAGATTTGGCCGAATCTAGGTCAAAGTTGTATTCCTAGGTTTTGTTTCATTTTCATGTCTTGATTCATGATTCAATCTTCTAGTATCTTGATAGTTCTTGTATTTGAGATCAAAAATCAAACCCTAACCTATTTGTTTCATAAAGGCCGAAACCCTAGTTCTTGGAACTAGATGAGTTTTGTTCAAAGTTTTCATTAATGATCTTAGTAATCAAGCTATTAGTATGCATGTTTAATAAATCCAAGTTGGTTTATCAAACTAAAAACCCTAACCCTGTGTTCTTGTGTTGGCCGAATCTACCATTTAATGAGTTAGGAAGTTTTGAGTTTGAAACTTAGTGGTTTAGTCACTAATCTATGATTTAGGTTAATTAAGGACCATTAATCTATGACTTAATCATGATTAGCAATTTTAAGGATTTTGAACCCTAAAAGTCAGCCCTTGGCCGAAACCTAACCCTCATGAGTTAAGTATGTTTGTGGTTTGATTTGATTGCAATTTGTTTGAAGGAATCAATCGGGTTGGTTTGACATAAAGTCGACGGAGGAAATCGGATTAAATCGGGAGGTTGTTTGAAAACGTTAGTTGAGTCTTCAAGAGGTAAGGGGAGCTTACCCGAGGGATTTTCTCTATAACTATTTGCTTTTAGTGTGGCTTATATGATTTATATGTGGTTTGTGATTAATTGTTTATGTTGTTTATGATGTGTTGTTTATCTGTGTATCGATGATTGATCTGCTTTTAATTATCTGCAGTAGTATATTATGATGTTATGATGCATGATCTGCCTGGGGATATAATTATGATGATGATGTTGAATGTTGTTTGTGAGTGTTGTTTGAGAGGCCTGACAGTGGTCAGTGCACAACCGATTAATGAGATAAAATATTTAATAAGCTGTGAAAGTTATATTCAACGTTTTATGGGGAATGTTGGAATATAATAGTAGAGGAAAATATGATTTTGGGAAAATAATGAGTTTTCAGAAATATTATTATTTTAATGATTTATTAGTGTAAAAGAAGTTTATGAGTCACGGTGATAGCGTAACCGTGAAATTTTTTTTGTACTGCTAATTTTTACAGAAGAAATTCCGAAATATTATAAAAAGTGATTTTGTGAAATTAATATTCGAAAAGACCTTATTTATTATATAAGAAAATTATTTTATAAGAAATGTAAAAGTTTGACTTAAAGACGTTTTCTTTGAGAATGCTAAACGACGACAAGTTTCGAAATTATTTACGGCGAGAGTTTAAAAATAGCAATACTTACGTTGAAAAGAGATTTAATTTGAAATGATTTATTAGAGTTGAAGTTTCAATAAAAAGAAGTTGTTGATGATTTGACGTTATTTTGGAAAATTGTGTTTCCAAAGGAAAAGTGGATTCTTTTTTTTATGAATTGACGTTTTATAAACGAATTTCAAGTAGAAAGAATTTTCGGTAAATGAGTTTTACTTAATGATGTAAAAGAGATGAAAGATGTAAAACGAAGTAACAGATGTAAAACGATGAAAAAGATGTAGAAAGATGTAAAATGATGTAGAAAGATGTAAAAGGATGTAAAAAGATGTAGAAAGATGTAAAAGATGTAAAACGATGTAAAAGATGTAATATGATGTAAAAGATGTAAAACGATGTAAAAGATGTAATACGATGTGAAAGATGTAAAACGATGGAAAAAGATGTACAAAGATATAAAACTTAATAACCGAGACGTCGGGGTATTAAGGTTCGTTATGTTGTAAACTGGGTATCTATTTAAAGAAGTTAAAACGTTTTAAGTTGTTTTCTACTACCACGAACCTAAGACTGATTGCAAGGTCTAGGGGCTTCGTGATTGAGCACTCGGATTTTGAGGTCATGTGTTGTTAATAAAAGATGTAAAGATGTTTTAAACGATGTTAAGTCATAAGCTTTTGAGAGCTTCCATGTTTTAACGATGATGCTTTTGAGAGCATTAGATGTTTAAAACGATGATGGGTTGTAAGCTTTTGTGAGCTTTGACAAATAAAGATATAGCACAAAGAAAAGTGTTGAGAACAAAATGTTTTCTTGCATGCATTTGGCAGACGTGCCATGATTAAACGAGGGATTACCTTGCGGCGTCAGGGTAGATCATACAAAGATGTTCTCATTATGCCCAGGGTTTGGACATTGAGGCCTCATCTCTGAGTGTTATCACTGTGCCACGATGTTGGACAGTGTGCGATGGGCGTGCCTGTGGCTGTATGCCTGTGGCAATTGAGTCTGGTCAACTCATCACGAGGTTTACGAGGTTGGAGATATCTCATGAGATTAGGTATGAATGATTAGATGATGTATTGAAGTGTTCATGCATAGTTTTCCAACGTTGATGTTTGGGGTGTGAAACCCATTGATAAACGATGTGATATAAGATGAATTAGTACGTTGGGTGTGAAACCCACTGATAAACGATGTGATATAATATGAATGAGTACATTGTTATAGACATGTATATGTGTATGTGCAATCTTTTGTGTTGTGCATTTAGTTATGGTGATGAATCCATATATTGGCGTCTCACCCTTACAACCATATCAGAGTTATACAAGGGGTATGATCCTTACAAGAAGACGAAGGATGTCTAGTTCGAGGCATGTTGTGCTGTTTTATCGGTTGTAGTGTCCGTTAGTTACGACCAGCACTACAACAGATTAGACTTTAGATAGCGTTTCCGTATGCCTTTTAACAGCGTTTGTAACCGCTATCTATGCTACCGCTATTAAAACTCGTTAGCAAAGATAGCATTTAGGAAGTGCTATTAATAGGTGACTTTAGATAGCGTTTGTACACGGAAACGCTATCTAAAGTCAGACTTTAGATAGCGTTTGTACACGGAAACGCTATCTAAAGTCTGACTTTAGATAGCGTTTCCTTGTACAAACGCTATCTAAAGTCTGACTTTAGATAGCGTTTTCGTGTACAAACGCTATCTAAAGTCTGACTTTAGATAGCGTTTGTACAAGGAAACGCTATCTAAAGCCCTTTTTTTTTTAAAAAATTTATTTCTTAACTTTTACATCCATTATTCTTGCATATTGAACTACACAAAAAAACCACAATTGTTGCAGTCAACACAATTGTTCAAAATGTGTTCAAAATATAAGTGGTCAAATATAAGTGTTCAATGCAGCACTGCATGTGTTTGTGCAGCAAACCAGTAACTATACAATCAAAGTGCAACACTCTATACAACAACTATATATATAACCAGATATAAGTACACCACTCTGTTTCTAAAGTATTCAAATTCACACGAGTAAGACAAAATCAAAGTGCAGCAACTATACCAGATCTCAATCCTTAAGAAACCAAAATCAGAAAACCAACATACATCTACAATTAATCTACATTTACAGCTTCTGTTTGTTTTTCATGAGACCAAGACAACACCAAAGTAATGTGTCGAAATGTGATCCAAAGCCTCTGTAGCATACATACTGCATTTACACCACAAAGACTAACCTGTTACATTGGGATACAGCAGACTAATTAGGTAAATACTACTGTAGCAAGAAACAGAATTCAAATCAAGCATTAACAAAGTCTAACAAAAATAATAGCAAGAAACAAATCATGTATGTATAAATAATTAAATATGATCATACCATCTCAAGAGAATCAGCTCCAAGTAATTCCATGTTGCGGTGGTTGATAATCTGATTATTTTCCAGATTATGTGTTCATGAATCGATACATAGAAGAAAAATGATATTAATGTACCACTTAAATAAAAGATAACTAAATTACTGATACAAAGGAATTCAAATAAACAGATTACGAAATCAAGCTTAAATTACCAAATCATGCTTAAATTTCAATAGATCCTAAACATATTAAATAAGAACCTAAACAACACATTTAGTTTGGGAGAGAAAGAGAAATCGAAAGCAGCAGAGCACTCACCGGAGAAGAAAATAGTAATCAGTTGAGCGAAATACATAGATTTTGATTGAATTTGTGTGAACCAAAAAGTGCAAGTTTGAACTTATTTTCTCCTTTCCATGCACATCAACTCGAAGGCATGTACCAATGAAAAACAAATACATAGATAGTTTGGGGTTGATAAATATAAAGCATTATTCACATACCAATGAGTATTGCTGCAACTATTGTGATCAATTTGACATAATCAAACGAACTTTTCAACAATATAGCGACACCACTCTTCCTTGACTTCAGATAGTTGAGCAGTGGAGTATGTGGAGCATTTGAAGTCAGGGAAGTACTGCGACATAAAAATTAAATAAAGTAAGTTACAATTGCTAAAACATTTGAACAGTCACAGTTAAAAGCTAAGTAAACAACATACCGCCATTGGTATTTTAACTTGGTTCTGCAAGATAGTCTCCTTCATGAAACGCATGACATAGTACCCACAATCTGTACTGTTGGGTTGTCTTAGGCACTATAAAAAATAAAATAGTAAATCAATATAGTTTTTTTTATCTAATTGCTCATTAAGTTTTTGCAAATATACCTGTATCTGAATCCATTTAATGTTGGTTGCCTTTAAACGTGGCACCTTAGCTCCGATATTTGCGCGATAAACTTGCAAAGCACTAATCACAAAATCAAACAGACTTCATTAAGAAACATATTTTCAATCATCACAAACACACACATGCTTACTTATCGAACAGAATCATAGAAAATCAGAAATATAAAAACATGCTTACGTATCGAACAGATTCTTTAATTCTGGGCGATCCCTAGGATCAACATACAAGGGATCCAGATAGTAAATAATCTCTTCAACAATATTTATCGCGCACAACACCCAATGATTCCTACAAAAATGTTGAGATAACAAATCCTAAGCACCTCAACTTTTATGTAATTCATTATTGTGAATTAAGTCCTATAGGATAAGAGACTCACCCAACATTGCACGGCGCTAAAAACAAGGGCTGATATTCTCTTTCTTTAGTTGCAAACCGGTCAGCTAGATACGTTGTCTGTGAATCCCTCCCGAAGTAGCTGTATGTATTTGTTTGGTGTGGGGACAAGAACAGAAACCTCCTCGTTATTTCCTTTGGAAGCAACAATTCTTCATACAAATACCTTCAATTAAAATATAAAAATGGATTACATCAATGACATCAATATTTAAATGGAAAGACTAAAAAAATATTGTACACTTTAAGCCTGATTTATTACCTGATATATGCGGAAATAACGGAGGCAGATACCCATTCATGATTTACAACTTCTCTGATATTTTCAGTATTGAGCATCTCAATGAAATGGTGACCAAAAATATTTTGTTCCATCTCTACGTACAATTGGTCAGCATTTTTCATATTCTTTCGTTCATGTATTTTAAGGAAATTCAAATATTCCAGAGAAATTGTAGTTGAACCAGCTATAGGAGGGTTGGCCTCAGAGTTACCTCCTTTATTTTCTGGGGTTGTAATTGACTCCTTTGTATATCCAGACACTCTGCCCTTGCCTTTAGCTTTTGCAGGTGCCTGGAAATTTTGCATTTCAATATGCCAGTTAGTGATCAACTAATGTAATGCATATATGCCATATATGAAAAGGTGGAAAAATGCAATTACATACCATATTAATTACAACCACGAGATCAATTGGCCATGCCACATAAGTACCTATTGCATCTCCTACTGTCATCACATCTGCACGATCGATAGGTACCGGCAATGGCACATCCCCCTCAGTTACAACATCAACTCCAACTTTCACATGGTTAAGGGGTACTGGTCCAGTGTGCAGTGTAACACCCGGCTCATTGTATACTTTACCCATAGCAACCATACGATAGTTTGGGGTCGATAAATATAGCTGACATGAGTTGACGCCCTAATCCAATGATAGATGAATAAGTTGTGAATTAAGGCATCCAATTGAATGTATTTAACTGCGAATGCAATACTAGTAAAAAAAAAAGGCATGCACTACCTCTGGAAGCCTGCTAGCAGATGGTAGAGTGCAACTATCTTTGACGCTTGCTTGGGCTGTGAAATTAGCCTGCCTCTCCTCATCATCCTTTTGTTTCAGCTTTTCTTCCAAAATGTTCAATCTTTCAGAGAGTTGAGACACCAATGTCTCCCACTTTTTCGTTTCCGAGTTATTTCTTGCACGACCTTCGGGTGGGAAGTAGTCTTTTTGTGAGACGCCGAAACCCACACCCCTAACACGACCAGGGTTCTCTGGCACACCTAGGGCTTTGGCAAGAATATCCTGGCGACCAAAGTCTTGTATCTCTCCCTCTACCGCAGATCGTGATGCTTCCTCCTGACACATAGTTATTGGTGAAATGCAAATGTTAAAATTATTATATATTATCATAAGAAAATAACAAATGATAATGTAAACGTTAGTCTACTAACAAATTTATTCCACACGGTCTGCGTATTTTTGTTGTCAATTACACCCGCCTTGTTCTCGCGGGCTTTCCTCCATACAATATGGCGTTTAATTTTCTTAACTTCTGGCCCCGCCTCCTGCATCTGTATATTGAGATAATATATATTAACCAAACAGTTTAAAAGTCATATTTACCACACATGCAGTTAAATATATATATATATATACATACCAATTCATCCTCAATGTCAGCATACCCCTTACGTGATGCTTTGTAAGGGCATGCAGGATCTAACGCCCTGTTGCGATTTTCATTGCTTAATTTCTATTCAGACACATATAAGTAATATTAATACATGGTTAATGTCATATGTACGTATTGCTATAAAATTATAAGGACTAACGTGATATTAAACATACCAGGAATTGAGCATCTCCTGTGCGTATTGCTATAAAATCTGTCCACTCATCCCTTGATATGTGTGGATATTTTGATGGAGGTTCCTCATTGATATTCCCGTTGGCATCTCTTAGAAATTTTTTGGTCAATCTAGTTCTGAATGCCCTATGTAGGTTACCAGCTTCCTGAAGTACAAATTTTTTCCAAGATTCATCAACATTAAAAGACATCTGCAAAACAATATAAACAACGTGTCAAAGTAAGTATGTTTACATAGTTTACAATATAATTTATAAATTTTAACAATTACCTGTACATCAGCCCATATGCTCTCTTTGAAACCATCCAAAGCTTCATCCTTCCAATTAGAACAAATAATTGGGACCGTTTGCCGAACAACGGCCCCAATGTAACTCTTCAATATTTTACCATTAGCACGAATAGGTTGGTCCAAAGAATTCCATTCAACCTAATAAAAATAATAAAGTAATTAAATCTAGATATCAAACAACATTATGAAATACTTAGATTAGTAAGTAAATTACATCAAATTTTTGTCCTTTACTCCTAGCGCGGATGACCGCCTTCATAACTGTTGGCCCACGGCATCACTAGAATTACTTGAAGATGCCATTTACCTACAAAAATATTAGATACAAGTAAAACATCAATGGACATTAATATAACATTAATTGATGCAAAATATAAAACAACTATGAATAACAAAATCAACACTAGCATTACCGGAAGATGCTAACTATAATATAAAAGGATCAGAAAGTTCATTTAAACACAAACACTACATACATGTTTAAGTCAACCTTTTTCTTTTCTTCATTGGATTGAGATTTGTTTGTCCTTTATTAGTACGAAATGGTGGATTGACCAAAAGCCCCTCATCATGATCATCTCTCATATACATACCATCATCCCTAGTTGGATCAATCTCAAGTGATTGTAATGTCCCGACGAAAGGATCATCTTCAATATCAACATCTCGATGGTCTTGATCATCAACATTAGTAATTATTTTGTTAGTCAAAAGAACAATGGACCTTTTCATATCAGCTGGATCAGTGACATAGAACACTTGTTGAGCTTGAGATGCTAATATAAAAGGCTCATCTTTATACCCCACCCTATTAAGATCCACCTGCATGAACCCCGACTCATCAATCTGAACACCGTTATTATTGTCAACCCACTTGCAACCAAACACACCAACCTTAAACTTTGTGTAATCCAACTCCCATATGCGTTCAATGACGCCGAAGTATGACATATTTGCATATATCGGGTTTCTGTCTTTGGCACTTGAGATATGCATCGACTGAGCTACTAGAGTCACACCACTGTTTTGCATTGTACTCCGACCATCTGGTTCTTTTGTATAGAATGTGTACCCATTAATTTGATAACCGTGGTAAGAGAATACATGCAAACTTGGACCTTTGGCTAACCATCTCAATCTATTTGAAACTGAAGTAGCATTTTCAGTCAACTCTGCATAAATGTGATCTCTTATCCACGTTATAAAACAACGATTGTGTTCTCTAGTTAGCCAATTTTGATTCTTATTTGGATACAAACTCTTAAGCATGTCCTTGTGTTTTTCAACATATGGCTCAACCTCATCGGCATTGTGCAGAACATATAAGTGTGCTTGCTCCCATTCTCGTCCTTGTTATAGTCACTATTATCATTTCCAGTAATTCCTTGCTCCATCATTCTCCATGTGTGACGAGACTTTGGCAGCCCTATAGAATCAGCATTGGATAGGTATTCGGTACAGAATTCAACAGCTTCTTCTACAATATACCGTTCAACAATACAACCTTCTGGTCGTGATCGGTTTTTCACATACCCTTTTAATATCTTCATATAACGCTCAATCGGGTACATCCATCTCATATAAGCTGGCCCACACAGTTGTGTCTCTCTAACAAGGTGAATGGTTAGATGAACCATTATGTCAAAGAATGAAGGTGGAAAGTACATCTCAAGCTCGCATAAAGTCACAACAATTTCTCTTTGCAATGATGGCAACTTCCCAGGGTCAATCACTTTGCTGCAAATTGCCTTGAAGAAGAAACAGAGTTTAGTTAAGGCCCCCCGCACTTTGTTAGGTAAAATAGACCATATACCAATGGGTATCAACTGCTCCATGAGAACATGACAATCGTGGGACTTTAGACCTTTTAACTTGAGATCTTTCATCGATACGAGGTTCCTAATGTTTGAAGAGTACCCTTCCGGAACCTTAACTCCTTCAAGAAACTTACAAAAAACAATTTTTTCTTTTCTAGATAGAGTGTAAGCAGCCGGAGGAAGATATGTACTTTTACCCTTCTTAGTCGGTCCCAATTCTCTTCTTATTCCCATACTAACCAAGTCCAACCTTGCATTGATGCCATCTTTAGTCTTCTCTGGCACATTGAGTAACGTACCAATGACACTATCACATATATTTTTTTCAACGTGCATCACATCGAGGAAATGTCTTACATATAATGATTTCCAATATGGCAACTCAAAGAAAATCGACCTTTTCTTCCACCCTCTTGTGACAATATCTCTCGCAAAAGGTTTACCGAATTGGATATTCAAATCCTTTACCTTTTCAAAAAGTTGATCACCCATCAAAGGTGAAGGAGCTCTACCTTCTTCCGAGTTCCCATTGAACGCCTTTCTCCACCACCGGTAATGATGACTTGGATGCAAAAATCTACGATGCCCAAGAAAGACATTCTTCTTACAATGTTCTAACCGCATCCAATCCGTACCCTCTTCACATATAGGGCATGCACACTGACCCTTGATGCTATATCCTGACAGATTACCGTAGGCTGGAAAATCATTAATTGTCCCAAACAACATAGCTCTCAAATTGAAACTTTCTTCCTTATACCCATCATACACCTCCACACCTGTCTCCCACAGTTGTTTCAAGTCTTCAATCAAAGGAGTCAAATAGACATCTATATCATTTCCTGGTTGTTTGGGCCCAGAAATTAACATAGATAACATCATATATTTGCGCTTCATGCATAGCCATGGGGATAGGTTATAAATCACCAAAATCACAGGCCATGTACTGTGAGAGCTACTTTGAACACCATGCAGGTTAAATCCACAAGAGCCAATGCAAGTCGTAGGTTTCTTGAATCTTGCCCAAAATCGGGATAATCATGATCAAATTTCTTCCATTGCGGAGAATCTGCGGGTGCCGCAGCTTGCCATCTTTGATCCTTTCATCCTCATGCCATGTCAAGTGCTTTGAATCTTCGTAACTACGGTACATGCGCCTAAATCTGGGTATTATGGGAAAATACCACACAACCTTCTCTCGGATCTGATTCTTTCTTCTTATATCGTGAGGCATTACATTTAGGACACATCTGTAATGATGCATATTCATTCCGAAATAAAATGCAATCGTTAGGACAAGCATGTATCCTCTCGTAGCTCATGCCAATAGAGCGTAACATTTGTTTAGCCTCGTATGTCCGACTAGGAAGCACATTATCATCTGGCAACATGTCTTTCAATAGTGTGAGTAAGTCCGTAAAGCTCTTATCAGTCCATCCGTTGCCCGATTTCAAGTTATACAACTTTAACATCGCCGACAATCTTGTGAATTTAGTACATCCATCATACAATGGTTGCTCTGCATCACTTACCAACCTCCCAAACATTTGAGGACAATCTCGAAGATCCTCCTCTTCAACAGCATTTGCAATGTCTTCAAAATGATCGCCCTCATAAGTATTTGTGTCGGTATCGTATGATGAATATCTCACACGATTCCTCATTTCACTAGACTCGGCTCTTGTCTCACCATGTTTTGTCCAACATGTATAACTTTGATCGATTCCATTACACACTAAATGTTCTTCCAAATCGGCTGCACTAACTCGCCTTGCATAACAACAATCTAAACAAGGACATATGATTGTATTAGGGTTTTCCGCATGCCGAACTGCAAAACTAATGAACTCTTTCACCCCATCCTCATACTCCTTCGTTAAACGATTGGCAGACATCCATTTCCGATCCATGCTTTTCCGATCTACAAAAATATTTATTAAACATATTTACTTTGAGTTTAGAGTGGTTGAGGTCTACATGCAATGTATACATATTAAAGGAATGAAAGGCTGCAAACAAAACACATTGTCGCTGACTTAGTTTCTTTCCCTTTTAATGGGGCACATAATCTTGAGAGAGAATCCGATGATTAAATTCCTTCCTATCAGGATACTAGAGCAATAATAGTAATGACAAGAGCACCATGATTCAAGGAGGACAAACCAAAATTAAACTCCAATACTAGGTTAAGATTCCACGTTCATTATTAACCTTGAGTTTGTCAAGGAACCAACCGGTGCTTATAGTGCAGCTATGCACTCGATTTCAATCTTGGCATCCAATGGCAAGGCAGCTACTAGATAGGTTGAACGAGTCAGGGGCATATCAAACTGACATATCAAAACATCCCAAAATGGTTCTTTACCATGTTTAGATTTTTCTCCCCAATGTTCTCACTAAATAACAGAGATAAAAACTTCTCACCTCCAAGTTAATCACTACTGCTCACATGTCTAACAAAAAGTGTGGCACAAGTATAAAATGAAACCCTAAACCCTTAAGTTTCTATAACTAAGCAATTAACATAATTAAGACTCTTATCAGCCTATTCATATATCGTCACTGGTAACTAATTCAATGCACTCATGCAGACAAACTACATAGATCTCATAACAAATTAACACCAGATAGAATACCTATATGTAGCTTGAACTGTTAGAGGCCTTCTTGTTAAAGATGGTTGCACTCTCCCTTGACGATTTAGGTGCAGTGACAAGCTAGACGGTTTGATCTTCACCGGAGAGTGGTCTGACTTATTTATGGATGATGCTGGCAAGAGTTTTTGCAACAGTAGATCAGTTAGAAAATGAGATGTGAAGAGTAAAATGCGATGTAAGAACAGAGATGACAAGATATCAAAGGATTGTAAGAACAGTTTGGCAGCAATTAACATGTAAGTTCAATGGCAATAAACATCATTATGATTGCTTGGTGCAAATGATATATGAGAACTACTGGTTAAACATTATTTGACATAGTTTAAAACTGTTTTCAAGTTGGCCCTTATATTTAAAAACTCTTTACATCAAGTCTTCCTAATTGTAAACTAAATCAAAAATCAAATTAGTCTCAGCTATTAGATCAAAATTTTAAAAACATTTTACATTAAGTCGTCCTAATTGTAAACTTTTAGTTGACATGCCATTAGCCGTGTAGATAAGCCTTGACAATGTTATAACATTTAGTAGACTAATTTGATATTTGATATTGATAATATATACAATAATGATGACTAGTTTAAAAAATTTGGACCAACTTAAAAGCGGGTATAAACTATAGAGACCAAAATTATATTTTAATCAAATTATTTTTCTTCATTCACTCTCTTTCTCTTTTTGGCACATCACGCCATTCGTTATTTTAATCGAGGGCGCACACACAAACAATGCATGAGAAAATCAATTACTTTAGTTAATTTATTTAACTAAATTATCCGAAATCTCCATAGTTGTACTTTCCATCTTTACTCTCTATTTTCTCAACTAAATTTTTTCCTATTTTTTTTCTTTTAAAAAAAAAAAAGAAAACTCGATCATTTGGCAAAGTTTTCTATCCGTAATGTTCTCAACAACCCATAAACAGAAAATTGAAAAAGCTAAAATCTTTAGAGTGTTCAATAACTAAAAACATTAAGAAGATTATATCTATAGCCTTAAACAGCCTGAATAACGCTTCAAGAAATTCATCCGGAAAAAACAAAAACAAAAACAACGAAATGTGGTTGATTGCAGAGTATTCAAATCCACAGGAGAAATGTGCTTGATTTAGTATGTCACCCTTTTTTTTTCATATAAAAGAGTTCCAATGAAATAGCACAAAGAAAATCACCTGAACACAGACTGTGAACTTGGAAGTGGGTTCCAATAAAGCTGCAAACTTGGAACTGGGTTCAACCGGGAATGCGCCCGTGGATCGTGTCACGAGACCACTGAGCTGAGTGTGAAGCTCTTAGTATGAGACTCGTGTAAAATAGAGGTTGATTTTGATGGCTCTTCTATAACCGATGGGGGTATGGAGAGAACTCGCGGTGGCAGTAGGAGCAGCGGCGGGTATGGAGAGAACTCGCGGTGGCGAGAGGAGAGCAGCGCACGGGGGTTTGGGTTCGAGTGGGTTCTTTCTCTTTCGGAGTAGCAGCGGCGGCGAGCAATGGCGAAGGTGAGGGAAGAAAAAAGAGATGGCATGCAACAGAGGGAAGGAAACAGTAGAATGAAAATGAGGAAGAAACAGAGGGAAGGCCGCGCCGCGCGTTTAATTTTGCTCTGAAGACCTAAGATAGCGTTTCCTATAGGAAAGGCTATCTTAGGTGATACCTAAGATAGCGTTTCCTTCAGGAAACGCTATCTTAGGTATCACCTAAGATAGCGTTTCCGTGTGGAACCGCTATCTTTTCCTAAGTGGCACTTTTAATAGCGGTTCCACACGGAAACGCTATCTTAGGTGATACCTAAGATAGCGTTTCCTGAGGGAAACGCTATTAAAAGTCCCCCATCACTTTTAATAGCATTTCCACACGGAAATGCTATTAAAGGTGCGTTATTAAAAGTCTATTCTGTTGTAGTGCAACTTAGGTAATGTTATGTTTTAAGAATAAAGTTGATTATGATTTATGTGAGAAAACATACGAGGCAGTATAGTTGGAGGACTTATATACATTATGTATTTAAGTGTGATTTGATTACGTTGTTGTGGTTATGAGGTTAAAGAAGGAGGAAAAAATTTTATCACCATATTTTGAAGAGATAAACGTTGAGAAAATATTATTTTCCGAAAGCAACCAGCAAATTTAGTTTTATTTCCGCAAACGGGTAACCATGTGATGACCCGAGTTTAGGGTGTCACATTAGTGGTATCAGAGCTGGTCGAGTCTTTCGGGATCTTTGGGAAATAGGACTGTTGTGTTGACGTTGTGTTTTCTCTGAAGTGAGACGATGTTGTGTTTTCTATGAAGTGAGACGACGTTGTGTTTTCTCTGAAGTGAGACGATGTTGTGTTTTCTCTGAAGTGAGACTTGTTTGAATTAATTTTTAGAAGTAATATGTGTTAATAAATGAGTAAGGAATTACAGAAAGGTGTCTATGGTAAGTTTTACCTAAGTTGAATGTGAGCGGAAAAGAAAAGTTCTTGAGAAAAATTAAGTTGATAAAAAAAGTTCGAGGATGAGATGTGCAATGAAGTTATTTTGAGGATATGCAATGAAGTTATTTTGAGGATGAGATGTGTGAGGTGATATCAAATTGGAGTGTTGAATTATAATCAAGAGGAACTAAGACTATGATTAAATATTTTGAGTAGGGAGTTGATGCGTGGTGTTGTGAAGACATCGTTAGTATTAATGACAATATTCAGAGTTAGATGATTGGAATAAGGTTTATGGTGGAGCCATGTTGATAAGAGAAGTGATTAATTTTGATTTTGTTTTTCGAGTATGATAGACTCTGATGAAATTTTGAGGATAGTACGGATATGTAGAAATGGCATAAGAATGAATTGTGTTATGGAATATGGAATAAGAGGAATGAAGTGATGTGAAGGGCAATGTAAAATCTTAAGGTTAAGATGAGATTACATAATTCTATTTAGTTTCGAGTGACGAAATTTCGAGGACGAAATTTTTTTTAGTGGGGTAGTAATGTAACACCCCGATTTTCGCTGCTCTGTAATATCGGTAATAAATATATAAAAATATATATTTTTATCCGAGACTTAGAAAATGATTTTGGATAAACCAAGGTCATTTCCTTGTTATACTTATTTTCATAAGGTTACGGGGAAGTTTTTGGTTGAAAATTCAGACGGAAGCCGGTCTGCCGTTTTCTGGATTTTCACTGACAGTAAAAGTTTACTGCTCAGAAGACCTAATTTTAAGTCGTGAACGAGATGAAAAATGTTTTTATCGTATTTACTACGATACTGGAAGTTTTGAAAATTTTGGTAAAAAAATTAAAATATTATATTTGTTGCGGGCGTATACGTCGAGATTAGCTCTAGGAAAAACCCGCGCCAGATGAAACCCGGAGTCGGAAACGTAGCTGAGATAATGGATTTGACCGACTTGACGAGCATTTATGATGAGCTTATCCGAGTCATAATGGCCATAATGGCGCATTTATGACAGTGAAATTTTCCTATGAAATGACCATTTTGCCCTTGTCTTTTTATGACAATTGCAAGCAAATGCCATTGGAAAAGTTGACCAAACCTTACCCAGAACTCATGGCTCCAACATGTCTTATCACTTAAGCAAGTTTAATTTCCATTTTCAAGCCATTTTTCTCTCAAAGTTAAGCTTTTGTCTTAAGAACTTCAAGAACATTCATGAATGTTCATAGTTCGTCAGATTTTGCCTAGAAATTCTGACCCATTTCTGCTCTGAATCTCGAAAAACTTTCAACATGAAAGTTGTTCATCTTTCTCTCTTATTTCCAAAGACATAAAGATAATCCAAAACGGACAAGTAAGTTGAGAGATCTACACAAAATACTAAAACTGCTCTAAACCCTAACTATGTTCATCTTCTTCCTTAAGTTTCTCAAGAACACCATGAGAAATTTGTGAAGAACATCATCAAGATCATCCTTTTCTTTGATCATAAAGAGGTAGTCTCTCTTAATCTTTCTATTATAAGCTTTTCTCTTCACAAGATTCTTGAGTTTATGCCTTTGATCATCACGTTCTTCATAAGATTCAAAGTTCATGGAACTAGATTCAAAAATTCATAACTTATTCTAGAAAAATCCTTTTGACATGAAACCAATTGCTATGATCTTATAATCATCTCTATTTTCATCATCTAGAAGCATAAGATCATGAGAAATTTCTTTCCCTAATTTCTAGATTTGGCCGAATCTAGGTCAAAGTTGTATTCCTAGGTTTTGTTTCATTTTCATGTCTTGATTCATGATTCAATCTTCTAGTATCTTGATAGTTCTTGTATTTGAGATCAAAAATCAAACCCTAACCTATTTGTTTCATAAAGGCCGAAACCCTAGTTCTTGGAACTAGATGAGTTTTGTTCAAAGTTTTCATTAATGATCTTAGTAATCAAGCTATTAGTATGCATGTTTAATAAATCCAAGTTGGTTTATCAAACTAAAAACCCTAACCCTATGTTCTTGTGTTGGCCGAATCTACCATTTAATGAGTTAGGAAGTTTTGAGTTTGAAACTTAGTGGTTTAGTCACTAATCTATGATTTAGGTTAATTAAGGACCATTAATCTATGACTTAATCATGATTAGCAATTTTAAGGATTTTGAACCCTAAAAGTCAGCCCTTGGCCGAAACCTAACCCTCAAGAGTTAAGTATGTTTGTGGTTTAATTTGATTGCAATTTGTTTGAAGGAATCAATCGGGTTGGTTTGACCTAAAGTCGACGGAGGAAATCGGATTAAATCGGGAGGTTGTTTGAAAACGTTAGTTGAGTCTTCAAGAGGTAAGGGGAGCTTACCCGAGGGATTTTCTCTATAACTATTTGCTTTTAGTGTGGCTTATATGATTTATATGTGGTTTGTGATTAATTGTTTATGCTGTTTATGATGTGTTGTTTATCTGTGTATCGATGATTGATCTGCTTTTAATTATCTGCAGTAGTATATTATGATGTTATGATGCATGATCTGCCTAGGGATATAATTATGATGATGATGTTGAATGTTGTTTGTGAGTGTTGTTTGAGAGGCCTGACAGTGGTCAGTGCACAACCGATTAATGAGATAAAAGATTTAATAAGCTGTGAAAGTTATATTCAACGTTTTATGGGGAATGTTGGAATATAATAGTAGAGGAAAATATGATTTTGGAAAAATAATGAGTTTTGAGAAATATTATTATTTTAATGATTTATTAGTGTAAAAGAAGTTTATGAGTCACGGTGAGAGCGTAACCGTGAAATTTTTTTTGTACTGCTAATTTTTACAGAAGAAATTCCGAAATATTATAAAAAGTGATTTTGTGAAATTAATATTCGAAAAGACCTTATTTATTATATATGAAAATTATTTTAGAAGAAATGTCAAAGTTTGACTTAAAGACGTTTTCTTTGAGAATGCTAAACGACGACAAGTTTCGAAATTATTTACGGCGAGAGTTTAAAAACAGCAGTACTTATGTTGAAAAGAGATTTAATTTGAAATGATTTATTAGAGTTGAAGTTTCAATAAAAAGAAGTTGTTGATGATTTGACGTTATTTTGGAAAAATGTGTTTCCAAAGGAAAAGTGGATTCTTTGTTTTATGAATTGACGTTTTATAAACGAATTTCAAGTAGAAAGAATTTTCGGTAAATGAGTTTTACTTAATGATGTAAAAGAGATGAAAGATGTAAAACGAAGTAACATATGTAAAACGAAGTAACATATGTAAAACGAAGTAACATATGTAAAACGAAGTAACATATGTTAAGAACTTAATGGCCAAGGCTAGGGTCACGCTTCTTTGGTAACTCTGGTTCTACCGGTAGGTCGCGGTTAGGGTCAAGTTCCTTGTGTCCTTTGCCTATTTTCAAGACGGTCCTAAGTGATCTCCTATCATTTGGCATCAGAGCTTCGGCTCTTGAAATCAGGTGTTGTCTATCCTTTGTTTTCAAAAAAAATCCGCCGTTGTTTCTCTCTTTATTCTACGTCATCTTCCGTTTTTTGTTTCTGTTCTTCTTTTAAAAAAATCGTGCAAAAAAAGAAGAAGAAGGAATTCCAGATTGAAAGAAAAAGAAGAATTTGCAAACAAAAGTGAAAAAAAAGAGAAAAAGAAATTCCTGGGCAGATTTGCTTCTAATTACAAGCCACAAAAAAAAATTGAGTTTCTTTGGCTTATTTCTTGGTTATTCTATAATTCCTTCATTGATCTTGTCCTCATTACAGTACTTTTCTTGAATTCCTTGTTTCTATTCAGTTGTACCTTGCTAGTTTTTGGTTCACCAAAGTTATCATCAATTCCTTGCTGTTTCTTGTTGTGTAGAACCATCCTAAGGTTCTTACTTAAGAACTTATAAGGTAAAAGGTAAGTGGTAAAAGGCAAGAGTGGTGAGAGCATCAGAAGGAAAAAGCCAAAAGTGTGAAATACATAAGATTTGTGTGAGGATTTCCCTAGTGTTGGATTATTATTCATTTGTTATCACTTCAAACATAATTTTTGCAGCATTTTTTTATCATGAGTGGAGGACAAGAAGGAGAGTTTGATCTTAGGTTGTTTGTGAAGGCTATTCAAGAACAATTCCGAGCTCTAAACACAAGATTAGACAATCTACAACCTGCATCCAGTTCTAGAACACCGCCACAATCCAGTTCTGAAGAAGAGGAAGAGGAGCATTCGAGTAGGAGAGTTAATAGGAGGAGAAGAAGTGAAACAAGAGACACAAATTTGGGAAGTATTAAGATGACAATTCCTTCATTTCAAGGAAAGAATGATCCTGAATTGTACTTGGAGTGGGAGAGAAAGGTTGAACATGTGTTTGACTATAACAATTATTCGGAGGAGAAGAAGATTAAACTAGCAGTTGTTGAATTCACTGATTATGATAGTATTTGGTGGGATCAATTTGTTATTAGTAGGCGGAGAAATGGGGAGAGGCCTATTCGTACATGGGAAGAGATGAAGGCTGACATGAGGAAAAGATTTGTCCCTAGCCACTACCATAGGGACTTGTACCGGAGATTGCAAAGCCTAACTCAAGGCTCTATGAGTGTGGAAGATTACTACAAGGAGATGGAAATAGCCATGATTAGAGCAAATGTTGAAGAAGACCGAGAGGCAACTATGGCTAGATTCATTGGAGGATTAAAGAAGGAGATAGCTGATGTGGTAGAATTGCAACATTATGTGGAGATCAAAGATTTACTGCACAAAGCTATTCAAGTGGAAAGGCAACTAAAAGCTAAAAGCACTTCCAAATTTCCTTCTAATTCTTCATGGAAATCAAATTGGCAA
Organism: Sophora flavescens; assembly: GCA_030762895.1. Taxonomy (NCBI): domain Eukaryota; kingdom Viridiplantae; phylum Streptophyta; class Magnoliopsida; order Fabales; family Fabaceae; genus Sophora; species Sophora flavescens. The sequence goes on from CM061064.1 coordinate 135,079,655, forward strand.
AACAACAAATCTGGGCCAAAGACAAAAGAAGATGCAAAGGCCAAAAATTCAATTGTTGTACCCAAAGGTAAAATGGAGACTAATTCATCTTCTAGATCTCGTGATGTCAAATGTTACAGGTGTCAAGGAATTGGGCATATTGCTTCTCAATGCCCAAATAAAAGAGCCATGATACTGTTGGACAATGGAGATATAGAGAGTGTGAGCTCAAGTGATGATGATATGCCATCTTTGGAGGATTGTAGTGATGTTGAGGTTGCTGAACCTGTAAATGGAGATGTACTTGTTACTAGACGTGCTCTTAACATGCAACCTAAAGTAAATGGTGATGATGAGCAGCGTGAGCATATCTTTCATTCAAGATGCCATGTCAATAATAAGGTATGCAGTTTAATCATTGATAGTGGTAGTTGCACAAATGTTGCTAGCGCCTTGTTGGTTGAGAAACTGAGTTTGCCCACTTTAAAGCATCCAAATCCATATAGACTGCAGTGGTTGAATGATTGTGGAGATATAAGGGTGACTAAGCAAGTGTTAATTTCATTTTCTATTGGGAAGTACAGGGATGAAGTTCTTTGTGATGTGGCTCCTATGCATGCTGGACATTTACTTCTTGGGCGTCCGTGGCAATTTGATAGAAGAGTTACTCATGATGGGTACAAAAATAGATACAGCCTTGTTATGGACAATCGCACCATTGTTTTAACACCTCTTCAACCTGCGGAGGCTTATGCTGACCAAATCGGAATTTCAAGAGAGTGTAAGTTGAGAGAAGAGCAAATGAGCTTAAAAGAAAAGGAGAGGAAAGATAAGAAAAATTAGAGTGAGCAAAAAAAGTCAGGAAACAAAGAAGAGAAAAATAAGAGAGTGAGTGCATTTACAAAGAAAATAGAGGTTGAGAGTGCTTTGATAGCTAGAGAGCAGCTATTTGTACTCCTGTACAAGGATGTTTTTCTCACTAACGACCTTAATTCTTCTTTGCCTAGTGAGTTTGTTTCCTTATTGCAGGAATTTGTTGATGTTTTTCCAGAAGAGGTTCCCCATGGATTACCTCCTTTAAGAGGTATTGAACATCAAATTGACTTCGTCCCAGGTGCTTCACTTCCAAATAGACCATCCTATAGATCAAGTCCCGAGGAAGCAAAGGAGATTCAAAGGCAAGTGGATGAATTCTTGCAAAAGGGATTTGTGAGGGAGAGTCTTAGCCCATGTTCTGTTCCTGTGATCTTGGTTCCAAAAAAAGATGGAACATGGCGCATGTGTACTGACTGTCGAGCCATAAACAAAATCACTGTAAAGTATAGATATCCTATCCCTAGATTGGATGATATGCTTGATGAGTTGCATGGTTCTTGTGTGTTTTCTAAAATTGATTTGAAGAGTGGATACTATCAAATTCGCATGAAAGAAGGTGATGAATGGAAAACAGCTTTTAAAACAAAATATGGTTTGTATGAGTGGTTAGTGATGCCATTTGGCTTAACTAATTCACCCAGCACCTTCATGAGGTTAATGAATCATGTTTTACATTCTTTCACTGGAAATTTTGTGGTAGTGTACTTTGATGATATTTTGGTTTATAGCAAAACCTTGGATGAACATGTTGATCATTTGCATGATGTTCTTAATGTCTTGAGAGAAAATAAATTGTATGCCAATCTGAAAAAGTGTTCATTTTGCCTTGAATTTGTTGTGTTTTTGGGTTTTGTTATAAGTTCCAAAGGAGCAAGTGTGGATGAAGAAAAGGTAAGGGCAATTAAGGAATGGCCAGTTCCTAAGAATGCCAATGAGGTAAGAAGTTTTCATGGTTTAGCAAGTTTCTATAGAAGGTTTGTGAAGAACTTTAGTTCAATTGCTGCACATTTAAATGAACTTGTAAAAAAGACTGTTATGTTCAAGTGGACTGAAGTGCATGAAAAAGCTTTTAAATTGTTGAAAGATAAGTTGACTAATGCACCTGTGCTTTGTTTGCCTAATTTTGATAAAGCTTTTGAAATTGAATGTGATGCTTCTGGTGTTGGGATAGGGGCTGTATTGATGCAGGACTCTAAACCAATTGCATACTTTAGTGAAAAGCTGAATGGGGCAGTACTGAATTATTCCACATATGACAAGGAGTTGTACGCATTGGTGAGGGCTTTGCAAACATGGCAACACTACTTATGGCCAAGAGAATTCATAATTCATTATGACTATCAAAGCTTGAAGTTTCTAAGATCTCAAGGTAAGCTTCAAAAGAGACATGCTAAGTGGTTGGAATTCATTGAGATGTTTCCTTATGTGATCAAGTACAAGAATGGTAAGGAAAACATAGTTGCTGATGCATTGTCCCGAAGGTACGCATTGCTTACTTCCTTGTAAACTAAGTTACTTGGCTTTGATCTTATAAAGGACTTGTATGCTAATGATTCTAACTTTGTTAAAGTATGGGATTCTTGCTCTAAACATGCTTTTGGGGACTATTATAGACATGATGGGTTCTTGTTTAAGAAAAATAAATTGTGTGTGCCTGTTTGTTCTTTGCGTGAGATGTTAGTTAGGGAAAGTCATGGTGGAGGGTTGATGGGACATTTTGGAGTAAAAAAGACCTTGGAAATTCTGCATGAACATTTTATTGGCCTAGCATGAAGCATGATGTGCAATCTGTTTGTAATAAGTGCATAACATGTAAACAAGCTAAATCTAAAGTCATGCCCCATGGTTTCTATACACCTTTGCCTGTTCCCAATCAACCTTGGACTGATATTTCAATGGATTTTGTGTTAGGGCTGCCTCGATCTCAAGGTGGCAAAGATAGTATATTTGTTGTTGTTGATAGGTTTAGCAAAATGGCACATTTCATTGCATGTTCTAAAACAAATGATGCAACACATATTGCTGATCTCTTCTTTAGAGAAGTGGTGCGCTTGCATGGATTGCCAAGGACAATAGTGAGTGATAGAGATGTAAAGTTCCTAAGCCATTTTTGGAGAACTTTGGGGAATAAGCTGGGAACAAAACTCTTGTTTTCAACCGTTGCACATCCTCAAACGGATGGACAAAATGAAGTGGTAAATATCCACTTACTACCTTGTTCCGTGCTATCATTCAAAAGAATTTGAAAAATTGGGAGAAATGCCTGCCACATGTTGAATTTGCCACTAGTGGAAAATATACATTAGACGGTAAAGGTTTACGTCAGTTAACCAAAAGCTAGACGTTAAAAAGGAGGCGGTGACAGTTTTGTAAATATCAGGCTTCATTAATTCAATTTTAACGTCAGTTGTTTTAATGACTGGCGTTAAAAGTGAAGTGACTCACTTTTAACGTCAGTTCAATAAAGAACTGACATTAAAAGTGAACATTTTAACGTCAGTTCGATAAAGAACTGACGTTAGAAGTAAGTCTCTTCACTTTTAACGTCAGTCCCTACATCAACAGACGTTAAAAGTTATTTTAATAATTTTTTTTATCTAGTATACGATTCCTTCCGCATTGCCTTCCTCAAAGTTTCAGTTTCACATGAATTGCTTTGATGTTTTGTGTTTCTGTTTTGAAAACTAAAATATATGTGCGAAGTATAAGTTGAATCAATAACCCAAACCGGATCTCATTCATGAAGTGTAATATAGACTGATCGATACAGAAGATTGAAAGGGTTTAAAATCCTATAAAAAGTTACATTGAAAGGGTTTAAAATCCTATAAAAAGTTACATTGAAAGGGTTTAAAATCCTAAACATTAAAGCAACATCCCATCAGAGAGTTTTATGAAATATGCCAAAGGGAAAACTGTATATACTCCGAAGACCTCAGAAAACTGGGGGGCATGAGAGAGCTCAAGAGAGAGGCAAAAACAGGTGCACCAGATCCGTTTCAAGCAAAGGCAGTGGTTCCAGAGACTTCCAAGACGGTCACTTGCTGCCAAAGCTGAGGTTTTGGAACTGTGACCCCCGAGCACCTGATTAGCCCTCCAAAGAGGATTCTCCGGAAGGTGATAAGGTGAGCAACTCACACAATGTAATTTACTCAGACTTATCACCCATGCAATGTAATTTACTCAAACTCAGAAGTTGTTTGACCATTAAGACAAAGACCTTTGAGTCTAGGAATAGGAAGAAAGAGTGATGAAGTTAATCTCCACGGCAGAGCCATATTGTGAAGCAGAAAATTAAAAGGATGGAAGGAAGCTATTTATAGGAGCAGGGGATGAAGTTACTAAGCTATTCTGATTTTGTTGAAAACTTATCTATAAACTTAATGCTCATTAAGAGGATTGAGTTACAAGGTGCATGGGTAAGTAGCACAGTACAGTCAAAGGAATGAATGTTTTTGCAGATATCTATACACTTTTAACGTCAGTTTTTAAAAAAAACTGACGTTAAAAGTGTTTTTAAATAAAAAATATTAATTGTTAACGTCAGTTTTTTATACAACTGACGTTAATAGTTTGATTTTTACTTCAGTTAAATAAATAGCTGACGTAAATAATCCTATATATTATAAACGTGCAGAATGAATATTGGAAATAATGTAATTAATATACGGGAACTTGGCAGTCATCAATTAAGTTGACGTTAAAAATGAGGTGGTGGGTAAACTATTTGCGTCAGTTCTATAAATAACTGACGTAAATAATTATGAAACTCATTTCATTGGTTGTCATGTCCCTGTTGTCCCTCTTAACGCAGATCACTCCATATAGTACTGCAGTTTATTTCTAAACCTTTTTTTTTATACAAGTTTATTTTTAATTTTTATTCATTAGCTTGAATTAGTAAACAAATTATTGTGCAAATTAAAATAAATAAACACTTAACATAAAACAAGTTATATGTATAATCAAATCGTATGACATTGAAGCGATTCATAAGTTAAAATTACATGATTAAAAGATAAAAAATTTCTGCAACATAGCCCTAAAATATAAAAAAGTTTCTGCATCAACATCATTTTCTTCTCGATCCTGTCATCGAAACTCCAATGGATGCATCACCTCCCTCACTTGAATTCCAAGATGCAAAGTAAATCCTCAGTCACTAGCAGCGAAAGCAAAGTGAAATGGATCTTTGCATCTTTCTTCTTCAGTGGAGTTCCTTGATGCATCATCTTGAATCCACAATCACTTGCTTCCTAAGCAAAGTGAAAGGGATGACCGGGATGAAATAAAGTGAGAGAATCACATTACGTGATTCACCCAACCTTAATATCCATGCAATGTAATTTACTCAAACTCAGAAGTTGTTTGACCATTAAGACAAAGACCTTTGAGTCTAGGAATAGGAAGAAAGAGTGATGAAGTTAATCTCACTACAGAGCCATATTGTGAAGCAGAAAATTAATTAAAAGGAGATGGAAGCTAGGAAGCTATTTATAGGAGCAGTGGATGAAGTTACTAAGTTATTCTGATTTTCTTGAAAACTTATCTATAAACTTAATGCTCATTAAGAGGATTAGGTACAAAGGTGAATGGGTAAGTAGCACAGTAGTCAATGGAATGAATGTTTTTGCAGAAACTAATAAACCTTTAACGTCCGTTGTGTAATACAACTGACGTAAGAAGTTGTGAGTGTTTTTAACGTCAGTTTCTTAATACAACTCACGTTAAATATATGACCTTTAACGTCAGTTATTACTAACAACTGACGTAATAAGTGTGACAGTTTTTAACGTCCGTTTATTAAGACAACTGACGTTAAATATATGATCTTCAACGTCAGGTTTTACCAAAAACTGACATAAAATGTTGTTTTATTTTAATTATAAAGTTTACCCCCGCGCGCCTTCTCCACTTCTCTATGTCTTTTCTCTTTTCATCACGCTCAACCCTCACTCTCGCTCTCACTCTGCCCTAATCGCGAGCTCATCTCCACCGCAACCACCGCGAGGGCTTCTTCGCCACCACCGTGAGGTACACTCTTAACCCCTAACTCTGTCTTTCCCGCTCCTTCTTTGCAATAACTTGACATCTCTCTTTCCCCTGGCCTTCCCGCGCACTAACTCTCCTTGTCCCTCTGCTCTCAGTAACCACATCGAACGTTGGCCACCACTCGAGCTTCCCCCCCACCACCACGCGAGCGCCTATTTCTGGTGAGTCTTTAATTAGGGCACATTTTTTTATTCACGGTTTTGAGTGCATGCATGTTGCTCTGCTGGTTTGAAACTGTAGTCTCAGTAGTTGAAACTTGAAACTGTGAGTTTGAGTTGTTTGGAATGTCTCTATTTTTGGTTTTGAGTGTATGTTGAAACTGTAGTCTCAGTAGTTGTAACTTTAAACCGTGAGTTTGAGTTGTTTGGAATGTCTCTATTTTTGGTTTTGAGTGCATGTTGCTCTGCTGGTTGATCTGTCACGACCGTGATGCTCATCACGGCTAGGCCGTGACCAGTTCTACCTATGAGGGTCTGGTTCAGTTGGCACGTTACGGCCGTGACCAGTGCTTGGCAATCTTCAAAAACTATAGTTTTCAATCTCCCGTATTGTCCTTATATTGGATATATAGATGTTTTGTATATCTACAGGACCTATCTAGTTATTTTTATTTATACTTCTGTATTTATTTTGAGTTATAACCTATGTTAATACATATATATTGTTTCTGAACAGGCATACATATGGATCAGTCGGATAGCCCACATGCACGGGAGGACACTGTGGGGGTTTCGCAGGACCCGATCACGCCTACGCCTGCTGATTCTAGTGTAAGTTTACATGCATGTTATATACTATCTTTAGTCCTTCTTGTTAATGTAAGTTTATAATGTTACAACCCTCTATTTTATCATTTTTTTTGTCCATACAGACATCACATGCTCATAGGAAACGGGGTAGAGGAGCCACCTCGTTGAAGAAACTAGAGAAGGAGAGGCAGAGCGGACAGAAGCTTGAGGTGTCCTTCGATGCTAATCTAAATGCCCAGGGACCCCGTGCTAAAGAATTTAATAAGTGGGTGTTTCTACAAGTGAAGCAGCACGTAAGCATCAACTACAACCATTGGAATGACGTTCCACAGAATGTTAAGGATCAGATTTGGGAGGCTATCATGGTATTTTACCTTTACATTCGTTTGATTTACATTATTAGATAATTATCCGAGTTATAATCCATCCAATTGTTATATATGTATCTAATGTGTAGGTAGCTTGGACTGTGCCAAATGACGAGGATCATCGTCATAAATGTATGAAAATGGCATCAAAGCGTTGGAATGGGTTCAAGCATGATCTTACCAAGTACTATGTATCTGGGAAGAAGCGGCTTGATAAAATGTTCTCGGATTATCCCTGGATTGATCAGGATACTTGGGATATGTTTGCCAGGAGTCGACAGGATGGAGAATTTCAGGTTGGTTGATTAAGTTAATTTTGTATGCTTATTATAGATCATTTAACTGTATTTAATTATGTGTTTTTGTTTGAATAGGCTAAGGCAAATAAGGGTCGGCAGAATCAGGCGAAGAACGTCCACCGCCACACCATGTCTCAGGGTGGGTACCATACTCGGATCCAGCAGATGATGGCGGATAGGCTGAGGGCGAAGCAGGAAGAGCACTCTGCTAGGATTGAAAGAGGAGAGGTGCCTGAGGGCACACCATCAAGTCCTCCGTCGGACATCGACCGCGAGGATGTCTGGTTAGCCGACCGCATGACAAAGGCGGGATCTTTTAAAGCTGATGCCACTCGCGAAGTGGAAGATAAGATTGTAAGTAAATAATTAACTTGATTTCAATTGATATTTGTATAGATATTTGCAACACTTTTCACTTGCACGTTTTTTCATTTTTTTCATTGTAGATGGATCTTAAAGCAAAATCCTCCCAGGGCACATTCGTCCCTTCTGGACGGCAGGACGTCTTGATGACTGCTCTAGGCAAGAAAGACCATCCTGGTCGGGTTCTCGGTGTTCCTGGGAACGTGACCATTAAACAATATTATGGCAAGTCTGCTTCACGAAAGCGGGTGGTCAATGAAGCATCAATTTTGGCTGACATTACTCAGCACCTCATGACCAACCCAGATATTACAACACATCTGATGCAAGGCTTAATATCCAACCCAGAATTCAAGCAGGCGCTTGCCAGAGAGCTTTCCTCCGTCGGTACATCCCAGGACACCGCAAGGCTTGCCAACGCTTCACATGTGAGCACAAAAGAGAGTTTTAGTATGGCACATGTGGAGGACGATGAGATGGCAGCTAGGGAGCGGGAGTTGGAAGTCCAGCGCCATGAGCATGAGTTGGAAATGAAAAGGCGTGAGCTTGAGTTAGACTCCAAACGACGTGAGCTCGAAATGTTAGCAAAGGTATTTATTCATTATTAATGTCCAAATTATTCAAATAATTACTTGTGTTTTTTTTAATTATCAAAAACTTATATATTTTATTTTTCCTAAACTGAAGGCCAAGTCGACGTCGGTGTCGCTGTCACCTATCACTCGTTTGTTCTCACTTGGTGAGGATTATGCGTATGAGATTTTTGAATGTCCATTGGATCACGATGGATGGGTGGCACGCCCAGATCAACAGAGGATATTTTCCTTCGTTGGTGACGATCTCGGGAACGCTGCGCAGAAATAACGTCTGGATGAACAGCAATGTCATCAGTCTCTGGTGCACGTAAGTTAATTTTAATTTTATAACTTATTTATTTTTGGTATTTTTCCATTTAATAATTTATTTTAATTTCAATATATATATTATGTAATTAACATCCACACCCTTTTCATATCTTAGGTATCTCCATCGTCTTCAGCTTGATAAGGGCGTTGCATCAGTTTACGGTTTCTTAGATCCGTCAATCCTTCTGCCCGAGTTCTTTGCTGGCGATGCATTGAGTAAATACATAGGGAACTTGTTGGGAGACAATCCGAAAGAATTATATCTGGCTCCCTACTGTATGGATGACCATTGGCAGTTGTTGGTACTTCACCCGTCTAGGCATACTGTCATATTCTTCTGCTCTCTCCACCATGATCCGCCACCGAAGGTGGTGGAAGCTGTAAATATGTAAGTAACTAATCTTAAATTTAATTTAAGTTTTAATATCAGTTGTTTTTAGTTTATTACACACATGATAAATGAGTTTGTTAATTGATCGACATGATTATTTGTTTATGATAGCGCGCTGAAGGCGAGTAGCATAAGTTGCGCCAACGGGAGAAGTAGGACTTCTAAGGCTAAAGCAAATCCTGTATGGAACATCCTCAAGGTTTGGTAGTTTATTTATCAAATAATTATTATTATAATTACTAATTTATGTGTATATTCAACTGACGTTGAAATTAATTTTGTTGGCAGTCTCGATTTCAACCTGACAGTTGGTCGTGCGGCTATTATGTGATGCTTCATATGCTGAACATAGTCTCCGCATCTATTACGGATGGATGGAAGAAGGTAATATTTAAACAACTTGTTAAATTATATATTATAGTTTTGAAGATGACTTGCATTGATGCTATTGTTATTATTTGAACGTGTCTAGGCATTTATCGACCAATCGCCTATTAAAGAAGATGAGTTAAGAGACTTGAGGATGCGCTTCGCTGAATTCTTCTTCAAGTATGCGGCTGAAAAAGGAATTGACAACATACCTCCGCACTACTTAGATAAATAGTTTTTTTGTTAGACTTTAGAAACTAATTAATAACATGTATATATATATATCCTTAGATAGTTTTGTTTTTTAGACATTGGAACTAAAATTTATTTATATATATACATGGGTTTTGGTTTTAAGTCCCCCCATTGTTCAATTTTCCTTTGCAATTCTGTAATGTGTGTGATATTCTGTTTACTGGGACTGAATGCAGGGATAGCTGAGGGGAGTGATATTTTAAAACTGAATTTAAAAAAAAAACCTATTAACGTCAGTTGTATCAAACAACTGACGTTAATAGTATTTTATAAAATATACAGTACACTATTAACGTCAGTTGTTTATTACAACTGACGTTAAAATTAAACCTTTAACGTCAGTTCTTTATAACAACTGACGTTAGTTTTAACAAAATCAACGTCCGTTGTATTAAAGAACTGACGTTAATAGTTTTAGTTTAACGTCAGTTGTTTAAAAAACCGACGTTAATTCTTACAAAATTAACGTCGGTTTTGTTAAGGAACTGACGTTAATATTGTTATATTTAACGTCAGTTCTCAACTGACGTTAAAATATTAACTATTAACGTCAGCTGTATTTACGTCAGTTAGTATTCTGACGTAAAAAATCAATTTTAACTGACGTAAAAAGCACTTATTGCACTAGTGTGCTTATAATAGGAGTGTTCATTCTACAACTTCCTATTCTCCTTTTGAAATTGTATATGGCTTTAATCCTTTGACTCCTTTGGATATCTTACCTTTGCCTACTAATGAGTATGCTAATTTGGATGGTAAGAAAAAGGCAGATGCTATTAAGGAGTTGCGTGCAAAAGTTCGAGCCAACATTGAGAAGAAGAATGAACAATATGCAAAGCAAGTAAATAAGGGGCGTGTTAAGGTTATTTTTGAACCTGGAGATTGGGTATGGGTTCATATGAGGAAGGAAAGGTTTCCTACTCAAAGGAAATCCAAATTGCTTCCAAGAGGAGATGGCCCTTTTCAAATCCTAGAGAAGATAAATGACAATGCCTACAAGCTGGATTTGCCAAGTGAATATGGTAATGTGAGTGCTACTTTTAATGTGGCTGATCTATCTTTGTTTGATGTAGGTGATGGATCAGATTCGAGGACGAATCCTTTCGAAGGGGGAGGGAATGATAGAGATGCAACCAGCCTATCTAAAGATCCTTTGCATGGAATTGGAGGTCCTATGACTAGGTCCAAGACTAAGAGGATGAAGCAACCTTTACAAGGCCTAATCATAATGATCAAAGAGAAGGAAGGCCAAAATGCATTAGAGGCTGCTCCAAATTGGGTCACTTTGCTCCAACTTGATGAGGTTGATTTCAGTCCAACTTGAAACCTGTTTTGGAAGGCCCAATTCAAAAGACAAGAAGCATTCAAGGGCTGATTAGTGGAATTTATCAATGGACTGATTAGATAATAATTAAAGCCCAATTTTTACCATTTTTATTTGTAATTTTCGTAGTTATTTTGGGCACAATTTTATGGTGACTTTTAGTTTTCCCCTAAGTCCAATAAATGCTTCCTAGTAGTTCCAAACGTCATAATAATAGTTGGTGGGAATTTAACACCTTGATTATGCTTACTTTCTAGGTAGTGTACATGCATTTGTCAATGTATGTGGTAAATGCATGGTAGTGAGAATTTATTTCTTGTACTTCCTAGTTAGGCTATAAATAGGGAACTCTTGTATTACACAATGCAGATTTTGATGATTAATGAAATTTAAGAGTTTCTCTATTGTGAGAGCTTTTCCCTTTGTTCTTGGGTTAAGAACTTTATAGTGTTGGTTCTACCGGCAGGTCGCGGCTAGGGTCACACTTCTTTGATAACTCTGGTTCTACCAGCAGGTCGCGGTTAGGGTCAAGTTCCTTGTGTCCTTTGCCTGTTTTAAAGACGGTCCTAAGTGATCTCCTATTAGTTTATCTTATTAAAATTGGTTTCTTTTATATTATTGCTTTATAAATACATGCGGGGTAGATGGTGTCACATTTAGTGGTATCAGAGCAGGTTTGTCCTATCAGGTCATAGTATGAGTCTCTTATGAGTCTTCTGTGTGCTCTTGTTTGAATTGTCTATATTTATTATAGGCAATGATGCTTAGTGTTAGGAGTCGGAAGCTTTTCCTACTTAAGTTCTATATATTTAATAGTTGTCTTGGACCCTACAGGAACCTATGGCATGAAGAGGAAGGAACGAACATGCTATCGCTAATGTTTTCGCAATGCTTGTCACTGCTATTGGCCAGACCCAGAACAACTACAATGATGGACCAACTGAATTTCAGGGTTTGGACAAGTTCCAACGAAACAATCCGCCATCTTCAAAGGCACTTATGACCCTGAAGGTGCTCTCTTGTGGATCCGTGAGACCGAGAAGATATTTCGGGCTATGGCGTGCAATGATACTCAGAAGGTCACCTTTGGAACTTTTATGCTAGCAAAGGAAGCTGAACATTGGTGGGAGAATTACCACCGTCACATGGAAGCTGAAAGAACGGTGGTTACTTGGAATGCCTTCAAGGGCAGATTTTTGGAGAAGTACTTTCCAGCTGACATCCGCGACAAGAAGGAGATGGAATTCTTGGCCCTGAAATAGGGAAGTATATCAGTTGGGAAGTATGTTGCAAAGTTTGACAAACTTGAGTGCTACTACACGCTCTACCAGTGCATGAACGATGATCGCTCCAAGTGTGTGAAGTTCGAGAATGGTCTACACCCAGAGATCAAGCAAGCCATCAGCTATTAGGAGATCCGAGTCTTTTCCGTCCTAGTCAACTAGTATAGGATCTTTGATGATTACTACAAGTCCAAAGTTTCAAGCTTCAAGAGCTCAGTTACACATGGTAATAAGAAGGACAACCAGCGTGACAAAGGAAAGCAGTGTCTAGCACCAGTTGGCCGCGACTTCAAGCAAAGTGGCAGGAAGCCGCAGTTTTCAGCAGGCAAGCCCAAAGACTGGGATTTTTCTGTTCCTAGGCCTATCCAATGTGGCAAGTGTGGAAAGGATCACTACACCAGACAGTGCAAGGAGACAGACGTCATCTGCTTCAAGTGTGGCAAGTCTGGCCGCATCAGCTGGGAGTGTGGAGGAGCAAAGCCAGAACCTTAGAGTGCTAGCAAGAATCCGCAGTCCCAAGCTAATCGATTGAAGACCATTGGGAGAGTCTTTACTCTTAGTTGAGCCGGGGCCTCCGAGTTCGAGGACTTGATCCAAGTTATCTGCTTAATTGATGGAACTCCTTTAGCTGTATTGTATGATTCGGGTGCGACTCATTCATTTATATCACATGACAATGTTGGGAAACTTAAATTCCATGTTGCCCTTTTTACTGTAACTTGATTGCTGCCACACCCACAAATAAGCATGTTCTCTGAGACACCCCGTTGTGCCCCGGTGTTTTATTAGATTAATTACCTTCCTTATCAATTTGTAATCGCGCGCTTATCGTGAAAATACGTAAAAATTAAAACTTATTTAATTATCATATAACTTCTGCAAATTTAAAAAACACAATAACTTTAACATATATAAATACACACCTAATTCTTCATTACAATACCAATACACTGTTGAGGGTATCCTCTCAGTAGGATCCCTCACAGGCATAAACTTAATAACAGACAAAATGTTAAACAGCAGAAAACATTTTAAAAATGTCTCGCAAGATGCACTGGCCATACACTACTTAGACCCTAATCACCATGGGTCACGACTCGACCTACGGCTTCCGGTTCATAGGGAGTTCCATCCGATTAATTCTTCCTAGTTCAGCTCAGTCACAGAGTCTTCAAGCACGATCCCATAAAAGATAAAATAAAACATACAGAAAGAGTACAGGGGATAAGAAGCAGTTCTATCATCAAAAGCGGAGAAGAGTCATAGTATATTAGACAGTAATTGTTACAGACATAACATCACCCATAACTAACAATCATCCTCAAATTACGATATCTTCCTCTACCTTTACTCTCAGGCCATCTAACACTTTATTTTAACGTAACCTCCCTAATCCTGTCACCATGTCTTTGCATTAACGTGGCCACTACCACTGCTGTCACCATCCCTCGTTTGCATAGGGGCACATCCTCATTCCCGTTAGGATGTTCCACCTAGTTCACACCTCCATTCCCGTTAGGGTGTTCCACCCCTATTCCCGTTAAGGTGTTCCACCCCCATTCCCGTTAAGGTGTTAATAATCTAGTGAATGTGACACACCCTCGTTCCCGTTAGGATGATTATTCAAAGGATGACACTATTCCCTCATTCCCGCTAGAGAATAGCTGCACAATACAAAATTATCCTCATTCCCGTTAGGATATGGGACAACTCACCCCAGAACTATAAGGGTATCACCGTAGTTACCCATTCCCGTCAGAGAAATGATCCGTGACATACTGTATCCATGATTGGATACACTAACCTCGTGTGTTCCCAACACACTATCGTGAATAACAATACCAACACATGAATCTCACCAACCCATTTTAACAACATCCTAGTGCCTTAACCTTTCATCAAAGCCTCAACTCATACTCTATGTCACCATACCTCTTTAAAGTAATTCATTTAGGTTAGGCACCTCTAAATCACCATGATAATCACACCCAAACAAACAATTATCTCTCGAACAACTTATATATCTTTTCTTAAAGTTCACTAAACATAATAAAAAACCAGGAAGATCATGCATAACACGTAATATCAACAAAATTACCAAACATCATAAAATATCACAACCAACACATAATAATCAAATTAAGTAAGTAACAAAGTCAGACTCTGTCACGGCCTGACCGTGACAACCTTCACGGCCATGACAGACAACAAACATCCTCAAATACATAAATATTCAAACATCAAAAGCAATACATCACAATCAAATCAATAAATAATAAAATCAAGCATCCTCGATATCATAAAAATCAATCCTAACATCGATAAACATACAATCCCCGAATCACCATTGGTTTTACAGAAAAGGTTTCCAATGTGATTTTGGTCTTGTCGATTACTCGATCTCTAGTAGGGTTTAGGTCGCCCTACACAAGTATTGTATAATCTACTACTTATCGATTTCCGACGATAGGTTGATTCTTTCCATCACCTGGGTTATCACCGAACTCCTGAACTCGAAGATCCTCATTGTCACACCACAAAGTACTAACTCCACCTTCAACCAATCAACATAATAACCAATAAATCAAACAAACTCGTCTATGTTCTCTTTAGGCAAGGTTTGGCCATTTAATTCAAATTAGAGTTAGGATTCTTTTCTCAACATAAGACTTTAGATATTTATCACTTAGGTTCTAGGTAACTTAGATAAATTGCTACAACTTGAAAATATGGAATAAAAATCATCCAACCACTTAGGGTAGGTTTCAGCCTTGTATTACAAAATAGGCTAGGTTTTTCAAAACAACACAATTTCTTAGATCAGTGATCTTAGAGTATTAAAGAGTATGAATCAATCATTAGATTTCACAAATCAATCAAAAAAATTTCACCCCTTTTATGTTAGGGTTTCGACCCTATGTAAAAAATAGGTTAGAAAACTTCGTTGGATTCAAGCTCTTGGATTTAGACAATACAAGTATTAGAGAGTTCAAATCAAGCATTAACTTTCGAAAACAACAACAAAACATCAACTCCTCTTTCTTCCATAGGTTCGGCCCATACATGGAATTTAGGATAGAAAACTTTGTTGAAGTTAAGCTTCTAGAGTAAGATCATAAAGGTATTAAAGAGTATGAATCAAGTGTTAGAATTTAGAAAATACACAAAAACATCATACCCATTTTTCTCTCTAGATTCGGCCAACTAGGGTTTTTTAGGAAGGAAAATGTTTTTGATCAAAAGCTCTTGGGTAATGAGAGTTGAGATCATAACTAGATCATAGAAATTGGTTTCACATTTTTAGTATTTTTCTACAATTTTCTATGAATTTTTGAAGTTCTAGATCTAGAAATGAAAAACCATGAAAATGAAGAACAAAATCTTGTAAAAGAAAGGAGATGATTATGTTACCTAAGATGAGAAAGTAGAAGAAGGATTGATGATGATCTTGGCAAGTTTTCACTTGAAAGCACTTGAAGCTTTTGAAGCTTCAAAAATGGAGTTTATGTGTTTATGAAGAAGAAAGTGAGGAAATGAAGAAGATGAAGTGTTTTTATAGAGGAGAGAGAGATAACGAAATTGAGGGGAGAAAAATAAAGGACTTGGGCTCCAAGTTTGGCTTATGGAGTGTTTGGATCAAATGTGTGGAAAAAAGTGATTTTTGGAGTAAAATACATTATTTTCAAAAAAGTGTAATCATGACCCCTTTTTTGTAAGTGACTATAGACTCCCATCATCATTTCCTACTTTTAAACAAGTCACTTCAACCCTTTTTAGCTCCCTAATCCGTTCCATTGTGTATCCAGTTCATGTTCCCGATCGTATTTCGCTCGGATAAAATATTATATTTTAATTCCGAACGTAAAATTTCCAAAATTAATAAAGTCATTGGAAACATGACAAAAAGACTAACCATTTCGTTCACGTGTCAAAATTAGGTTTTCTGCTTAGTAAACTTTTACTGTCAGTGAAAACGCAGACCAGGTTTTGTCTGAATTTTCAACCCAAAATTTTACCGTAACCTTCTACCATAAAATAGATTATGAATATGATTTTATTTTATTCAAAAACACTTTCTAACTTTTAGATTAAAATATATTTTAATTATATTTTAACTGGTTGAACAACATAATTAAAATCAGGCTGTTACATTATTACCCATCTTAAAAGAAAATTCCGTTCTCAGAATTCTTAACTCTAAACTGGGTAACATCTTACCAATGCTTCTTAATCTAAAGATCGTTACTCGTATTTTTCATCGCTGTCTTCCCTTAATTAATAGCGGTAACTTCGTAACAGAATTCATTCTTATAACATGTTATTTATCCTCGAACGTATCCACCACTACTTTCTGTTTATTGTCCTTTAACTTTTGATTTAAATCTATCACCTTGAAGGGCATAATACAAACTTACTCCTTTCTCTCTTCTTAATACTTAAAATGAATTCTCTTAATAACCCCTTCTTTCAATAACCAATTGCTAATTACACCTCATCCCTAAGAACTAATCCTTCTAGTAAGCTTCTTGTCTAACATGCCACGTAGATAAACAAACAAGGTCTACCAGATATCCAATACCTGCCTTGTATAAGATTCACAGGTTGAGGGGACTCAGCTCCCCTCATGGTGAACACTCTTCCAGTGGCCTGAGGTCTAGCCACCCGTGGTTCGGCTGCTTGGACTCCTCTTCCGGCTTCACCACTTGGTACACTAGGTCCTCTGCCAGCAACTACAGGCTATTGCATATCCCGCTGCCTACAATCACGAGCCAAGTGATCTGGTTCACCACAGATGTAACAAACACGCATCTCTCGACAATCTCTCACATAATACGGTCCCCCGCATCTGAAACAAGCTAAGCCCTTTTGCTGCTGTTGACCTGCTCCACCCACTGGTGTTGTAGGAATCAAACTCGGTGCAGTGCGGTGCACACTGGTCTAGTATATGGTTCTCGTCTCCTCTGAGAACCACTATCTACTCTCCTTTGAGTATCCGATCGAATAGGGCCTCCACTCCTTAATTGTTTATGCTCATTGACCATCCTTAGATCTATACTTTCAATGGTGCTGCATCTCTCGACTAGTTCCGGGAAATACTAAATGTCGAGAGACACTACAGCCCTTTGCAGCTCGTCCCTAAGTCCTTCCTCAAATATTCTACACTGCCAGTCTTCACTCGAAAACCTTTGATAGAATTCTGAGAACTTGATCAGAGCCTGGAAACATGATGCATACTCACCAACAGACATGTTGCCTTGTTTGAGGTTTGTGAATTCCTTTTCCTTCTCACGTCTAACTAGACGCGGAAAATACTTCTCGAAAAAGCAGTCGGTAAAAAGCTGCCATGTAATATTTCTGCCTTCGGCTTCCAATAGCCTTTTCTTTCCTTTCCACCAGAATTATGCTCCTTCAGTTAGCATGAAGGCAACATAGGTCACTTACCTCTCCTCGCTGCAGCGCACAACAGCAAATATCTTCTCAATCTCTTGTATCCACCATTCAGCCTTCTCCGGGTCATACTCTCCTCTGAATTGAGGAGGCTTTTCATTCATAAAATTAGTCAATCCGGTCTCTTCAGCTGCTACAGCCCTTCTCCGATTCTTTATTTCTAGCTGCTCTCTATTCATCTGTAGCATCTCAGCATTCTGTTGGGTTTGCAATAGCATAGCAGCAGCTATTGTTTCCATGGTATTTGGAGTCGTAGATGATCCTCCTCCATTATCAGCATTGTCAACATTACCATTAAAAGCTCCAATAATCCTTTCTGGAGTTCCGTCACCACTGTTAATTGGACGTCCTCTTCCACGAGCCATGATTCTGTTAAAAGAAATCATCCGCTCTCATTAGTATGACATATAATACTACATAGACAAATATATAAATACCACATGCCATACTAATATTAACTTCTCGCATCAGATTCGAACACACTACCCAAATTCTAAGCATAGTCAAAATCCGATGTGGATTCAACTAGACACGGCCAGTAACAACATCCTAAACCTTGCAGTCCCTGATTCTGATCGGACATAACCCACAGTCCGTTTTAGAACCAAATTGATCTGATACCAAATGAGACACCTCGTTGTGCCCCGATGTTTTATTAGATTAATTACCTTCCATTATCAATTCTTAATCGTGCGCTTATCGTGAAAATAGGTAAAAATTAAAACTTATTTAATTGTCATATAACTTCGGCAAATTTAAAAAAACACAACAACTTTAACATATACACACACACATAATTATTCATTACAATACCAAAACACTATTGAGGGTATCCTCTCAGTAGGATCCCTCACAGACATAAACTTAATAACATACAAAATGTTAAACAGCGTAAAACATATTAAAAATGTCTCGCAAGACGCACTGGCCATACACTACTTAGACCCTAATCACAATGGGTCACGACTTGACCTCCGGCTTCTGGTTCATAGGGAGTTCCATCCAATTCTTCCTCGTTCAGTTCAGCCACAATCTTCAAGCACGATCCTATAAAAGATAAAATAAAACATACAGAAAGAGTACAGGGGATAAGAAGCAGTTCTATCATCAAAAGCGGAAAAGAGTCATAGTAAATTAGATAGTAGTTTTTATAGACATAACATCACCGATAACTAACAATCATCCTCAAGTTACGATATCTTCCTCTACCCTTACTCTCAAGCCATCTAACACTTTATTTTAACGTAACATCTCTAATCTTGTCACCATGTCTTTACGTTAACGTGACCACTACCACTGATGTCACCATCCCTCGTTTGCATCGGGGCACACCCTCATTCCCGTTAGGATGTTCCACCTAGTGAACACCTCCATTCCCATTAAGGTGTTCCACCCCCATTCCCGTTAAGGTGTTCCACCCCCATTCCCATTAAGGTTCATCTAGTGAATGTGACACACCCTCGTTCCGGTTAGGATGCTTATTCAAAGGATGACACTATTCCCTCATTCCCGCTAGAGAATAGTTGCACAATAAAAAATTATCCTCATTCCCGTTAGGATATGGGACAACTCACCCCAGAACTATAAGGGTATCACAGTAGTTACCCATTCCCGTCAGAGAACTGACCCGTGACATACTGTATCCATGATTGGATACACTAACCTCGTGTGTTCCCAACACACTATCACGAATAACAATACCAACACATGAATCTCACCAACCCATTTTAACAACATCCTAGTGCCTTAACCTTTCATCAAAGCCTCGACTCATACTCTATGTCACAACACCTCTTTAAAATAAATCATTTAGGTTAGGCACCTCTAAATCACCATGATAATCACACCCAAACAAACAATTATATCTCGAACAACTTATATATCTTTTCTTAAAGTTCACTAAACATAATAATAAACCAGGCAAATCATGCATAACACATAATATCAACAAAATTACCAAACATCATAAAATATCACAACCAACACATAATAATCAAATTAAGTAAGTAACAAAGTCAGACTCTGTCATGGCCTGACCGTGAAAACCTTCACGGCCATGACAGACAACAAACATCCTCAAATACATAAATATTCAAACATCAAAAGTAATACATCACAATCAAATCAATAAATAATAAAATCAACCATCCTCAATATCTTAAAAATCAATCCTAACTTCGATAAACCTACAATCCCCAAATCACCATTGGTTTTACAGAAAAAGGTTTCAAATGTGATTTTGGTCTTGTCGATTACTCGATCTCTAGTAGGGTTTAGGTTGCCCTACACAATTATTGTATAATCTACTACTTATCGATTTCCGACGATAGGTTGATTCTTTCCCTCACCTGGGTTATCACCGAACTCCTGAACTCGAAGCTCCTCGTTGTCACAACACAAAGTATTAACTCCACCTTCAACCAATCAACATAATTACCAATAAATCAAACAAACTCATCTATGTTCTCTTTAGGCTAGGTTTGGCCATTTAATTCAAATAAGAGTTATGATTCTTTTCTCAACATAAGCCTTTGGATATTTATCACTTAGGTTCTAGGTAACTTAGATAAATTGTTATAACTTGAAAATATTGAATAAAAATCATCCAACCACTTAGGGTAGGTTTCAGCCTTGTATTACAAAATAGGCTAGGGTTTTCAAAACAACAAAATTTGTTAGATCAATGATCTTAGAGTATTAAAGAGTATGAATCAATCATTAGATTTCACAAATGAATCAAAAAACTTTCACCCCTTTTATGTTAGGGTTTCGACCCAATGTAAAAAATAGTTTAGAAATCTTCTTTGGATTCAAGCTCTTGGATTTAGACAATACAAGTATTAGAGAGTTCAAATCAAGCATTAACTTTCAAAAACAACAACAAAACATCAACTCCTCTTTCTTCCATAGGTTCGGCCCATACATGGAATTTAGGATAGAAAACTTTGTTGAAGTTAAGCTTCTAGATTAAGATCATAAAGGTATTAAAGAGTATGAATCAAGTGTTAGAATTTAGAAAAGACAGAAAAACATCATACCCATTTTTCTCTCTAGATTCGGTCAATTAGGGTTTTATAGGAAGGAAAATGTTTTGATCAAAAGCTCTTGGGTAATGAGAGTAGAGATCATAACTAGATCATAGAAATTGGTTTCACATTTTTAGTATTTTTGTACAATTTTCTATGAATTTTTGAAGTTCTAGATCTAGAAATGAAAAACCATGAAAATTAAGAACAAAAGCTTGGAAAAGAAAGGAGATGCTTATGTTACCTAAGATGAGAAAGTAGAAGAAGGATTGATGATGATCTTGGCAAGTTTTCACTTGAAAACACTTGAAGCTTTTGAAGCTTCAAAAATGGAGTTTATGTGTTTATGAAGAAGAAAGTGAGGAAATGAAGATGATGAAGTGTTTTTATAGAGGAGAGAGAGAGAGAGCACGAAATTGAGGGGAGAAAATGAAGGACTTGGGCTCCAAGTTTGGCTTAAGGAGTGTTTGGATCAAATGTGTGTAAAAAAGTGATTTTTGGAGTAAAATACATTATTTTCAAAAAAGTGTAATCATGACCCTTTTTTAGGATGTGACTAGAGACTCCCATCATCATTTCCTACTTTTCAACAAGTCACTTCAACCCTTTTTAGCTCCCTAATCCATTCCATTGTGTGTCTGGTTCAAGTTCCCTGTCGTATTTCGCCCGGATAAAATATTATATTTTAATTCCGAAAGTAAAATTTCAAAAATTAATAAAGTCATTGGAAACATGACAAAAAAACTAACCATTTCGTTCACGTGTCAAAATTAGGTTTTCTTCTTAGTAAACTTTTACTGTCAGTGAATACGCAGATCGGGTTTCGTCTGAATTCTCAACCTAAAATTTTATCGTAACCTTCTACCATAAAGTAGACTATGAACATGATTTTATTTTATTCAAAAACACTTTCTAACTTTCAGATTAAAATATATTTTAATTATATTTTAACCGGTTGAACAACATAATTAAAATCAGGCTGTTACATTCTCACTTCATATGCATGCAAGAACTTCCTCATTACCATTGATGGTAGGAACTTTACTGTTGATCTTGTATGCTTACCGTTAAACCAGCTTGATATTATTCTTGGCATGGACTGGTTATCTCCCAACCATGTCCTTTTGAACTGCTTCGATAAAACTATAGTTTTTGGAACATCGGTGGAGTCTGAGGATCCTAGATTTCTCTCTACCAGCCAAGTTAAGGCTTCAATGAAAGAAGAGGCCCAAGTCTACATCATGCTATCTTCCCTAGATGTTGAGAGCCCGCCTGATGACGGAATTGTGCCTGTTGTGAGAAGATTTTCTGAAGTGTTCCCATGGGACGTTTATGAACTACCCCTGGAGAGAGATGTGGAGTTTAACATAGACTTAATGCCTGGAATTGGACCCATATCCATAGAACCCTATAGGATGTCTCCTCTAGAGCTATTTGAGTTGAAGAAATAGTTGGAGGAACTGATCCAGAAACAGTTCATTGGGCCTAGCGTGTCCCCATGGGGAGCGCCAGTGTTGTTGGTGAAGAAGAAGGATGGCAGCATGAGGTTGTGTGTTGACTATCGACAACTCAGCAAGATGACCATTAAGAATATGTATCCCCTCCCTAGGATTGATGATCTTATGGACCAGTTAATAGGAGCTTGCGTTTTCTCCAAGATAGATTTGAGATCAGGATACCATCAGATTCGAGTTAAGTCTGAGGACATCCCAAAGACTGTGTTTAGAACGCGTTATGGTCACTATGAGTATTTGGTTATGCCTCATAACTCTTTTAATGAATAGTTATTTAGCTCCTTTTCTCTCTTAATTCTTGCTATCTTTGAGGTTTTGAGTCTTGATTTTGGTAGGAAATGTTGTTTTTTAAATGTTTGTGTGAAGCATTGTTAATATCAACCATTTGCTATTGAATGCTCCATCGTTGTCTCAAATTTATGTGTCTGCATATGCAGTGAACTTGCTGGAGCATGGCTGAAGCATGGGTGAATAAGCTATTGGCTGCTGCAGCAGGGACTACTTACTAGTGGCTCTACACTAAAGGACAAATCTGACAAGGACACCTTTTCTCTCTCCTCATAGGTGCTGGCATTGCAGTTTTAAGGAATCACACGCACCTACGGATCTGATTTCCACTTTTTTGGATTTGGGCTAGGGTTTATTTTATTATTACTTTTGTTGTTGGCCCAAAAAGGGATGAAAGAGAATAGGGTACTATATAAGCATTTAAGGAAATCCTAGTAAGACACTTTGATTTCATTACACAATACTTTGTCCTTTCTTGGAGGCTGCGCTGTTCTTCTTCTCCATCCAGCTACTGCGTTTTATTTTCATCCATTGTAATGACTTCCTTTTAATTTCTGTATTTTGTTCCTTGTAAGCTTATTATGAGCTAAACACTTTTAAGCTTTAGGTATGCAAATATAATGAATTCTTAGCTAAGTTATATAATGAATATGGTCTTCATCTTCTTTCATTATGTGTTTAATGTTATTTAATTAAGAGTGATCAACTTAATTAGATACTTAGCTTGCTTGGTTTGGAAGAATTGAGTAAGTGGAAATTGATAAAGGATAGAGGTTAAATCATTAATTGGAAAATTAAATGATGTTGGATAGTATAGGAATAGTTATTTAAGCCTCTAAACTAGTTGGAACATGCTTATTAAGAGGGTGATGTAATTAATCTGAATATAGGAATAGAAAACTGTTAATGAACCTAACCCTTGAGTGTTGGAAAACACACTTTTATTTACTGGAGTTAGATGCTAGAGCATATTCAGAGCATGATATAGGCTAAGCATGATTTATGTTGCAGCATACCTGGAGCTATTTTTCTCCATAATTGACAACATATTCGCTTCACTGTTTGCAACTCACTTTCATTGTCCACTTGAAAGTCTTATTTATTTTTAATTGCACACACACCACAATTTTTGGTTACTATTCCTAACTCCTAGAACATATAATCTGATTTGGAATTTGCTGCACCATTATAATCCCTGTGGGAACGATATCTGAACTTAGTTTCTATATTACTTGAGGTAATTGTGTATACTTGCACAAGCTTAAAGACATCTGTTTTAAAGGCAACAAGTTTTTGGCGCCGTTACCGGGGATTGTTAATGGTGTTAAAATTCTGTTTTTAGATTATTAGTTATGTAGTTAGACGATCTAATACACTGGGTGATTTTCTGTAGCACAGGGTACTAAAACTGTATGCACAAGTTATTGTCACCTGATTACAGACTTGTTCCAGAGATAGAAAGGACATTCAAAAGGCTTAGAAGAGGTCAAGCATCTCAGTCTTTACCTGAGTTGGTTCTGAATACTCCAACCAACTCCACACCAGATTTTGCTGAAGCATTATCCCCTGCTGCTTCAGAAATGGCTGAAGAAGTGTCACAAGACAGCATGGCTATGGCCAATGACAGAAACTATGCTATTTGTAACACCTCAAGATTCACCCTTATGTTTATATGTGTTAGTTCTGGCATGTATATGTTTGATATTTATATATATGTGTATATATTATTGCATATGATAATATGTATATTAATATATGATTATTTGCATTAATATGAGATTGTGTCTCTTAATGTTTGATTTTATATGTTAATATATGATATGTGATTTTATTAATAATAAGTGATTAAGAATGATATAATAAGATCTCGTGTGATTTAGTATTTAAATAGAGATAGTGTTATTCTTAGAATTTAGCCCCTCAATCAATCAGATTTGAGTCCTTATCAATATAGGAGCATCCTCTTTTTGTTTATATCTTAAGATCTTATCATAATCTCCTAAGGAACCTATCTAGGAATAACTACCAAATCCGTCGCTACACTCCCATTGAACTTTTGACCATCTTAGAGTCCGATTTAGGATTCGATCATTAGACATTAATATGTAGATATTTCTGAGCTTTCTAACGACACCAAGAACAACTCAATGGGAAACTTTTAACTCAAGTTATGGTCAAAATGCCGAACTGTATACAGTTTGGGCTGAAATAGGAACTCGTTATGAGCCACACTCATATATATACCATTTGACTCGATCTAAGCCTAGTTCACACGACCCCAACACTCAGAAAACTGCCTCCTCTTTGAATCCTTATGGTTTTTCTCCTTAAAAATCTTTCTAGGGAACCTGTTCTTGCACCGTTCTTCACTGTTTCTTGATAGGAGAACATCGCTACGAATAGGGGTTCGTTGTGCTTTCTGTTTGGGACTTTAGGAAATGTAAAGTTCATACACCTTGTCCCTTGTGTTCTTTCTTTCAAGTTCTTGATCTCTTCCTTTTGATTTCTTGATCTTCGAGTTGAACCAAAGTGTCTATTTGGCGTCCTTGAGGTCTTAGACAAGCGCTAGTGAGACGAGACCCTAGTGGATCTTCTTTCTTCTTTTGAAACACGAACCTCGTACCAGGTATGGGAGAAGGAAGAATAGTGTATACACTAGGCTAGGGAATAGCGTAAGATGAGAGATTCTCATAGCTCCGTTTATTGTCGTTATAATGTATTGATGCCATGATCTTCCTGGTTGTATGACTGAATTGTTTATATGTTTAATTGGATTAATTGGTATGCCTATTTGTTATAATTGTTGAGTTGTTCATGATGTGGTATACCTATTGAATTGTCTTATGCCATGAGTTTTGGTTGAATTGGTATGAATACCCATGATTATGAATATTGTTGTTATGACATGGATTATGTTGATCACATAGACTAGATATGTTGTTGATGATGATGTTACCGTTATACTGAATATGTTAATAAGACACTAATTGACTTAATTAGGACTCTTAGTTAACATAGGAATTAAGGGATTAATTCCCCAAGCTTCATAAGACATGAACTGTGTTAGTGAGGGGTGATGTTTCATGCCGAATGTTTTAGTTAAGACCCTAGGATCGGATTTGAGAGAATTAGGGAGTCTAAACTCCAAGAACACGTTAAATTCTGCCCAGAACAAGATGGCCCTGCCCAGGAGCACGGTCGTGCTGAACAGGGAGCACGACCGTGCTCCTAGTTAAATTCTGGAAAACAGGTAGTTCATTGAGAACGGTCGTGCATGACAGTGAGCACGGTCGTGCTCCACTTAAGTGGCAGCACGACCGTGCTGGGGGTTTAGTATGCTCGTGCTTCCCCCCACTGGTCAGAACTTAAGATTAATGAATTAAAGGGGTGTTTACCCCAATTATCCCAAGATGATGTAATAATACACTAATCTAATGATAACAAGTTAGATAACTTAATAAAAGATTAATTAAGATAACCAAGACTGATAAGTTGGTTAAGCCGATACCCGATGGGTTACCGCACGTTGTCACGTTTTGGTGCTTTTTGGCCAAAGTGCTCTCGATGCTTTTTGGTCGAGATGTTGTTATGTTGGACCTTGGTGCTTTTTGGCCAAGGGGGACCTTGACCCCACGGTGTGGGTCAAAGGTGTTAATGTTGATGTTGGTGATAAGTCTTAGGTGCTTTTAGGCCCAAGCAAAGGAGATGGTTGCCTTGTGTGTTGTTGTGCCATTTGCATAGAGCATTGGAGTTGATGTTGAGGGGGATGTTCAACATAGGGGAGGTCATCCTAGTTATGTTGATCTATCCCGAGTCTCGGGTGGTTCACCCATGGTTTGGCGAACCGTGCGCCCTTGAGGTGGCGTATCCAGTTATGATACGTCGGCTATCCAAGGGGTTCCTCCATGGTTTGGGGAAATGCCGGTGTTGGTGCTTTTTGGCCAATACTGATATGTAGCTCCGAAGTTGACTTCCTGAGTTAGTTGGATCCACATCAATTGATAGAGTAGTGCAGTAGGGTTGCATTGCACTGCATAGCATATGTTGGTTGATTAACATGTTGTTATGGTATTATATGATGATGTATAAATATTGTATGTTGTTATATTGCTATGCCATGCTATGATGTATGTTCATCTTATTCCTTATTCCCATTTCGTTGTGTTTACATGATTTCTTACTCCCTGCTTTCCTGTTTCTGCTGTTGCATGTATTTCCTTATGCAGAGGATGGTGAACAGTCGGTGGAGGAGTGACTCTGAGGAGTCGCGACTCTAGTTAGAATACTGAGTTATAGTTGTTAGTTTTGTTAGTTGTTTAGTTTGTTTCCGTGATGTATCGGGATTTTGGTTATACCAGCTCTGTATGTGACATCTGGGTTGGGTTTTTCTTTATCTATCTTGTTTATGTTTTATTGTTTTAAAACTATGTTATTTCCGTGTTGTTTTTGTTGAGATGTGAGACCTTTTTATCCAAGTTTTTATTTTTTTTTCAAATAAATGTATGTTTTATAATTACCCCTTTTAAGTAAATGTTTTATATTAACATGCGGGGTAGAAGGGTGTCACATTTAGTGGTATCAGAGCAGTTCCGCCGTGTCCGGACGTGGTATGAGTCTGTCGTGAGTCTGTTGTGTGACACTTATTTGAATTTTCTATATTTATATATACAATGTTACATGGTACTAAGTACCTATAGCTTTGCTTTGGCTTGACTTACTGCATTTGGCGGTTTGTCTAGAATGATCCAAGGAGCCTTCGGATGCTTCTTGTGTTTAGGAAGGTTGTTATATTATCTCTTGATAATATGAACTCTACAGCTGATCTTGTGCGCTTACTTTTTTTTAAAACCGCTCGATGTTATTCTTTGAATGAACCGGTTATCTTCCAACCATGTTCCCTTAGATTGCTTCGATAGAACCATAGTTTTTGGAACTCTAACAAAGTCTAAGAATCCGACCTTTCTCTCTGCCAACCAAGTGAAAGCTTCGATGAAAAGCGAAGCCCAAGTGTTCATGATGTTGTCTTCCCTAGAAGTTGAGAGCCCTCCTGATGTCGGAAGTGTGCCTGTTGTGCGGGAGTTTCCTGAAGTGTTCCCGAGGGACGTTTACGAACTACCCCCAGAAAGGGATGTGGAGTCCACCATAGATTTAGTACCTGGTACCGGGCCTATTTCCATAGCGCCCTATAGAATGTCTCCTCTAGAGATAGCCAAGTTGAAGGAACAATTAGAGGACCTTATCCAAAAGCAGTTCATTAGGCCTAGCGTGTCCCCATGGGGAGCGCCAGTGTTGCTAGTAAAGAAGAATGATGGTAGTATGAGGTTGTGCGTCGACTATCGGCAGCTCAACAAGGTGACCATAAAGAATCGGTATCCCCTCCCTAGGATTGATGATCTCATGGACCAGTTGATAGGCGCTTGCGTCTTCTCTAAGATAGACTTGAGGTCAGGGTACCATCAGATTCAGGTTAAGTCTGAGGACATCCCGAAGACAGCGTTCAGAATGCGATATGGTCACTATGAGTACTTGGTTATGCCCTTCTGTGTGACCAATGCTCCTGCGGTCTTCATGGATTACATGAACAAGACCTTTCACCCTTACTTGGATAAGTTTGTGGTGGTGTTCATAGATAACATCTTAGTGTACTCCAGGAGCAAGGAGGAACATGAGGAAAACCTGAGGGTTGTCTTGCAAACCCTTAAGGAAAAGCAGTTGTATGCTAAGTTGTCTAACTGTGAGTTCTGGTTAGAGGAAGCGAGCTTCTTAGGACATGCCATCTCTAAGGATGGCATAGCTGTGGACCCAGCTAAGGTCGAGAAGGTACTCCAGTGGGAAGCGCCGAAGTCTGTGACCGAGATTAGGAGTTTCTTAGGGTTAGCCGGGTATTATAGGCGGTTCGTAGAAGGTTTCTCTAAGATAGCTTTACCTTTAACCCATCTCACCAAGAAAGGACAGTTGTTTGTGTGGGACTCTAGATGTGAAGAGAGTTTCCAAACCCTTAAGGATAGGTTGACATCAGCACCAGTGTTAGTTTTGCCAGATCCTAGTGAACTTTTCGTGGTTTATTGCGATGCTTCTAAGCAAGGGTTAGGTGGAGTGTTAATGCAGAATGGCAAGGTAGTTTCTTATGCTTCTAGGCAGTTGAAACCCCATGAGAAGAACTACCCTACCCATGACCTAGAGTTAGGGGTTGTGGTATTTGCCTTAAAGATCTGGAGGCATTACCTATATGGATCGAGGTTTGAGGTTTTTAGTGATCACAAGAGTTTGAGGTATCTCTTTGATCAAAAGGAGTTGCATATGAGGCAGCGTAGGTGGATGGAATTTTTAAAGGATTATGAGTTTGATCTAACCTACCACACTAGGCTAGGGAGTAGCATAAGATGAAGGGTTCCCATAGCCCCATTTAGTGTCGTTATAATGTATTGATGCCATGATCTGCCTGGTTGTATGACCGAATTGTTTATATGTTTAATTGGATTAATTGGTATGCCTATTTGTTATAATTGTTGAGTTGTTCATAATGTGGTATGTCTATTGAATTGTCTTATGCCATGAGTTTTGGTTGAATTGGTATAAATACCCATGATTATGAATGTTGTTATTATGACATGGATTATGTTGATCACATTGACTGGATATGTTGATGATGATGATGTTACCGTTTTGTTGAATATGTTAATAAGACACTAATTGACTTAATTAGGACTCTTAGTTAACATAGGAATTAAGGGATTAATTCCCCAAGCTTCATAAGACTTGAACTGTGTTAGTGAGGGGTGATGTTTCATGCCGAATGTTTTAGTTAAGACCCTAGGATCTGATTTGAGAGAATTAGGGAGCCTAAACTCCAAGAACACATTAAATTCTGCCCAGAACAGTATGGCCCTGCCCAGGAGCACGACCGTGCTGAACAGGGAGCACGACCGTGCTCCCTGTTAAATTCTGGAAAACAGGCCGCGCATTGAGCACGGTCGTGCAGGACAGTGAGCACGACCGTGCTGGGGGTTTAGTACGCCCGTGCTTCCCCCTACTGGTCAGAACTAACATTAATGAATTAAAGGGGTGTTTACCCCAATTATCCCCAGATGATTTAATAATACACTAATCAAATGATAACAAATTAGATAACTTAATAAAAGATTAATTAAGATAACAAAGACTGATAAGTTGGTTAAGCCGGTAACCGATGGGTTACCGCACGTTGTCACGCTTTGGTGCTTTTTGGCCAAAGTGCTCTCGATGCTTTTTGGTCGAGATGTTGTTATGTTGGACCTTGGTGCTTTTTTGGCCAAGGGGGACCTTGACCCCACGGTGTGGGTCTAAGGTGTTAATGTTGATGTTGGTGATAAGTCTTGGGTTCTTTAAGACCAAAGCAAAGGAGATGGTTGCCTTGTGTGTTGTTGTGCCATTTTCATAGAGCATTGGGCATTAGAGTTGATGTTGAGGGGGGTGTTCAACATAGGGGAGGTCATCCTAGTTATGATGATCTGGCCCAAGTCTTGGGTGGTTCACCCATGGTTTGGTGAACCGTGTGCCCCCGAGGTGGCGTATCCAGTTATGATACGTCGGCTATCCAAGGGGTTCCTCCATGGTTTGGGGAACTCCCGGTGTTGGTGCTTTTTGGCCAATACGGATATGTAGCTCCGAAGTTGGATCCACATGCATTGATGGAGTAGTGGAGTAGGGTTGCATTGCACTGCGTAGCATATGTTGGATGATTAACATGTTGTTATGTATTATATGATGATGTATAAATATGTATGTTGTTATATTGCTATGCCATGCTATGATGTATGTTTATCTTATTCCATATTCTCATGTCGTTGTGTTTACATGATTTCTTACTCCCTGCTTTCCTGTTTCTGCTGTTGCATGTATTTCCTTATACTAAGGACGGTGAGCAGCCAGTGGAGGAGTGACTCTAAGGAGACGCGACTCTTGTTAGAATACTGAGTTATAGTTGTTAGTTTGTTAGTTGTTTAGTTTGTTTCCGTGATGTATCGGGATTTTGGTTATACCAGCTCTGTATGTGACATCGTGGTTGGGTTTTTCTTTATCTGTCTTGTTTATGTTTTGTTGTTTTAAAACTATGTTATTTCCGTGTTGTTTCTGTTGAGATGTGAAACCTTTTTATCCAAGTTTTTATTTTTTTTCAAATAAATGCATGTTTTATAATTACCTCTTTTAAGTAAATGTTTTATATTAACATGCGGGGTAGAAGGGTGTCACACTATTAGAGGCTCAGCAGTATTTGATCCTGAAGCAAGGAATACTTGAATAGTGAGGACTCCAATCACTGCACCTCAGTTTGAATTCAAGTCAGTCATGTTTCAAATGTTACAAACATTTGGACAATTTAATGGTGCTGCAACAGAGGATCCTCACCTGCATCTCAAACAGTTTTTAGATGTATCAAGAAACTTCAAAATTCCTAGAGTCACTGATGATGCATTCAGATTGAGACTATTCCCATTCTCTTTGGGAAGAAAAGCTAAGAACTGGTTGAACTCTCTCGATGCAAATTCAATTGACACTTGGAACAAGCTTGCTGAGAAAATTTTGATCAAGTTCTTCGCTCCAATCATGAATGTAAAGATGAGAACTTATATCACTTCCTTCAAGCAGCAGAAGTTGAGCCACTATTTGAAGCCTGGGAGAGATTCAAACAACTTGTGAAGAAGTGTCCCCACCATGGCATCCCATATTGTATTCAGATGGAGCACTTTTACAATGGTGTTTCACCTAATTCAAGAATGATGCTAGATGCCTCAGTCGGAGCTAGTCTTCTCACTAAATCTTGCAACGAAGCTCACGCTCTGATAAAGGGAATAGCAGCTAACGGTTATTAGTGGCCAACAACTAGACAAGCTTCTGGAAAAACCAATGTTGTATCATGAGTCTATGAAGTGAGTGAAGTGTCTGCACTATCAACTCAAATGACTTCCCTAACTAACAAGGTAAGGGGATTGACTATGGCAACTCAAGGAAACTCCACAGCACAACCTATAATGACTGGAGAAATGGCGAATGAACAGATTGACAACTGCTCTGCAAATCCTACTTCAGTTAATTATGTATGCAATAATAACTACAGAGGCAACAATTCATATGGCAATTCAGGATGGCAGCCATCACATCATCCAAACTTGAAATACTCCAACTTCAGTAACACACTGAATCCACCCCCTAAAAGAGGAAACGGGGAGTAAGAAAACATGTAAACACATCGACCTGGAAGTAGTAAGCAAGATGAACATACATCATATACATTGCATTTATTATCATACAACATTTAACATTAACATATAATTATATCAACATATTAGAGCAACCAACGTATGCTATGCGGTGCAACACTACTCCGCTACTCCATTATGCATGTGGATCCAAACTATCTCAGGAAGGCAACTTCGGAGTTACATATCCATATTGGCCATAAAAGCACCAACGCTGGCAGTCCACCAAACCATGGGTGAACCCCTTGGATAGACGACACACCATACCTAGGATGCGCCACCACAGGGGCGTACGGTTCACCAAACCTTGGGTAAACTACCCGGGGATGGCCAGATCACCGTACTCTAGGACGACCTCCCCTATGTTGATCTTCCCCCACTAACAACTCAATGCGTGATGCATGAGCACAACAACAAACAAGGTAACCACCTCCTTTGCTTGGGCCAATAAGCACCCAAGACTTATCACCAACATCAACATCAATAACACCCTGACCCTTAGGAGTCAAGGCCGCCTTGGTAAAAAAACACCAAGGTTCAACTCATCAACACTTCGACCGAAAAGCATCGAGGCCACTTTTGTAACACCCTGATTTTTATTGTTCCTTAATATCGGTAAATATATAGATATATTTGTTTATATTTTTACTCGAGACCTAGACAATGATTTTGAATTTAAAAAAAAATCATATTTATACTCTACTTTATCGTAGAGAGTTACTATAAAAATTTAGGTTTAAAATTCAGACGAAACCCGGTCTGCGTTTTAACTGATAGTAAGATTTTAGTAAGCAGAAAACCTAATTTTGACCCAAGAACGAAACCATTTATATTTTTATTTTATTTCCAACCAGAGTGGTTATTTTGAAATTTTTTAAAACAAATAGGTTATTATACGATAATCGGGCAAGTACTCGACGATCGGGGATCAACAGAATTGAGAACGGAGGTGCAGAGACAAAACCCAACCCCGGGTGGATGAGCACAATGAGTCATCTATGATGAATCATGGGGGTGAGTCATAGGGGTTAGTCATCTTGCATTAAATGCAAGTAATGAAGGTTATATGTAAAAAGACCAAAATGACCTTGATCTTTAAGTGAAATTCCAAGTGTATCCCTAAGTGAATTTTTGACCAAAATACCCTCTAAAACTACTTAATTTAGTGCAGGCCCTCCACTAAACCAAGCTCATTTCATTTTGATTTCATTTCATCATCTTTCTCTCAAAAACCCTAATCGGGAAACAACGGAACCAGACACGAATGTGCAGAGATATACCGGGAGAACAGAACGATGAGTTGTCCATGATGACTCAAGAGGAATGAGTCACCATAATGATTCATCATACCCATTAATGTGCATTTATGAAAAGTAAATGTGAAAAGACTAAAATACCCCTAACCTAACCTATGTCTAGTTAACTCCAACTACGATTAGCCAACCATGATTTGTAACTGAAAATATCTTCTTCCTTCTTGTGGTCCAAACTCAGTCACACCACCCTAAGAGTACATCCACCACATATTCATTTCATAGCATAATGATTACTTATATGTGAAAAGTCCAAAATACCCTTAATCTTTCCTTGTAACTCCAAGTTTGCCATGACAACATTTTTGACCCTTTGGTCCCTTGAAGCCACGGCCTCCCCTCTATAAAAGGCTATCTCCATTTAATTTTTGCTCCTTCACAAGTGTTTCATCTCCACTTCATCTCCATTCTTCATTTTCCTACACAAAAACTCTTAAGTTCTTCATCAAAATTTTCAAAGGAAGTCTTAGATCTTGTTCATTTATTCAAATTCCAAATGTATAGCCTTGTGATCCATGATCATACCTTCACTTTTAATCACAAGTTTTCTTCTTAAATCCATGTTTTGTTCAAGATCTAATTTCTAGATCTAGAACTTCAAAAATCTCTAGAAAAGCATAGAAAAATCCTTTTAGTGTGAGATCAATTTCTATGATCTCCATATGACTTCTATTTTCATTATCCAAGAGCTTGAAAAATTTAGAGATCCCTAACTATTACTTCTTGACTTGGCCGAACCTTTGTTCAAGTGGGCTAGGATGATTTTTTTCAATCTCTAACTTGATTTCTTGTTGGTTGTTCATGGCTAGATTTTGTGGGTTCAAAACCTTGTGATTTAGGCAAACAACATCCTTATGCTACTTGACTTTCAAGTGATCTACAAGAGGCAAGGTGGGAGATTACTACTATCCTACCTTAATGTAGATATGTATGTGGTTTAAAGTATTTGTATGTTGTCTTGTAAATCCTAAGTGTTAGGATTATGTATTATTGATTTATATGTGTGTGATCCTCTTGGAGGATTTGATTTGATGTTTGGTTGTTGTATGATATGTCATATGATTCTAATGACCTTAAGTTGGAATCAAGATTGTTGTTTGCTTGACTTAGTAAGAAAAATGCCTAATATATTTATTTAAGGCCATTCGGCCATAACTGATTAAAGGGGTTTCATGTTGATTTAAATTGTTTGAATAATTTTTATAATGATTGAATGAATATATAAGAATATAGAAATTGGTTTGGATTGATTTGGATGTGTATATTAAAAGATGTGATTTTATAAGTCCTTAGGGACTAAAATGCAATTTCTGAGAATTTCAGTGGCTGCACTGAAATTCATGTTATTGTGTGCTAATATTGTAGTCATTGATGAGACAAAACCATAGAAATTGGTTTGGTGTTAATTGGATTAATACATAAAAAGTTATAAGCATTTTTGTATAAAAGGACCTTTTTGCAAATACTGTAAAATATTTGGGGGCAGAATTTTAATTTATGGAAATGAGAGGGTAACTGAATAATATTTCTCAAGAAGTTGGTTTGGTGTGATTTGAAGTTATAAATAAAAAGTTATTAGGATTAAGTGAATAAGGATCTTTTTGTAATTAATGAAAGTTTAGGGGTTAAATTGAAATTTTCGAAAATATATTTAACTGGACAGTGAGAGACTGTTTTTCATGCCTATCAAACTGTTCTAAAACTCCAAAATGAGTTTTGGACTATTAGAGCGTAAAATCGTTGAAAAAGGATTTACGCGATTTACAAACTTAATGACGTTCGGTCAATTTTTTTGGAATTTTGTATCCATGAAAAGGAAAACTGTAAAAGCAGTGTTTCAACATCTTAGTATGAGTATTATAACCTAGGTGAGTAATATATTTGAGGTGAAGAACCATATTTTCAAAAGTATGTCTTTTGGGCCTAAAACCAGTAAAAAGAGGTGAAACCGTCGTCAAACGTTTTTAAAGATTTTTGAGAAAACAATGGTGTAGAGTTTGAAATTAGTATTCTAATACTTTAACATAAGTATGATAACTTAGTAAAGTGAAGGATTTGATAAAAATAATT
This sequence comes from Sophora flavescens, assembly GCA_030762895.1. NCBI lineage: Eukaryota > Viridiplantae > Streptophyta > Magnoliopsida > Fabales > Fabaceae > Sophora > Sophora flavescens. Next base: position 135,114,766 of record CM061064.1, read on the forward strand.
AAATTTGTGAAAATATGGAATTTAAGTTGAAATACAATAAAAAAAAGGGTAAAACGGTATTTAAGAGTTTCGATGTTTTTCAAGAAACTATTTTGAGGAATTTAGTACTTATGTACTTTAATGGAATCTGATTTCAAAATGGTTTGGTTTTAACCCAAGGTTTTAGTTGTAAGACAAAAAGAATTTTAGTCTTTAAGACTAGTATTTCAAGTAAATGGAAAAACCTAAGTCATGAATGACTTAGTGAAAATACGAACGTAATAATTTATGACGTGGGGTGGAACACGACCTTATGTCATAAAGTATGGATAGTTCATTATCCATATTCCATAAAATTTAATGTACTAAGAATGATTTGTTTTCTTGGAAGCCAAATAAAAAGGCTCAATTAGAAAAGTACAGAGAAATAAATAGTTGGACTTGTGTTCCAATCTCATAATGCGTTAGGACTTTTAATCATGTGTTTTAAGATATCTTTACAGAAAGATGAAAGGTTACTTGAGAACTTCCACTCGATGTTAAGAACATCTAGCATCTGAGAAAGCATGTTGAAAGAATTCCGATGGAATCAATTTGTTATCTGATGGAAAGACAAGAAGAACGTATTTTCCGGCAATTTTGCCTAAACACATAGTGAAACTATGTTCTGTAAGACCGTTGTGCCTAGGAGAAGAGCTAACACTTTAATGCGGGTGCGAATTCTGCAGTGGCGAATCCTACTTATTATTGGGGGTGACGGGGTATGAAATACTCACATAGGCCCAGTTGGTAGCTCCTCTGTGTGTGGTGATCTTGAAATGCACCGACATACTCGACTAGACACTACGTGTTTTATGGTAGTGTAGGATGTTCCCGAAAAATCCTATGACGTGCACGCCCTCTTCTATTGATGCATTCTTTATTACCCAAGGTTGGTACCTCCGGAACAATCCTTCAAACCACTCTCTCTGACTGTTCGTAAAACCATGGTATAGGAATTCAGAGGTCATTCCTCAAGTCATAGATGTCTTCTATCTAGAAAAACGCGGTGTTGTGGTCATGTTTCTGTGAAACATTATTTTTTTGTTATGAGTGTAGATATGATTGATAATTATTAATTGTACGTACCTGAGAGTCGTACCACCGCATGTCTGCCTTATGTGTAAAATAAATGGAAATCTCACCTCCTTATTTTTATATTGCCTATGTTGACTGGCTATGTGCCTTCTGTTCTTTTTTTTAGAAGATTGCGACGTCAAGATGTCACTTAGTTGATGCATTGAGGTTCGAGCTTGTGGACGCTATGGTGGAATTTCTAGTGGACGTCTTTCATACTGTCAATGGTTTGTAGACCATGTTTGTACTTCTCACGATGAACGAAAAAGGATGATCTTTTATATTTTAGTTTGGTCAGCTGGATATGTTTGGGAGTTAATGTTGTCTATGGAGCTGTGACTCCAAGTATCTTATATTTTAGGAGCTGCGTCTCCACTTCTTTATGTTGAGTCTGTACATTCTATGATTTATGTTTATGAGTCGGGTTGGATATTATGTAAATGATTTTCGAACTCATGACCCTCATTGTGATAATGGAATATTTTACTATCCATTCATTTAAAACAAAGTAGTTATATTTATGACTTTTGAAAAAGAAAAAAAAATACCCCATTCTTTTATAGCAAATTTTAATTAACCTACTTTTCGGTCTTATAATGTCACTTGTGACACCCTTCTACCCCGCATGTTATAAGCGATTTAAGATAAGAAATTAATAAAATTTAGTCATGGCCATACTGGATAAAATAAAGCGTCCGTCCATAGGTAGAAAAGTCCACATGAACTAGTTCTCAAATCGCGAAAAATAAAACGAGTTTAAAACAATTTAACATAGCAAAGAAATAAACCTATCCCAACCCCGATGTCACATACAAAGCTGGTATAACCGTTCCGGAATAAATCCACGGAATACAAACTGAAAACTAAATAACTGAACATAAAACAAGCGCTAACTATGTGGCGGCTCCTCAGAGTCACTCCTCTCCGGGCTGCTCGTCATCCTCTGCAAGGTGTCAATTGTAACACCCCCCCTTGGGGCATTACTTACGTAACACGTGCGGAATTTAAATTTAAAAGATAATTTGCTGGAGCTTTCGGAAAATAATTTATATAAGTATACAAGTGTCTGAAATTGGGTATAAAAATTTTGTCATGACTCCTAAGCCTTGATTGGCACACAGACTTACTATCATAGTATGGCAAGCCTATTTAATTTAAAGAATATACTTGAATAAAAGCTAGTATTTTACGAAAATTTCGACAGAGTCTCCTCTGTAATTCGGACATCCCAGGTAAAAGAACACCTGCTAAAATAATTACATTTTCATTCCAGAATTCCAGTTACACCAAATACAACCAAGCATTAATATGCTAAAGATAGTTATATCAATTAGCTATACATGACCAAAAGGAAAAATTTAAGTTTTCATTCAAAAGAGACGCTCTCCGAGCCATAAACATTCCGTTTTAAAATATAGACTCTCTGAGTCATAATCATACATACTTATCAAAAATCCAAGTCTCAAACCCTAAGCTGGTCATTCTAAAAGTTATTCCTGAGAAGAACTCACGTGATCGTTCCACAATCAAATACTTCATCAAGCAACTAGATCTAAGTCTCTGAGTGACTTAGGAAGACTCCTCTGCACATCCGTACTAAAATACCCAGGGTACAATAGCAAACCAGAAGAAACCTGATATGTTTGTAAGGGTGAGATACCGACAAATGGATATATCACACAACAACCATATACATGATACATACATCACATAATCATATAAGCAGTTAAATCATGCATATACATAACATAACAGTGTTATATCAAAGGGTCTCAAACCCGCACAGTCAATCTTTTGAAAATATGCATGACACTTCAATATCAGGCTCTAACTTAATCTCATGAGATATCAACACCGTTTTTCCACTGGAGAAGAATTAGAGTTGGTCAATCTCTAGCCCACCGGGAAGTTGCCTCCATACCCTCAGGCATTTAAGGTCTCAGGACGAGCAACGTCACATGTGCCTCTGAACTCGGTTTACATGGACAGACTCCCAGATACCATCTTTGTATCTGATATATATCAACAGCACGTCTGCTTGGGGAAATGCACATGAGAAAATATTTTATTTAAAAGGTTTTCTTTGTGTTCATTCTTTTTCGCTGTCACAGCTCAAAGCTAACGACTTAATCATCATTTCCCCATCACTTGAAAACTTAGAAGCATGGGACACACAGTCCGAATGCTCAATCACAACGCCCGAGACCGATGCACCAGTCCTAGGCTTGTGGTCGTAGAAAGCAACATTCACCTTTAACAATGTTCATCACACGTGGTTGGAAGACACAGTCCAACACAACGTGATTAGGACACACAGCCCACAACAATGAAATTGGAACGCATTCATCACACGTGGTTAGAAGACACAGTCCAACACAACGTGATTAGGACACACAGTCCACAACAATGAAATCAGAACGCACTGTCCTCGATTTCGAGAATTGGACCCTCAGTCCAGAACATCATGAATAGTACTCATAGTCCCGAATTAACACTGATCCAAGATCACGTGCGCATAACTGAATACTAGAGGCGACGTCTCGCGTACTAGATTCTCTTTCTCAAGTATTTATTTTCCGTTCAGTGAAAATCAAATTCAAAACCGAATCCTCGATAACCTATCCAGGCTTACCGGAAAGTTTCTAAAATATTTAGGAAAAACTTTTTCTTTGAAAATCATTTATAAAGCATCCTTGAAATACTTTTATCTTTGAAATACTTCCCCCAATAGGATATTGCCAAATAATCTTGAAAGTTTTCACTTGAAGACACATAGTTCAAAAAGGATTTTTTCTCCTGTATAACAATAGTTCACCGAAACCATTTCAACATTTAAAACAAGTACTTTAAGTTAATGAGCTTTTGGAAAAGAACACCAATCCCTTCATCTTCAAAGCTTATTAAGGTTTTTAATCCTTATAACAGTTGAGCACAGACACAGGTCTGGCTTAGCAAACTTTCAATCAACAGCAGTATATATTATCAGGTCAATGCTAATATCACAGTTGAAAGCAGATCATCACAGATATGCATCATAACATTTAGAAAGAGTACAATCCAACATCAGATAATAGCATAACAGTTCAAGTACATTAGATAACCAAGTAAGCTCAATTAACATATAAATATCCAGTTAAACACCTACACAGATGCATACAGTTATTGAATATCCCTAGGCAAACTCCCCTTACCTTTGAAGACAAGTAAAGGATCCTCGTCTTAACTTAATACTCACATTAGCTCCAAGAGTGTAACTATCTACTCCATCAAGCAAGCATAGCCGTGTCAAACGTCTCAGAGAGGGAATCCAACAACGCGCAACAACCAAAAATCAAGAAATCAATTTCACATGATCAAACACACATTCTAACTTTATCTAAACACTTAATCTAATTACCAAACAAGGTTATTTTTAAAGAAAATCATGTTTGAAGCTCACGCTTCCCAATACCCTTTAAGGAAACTTTGTTTTGATTAAAAGATCATGAAAAAGAACTTTGGAAATCATCCATTAAGAGTCCTAATTACACTAAATCATAATTAATTTCACAAAAACATACCCAAATTCAAATAAAATCAAATTGGGGGTTTAGGGCTCCTTATTAAAATTTAGGGAAAACTCAGAATAATGAAATTGGTTTAGGGAAACACAAATTCACAGTCCCAATCTCATAAAACAACCTTAAATTTCAAGATTAAAATCTGAAATCAAAGGGTTAGGGTTAGGGTTTTAAAAATCCATTTGGGGTTTTGAATCTGAGACACAAGAGAGGGTTTTGACTCACCCAATCTTGGAGACAACTTGAAGTTGGTGCTGTGGTGCTCCTCGCGGCGGCGGACGGCGACGGCGACGGCACGGAGGACAACGGCGGTTCTACAGTGAACAAGAACAACAGAGTCGAAAGAGAGCATAAAAGAAAAGAGAGAAGCTTAACCAATGAGTTGGGTTCGAAACCACCACGGAAGGCGGCTGATCGGACTTACCGCGGCTGCTCACTGCGGCGGAGATGCTTCTTCGCGCGGCTGCAGAGGCGAACGCGTGCAGGTGGCGCGTCTTCGTCCTTCCATCTCGAGCGGCGGCCGGCGGCGATCCTGGTGGGGTGAGCGGCGCTGCTGTTTGGTTGAGAAGGAGGAGGAAGAAGGAGATGGAGTTAGGAGGAAGAAGAGAAAAAGAAAGAAGAAGCAGAGAAGAAAAGAGAAAAAGAGAGAGATAGTGTCGAGAAAGAGAGAGAGAAAAGTGAGAAACTTAAGTTTTTAAACTAGTTACTTAGTGATAGGTACAAAATGAGTGATAAATATTAGGCCTAAAATAAACATGTTTTTACTTTTTGGATTCTAAAAATAAAGGTTGATAAAGATGTGTTTTCGAAATTCAAGTTAGAGTAAAGATTAATAGTTGAACTGATCAACTAAGAAAATACTCAGTCCAAAATTTAATCTCCGATAAATGTCAAACAAAAATATTTTTAACTCTAAAATTAAATAGAATGAGAATATGAAAATGCTTTTCTCTTAATCATATTATTTAAAATATTTTTCTGTACTGGTATAATAGTGACAATAACGTAATTATTGTCTATTAAACGTACATTCACTGAAATAAGTCAGTGCTAACGCACCTAATAAAATAATTTGAATAGAGTAATTTAATTACTCAAACTAAACCACATAACATAATAAACTTAAACATCCAAATAAAAATAATTAATCCTAGGTGTAAAAACTAGGGTGTTACATTACTATCCCTCTTAAAAAAATTTCGTCCTCGAAATTTCGTAACTCAAAACTAAACAGGATTTTGTAATCATACTTTGACTCTAAAATCTTGCTTTGTATTCTCATCGCTTCATTCCTTTCATCTATAACACTATAACATGATCAATTCTTATGCCATTCTATTTATCCTTGAAACTTTTCACTACCGCATTAGCTCCACTACCTTTGATATTTCATCTTAGTCTATTATACTTCAAAGAACAAAATCAACGCTTAATCTCTTCATTTAACTTTCTCAATACAAATCCATTAGGAAAAACTTTCTCCAATATCTAACTTTCACAGCTAACATCAAAACCAACACTAACTTTACATAACATCAATTAACCTTCTACTCAAGAGATGCAATCATAGTCTTAGTCCAATTGAGCTTAGTCTACTCTTCTAGTCATATCAAATTCACACTTTTCAAGTCTCCAATCAAAACGTCATAACATTCCTGAGTTGCACATGATAAACTTTGCTCCAAGAACCTAAGAAATTCAATCTTATTAAAATTGAATCTTACCGCATCCAAATTATATCATGGTCATTCATTTCAATCTTAAAGAATACGATTACAGTTGTCCATGCAACTACAACCAAAGGGAATCACTTCAGTTTGAATTATCAAAAATCATAATTCTTAAACTTTTCTAACAACTTAGTTCCACTCAAGAACTCCTCTTTACTACGTCCGTTCAGCTTAAGGAAAACTACCATATATTTTTCCGTTAATCCTCGGACTCACTAAGTCAACATTAACCATAAACATTGATCACTACTCTAAATTCCTTTAATGATATATCTGCCTCGATCATGATAAGATCCATTGTACTCATCTCACTCAATAATGTTGAACTTAAGGGTTCTCATAATACCATTCACATCTATACATTAACAAAGCTCCTATCAATTCTGGTTTATCCTACCATAGAGATGACAAAAACTTAGGTACCACACTATCTCCCAACTAACCTGCTAAGGATAGGTCACCTCATTCCTTATCCATCCCACTGAGGATGATCAATTGGACTTAGTCTCAACTTAGTCCTCAACACTTAAAGTAAATTCAACCGACACACGTTGATAAACTTCCGTTTTTCATCTGAAACAACACTTGAAGATACTCCATGAAGTCTGAACAATCCTCTGATACATTATTCGGTTCACTAACTCTGCTTGTGGATCTTAACTCGTAAGAAGATGTAGGCTTCACCAGTCGATCAACGATCACTTGAATTTAATCAAAACTCATACAGGTCTTCAGAAAACTTATAACAAAGATTGAAGGAATGTCAACATCTCAACAAGGAAGGTCTCAATTGTACATCTTGAAGTGGAGATATCCAACTCACGACTGATGAGATAGGTCACACATCGACAACATTTGGAAAATACGTAGAACTAAAATGATCAATGACGAAAAGTACGGTCGAACCGCAATAAGACAAGACCTTGGTGATCATAAAAGAATTTCTCAAGAAAAGAAAATTTTTATGGATTTCACGTTCACATAAGCATAGAAAAGAATTTCATTAATTTGAAGGATATCGGAACATCCAGTATGGAAAAAGATCATTCCATCAGGTTCGTGGATGTAAAAATGCATGATCAATACACATTTACAAACATGAATCTAATAAAGTTCATTCTTCCACAAGAATCTTCCAACGGATTCAAAGAATCAAGGGGTGAATAATGTCTAATCCCAAGAGGATTAATTCTTATTCTTAATACAAAGAATTTACAAAATGATGACTTTCACCTCTATCAAAAATAGAAGTGACGAAACTGAGTTTCACCAAGAAACTTCTGCTTTCACAAAATTATTTGTGTTATAACTCAAGAAATAGTCATAACCACTTCTCTCAACAAAATGTGAAAGTATCCATACCAATCGATTCCTTTAAACCAATTCACTCAAATGTCTAATACATCGAGGATCATTTGGAAGTGTGAGTATGACTTCTCACAACAAAGAAATGCATAACTGGAAATTTATGAATCAGCATAACTAATTCATGAGTCCTGACAGACTGCAAATTAAAATCAGAAAATATGTCTGACACATACCAACTTCACCGTTGTGATTATCTAATACAATCACAGGATTTGAGAAATAATTGTCAACTGACAAACACAAGAGAATCAAAGGGTACAATGAAGAATTCCTCAATCACGAGACACTCACCCAAGATCGAAAATCCACTCGATTCATCTTGGTTCCAACCAACATACAGATCTTTCTAGCCAAGCTTAGTATGACCACCTTGAATTGGGTACGATCACGGACGACTTAACCAATCGATCCAACATACAAAAGGTTGATCTTTCCTCATAAACTGAGTTGACGATGCAAAACCTTAGATAGGTCATCACTCTAGTCGGGTAATAACTCATCTTCAAGTCAATCTTTGAGTAGATGACAACTCCTCGCAATTAATTTACCAAATCAACTACGCAAGTTAGAGAATACTTATTCCCTATTCATCCTTTTACCTAGTCGTCAGAAATCTAGACGGTGACACGAGCCTCCACACAACGTTGGTGCTTCACAAGGAAAACACTCGGTCTAACAAACGATTCAGACCACCGATCTTTCAGTTGAATCGAGTCGTCGAACTCGTTTCAATCTTTATAGGCAAAATCCTACACAAAGGAACAGAGATCTGACCGCATCCAGAAACTAGATCAATAAAAACTCAATGTCCTTTGCTAACCATAAACCTAGAATATTTCCAGGGAACACTCCCAGAAAAATCCTTTTACACAAGCATCTTGTTTTGAATGTCTGACATGATTCGCAAGAATAATCGAATGTCATATTCGAACCCAAGTAACTTTCAAGATCTACGGTCTCCCAGGACATAAAACCCGTGGAAAAACCATCAACAAAACATATACTTGTGCGTCAACACACATTGCTTCAACAAGAAACAATTCAAACAAAATCCAACCAGAGATCACACAACAAAAACTTAACAGACCTATTCCCCAAAGATCCCGAAAGACTCGACCAGCTCTGATACCACCTTGTAACACCCTCCCTTGGGGCATTACTTACGTAACACGTGCGGAATTTAAATTTAAAAGATAATTTGCTGGTGCTTTCGGAAAATAATTTATATAAGTATACAAGTGTCTGAAATTGGGTATAAAAATTTTGTCACGACTCCTAAGCCTTGATTGGCACACAGACTTACTATCATAGTATGGCAAGCCTATTTAATTTAAAGAATATACTTGAATAAAAGCTAGTATTTTACGAAAATTTCGACAGAGTCTCCTCTGTAATTCGGACATCCCAGGTAAAAGAACACCTGCTAAAATAATTACATTTTCATTCCAGAATTCCAGTTACACCAAATACAACCAGGCATTAATATGCTAAAGATAGTTATATCAATTAGCTATACATGACCAAAAGGAAAAATTTAAGTTTTCATTCAAAAGAGACGCTCTCCAAGCCATAAACATTCCATTTTAAAATATAGACTCTCTGAGTCATAATCATACATACTTATCAAAAATCCAAGTCTCAAACCCTAAGCTGGTCATTCTAAAAGTTATTCCTGAGAAGAACTCACGTGATCGTTCCACAATCAAATACTTCATCAAGCAACTAGATCTAAGTCTCTGAGTGACTTAGGAAGACTCCTCTGCACATCCGTACTAAAATACCCAGGGTACAATAGCAAACCAGAAGAAACCTGATATGCTTGTAAGGGTGAGATACCGACAAATGGATATATCACACAACAACCATATACATGATACATACATCACATAATCATATAAGCAGTTAAATCATGCATATACATAACATAACAGTGTTATATCAAAGGGTCTCAAACCCGCACAGTCAATCTTTTGAAAATATGCATGACACTTCAATATCAGGCTCTAACTTAATCTCATGAGATATCAACAACGTTTTTCCACTGGAGAAGAATTAGAGTTGGTCAATCTCTAGCCCACTGGGAAGTTGCCTCCATACCCTCATGCATTTAAGGTCTCAGGACGAGCAACGTCACATGTGCCTCTGAACTCGGTTTACATGGACAGACTCCCAGATACCATCTTTGTATCTGATATATATCAACAACACGTCTGCTTGGGGAAATGCACATGAGAAAATATTTTATTTAAAAGGTTTTCTTTGTGTTCATTCTTTTTCGCTGTCGCAGTTCAAAGCTAACGACTTAATCATCATTTCCCCATCACTTGAAAACTTAGAAGCATGGGACACACAGTCCGAATGCTCAATCACAACGCCCGAGACCGATGCACCAGTCCTAGGCTTGTGGTCGTAGAAAGCAACATTCACCTTTAACAATGTTCATCACACGTGGTTGGAAGACACAGTCCAACACAACGTGATTAGGACACACAGCCCACAACAATGAAATCGGAACGCATTCATCACACGTGGTTAGAAGACACAGTCCAACACAACGTGATTAGGACACACAGTCCACAACAATGAAATCAGAACGCACTGTCCTCGATTTCGAGAATTGGACCCTCAGTCCAAAACATCATGAATAGGACTCATAGTCCCGAATTAACACTGATCCTAGATCACGTGCGCATAACGGAATACTAGAGGCGACGTCTCGCGTACTAGATTCTCTTTCTCAAGTATTTATTTTTCGTTCAGTGAAAATCAAATTCAAAACCGAATCCTCGATAACCTATCCAGGCTTACCGGAAAGTTTCTAAAATATTTAGGAAAAACCTTTTCTTTGAAAATCATTTATAAAGCATCCTTGAAATACTTTTATCTTTGAAATACTTCCCCCAATAGGATATTGCCAAATAATCTTGAAAGTTTTCACTTGAAGACACATAGTTCGAAAAGGATTTTTTTCTCTTGTATAACAATAGTTCACCAAAACCATTTCAACATTTAAAACAAGTACTTTAAGTTAATGAGCTTTTGGAAAAGAACACCAATCCCTTCATCTTCAAAGCTTATTAAGCTTTTTAATCCATATAACAGTTGAGCACGAATACAGTGTCCGCTTAGCAAACTTTCAATCAACAGTAGTATATATTATCAGGTCAATGCTAATATCACAGTTGAAAGCAGATCATCACAGATATGCATCATAACATTTAGAACGAGTACAGTCCAACATCAGATAATAGCATAACAGTTCAAGTACATTAGATAACCAAGTAAGCTCAATTAACATATAAATATCCAGTTAAACACCTACACACATGCATACAGTTATTGAATATCCCTAGGCAAACTCCCCTTACCTTTGAAGACAAGTAAATGATCCTCGTCTTAACTTAATACTCACATTAGATCCAAGAGTGTAACTATCTACTCCATCAAGCAAGCATAGCCGTGTCAAACGTCTCAGAGAGGGAATCCAACAACGCGCAACAACCAAAAATCAAGAAATCAATTTCACATGATCAAACACACATTCTAACTTTATCTAAACACTTAATCTAATTACCAAACAAGGTTATTTTTAAAGAAAATCATGTTTGAAGCTCACGCTTCCCAATACCCTTTAAGGAAACTTTGTTTTGATTAAAAGATCATGAAAAAGAACTTTGGAAATCATCCATTAAGAGTCCTAATTGCACTAAATCAAAATTAATTTCACAAAAACATACCCAAATTCAAATAAAATCAAATTGGGGGTTTAGGGCTCCTTATTAAATTTAGGGAAAACTCAGAATAATGAAATTGGTTTAGGGAAACACAAACTCACATTCCCAATCTCATAAAACAACCTTAAATTTCAAGATTAAAATCTGAAATCAAAGGGTTAGGGTTAAGGTTTTAAAAATCCATTTGGGGTTTTGAATCTGAGACACAAGAGAGGGTTTTGACTCACCCAAGCTTGGAGACAACTTGAAGGTGGTGCTGTGGTGCTCCTCGCGGCGGCGGACGGCGACGGCACGGAGGACAACGGCGGTTCTACAGTGAACAAGAACAACAGAGTTGAAAGAGAGCATAAAAGAAAAGAGAGAAGCTTAACCAACGAGTTGGGTTCAAAACCACCATGGAAGGCGGCTGATCGGACTTACCGCGGCTGCTCACTGCGGCGGAGATGCTTCTTCGTGCGGCTGCAGAGGCGAACGCGTGCAGGTGGCGCGTCTTCGTCCTTCCATCTCGAGCGGCGGCCGGCGGCGATCCTGGTGGGGTGAGCGGCGCTGCTGTTTGGTTGAGAAGGAGGAGGAATAAGGAGATGGAGTTAGGAGGAAGAAGAGAAAAAGAAAGAAGAAGAAAGAAAGATGAAGCAGAGAAGAAAAGAGAAAAAGAGATAGATAGCGTCGAGAAAGAGAGAGAGAAAAGTGGGAAACTTAAGTTTTTAAACTACTTACTTAGTGATAGGTACAAAATGAGTGATAAATATTAGACCTAAAATAAACATGTTTTTACTTTTTGGTTTCTAAAAATAAAGGTTGATAAAGATATGTTTTCGAAATTCAAGTTAGAGTAAAGATTAATAGTTGAACTGATCAACTAAGAAAATACTCAGTCCAAAATTTAATCTCCGATAAATGTCAAACCAAAATATTTTTAACTCTAAAATTAAATAGAATGAGAATATGAAAATGCTTTTCTCTTAATCATATTATTTAAAATATTTTTCTGTACCGGTATAATAGTGACAATAACGTAAATTTTTGTCTATTAAACATGCATTCACTGAAATAAGTCAGTGCTAACGCACCTAATAAAATAATTTGAAGAGAGTAATTTAATTACTCAAACTAAACCACATAACATAATAAACTTAAACATCCAAATAAAAATAATTAATCCTAGGTGTAAAAACTAGGGTGTTACATCAATCAGGCCAAACAACAAACAAATAATGGGGAGTAAGAATCATGTAATCATAATAGCAAGGAGGTAGAAAGTAAAGCAAAACATACAAGCATGGCACCAACGTTAGCATATATCAACAACATGTATAAACATACATCAACCTCATCAACATCAAGCTTGCTATGCAGTGCAATGCAGTCCTACTCCGCTAAACCAACAATGCATGTGGATCCACTAAACTCGGGATGGACGACTTCGGAGTTACATATCTACATTGAGAATCTACTCAACGCTGGAGAATCTACTCCTTGGATAGCCAACGCATCAAACCAATGGATGCCTCGTCACGGGGGCGCATGGAGAATCTACTCCAATCGTCGATGGCTAGATCGCCGTACTCTAGGACGACCTCCCCTATGTCGAACATCCCTCAACAACAACAACAACTCCGATGCAATGCGTATACAACACAATGACCACGGAGAACCACCACCTCCATAACTCCAACTGAATCAACTGAAGACATCAGCGGAATCGACCGCAGCAAAATCTACAGCAACACATTTAACCAGCGGAATCTACCACAGCAGAATCGACTGCAACACCTTAGACCCAAACCGTGGAGTCAAGGCCCCCCCTTGGGACAAACTCTCGGTCCCTAAGGTACAACATCAATAACACCTTAGACCCAAACCGCGGGGTCAAGGCCCTCTTGACCATAAGGCACCAAGGTACAGCTCAAACAACTTGCGGTAACCCAATGGTTACCAGCTTAACCATCTTAATTAATCTTTAATTAAGTTATCTAGTCTTCATCGTTAATTAACTAAGTCATCATTTGTCGTTGGGGAAGATTGGGGTTAAAACCCCTGTTTAAGTCCTTAATCTCAGATTTTGTCCAGAAGGGTGAGCACGGTAGTGCTTAACCCCAGCACGAGCGTGCTGCCACTTAAGTAGAGCACGGTCGTGCTTCCTTTTTAGCATGGTCGTACTCAGCTGCACGGGTGTGCTCCTCTGCTTCACGGCCATGCTTACTGTGCGGCCATTTTTCAGAATTCACACTGGGAGCACGGGCGTGCTCCCTGTTCAGTACGGTCGTGCTCAATACACGACAGTACTGTTCTGGGCAGAGTCTCAACACAGTTCCTTAACCAATTTTTAGGGTGTTTAAACCTATTAATCTCTAACTCATTTTACAACCTAATTTAACCGATTAAGGTTTTTAACATTTTAACCATCAACTCAATAGTCATAGCATCAACTATACAACCAACATTACATCAACAGCCAACATCGTAATAACAACAACAATTATCATACTATCATGTTCATATTAAGGTAACCAAGATAAATATTAACAACATGTCATGAACATGGAACACATACAAATAACATACCAAAATAGCCAAGAACATACCATCAGCAAACAATACAATTTAACATGTTATTCATTCATACACATAAAACATCACGGGGTTATGGGAACCCATTTACTTTACACTAACCCCAAGCCTATGAATACACTACCCTTCTCCCCATACCTGGAATAGAGATCACGATTCAAAAGAGAGAAATAAGATCCACTTGGGTCCTGTCTCACTAGCGCTTGTCTACAACCTCAAGAACGACAAAGAGACACTTTGGTTCAACTCTAAGATTAAGAAATTAAAAGGAAAAGATCAAGAACTTGAAATAAAGAACAAAAGGGACAAGGTGCACGAATTTTACCTTTTCTAAAGTCCCAAACATCAAGCACAACGAACCCCTATTCGTAGTGATGTTCTCCTATCAAGAAGCAATGAAGAATAGTGCAAGAACGGGTTCCCTAGAGAGAGTTTTAGGGAGAAAAACCATAAGGATTCAAAGAGGAAGGAGGGAGGCAGTTTTCTGAGTGTTGGGGTCGTGTAAACTAGGTTTAGGTCGAGTCTAATGGTATATATATGAGTTTGGGTCATAACGGGTTCCTATTTCAGCCTAAACTATATATAGTTCGGTATTTTGACCATAACTTGAGCTACAAGTTTCCGATTGAGGCGTTCTTTATGTCGTTAGAAAGATTAGAGAAATATCTACAAATTTATGTCAAATGATCGAATCCTAAATCGGACTCTAAGATAGTCAAAAGTTCGATGGAACTTTAGCGACATATTTGGTAGTTATTCATAAATAGGATCCTTAGGAGATTATGATAAGATCTTAAGATATATACAAAAAGAGGATGATCCTATATTGATAAGGACTCAAATATGATTGGTTGAGGGGCTAAAATCTAAGAATAACACTATCTCTATTTAAATACTAAATCACACGATATGTTATCATATCATTCTTAATCGCTTATTATTAATAAAATCACATGTCATATATTAACATATAAAATCAAACATTAAGAGACACAATCTCATATTAATGCAAATAATCATATATTAATATACATATTATCATATGCAATAATATATACACATATATATAAATATCAAACGTATCAAATATATATATGCCAAAACTAACACATAAACATAAGGGTGAATCTTGAGGTGTTACATCACTTACGATGTAGTGCCCGAGAAGGGTGTTACAACTTTGGCCAAAAACCACCAAAGCATATCAACGTGCGGCAACCCATTGGGCACCGACTTAACCAACTTATTAATCTTGTTTCTTCTTAATTAGTCTTTAATTAAGTTATCTAGCTATCTTCATTCGATTGGTGTCTTATTTCATTAATGGGGACATCCGAGGTGAGACACCCCTTTAATACCTTTAATTCACGTTCTGACCAATAGGGGGAGCACGGGCGTGCTCACCCCAGCATGGTCGAGCTGCCACTTAAGTGTAGCATGATCGTGTTCACTGTCCTGCACGGCCGTGCTCAAAGCACGACCATCTTCCAGGTTCAAACTGGGAGCATGGGCGTGCTCCGTGTTAAGCATGGCCGTGCTCCTGGAGCCAATCGTACTGTTCTGAGCATATTCGTTATATATTCTTGGAGCCAAAACTCCCTAACACTCTCAAAAAAGATCCTAGTGTCCTTTGACTAATCCAGTTGGCATAAAACCTCACCTCTCACTAACAGTTCATATTTTATGAAACATTGGGGAATTAATTCATTAACCGTTATGTTGATTAACAGTCCAATTAATTCAATTAGGATCTTATTTGTAATAGCCCGTTTTTAGTTACGCTGTTTAACCGATTAAAATATAATTATTTATATTTTAATCTGAGATCAAGAAAATGATTTTGGATAAAACAAAATCATATTCATACTCTATGTTATGGTACAAGGTTACCGTAAAATTTTGGGTTGAAAATTCAGACGAAAACTAGTCTGCATTTTCACTGACAGTACAATTTTACTGGTCAGAAAATTTTGATTTAACCCGAAACTAAAAAATAATAGATCGTATCATTTTATTTAAGTGATACTGTCTTTGTCATAAAAAAAATTAATTATTATTGTTAAAGGAATAAAATATTATATTTTATTCGGAGCTGAGTACGAAGCTTTAGAGATAGACCGGACATATGAGAAAAATGTGTCAGATCAACAATAACTCGCCGTTAATAATCTTGGTTAAAATATTTTGATAAAGTATCTATACTAGTTAATGTCCCTAATGCTCTTATGATCCTAATTAACTGCTCTTTATAAAACTTCTTGGAGAAGTTTATTTATTCTCTCCCTTCCTTTTTCTCTTCTACCCGTATCCTTCCTCCTAACACCAAAACTCATCTCCTTCTCTCTAAACTTCCAAGTTCATATTCTCTTCCTCCTCCCACCTTGCACAACCGTGCCACCACCTCAGCTTAGTGGCGACCACCACCTGCATCGCCGCAGGAGCCGCGCGACGCCGTATCCCGCTCGCCTCCTCCGATTCGCGTCATTGTTGCATCTAGACCGGGCTCCACCGTGCGAAATTGCTCCTCCACCGCCGTAAGCACAGCGAGCCGCCGTCATGGCCACCGTCCCCCGCCACGTCAACCACCACAGAACCACCACAAGCTCACATTCTTCCTTGGGTAAGTGGTTTTCTCACTTCCTTTGTTCTGATTCAAGAGCCCCAATTTCTCCTCAAACCCTAACCAAAGGTTTTGAGTTTTAGTTCTCAAAATCTGAAATTAATTGGTGTTTTCTGAAATTGTGAGCATGATTAAGTGTCTCCCTAAGTCAATTTAATCAATCTCTTGTTAAATTGATTTTCCCCCAATTTTCATCTTGAGCCTAAAAACCCTAAATCAGTTTTGATTTTAAATCAATGAGGTTTTTGAGAACTTAAATAAATTAATGAATTATATTTATATTGTGATTGTTGAGAAATTAATTTGGCGATTTGTCTGGCTGTTTCTATGTTTGGATCGACTCTTCGAGTTGTCGTTTATGCTCGTGCTTGCTTAGAAGAAATAGAAATTACTGTCTGGGAACTCTGACAGCGTAACTGACAAGTTCCTAGAAATTTCTGAACATCTTTAAGGTGGGGGAAAGAAGCCATCTAACGTCGAAAACGATGAAGTGGCATTTAATTTGATAATGGCGTAGGGCGACCTAAACCCTACTAGGAAGCGATTAACGGACAATGTCAATATCACATTGGGGACTACTTAGTGGTACCAATGATAATATTGGAATTGTATGTTTCTTGCTGATGTGTACAAAAATATATTATTTTATTACTGAGGTTGACTGTTTGACTATCTTTGATATGCTACTTGATATGTGATGAATTGTCTGGAAATATTATACTGTTTGACTGTCTTTGATATGCTGCTTTATATGTGATGAATTGTCTGGAAATATGATGATCAATGGACTGGTTGTTATATTGTTATTGTATTTATCTAATTATTTAGTTTATACTATATGTGGAGATGATTGGAATGATGATATGATGAGTGATTATTGTGATTAGAGATTTTATGACTATTGATACATGATGAGTAGGGTGATGTATACAGGGGTTCATGATATCCGAGTTTAAAAGTGCCTAACCGAGATGATTATTGTGATGTAGTGATGATGCTGATGAGATGTGATTATTGTTGAGGTTATTTATGAAATAGTGATGAGAGGTTACGGCACTAGGGGGTGACCTGAAACATGGTCTGTGATATTTTCACATGGTTGACTTGAAACATAGTCTGGTTGACTTGAAACATAGTCTGGTGGACTTGAAACATAGTCTGGTTGACTTGAGATGGATATCCGGATATGTAGCCGTACCTGATTATACATACTGCATTGCATTGCATCATGATGGAGGGTAGAGGAAAATAATAGACGTTGTCGAGGATGATTGTGTTTATATGTGTATATATATAAAGAGATATATGTAGATGTATGTTTAGTGTGCTGTTATGGATTTAAATATTGCTAAACCCTTTCCACGTTTGACGTTAAACTGTTTCTTGTCCCCTAAATTTTTCTGTATGTCGTATTTTTATTTATTATGTGATCGTACGAGAAGACCCTATGGACGAGCTTGATGATGAGGAGTTGGATGGAACTCCCTATGAACCGGAAGCTGGAGATCGAGCTGTGAGCCCTGGTGATAGAGTTTAGGATGTATGGCCAGTACGTCTCGTGCGACATTTTATATTTTTCCACCAAGTCTAACAGTTTGTTTAAGTGTATACTTGTGAGGGATCCTACTGAAAGGATAACCCTAAACAGTGTTTTGTTTAATTATAGTTAGAAATATGTGTGTATGTATAGCATAACCATGGTGTGATGTTTAAAGTATATGAAGTTGTATGCTTTTTAATTTAAGCATTTTAATTTTTACGAATTTTAATGTTAAGCAAGCGATTAAGTAATTAATAAATAAGGTTTTAATATAATAACCCAATGGGGCACAACGGGGTGTCTCATTTTGGTATCAGAGCAATTTGATTCTAATCGGACTGTGAGGTTTAGAATGTTGTTACTGGCCGTGTCTAGTTTAATCCACATCGGATATTGACTACGCTTAGAAGTTGGGTAGTTGTTGATAATGATAAAGAGTAGATACTGTTGTGGTAAAGATAAGGCTATGAATTGTGACCTAATTATATGGTTAAATAGTTGGACATATGTGAATATGATAATATTTTTAAAATTCAGATTTAAGGTTGATTGGATTAATTTTAGTGTATTGTTCCAATGGGGTTTGTGAGTTGAGATTTGGTTTGATGCCTGGAGGAATATAGATTAGGTTCAAATGCATCTTTGCCTGGAGAAATATAGATTAGTTTAAAATGCATCTTTAGAATTTAGGTTGTGTCAATTTGATTAATTATGATTGGGTTTGGAGATTAAAGGTAAGACTTGCATTGGGTATTACATACATGTTGATTTTCGGATTTATGACGAACTAGGAATTTTGAAGGTCGGATTGATAAAAATAAGGGAACCTAAGTGTTTGTAGAAGTTTAAGTTTGATACTTGGTCCCGAATCTAGTGTTTAAAGGTGAGAAATGAAGTAGACTCAAGGTTGTGAAATTAATACTTTGAGTTGAAGATGGACTTATTTTCTAATGATGATAAGTTTGTTTAAAGAAAAGGAGGTTTAAGTATATGGAGTATATTAAGATGAATTGTAAACCTTAGCTTGTGAGGGGATTATTCTTAAAAGTGAAATTTGATTTATGAAAATAGTATTAACTCGGATTTGGTTTGAGACACAAGGTTATAAGGTAAATTTAAGGGGATTTGAAGTGATTTGGAAATATAATGAAGAAGTTTGGGTATATAGAAATGATGTATAGAGTTAAATTGAAGTTATTTGGGATTGTTGTGGGGACACATGATAACAATTAGTAGTAGTTCAAACTAAGAAAGGAGGTTAAGTTAAAATTTTGATATAAAGAAGTATGGAAATAGTGTGCTAGTATTAAGGTACCTTACTAGGATATAATCATTGAAAAAGATTCTTAATAATGATGAATATGATTCTAAGGGAAGAATATGTAGGTAAGTGCTAGTATGTATCAAGTTCATATCTAAGGATTTAATTTGTGATTTGGGGTTTGTTATTATTAAAGGAGGGCTAAGAATGGAATGATGAGACTT
The DNA here is from genome assembly GCA_030762895.1 of Sophora flavescens. Taxonomy (NCBI): domain Eukaryota; kingdom Viridiplantae; phylum Streptophyta; class Magnoliopsida; order Fabales; family Fabaceae; genus Sophora; species Sophora flavescens. The sequence goes on from CM061064.1 coordinate 135,134,469, forward strand.
TAGATGAGTAATATTATGGTAATTTCGGATTTGAGAAGGGATGTCTTACCTAGGCATGGTATTCTTGTTAAAAGGAGGCGTTTGAGCTTCTAGTAAAACCTTAAGTGATATGGAATAGATTTAGTTTGGTTTAATATGTCAACTAATGTAGTTAGAGGCTTAGAGTCATGACTTATATTTCAAATAAGATGTAAGCCTTCATATTTCTTTTTGTCAAGTTTTGGTGTGGGATAATTGAATAGGGAATTGTAGTTATAAAGTTTGGTGATAAAAGGTTGAATTATTAAGTTAGTTCTTGTTGTTTATACTTTGAGAATTTGAGGTTAAGATGTGGATTAAGGATTTTTATATGTTAATTTTTTTTTTGGCCTCTCAGGAATACTAAGATCCTGAGATAATATTGATTGAGTTTCGAGTATTTTATGGTAAATTAAAAAGGGCTAAGTGCTAATTATGATGGTAGGGGTTTAAACTTAGTCTTTGGTCACTAAGTTAGAGTTTGAACAGAAAGGTAGATTCTTAAACTAAAGGACTTACTTATGTTAACTTTGTCATCATTGATCATGCCTTATGTAACAACCCGATTTTCGGATACCCTGTATTAACGATAAATATATATATATATATTTATTTGTATTTTTTATCTTAGACCTAGGAAATGATTTTGGAGGAAACAAAATCATATCTAGAATCTACTCTATGGCAGGAAGCTTTGGTTAAAATTTGGGTTTAAAACTCAGACAGAAACCATTCTACGTTTTTAACTGACAATATAATTTTATACCGGCAGAAAACCCTAATTTGACCCGAAACTGAAATTTGTAGATTTTTTATATTTTGTCCATGAGGAATTCTATTTTGTAAATTTATGATCAGAAATAAAATATTATGTTCTTTCGGATGAATTTTGGTAAGAAGGAAAATAGTCGGTTTTTCACTAACCGTAAGATTTTAATGATCAGAAAACCTAATTTTGACTCATAAACGAAATGGTTTATATTTAAATCATATTTTCAATGAGTTTGGTTAGTTTGAAAATTTTCAACCAAAAACAAAATATTACGCTTTTATTTGGACGTAAAATCCTAATCGTGAAACCGACGGAATCAGCAACGGAACTGCAGAGATAGAATGGGACACCAGAGGAGCTGAGCTATGGGATGACTCATCAAGAATTTATGATGCAATTAATGTTAGAAATTATGAGTTTTTAAGCGAAATGACCAAAATACCCCTAAGCTTAACCTAACCGACATCGAGTTAAATTTTAACCATGGTTAGGGAACCATGGTTAGTTTATCTAGACAAGGAGCAACCGCACCACTCAAATACTGTGAGCCACATATTTATTAACTATAGTTACAAAATAACCTTAGTTAAGTTAATTATTAACTATGGTTAATCATATATTAATTAAATAATCACAAAACCCATTAATATAATTCTAATGAACCTAACAAGGCCTAATTCCTGCCCTATTTAACCTCCCAAAACCTCAGCTAGCCCTCCCCTTTCACTCATATTTTTCATTTTCATCATTTTTTCACACTTAACACATCAACTCCATTGTTGATCTTCAAGAGCTCCAACTGATTTCCATTAACAAGCTTGCCAAGATCATCATCAATTCTTCTTTTACTTTCTTAACTTAGGTAACATGATCATCTCCTCTCTTTTAAACCTCTTGTTCTTCATATTCTTGAGTTTCCATTTCTTAGATCTAGAACTTTAAAGAATTCTAGAAAATAGTAGAAAAATCATAAAAATATGAAACCAATTTCTATGATCTTGATATGATCCTACCTTCATTATCCAAGAGCATGTGATCAAAATCATTTTCTTTCCTATTGAAACCTATTTGGCCGAACCTATGTAGTAAAATGGGTTTGGTGTTTTGTTGTTTGTTTTGAAAGTTAGTACTTGATTTAAGTTCTATAATACTTTATAGCTTAAATCCAAGAGTTTAGGTTCAACAAAAATCACTAGCTTAGATTCCTTTACATGGCCGAAACTTAGTAAAATGTGAGGTTGGAATATTATGTTCATGTTTCCAAGTTATGGTAATTTATCTAGGCTACCTAGGACCTAAGTAACTAGTATACAAAAGATTAGGTTAAGAAAAGAACCCTAACCCTCATTTGAATTGATTGGCCAAATCCAACACAAATGGTTAAGCGAGGATTTTTTGAATTAATTGTTATTGTGTTGTTTGATTGAAGGGGGAATTGGTAACGTGTGACGGGATAACGAGGAACGTCAATTTCGGAATCCAGTGATAACCCAAGTGGGGGAAAGAACCAATCTACCGCCGGAAATGATAAGTAGTATATTATATAATAATTGTGTAGGGCGACCTAAACCCTACTAGTGGTCGAATAATCGACAAGACCAAAATCATGTTGAATTCTTTTCTAAAAAACCAATGATGATTTGGGGATTGCGGGTTTATCGATGTTAGGATGATTTTATCTTATCTGAGGTTGATTGAAATTATTATTATTGAATTGCTTATGTGATATTTTGTGGTATTTGAATATTTCCTGATATTGTGTGATGTGTAACACCCTCCTTGGGCATTACCTTCTAAACACGTGCGAAAATAAAATTAAAAGGAGAATTTGCTGGTGCTTTCGGAAAATAATTTATATAAGTACATAAGTGTCTGAAATTGGGTATAAAATTTTTGTCACGACTCCGCACCTAAGCCTTAATCGACACACAAACTTACTATCATAGCTTGGCAAGCCTATCTAATTTAAAGAATATACTTAAATATAAGCTAGTAGTTTTACAAAAATTTCGACAGAGTCTTCTCTGTAATTCGGACATCCCAAGTAAAATAACACCTATTAAAATAATTACATTTTCACTCCAGAATTCCAGTTACACCAATTTCAACCAGGCATCAATACATAAAATTAATAGTTATAGCCGTAAACTTTACAAGACCAAAAGAAATAGCTTAGATTTTCATTCAAAAGATATGCTCTCCGAGATATAGACATTCCATTTTAAAATAAAGGCTCTCTGAGCCAAACTCATACATACTGATAAAAAATAATCTAAATCTCAAACCCTAAGCTGGTCGTTCTAAAAGTTATTCCTGAAGAAAACTCACGTGATCATTCCACAATTAATACCTCATCAAGCAACTAAATCTAAGTCTCTGAGTGACTTAGAAAGACTTCTCCGCACCATCTGTGTTAAAGTACTCAGGGTACAATAGCGAACTAGAAGAAACCTGAAATGTGTGTAAGGGTGAGACGTCAATATATGGTTTTAACACAATAACTAAATGCGCGACACCACATAACATATATTCATATCCATGTAAACATATATTTAAATCAAACAGTCCAGTATATACAAGTAACAGATAACACATGCACATATAGTCAACAGTACACAAATCAGTGTAACCACAATCTCATCAAGCATGACTGGACACTATTAGTTCACAGAGACTCGAGAATAGAGATAACTGATTGAAACTGCATAGTCCCATACCTACACAGCCTCAAGGGATATTTGACCCTAACTCCGGAGCTAAGAGAACATTCGGAAGGAGTGACTAGAGTACATGTTTCACAACTGCCAATATTAGGCATCATGTGCGTTCGATAGTAACAGCCACATAGTGGTACTATAATTGATTGTGAAACACTCTCGATAATCGTGACCGGCTAGCATCTAGTCGTTGATGTCAGTGTATTGCATGGAATGCCACGACCAAGAAGAATCACCAACTGGCCATTTGTGACCCTCCTACCCTGAATACCCCCAAGACCATTTAAGATCGTCACTAGCACGTCCTCATGCGCACATGCATGTCGGCTCAACTTCCGAGGCACAAAGGCCTTACAAAACATAGTATCAACTATGTGTTTAGGCAATAATGCCGTTAATGGCGTGTGCGTTCATATTTATCCACCGGATAAATTTTGGGGTTCCTTACGGAAACCAAAAGCCATTTCGTTCATATTTATCCACCGGATAAATTTCGTGGTTCCTTACGGAAACCAAAAGCCATTCTAGAGGCAAAGCAGACAATACCAACCTCTTGGGAATCACCCCTCGTTGGACTATCCATGTTTCAACGCTTTAGTACATTATGAAGGTTGGTCATTCGTCACCAACTCAATTTTACCTCTTTAAGTCCATTCTTGAATAGGATTACTTGTCGAGCAAGCAACCTCAAAATACTCTTGGTCATTAAGTATTATGGATGTAAGGATGAGTGAATCGTCCTTACTTTATGACATATGGTCTTGCTCCACCATGAGTCATAATCATTAAGTCCTTGTCTTCACTAAGCCATCCTCGACTTAGGTTTTTCATTTAACTTAAAATATTAGTCATGACGACTAAAATCCTTTTGGTTAAAAATCAATACTCCTTGACTAAAACCAAACCATTTGAAGATAAATTCAAATAAAGGCATATTGTCATCAAATCCCTCAAAACACTTGAAATACATAAAAGGTGGTTTTGTCCCATTTCACTGAATTTAGGACCTAAACCCCGCATTTTCACAAGTACGACTCCTTTTTCTCAAATCTTTCACTCTCTTGAGTTCCATTACTCATGTTACGGTATTAAAATACCAAATTAAGGTCTTGAATAACATTTCACTCAAAAGTATTAAAACTTGATAGGAAGCTTCTAATTGATTTCTACACAAGTTCTGGGAAGAGAAAGCCAGGTAATATAACCATATTTAGGGATGGTGTAAGTGAATCACAATTTAATCGAAGTCATTTTGGAATAAGCTGAACACTTTAAGACGGTTTTAAACATTGTAAAAACAACTTTGGAAGAATAACACTTTCTTCTTATCTTCATTTTTCCTTAAACACTTATTTCTTCGGTTTCTAAAGTATAACTTTGGTAAATCAAAATATAATATACGATTAAAATAGTTCTCAATCCATTTCTAAAACCTTAATCAAAATCAAAGTTCTGAAATAATTGTTCAAAACTAAATCAATTTTCCTTTATGGATTTAACATTCATCTTCTCACTTAAGGATATTAAAGTCGTTTAAATTTCAAGGATTGGAGTTAAACTCCCATTTCCATTCACATTTGGCCAAAAGCCAATCACAACCAAAGTGAAGGTTACGCTTCACCAAATAATCTCACAATTATTCATGCACATCAACATATCATATACAAATAATCAAATAATTTAAAACAGATCAGATACTAATACTCAAATATACAACACAACATAAACCACATAATCAGATAACCACAAACACGTAAATTATACAGACTACACAACAAGCAAATGGTTATTGAGAAAAATCCATCAGGCAAGCCCCCCTTACCTTTGAAGACAAGTGAAGGATCCTCGTCCTAATGCCCACGTTAGCTCATATCTACTCCATCAAGTAAGCATAGCCGTGTCCAAACGTCTCAGTTGGTATATCCAACAACGCGCAACAACCAGAAATCAAGAAATCAATTTCACATGATCAAACACACATTCTAACTTTATCTAAACGCTTAATCTAATTACCAAACAAGGTTATTTTTAAAGAAAATCATGTTTGAAGCTCATGCTTCCCAATACCCTTTAAGAAAACTTTGTTTTGATCAAAAGGTCATGAAAAAGAACTTTGGAAATCATCCATTAAGAGTCCTAATTGCAATAAATCATAATTAATTTCACAAAAACATACCCAATTCAAATAAAATTAAATTGGGGGTTTAGGGCTCCTTATTAAAATTTAGGGAAAACTCAGAATAATGAAATTGGTTTAGGGAAACACAAACTCACAGTCCCAATCTCATAAAACAACCTTAAATTTCAAGATTAAAATCTGAAATCAAAGGGTTAGGGTTAGGGTTTTAAAAATCCATTTGGGGGTTTTGAATCTGAGACACAAGAGAGGGTTTTGACTCACCCAAGCTTGGAGACAACTTGAAGGTGGTGCTGTGGTGCTCCTCGCGGCGGCGGACGCGATTCCGGCGAGGTGACAGTGGCGGTTCTACAGTGAACAAGAGCAACAGAGTTGAAAGAGAGCATAAAAGAAAAGAGAGAAGCTTAACCAACGAGTTGGGTTCGAAACCACCATGGAAGGCGGCTGATCGGACTTACCGCGGCTGCTCACTGTGGCGGAGATGCTTCTTCACGCATTTGCAGAGGCGAACGCGTGCAGGTGGCACGTCTTCGTCCTTCCATCTCGAGCGGCGGCCGGTGGCGATCCTGGTGGGGTGAGCGGCGCTGCTGTTTGGTTGAGAAGGAGGAGGAAGAAGGAGATGGAGTTAGGAGGAAGAAGAGAAAAAGAAATAAGAAGAAATAAAATAGACGAAGCAGAGAAGAAAAGAGAAAAAGAGAGAGATAGCGTCGAGAAAGAGAGAGAGAAAAGTGAGAAACTTAAGTTTTTAAACTAGTTACTTAGTGATAGGTACAAAATGAGTGATAAATATTAGGCCTAAAATAAACATGTGTTTACTTTTTTGAATTCTAAAAATAAAGGTTGATAAAGATATGTTTTCGAAATTCAAGTTAGAGTAAAGATTAATAGTTGAACTGATCAACTAAGAAAATACTCAGTCCAAAATTTAATCTCCGATAAATGTCAAACCAAAATATTTTTAAGTCTAAAATTAAATAGAATGAGAATATGAAAATGCTTTTCTCTTAATCATATTATTTAAAATATTTTTCTGTACCGGTATAATAGTGACAATAACGTAAATTATTGTCTATTAAACGTGCATTTAATGAAATAAGTCAGTGCTAACGCACCTAATAAAATAATTTGAAGAGAGTAATTTAATTACTCAGACTAAACCACATAACATAATAAACTTAAACATCCAAATAAAATAATTAATCCTAGGTGTAAAACTAGGGTGTTACATGATGCATGATCTACCTGGTTTTTAATATTATGCTTAGTTGATTTTAAGCATGGATATATGTTGTTCGGGAGATGATTGCTTGGGTGAGAGAATGAATTGACTTAGAGGTGCCTAGCTTAATTAAGTTATCTAATGGATGAGATGTGACATAGAATACGAGTTGAGGTTATGATGGGAGCTTGAGGTACTAGGTTGTTATTGATGCGAGATAGTGAGATTCATATAGAGGCTTTGATGCAGATACTTTTTTAGTCCATGACGCGTTGATCTGATTTATCCTGTCAAAAGATAAAAGTACACTATATCGAGTTCTAACCTGTCAAAAGATAGAAGAGCACTAAACTGGATCATATCCTATCAAAAGATAGAAGAGCACTATACCGAATCCTATCTTATCAAAAGATAGAAGTGCACTATGTCGAGTCTTATCCTATCAAAAGATAGAAGTGTACTATACTGAGTTCTTTGCATCGGACTACCATGGAATAGAGACAGTTATATTAGCATAAGGATTTAGATGGCATGAGTTGAGGGTAGAGGACAACATCAGGATTTGAGGATGATTGCTAATTATGGGTGTTAATTGTCTGTGGCATTTATTGTATGATATACTATGAATCTTTTCCATTTTATGAAGATAGAAATGTTTCTTATCCCCTGTATTCTTTATGTGTGTGGTATTTTATTTTGTTATGGGATCATACAAGAAGACCATGTGGCTGAGCTGAATGAGGAGGAGTTGGATGGAACTCCTTATGAACCAGAGGCAGGAGGTCGAGCTGTGATCCATGGTGATTAGAGTATAGATATTATGGCCAGTGTGTCTAAGCAGTATTTGTATATGTTTCACTAAGTAAGTCTTTTAGTTAAGTTTATACCTGCGAGGGATCCTGTTGAGAGGATACCCTCAACAGTGTTTTGTAATATGTATAAGACATATGTCTATATTTACAATATAATTATGGTATGAAGGTTTAAGTAATTGAAGTTCGTATGCTCCTTAACTTAAGTTTTTAATTTTTACGTCTTTTCACGTCAAGCGAGCGATTAAGGAATTAATTAAGAAAGCTTTAAACTAATAAAACACCGAGGCACAACGGGGTGTCTAACCTTGAGGATTGGAATAAAGGCTTGATCAGGAAATACATAGACTAAATTCAGTTTTCCCTTGAGTGCTATAATTCTAAAATGGTTTTGCTGAGATTTAAGGTGAATTAGAGATATTGGAAATGGTGGGACATGTAGTGATAAGAATTTTTCTGAGGTGTAGATGTGACGGGTAAGATTAAGATCATTATCAACAAGTAAAACAAATTACTATCGATCGAAAGATCAAATGTCGATTGAGGCAAAGTATAGTTAAGGAAATTTAGGGTAATGATCAAATGCTTGTGGTTATGGTTGAAAGTAGGAACTTGGAAGATCAAAAGGAAAATGCCAACTGTAGTATAATCTAAGTTGAATGTGAATGAAAAAGGATGATTTCTTGAATAAAACTGAGTTTTCTAGAGTAGTTCAAAGTTGCGGAGTTAGAATCCTATTGGACATGGTTTCTATTGATTTTAGTGTGAAGATGTTTTACTTGGACACTGGAAAGGTGTGATTTTTTTGTAATCTGGAATGGTGGAATACGTTCAAAGGAACTAAAAATTTGATAGGATACTTTGAGTAGGGAGTTAATGTAGTATTGATCTTGGTGTTAAATGTAGGAGGTAGATGTTGAAATAAGGATTTCTAGTGGATGAGTATTAAGAAGAGAAAATGATTAAGTTTTGATTATGTCCTTCAAGGATGATAGATTAAGTTGAAAAGTTAAGGACAATGAACAGAACATAGTGATAGATAAGATCAAGGGTAAATAGAATGATATAAGAATGAATACTATTACGAAGTTACCGCTGTCACTTAAGGGAAAGACAGCGAGGAGAAATACGGTGTAGGATCTTTAGATTAAGACACATGTGCAAGATTTTACCCAGTTTTGAGTCATGAAATTCCGAGGACGGAATTTTTTTCTAAGAGGGGTAGTAATGTAACAGCCAGTTTTTAGTTACGCTATTTAACCGGTTAAAATATAATTATTTATATTTTAATCTGAGATCAAGAAAATTATTTTGGATGAAACAAAATCATATTCATACTCTATCTTATGGTAGATGGTTACCGTAAAATTTTAGGTTGAAAATTCAAACGGAAACCGGTCTGCGTTTTTACTGACAGTACAATTTTACTGGTCAGAAAATTCCGATTTAACTCGAAACTGAAAAATAATAGATCATATCATTTTATTCTAGTGATACTGTCTATGTTATAAAAAAATTAATTATTATTGTTAAAGTAATAAAATATTATATTTTATTCGGTGCTGAGTGCGAAGCTTCAGAGATAGACCGGTGAGATGAGAAAAATGTGTCAGATCAACAATAACTCGTCGTTAATAATCTTGGTTAAAATATTTTGATAAAATATATACACTAGTTAATATCCCTAATGCTCTTATGATCCCAATTAAATACTCTTTATAAAACTTCTTGGAGAAGTTTATTTATTCTCTCACTTCCTTTTTCTCTTATACTCGTACTCTTCCTCCTAACACCAGAACTTATCTCTTTCTCTCTAAACTTCCAAGTTCATCTTCTCTTCCTCCTCGCACCTTGCACAATCGCGCCACCACCTTAGCTCAGTCGTGACCACCACCTGCATCACCGTCGGAACCGCGCAACGTCGCGTCCAGCTCGCCTGCTTCGATTCGCGTCACTGTTGCGTCTAGGCCGAGCTCCACCGCACGAAATCACGGCTCCACCGCGGTAAGCACCGCGAGCCACCGTATTCCATGGTGGTTTCCACCATGTGAGTTTCTTCCAAGCTCCTTCTTCTTATTTTCTTTGGTCTTACTCTCTCTCTCTCTTTTTGGTGTTCACAGAGAATGAACCGCCGCCATGGTCACCGTCCACCGCCGCATCAACCACCACAGCACCACCACAAGCTCACCTTCTTCCTTGGTTAAGTGGTTTTCTCAATTCCTTTGTTCAGATTCAAGAGCCCCAATTTCTCCTCAAACCCTAACCCTAGGTTTTGATTTTTTGTTCTCAAAATCTGAAATTAATTGGTGTTTTATGAAATTGGGAGCATGATTAAGTGTCTCCCTAAATCAATTTTGGCAATCTCTTGTTAAATTGATTTTTCCCCAATTTTCATCTTTGAGCCTAAAAACCCCAAATATGTTTTGATTTTAATTCAATGAGGTTTTTGAGAAATTAAATATATTATTGAATTATATTTATATTGTGATTGTTGAGAAATTAATTTGGTGATTTGTCTGGCTGTTTCTATGTTTGGATCGACTCTTTGGGTTGTCGTTTGTGCTCGTGCTTGCTTAGAAGAAACATAAATTACTCTCTGGGAACTCTGACTGCGTAACTGACAAGTGCTTGGAACTTTCTGAACACCTTTAAGGTGGGTGAAAAAGCTATCTAAAGTTGGAAACGACGAAGTGGCATTTAATTCGATAATGGCATAGGGCGGCCTAAACCCTACTAGGAAGCGAGTAACGGACAATGTCAATATCACATTGGGGACTACTTAGCAATACCAATGATAATATTGGAATTGTATGTTTCTCGCTGATGTGTATAAAAATATATTATTTTATTACTGAGGTTGACTGTTTGACTATTTGACTATCTTTGGTATGCTGCTTGATATGTGATGAATTGTCTGGAAATATTATACTGTTTGACTATTTGACTGTCTTTGATATGCTGCTTGATATGTGATGAATTGTCTGGAAATATGATGATCAGTGGACTGGTTGTTATATTATTATTGTATTTATCTAATTATTTAGTTTATACTATATGTGGAGATGATTGGAATGATGATATGATGGGTGATTAATGTGATTAGGGATTTTATGAGTATTGATGCATGATGATTAGGGTGATGTATGTGGGGGCTCATGATATCTATGTTTAAAAGTGCCTAACCGAGATGATTATTATGATATAGTGATGATGCTGATGAGATATGATTATTGTTGAGGTTATTTATGAAATAGTGATGAGAGGCTATGGCACTAGGGGGTGACCTGAAACATGGTCTGCGATATTTTCACATGGTTGACTTGAAACATAGTCTTGATGACTTGAAACGTAGTCTGGTGGACTTGAAACATAGTCTTGTTGACTTGAAACATAGTCTAGTTAACTTGAGATGGATATCCGGATATGTGGCCGCACCTGATTATATATACTGCATTTCATCATGATGGAGGGTAGAGGAAAATAATAGACGTTGTCAAGGATGGTTGTGTTTATATATATATATATATATATATATATATATATATATATATATATATATATATATATATACAGAGATATATGTAGACGTATGTTTAGTGTGCTGTTATGGATTTAAATGTTGGTAAACCCTTTCCACATTTGACGTTAAACTGTTTTTATCCCCTATATTTTTCTGTATGTCGTATTTTTATTTATTATGTGATCGTACGAGAAGACCCTATGGATGAGCTTGATGATAAGGAGTTGGATGGAACTCCCGATGAACCGGAAGCTGGAGATCGAGCTGTGAACCCCAATGATAGAGTTTAGGATGTATGGCCAGTGCGTCTCGTGCGACATTTTATATTTTCCGCCAATTCTAACAGTTTGTTTAAGTGTATACCTGTGAGGGATCCTACTGAGAAGATAACCCTAAACAGTGTTTTTTTTAATTATAGTAAGACATGTGTGTGTATGTATAACATAACCATGGTGTGATGTTTAAAGTATATGAAGTTGTATGCCTTATAATTTAAGCTTTTGAATTATTATGAATTTTAACGCTTAGCACACAATTAAGTAATTAATAAATAAGGTTTTAATGTAATAACACACTGGAGCACAACGGGGTGTCTCATTATTGAATGTTTCAACATAACAACAACATAATTCAGCCAATCAACGTCGTCAACATCATCTGTATCATAACAACAACATTCATGATATAGGTACTCATACCAATTCAACCAAAACCCATGGCATAAAATAGATTATTAAGGCATACCACATCATGAACAGCTTTACAAGTATAACAACTAGGCATGCCAATTAATCAATCAAATCATAGGCATTGATAACATTTTAGCATATTAAAAGATAGCATTTAACATTCATAACAGTTAACAACATAAAACGGGTTTATGGGAACACCTCATCTTACGCTACCCCCTTGCCTAATGTATACACTATCCTTCTCCCCATACCTGGTATGAAGAATCCGATACTGACAACTCAACGATACATGAATGCGTCCCTCGAACGTCTCAATTAGCTTCCAAGTCTTGGTCAAACAGAAAAGGTCAAATTGTAACACCCCGATTTTTACTGTTCTTTAATATCGGTAAATATATACATATATTTTTTTTATATTTTTATCCTAGACCTAAAAATTGATTTTGAATAAAACAAAATCATATTTGTACTCTACTTTATTGTAGAAAGCTACGGTGAAATTTTAGGTTTTGAATTCAGGCGGAACCTGGTCTGCGTTTTTCACTAACACTAAAAGTTTACTGATCAGAAAAGCTAATTTGGACTGGTGAACGAAACGGTTTAGGTTTATATTATTTTTCCAATGATATTTGTTATTTTGATAATTTTCAAAATAAATAAGTTATTATACTTCATTCGGGTGCATCATTAACAAACGGGTGATCGACGGAGTCGATAACGGACGTGCAGAGACAAAACCAGGCATTTGATGATGGGACATCTTGCCACCTAGGGTGGTGAGTCATATGGGTGACTCACCTAGCATTTATGAAGCATAATGATGACACCAAAATATCATGATATTTATTCTAGTGAAAAGACCAAAATGCCCTTGGTCTTTAAGTGAAATTTCAAGAGTGTTCCTAAGTGAATTTTGACCAAAATACCCTCTCACCTACTTAATTTCGTGCAGCTCCTCCACCAAATCAAACTCATTTCATTTTGATTTCATTTCATCATCTTTCTCTCAAAAACCCTAATCGGGTAAACAACGGAACCGGACACGAATGTGCAGAGATATACAGGGGGACACAACAACGAGTCATCCCTGATGAGTCAAGAGGAATGAGTCACCAAATGACTCCCCATAGCCATTAATGTGCATTTATGACAAGTATACATGAAAAGATTGAAATACCCCTAAGCTTTACCTAACCGACGTTCAGTTAAGTTTTAACCATGGTTAAGGAACCATGGTTAGTTCTTGTGGACAAGGATCAGTCACACCCTTCCTAAAATGTAAGCCACATGTTTGTTAATCATGGTCACTAATTAACCCTAGTTAAGTTACTAATTAACTATAGTTACGTTATTATATTATTTTCTAACTTAACATTGGTCAATTTAACTCAACCATGGTTATCTTTTAAGATTAAACAACTAATTTTATCACTTAAACTCCCTCTTGGCCGCAGCTCCATCCCATTCATAGACACCATTTCACTTCTTTGTTCATCATTAATCACAAAACACAAAAAAACACAAGTTAGGGCTCAAGTTCATTCTTTGTAGGAACTTGCCAAGATCATCATCTTTTCTTCATTTCTCTCACACACTTGAGGTAATATGATCATCCATGATCATCTCATTTCATCTTAAGATCTTGTTCTTCCTATTTCAAGAGTTTTCCATTCTTAGATCTAGAAGTTCAAATATTTCCACAAAATCATAGAAAAATCATTTTAATGTGACATAAATTTCTATGATCTTCATATGACTTCTATTTTCATTATCCAAGAGCTTGAAAAATTTAGAGATCCCTAGCCCTTTATTCTTAACTTGGCCGAACCTAGCTCTTAAGAGAGTTAGATGATTTTCTTCATTCTTTAACTTGTTTCTTGTTGATCGATCATGACCAGGTTTTGGTGGACAAAACCGTGGCCTACCTCGCTTGGTTTGACTTGTTTTTGTTTGATCTTCAAGTGATCCACAAGAGGTATGGGGGAGATTACCACTATCCTACCTTAATGTAGATATGTTGATGGTTTATTTAGTGTATATGTGGTCTTGTAATTCCTAAGTATGAAATTTGTATATTTATTTGCATATATGTGTGATCCTCTTGGAGGATTTGGGTGATGCTTGATTGTGATATATGTTGATATTGGTGTTAATGATTTCTAATTGGATACTTGATGGTTGTTTATTTGATTTAATATGAAAAATTTCCTAACATGATCATCCTTTGGGCATTCGACCTTGATTAAATGGGTTCCATATGGAGTTAAATTGTTTGAATAATTTTTATGAGGATTGAATGAATATATAAGAGTATAGAAATTGGTTTGGATTGATTTGGATGTGTATATTGAAATATATGAATTTATGAGTCCTTAGGAACTAAAATGCAATTTCTGAGAATTTCAGTGGCTGCACTGAAATTCATATTCATGTGTATTAATATTGTAGTCCTTGATGTGACAAAACCATATAAATTGGTTTGGTGTTAATTGGATTAATACATAAAAAGATGTAAGCTTTTTAGTAAACAAGGACCTTTTTGCAAATATTGTAAAATATTTGGACAGAAATATAATTTCTGAAAATTTGAGGGTAACTGAAAAATATTTCTAAAGAAGTTGGTTTGGTGTGATTTGAAGTTATAAATAAAAAGTTACAAGGTTTTAAGTTAATAAGGACCTTTTTGTAATTAATAAAAGTTTAGGGGCTAAACTGAAATTTTCGAAAATTTATGTAATTGGACAGTTATAAACTTTTTCCATACCTATTAAACTGTTCTAAAACTCCAAAATGAGTTTTGGACTATTAGAGTGTAAAATCTTTGAAAAAGGATTTACGCGATTTACAAAATTAACGATGTTCGGTCAAATTCTTAGAAATTTTGTATAAATGGAGATTTAGATGTAAAATCAGTGTTTCCACATTTTCATGTGAGTAATATAACCTAGGATAGTAATACATTTGAGTTGAAGAACCATGTTTTCAAAAATATGGCTTTTGGGCCTAAATTCAGTAAAAAGCGACGAAACCGTCGTTAAACGTTTTTAAGGATTTTCGAGCAAATGTTTTGAGATATTGATACCTATGTATCTTTGATGGAAATTATTCTTGAAAATTGATTTGATGCTATCTATAGGTTTTGGTTTTAAGTCAAAATGATTTTAGTCTTCAAAAGACGAGCTTTTACAGTAAAATGTAAAAACCTAAGTCAAGAACGACTTACTGAAAATACCAACGTAATAATTTATGATGTGGTGTGGAACACGACCTTATGTCATAAAGTATGGATAATTCATTATCCATATTCCATAAAATTTAATGGACTCAGAAAGATTTGTATTCTTGGAAGCCAAAGAAAAAGGCTCAAATAGAAAAGTACAGAGAAATAAATAATTAGACTTGTGTTCCAATCTCATAATGCGTTAGGACTTTTAAACAAAGTGTTTTAAGATATCTTTACAAAAAGATGAAAGGTTACTTAAGAACTTCAGATCGATGTTGAGAACATCTAGCATCTGAGAAAGCACATTGAGAGAATTCAGATGGAATCAAGATGTCATCCGATGGATAAACAAGAAGAACGCATTTCCAACAAATTTTACCTAAACACATAGTGAAACTATGTTCTGTAAGGATGTTGCTGTAACACCCCCACTAGGAATTACTACGTAACACATGCAAAATTTAAATTAAAAAGATAATTTTCAGGTTGCTTTCGGAAAATAATTTATATAAGTACATAAGCATCTGAAATTGGGTATAAAAATTTGTCACGACTCCAAACCTAAGCCTTGATCGTCACATCGGCTTACAATCCTAGCCTGGCAAGCATATTTAATTTAGAGATATACTTGAATAAAAGCTAGTATTTTTACAAAAATTTCGACCGAGTCTCCTCTGTAATTCGAACATCCCAAGTAAAAGAACACCTGCTAAAATAATTACATTTTCATTCCAGAATTCCAGTTACACCAAATACAACCAGGCAGTAATATGCTAAAAATAGTTACATCAATAAGCTATACATGACCAAAAGGAAAAGCTTAGGTTTTCATTCGAAAGAGATGGTCACCGAGCCATAAACATTCCATTTTAAAATAAAGATTCTCTGAGCCATACTCATACATACTATCAAAAATTTGAGTCTCAAACCCTAAGCTGGTCATTCTAAAAGTTATTCTGAGGAAAACTCACGTGGTCATTCCACAATCAAATACTTCATCAAACAATTAGATCTAAGTCTCTGAGTGACTTAGGAAGACTCCTCTAAACCATATGTACTAAAGTACCCAGGGTAAAATAGCGAACCAGAAGAAACATGATATATCTGTAAGGGTGAGATACCGACAAATGGATATATCACACACAACCACATACATGATACATACATCACCTCAGCACATTAACATTTGACTATTATTCAGAGATAAAATAACAAGTGTTATATCAGTGGGTCTCATACTCGAACAATCAGTTTTATAAAGAGAATGCATGACACTTCAATAATTAGGCTCTAAACTTAATCTTCGGAGATCCCAACATCCTCAAAATGAGTTGATCAGGCACGATACACCGTCTCATTGGCTAGCTAAGCACAACGATTATGCACACCGTCTCATTGTACATTTAGGCACAACGATACACGTACACCGTGTCATTGTCCATTTTAAGAACAACGATAATACACCATCACATGATACCTTTCCTGTTAAGGTCTCACGTTAAAACCACGTCGGGCATGTCTGCCGTAAATGCAAATGTAAAACATTTAGTTCTCGATGTTTTCTTTGTGTTCGTTCTCATTCGTTGTCGAATCTCAAAGGCTAGCGACTATTCATAAATTTCATCATTTTGAAATTATCAACACCAACACGGGACATGCAGTCAGAGTGCTCAATCACAACACCTTAGACCGATGCACCAGTCCTAGGCTTGTGGTGGTAGAAAACAACATTCACCTTTAACAACGTTCATCACAACGTGGTTAGGACACACAGTCCACAATAATGTGATTAGGACACCAGTCCACAACAACGTGATTAGGACACACAGTCCACAACAATGTGATTAGGACACAGTCCACAACAACGTGACACGGATCAAGGATCAACGTGCATATTACAGAATACTAGAAGCGACGTCTCGCGAACTAGATTCAATTCACATGTACTTACTTTTCGCTCAGTGAAAATCTAATAAAAAACAAAACCTCGGTCACTTATCCAAGTAACCAGAACATTTCCAAATAATTTAGGAGAAAATCCTTTTCCTTTGCAAAATCTTTTATAAAACATTTAGGAAATTCGTTTGTTTTTGAAATTCCTTGATGGAATAAAGTCAAATATTTTCAAAGGGTTTTTCCTTCATAAAATATACAGTTCGAAAAGGTTTTCTCTCGTACAAAACTTTTGATAGTAAAAAGGTAGTTTCCTTCAACTTAAAATCACTTCAACATTTTTCTAAAAACAAAGATATTCTTCTGAAGTAAGAACTTTAAACAAGGAACGTTTATAAATGAACCCAAAACTTTCAAAGTTTTATTCAGGGCTTATTAAGGCTTTTAATCCTTATAGTCATTGAGTACAGACTCAAGTCTAGCTTATCAAACTTCAATCAACAGTAATATATTCACAACAATAATAATATCACAGTTAATGATAGTTCATCACATATATATAATTCATAACACTTTTAATCAAGTAATGTTCAACTTGAAGTAATAACCACAATAGTTCAAGTAAACAAGTTTTTCAAGTATTGGCTCAATATCACAATAATATTCACAACACTCAATTAAACACATACACACATGCATATAGTTATTGAATATCCCTAGGCAAGGTCCCTTTACCTTTGAAGACAAGTAAAGGATCCTCGTCTTAATGCTCACGTTAGCTCCAAGAGTGTAACAATATAATCCATCAAGCAAGAATAGCCGTGTCAAACGTCTCAAAGGGGGAATCCAACAACGCGCAACAACCAGAAATCAATAAATCAATTACACATGATCAAAAACACATTCTAATTTGATCTAAACACTTAATCTTATTACCAAACATGGTCATTTTCAAAGAAATTCATGTATGGAGCTTAAGCTTCACAATACCCTTTGAGGAAACTTTGTTTTGATTAAAGGATCAGGAAAATGAACTTAGGAATCATCAACTAAAAGTCCTAATTTCATAAATGCATACTTAATTTTACCAAACATAACAAATTTCAATAAAAATCGAATTGGGGTTTTAGTGTTCATATCCTAAATTGGGGAAAACTCATTCTAATCCTAGAATCATTAAATTAGTTTAATAAAACATGAATTTGTAGTCTCAATTGCATGAATACACATTTAATTTCAAAGTCGAAAGCGGAAATCAAAATGTTAGGGTTAGGGTTTCTAAATTAATTTGGGGCTCTTACAACTAGAAGAGAATAGGGGTAAACACTTACACAAGATGAAGGAAGAAGAGAGCAGCACCAACGACGGAGGTGGTCCGGCGCGTCGGAGGCGGCAGCAGCGGTGGAGTTTTGTTTCCCATGGTGGAGATGATGACACCGAGGGTAGAACGAACCAAAACACGGCCTGGGTTGCGTGATTTTGCTCCCCATTTCTAGCAGCAACCAAAAATAGGGGTTTTCGTGGTGGAGGTCCAGCATTCGCGCGACGGCTGACGCGTTTCGTGGCGGAGGACGCGTGCAGGACTTGAGGGGCGGCTGTCTCCTCTTTGTGCGGCACCGAGTTGTGGTGACGACTGTCCAAGGGTGGCCCGCGTCTGGTTGTTGAGAGGAGGAAGAAGATGAAGTGAGGAGGAAGAGAGATGAGAGGAAGAAGAATGTATGAAGAAGAAGAAAGAAGGGGGGGGGGGGGGGGGAGAGAATGCGTATTCGTTACGTGAAAGGGGGGAAAGATTGGGTTTTCCTTATATCTATTTTTCTAGACAAAATGGTTATGTACCAAATAAGTGGTCGAGATTGAGTCTAGAAAAAATGAAATAATATTACTCATCAGATCTAAAAATAATGAGTGATAAACATGTACTTTCAAAATTTGAAATAAAGTAGAGATTGATAGTTGAATTGATCAACTAAGAAAATACCCAGTCCAAGATTAATTTCCGATTGATGCCAAACCAATTTATTTTCAAATCTAAAATTAAACGGAATAAAATATGGAAATACTTCTCTCCCATTCTTATCATTGAAAATATTTCCTAAATAAATATTAATAGTGATAATAATATAACATTATTGTCTAACAAACATAGCTTGTACTGAAATAAAGCTGTGCTAACACACTTAATAAAATCATTTTAAAGGAGTAATTGAAGTTACTCAAACCAAATAAAATAATACAAACATATAGATATTTATTATTATTGAAGTACAGTAAAAACCAAGGTGTTACATTACTACCCCTCTTTAAAAAATTTCGTCCTCGAAATTTCGTAGCTCAAAACTAAACAGGATTTCTGTAATCACACTTTGACCCTAAGATCCTACTTGTAGTTCTTGCCTCAAAATTAGTCCGCTAGCAAAACTTCTTCAACACCTTATCCTCACGACGAACATCAAGTTCGACATTAACTCTACCACATATATCAACTTTCAACCCAAAGCACACAATTGTAGTCTTAGTTTCCTTTGGACTTATTCCACCACTGTAAATTTCATCACGGTCAGACCTTTCAAACTCTAAAATAGAGCTCCCAAACTCTTCTCACCACTTAGTTTCTCAAGAAATCCTCTTTACTATTTCCGTTCAGCATAAGGAAAAACTACTATAGATATTTTTCCGTTAATCCTCGGACTCACGAAGTCAACATTAACCATAAACGTTGATCACTACTCTACATTCCTTTAATGATATATCTGCCTCGATCATGATAAGGTCCATTGTAATCATCTCACTCAATGATGTTGAACTTAAGGGTTCTCATAGTACCGTTCACATCTATACATTAACGAAGCTCCTATCAACTCTGGTTTGTCATACCATAGAGATGATAAAAAAATAGGTGCCAAACTATCTCCCAACTAACCTGCTAAGGATAGGTCATCTCATTACTTATCCCGCTGAGGATGATCAGTTGGACTTAGCCTCAACTTAGTCCTCAACACTTAAAGCAAACTTAACCGACACACGTTGATAAACTTCCATTTTTTCATCTGAAACAACACTTGAAGATACTCCATGAAGTCTGAACAATATTCTGATACATTATTCGGTTTACTCCTCCACTGCATAGTGGATCTTAACTTGTAAGAAGGGTGTAGACTTCACCAGTCGATCCATATCACTTGAATTCAAAAAAGACTCATGTAGGTCTTCAGCAAACTCATAACAAAGATTCAAGGAATGCCAATATCTTAACTAGGAAGGTCTATATTGTTAAACTATCCCTTTTTCACTGTACTCGACTAACTCTGACATCTTGATGTGTAGATACCCAACTCATGACTGATGAGATAGGTCACACATCGATATGGAGAATACGTAGAGCTAAGATGATCAATGACGACAAGTACTTTCGAACCGCAATAAGACATGACCTTGGTGATCATGAAAGAATTTATCAAGAAAATGATTTTTTCTTGATTTCACTTTCACATAAGCATAGAAAATAATTTCATTAATTTGAAGGATACAAGAACATCCAGTATGGAAAAAGATCCTTCCATCAGGTTCGTGGGTGTAAAAATGCATGATCAATACACATTTACAACCAGGAATCTAATAAAGTTCATTCTTCCACAAGAATCTTCCAGCGGATTTAAGGAATCAAAGGGTGAATAATTTATAATCCAAAGAGGATTAATTCTTATTCTTGGTACAAAGAATTTACAAAATGATGACTTTCACCTCTACCACATATAGAAGCGACGAAACTAAGTTTCACCAAGAAACTTTTGCTATCATGAAATTATCTGTGTTATAACTCAAGAAATAGTCATAACCACTTCTCTCAACAAAATGTGAAAGTATCCAGACCAATGGATTCCGTTAAATCAATTCACTCAAATGTCTAATACATCGAGGATTATTTAGAAGTGTGAGTACGACTTATCACAAACAAAGAAATGAATAACTGGAAATTTATGAATTAGCATAACTAATTCATGAGTCCTGACAGATTTCAAATTAAAATCAAAAAAATTGTCTGACATATACAAAATTCACCGTTGTGATTATCTAATACAATCATAGGATTTGAAAAATAAATGTCAACTGACAAATACAAGAGAATCAAAGGCTACAGTGAAGAGTTCCTTAATCACGAGACACTCACCCAAGATCGAAAATCCACTCGATTCGTCTTGGTTCCAACCAACATACAAGTCTTTCTAGCCATGCTTAGTATGACCGCCTTGAATTGGGTACGATCCCAAACAACTTAATCAATCGATCAAACATACAAATAGTTGATCTTTCTTCATAAACTGAGTTGACGATGTAAAATCTTAGATAGGTCATCACTCCAATCTGGTAATAACTCGTCTTCAAGTCGATCTTTGAGTAGACGACAATTCATCGCAATTGATTTACCAAATCAACTATGCAAGTCAGAGAATACTTGTTCATAATTCGTCCTTTTACTTAGTTGTCATAAATCCACAAGGTGACACGAGCCTTCACACAACATTGGTGCTTCACAAGGAAAACACTCAGTCTAACAAATGGTTCAGACCACCGATCTTCCAGTTGAATCGAGTCGTCCAACTCGTTTTAACTTTGTAGGCAACATCCTAAACAACGCGATAGAGATCTGACCTATTCCCGTAGCTAGATCAATCTAAAATCCATGTTCTTTGCTAACCATAAACCTAGAATATTTCCGGGGAACACTCCCGGAAAAACCCTTTACACAAGCACCTTGTTTTGAATGTCTGACCCGATTCGTAAGGATAATCAAATGTCATATTCGAACCCAAGTAACATTCAAGATCTACGGTCTCACATGACAAAAAACCCTTGTAAAACCATCAAGAAAACATATACTTGTGGGTCAACAAACATTGCTTCAACAAGAACCAATTAAAACAAGAACCAACCAGAGATCACACAACAAAAACTTAACAGACCTATTCCCCAAAGATCCCGAAAGACTCGACCACCTCTGATACCACTTGTAACATCCCCACTAGGTATTACTACGTAACACATGCAGAATTTAAATTAAAAAGATAATTTGATGGTTGCTTTCGGAAAATAATTTATATAAGTACATAAGCGTATGAAATTAGGTAAAAAAATTTGTCACGACTCCAAACCTAAGCCTTGATCGGCACACCAGCTTACAATCCTAGCCTGCAAGCCTATTTAATTTAGAGATATACTTGAATAAAAGCTAGTACTTTTACAAAAATTTCGACAGAGTCTCCTCTATAATTCGAACATCCCAAGTAAAAGAACACCTGCTAAAATAATTACATTTTCATTCCAGAATTCCAGTTACACCAAATACAACCAGGCAGTAATATGCTAAAAATAGTTACATCAATAAGCTATACGTGACCAAAAGGAAAAGCTTAGGTTTTCATTCAAAAGAGATGCTCTCCGAGCCATAAACATTCCATTTTAAAATAAAGACTCTCTGAGCCATACTCATACATACTATCAAAAATTTAAGTCTCAAACCTTAAGCTGGTCATTCTAAAAGTTATTTATGAGGAAAACTCACGTGGTCATTCCACAATCAAATACTTCATCAAACAACTAGATCTAAGTCTCTAAGTGACTTAGGAAGACTCCTCTGCACCATCTGTACTAAAGTACCCAGGGTACAATAGCGAACTAGAAGAAACCCGATATATCTATAAGGGTGAGATACCGACAAATGGATATATCACACAACAACCATATACATGATACATACATCACCTCAGCACATTAACATTTGATTATTATTCAGAGATAAAATAACAAGTGTTATATCAATGGGTCTCATACCCGAACAATCAGTTTTATAAAGAGAATGCATGACACTTCAATAATTAGGCTCTAAACTTAATATCCAGAGATCCCAATATCCTCAAAATGAGTTGATCAGGCTCGATACACCGTCTCATTGGCTAGCTAAGCACAACGATAATACACCATCTCATTGGCCATTTAAGCACAACGATTATGCACACTGTCTCATTGTCCATTTAGGGACAACGATACACGTACACCGTCTCATTGTCCATTTAAGAACAAAGATAATACACCATCACATTATACCTTTCCTGTTAAGGTCGCACGTTAAAACCACGTCGGGCACGTCTACTGTAAATGCAAATGTAAAACATTTATTTCTCGATGTTTTCTTTGCGTTCGTTCTCATTTATTGTCGAAGCTTAAAGGCTAGCGAGTATTCATAAATTTAATCATTCTGAAATTATCGACATCAACACGGGACATGCAGTCCGAGTGCTCAATCACAACATCTTAGACCGATGCACCAGTCCTAGGCTTGGGGTCGTAGAAAACAACATTCACCTTTAACAACGTTCATCACAACGTGGTTAGGACACACAATCCACAACTACGTGATTAGGACACACAGTCCACAACAACATGATTAGGACACACAGTCCACAACAACATGACACGGATCAAGGATCAACGTGCATATTAGAGAATACTATAAGCAGCGTCTCGCGAACTAGATTCAATTCACATGTACTTACTTTTCACTCAGTGAAAATCAAATCCAAAACAAAACTTCAATCACTTATCCAAGTAACCGGAACATTTCCAAATCGTTAAGGAGAAAGTCCTTTTCCTTTCCAAAATCTTTTCTAAAACATTTAGGAAATTCGTTTGTTTTTGAAATTCCTTGATGGAATAAAGTCAAATATTTTCAAAGGGTTTTTCCTTCATAAAACATACAGTTCGAAAAGGTTTTCTCTTGTACAAAACTTTTGATCACAAAAAGGTAGTTTCCTTCAACTTAAAATCACTTCAACATTTTTATAAAAACAAAGATCTTATTCTACAGAAGTAATCACTTTAAACAAGGAACTTTTATAAATGAACTCAAAACTTTCAAAGTTCTATTCAAGGCTTATTAAGGCTTTTAATCCTTTTAGTCATTGAGTACAGACTCAAGTCTGGCTTCTCAAACTTCAATCAACAGTAATATATTTACAACAATAATAATATCACAATTAATGATAGTTGATCACATATATATAATTCATAACACTTTAAATCAAGTAAGGTTCAACTTCAAGTAATAACCACAACAGTTCTAGTAAACAAGTTATTCAAGTATTGGCTCAATATCACAATAATATTCACAACACTCAATTAAGCACATACAAACATGCATATAGTTATTGAATATCCCTAGGCAAGTTCCCCTTACCTTTGAAGACAAGTAAAGGATCCTCGTCTTAATGCTCACGTTAGCTCCAAGAGTGTAACTATCTACTCCATCAAGCAAGCATAGCTGTGTCAAACGTCTCAGGGATAATCCAACAACCAGAAATCAAGAAATCAATTACACATGATCAAACACACATTCTAATTTGATCTAAACACTTAATCTTATTACCAAACAAGGTCATTTTCAAAGAAAATCATGTATGGAGCTCAAGCTTCACAATACCCTTTGAGGAAACTTTGTTTTGATTGAAGGATCATGAAAATGAACTTAGGAATCATCAACTAAAAGTCCTAATTTCATAAATGAATACTTAATTTTACCTAACATAACAAATTTCGATAAAAATCGAATTGGGGTTTTAGGGTTCATATCCTAATTTGGGGAAAACTCATTATAATCCTAGAATCATGAAATTAGTTTAATAAAACATCAATTTGTAGTCTCATTTGCATTAATACACATTTAATTTCAAATTCTAAAGCGAAAATCAAAATGTTAGGGTTAGGGTTTCAAAATTAATTTGGGGCTCTTACAGCTAGAAGAGAATAGGGGTAAACGCTTACCCAAGATGAAGGAAGAAAAGAGCAGCACCACAGGTGGAGGTGGTCCGGCGCGTCGGAGGCGGCAGCAGCGGCGGAGTTTTGTTTCCCATGGTGGAGATGATGACACCGAGGGTAGAGCGAACCAAAACACGGCCTGGGTTGCGTGATTTTCCTCCCCATTTCCAGCGACGACCAGAAATGGGGGTTTTCATGGTGGAGGTCCGGCATTCGCGTGGCGGCTGATGTGCTTCGTGGTGGAGGACACGTGTAGGACTTGAGGCGCGACCATCTCCTCTTTGCGCGGCACCAAGCGGTGGCGACGACTGTCCAAGGGTGGCGCGCGTCTGGTTGTTGAGAGGAGGAGGAAGATGAAGTGGGGAGGAAGATAGATGAGAGGAAGAAGAATGTATGAAGAAGAAGAAAGAAAGAGAGGGGGGAGGGGGGACTGCGTATTCGACACGGGAAAGGGGGGAAAGATTGGGTTTTTATTTTATCTATTTTTCAAGACAAAATGGTTAGGTACCAAATAAGTGGTTGAGATTGAGTCTAGAAAAAAAGAAATAATATTACTCATCACATCTAGAATTAATGAGTGATAAACATATACTTTCAAAATTTGAAATAAAGTAGAGATTGATAGTTGAATTGATTAACTAAGAAAATACCCAGTCCAAGATTAATTTCCGATTGATGCCAAACCAATTTATTTTAAATCTAAAATTAAATAGAATAAAATATGGAAATACTTCTCTTCAAATCTTATCATTTAAAATATTTCCTAAATAAATATTAGTAGTGACAATAATATAACATTATTGTCTAACAAACATACTTGTACTGAAATAAAGCTGTGTTAACACACTTAATAAAATCATTTTAAAGGAGTAATTGAAGTTACTCAATCCAAATAAAATAATACAAACATATAAACATATAGATATTTAGTATTATTGAAGTACAATAAAAACTGGGGTGTTACAGTTGTGCCTAGGAGATTGAGCTAACACTTTAATGCGGGTGTGAATTCCGTAGGGCCGATCTGGTTGATGCTTGGGGATGTCGGGGTTATGAAATACTCACATAGACCCAGTGGGTTGCTCCTCTATGGTGTGGTGATCTGGCAATACACCGACATAATTGAATAGACGCTACGTGTTTTCTTGTAGTGTAGGATGTTCCCCAAAAAGTCTATGACGTGCACGCCCTTTACTATTGACGTATTCTTTATTACCCAAGGCTGGTACCTCCGAAACAATCCTCCGAACCACTCTCTCCGACTATTCGTAAAACCATGGTATAGGAATTCAGAGGTCATTCCTCAAGTCTTAGATGTCTTCTATCTAGGAAAACGCGGTGCTGTGGTCATGTTTCTGTGAAACATTATTATTTTGTTATGAATGTAGATATGATTGAATATTGGTAATTGTACGTACTTGAGAGTTGTACCACCGCATGTTTGCCTTATGTCTAAGATAAATGGAAATCTCACCTCCTTATTTTTATATTGCCTATACGGCTGGCTATGTGCATTTTGTATTCTTTTGAGAAGATTGAGACGTCAAGATGTCGCTTGGATAATGCATTGTAGAGGTCGAGGTTCAAGCATGCAGACGATAGGCTGGAGTTTCTAGTGTGTGGATATATGCCTTGATAGGTACTTGTGTTTTGATGATGAACAAAAGGAGGATTTCAAGTCTAAGGACCTAACTGCAAAAAGTGGCAAAAGGACATGCAAGCAATCAAGATGGGTTAAGGGAATTTTCTTACTAGTATTGCTTGTTTTAGGAAAAGATGTAAATGGTAAGTAAAGCTCTCATAATTAAAACCGGTCACACACACACACACACACGTAAATGAGCTTTCTAATTAAAACTTAAATGGCTTTTAAATGAACTAAAATGAGTAATCAATTTAAGCTTTTAAGTTTTTCAAATTCAAATTTAATTAGAGGAATAATCTATTAGCAAGCTCTTAAATATGCTTTAAATGAGTCATTAATTATAGAGCTGCTATGTTTTCGAAATTTGAATTTGAATTGTAATAATCGATTATGCCATTATGATCACGTTTTATAATTCAAATTAAATGGCAATTAAATGTGTTTAAATGAATATTAATTATCTATAGCCGTTAAGTTTGAAATCCAAATTACATAATCGATTATGATGTTTGAAAAATCAATTACGACTTTTTGAAATGCAAGACAGAGAATAGATAATTGATTAGTGTAATCGACTATGCCTTTTAACAGTCAAATGGATTTTACACAGAGAACAAGTAATCGATTATCCTAATCGATAATTGACTGTTTGAAGATGCACCTTTTCCTTGGGCCAATCACATTTTCTATATAAAGGGAACTTAGGCTGGAAAGAACTGACGAATTCCCCATTTTTAATGTTGCCAAAACTCTGTCAAACTATTCTCTCTATATCACTATCACTACTCTCACACCTTGATCATATTTTTATATTGAGAGAGCTTTACACATATAGGTGTTCTTGTATCGGGCTTCAACTTGTTTCTATCAACACTATTTAGAGTGCATACTGTTGGTAAGAGTCGGATTGAATCAAACCTTCTTTGGTTACCATTCTTTCAAGAGAGGGTATATCTCTTGTAAGTGTTTGGTGGGTGTGATTCCACTGTCAAGGTTCTAGTTGTGCCTGTTTAAAAGCTAGGGATTTGAGACTCTATCACTAGGGGATAGTATGTCCCTGGTTTGTGAGGAGTTCTCATTATTGTAAAGATTCTAGTTACTCCTGTTTAAAAGCTAGGGATTGAGTGAAATCCCTTGGTGGTATTGCCTTGGGGACTTGTCGTAGGCCACATGGGTAGTCTGTGGCCGAACCAGGATATATCGCTATGTCAATCTTCTTTTCCATATCTCTTTTATTTTTGCTTTATCATTTGAAAAAACAGATCTACTAGCACGCGACAACGGTTTAATTTGAAAAGAATTTAATATCCGCTGCAAATTTTGTTTATATTTTAAAAATGGTTTTGATTTATCAAAAAAGACTTCATTTTTATTTAAAACCCAATTCACCCCCTCTTAGGTATGGTTGCCACAACCAACAAGTGGTACCAGAGATTCGGCTCTGGTTAGTAGCTTAACAGAGTTAAGATCCTTTTTGGCAACCTTTTTTAAAAAAATTGTTTTCCAAAATGTATGGTTCAAAAATTGACAAACCACCATTCTTTGATGGTGAGAATTACATTTATTGGAAAATGAAAATTGAAATTTTTATGCAGTCAATTGATGTCGACTTATGGGATATTGGAGTTCATGGACTTATTCTCAAACCCAAAGAACATCAGACTGGGTTTGATAAAAATTGTTTTTGTTTGAATCTCAAAGCTATGCAAATTCTTAGGAATTGTTTGTGCGATGATGCTTATGAGAAAATTAAAAAGTGTGATTGTGCCAAGGAGATTTTGAATGTGCTTAATTACAATTACCTTGTCACTAACAATTTTGAGAATGAAAGTAATTTCAGTAAAGGACAAATTTCAATGGAGGAAAGACATCCTCAAGAACATGCCAAGAAGAAAGACCATGAAAGCAAAAAGCTATTGGTCAAGAATTTAGAAACTACTCTCCAAGCGACTCAAAGAAACTTGGAGGGAATCGACTCTAAACTCAAACCATTAAATGATGAATGGCTATATGCATACAATGATTTGTATGATGATTTGATGAGTTTAGAAAATAAGAACATAAATTGTTTGAAAAGTATTTCATCGATTGAAATGATTTGGAAAAATTGAAAAATGAATATACTTTTCATTGTGATGAAAATATTGTGAAATTTGATTCCTCCCCATGTTATGAAAATTGTATAATTCTTAATAATAAAATTTAGGACTTATTTCATGAAATTTCTAAAACAAAATGCTTTACATTTTTACAACCTTCTTATGAAAGAAGAAATTCATGCCAAATGTCATATGTTAATCGTTAAACATGAAACTTTTCAAAGTCATAATAATTTTTTTGGTTGGGCATGAAAAACATCATATGAAAAATAAAAGGCATATGACATGTAATTATTGTGGATTCCTAAAGATAAAAATAGTTTGTCCACTAATCCACAAGGACCCAATATGAAATGGGTACCACAAATTTTCTCTAGTACTCCTAATGTGCAGGAAAATTCCAAAATGGAGAAACAATCTATCTTGGAAAAGGAGGTGACACCAAGAAGAATGCTTCACAGTGTCGGAAATGTACTTGCTACCAAAAGAAGCAAATGTACTTGCTATCAAGGTAGAAAAGTTAAGAGCTAGATTCAAAGTTAAACAAAAGTCACTAGTGCAGAAAAGGGATTTCACATTGGTTTGTTTTGGCTTTTCACACCGGTTTTAAAACTGATGTTGAAACGGCCGATGTGGTTTATAGCCACTTTTCATATGGGTTTTAAAACCGATGTCAAAAATTCTATTTCAGCAAGACAATAATTCTTGTTCAGCACTTTTCACATCGGTTTCCGAAGTAACCGATGTGGTAATGCCACATTCCACATTGGTTATTTTAAAAACCGATGTGATAACCCAACAATTCATATCGGTTTTAAAAATAACCGATGTGTAAAGTGGGGTTACCACATCAGTTTTTTAAGAAACCGATGTGAAATGTTGGGTTATCACATCGGTTATTTCAGAAACCGATGTGAAAGATTTTTTTTTATAAAAACACCACTTTATAGTAGTGGCAGTCCTTTCCCCTGTTTCAGTAATCCAGTAATCCACAGATCAATACAGAATCTAAATATTCTCAACACAATCACTTTTGTACAACCAAAACACACTAAATTTAAAGATTACAAACAATAAATATATTCAATTACATTCAGACAACAAAGATAATTAGAAACCAAAAGGCTACATATGATATATTATAGATTTTATGTCAAAACATATATCAGTCAAAAGTACACTATAGCTAGTACATGATGCGTTTATTATAAACTAACTACATACAAACTATGGTAATTGGTACTCAAGAAAGAAAGTTGCCCAATGCATCCTTATGTTATTGATGTCGGCATCAGAGAGTGGAGTCGGATTATTGAATATCTGCAAGTTTAATTGGACATAAGATTATATCTTTTACGTAATAAACTAAAATAAAAAATATAACGAGTCTATAACTATTAGAACTAATTGTGTTACCAATTAGCATTTACCTCCTTCCATCTTTCAGTGATACCGGAGGAGATAATTTTGACCACCCACTTCATCACATAATATCCACATTCCCATGATCCACGTTGATATTTATCGTAGAAAGCTACGGTGAAATTTTAGGTTTTGAATTCAGGTGGAACCCGGTCTGCGTTTTTCACTGACAGTAAAAGTTTACTGATTAGAAAACCTAATTTTGACTCGTGAACGAAACGGTTTAGGTTTATATTATTTTTCCAACGATATTGGTTATTTTGATAATTTTCAAAATAAATAAGTTATTATATTTCATTCGGGTGCATCATTAACAAACGGGTGATCGACGGAGTCGAGAACGAACGTGCAGAGATAAAACCAGGCATTTGATGACGGGACATCTTGCCACCTAGGGTGGTGAGTCACATGAGTGACTCACCTAGCATTTATGAAGCATAATGATGACACCAAAATATCATGATATTTATTCTAGTGAAAAGACCAAAGTGCCCTTGGTCTTTAAGTGAAATTTCAAGAGTGTTCCTAAGTGAATTTTG
This sequence comes from Sophora flavescens, assembly GCA_030762895.1. Lineage (NCBI taxonomy): Eukaryota > Viridiplantae > Streptophyta > Magnoliopsida > Fabales > Fabaceae > Sophora > Sophora flavescens. The sequence continues at coordinate 135,164,986 of CM061064.1, forward strand.
ACCAAAATACCCTCTCACCTACTTAATTTCGTGCAGCCCCTCCACTAAATCAAACTCATTTCATTTTGATTTCATTTCATCATCTTTCTATCAAAAACCCTAATCGGGTATACAACTGAACCGGACACGAACGTGCAAAGATATATCGGGGGTTAGCACGACGAGTCATCCATGATGATTCAAGAGTAATGAGTAACCAAATGACTCACCATAGCCATTAATGTGCATTTATGACAAGTAAACGTGAGAAGACTAAAATACCCCTAAGCTTAACCTAACCGACGTTCAGTAAAGTTTTAACCATGGTTAAGGAACCAAGGTTAGTTCTTGTGGCCAAGAATCAGCCACACCCTTCCTAAAATGTGAGCCACATGTTTGTTAATCATGGTTGTAACACCCTTTTTTTCCTATGCTTCTGTAGCAGTAAATACATATCTAAATGTCTTTATTTTTAGATTAAACTCAGGATGATTTTAATTAAACTAAAATCATATTCTTATGTTGTTATATCATATGAACTCACGGTAAAAATTTCGGTTGAAAATTCAGACGAAAGCCGGTCTGGGTTTCCCTGGTACAAGTTTACCGTGCAGAAAAAATAATTTTTATCCATGAACGAAACGGTTGATGTTTTTGTGATGTTTTGTGGGGGTTTGGCGATTTTGAAAATTTTTGTTCGAAAACAAAATATAATATTTTATTCGGGCGAAAACGTCGGAAAACTACTATAAAAAATGCAACCGGATACGCAATGAACCAGATTAGGGAACACACAAGAAGTGAAGTGACATGATGGAAGATTTTATGACACACTCCAAAAGTATAATCATTACAGTTTTTAAATTATAATATTATTCTAATCCAAAAGTTATTTCTCTCTCCTCCTTCCATCCCATCAAGCCTTAACTCCCAAACATACTCAACAAGTCACTCCATTCTCCTCTCTTCTTCCTCATGGCCGTGAGCCGCTCCCCCTCCCCCTATATATACCCCTTTCATTTACACTTCACCACTTTTCTTCTTCATCACTTCATTAATCTTATATTACTTCATCATCTTCTTCCTTTTCAACTACTTAAAGCTTGCATTTTTATTTGTCTTTTGCACTTGTGTTCTTCATCAAAGTTTTTCCTCTTGTTAAGGGTAATTCTCTCATATAAATTTCTTTACAAGTTTATCATTTTATTTCATTATTTGTGTTATGTGTTCTTATTAAGCTTTAAACTTATAAAATCTCTTAAAAATGGTAGAAAACTCCTTTTGAGTTGAAACCACTTCCTCTAGTATTGTATTTACTTGTATTTTCACATACTAAAAGGTTATAAAACAAAGCTCCCTAACCCTTTCTATCTAAGGAGGCCGAAACCATGCAATATGGTCTAGGTGGGTTTTGTTTCAACTTTTGGAATATGATCATGTGTTTGAGTTTCTAACTATCCTTTGATCTTAAATCTATAAATTTGGAAGGTTTGATAGCTTGTTCCTATGATGGCCCAAAATATGAATAAGTAGGCCGAGGATACTATGTTTCGACTTTCCAAGTATGATCATGGATTTAGAACTCTTAATACCTTGTGATTCTTAACCTAAGAGTTGTTATTAAACAAAGAATATTTTCCTCATCATCCTACGATGGTCGAAACTTAGCGTTTAGGTGCTAGGATGTTTGAGTTTTTTTTATTTTTTCCAAAATGATCATGGACTTGAGCTCCATAAGATATTTGGATGCTAAGTCTAAGAGATTGGAATGTTTAAGTTTCCATTGTTTTCCAAAATGATCATAGACTTGAAGTCCATAAGATATTTGGATGCTAAGTCTAAGAGATTGGAAAGTTTAAAGATTTCTAGCTTATAAATCCTATGAAGGCCGAACCTAGAAGGTTATGGACCTAGGATACTTTGTTCTTATTTTTCCAAAATGATCATGGTTTTGAGCTCCTTAATACATATGGATGCTAAACCTAAGAGATTGGAAATTTTAGTGAATGATAGATGGATGCTAAACCTAAGAGCTCCTTAGCAGACGTGCTTGAGTTACCGAATACCCGCTTAAGATGTGGTGTTCGATGATGTATACATCCGGATGGCCGTTGATAAGGGACTCGTGATGATGTTGATCCGGGTACATGAGGTGACGGAGACAACTTGCCAATGCGGCATACGAGCCTGATCAACTCATTATTTCTTAATGATAAAATGGTGATGATATCTCATGAGATTAAGTTTAGAGCCTGATGATTGAAGTGACATGCATTATCTTTATAAAACTGATTGATTCGGGTATGAGACCCACTGAAATAATACTTGTTGTTTACCTATGAATAATGTTTTAAATGTTAATATGCCAATGTGTTGTATGTATCATGTGTATGGTTGTTGTGAGATATATCCCCTGTCGGTATCTCACTCTCTCATTTTTGCTTATTATTCTCTCTTTGTTTTTGGTATCGCCGTATGTATATGAGCTCAGATGAATCCCAACATCCCTCTTGTGCCGATGATGTCGAAGATTGAGGTCTTCGACGACGCGGGGAACGTCGGGGCATGGCAGATTCATCCGGGGGGTGACGTCTGCTATGTACCACGGATCAATCACCACCACTGATTCGAATGTTGACGGAGACCCGATTTGTAGGAGCCAAACCGTGGAGACTAGGAGAGTTACTTTACCTCCGACTTGGTACTACCTTCACGCACTGCAAGTTAAGGGACTACTACACGAGATACCACCTCTAGACGTCGAGCAGGTAGCACCTATCGAGGAGAACCCTGAGGAGGATCCTAAGGAGGACCCTGAGGAGGATCTGTAACACCCTGTTTTTCCTATGCTTTCTGTAGCAGTAAATATATATTTAAATGTGTTTATTTTACATTAAACTCAGGATTATTTTAATTAAACTAAAATCATTTTCTTGTGTTGTTATATCATATGAATTCAAGGTAAAATTTTGGGTTGAAAATTCAGACGGAAGTCGGTCTGCGTTTTCACTGTCAGCACAAGTTTACTATGCATAAAACCTAATTCTGACCCGGGAATGAGACAATTAGTGTTTTTATTATGTTTCCTTCAACTGTGGTTATTTTGAAAATTTTCGTTCAAAAATAAAATAAAATATTTTATTCGGGCAAGAACGTCAGAAGAATTACGATCGGAAATGCGACCGGGTACGAAATGGAGCAGATTAGGGAACATTAAATAAGTAATGAGACATGATGGAGGAGGCTATGACACACTCCAAAAGTGTAATCATCACACTTTTCAAATTATAAAATTATTCTAATCCAAAAAGTCATTTCTCTCTCTTCTCCCGTCCAATCAAGCATTAAACCACCAAGCTTGCTCAACAAGATCTCCCCCACTTTCATTGGAGCCGTGGACTTCCTCCCCCTCTCTATATATATCCCTCTCATTTTCACTTCATCATCTTCCTTCTTCAAACTCCATTAAACCTTCATCTTCTTCCTTTCTTCTAAAAGTTCAAGCTCTTAAAGCTTTGGTTTTTATTCATCATTTATACTTAAGTTCTTCATTAAAGTTATTCCTTATACTAAGGGTAATGCTCTCATATGAATCTCTTTGCAAGTTTCATCTTTTATTTCTTAGTTTACTTTATGTGTTCTTTATATGCTTTAAACTCCTAAAATCTCTCTAAAATGGTAGAAAACTCCTTTTGAGTTGATACCACTTTCTATATATAGTCTTGTATTAACGTATATTTTCACATACTATGTAAAACAAAAATATCTATCCATCTCTTCCAATGAAGGCCAAATGCTTGCATTTGTGACCTAGGAGATTTTTGTTTCAACTTTTGGAATATGATCATGTGTTTGAGTTTCTAACTATCCATTGATCTTAAATCTATAAATCTTGGAAGGTTTGATAGATTGTTCCTATGATGACCGAAAATAGGAATAAGTAAGCCTAGGATACTATGTTTCAACTTTCAAAGTACGATCATGGATTTAGAACTATTAATACCTTGTGATTCTATACCTAAGAGTCATTGTTAAACAAAGAATATTTTCCTCATCATCCTATGATGGCCGAAACTTAGAGTTTAGGTGCTAGGATGTTTGAGTTTTTATTTTTCCAAAATGATCATGGACTTGAGCTCCATAAGATATTTGGATGCTAAGTCTAAGAGATTGGAGAGTTTAAGGATTTCTAGCTTGTTTATTCTATGTTATTAAAGCTAGGATGTATTACTTTCATTTTTCCAAGATGATCGTGGACTTGAGCTCCATAAGATATTTGGATGCAAAGTCTAAGATATTGGAAATTTAAATATTTCTAACCTATAAATCCTATGAAGGACGAACCTAGAAGGTTATGGACCTAGGATACTTTGTTCTTATTTTTCCAAAATGACCATGGTTTTGAGCTCCTTAATACATATGGATGCTAAACCTAAGAGATTGGAAATTTTAGTTAATGCTAGCCAATTTTAATAGCCTTGGCCGAATACCCTAAGTTTATAACATAGTGGGATTTTAATTCAACTTTGTTAAATGATCAGTGTTTATAAACTCTTAACACTTAAGGATCATAAATCCATGAGTTGTATAATTTTTGGGTATCTCTAACCCTAACAACTAGTCTTGGCTGAACCTATACCTTGTGGTTTAGTGTTCTTGTTTGATTTTATCTTGTGATTTTGTGTCCATCACCTTAGACTTCCATCGCGGAGGAAGCAAGGACGTTTCTGGTATACCTCTCCAAGCATCTAATATCCTTACCTTCACGGAAGGTAAGAGGGGATTGCCTAGGGATATTCAATGACTATATGCATGTGTGTAAGTGTTTACTTGAGTGATTTGGATATTATTATGATGTGGAGCCAACACTTGAATGACTTGTTTACTTGAACTATTGTGATTATTACTTGAAGTTAATTATTACTTGCCTTAAAGTATTGAGAGTTGTATATATGTGATGAACTGTCGTTAACTGTGATATTATTGTTGAGAATATATTACTGTTGATTGAAGTTTGAGAAGCCGGACTTGAGTCTGTGCTCAATGATTATAAGGATTAAAAGCCTTAATAAGATTTGAATAGAACTTTGAAAGTATTGGTTTCATTTATAAAAGTTCCTTGTTTAAAACGCTTACTTCAAGAGAATGAGATTCTTGTTTTGAAAAGAAACGTTGAAGTATTTTTAAGTAAATAGAAACTACCTTTTTATGATCCAAAGTTTGTACGAGAGAAAACCATTTCCGAATTGTGTTTTATGAAGGAAAAACCCCTTTTAAAATATTTGACTTTATTCCATCAAGGATTTCAAAAGCAAAAAAATTCCCTAATTGTTTTATAAAAGAATTTGTAAAGGAAAAGATTTTCTCCTAAATGGTTTAGAAACGTTCTGGTTACTTGGATAAGTGACTGAGGTTTTGTCTTGGATTTTGATTTTCACTAAGCGAAAAGTAAGCACATGTGAAAGAGAATCTAGTTCGCAAGACGTCGCCTCTAGCATTCAGTTTATGCAATTGATCAGGGATCCGTGTCAAGAATTATGGACCAAGGGTCCTAATTGTGATATTATGGGCTTGGAGTCCTAATCTTGGAATTGAGGACTGTGTGTCCTAATTTTGGTGTTATGGGCTAGGAGTCCTTATCATGTTGAAATAAAACATGGATAAAATTATAATTGTTTCTACGACCACAACCTTGGACTACGACATCGGTCTAAGGTGTTGTGATTGAGCACTAGGACTGCGCGTCCTGTGTTATTGATTTTCAAGTAATGAAAATTGTGAATAGTCGTTAGCTTTGGGCTTCGACAACGGAAAAGAGTGAACACAAAGAAAAGTCTCGAAAATGAAAAGTCTTTTATTCATATGCATTTCCCCTTAGCAGACGTGCTTGAGTTACCGAATACCCGCTTAAGATGTGGTATTCGATGATGTATACATCCGAATGGCCGTTATAAGGGACTCATGATGAAGTTGATCCTGGTGCATGAGGTGACGGAGACAACTTGCCAATGCGGAATACGAGCCTGATAAACTCTTTCTTTCTTAATGATAAAACGGTGATGGTATCTCATGAGATTAAGTTTAGATCCTGATGATTGAAGTGTCATGCATTATCTTTATAAAATTGATTGATTCGGGTATGAGACCAACTGAAATAATACTTGTTGTTTATCTATGAACATGCTTAAATTCTAATATGCCAATGTTTTGTATGTATCTTGTATATGGTTGTTGTGTGATATATCCATTTGTCGGTATCTCACTCTTACAGTTATATTAGGTATCTTCGGGTTTTGCTGTAGTACCTTGGTACTCTAGTATCGATGGTGTAGAGGAGTCTTTCTAAGTCACTTGGGATCGGATATGACATTCGATTATCCTTTCGAATCGTGTCAGACATTCAAAACAAGGTGCTTGTGTAAAGGGTTTTTCCGGGAGTGTTCCCTGGAAATATTCTAGGTTTATGGTTAGCAAAGGACATTGATTTTAGATTGATCTAGTTTCTGGATTCTGTCAGATCTCTGTCGCTTTGTGTAGGATGTTGCTTACAAAGTTAAAACGAGTTGGACAACTCGATTCAACTGGAAGATCGGTGGTCTGAACAGTTTGTTAGACCGAGTGTTTTCCTTGAGAAGCACCAATGTTGTGTGAAGGCTCATGTCACCGTGTGGATTTCTTACAACTAAGTAAAAGGACGAATTATGAACAAGTATTCTCTGACTTGCGTAGTTGATTTGGTAAATCAATTGCGAGGAGTTGTCGTCTACTCAAAGATCGACTTGAAGACGAGTTATTACCAGATTGGAGTGATGACCTATCTAAGATTTTGCATCGTCAACTCAGTTTATGAAGAAATATCAACCCTTTGTATGTTTGATCGATTGATTAAGTTGTTCGTGATCGTACCCAATTCAAGGTGGTCATACTAAGCATGGCTAGAAAGACTTGTATGTTGGTTGGAACCAAGACGAATCGAGTGGATTTTCGATCTTGGGTGAGTGTCTCGTGATTAAGGAACTCTTCACTGTACCCTTTGATTCTCTTGTATTTGTCAGTTGACATTTATTTCTCAAATCATATGATTGTATTAGACAATCACAATGGTGAAGTTTGTATGTGTCAGACAAATTTTCTTATTTTAATTTGAAATCTGTCAGGACTCATGAATTAGTTATGCTAATTCATAAATTTCCAGTTATTCATTTCTTTGTTTGTGAGAAGTCGTACTTACACTTCTAAATAATCCTCCATGTATTAGACATTTGAGTGAATTGATTTAACGGAATCCATTGGTCTGAATACTTTCACATTTTGTTCAGAGAAGTGGTTATGACTATTTCTTGAGTTATAACATAGATAATTTCGTGATAGCAGAAGTTTCTTGGTGAAACTTAGTTTCGTCGCTTCTACTTTTGGTAGAGGTGAAATTCATCGTTTTGGAAATTCTTTGTACTAAGAGTAAGAATTAATCTTATTTGGATTAGAAATTATTCACCCTTGATTCCTTAAATCCGCTAGAAGATTCTTGTGGAAGAATGAACTTTATTAGATTCATGTTTGTAAATGTGTATTGATCATGCATTTTTACACCCACGAACCTGATGGAAGGATCTTTTTCCATAATGGATGTTCCTGTATCATTCAAAGTAATGAAATTCTTTTCTATGCTTTTGTGAAAGTGAAATCAAGAAAATTTTCTTTTCTTGAGAAATTCTTTTATGATCACCAAGGTCATGTCTTATTGCGGTTCGAAAGTACTTGTCGTCGTTGATCATCTTAGTTCTACGTATTCTCCAAATGTCATCGATGTGTGACCTATCTCATCAGTCATGAGTTGGGTATCTCCACATCAAGATTTCAGAGTTAGTCGAGTACAGTGAAAAAGGGATAGTTTAACAATTGAGACCTTCCTTGTTAAGATATTGGCAGTCCTTGAATCTTTGTTATGAGTCTGCTGAAGACCTACATGAGTCTTGTTTGAATTCGAGTGATCGTGGATCGACTGGTGAAGTCTACACCCTTCTTACAAGTTAAGATCCACTATTCAGTGGAGGAGTAAACCGAATAATGTATCAGAGGATTGGTCAGACTTCATGGAGTATCTTCAAGTGTTGTTTCAGATGAAAAATGGAAGTTTATCAATGTGTGTCGGTTAAGTTTGCTTTAAGTGTTGAGGACTAAGTTGAGGCTAAGTCCAACAGATCATCCTCAGCAGGATGGATAAGTAATGAGATGACCTATCCTTAGCAGGTTAGTTGGGAGATAGTGTGGTACCTAATTTTTGTCATCTTTATGGTAGGACAAACCAGAGTTGATAGGAGCTTCGTTAATGTATATATGTGAATGGTACTATGAGAACCCTTAAGTTCAACATCATTGAGTGAGATGATTACAATGGACCTTATCATGATCGAGGCAGATATATCATTAAAGGACTGTAGAGTAGTGATCAAAGTTTATGGTTAATGTTGACTTCGTGAGTCCGAGGATTAACGGAAAAATATCTATAGTAGTTTTCCTTAAGCTGAACGGAAATAGTAAATAGGAGTTCTTGAGAAACTAAGTTGTGAGAAGAGTTTGAGAGCTCTGTTTTAGAGTTTAAAAGGTCTGACCGTGATGAAATTTGGAGTGGTGGGATAAGTCCAAAGGAAACTAACACTACAATTGTGTGCTTTGGGTTGAAAGTTGATATATGTGGTAGAGTTAATGTTGAACTTGATGTTCGTCGTGAGGATAAGGTGTTGAAGAAGTTTTGCTAGCGGACTAATTTTGAGGCAAGAAGTGATTAAGTTTTGATTTTACTCTTCATGTGAGAAGAATGTAAATCTTAGATGGAATCTTGGTGTTAACCGTGAGAGTTAAGGACGTAAAGAATTTTTTTTTGATTAGTATTTACGGAAGAAGAGTCTGAAATGGGGATAATCGATTTGATGTTGAGGATGAAGAGAACGAAGAATAAGTATGAATATCGCTATGAAGTCAAATCATCTGAGGAAAAGTAAATACAGGAAGTACGATGTAGGATCTTGGGATTTGGATATCACTACAAGAACCAATCTGGTTTCGAGTTACGTAATTTCGAGGACAAGATGGAGTTACAATATCCTAAGTTATTTCCAGGTACGTAATCTCGAGGACGAAATTCTTTTTAGAGGGGTAGTATTGTAACACCCTGTTTTTCCTATGCTTTTTGTAGCAGTAAATATATATATTTAAATGTGTTTATTTTAGATTAAACTCAGGATGATTTTAAATAAAGTAAAATCATTTTCTTGTGTTGTTATATCATATGAAGTCAAGGTAAAATTTTCGGTTGAAAATTCAAACGGAAGCCGGTCTACGTTTTCACTGCCGGTACAAGTTTACTGTGAAGAAAACCTAATTTTGACCCATGAACGAGACAGTTAGTGTTTTTATTATGTTTCCTTCAATTGTGGTTATTTTGAAAATTTTCGTTCAAAAATAAAATAAAATATTTTATTCTGGCGAGAACGTCAGAAGAATTACGATCGGAAATGCAACCGGGTACGAAATGGAGCAGATTAGGGAACATAAAAGAAGTAAGGAGACATAATGGAAGAGGCTATGACACACTCAAAAAGTGTAATCATCACACTTTTCAAATTATAATACTATTCTAATCTAAAAAGTCATTTCTCTCTCTTCTCCTATCCAATCAAGCATTAAACCACCAAGCTTGCTCAACAAGCTCTCCCTCACTTCCCTTGGAGCCGTGGACTTCCTCACCCACTCTATATATATCCCTCTTATTTTCACTTCATCATCTTCCTTATTCAAACTCCATTAAACCTTCATCTTCTTCCTTTCTTCTAAAAGTTCAAGCTCTTAAAGCTTTGGTTTTTATTCATCTTTTCTACTTAAGTTCTTCATTAAAGTTCTTCCTTATACTAAGGGTAATGTGCTCATATGAATCTTTTTGCAAGTTTCATCTTTTATTTCTTACTTTACTTTATGTGTTCTTTATATGCTTTAAACTTCTAAAATCTCTCTAAAATGGTAGAAAACTCTTTTTGAGTTGAAACCACTTTCTATTGTCTTGTATTAACTTATATTTTCACATACTAAGAGGTTGTGTAAAACAAATATCTCTACCCATCTCTTCCAATGAATGCCGAATGCTTGCATTTGTGACATAGGAAGTTTTTATTTCAACTTTTGGAATATGATCATGTGTTTTAGTTTCTAACTATCCATTGATCTTAAATCTATAAATCATGGAAGGTTTGATAGCTTGTTCCTATGATGGCCAAAAATATGAATAAGTAAGCCTAGGATACTATGTTTCAACTTTCAAAGTATGATCATGGATTTAGAACTCTTAATACCTTGTGATTCTAAACCTAAGAGTCATTGTTAAACAAAGAATATTTTCGTCATCATCCTATGATGGCCGAAACTTAGAGTTTAGGTGCTAGGATGTTTGAGTTTTTATTTTTTCCAAAATGATCATGGACTTGAGATCTATAAGATATTCGGATGCTAAGTCTAAGAGATTGGAGAGTTTAAAGATTTCTAACTTGTTTATTCTATGTTATTAAAGCTAGGATCTATTACTTTCATTTTTCCAAGATGATCGTGGACTTGAGCTCCATAAGATATTTGGATGCAAAGTCTAAGAGATTGGAATGTTTAAGTTTCCATTGTTTTCCAAAATGGTCATGGACTTGAGCTCCATAAGATATTTGGATGCTAAGTCTAAGAGATTGGAAAGTTTAAATATTTATAACCTATAAATCCTATGAAGACCGAACCAAGAAGGTTATGGACCTAGGATACTTTGTTCTTATTTTTCCGAAATGATCATGGTTTTGAGCTCCTTAATACATATGGATGATAAACCTAATAGATTGGAAAGTTTAGTGAATGCTAGCCTATTTTACTTGCCTTGGCCGAATACCCTAAGACTATAACTTAGTGGGATTTTAATTAAACTTTGTTAAATGATCATTGTTTATGAACTCCAAACACTTACGGATCATAAATCCATGTGTTGTATAATTTTCGGGAATCTCTAACCCTAAGAACTAGTCTTGGCCGAACCTATACCTTGTGGTTTAGTATTCTTGTTTGATTTTAACTTGTGATTTTGTGTCCATCACCTTAGACTTCCATCGCGGAGGAAGCAAGGAACTTCGTGGTATACCTCTCCAAGCATCTAATCTCCTTACCTTCACGGAAGGTAAGAGGGGATTGCCTAGTGATATTCAATGACTATATACATGTGTGTATGTGTTTACCTGAGTGATTTGGATATTATTATGATGTGGAGCCAACACTTGAATGACTTGTTTACTTGAACTATTGTGATTATTACTTGAAGTTGATTATTACTTGCCTTAAAGTATTGAGAGTTGTATATATGTGATGAACTGTCGTTAACTGTGATATTATTGTTGAGAATATATTACTGTTGATTGAAGTTTGAGAAGCCGGACTTGAGTCTGTGCTCAATGATTATAAGGATTAAAAGCCTTAATAAGATTTGAATAGAACTTTGAAAGTATTGGTTTCATTTATAAAAGTTCCTTGTTTAAAACGCTTACTTCAAGAGAATGAGATTCTTGTTTTGAAAGGAAACGTTGAAGTATTTTTAAGTCAATAGAAACTACCTTTTTATGATCCAAAGTTTGTACGAGAAAAAACCTTTTTCGAACTCTGTGTTTTATGAAGGAAAAACCCCTTTTAAAATATTTGACTTTATTCCGTCAAGGATTTCAAAAGCAAACAAATTTCCTAATTGTTTTATAAAAGAATTTGTAAAGGAAAAGATTTTCTCATAAATGATTTAGAAACGTTCCGATTACTTGGATAAGCGACCGAGGTTTTGTCTTGGATTTTGATTTTCACTAAGCGAAAAGTAAGCACATGTGAAAGAGAATCTAGTTCGCGAGACGTCGCCTCTAGCATTCAGTTTATGCATGTATTCTGGGGTCCGTGTCAAGAATTATGGACCAAGGGTCCTAATCGTGATATTATGGGCTTGGAGTCCTAATCTTGGAATTGAGGACTGTGTGTCTTAATTTCGGTGTTATGGGCTAGGAGTCCTTATCATGTTGAAATAAAACATGAATAAAATTATAATTGTTTCTACGACCACAACCTTGGACTGCGGCATCGGTCTAAGGTGTTGTGATTGAGCACTCGGACTGCACGTCCTGTGTTATTGATTTTCAAGTAATAAAAATTGTGAATAGTCGTTAGCTTTGGGCTTCGACAACAGAAAAGAGTGAACACAAAGAAAAGTCTCGATAATGAAAAGACTTTTATTCATATGCATTTCCCCTTGGCAGACGTGCTTGAAATGTGGTATTCGATGATGTATACATCCGAATGGCCGTTATAAAGGATTCGTGATGATGTTGATCCGGGTGCATGAGGTGACGGAGACAACTTGCCAATGCGGCATACGAGCCTGATCATCTCTTTCTTTCTTAATGATAAAACGGTGATGGTATCTCATGAGATTAAGTTTAGAGCCTGATGATTGAAGTGTCATGCATTATCTTTATAAAATTGATTGATTCGGGTATGAGACCAACTGAAATAATACTTGTTATTTATCTATGAACATGCTTAAATTATAATATGCCAATGTGTTGTATGTATCATGTATATGGTTGTTGTGTGATATATCCATTTGTCGGTATCTCACTCTTACAGTTATATCAGGTCTCTTCGGGTTTTGCTGTAGTACCTTGGTACTCTAGTATCGATGTTGCAGAGGATTCTTTCTAAGTCACTTGAAGACCTAGTGTTAGAGGTTAGGAAAGCATTATGATTGGGGGTCTCTCCAATGAATATTTGATAGAATGACCAGCTTAGGAGTCTGATTTGGGTTGTATATCTAAAGAGGTCGGTAAATGTAGTGTTATATACATCCATTTGTAGTTTAAACTTCTTCTTTTGAAAATGGAAACTTAGAGAAATGTTGTACGTCATGGTAACTTTGTTACGAATGTGACTTTACATTTTAAATGTATGTATTATGGATTTTAGAGTTATCCTTAAAGAAAAGTTTTATATCCTAGTTTTCTGACTTAAAAGAAAACTAATTTTTTTCCCGGATGCAACCATTAAATTATCTTTATATTTACTTCCGCATGTGTTACATAGTAATACCCAGGGGGTGTTACAGGATCCCGAGGAGGACTTCTATGAGATCATGGAGGAGGATGAGCCTGAGTATTACATTCTGGATCATGACGACGACGATAATTCCATGGATGAGGGCGGCGACGTCATAGACCCATTACCTGATGTCTCGTCTCATGGGAGTTTTTGTGGAGACCCTGCTTGTATCCAGTGTCGGTGACCAGTTTGGAACGTTTTCTGAATAGACTTCCATCTTCTGACTTTCTAGAGTCACTTTTGTGATGTGGTTCCGGACCCTCTTTCCCCATGTTTTTGCTTACTCTTTTCAGTTGTATCTTCTAGATTTCTAACTCCGTTGCAATGGCCTTTGATAAGGCCCTAGCTTATGTACTAGAACTTGGGTCTCACTAGGACATGTTAAGAATATATATATATATATATATATATATATATATATATATATATATATATATATATATATATATATATACATACATATATATATGTGTGTGTGTGTTGCCTCCAATTCATGTTGAGTGCTCATCACTTTTATTTCAATTATCCTTTCCAAAAAAAACTACCGTTTTTAGTGTACTTATCCATTGAGAAAATGATATTTTCCGAAAGTAACCAGCATTGTAATCAGTTTTATTTCCGCAATTGGGTAACCATGTGATGCCGGGTTTAGGGTGTCGCAATGGTCACTAATTAACCCTAGTTAAGTTACTAATTAACTATAGTTACGTTATTATACTATTTTCTAACTTAACCTTGGTCAATTTAACTCAACCGTGGTTATCTTTTAAGATTAAACAACTCATTTTCTCACTTAAACTCCCTCTTGGCCGCAGCTCCCTCCCACTCATAGACACCATTTCACTTCTTTGTTCATCATTTCTCACAAAACACGAAAAACACAAGTTAGGGCTCAAGTTCATTCTTCGTAGGAACTTGCCAAGATCATCATCTTTTCTTCATTTCTCTCACACACATGAGGTAATATGATCATCCATGATCATCTCATTTCATCTTAAGATCTTGTTCTTCCTATTTCATGAGTTTTCCATTCTTAGATCTAGAAGTTCAAATATTTCCAGAAAATCATAGAAAAATCATTTTAATGTGAGATCAATTTCTATGATCTTCATATTACTTCTATTTTCACATCAGTTTTAAAAATAACCGATGTGTAAAATGGGGTTACCACATCAGTTTTTTAAGAAACCGATGTGAAATGTTGGGTTATCACATGGGTTATTTCAGAAACCGATGTGAAAGAGTTTTTTTTTTAAAAAAAATACCCCTTTACAGTAGTGACAGTCTGATAAGCCTCTGGCTTATCTAGTTTTATGACTAGATGAACTAGGGTTTATGTGCAAATTAGTCGAGTTCACTCTCGTTTTCGCCCAAATTTTGCCTTGTTTTGTTCCTAAGTTGGACTTTGACTCGTTTTGTGTCTTTTGTGTAGTTTTTAGCTTATTTTGGATAGAATTATGCTTTTGGTTGCTTTTTGTGTTTTCACGTCAATAAAGTGAAGCTCCGGGAGTCAAGGAAAGCCAAGAAATAGTGGAAATTGCAATTCTGGAGACACTCGCCCCGCGAGTGTCTGAAGACCAGCAAAACAGAGACTATCACGGCATAGCCGTGATTAAGGTCACGGCTGTGACAAATTGAGGTTTGAAGACTCGCCCCGCGAGAGACAGCTCGCCTCGCGAGAGAATGAAGCCTTGGAAGTCAGAGACCATCACGGCCTAGCCGTGATGAAGGTCACAACTTAGAATTGAAGACTCGCCCCGCGAAAGGTGTCTCGCCTCGCGAGTCCCTGAAAACCATGGAAGACAGAGACCGTCACGGCTTAGCCGTGATGTATATCACGGCTGTGACAGATTAGGTTTTGAAGACTCGCCCCGCGAATACAAGATCGCCTCGCAAAAATCCAAAATTTGAAGCGCGCCAATACTAAATTTCGCGTCGCGAGAGTAAGCTCGCCCCGCGAGCTGGCGAGAAATAGAATCCTTATTTAAAGGGCTGTTTCAGATCAGAATGGGGTATCAAGTTGTTAGCCACAGATCAGAACTGTAGTGCGAATCCTTATTTCTGGAGCTGCGTCTCCCTTCTCTATTCTTTTCTTCTTTTAGTTTATTATTATGGAGATTATTGCCGATTGTTTGTGCGTCGTCACGGGCATGAGGAACTAATCCCCTCGTCCGAGGGATCAATGAAGCCACCCATGGCGGTGTAGTGTTCATATGATGTATGTGTTTCTCCCCTCTTTTTAATTGATGATTTCCGATTCTGATTTGAATGCTTGATCATATGTATTGCGTGATTAATCAGTTAAACGTGTTTGATGCCGAACGGCGATTCGCGTTTTAGAACTTGAATCGGGATCGCAAATGTTTTCCAATTCTGAATTGATTGTGCTGATCATATGTGTTGCGTGATTAACTAGTTAACGTGTTTGAGGCCAAACGGCGAGTCGCGTTTTAGAACTTGAATTGGAATCATTAATCTAATAATGAGCACGACTGTGGATTTATTTGATTAGTGCAACCATATAGGGAACAAGGTTTAATAGAATTCGAGATTAGGGTTATGAGACCGAACAAGTAATTAATCCAATCGTCGAATACGTCCTATTGAGCACGACAGTGGATATAGGAGAAATTGGGGGTCCCGGTTGACATTATAATTGAACTTAGGGAGGAATACATCATCACTTGGGTACTATACATGATTGGGTAGGTGGATTTGAGACCTTGGATACTTTAATTTCTGAATTTAATCACCTTAGTTTGAATCTATTTGTTACTTGAATTTTAGATATTAATCTCTCTCGCAAAAGCTTTCTTCGCTTAACTAAACCTATCGAATTTCTCACGAATTGGTAGAATTGGTAGCCCAATCCTTGTGTTCGACCTCGGTAAATTCTTACCATGTTTTTATTACTTGCGACGACCCGGTACACTTGCCGGAGTCACAACAAGTTTTTGGCGCCGTTGCCGGGGATTGGCACAACCAGTTTTCCTAATTTTTAGGAAATTTGATTGATTGGTTAAGCGGTTTTTATTTTTATTTTTCTGTTATTTGTTATTATTTCTCTACTTCTTTGATTCCACTTGGTCTTGCCGTGTTTTTGTATGCGAGGTACCATCTCACAAGAGGACTTGCTATTTGATTCAGAGATCACCAAGACTGAGAAGCGCTTAAGGAAGGAAGTCAGAGAAAGGAAGAGGCTTGAAGCGATTGATTTTGAGGACATGGCTGAAGAAAATCCTCCTCCTCCTCCTCCTCGTTACAAGCCTCTCTTCGAGTACGATCTACCCAGCTTGGGGGATTGTGACTCTTCTATTGTGAGGGGCAACCTGAATACAGACTCTTTCAGAGTGGAAGCTTGTGTCACATTCCAGATCCGCGAGAATCAGTTTGATGGGAGTGGCAAACAGGACCCTCATAGACACATCACTCGCTTCCTTGAAGCTTGTGACCTACAGAAGACAAGAGGAGTCTCACAAGATGAGTTTCGCTTGCAGCTTTTCCCTCTCTCTCTTAGGGATGTCGCTCGCGATTGGGTAGACAACTTGGATAGGAACAGCATCAGAACTTGGGAGCAGATGGCACAGAAGTTCCTAACCAAATATTTCCATCCTCAGAAAGCGGCACAAGCAAGAATAGCCGTTACGTCTTTCAGGCAGACAGAGGATGAAACATATAATGAAGCTTGGGAGAGGTACAATGGCTTATTGAGAAGATGCCCCTCAGCGTTCTTTGACCCGGTCTCTAAAGTTCAGTATTTCTTTAATGGGTTGAGGGGACGCTATCAGATGAACTGTGATGCCGCAGCTGGCGGCTCTTTTTCCTACTTATCAGCTGAGGATGGATGGGCATTGTTAGAGAAGATGTCATATAATGATTACAACCGTGGTAGGGAGACCTCAAGTGGAATCAGTTCTGGGACAATGGAAGCCATTTTAGAGCAAAACAGACTTTTGAAGATGCAGAATGAGGCTTTGTCCGGGAACAAGAGGGTTAATGCGATACACGAGGGAATGCCTCCAGGTTGTGCAAATTGTAATGGAGATCATGACACTCAGATTTGCCCGCTAAATTTCCCTCAGGAACATGTGGACTCTTGCCACAACTTTTATGACACTGTGCCCCAGAATAACTATCAGAGGAACAGACAAAATGACTACAATCAGAATCATAATAGGGGGTACATGAGGAGAGACCATCCGGGTTTCGCTTGGAGTAATGCTAATGGTGGTCTAGCCGGTCAACAACCTCCTCAGCAGAATTGGCAACAACCTCAGCAGGGTATAAGGCCGAACATTGGAATTCAAAGAGTGTGCAATACCCAAGCAGCTCTTCCAGGGCCTAATCAGTTGCAAATAACAGATGGTGGAAGACAACCGTGGGAGCTGGCTTTTGAGAAGTTGTCAACCTTTACAAGCACATCTTTTGAGAAGGTGAACACTGCCATTGACAAGTTGGCGACTCATACAGGATCGGCAATTCAGAATTTGGAGACACAAATAGCGCAGCTCGCGAAGCAATTAAATGAGCGTCTTCTAGGCACTCTCCCAGGTAATACCGAGAACAACCCCAAGGGACAATGCACTGTCATATCTACTAGAAGCGGAAGGGTGTTGGAACCTAACAGGGGTAAAACTAGTTCTCAGGATGACAAGGCCCCGGAACAACCACACATTGAGGAAGAGCAACCTGAAAAAGAAAAGTTGGCAAGCGACTAGGCACCTGAGCAAGGGGGTAGGCTGAAACTTGTAGATGAAGAGTTCCGAAAGAAGAAGTGGGTTGAACCCCAAGACCTCCCGCCCTACATGAAGGTACCGTATCCTGAAAGATTGAAGAAGCCTCAACAGGATAAGCAATTCAATAAGTTCCTTGATGTCTTCCGAAAACTTCAGATTAACATTCCATTTGCGGAAGCCTTGGAACAGATGCCATCATATGCTCGGTTTATGAAGGAACTTCTCACTAAGAAGCGGAGGATTGTGGATGAAGAAACGGTTGCTTTGACCGAGGAGTGTAGTGCCATTCTTCAACGGAAACTGCCTCCGAAGTTGAAGGATCCTGGTAACTTCTCGATACCATGCACCATTGGGGGAATGACCTTCGGAAAGGCATTATGTGATCTAGGGGCAAGCATCAACTTGATGCCCCTCTCGATGATGAAGAGGCTAGGGATCAAAGAAGTAAAGGATACGCGAATGTCACTCCAACTGGCCGATCGTTCTATCAAATATCCCTATGGAGTAGTCGAAGACTTGCTCGTGAAAGTTGACAAGTTCATATTCAGTAAATGTAGCATTATATACATCCATCTGTAGTTTAAACTTTTTCTTTCGAAAATGGAAACATAGAGAAATGTTGTACATCATGGTAACTTTTTTACGAATGTGACTTTACGTTTTAAATGTATGTATTATGGATTTTAGAGTTATCCTTAAAGAAAAATTTTACACCCCGGTTTTCTGATTTAAAAGAAAACTATTTTTTTCCCGAAGAAACCATCAAATTATCTTTTAATTTACTTCCGCATGTGTTACGGAGTAACACCCAGGGGGTGTTACAGGTGGTATCAGAGCTGGTCGAGTCTTTCGAGATCTTTGGGGATTAGGTCTGTTAAGTTTTTGTTGTGTGATCTCTACTTGGCTCTTGTTTGAATTGTTTCTTGTTGAAGCAATGTGTGTTGACGCACAAGTATATGTTTTATTGATGGTTTTCCAAGGGTTTTATGTCCTGAGAGACCTTAGATCTTGAATGTTACTTGGGTTCGGATATGTGATCAGCCTCTGGATCGACTAGTTTTTGACTAGTAAAGCCCATGGTTTTATTCGAGTTTAATCTCGTTTTCGCCCAAATTAGACTTGATTGTCCTAAAGCATCATTTTGAGTCTCTAAAGTAGTTTTAGGGTAATTTAGTTGATTTAGAGTCAAATAAAGCACTTACTGCTATTTCTTGTTTTCGGGTAAATAAGAAAAGCAATTCTGGGAAGATTCGCCTCGCGAGCAGCTACTCGCCTCGCGAGCCTGAAGACCAGCACGAGCAGCAACAGTCACCATCTCTAGCTCGCCTCGCGAATCATGTTTCGCCTCGCTAGAAATCCAAACACTGAAGGACTGTTCATAAGATTCGCCTCGCGAAACATGTTTCGCCACGCGAGCGACCGCAACCCAGAATCTGTCTTTATAGTCTGTTTTATGGCAGAACTGAGGGGTTCTGATCAATCTTCTTTTCTTTTCATTTGTGACGGCTGCGAATTAGTTCCTAGGGTTTTTATGATCTATTTGATGGAGAACTAATCGCCAAGGATTGATCTATTGTAATCGGTTTCCACCACGCTTGAGGTTCTATTGATTCCCAATTTAATTACTTTTCTCTTTCAATATTTGTTCTATATATTCTGTTTGCTTAATTCAGAATTGTATAGAGTATGTATTGATTTGTTTCGATGATTGTGTGTTCCTAAACTTAATCGCGTTTGCTTAATTCGCGTGCATTCAATTCGTGTTTGCTTAATTCACGAAGGGCTTAATCCGTTTGCTTAATTCGGAATTAGGAACATACGTCTCGTAGCGTCGGTTTCGCTTGTTAATTGACGCTACAATCGAAAAGAGATTAGAATCCACTTAGGGCATGGAATTATATGAACCAATGATAGTGGGAAACCGAAAGCAGTAGGTTGATCGTTTTTAGCTATTTGATAGTTATTTAGTTTGCATAGTTTTCTGCTCTGTTTTCTTTATTTAATTTCAAATCCAAAACCCCCCAAATCTGACTTTTTCTGTTAACAACAACCCAAGAGTCCTTGTGAGATGATACTCGAGTTGTCTCCCCCTAACTACATATTTTTACAAACCGCTCGCATTTTGATGCGTGCGCGACAGCGCGTCAAAAATTGGCGTCGTTGTCGGGGACTCTTGTTGTTATTAACAGGAAAAAAAAAACATTTTGCTGAATTGGTCTGGTTGTGAATCTACCCATGGATGATTACATGAAAGGTTATATGCCTAATGTTAATTATGAACCACCATGCATATATTATCCTGACTCTCCTGGTTTAATACACCGGTTCCAATGTTTAGTGGTATTGCAGGTGAGAATCCACTGAAGCATCTAAAAGAATTCCAAGTTACTTGTTCTACACTTTTGAGACCTGAAGGATTAACGGAAGACCATATCAAGATGAGAGCCTTCCCATTCTCACTTGAAGGTGCTGCAAGAGATTGGTTGTATTGTCTTGAGCCGAATTCCATCTCAACCTGGTTTGATTTGAAGAAAGTCTTCCTAGTGAGATACTTTCCTGCCTTCAGAGCTGCATCAATCAGGCGAGAGATATTTGGTAATAGACAAGTTAATGAATCACCTCAAGCATATACAGCCAATATTTACAATCAAGGCAACAATCAGAACAAGCACAATATTCTTGAACCTTCCACTGATGAGTACCACCCCAGCTGGGGAAACCATCCAAACCCTTGGTATGGGGACTCACCCACGCAACAACAACTGATGTTACCGCTGACACTACCACAGAACTCTCCCCAGGTGACCACCTCTTCACCTTCCGGACCTTCACTAGAGGACATGATCAAGCAAATGGCTGGACAAAACCTTCACTTTCAGCAGCAAGTTGGACAGTCTCAGCAGCGAACGAATGCTAGTGTTCAGGCCATGCAGACACAGATTGCACAGCTTGCCACTTCAATGAATGCCATGCAACAAGCTCAAGGATCAGAACCCTTGACTAAGGAAATTGAGAGGAAGAGGCATATAGAGGACATCCATTCCGCCATGCTAGAGGATGATGAAGAAATTCTGGAATTAGATGATTATGCATGTGTCAATTGTGATGGGAGAAATACTTGTGTGGTGCGTGCTGAGGTTACTGCATATACAGAAGGTGATGAATCTGGTAATGCAGTGGATGGGAATTGTGCAGAAGATGAAGCAGCACCAGAGACCCTCTCTACCTATTTGCCACCTCCCCCTGTGGAGCCACCAGTGATGGAGTTCAAGCCTCTGGATTTTGCACCCTTGGATATGAAGACACTATGGCCAGTCCAAGAGGTTGAACCCCACTTTTATTGGGAGGACTTTGTTGAGCAGGAGGTCAACTTTGACCCAAGAGGGAGCGAGAAGTCCGCCGTACTTGGCGGAGTTACCAAAATTTTCAAGTGCTCACCTCCATATCAAGGCTGCAAGTTAAGGGACCATGGAATAAGTTTCCGTCCCGTGTCTATCATTTGGGCCTTATGCTACAAGCCATGGGATCCGGGAGGATCATATCGCACTTTGAGCATTCCGTGGCCCCTGTATCACAGACAGTGGGATCCTGGTGGAACCACCTCCATGAGTTCTTCTAAACCTTACTCTTTTTAATTATCCTTGCTTTGTTTTTGTTTCTTTTCTTTTAGCTCCTGAATAATTTGAGAAGATCAAGGGTTTGTGTGTTGAGTCTTGTGTCGGCAAGCTTGATTGGGTTTTGTTGAATTTGCATAGATTGATTGCATGATATATATTGACTGTTGATGATTTTCCCCTAGGTCTTGAAATTGAAAATTTGATCCCCATGTGAAAAATTGAAAATTGAACTTTGAGATAGTTCATTATGATTGTATGATTTATGATAAGTTTGGGGTGATAGGGTGCACACAATAGGGATTGAATCTCGGTCAAACAATTTGCAAAAATGTCCAGGTGAGGATTTGAGCCTCCAGCATGTTTTTAACTGTGTGAATCACTTTTGAGCTGCACTTTCCCGAATTTGCTTGAATCTCTTTATGGTTTGCATGTTTATTTGTTTGCATCAAATGATTTAGGCAGATTTTCTATGTAAATAACCACTTGGCCTAAATTGAACCATTCCAAATGCATGTTCCCTAGTTAGCCCCTTTGAGCCTAATTAGCTCCTTTGAGCCTAATTAGCCTATTGCTTCTTGATAACCCTATGTTACAAGCCAAAAATCTGAAAAACCATGTTAACCCGATCTTAGGATTAGGAGAGCATTGAAGCGTAGCAAGAGAAAGGTTTGTAAGAAACTAAGTTTAGGGTGGCTACAAGGATGTGACATGTCATTCTGGGGTGAGAAAAAGAAAAAAAAATAATCAAAAGGTTGGAGCCAAAGGCTTAAAAAAAATGAGAGAAAAAAAAAGTGTAAAAATGTTTAAAAAAAAAGGTATTAGAAGAAAAGGTTGTAGTCACCAGAAGCATAAAGAAAAAAAATGGAAAAAGGAACTTGAGTGGAAATTCAATGTATCAAATGTTCATGCTCTCTTAGTTCCTAGGGACTTAAGCCTAGTACCTTTGTATATCCTACCTTTAGCCAGGCCCCATTACAACCTTAAAAGACATTTTGATGTTGCATGCATGTTTTCGTGGGAACCTTGATTGAGATGAAAATCAAATTCATGGGAAGTGCTCTTAAAAGTGAAATTGAGTAGCCTAGACAAACTGAGCGAATGAGTGAAACACTAAATGCCCTTGTGAGGAAGGCGATTGTTTGAAATTGGTGATCTCCCTTTTGTGTGTAACTTGGATTCCCAACTTAGATTAATGACTTCATGAATGGTAGAATTCTCAATGCTTAAAGTAGATGAATGTGGGGTTTGCATTGTTGAAAAGGGGGGAAACATTGAAGAGAAATTGTTTTGTTGAAATTGCTTGAAATTTGTGTGAATTTGGTTGAACCTTTGAGCTTGCCAAGTTTGAGTCCTTTTTGAGTTTTAGTTTGCTTGGGGACAAGCAAAGTTTAAGTTTGGGGTATTTTGATCAGCCTCTGGCTTGACTAGTTTTTGACTAGTAAAGTCCATGGTTTTATTCGAGTTTAATCTCGTTTTCGCCCAAATTAGACTTGAGTGTCCTAAAGCATCATTTTGAGTCTCTAAAGTAGTTTTAGGGTAATTTAGTTGATTTAGAGTCAAATAAAGCACTTACTGCTATTTCTTGTTTTCAGGTAAATAAGAAAAGCAATTCTGGGAAGATTCGCCTCGCGATCAGCTACTCGCCTCGCGAGCCGGAAGACCAGCACGAGCAGCAACAGTCACCCTCTCTGGCTCGCCTCGGTAAAAATCCAAACACTGAAGGACTGTTCATAAGATTCGCCTCGCGAAACATGTTTCGCCTCGCGAGCGACCGCAACCCAGAATCTGTCTTTATAGTCTGTTTTAGGGCAGAACTGAGGGGTTCTGATCAATCTTCTTTTCTTTTCATTTGTGACGGCTGCGAATTAGTTCCTAGGGTTTTTATGATGTATTTGATGGAGAACTAATCGCCAAGGATTGATCTATTGTAATCGGTTTCCACCACACTTGAGGTTCTATTGATTCCCAATTTAATTGCTTTTCTCTTTCAATATTTGTTCTATATATTCTGTTTGCTTAATTCAGAATTGTATAGAGTATGTATTGATTTGTTTTGGTGATTGTTTGTTTCTAAACTTAATCGCGTTTTCTTAATTCACGTGCGTTCAATTCGTGTTTGCTTAATTCACGAAGGGCTTAATCCGTTTGCTTAATTCGGAATTAGGAACATACGTCTCGTAGCGTCGGTTTCGTTTGTTAATTGACGCTACAATCGAAAAGAGATTAGAATCCGCTTAGGGCATGGAATTATATGAACCAATGGTAGTGGGAAACCAAAAGCAGTAGGTTGATCGTTTTTAGCTATTTGATAGTTATTTAGTTTGCATAGTTTTCTGCTCTGTTTTCTTTATTTAATTTCAAATCCAAAACCCCCCAAATCTGACTTTTTCTGTTAACAACAACCCAAGAGTCCTTGTGAGACGATACTCGAGTTGTCGCCCCCGAACTACATATTTTTACAAACCGCTCGCATTTTGACGCGTGCCCGACAGCGCATCAAAAATTGGCGCCGTTGCCGGGGACTCTTGTTGTTATTAACAGAAAAAAAAAATCATTTTGCTGAATTGGTCTGGTTGTGAATCTACCCATGGATGATTACATGCAAGGTTATATGCCTAATGTTAATTATGAACCACCATGCATATATTATCCTGACTCTCCTGGTTTAATACACCGGTTGCCAATGTTTAGTGGTCTTGCAGGTGAGAATCCCCTGAAGCATCTAAAAGAATTCCAGGTTGCTTGTTCTACACTTTTGAGAACTGAAGGATTAATGGAAGACCATATCAAGATGAGAGCCTTCCCATTCTCACTTGAAGGAGCTGCAAGGGATTGGTTGTATTGTCTTGAGCCGAATTCCATCTCAACCTGGTTTGATTTGAAGAAAGTCTTCCTAGTGAGATATTTTCCTGCCTTCAGAGCTGCATCAATCAGGTGAGAGATATTTGGTAATAAACAAGTTAATGAATCACCTCAAGCATATACAACCAATATTTACAATCAAGGCAACAACCAGAACAGGCACAACATTCTTGAACCTTCCACTGATGAGTACCACCCCAGCTGGGGAAACCATCCAAACCCTTGGAATGGGGACTCACCCACGCAACAACAACTGATGTTACCGCTGACACCACCACAGAACTCTCCCCAAGTGACCACCTCTGCACCTTCCGGACCTTCACTAGAGGACATGATCAAGTAAATGGCTGGACAAAACCTTCAGTTTCAGCAGCAAGTTGGACAGTCTCAGCAGCGAATGGATGCTAGTGTTCAGACCTTGCAGACACAGATTGGACAGCTTGCCACTTCAATGAATGCCATGCAACAAGCTCAAGGATCAGAACCCTTGACTAAGGAAATTGAGAGGAAGAGGCATATAGAGGACATCCATTCCGCCATGCTAGAGGATGATGAAGAAATTCTGGAATTAGATGATTCCATTGGCTCCTATGCATGTGTCAATTGTGATGGGAGAAATACCTGTGTGGTGCGTGCTGAGGTTACTGCATATACAGAAGGTGATGAATCTGGTAATGCAGTGGATGGGAATTGTGCAGAAGATGAAGCAGCACCAGAGACCCTCTCTACCTATTTGCCACCTCCCCCTGTGGAGCCACCAGCGATGGAGTTCAAGCCTCTGGATTTTGCACCCTTGGATATGAAGACACTATGGCCAGTCCAAGAGGTTGAATCCCACTTTTATTGGGAGGACTTTGTTGAGCAGGAGGTCAACTTTGACCCAAGAGGGAGCGAGAAGTCCGCCGCACTTGGCGGAGTTACCATAATTGTCAAGTGCTCACCTCCATATCAAGGCTGCAAGTTAGGGGACCATGGAATAAGTTTCCGTCCCGTGTCTATCATCTGGGCCTTATGCTACAAGCCATGGGATCCGGGAGGATCATATCGCACTTTGCGCATTCCGTGGCCCCTGTATCACAGACAGTGGGATCCTTGTGGAACCACCTCCAGGAGTTCTTCTAAACCTTACTCTTTTTAATTATCCTTGCTTTGTTTTTGTTTCTTTTCATTTAGCTCCTGAATAATTTGAGAAGATCAAGAGTTTGTGTGTTGAGTCTTGTGTCGGCAAGCTTGATTGGGTTTTGTTGAATTTGCATAGATTGATTGCATGATATATGTTGACTGTTGATGATTTTCCCCTAGGTCTTGAAATTGAAAATTTGATCCCCATGTGAAAAATTGAAAATTGAACTTTGAGATAGTTCATTATGATTGTATGATTTATGATAAGTTTGGGGTGATAGGGTGCACACAATAGGGATTGAATCTCGGTCAAACAAATTGCAAAAATGTCTAGGTGAGGATTTGAGCCTCCAACATGTTTTTAACTGTGTGAATCACTTTTGAGCTGCACTTTCCCGAATTTGCTTGAATCTCTTTATGGTTTGCATGTTTATTTGTTTGCATCAAATGATTTAGGTAGATTTTCTTTGTAAATAACCACTTGTCCTAAATTGAACCATTCCAAATGCATGTTCCCTAGTTAGCCCCTTTGAGCCTAATTAGCCTATTGCTTCTTGATAACCCTATGTTACAAGCCAAAAATCTGAAAAACCATGTTAACCCGATCTTAGGATTAGGAGAGCATGGAAGCGTAGCAAGAGAAAGGTTTGTAAGAAACTAAGTTTGGGGTGGCTACAAGGATGTGACATGTCATTCTGGGGTGAGAAAAAGAAAAAAAAAATAATCAAAAGGTTGGAGCCAAAGGCTTAAAAAAAAGAGAGAAAAAAAAAAGAAAAGTGTAAAAATGTTATAAAAAAAAGGTATTAGAAGAAAAGGTTGTAGTCACCAGAAGCATAAAGAAAAAAAATTGGAAAAAGGAACTTGAGTGGAAATTCAATGTATCAAATGTTCATGCTCTCTTAGTTCCTATGGACTTAAGCCTAGTACCTTTGTATATCCTACCTTTAGTCGGGCCCCATTACAACCTTAAAAGACCTTTTGATGTTGCATGCATGTTTTCGTGGGAACCTTGATTGAGATGAAAATCAAATTCATGGGAAGTGCTCTTAAAAGTGAAATTGAGTGAAAGGTTGATAGCCTAGACAAACTTTGCGAATGAGTGAAACACTAAATGCCCTTGTGAGGAAGGCGATTGTTTGAATTTGGTGATCTCCCTTTTGTGTGTAACTTGGATTCCCAACTTAGATTACTGACTGCATCAATGGTAGAATTCTCAATGTTTAAAGTAGATGAATGTGGGGATTGCATTGTTTAAAAGGGGGGAAACATTGAAGAGAAATTGTTTTGTTAAAATTGCTTGAAATTTGTGCGAATTTGGCTGAACCTTTGAGCTTGCCAAGTTTGAGTCCTTTTTGAGTTTTAGTTTGCTTGGGGACAAGCAAAGTTTAAGTTTGGGGTATTTTGATCAGCCTCTGGCTCGACTAGTTTTTGACTAGTAAAGTCCATGGTTTTATTCGAGTTTAATCTCGTTTTCGCCCAAATTAGACTTGATTGTCCTAAAGCATCATTTTGAGTCTCTAAAGTAGTTTTAGGGTAATTTAGTTGATTTAGAGTCAAATAAAGAACTTACTGCTATTTCTTGTTTTCGGGTAAATAAGAAAAGCAATTCTGGGAAGATTCGCCTCGCGAGCAGCTACTCGCCTCGCGAGCCTGAAGACCAGCACGAGCAGCAACAGTCACCATCTCTAGCTCGCCTCGCGAATCATGTTTCGCCTCGCTAGAAATCCAAACACTGAAGGACTGTTCATAAGATTCGCCTCGCGAAACATGTTTCGCCACGCGAGCGACCGCAACCCAGAATCTGTCTTTATAGTCTGTTTTATGGCAGAACTGAGGGGTTCTGATCAATCTTCTTTTCTTTTCATTTGTGACGGCTGCGAATTAGTTCCTAGGGTTTTTATGATCTATTTGATGGAGAACTAATCGCCAAGGATTGATCTATTGTAATCGGTTTCCACCACGCTTGAGGTTCTATTGATTCCCAATTTAATTACTTTTCTCTTTCAATATTTGTTCTATATATTCTGTTTGCTTAATTCAGAATTGTATAGAGTATGTATTGATTTGTTTCGATGATTGTGTGTTCCTAAACTTAATCGCGTTTGCTTAATTCGCGTGCATTCAATTCGTGTTTGCTTAATTCACGAAGGGCTTAATCCGTTTGCTTAATTCGGAATTAGGAACATACGTCTCGTAGCGTCGGTTTCGCTTGTTAATTGACGCTACAATCGAAAAGAGATTAGAATCCACTTAGGGCATGGAATTATATGAACCAATGATAGTGGGAAACCGAAAGCAGTAGGTTGATCGTTTTTAGCTATTTGATAGTTATTTAGTTTGCATAGTTTTCTGCTCTGTTTTCTTTATTACTTTCAAATCCAAAACCCCCCAAATCTGACTTTTTCTGTTAACAACAACCCAAGATTCCTTGTGAGACGATACTCGAGTTTTCGCCCCCTAACTACATATTTTTACAAACCGCTCGCATTTTGACGCGTGCCCGACAGCGTGTCAATATGACATTCGATTATCCTTGTGAATCGTGTCAGACATTCAAAACAAGGTGCTTGTGTAAATGGTTTTTCCGGGAGTGTTCCCTGGAAATGTTCTAGGTTTATGGTTAGCAAAGGACATTGATTTTAGACCGAGTGTTTTCCTTGTGAAGCACCAATGTTGTGTGAAGGCTCATGTCACTGTGTGGATTTCTGACAACTAAGTAAAAGGACGAATTATGAACAAGTATTCTCTGACTTTGGTAGTTGATTTGGTAAATCAATTGTGAGGAGTTGTCGTCTACTCAAAGATCGACTTGAAGATGAGTTATTACCAGATTGGAGTGATGACCTATCTAAGATTTTGCGTCGTCAACTCAGTTTATGAAGAAAGATCAACCCTTTGTATGTTTGATAGATTGATTAAGTTGTCCGGGATCATACCCAATTCAAGGTGGTCATACTAAGCATGGCTAGAAATACTTGTATGTTGGTTGGAACCAAGACGAATCGAGTGGATTTTCGATCTTGGGTGAGTGTCTCGTGATTAAGGAACTCTTCACTGTACCCTTTGATTATCTTGTATTTGTCAGTTGACATTTATTTCTCAAATCCTATGATTGTATGAGACAATCACAACGGTGAAGTTTGTATGTGCCAGACAAATTTTCTAATTTTAATTTAAATCTGTCAGGACTCATGAATTAGTTATGCTAATTCATAAATTTCCAGTTATTCATTTCTTTGTTTGTGAGAAGTCGTACTCACACTTCTAAATAATCCTCGATGTATTAGACATTTGAGTGAATTGATGTAACGGAATCCATTGGTCTGAATACTTTCACATTTTGTTCAGAGAAGTGGTTATGAATATTTCTTGAGTTATAACATAGAGAATTTCGTGATAGCAGAAGTTTCTTGGTGAAACTTAGTTTTGTCGTTTCTACTTTTGGTAGAGGTGAAAGTCATCGTTTTGTAAATTCTTTGTACTAAGAATAAGAATTAATCCTCTTTGGATTAGAAATTATTCACCCTTGATTCCTTGAATCCGCTGGAAGATTCTTGTGGAAGAATGAACTTTATTAGATTCATGTTTGTAAATGTGTATTGATCATGGATTTTTACACCCACGAACCTGATGGAAGGATCTTTTTCCATACTGGATGTTCATGTATCCTTCAAATTAATGAAATTCTTTTCTATGCTTTTGTGAAAGTGAAATCAATAAAATTTTCTTTTCTTGAGAAATTCTTTTATGATCACCAAGGTCATGTCTTATTGCGGTCCGAAAGTACTTGTCGTCGTTGATCATCTTAGTTCTACGTATTCTCCAAATGTCGTCGATGTGTGACCTATCTCATCAGTCATGAGTTGGGTATCTCCACATCAAGATTTCAGAGTTAGTCGAGTACAGTGAAAAAGGGATAGTCTAACAATTGAGACCTTCCTTGTTAAGATATTGGCAGTCCTTGAATCTTTGTTATGAGTCTGCTGAAGACCTACATGAGTCTTGTTTGAATTCGAGTGATCGTGGATCGACTGGTGAAGTCTACACCCTTCTTACAAGTTAAGATCCACTATGCAGTGGAGGAGTAAACCGAATAATGTATCAGAGGATTGTTCAGACTTCATGGAGTATCTTCAAGTGTTGTTTCAGATGAAAAACGGAAGTTTATCAATGTGTGTCGGTTAAGTTTGCTTTAAGTGTTGAGGACTAAGTTGAGGCTAAGTCCAACAGATCATCCTCAACGGGATGGATAAGTAATGAGATGACCTATCCTTAGCAGGTTATAGTGTGGTACCTAATTTTTGTCATCTTTATGGTAGGACAAACCAGAGTTGATAGGAGCTTCGTTAATGTATATATGTGAATGGTACTATGAGAACCCTTAAGTTCAACATCATTGAGTGAGATTATTACAATGGACCTTATCATGATCGAGGCAGATATATCATTAAAGGAATTTAGAGTAGTGATCAACGTTTATGGTTAATGTTGACTTCATGAGTCCGAGGATTAACGGAAAAATATCTATAGTAGTTTTCCTTAAGCTGAACGAAAATAGTAAATAGGAGTTCTTGATAAACTAAGTTGTGAGAAGAGTTTGAGAGCTCTGTTTTAGAGTTTGAAAGGTCTGACCGTGATGAAATTTGGAGTGGTGGGATAAGTCCAAAGAAACCTAAGACTACAATTGTGTGCTTTGGGTTGAAAGTTGATATATGTGGTAGAGTTAATGTTGAACTTGATGTTTGTCGTGAGGATAAGGTTTTGAAGAAGTTTTGCTAGCGGACTATTTTTGAGGCAAGAAGTGATTAAGTTTTGATTTTACTCTTCATGTGAGAAGAATGTAAATCTTAGATGGAATCTTGGTGTTAACCATGAGAGTTAAGGATGTAAAGATTTTTTTTTTTTGGATTAGTATTTCCGGAATAAGAGTATGAATTGGGGAAAATCCATTTGATGTTGAGGATGAAGAGAACGAAGAATAAGTATGAATATCGCTATGAAGTCAAATCATCTAAGGAAAAGTAAATACAGGAAGTACGATGTAGGATCTTGGGATTTGGATATCACTGCAAGAACCAATCTGGTTTCGAGTTACGTATTTTCGAGGACAAGATGGAGTTACAATATCCTAAGTTATTTCCAGGTACGTAATTTCGAGGATGAAATTCTTTTTAGAGGGGTAGTATTGTAACACCCTGTTTTTCCTATGCTTTCTGTAGCAGTAAATACATATTTAAATCTGTTTATTTTTGATTAAACTCATAGGATGATTTTAATTAAACTAAAATCATTTTCTTGTGTTGTTATATCATATGAAGTCAAGGTAAAATTTTCGGTTGAAAATTCAGACGGAAGCCGGTCTGCGTTTTCACTGCCGGTACAAGCTTACTGTGCAGAAAATGTAATTCTGACCCGTGAACGAGACAGTTAGTGTTTTTATTATGTTTCCTTCAACTGTGGTTATTTTGAAAGTTTTCGTTCAAAAATAAAATAAAATATTTTATTCGGGCGAGAACGTCAAAAGAATTACGATCGGAAATACAACCGGGTATGAAATGGAGCAGATTAGGGAACATAAAAGAAGTAAGGAGACATGATGAAAGAGGCTATGACACACTCCAAAAGTGTAATCATCACACTTTTCAAATTATAATACTATTCTAATCCAAAAAGTCATTTCTCTCTCTTCTCCCATCCTATCAAGCATTAAACCACCAAGCTTGCTCAACAAGCTCTCCCTCACTTCCCTTGGAGCCATGGACTTCCTCCCCCTCTCTATATATATCCCTCTCATTTTCACTTCATCATCTTCCTTCTTCAAACTCCATTAAACCTTCATCTTCTTCCTTTCTTCTAAAAGTTCAAGCTCTTAAAGCTTTGGTTTTTATTCATCTTTTCTACTTAAGTTCTTCATTAAAGTTCTTCCTTATAATAAGGGTAATGCGCTCATATGAATCTTTTTGCAAGTTTCATCTTTTATTTCTTAGTTTACTTTATGTGTTCTTTATATGCTTTAAACTTCTAAAATCTCTCTAAAATGGTAGAAAACTCCTTTTGAGTTGAAACCACTTTCTATTGTCTTGTATTAACTTATATTTTCACATACTAAGATGTTGTGTAAAACAAAAATCTCTACCCATCTCTTCCAATGAAGGCCGAATGCTTGCATTTGTGACCTAGGAGGTTTTTGTTTCAACTTTTGGAATATGATCATGTGTTTGAGTTTCTAACTATCCATTGATCTTAAATCTATAAATCATGGAAGGTTTGATAGCTTGTTCCTATGATGGCCCAAAATATGAATAAGTAAGCCTAGGATACTATGTTTCAACTTTCAAAGTATGATCATGGATTTAGAACTCTTAATACCTTGTGATTCTAAACCTAAGAGTCATTGTTAAACAAAGAATATTTTCCTCATCATCCTATAATGGCCGAAACTTAGAGTTTAGGTGCTAGGATGTTTGACTTTTTATTTTTTCCAAAATGATCATGTACTTGAGCTCCATAAGATATTTGGATGCTAAGTCTACGAGATTGGAGAGTTTAAGGATTTCTAACTTGTTTATTCTATGTTATTAAAGCTAGGATGTATTGCTTTCATTTTTCCAAGATGATCATGGACTTAAGCTCCATAAGATATTTGGATGCAAAGTCTAAGAGATTGGAATGTTGAAGTTTCCATTGTTTTCCAAAATGATCATGGACTTGAGCTCCATAAGATATTTGTATGCTAAGTCTAAGAGATTGGAAAGTTTAAATATTTCTAACCTATAAATCCTATGAAGGCCGAACCTAGAAGGTTGTGGACCTAGGATACTTTGTTCTTATTTTTCCAAAATGATCATGGTTTTGAGCTCCTTAATACATATGGATGCTAAACCTAAGAGATTGGAAATTTTAGTGAATGCTAGCCTATTTTACTAGCCTTGGCCGAATACCCTAAGATTATAACTTAGTGGGATTTAAATTCAACTTTTTTAAATGATCATTGTTTATGAACTCCTAACACTTAAGGATCATAAATCCATGAGTTGTATAATTTTCGGGAATCTCTAACCCTAAGAACTAGTCTTGGCCGAACCTATACCTTGTGGTTTAGTGTTCTTGTTTGATTTTAACTTGTGATTTTGTGTCCATCACCTTAGACTTCCATCGCAGAGGAAGCAAGGACGTTCGTGGTATACCTCTCCAAGCATCTAATCTCCTTACCTTCACGGAAGGTAAGAGGGGATTGCCTAGGGATATTCAATGACTATATGCATGTGTGTATGTGTTTACCTGAGTGATTTGGATATTATTTTGATTTGGAGCCAACACTTGAATGACTTGTTTACTTGAACTATTGTGATTATTACTTGAAGTTGATTATTACTTGCCTTAAAGTATTGAGAGTTGTATATATGTGATGAACTGTCATTAACTGTGATATTATTATTGAGAATATATTACTGTTGATTGCAGTTTGAGAAGTCGGACTTGAGTCTGTGCTCAATGATTATAAGGATTAAAAGCCTTAATAAGCTTTGAATAGAACTTTGAAAGTATTGGTTTCATTTATAAAAGTTCCTTGTTTAAAACGTTTACTTCAAGAGAATGAGATTCTTGTTTTGAAAAGAAACGTTGAAGTATTTTTAAGTCAATAGAAACTACCTTTTTATGATCCAAAGTTTGTACGAGAGAAAACCTTTTCCGAACTATGTGTTTTATGAAGGAAAAACCCCTTTTAAAATATTTGACTTTATTCCATCAAGGATTTCAAAAGCAAACGAATTTCCTAATTGCTTTATAAAAGAATTTGTAAAGGAAAAGATTTTCTCCTAAATGATTTAGAAACGTTCCGGTTACTTGGATAAGTGACCGAGGTTTTGTTTTGATTTTTGATTTTTCACTGAGAGAAAAGTAAGCACATGTGAAAGAGAATATAGTTCGCGAGACGTCGCCTCTAGCATTCTGTTTTATGCACGTGGTCTGGGATCCATGTCAAGAATTATGGACCAAGGGTCCTAATCGTCATATTATGGGCTAGGAGTCCTAATCTTGGAATTGAGGACTATGTGTCCTAATTTCGTTGTTATGGCCTAGGAGTCCTTATCATGTTGAAATAAAACATGGATAAAATTATAATTGTTTCTACGACCACAACCTAGGACTGCGACATCGGTCTAAGGTGTTGTGATTGAGCACTCGGACTGCGCGTCCTGTGTTATTGATTTTCAAGTAATGAAAATTGTGAATAGTCATTAGCTTTAGGCTTCGACAACGGAAAATAGTGAACACAAAGAAAAGTCTCGATAATGAAAAGAATTTTATTCATATGCATTTCCCCTTAGCAGACATGCTTGAGTTACCGAATACCCACTTAAGATGTGGTATTCGACGATGTATACATCCGAATGGCCGTTATAAGGGATTCGTGATGATGTTGATCCGGGTGCGTGAGGTGATGGAGACAACTTGCCAATGCGGCATACGAGCCTGATCAACTCTTTCTTTCTTAATGATAAAACGGTGATGGTATCTCATGATATTAAGTTTAGAGACTGATGATTGAAGTGTCATGCATTATCTTTATAAAATTGATTGATTCGGGTATGAGACCCACTGAAATAATACTTGTTGTTTATCTATGAATATGCTTAAATGCTAATATGCCAATTTGTTGTATGTATCATGTATATGGTTGTTGTGTGATATATCCATTTGTCGGTATCTCACTCTTACAGTTATATCAGGTCTCTTCGGGTTTTGCTGTAGTACCTTGGTACTCTAGTATCGATGTTGCAGAGGATTCTTTCTAAGTCACTTGAAGACCTAGTGTTAGAGGTTGAGAAAGTATTTTGATTGGGGGTCTCTCCAATGAATATTTGATAGAATGACCAGCTTAGGAGTCTGAGTTGGGTTGTATATCTAAAGAGGTCGGTAAATGTAGTGTTATATACATCCATCTGTAGTTTAAACATTTTCTTTCGAAAATGGAAACTTAAAGAAATGTTGTACGCCATGGTAACTTTGTTACGAAGGTGACTTTAAGTTTTAAATGTATGTATTATGGATTTTAGAGTTATCCTTAAAGAAAAGTTTTATATCCTAGTTTTCTGACTTAAAAGAAAACTAATTTTTTTTCCATAAGCAGCCAGCAAATTATCTTTAAATTTGCTTCCGCATGTGTTACGTAGTAATACCCAGAGGGGTGTTACAGGATCCCGCGGAGGACTTCTATGAGATCATGGAGGAGGATGAGCCTGAGTATTACGTTCTGGATCATGATGACGACGATAATTCCATTGATGAGGGCGGCGACGTCATAGACCCATTACCTGATGTCTCGTCTCATGAGAGTTTTTGTGGAGACCCTGCTTGTAGCCAGTGTCAGTGACCAGTTTGGAATGTTTTGTGAATAGTCTTCCGTCTTATGACTTTCTAGAGTCACTTTTGTGATATGGTTCCGGACCCTCTTTCCCCATGTTTTTGCTAACTCTCTTTTCATTTGTATCTTCTAGATTTCTAACTCCGTTGCAATGGCCGTTGATAAGGCCTAAGGCCCTAGCTTATGTACTAGAACTTGGGTCTCACTGGGACATGTTAAGAATATATATATATATATATATATATATATATATATATATATATATATATATATATATATATATATATATATATATATGTTGTCTTCAATTCATGTTGAGTGTTCATCACTTTTATTTCAATTATCCTTTAAAAAAAACTATCGTTTTTAGTGTACTTATCCATCGAGAAAATGATATTTTCCGAAAGCAACCAGCATTGTAATCAATTTTATTTCCGCAATTGGGTAACCATGTGATACCGGGTTTAGGGTGTCGCAATGGTCACTAATTAACCCTAGTTAAGTTACTAATTAACTATAGTTACGTTATTATGCTATTTTCTAACTTAAGCTTGGTCAATTTAACTCAACTGTGATTATCTTTTAAGATTAAACAACTCATTTCCTCACTTAAACTCCCTCTTGGCCGCAGCTCCCTCCCACTCATAGACACCATTTCACTTCTTTGTTCATCATTTCTCATAAAACACGAAAAACACAAGTTAGGGCTCAAGTTCATTCTTTGTAAGAACCATCATCTTTTCTTCATTTCTCTCACACACTTGAGGTAATATGATCATCCATGATCATCTCATTTCATCTTAAGATCTTGTTCTTCCTATTTCATGAGTTTTCCATTCTTAGATCTAGAAGTTCAAATATTTCCAGAAAATCATAGAAAAATCATTTTATTGTGAGATCAATTTCTATGATCTTCACATGACTTCTATTTTCATTATCCAAGAGCTTGAAAAATTTAGATATCCCTAGCCATTTATTCTTAACTTGGCCGAACCTAGCTCTTAAGAGAGTTGTTGATGAAGCCATTCATTCTTTAACTTGTTTCTTGTTGATTGATCATGGCTAGGTTTTGGTGGACAAAACCGTGGCCTACCTTTCTTGGTTTGACTTGTTTTTGTTTGATCTTCAAGTGATCTTCAAGAGGTATGGGGGAGATTACCACTATCCTACCTTAATGTAGAAATGTACGCCTGCATTGTTTGCACTACTCATATTCACGGAGTTTTGGGAAATAGATGATGTTTGAATCACTCTCCCACTCCTCAGACGCATACAATTAATTTGTATGTCAGAGTTCATGACACTGTAATAGTTACTCTAAACTCATCCCACTGGGCGTGCCAATTGTTTACTCGGTTTTTTGGTAGTGTCCAAATCAGACGAAATCAAATAATAAAAATAAAAGATCAGGAAATTGTGGTACTTCTACGAGTTATGTGTTAATCTCGTTTCCAGTGGTTTTCTACAAAGATGTCTGCCACAACACAAATTTGACAGGAATCAAACTATGAGTATAATGGCAAGAACTTTCGTCTACTTACGTAAAATATTGATAAAAATTAACTTAGACCACAATTGCATTGAAAGAAGAAATTAAAGAAGAACATTAAATTACAATTATATTGATAAATAAAATACAAGCTAAAAGAAATGTTTTTTCCTACAAAACAATAATAAAAAGCACAAAGAAACATGCGTTTAAATTTAAAGTGTATGGTAAGTATATTCGTCAACTAAAAATAAAGTAGCCAGAGGAACAAAATTGATTACGAAATAGTAAAGAGTAAAAATAAGAACTTAAAGAACAATGAAAGTTGATTAAAAATAAGTGTTAACAAGGAAGCTTAATTTAAATCCGTCAATATTAGATTGATGGCAGTAAAGATGAAAAAGTCTTTAAAAGATAAATGTAAGAACACTATGAATCTGGGAAAGGAATTGATAAGAAACTTGAAATAAAATGAAGAAACAAGATTCCGTAATGCAATTGTGTTGAAATTTGACAAAGGGGTGGAAGAGGTACTTGAGTTATTCCGCCAGTCTGTTGTGTGATCGAGACGTGTAGGATGCTTCAAGTTTCCAACCCCTATTATATCGTAGAATCTACTATTTATAGACAAAGAAAATAACTCCTAAATATAACTTCCTACTTTACTATCTGCCACGTGTGTGGTCGTTTTCTACATTTGAAATCTAAACTATTTTGTAAACAACTCCTTCAAACTGCCCAACTTGCTTGAACCGTTTCCGCGTCAACTTTATTGTCTTCGACGGTCTCGTTGTCTGTCCTGTCATCCTTGATAACTGTATGTCAAACTTTTAACTAAGACATTCTTCTGGATCTTTTAATTCGACATTTATTTTCCAACACTAATCCAATTGTCGACCAAATAAAATTCTTGT
Source organism: Sophora flavescens (assembly GCA_030762895.1). Taxonomy (NCBI): domain Eukaryota; kingdom Viridiplantae; phylum Streptophyta; class Magnoliopsida; order Fabales; family Fabaceae; genus Sophora; species Sophora flavescens. Next base: position 135,202,224 of record CM061064.1, read on the forward strand.
CAACTTTTGGACTTAGTCATTTTTTATAACTTCATAACCTGCCTCTGTCGATCTGACAAAAATTAGGAATTCTAAAAATTTATATCCAACACATTGTTGTTCACAACCGTGTGCTTGAGATACACGAGGTTCGAAGTTCTCGCTAGACCGTTCCAACTTAGAATTAGGTTGTGCAGCTATTCCCTAACGGTAACAGAGGAAATCGTGTCAATCCTTGAATGAAAACCCTAACGGTAATGGAGGTGTGTACCAGTTAATGGGGACGCGTCTCTTGGACGACTGACTAACATCCTTAGCGGTAATAGGGGATGGTGACAGTATTGGTAGTGTCCACGTTAGCATAAAGGTTTAATTTCATGAGATTGAGGGTAGAGGAAGATATCATGATTTGAGGATGATTGTTAGTTATGTGTGATGCTTGTCTTTGACTGTTATTATATTATATGCTATGTACTCTTTTCCGCTTATGATGATAGAACTGTTTCTTATCTCCCTATTTCTGTATGTTGTGTATGTTTATCTTATTCCATGAGAAGACACTATGGAGGAACCAATTGCTAAGGAATTATATGGAATTCCGTATGATTCGGATGCGGGAGGACGGGCTGTGGATTCTACCGATCGAGTTTAGTGTTTATGGCCAGTGCGTCTTGTGAGACGTTTTATTTTTCCGCTTATTACAATAGTTGGTATAAGTGTGTACCTGAAAGGGATCCTATTGATAGGATATCCTAGTCAGTGTTTTGTACTCTGATGGATAGACTGATGTGGTGTATTTATGTTATGTCTTTGATGTGATGGATTATTTTTCAAGAGTTGGATATTTTATAATTAAGTTTTTAATATCTTCATATTTTTGGGTGACGTTTAATGTTAAGAACGCAAGTAAGTTTAAATAAATAATTAATGGCACAACGGGGTGTCTCATTTGGTGGTATCAGAGCCAGGTTGATTCTGATCAGACCGCGAGGTTAAGGATGTTGTTACTGACCGTGTCTAGTTGAATCCACATCGGATACTGACTATGCTTAGAAGTTGGGTAGTGAGTCCTGACGCGATAGTTAACATTTATATGGCATATGGTATTTATATACTAGTTTAATGTAGTATTATATGTCATATAAGTGTGAGCTAATGATTCCTTTTACAGAATCATGGCTTAAGGAAGAGGACGGGGTGTAGGAGAGTTATCAGAGACTCACCAAACTATACGCAAGTTAGCCGCAACTATGTTGCAGCAACCACAACAGAACGCACGGATGCTCCAAATAATTATGAAGCAGCAGGACCAGCTTAATAAGGGGCATCAGATGAGTAGAGTTCCGAAAAGACTTGGTACTCTGAGGAGAGATAGTGGTTTCCAAAGGAGGCAAGGACCATATACCAGACCAGTGCAGACAGCTGCACCAATACCAGTGGCTACAATACCAGTGATTGGAGCAGGTTAGCAGCTACAAGGCGTAGTTTGTTTCAGTTGCAGGCGTAGTCTACTCCGACTAGTGATTCTTTGACTACTATGTCTGTTTGTTTACAGTGTCCTATAGTTGTTGAGAATAGGACATTTATTGTAGACCTTGTCTATTTGCCTATGCAACAGATAGATGTTATCCTTGGCATGGATTGGCTTTCGGCTAACCATGAAACGCTAGATTGTTCTCGTAAGACCTTATCATTTATTGAGTCTTCTAGTGTAGTCTCTGCCAATGAAGGAGTATCCATGAGAGTGATGATTCTTGATAGTACGTGATGCTGTTCGCAGTGGAAGCTAATGAGACTCCTAGTATAGATTCTATGCCTATTGTGGGAGAGTTTCCTGAAGTTTTCCCACCCGATTTTCCAGGTTTGCCACCAGAACGAGAGGTGGAATTCACCATAGATATTGTACCACGGACATGACCCATATCTATAGTGCCCTATCGGATGTCAACCATAGAATTGGCCGAGTTAAAGAAACAGTTGGATGACAAGTTGGGGAAAGAGTTCATAGGACCAAGTGTTTTACCATGGGGAGCTCCGGTGTTATTTGTGAAGAAAAATGCTGGAAATGCTAGGTTGTGCACGAGTTACAGACAGTTGAACAAGGTAACAATTAAGAACAAGTATCTGTTGCCTAGGATAGATGATCTGATGGATCAATTGAAAGGAGTAGTAGTGTTTTCTAAGATTGATTTGAGGTCTGGATACCATCATATTAGAGTAAGGAAAGAAGATATACTTAAAACAACTTTTAGGACCAGGTACAAGCATTACGAGTATTTAGTTATGCCTTTCGGTGTGACTAATGCTCCAGCACTATCTATGGATTACATGAACAGAATCTTTTGACCGTTCCTCGATAAGTTTGTTGTTGTGTTCATAGACGATATCCTAATCTATTATCATACACGGGAAGATCATGAGGAACATTTGAGATTGGTGTTGCAAGTTTTAAAGGATAGGCAACTTTATGCTAAACTTTCCAAATGTGAATTTTGGATGGAAGAAGCCCAGTTTCTTGGACATGTGATTAATAAGGAAGGTATAGCAGTAGATCTAGCTAAGGTTGAGGCAGTTCTTACGTGGGAACGACCTAAGTCACTAAGTGAAGTATGAAGTTTTCTAAGGTTAACTGGATATTATTGGAGGTTTATAGAGGGTTTCTCGAAGATTACGTTGCCTATGACGCTGTTGACGAGAAAAAATACAGCTTTTGTATGGATGTACAAGTGTGAGCAGAGTTTCCAAAAGCTAAAGGATAGGTTGACTACATCACTTGTGTTGACTTGACCCGATCCGTTAGGACAATTTGACGTATATTGTGATGTGTCATACCAAGGTTTAGGTTGTGTTCTAATGCAAGAGGGAAGAATTGTGGCTTATGCTTCCCGATAATTGAGAATTCATGAGAGGAACTATCCGACTCATGATTTGGAGTTGGCAGTCGTAGTGTTCGCATTAAAGATATGGCGACACTTTCTGTATGGAGGGAAGTTTAATGTTTACAGTGACCATAAAAGTCTGAAGTATCTGTTCGATAAAAAAAATTGAATATGAGAAAGCGGAGATGGATGAAGTTTATCAAAGTCTATGAGTTTAATTTACTGTACCATCCGGAGAAGGCGAATGTTGTGGCGGATGCTTTGAGTAGGAAATCATTGCATGTATCCGTAATGATGGTTAAGGAGATGGAATTGATTGAACAGTTCAAAGATCTGAACTTAGGGATGGAGTTGGTTGGTGATAAAATTTGTATAGGCATGATCACTATTAGTAATGATTTTATGAAAGATGTTAAGGATAAACAAGTCCAGGATCTATATCTTTAGGAGATAAGTAGAGGTATAGATAAGGGTAAGATTTCCGAGTTTAGTAGAGGAACAGATGGTGTGCTGAGGGTTAGAGACAGGATGTGTGCCAGAGGATTTAGAACGTAGGAAGATGATTTTGGTAGAAGCTCATAAGAGTAAGTTGAGTTTTCATCCTGGATCCACTAAGATGTATCAGGATTTGAAGAAAATGTTTTGGTGGACAAGGATGAAGAAAGAGGTAGCAGAGTATGTTTTATCTTGCCTGGTGTGCCAGAAGGTTAAGATTGAACATCAAAAGCCGCTAGGTTTATTGCAATCATTAGATATCCCATAGTGGAAATGGGATAGCATAGCTATGGATTTTGTGGTTGGATTACCACGAACTCCAAAGAGGCATGATGCGATTTGGAGAAGTTGATCCAGATTTATATCAAAGAAGTTGTTAGGTTGCATGGCGTGCCGTCGAGCATTATCTCATACCGAGATCCTAGATTCACATCTAGATTTCGGAGACAGTTGCACAATGCTTTAGGGACAAAGTTGAGGATGAGTTCTGCTTATCATCCCCAAACAGATGGACAGTCAGAAAGGATGATTCAATCATTGGAGGATCTTTTAAGAGGTTGTGTTTTAGAACACACTGGCTGTTGGGATGAGTTTTGCCCATTGATTGAATTTACTTATAACAATAGTTTCCATAGTAGCGTTGGAATGGCATCGTACGAGGCTTTGTATGGCAGGAATTGTAGGACCCCGTTATGTTGGTATGAGATTGGTGAAAACCAAATTTTAGGTCCAGATGTGGTGCAACTGACTACGGGACAAGTTAGGAAGATAAGGGAAAAGATGAAGGAAGCACATGATAGGAAAATGAGTTATAATAACAAGAGAGTGAGACCTTTAGAATTCCAGGAGGGTGATCACGTGTTTTTGAGAGTCACTCCGAAGACCGAAATTGGCAGGGCTATCAAGCCTAGAAAAATTACTCCTAGATTCATCAGACCTTTCTAGATTCTTCGAAGGATTGGTCCAGTAGCTTACCATATTGCTTTACTACCTGGCCTTGCTAACCTTCATGACGTCTTTCACGTTTCTCAGTTGAGAAAAGATTATCCTGATTCTTCACATGTTATTGAGTGTTGAGTCTATACAACTGCGACATAATCTAAAATATGAGGCTTTACCTGTTAAGATAGCAGATATAAGGATTAAGGAGCTTCGCGGTAGACAAATTCCTTTGGTTAAGCTTAAATGGGATGCGATTACTGGAGATGCTACTTGGGAACGTGAAATGGACATGCAGCAGCAATATCCACATCTTTTCTGAGGTATGTAAATTCTGAGGACGGAATTTTTTTCTAAGTGGGGTAGTAATGTAACAGCCTGTTTTTAATTACGCTGTATTATCGGTAAAAATATATTAAACTATATTTTTATCTGAGACCAAGAAAATTATTTTGGATAAAAAAATCATATTCATACTCCATCTTATGGTAGAGGGTTATGGTGAAATTTTGGGTTTAAAACTCAGACGGAAACCGGTCTGCTCTTTTACTGACAGTATAATTTTATATCGGTAGAAAACCCTAATTTGACTTGAAAGTGATAAATTGTAGAATTTATATTATGTTCGTAAGTAAGTCTAGTTTTCAAATTTCTACTCAAAAATAAAATATTAGATTTTATTCGGGTGAATTTTGGCGAAAAACAGACGGAAACCCTAATCAGGAAACCGACGAAGTCGAAAACGGTGCTGCAGAGATAGAACCGGACACCGGAGGAGTTGAGTCATGGGGTGAGTCACCACCATGACTCACCAAGCATTTATGAAGCATTTAATTCAAGTAATCATGTCTTTTAGGTGCAATGACCAAAATGCCCTTAACCTTAACCTAACCTATCCTAGTTAAATATTAACCATGGTTAAGGCAAGTTATGGACAAGTGGCCTTCTTCCTCCTCAGGTGTGGTATAAAACCCGGTCACACCACCCTCTTCACCCATTCACCACACAATTTTCCTATGTCACAATTACTATTAACCCTTGTTAAGAATTATAGTATTTTTCTAAGCTTAACCTAACCAATGTCAAGTTACTATCAACTATGGTTCACACTTAAGTAATTAAACAAAAAATTTTCACTCACTCACTCCCTCACATACACGGCCTCAACACCCCATCCCCACACATAACCAAATTTCTTTCTTTTCCTATTACACATTCAAGCTTGTTCTTAACAAAAACAAAAAGAACTTCATAGTGTTCTTGATAAGTTCTTCATTTCTTCTCAAGTTCTTGATCAAACTTCTTAATTCCAAAGTGAGGATCATGTTCCTCATCATATTAGCTTCATTAATCATCCATCAATCTTCATTTTCATCAACTATTTCACAAAATTCTATTCTTAGATCTAGATTTTCAAATAATTCTAGAAAATTGTATAAAAATCATTTTAATGTGATTCCAATTCCTATGAAGTCTATAGGACTTCTATTTTTATAATCTAAGAGCATGGAAGCAAAAGAATTTTCTTCCCTATTTTTATATTGAGGGTCGAACCTAAGTATGTGTGAGCAAATGAGATTTTGTTCAACTTTTAACTTAGATGAGGTTGGTTAGGATTTCTATGTTCTAAATCTAAGAGTTTGAAAACAAAAGAAATTTCTAACTAATTTTTCTAACCTTGACCGAATTTGTGCTCATGTAGGCTAAATGAGTTTTCTTCAATTTTTAAGTGGATAATGATTTGTATGAACTATCTAAGGTGTGTAGGTTCTAGATCCAAGAGCATGTGAGCAAAAAGTATTTCTAGCCTTATTTTACTCTCTTGGCGGAAACCCTAACCCTAGAGGTTAGAGGATTTTTTTTTTCATATTTTTGAATTGTAACAATTGATCTATGCTAGTTAATGGTCTAGTAACTAGGATCCAAAAGACGGAGTTGAGAAAATAACCCTAGCCTATTTTTGATATGTTGGCCGAACCCTAGTCCTTGTGACTCTAGGTGGATTTTTGTTTGATTTATTTTTTTGTTATTTGTGTTGGTAGTGGCTACGATCTCGAGGGGGGAATTGAGATATTGAAAACTTTTTCAACAATTTAAAGCAAAACAGAGTTTTCTTAAAGAAAATTGGTTTTCACTCAATTTTAATTCCCAAGAATCAGGTTGTGTAACAAGTATTGATGTTAAGAAGAATTATAAGAAGTAACAACAGGTTTAACACAGATTGCAGATCAAAGATTCAAGTTAACAAGCATTCTTAAAACCCATTCACAACACACAAGTGCATATAACAAGTATATGGAGTTTAGAGATGAGAAGAACACGCAAACCGATTTATCCTGGTTCGGCTACCTCCTCTGGTAAGCCTACATCCAGTCCCACACCTCTGTGGTTTTCTCCACTATAATCAGCAATTACAAAATTCCAATTATAGCAACACAAGGATAACCTCCTTGCACAAACCAAAAAGCACACTTGCTTTTCTATACCCAAGGATCCCTTCTATCCTTGTTCAATCCTAAGAGATACCCCCTCTTAATTCACACTAATTTACAAAAATAATTGAGTAGAAGAAAGACTCTAAAAGTCTGATTATACAAATTGAAGTTCTAAGTAATATCACACTTTTCTCTCAAAGATGAAGCACTTTTGGAAGCTTTTGACTCTTTCGTATTTTCACTTTTCAGAATCAGTAAGGTTATTGAAAAGTGTTCCTTTGATCCCTCTTTATATAGAAAACAAGTTATAGTTATTGGGATCATTTAAAACAGATTTGGATCTTATTTAACAAAATATGTTTTCTTGATTCTTGTTCTTGAAATAAGATTCTGTTGGTTCTTGTAGAATTTGCGTCCTTCTTGAAAATAACCGTTTCCATCTGAAAGAATAACCGAGTCTATCTTTAAAAAATAGCCGAGTCTATTTGGAAAAAAAATAGCCGCGTCCATTTGCCACGTCAGCAAACGGGAGTACTAACACAAGGTAATTGGACGTGCTCCAACTAGTAAACGAGCTCCATATACCACTTTTAGTAGATGATATCTTCTTGTTACTTCAGTAGACGAGCTCTTCTTGTTACTTCAGTAGACGTGCTCCATGTGCCACATCAGCAGATGAGCGCTTCTTGTTACTTCAGTAGACACACGCTTCTGTTACTTTCAGCAGTTCATTGGACGTCAGCCTTTTTATTGCTTCATTGGACGTCTGCTTTTTATCGCTTCATTGGACGTCTGCTTGTTTCACTTTGTTGGACGTCTGCTTGTTTCACTCTATTGGACGTATGCTTTTTAACCCTTCGTTGGACGTCTCTTGTTTCACTTTGTTGAACGTCTGCTTATTTCACTTTATCGGGCGTCTGCTTTTTATCCCTTCGTTGGATGTCTTCTTATATTACTTTGTTGGACGTCTGCTTGTTTCACTCTATTGGACGCCTGCTTTTTATCCCTTCATTGGACGTCTGCTTGGTTCACTTTGTTGAAAGTCTGCTTATTTCACTTTATTGGGCGTCTGCTTTTTATCCCTTCGTTGGACGTCTGCTTATATTATCCTAGTGTTGGACGTCTGCTTATATTATCCCAGTGTTGGACGTCTTCCATCCTTTAATCCTTGATTTATCTTTTTCATGAGTGATCTTGCATGCAACTTAACACGTAATAAGTACATAGTCAAAATCAAAAATCTTATGCAAAATACACTTTGTTTGTCATACATCAAAACATGAATGAGGGCTTAGTCTTACAATTTGGTTGAAGGTTAATTGATAATAGTGGTGTAGTATCGAGGATCGGAAAGTTCGTGAATCCGGTGATAAGTTCAGGTGGGAGAAAGAATCAACCTGTCGTCATAATGGATAAGTAGTATATATGATAATAATGGTGTAGGACGACCTAAACCCTACTAGTGGTTGAATAATCGACAAGACCAAAATCACATTGGAAACTTTTCCCCAATACCAATGATGATTTGGGAATTGTAGGTTTATCGTCTTAGGTTAATTTTATAATATTTGAGGATGTCTGAATTATTTACTACTAAATTGTTTGTGATACGCCGGTTGAGGTATTCTACTGCATGTGATGTTTTATTTCATTGTTTGATTATTTTATTGTTATTATATTATGCATGATCTGCCTGGTTTGATAATATACTTAGTTGATTTTTAAGTAAGGATATGTGTTGTTCGGGAGATGCTCGTGTGGGTGAGAGAATAAATATGACTTAGAGGTGCCTAGCTTAATTAAATTATCTAATGGATGAGGTGTGATATAGAATGTGAGTTGAGACTATGATGGAGGCTTGAGGCACTAGGTTGTTATTGACACGAGTCAGTGAGATTCATATAGAGGCATTGTTGTTCACAACCGTGTGTTTGAGATACATGAGGTCCGAAGTTCTTGCTAGACCGTTCCAACTTAGAATTAGGTTGTGCAGCTACTCCCTAACGGTAATCGGGGAAATAGTGTCAATCCTTGAATGAACACTCTAATGGTAATGGGGGTGTGTGCCCAAGTAAATATCCTAACGGTAATGTGGATACTTTTGTATTGTGCATCTATTTTCCAACAGGATTGGGGGGAATAGTATCATTCTTTTATTGAACACCCTAATGGTAATGAGGGTGTGTACCAATTAATGTGCATGTGTCGCTTGGACGACTGACTAACATCCCTAATGGTAATGGGGGATGGTGACAAGATTGGTAGTGGTCACGTTAGCATTAAGGTTTAATTGCATGAGATTGAGGGTAGAGGAAGATATCGTGATTTGAGGATGATTATTAATTATGTGTGATGCTTGTCTTTGACTGTTATTATATTATATGATATGTACTCTTTTCCGCTTATGATGATAGAACTGTTTCTTATCTCCCTATTTCTGTATGTTGTGTATGTTTATCTTATTCCATGAGAAGACACTATGGAGGAACCAATTGCTAAGGAATTATATGGAATTCCGTATGATTCGGATGCGGGAGGACGGGCTATGGATTCTACCGATCGAGTTTAGTGTTTATGGCCAGTGCGTCTTGTGAGACGTTTTATTTTTCCGCTTATTACAATAGTTGGTATAAGTGTGTAACTGCAAGGGATCCTATTGATAGGATATCCTAGTCAGTGTTTTGTACTCTGATGGATAGACTGATGTGGTGTATTTATGTTATGTCTTTGATGTGATGGATTATTTTTCAAGAGTTGGATATTTTATAATTAAGTTTTTAATATCTTCATATTTTCGGGTTACGTTTAACGTAAAGAACTCGAGTAAGTTTAAATAAATAATTAATGGCACAATGGGGCACAACGGGGTGTCTCAATCCCTATGAACATGGAGTATCCCTTAGAAAAGTTGACCAGGCTACATCAAAGAGATAGTTAGGTTACATGGTGTAACCTCTAGCATAGTGTCAGATAGAGATCTGAGGTTTACCTCTAGGTTTTGGAATAGTTTGCAAGAGGCTTTAGGAACCAAGCTTAGGCTAAGTTCAACTTATCACCCTCAGACTGATGGTCAGTCTGAGAGAACCATCTAGTCCTTAGAGGACTTGCTTAGAGCTTGTGTGCTCAAACTGTCTGGTAGTTGGGACAAGTTTTTGCCCCTGATAGAGTTCACCTACGATAATAGTTTCCATTCCAGTATTGGGATGACACCTTATGAAGCTCTTTATGGGAGGAGATGTAGGACACCCTTGTGTTGGAGTGAACCTGGTGATAGTGTTGTGCTAGGACCTGAGATAGTGCAAGAAACCACAAAAAAAAGTGAGGATGATTCAGAAAAAAATGAGGGTGGCACAAAGTAGGAAAAAATAGCTACCATGACAAACGGAGGAAGGTGACCATATGTTCTTGAGAGTTACCCCGACAACTGGGGTTGGAAGAGTGATGAAAGCGGGGAAACTTACTCCTAGATTCATTGGTCCTTACCAAATTCTCAAAAGAGTCGGCAAAGTCTCCTACCAAATAGTCTTACCATAGTTCTTGTCCAACCTTCACAGTGTCTTTCATGTGTCTCAAATCAAAAAGTATATTCATGATCCTAGTCACGTGATAGTACCTGATACCATACAGTTAAAAGAGAACTTGACTTTTGAGGTACTACCCCTTCGAGTCGAGGATAGGAGGGTGAAGCAGCTAAAAGGCAAGGAGATTCCTTTGGTCAAGGTCGTTTGGAGTGGGGCTACTGAGGAAAGTGCTACATGCGAGTTGGAAAGCATGATGATGGAATCGTACCCGAACCTTTTCAATCGAGGTGAGTAGAAATTTCGAGGATGAAATTTTTATTAGAGGAGTGGAGTTGTAACACCCCGTTTTTCGTTAAGTGCTTTCATGTATGTTGTTTGGCTATTTAATCCTTAGGACTTAGCGTAGAGTTGTTGTTGAAGGGCTAAGTAGTATTTCTAGGATTAAAATCCCTTTCTTAGGCTCGTGTCTTGTGACTGTTTGAGTCACAAGCACAGCCGTGCTCAATAGAGAGCATGACTGTGCTCGTTGAGAGAGCGTCTTGCTGAAGCTAAGTTGGGCACGCCCGTGCTCAAGCGCAGACCGTGCCTCGTAGGCGCTAAGTTGAGCACGCCCATGCTCAACGAAGAGCACGATCGTGCTCGGGTCTGATGCCTTTAAATATAGAATAGTAACCGAGGGTTTCTCATAAACCCTATTTTGGCACAAATAGAAACCATGTTGTGGCTAAGAGTGTTCCTTCCCCTGTTTCCTCTATACTCAGTATGTTCTAGGAGTTTTGGAAACCTTTGGGAAGTTCTTGTTCGTCTGTGTCAATCGGTGTAGGTAATGGTTTCTCCCTCTTTTAGTTTCCTTTCTTTTATTAAGAATTGGAAACTAATGGTTTGACCTTTTCTTTTTGACCAAGGCTTGGAAGCTAACTGAGTCGTTCGAGGGACGCATTGGTGTATCATTGAGTTGTTACTACTGGATTCTTCATACCAGGTATGGGGAGAAGGAGAGTGTATACATTAGGCAAGGGGGTAGCGTAAGATGAGGGGTTCCCATAACCCCTTTTTTATGTTGTTAACTGTTATGAATGTCAAATGCTATCTTTGAATATGCCTAAACTGTTATCAAAGCCTATGATTTGATTGATTAATTGGCATGCCTAGTTGTTATACTTGTAAAGCTATTCATGATGTGGTATGTCTTAATAACCTGTTTTATGCCATGAGTTTTGGTTGAATTGGTATGAGTACCTATATCATGAATGTTGCTGTTGTGATACTGATGATGTTGATGACGTTGATTGGCTGAGTTATGTTGTTGTTATGTAGAAGCAGTTAATAAGACCCTAATTGAATTAATAGGACTCTTAATTAACATAATGGTTAAGAGATTAATTCCCCAATATTTCATAAAATATGAACCGTTAGTGAGAGGTGAGGTTTTACGCCAACTAGATTAGTCAAAGGACTAGTATCAGATTTGTGAGTGTTAGGGAGTTTTGGCTCCAAGAATACATAATGAATCTGCCCAGAATAGTACGATTGGCTCCAGGAGCATGGCCATGCTGAACAGGGAGCACGCCCATGCTCCCAGTTTGAATCTGGAAGATGGGCGCGCATTGAGCACGGCCGTGCAGGACAGTGAGCACGACCGTGCTCCACTTAAGTGGCAGCACGATCGTGCTCGGGTGAGCACGCCCGTGCTCCCCCTACTGGTCAGAACATGAATTAAACGTTTTAAAGGGGTGTCTCACCCCGGATGTCCCTAATAATGAAATAAGACACCAATCGAATGAAGACAGTTAGATAACTTAATCAAAGACTAATTAAGAAGAAACAAGGTTAATAAGTTGGTTAAGCCGGGGTCCAATGGGTTGCCACATGTTGATATGCTTTGGTGCTTTTTGGCCAAAGTGGCCTCGATGCTTTTTGGCCGAGGTGTTAATGAGTTGAACCTTGGGTCTTTTTGGCCAATGGGGCCTTAATTCTTAAGGGTCAGGGTGTTATTGATGTTGATGTTGGTGATAAGTCTTGGGTGCTTATTGGCCCAAGCAAAGGAGGTGGTTACCTTGTTTGTTGTTGTGCTCATACATCACGCATTGGAGTTGTTAGTGGGTGAAGATCAACATAGGGGATGTGGTCCCAGAGTACGGCGATCTGGCCGTCCGAGGGTGATTTACCCAAGGTTTGGTGAACCGTGCACCCCGTGATGGCGGATCCTAGGTATGGTGTGTCGGCTATCCAAGGGGTTCACCCATGGTTTGGTGGACTACCGGCATTGGTGCTTTTATGGCCAATGTGGATATGTAACTCCAAAGTTGCCTTCCTGAGATAGTTTGGATCCACATGCATAATGGAGTAGCGGAGTAGTGTTGCACCGCATAGCATACGTTGGTTGATCTAATATGTTGATATAATTATATGTTGGTGTTAAAAGTTGTATGATGATAAATGCTATGTATATGATGTATGTTCATCTTGCTTACTATTTCCATGCCGATGAGTTTACATGTTTTCTTACTCCCCACTTCCTCTTTTCTGTTTTGGCATGTATCTCTTTATGCAGAGGATGGTGAGCAGCCAGTAGTGGAATGATTCTGAGGAGCCGCGACTCTAGCTAGGATGTTTAGCTGTTTCGGTTGTTTAGTTTGTTTTTAGTTTCAGTTTCAGTTGTATTCCGTGGATTTTATTCCGGAACGGTTATACCAGCTCTGTATGTGACATCAGGGTTGGGTTATATTTACGCTTATGTTTTATGTTCTTTTTCTTTTAAAACTATGTTTTTCGGCGTTGTTGAGACATTACAATATGGTACTTTCTATCCAGCTTTTATTTTAATTAAATAAATGCATGTTTTTATCTTATCTCTTTTAAGTAAATGTTTTATATTAACATGCAGAGTATATGGTGTCACACATTCAACACTTATACTTTGTAGAGCCTAAAGAGGCTTGCTAAAATAATACTTGTTTCGAGCCTAGAGAGGCTAGGTGTGCAAACAATACTTGTTAGTTGTGCCTAAGGAGGCTATGTGTCTATATGGTCTGTATGTAACATGATCAGTTATAGTGTTAATACTTGGTGAAACTAAGGACTGGACGACGTAGCCCAAGGTTTGGGGTTAACCAATATAAATCTCTATGTCTACTCTCTTCTCTTATCTCTTTAAGTTTGCTTTATTTTAATTGTGCTAACTGGGTTGAAAGTGTTAAGTTTTTAAGTAACCAGCTTTATATCAGACTTAACCAAGTGTCTGATTCTGTTTTTGAAGAAAAACTTGTTGTTTGCAAAAAGTTAGTTAAAACACAATTCAACCCCCTTTCTCGTGTTTTATTATGTTCATATCATGGGACACTCTATCTGTCTTACATGAAGGAACTGCAAAAGTAAAAGAGTCAAAGATTGTCATACTTGTCAGAAATTATGAACTATTCACCATGGAGGAAGGTGAATCAATTGCTCAGATGATAGGGAGATTCCAAACTATCATAAATAGTTTGAAACCTCTTGGGAAAACATATACAAATGTTGAAAAATATGGAAAGATCCTTAGAAATCTTCCAAAGTAGTGGAGACCCCTGGTTATTGCTATCTCTCAAGCCAAGGATCTCATTACCTTGACTATAGATGAACTTCTTGGCACCCTCACTGTTCATGAGCAAAGAGCTTGGTGATGATGTGACAATAGGGCAAGTCCATTGTTCTAAAGGCTGATCAAAAAGCATCTAAAGCCTCAAAAGCTTTAAAGGTAGACAAGTCTACCAATGACACAGACGAGTCTGAAGATGAGGATTCTGAAAGTGATGAGGAGCTATTTCTCTTAACCAAAAAGATGAGAAAGATCTAGAAGAAGAAGAAGTTCAGAAAGGAAAAGCCTTTCAGAAGGTTTCATAAGGAAAAGAACTTCAAGAAATCTACATCAACAGACAAGAGACCACTTGTCTGCTATGAGTGTAAGAAGCCTGGTCACATCAAGGCTAAGTGACATCAACTAAAGAAGGCCCCTCAAAGAGACAAAGGAGGAAGCCAATCTTTGTTTAATGGGTAACACAGACTCAGATTCTGAAACTGAGGAACACCGCGAGTTAGAGGAATTGCATGATTCCTATGAGGAGTTGCTGGAGGAATCCAAATGCTTATCTAAAGCCTTTAAACCCTTAAGAGAGAGTATGTAAAGCTCCTCAGTGAGCATAAACAAAAATCTCAAGAGTTTGAAATGCTGGCCAAAGAGAATAGTAAGTTGAAGACTGTAAAGTCTGATGAAGCTAAGCTCACTAGTTAAACATCACAGTCTGGAGAAGTTGTTAAACTTCAATAGAAAGTGGAAGAACTCGCTTCTGATATTGCCAAATTTGTTAATGGCAGAGATAAATTATCAATAAAGACCTCTAAAGTGTATGTTGAATCAATTTCAATTAAATCCAAGCTTGTTTGTAACTTCTGTGGAAAAGCTGGACATGTTAAGTCTAAGTGTATTCACAAGAAGAAAAGGAAGTCTTCACAGACTCCTGTAACTAACAGAAAAGGACCTAGAAAATATGGTTACCTAAAGATCAAATAATTCTTGTTGCCGATGTCCTTAATAGGACAAAGAAAACACCTTTGCTGGTACCCGGACAGTGGCTGCTCATGACACATGATAAGAGAAAAATGTCTATGTCCCAAGACCTCTAACTTAAGAAAGGTGGATATGCTGCCTTTGGAGGCAATCAGAATTGGAAAGCGATTGGTATTGGTACTATTGTTGGTAAACTCCATCTTCCCTCAATCTCTAATGTTCTTATGGTCAAAGGGTTAAGACACAATTTGCTTAGGCATAAGTCAATTATGTGATAGTGGATTTGATGTCTCCTTTACCAAGGATGCTTGTATAGTCAAAGAAAAGAGTGGCAAGACCCTCTTTTCTGCTATTAGGAAGCAAAATCTTTATAAGATTAAACTGACTGAACTCTCAGATCAAAGTGTAACCTTCCTGTTGTCAAAAGAGGATAAAAGATGGTTATTGCATAAGAAACTATGACATGCTAGTATGAAACTGATTTATAAATTGAAAAAGGACCTTATGAGAGGATTGTCTGATATTAGTTTCAAGAAAGATGTTTTGTGGGATGCATGTCAGAGAGGTAAACAAGTAAAATCAAGTTTCAAATCTAAAAATCAAGTATCAACCTCTAAACCTCTTTTGTAACAACTTGTTTTTAAATAAGTTGTATTATCGGTTAAGACATAATTATTTATATTTTAATCCGAGACCAAGAAAATGATTTTGGATATAACAAAATCATATTCATACTCTATCTTATGGTAGAGGGTTACTGTGAAATTTTGGGTTTAAAACTCAGACGAAAACCCTAATCGGCTAAAATGACAGAGTCGAAAATGGAACTGTAGAGACCCGTCAAGAGATCGGGACAACGAGTCATACATGATGACTCATGGAGGATGATTCACCAAGCATTTATGACAACTTCATAAATATCTAGATATTTATTTATAAATATCTAGATATTTATTTATAAATATCTAGATATTTTTAGGTAAAAAGACCAAAATAGCCCCAAGTTTCATAGTTATTAACAAGACACATCCTCTCATCTCAACCACTCATTACATGGTTGTAAACCTCCCACATCTCTCCAATTTCGTGCAGCCACGCCTTCTTAACCATACCCATTTCATTTTGCTTTTGTTTCATCATTTTCCTCTAAAAACCGTAATTGGGTAACCAACGGAATCGGATACGGATGCGCAGAGATACACTGGGAGACAGAACGGCGAGTCATCTATGATGACAAAGAGGGAATGAGTCACCATGGTGAGTCATGATGGTGACTCATCCTCATCATAAATGCTAGTTATTATGACTCTTTATAAGTGTAATGACCAAAATACCCTTAACCTAACCTATCCTAGTCAAATGTCAACTATAGTTAAGGCAAGTCATGTACAAATTGGCTTCTTCTTCCTATTTTGTGGTCCAAACTCAACCACACTCCCCTTCACCATTCACCACACATTTTCTTTCCTAGGTTGATGATTCAAAAGAGTAGATAGCTTATAATATAGTATTTTCTTTCTTCATTCCAAAGTAAGGATCATCTTCCTCATCACCTTAACTCTCTTTATCACCCACTACTTCGGATTAGTGGAGAATAATTGAGAGAGAATTATCAATAGTTACAAGAAGCCTTTGTTGGAAGCTTTGAAACCTAGTTGGAGCAGTCACATTGAGAGAGTCACCAAACACTTTTAAACCGTTGGATCATTCTCAAATTTTATACGAAGGTTCAATACTTGTGTTTCTTGATATCCAATGGTCAGAATGTCTAAAAAATCTCTAGATCATGAGATATTCAGTTCGGACAGTGGACTGAAAGGATAGGAAACTCAACCTTGATACCATCTAACCTGTCACCATATAATTGCGATCTTAGATTTGTTAACCGTTGGATCGGTCTGAAACTTTGTGATAAGGTTTAGGAAGGACATTTCTTCATTATAACCGTTCATTTTATAAATAAAAGCTGTGTGTCTAGAGAAATGGAGCTCGAACGGTAGCTCTGTTTTGGTAGCTTTTCCCTAGGATTCTTAAGGTTATTTTGAATCCGATTTCCCCTAAGTCCAGCCGTGGTTCTCGTAAGTTTTTCTATTGATTTTTTCTCTGGATTAAAATGGATTTATTTATTGGAACCCTATTGTTGATTCGGTTGGTATTTCTTTGTTTCCTACGAATTGTGATACTCGTACGTGTAATCGATCGGAAAACGGAATGGTGGATGTGTAAGGATGGATGGTGGCAGATTTGTGGATGTTGTTGGACAGCGTGCTGAGGTTCGTGGCAGTAACGTGGATGACTTTGGAACTTGTACGGGAAAGCGCACACGTCAATCAGGTGGAGGAAAGATTCAACCTATCGTCGGAATGGATAAGTAGTATATTTTATAATAATGGTGTAGGGCGACCTAAACCCTACTAGTGGTCGAGTAATTGACAAGACCAAAATCGTATTATAAACCTTTTCCATAATACCAATGATGATTTGGGGATTGTAGGTTTATCGACGTTAGGATAATTTTATAATATTTGAGGATGTTTGACTTTATTATTGTTGACTATTTGAGATGCACTGGTTGAGGTATTCTACTGCTTGTGACGTTTTATTTTGGTGTTTGAATATTTTATAATGATTGTATTATGCATGATCTTCCTGGTTTGATAATGTGCTTAGTTGACTTTTAAGTAAAGATATATGTTGTTTGGGAGATGTTCATGTGGGTGAGAGAATGAATGTGATTTAGAGGTGCCTAGCGTAATTAAGTTGTTTTATAGATGAGATTATGAGATATGATTTGAGGATTTATATGAGTTCTAGTGAGAGGTTGAGGCATTAGGTTATGACCCCGTAAGAGTCGGTGAGACTTATATTATTATTATTATGTATAGCAATTAGGCTACTATAGATATACATTTATGTGTAGCAATTGAGCTACTATAGATATAATTTTATGTGTAGCAATCGGGCTATTATAGATATAATTTTTATGTGTAGCAACCGGGCTACTTATATTATATATGATAGAGGGGAGTGCTCACTCGGACAAAGGACTAACATTCCTATTAGGATGGAGATGGTGTGACAAGATTTTAGTGGTCGTGTCTGCATAACAGTTTAGTGGCATAAGAGTAAGCGTAGAGGATGATATTGTAATTTGAGGATGATTGTAAGTTTTGTGTGATGCGTGTCTTTGACTATTATTATATTATATCCTATGTATTCCTTTTCCGCTTATGATGATAGAACTGTTTCTTATCACCCTTTTTCTCAATTTTGAGTATGTCTATCTTATTCCATTAGAAGACTTTATCGAAGAACCAGTTGCTGAGGAGTTGGATGGAACTCTGTATGAACCAGATGCTGGAGGACGAGTTATGGATTCTAACGAATATAGTGTAGTGAGTTAAGGCCAATGAGTCTTGTTAGACGTTTTTATTTTCCGCTGATTATAACCATTGTATAAGTATGTACTTGGAAGGGATCCTAGTGATAGGATACCCTAAACGGTGTTTTGTATTATGATGGTTAGTCATATGTGTGTATGTGTAATATAATTATGATATGGTATGTCCACTTTCAGAAGTTGGATGTGTTATATTTAAGTTTTTAATTTCTTAGTATTTTTGGGTTACGTTTAACGTTAGGAACGCGAATAAGTTTAAATAAATAATTAATGGCACAACGGGGCACAACGGGGTGTCTCATCTTTATTTGTTACACATGGATTTGTTTGTACCAGTTAGTGTTGCTAGCTTGGTTGGAAGGATGGATTGTCATAGTTGATGACTATTCTAGATTTATATGGGTACTCTTCTTAACCCACAATGATGAGTCTTTTAAGGCTTTCCCTGTATTCTGTAAGAGACAAATATATGAGCAAGGTTTCTATATTTCTACCCTTCGAAGTGGTCGTGGGGAAGAATTTGAAAATGAGCAATTCAGACTATTATGTGAGTTGAATTGGATCTCTCACAATTTATCTGCACCTAGAACTCTACAACAAAAATGGAGTAGTTGAGAGAAAGAACGGATCTTTGTAAGAAATGGCTAGGTCAATGCTCAATGAAAATAATCTCCCTAAGTACTTCTGGGCAGAAGCAGTAAACACTGCATGTTTTGTAAAAAATAGAATACTGATAAGGCCTTTTTTAAAGAAGACTCCTTATCAATTGTGGAAAGGAAAAAGACTCAACATATGTTATTTCCAAGCATTTTGATGTGAGTGCTTCATTCTGAACACTAAGGATCAACTTGGAAAGTTTGATTCCAAAGTGGACAAAGATATCTTCTTTGAATATTCTGAAATGTCTAAGGCATTTAGAGTTTATAACTCTAGAACCTCTGTTGTTGAGGAATCTATTCATGTGAATTTCAATTATGGTTTAAAAACTAATAGGGAGCTATTAGATCTAGAAGATGATCTTGCAAGACTTGACTTGAACAGACAAGACAGTCAACTGCCTGATGTGTCTAAATTGAACCTGTTACGGAATCTGACAAACAAGTGGAGCAGACAAGTCATCAAAAGTCAAAATGGTGATGATCGCGACAGGCGACTTTGATCTCAAAAGAGACAGGAAATCCAAAGCTCACCATCCTAAGGATCTCGTCAAAGGAAATCCCTCGGAAGGAGTAAGAACCAGATCAACCTTGAGAGAATCAAGCAAAATGGCTTTACTGATAGAAATTGAACCAAATCATATTGAAGAAGCTCTTGATGATGAAAGCTGGATTCTTGCTATGCAAGAGGAGCTCAATCAGTTCAGAAAGAATGATCTCTAAACACTTGTCTCCAAGCCAATAGACAAGTCTGTCAATGGAACAAGATAGGTTTTCATAAACAAGTTAGATGAAGATGGTAATGTTGTCAGAAACAAAGCTTGGTTGGTAGCTCAAGGCTATAACCAACAAGAAGGTATTATTATACT
Source organism: Sophora flavescens (assembly GCA_030762895.1). Taxonomy (NCBI): domain Eukaryota; kingdom Viridiplantae; phylum Streptophyta; class Magnoliopsida; order Fabales; family Fabaceae; genus Sophora; species Sophora flavescens. Next base: position 135,221,943 of record CM061064.1, read on the forward strand.
GAAACCTTTGCACCTGTAGCTAGAATAGAATCCTTACGCATTCTATGTCATATGATGCACAACACAAAATCACTCTTTTTTCAAATGGATGTAAAAAGTTATTTTCTAAATGGTATAATTGAAGAAGAAGTATATGTTAAACACCCCTGGTATTGAAAATTTTGATAAGCCAGATCATGTTTTCAAATATAAAAAGGATTTATTTGGTTTGAAACGAGCACCTAGAGCATGGTATGATATACTTAGTTCTTTTCTCATGCATAATGGGTTTACTAGAGGAAAAGAAGACACCACCCTATTCAATAAATGCTCAAAATATAATTTTATAATAGTCCAAATATATGTTGTTGATATTATCTTTAGAGCTACTAATGAAAATCCGTGCAAGGAATTTTCTAACCCGATGCAAGCAGAATTTGAGATGAGCATGATGGGAGAGTTAAAGTTCTTCCTTAGATAGCAAATCAAGCAGACAAGTGATGGGATCTATATCCATCAACAAAAATACACCAAGGAGATACTTAGGAGGTACAAAATGGAAAATTCCAAATCTGTGAGAACTCTCATGCAACCCAATGCAAAATTAAATAAAGATGGAGAAGGTAAAAAGGTAGATCAAACTATCTACTGAGGTATGATTGGTTCTCTTCTATACTTAACTTCAAGTAGACCTGATATTCAATTCAGTGTCTGCATATGTGTAAGATTCCAATCTGAGCCCAGAGAATCTCATCTTAAGGCTATTAAACGAATAATTAGATATTTGCTTGGGACAACTAATCTTGGTTTGCTGTATTTGAGAACAATAGAATACATGTTAGTTGGATATTATGATATTGATTTTGCTGGAGACAAAATTGAAAGAAAAAGCACCAGTGGAGGATGTCACTTCATTGGAGCTAGTTTAGTCTCTGGACAAGCAAAAGGCAAACAACAATTGCACTATCAAATGCTAAAGCATAATACATCTCAGTTGCAAGTTGTTTCTCACAAGTTTTATGGGTAAACCACCAACTTGAAGATTACTCTATATTTGAGTATAACATACATGTTAAGGGATTATGTTCAAAAAGGAATCTTTGATATTAAGTTTGTTAAAACTAAAAATCAATGGGTTGATATTTTCACAAAACCCTTCGCTGAAGATAGGTTTAAATATATCCAAGACAATCTGAACATGCATTGCATTGTTGAATAACCTGTCTGATGTTGCATTCTTAACTTGTCTATTGAATTTTATATGACCTGTATGTGGCACCCGCCTGACCCTGCCGAGTCATACTTGTATGAACTCAACAGGTTTTGATAAAATGGTTATTAATTCTTTAATATCATTTAATAATCTGAAGCTAATCATGTACATGGCAGATTTATTTCTTGAAACCATGTTTTCCATAATGTCTTAGTGGGCGTTGTGGTTCCCCAAATATTTTGTGTCATTTTAGCATTAAAAATTGTCTTTTTCTCTCTCCCGACTTTATGTCTATAAAAGGACAAAAAGTCTAAAAGCTTTTCTTCTTTATGCTATCAAACCTTTCATCTTTTTCTCTCCCTCTCTTTGAAAAACCCCCAAATCTCTAAACCCTAACTCGTCTTCTGTAGTGGCACCCAAGAAGAATCTTACTCTTGAAGAGATTGCTTCAAAATACGAAATGATGGTTGATGATGTTGTGAAGATTCTCGCTGGAAAGGTGGTAGATCTTCAACTTATGAGGAAATAGGGCATGGATGTCACTGAGCAGTTCGAATACTCAAAGTGGACTTCTTTCTTTGAAATGAAGGAGCATGTTCATCCCAGACTAGTCACAGATTTCTGGAACATTGCCACCCTTTTCACAAACCCATTGATGGTACCGAGGATATAAGGGGACTCGTGTTGAAAACGAACTTCATCTTCCACATTAGTGCTCTTGAGAAAGTTGTTGGTTATCCAAGGTTGGGAGTTGTCTTCATAAGTGAATAGGATGATGAAGTTGAAGTTGCTGACATCAACATAACTATATGGTGTTCCAAACCCATCAACATGGTTCCCAAATGTAGATTTCTGGTGAAGCTGTTGTAGGAATGTTTGATGCCAAGGAAAGGGTCCAAAGACAATGTCTCGAAGCTGGACAAGTTTACTTTATACCATCTGATCCATAGGATCAAGGCTGACATGAATGGCCTAGTATTGAAGCACCTTGAGCCCTTGATCAAGAGGCCATCCATGACCTCATTTCCTTATGGGATGTTGTTGACAAGACTCTTTAGGAATAAACTCTCAGTCCTGGAGATGGAGAGTTTGTAGACATGGCTCTGTCCATAGACAAGAAGACCTTGTCTATGATGAAGATCCCAGGAATTCCCTTGGCTAAGCCCCTCAAGGATGAGGAAGAGAATAAGGATGAAGCTGCTGAGGAGAAGTAGACAACTACTCGGGCTAAGTCTACTGATGAGTCTGAGGTTCCCATCTCATAAGGCATTTGGAAGCCTGCTAAGAAAGTGGCTAGATAAGATCAGAGACTGCTGAAACTGCTGAAAGTGAGGAGCCTTTAAGATTCAATAGGAGGAAACTCTCTTCAAAGAGGAAGGCTGGAGTGACTGAAGTGTCTGAGGTTGAGTCTGTTAAATCAGACAAGAAGAGAAAGTTGAAGAAGACCTCTGTTGAGGACATACAAGTCTTGTCTGTACCCAGTAGAGATGAAGTACCTGCTCAGGGGGAGCAGATGACCAAACCATTGGAGGAACCCAAGGAGAAGGAAGTTCTTTTTCTAGTAGTAATATCCTATAAAAGAAGGTCAGGCTACCCTGCACCTGCTGCAATTATTGCCCCTTCTACTGAGGTTGGAGTTGCTGCTACAGCTAGAGAAGGTCTGTTTGTTGGAACACAGATAGTTGTTTATCCCCTGGTGGATCCTTTGAATCCCCCAAGTAAAGAAAGAAGCTTAGGATGTCAAAGAATCAAGTGGTTCTTCCCTCAACATTACCCTCCGCACTGTAATATCCGTGTTTTAAGGCATTTTTATATGTTGGATGACTAGGTCTAAGACATTGATTTAAGGTCTAATATGCATGTTTATGTATTGGGAACCTTGCATGGAAGGTACGAGATTAATCAGCATTGAATTGAATAAGAACGTATTATATGGTTTTCTTTATGCCGTTAAGAATGCTTAAGAGTGAACAATAGGAAATTTAATTTTGAGGAAGAGATAAAGAATATTTGAGGGCTCTATTATGTTCCTTAGGTATAGAGGAATCTAAGTTTCAAATTTCAGGTTAATTGGACTTCAAACGAGCTCAGAACACGATAAAATGTAAGAATTAGTAGTGTTGGTCAGTATATGGCACTGAGCGCTGGCTCGTTGGACACGTGTCATGCAGGGATTCACTGAAGAAAGGCGGTACAGACCAGCCAGCGCTCATTGTTGTGCACCAGTATTTAAAAAAATAAAAAAAATTAAATGATTTAAATGAGTCAATTTCGGTGGAGAACCTTATAGAAGGTTCAGAAACCAGAAAAAATAGAGAGAGAAAGGAGAGGAAGTGAGGAAGAGAGAGAAATTTTTGGAGGAGTTTTTGATCAATCCATGCGTCCTATCGAGAAACTGATATACCGTTGTGATCCTCGCGACGTCTACTTCATCAGCCTATGTCCTTTTTATGCCGAAATGCCATCAGCGACGGTATTGAGGTTATCTATCAATCCGTTTATCAATTTTCAGCTCCGTCTTCATATTTGGGTTACACGTAACGTGTGCTTTATGAATATGTATTCAGGTGAATTTTTGGAGTCCCAGAGGTAGGAGAACCTCACGTGGCAGATTTGAGGAGTTTAGAGAGGGCTCGTTTGGTTGCTCCTAAGCTAGCCTACGACACCTCAAGTGGGAGAAAGAAGCCTCCTATCGTCGGAAATCACTAAGTAGCATATTTAACATTGATGGTGTAGGGCGACCTAAACCCTACTAGTCGGTGTAACACCCCGGTTTTCACATATACGTTCATTAGTTTATTGAAATAATTAATTATCCAGATATTATTTTTGTTTATTTTTATGTTGTTTAGTTTGAGTAATTTTATTTACTCACATAAAATTATTTTAATGGATGCATTAGCACTGTGTTACTGCAGTGCATCAACAGTTGCTAGACAATAATATTACGCTGTTGTCACTAATATTCTTTGTTTAGAAAAATATTTTAAATAATATGATTGAAATGAATTTATTTTCAGATTTTATTCTATTTAATTTTAGATTTGAAAATTAATTGGTTTGGCATTAACTGGAGATTAATTTTGGATCACTGATTTTCTTGGTTGAGCAGTTCAATCATCAATCTTTACTCTAATTTGAATTTTGAAAGTATATATTTATCACTCATTGTTTTTAGATCTAATGGTTAATATTTTTTTCTTTCTAAAATCAATTTCAACCACTCATTTTTGTATTTACCTATTAAGTAAAAGAAAAACAAAAAAATAAGTTCCTTGCTCCTTTTTTTCTCTGCCTCCCACGACCCTCTTCCCCACACTTCTTTTTTTTTCCTCTTCTTCTTCTTTTGATTTCCAGACCATTTCTCTCCCTCTCCCTACAACTCCATCTTCCTCCTCCTTCTCACCCAAACCAGTCGCACGCCACCGTGCCGTCTGGTTAGACATGCACACGAAGACACGACCCAACTCTCCTTGCGCTGTACTCCAGTCGCCGTATCCGCAGTGTCTGGTAGGGAGGGGACGACCTCGCACTGCCGTCCAGCTCGTCGTTCGGACACCGCTTGGAGTGGGAGAGACGATCGCGAGTTATGTCCCCCGTTCGTCGCTGTCCTCGACGGAGCCGCCTTGATGCCGCCGCGCCGGACCTTCAGATAACCACCATTCCATATTCTCCTTCCTTGGGTGAGTAAAATCTCATCTACTTTGTTCATATTCAAGAATCACCAAATCAGTTTGCAAACCCTAGCCTCTTGAATTCAAATTTCACTTTTGAAATTGAACCTTGTTTTATGCTATTGGGACTATGAATTAGTGTTTCCCTAGATCAATTTCACTATTTTTAAGTATATTGGTTTTTCCCCAAATTTTGTTATGAACCCGAAAGCCCCAAATTTGTTTCTCTTGAAATTAGTTTATAATTATGAAATTAATTATGTCTTTATGCAATTGAGACTGTTAATTAACGAATTCTAAGGCTAATTTCATGTTCCTATGATCAAAACTCATTGTCCCCAATTTTGATAACGAATCTTAATTTTCTCAAAACTGATTTTATTAAAGTTGGTGCTATTCTGTGAAATTAAGTATTTAAAAAAACTTAGAGTGAGCATTTGAGGATGCGTAGCAAATTGTTTGAATTGTCTGGTTGTTGAAAATGGTTGGACTCCCTCTCTGGGGTGTTAAAGTGGTTGTGTTTGCTTGGGGAAGCAGGTTTTACATGTTTCGGGAGCTGGCAGGAGTTGTTTGCACCTGTCACAAGGTGTCAAGGGAAACTAGAGCGTCCAGTCAGGTTATTAGTTGGAGCTTAGCATTGTGCAGCTTTAATCTAAGGGAATCTGACTGTTGAAAACCAAGGAAATGATCTTCTCTTGTCTACAAGAGGTAAGGGAGAGTGAGCCACATCACACCATATTGGTGTATGTGAAGTTGGCTTTATTTATCTGGTAGTCGGAAAATCGTAAATTAAGGATTATCCACTTTGTTTATTTAGTCCCTTATGGGGACATTATTGTATGGGTTAATTGTAGTTTGATTTATGTTTGTTGGTGTGATTGATTGGATGGAAAATGATTTCTAGCATGTTGAAACCATCACTTTGATCATTGGATCAAAGTGAGGATTTAATACTTGGTTAATGTAAATAACATAATTATTGTGATTATTCGATATAACATGATATGTTGATGCGTGTTGTAAGATTTTTTGATGAAGTGTAACCTTCACTTTGGTTGTGATTGTCTTTTGGCCAAATGTGAATAGAAATGGGAGTTTAACTCCAATCCTTGAAACTTAAGTGACATTAATATCTTTAAGTGAGAAAATGAATGTTAAATCCATAAAGGAAAAGGAATTTGTTTTGAACAATTTTGTTAAGGTTTTAGAGATGGTTTGAGAAATATTTTGATTGTACCTTATATTTTGAATTATCCAAGTGATACTTTAGAAACCGAAGAAATAAGTGTTTAAGGAAAAATGAAAACAAGGAGAAAGTGTTATTTTTCCAAAACTGTTTTTACAGTATTTAAAACTGAGTTAAAGTGTTCAGCTGATTCCAAAATGACTTTGATTAAATTGTGATTCACTTACACCATCCCTAAATATGATTATATTATCTAGCTTTCTCTTCACAGAACTTGTGTAGAAATCAATTAGAAATTCCCTGATTATGCCTACATCATCCTTTTCAGATACTTTCCTGACCAAATTATCAACCATCTCAACCTTAGGAGATTTTGATAATTGTTTAGGTCATAAAGGAATAAAATCATGTTTCAAGTGGCAATGAAATTGAGTTTTAAAGAGTTCAGAATGGTAAAATGGACCAAAAGTAAATAATTCGACCAACACTTTTTTTGGGAGTTGGAAACTATTTTTTACCCTTAGCTAAGTGTTCTAAGGTTCCAAAATGAATTATTAACCTTTAGAATCAGAGAGTTTATGGAAAGAAATTTCCCAATTTTCAAACATAAAAGCTTTCGGTCAAGTTTTATGACTTTTGATGGAAATGTTATTCAAGATCTTAATTTGGTATTTTAATACCTTAAAATGAGTATTAGAACATATATAATTGATGATTTTGGGTAAAGGAAACTAATTTTGAAAGTTTAGGGGTTTTGACCCTAAATTAAGTAAAAAGGAGAAAACTGTCTTTCAATAATTTTTCGAGTTTTGGAATACTGTTTTGAAGGATTTGGTATCAATATACCTATGAGACAATATTACTTCCAAAATGATTTGATTTTAGACAAAGGGCTTTGATTTTGGATAAATGTTGTTTTGGTTTTCAAGACTAGTATTTCAAGTTAAATGGAAAACCTAAGTCAAGGATGGCAAAGTAAAAACAAAGACTTAATGATTATGACTAATGGTGGAGCAAGACCATATGTCATAAAGTAAGGACGATTCACTCATCCTTACATCCATAATACTTAATGACAAAGAGTATTTTGAGGTTGCTTGCTCAACAAGTAATCCTGTTCGGGAAAGGACTTAAAAAGGCATAATTGAGTTGGTGACGAATGACCAACCTTCATAATGTACAAAATCATTGAAACATGGATAGGCCAACGGGGGGTGATTCCCAACAGGTTGGTACTGTCTGATTTGCCTCTAGAATGGCTTTTGGTTCCTGTAAGGAACCCCGAAATTTATCCTGTGGATAAATATGAACGAAATGGCTTTTGGTTTCCATAAGGAACCTCAAAATTTATCCAGTGGATAAATATGAACGCACACACCATTAACGGCATTATTGCCTAAACACATAGTTGATACTATGTTCCGTATGGTCTTTGTGCATTGGAAGTTGAGCTGACATGCATGTGCACATGAGGACGTGCTAGTGCGATATTAAATGGTCTTGGGAGTGGTCAGGGTAGGAGGGTCACGAATGACCATTTGTTGATTCTTCTTGGTCGTGGCGTTCCATGCAATACACTGACATCAACGACTAGATGCTAGCCGGTCAAGGTTATCGAGAGTGTTTCACAATCAATTATAGTACCACTATGTGGTGGCTACTATTGAACGCACAAGATGCCTACTATTGGCAGTTGTGAAACATGTTCTCTAATCACTCCTTCTGAATGTTCTCTTAGCTCCGGAGTTAGGGTTAAATCTTCCTTGAGGCTGTGTAGGTATGGGACTATGCAGTTTCAATCAGTTATCTCTGTTCTCGTGTCTCTGTGAACTAACAGTGTCAGACATGCCTTGATGAGATCATGTTTATGATGATATTGTACACCTCTGGTTATAGGTGTATGTGATTGTTGCTTGAATATATGCTAAATTGTCTGACTGAGATATATATGTCTACATGGATATGAATGTATACTATGTGGTGTCGTGCTATTTTCATATCTGCCATATGTTATGATGTTTGGGAATCTCACCTCCTTATTTTATATTGCCTATGTCGGCTGGCTATGCGCCTTCTGGGTTCTTTTGAGAAGACTGAGATGTCAAGGTTCGCTCGGTTGATTCATCGTAGAGGTTGAGGTTCGAACATGCTGACGTTATGTTGAAGTTTCTAGGGTACGTCTTCCAGCCTTCAGATGGTTCAAGGCGATGGTGTTTGTGCTTTGTCATGCTTAACTTTTCTTGTCTTGAGACAGGCATGATTGACATTGGTATGTAATCTATGACTTTCTCCTTGGTAGAGAAAATGGCTTAGTTCGAGAGCTACTTATGTAGTGGCTCTAGTAGTGTCCTTTGTGACGACATCGGTAGTGGACTCAAATAGAGTTTCCATTAGATCTCGTCAGTTGGATTTGTCCTTCTCATAATGTACGAGAGAGGATGGTCTTTTATATTTTAGTGTGGCCAGCTTGGGATGTCTGGGAGTTAATGTTACCGTTTATGGAGCTGTGACTCCAAGTATCTTATATTTTAGGAGCTACGTCTCCATAGCTTTATGTTGGGTCTATGTATCTTTATGTTTTCAGTTTATGAGTCGGGTTGAGTTTTATGTAAACTATTTTCGAACTTATAACCTTAATTGTTGATTATGAAATGCACATTTACTTGATTCCAAATATTTATTGTTATGCCTTGTGAAAAAGAAAAAAAAATTACCCCATTTTATTACAGCAAAATTTAATTAAACTACTTTTCAGCCTTAAAATGTCACAAAAAATGTAGCGCCCGAGAAGGGTGTTACATTAGGTGGTATCAGAGCTGGTCGAGTCTTTTGGGCTTGGGGTATAGGTCTGTTATTGTTTGTGTTGTGTTTTCTCTGATTGTTTTCTGTGTTGTCATGTGTTCTTGATTTTGTGAAGAACCAATGTTTGAAAGGATGACGATCTTGGTCTATCCTTGTTTGTGTTCCTGTTTTCGTGGCGTTGTTCCGGTGGGAGACAACTATGTTTTCTATTCTCTTCATTATTGTTTCTAAGGAGGAATCATAGTTGACAGAATTTTGATGCCTAGTTTGCTTTGAGTTTGCCATCCTTAACCTTGCTAAGGATTGACTGTTTGTTGGTTGAAGTGGAGAATAGAATCGTTGCTAAGGAAATTTTCATGATAATCTTCTGAACGAGTTCTTTTCTTATAAAGTTTGAGGCGTATAGGAGAATAGTACGCCAAGACGAAATGTTTGTTAGAATATGTTAGTTGTTCTGAGTTCCATCAGCTATCGCTTATAAAGCCATTAAGAAGACAAGGAACTGCAACGATGAGGAGATTGTTTGTTCCCAATGTGAGAAAGTCAGATCACATTGCGAAAGTTTGCAAGCAACAACCTTCTAGAAGGATTGGTAGAGTGAGCCAACCTATGACTACAACATTACGTGGCATGACAGTGGGTGTGATCACAAAAGAAGTCACTACATCCTCGGAGGTCTTGCCTGTTCTCGATATGGAGAATCGGGACGTACAACAAGTAGGTGTGATCAACCCTGGGAAAAAGTACCATAGAGAGTAAGCTTTCCGCTATACTGTCTGGTTCGAACACGAGTCATTCTTAATTCCCTATGAATATGTGAGATATTATGATCACTTCTCTTTTTATTGTTTATTTCTTTGTTGCGATCTTGCTTTGAGTTGAGTTGATTTCAACATATTACCTCCTATTGATTATGCTTTGGGCAAACTAATTTGAATTCATATTCTTTTGTCATTTTGATATGTCTATCTTTTACATTCTCATGTTAACCCATCTTTGTTGGTTAAATTAGTTTGAATTCTCCGTTGTTATGGAGAACTAATTTTTGTGAACTTGATCATTTGTATTTTTCCGCAAATCAATAAAAACCTAGAAATGGAATGATCTCTTTTAGATCACATCCTGTTAGCCTTCACGGGAAAAAGTCACTAAATTTCCTTGGGGATGGAAGTCTTGGAAAATTGTTTCATCCTTTTTTATGCCAAGTGAATCGGAGTTACTTCAAGTGAGGGAAGTCACAAAATGTTTAAGGCTGTCTTTTTTAAAGACTAAAAGTATTTTTCGACTTTTTCATTTTGGACTTTTGGGAAGAAAGAAAAATGTTGTTTTTTTCAATTTGTCTTTTGCAGGAAGTTCTCGTGGATGAAGGAACTTTATTAGAGTCACGTTTGTAAATGTGTGGCTGTACAACGTATTTTTACATTCAGGAACCTATTAAAGACCCTGTTTGCATATTGAATATCCTCTATCTTTCTCTTCATTTTACTTTAGTTTCTCTCGTGACAGTGGAACTGAGGGATTTATTCCTCTCTTTCCGAAAACTTCTCGTTCAAGTTTAAGTTTTATTTTATCATTGGTGTGTTAGAATCGCCACCAGATATAGAGTCAGAGTTTCGCATCATTTTGATGTTAGAATTTATCAAATTACTATATACCTTATTTGGGTTGACATTCGAATTGTCCAAATGAACTCCGAGTTTCATAAATTAAAAGAGGATTTGCCTTGAGTGTTTTCTCATGTCCTCTCACAAACACAGTATCAGTCCGAAAGAAAGCTTAGTTTATGAGGTACATCACGTAATGTTTTGAACGATGAGGATGTGGTGCATCTGAAACTGAGATAGAAGCACGGTATCAACGTCCGTTTCCTTTAGATGAGAGAATTTCAGGGACAAAATTCTTTTTAGTGGGGTGGTATTGTAACACCCCAGTTTTCACATATACATTTAATTATTTTATTGAAAAAATTAATTATCCAGATGTTATTTTTGTTCATTTTTATGTTGTTTAGTTTGAGTAAGTTTATTTACTAACTTAAAATTATTTTAATGGATTCATTAGCACTGTGCTACTACAGTGTATAAACATTTGCTAGACAATAATATTACGCTATTGTCACTAATATTCTTTGTTTATAAAAATATTTTAAATAATATGATTGAAAGGAATTTATTTTCAGATTTTATTCTATTTAATTTTAGATTTGAAAATAAATTGCTTTGGCATTAAATGGAGATTAATTTTGGATCACTGATTTTCTTAGTTGACCAGTTCAATCATCAATCTTTACTCTAATTTGATTTTTGGAAGTATATATTTGTCACTCATTGTTTTTAGATCTAATGGTTAATATTTTTTTTTTCTTTCTAAAATCAATTTGAACCATTCAATTTTGTATTTACCTATTAAGTAAAAGAAAAACAAAAAAAAATAAGTTCCTTGCTCCTTCTTTTCTCTGCCTCGCATGACCCTCTTCCCCACACTTCTTCTTGTTTTATTCCTCTTCTTCTTCTTTTGGTTTCCAGACCATGTCTCTCCCTCTCCCTACAACTCCATCTTCCTCCTCCTTCTCACCCAAACCAATCACGCGCCACCCTGCCATCAACGTCAAGTCGTGTGCCACCGCGCCGTCCGGCCACGCCTGCACACGAAGATGCGACCCAACTCTCCTCGCGCTCTGTGCTCGTCGCTGTACTCTGGTCGTCGTATCCGCCGCGTCTGGTAGGGAGGGGACCACCTCGCACCGCCATCTAGCTTGTCGTTCGGTCAATGCTAGGAGTGGGAGAGACGATCGCACGTTCTGGCCCCTGTTCTCCTCTGTTCGTTGTAACATCCCAGTATTTCACATATACGTTTAATTATTTTATTGAAATAATAAATTAGCTGGATGTTTATTTTTGTTTATTTTTATGTTGTTTAGTTGAGTAATTTTATTTACTCACTTAGAATTATTTTATTGGGTGCGTTAACACTGTGTTATTGCTGTGTAAACATGCTTACAGGACAATAATGTTAAGCTATTGTCACTATTATTCTTTGTTTAGAAAAATATTTTAAATAATATGATTCAAAGGAATTTATTTTCAGATGTTACTCTATTTAATTTTAGAATTGAAAATAAATTAGTTTAGTGTTAACTAGAGATTAATTTTGGATCACTGATTTTCTTGGTTGATAAATCCAACCATCACTCTTTACTCTAATTTGAATTTTGAAAATATATATTTGTTACTCATTGTTTTTATATCTAAGGATTAATATTGTTGTTTTTTTAAAAAAAAATCAATTCCAACCACACATTTTACCTACTAAAAAAAAAAAGAACCTCTCTCTACCGGACTTGAATGCTCCATGACACTCTTCTCTTCTCCTTCCCTTCTTATTACGTTTCTATTCTTCCTCCTTCTGCAGAAACACCATATCTCCTTCATCTCTGTACTTTTTTTTAAAAAAATTCATCTCCTTTCTCTCTAGTTTAGTCGCCCACCACCACATAGGAGGACCTCCGACCGCCGCGACTTGGAGGAGAAGACACATGTTTCATCCCTGTTCTTTTCCCCTTTGGCTGACGCCGTTCGACGCTAGAGCTCCACCGCCGAAGCTCCATTTTCGGCTGCGCAATGGCGCTCGTCAAGCCGCTCAGTGCCTGGAGCGAGGAGACGATCATCGTCGCGACCCAGCTTCGTCCCACACGTTTGGGTCGTTTTCACCATCGTTGTGTCCCTGTTCGTTACTGTTTGATGCCACGAGCTCCATTGTCGGACGTGCACCGTGGGGCCTCTGTTCAGGCCACCATAGTGGTCCCTTGATGCCTCTGTTCAGATCTCCTCCTTCTTCCTTGTATGGGTCACACAAACACCCAACTTTTTCATCAGGAACCGCTGCCTCCACTACTCTGGAGCCGCCGTTGCCGCCGCTCACCACCCTAGTTGCCACCATCTTTTCCTCTCCTTGTTGGGTAAGTGAAAATTCAACCCAAAGTGTTTCAGTTTCAAAAATCTCAATTCCTCAAACCCTAGCATTTTGATTTCAGACTTCAAATGTAAAATTAACTTTAATGTTATGCAATTGGAACTGTAATTTAGTATTTTCATATGTTGATTTCATTATTCTTTGGTTAGAATGAGTTTTCCCCAAATTGATTTTGAAACCCTAACTCTAGCCTTTTGAGATCATATTGTAATTTTGAAATTGAACCTTGTTATGTGTAATTGGGACTGTAAATTAGTTTTTCCCTAAATCAATTTCACCATTATTTAAGTAGATTGCTTTTCCCCAAATTACAATTTGAACCATGAAGCCCCAATCTGATTTTTATTTAAAATTGGTTGTGTTTTGTGAAATTAACTATGTTGTTATATAATTGGGACTGTCAATTTATGTATACCAAACTGATTTTGTAAACTTATGATAAAATCTCATTTCCCCCAATTTGTGGTGATGAGCACTATTTTTCCCAAATCTGATTTCTGTTGAATGTGACCCTGTTTTGAGAAATTAAGTATTTAAATCAACTTAGAGTGAGCGTTTGATGATGAGTAGTTAGTTGTTTGAATTTTCTGGTTGTTGAAAATGCTTGGACTCCCTCTCTGGGATGTTAAAGTGGTTGTGTTTGCTTGGGGAAGCAGGTTTCACATGTTTCGGGAGTTGACCGGAGCTGTTTAGAGGAAACTGGACGTCGAGTTGGAGTTTTGCTTTGTACTACTTCGCTCAGAAGGAAGCTAACTGTTGAAGCACCAATGAAATGATCATCTCTTGTCTACAAGAGGTAAGGGGGGAGTGAACCACATCACACCATATTGGTGGATGTGAAGATGGCTTTAAATTGTTTGGTATCGGAAATCCTAAATCAAGGATTATCCACTTTGTTTATTTAGTCCCTTATGAGGGCATTATTGTGGGTATTAATTGTTGTTAGATTTATGTTCATTGGTATGATTGATTGGTTGGAAAATGATTTCTAGCATGTTGAAAACCCTCACTTTGATCATTGGATCACAGTGAGGATTTAATACTTGGTTATTGAAAATAACTTGATTATTGTGATTATTTGATATAACTTGATATATTGATGCGTATGCATAATTGTGAGATTATTTGGTGAAGCGTAACCTTCACTTTGGTTGTTATTGGCTTTTGGCCAAATGTGAATGGAAATAGGATTTTAACACTAATCCTTGAAACTTAAGTGACTTTAATTTCCTTAAGTGAGAAAATGAATTTTAAATCCATAAAAGGAAAAGGAATTTGTTTTGAATAATTATTTTGGAAATTTGATTTTTGATTATGGTTTTGGAAATAGATTGAGAATTATTTTGATCGTACGTTATATCTTGAATTACCAAAATGATGCTTTAGCAACTAAATAAATAGATGTTTTAAGGATAAATGAAAACAAGAAGGAGGTGTTGTTTTCCAAAACTGTTCTTACAGTGTTTAAATCCACCTTAAAGAGTTCAATTGATTTCAAAAATGACTTTGATAGTTGTTTAGGTCAAGTTTTAGGACTTTTGAGTGAAATAATATTCAAGACCTTACTTTGGTATTTTATATAATACTTTGAAATGAGTATTAGAACCTAGATAATTGATGTTTTGAGTAAAGGAGGCTTATTTTGAAAGTTTAAGGGTTTCGACCCTAAATCAAGTAAAAAGGGGAAAATTGTCTTTCAATAATTTTACGGGATTTGAAATACTATTTTGAGGGATTTGGTATCAATATACCTATGAGTCAATCTTACTTCCAAAATGATTTTGTTTTAGACAAAGGGTTTTGATTTTGGATCAAAGTGGTTTTGGTCTTCAAGACTAGTATTTCAAGTTAAACGGAAAACCTAAGTCGAGGATGGCTTAGTGAAAACAAAGACTTAATGATTATGACTCAAGGTGGAGCAAGATCAAATGTCATAAAGTAAGGACGATTCACTCATCCTTACATCCATAATACTTAATGACAAAGAGTATTTTGAGGTTGCTTGCTTGACAAGTAATCCTATTCTAGAATGGACTTAAAGAGGCATAATGGAGTTGGTGACGAATGACCATACTTCATAATGTACTAAACCATTGAAACATGGATAGTACAACGAGGGGTGATTCCCAAGAGGTTGGTACAGTCTGCTTTGCCTCTAGAATGACTTTTGGTTTCCGTAAGGAACCACGAAATTTATCCGGTGGATAAATATGAACGGAATGGATTTTGGTCTCCGTAAGGAACCCAAAATTTATCCGATGGATAAATATGAACGCACACGCCATTAACGGCATTATTGCCTGAACACATAGTTGATACTATGTTCTGTAAGGCCTTTGTGCCTAGGAAGTTGAGCTGACATGCATGTGCGCATGAGGACGTGCTAGTGATGATCTTAAATGGTCTTGGGGGTGTTCAGGGTAGGAAGGTCATAAATGGCCAGTTGGTGATTCTTCTTGGTCGTTTGTTCCATGCAATACACTGACATCAACGACTAGATGCCAACCGATCACGATTATCGAGAGTGTTTCACAATCAATTATAGTACCACTATGTGACTATTACTATTGAACGCACAAGATGCCTAATATTGGCAGTTGTGAAACATGTGCTCTAATCACTCCTTCCGAATGTTCTCTTAGCTCCGGAGTTAGGGTCAAATCTTCCTTGAGGCTGTATAGTTATGGGACTATGCAGTTTCAATCAGTTATCTCTATTCTCGAGTCTCTGTGAACTAACAGTGTCCAATCATGCTTGATGAGATTATGGTCACACTGATTTGTGTACTGTTGACTATATGTGCACGTGTTATTTGTTCCTTGTATATACTTGATTGTTTGATTGAGATATATGATTACCTATATATGAATGTATGCTATGTGGTGTCGTGTTATTTTCATATCTGTCATATGCAGTGATTTTTGGGAGTCTCACCTTTATTTTATATTGCCTATGTCGTCTGGCTATGTGCCTTCTATATTCATTTGAGAAGACTGAGATGTCAATATGTCATTTGGATGATTCATCATATAGGTTGAGGTTAGAGCTTGCAGACGATATGTTGGAGTTCTAGTGGACTTCTTTCAGCTTTCAGATGGTTCAAGATGATGGTCTTTGTGTTTTTTGTCATGCCTGACCTTTCTTTCTTGAGACATGCAAGTTTTTCGTTGGTCTGTAGGCTATGACTTTTCTCCTTGGTAAGGTAAAGGGCTTAGTTTGAGAGATACTTTTGTAGTGGCTCTAGTAGTGTCGTTTGTGACGACGTCGAGAGTGGACTTACATAGAGTTTCTACTAGATCTCGTCAGTTGGGTTTGTTCTTCTCACGATGTATGAGAGGATGGTCTTTTATATTTTAGTTGGGCCAGCTTGAGATGTCTGGGAGTTAATGTTACAGTTTATGTAGCTGCAACTCCAAGTATCTTATATTTTAGGAGCTGCCTTTCCATAGCTTTATGTTGGGTCTGTGTATCTTTATGTTTTCAGTTTATGAGTCGGGATGGGTTTTATGTAAATAATTTTCGAACTTATAACCTTAATTATGATTTGTAAATGTTTTAGTGCACTGTTATCTTCTGAGTAACTCTGGACTATATTATGTAAATATTTGATGAGGTTGGATGTTTTATTGCTTACTGTCTCCCTTAAGAAAAATAAAAAGATTTGATGTTATAAAATGTTTTATCAGGTGTTCCGTGTAACATCCTAAAATTCTAATATAATTAATTTTAAAAAAAGGGGGATTATGTTATAAAAAAATAAAATAAATAAATAAATAAATAAATAATGGTATAATAAAAATAAGATATAATTAAGAGGTTTAGTGTAAAAGATTTGTTAGTATAAAATCTATTAGAGTTGGTTAGGAATTGCAAGGGGAATAACGAATTAAAATATATGTGTGTGTGTGTGTGTGTCTATATATATATATATATATATATATATATATATATATATATATATATATATATATATATATATATATATATATATATATATATATGAATGTAAACATAAATACAGACTTTTCACGTAGGGGCCTAGGGGTAGCTCATAAATCAAGTGGGCCTAGTTATTCTATAAAATAAAAAGAAACAAAAAAAAAGAGAAATAAACAATAAAGCCCTCTGATGCACGCACAGTACATATACAATAAACAATATATATACACACAGCGCGCACGAATTGTTGGAGTCAGGAGATGCACCGCACAGTAGCGATTTCAGGCGTTCCTTTTTTTTTCTTGTCGGTACAATCGTAACAACACAGATCCAAGAACGCCACCAAACGGGAGGGGGATTTTTAGGGAAACACAAATCCTTATCATACGTAATTTTTAGAGCACATGGGAGGTCTGCAAAAGGTGAGTAAAAATACTTTTTTCTCACACTTTCAGGGTACAATTGATTTGAAGCTGTCATATAGATTTGTTTAATTACGAAAACTAAGATTTTAGAGTGCATGATTTTTATTTGGGATTTTGAAATATTTTCACGTCACTTGATGAATTGATTTAGTGAGTGTAATTTTCTTGTTATCCTATTAATGTTTGATGCAATAAAATAATAATAATAAAGAAAATAAATAGCTAAATAAAGGCCCAAATTTTGTACCGTGTGTAACCTTTACTGCAGTGGCATAACATTAATTATGTTTGATATTAGATGATTTCTATTGATACACTTATGCCACGCCCCTGTCAGTAAATACATGTATTATAACAAGCATAATTATATTAAGGACTTATATGTTATGGTTGTGTTTGAATTTTAAATCCTGTTATAGTGTCTATGTAGTTGATGTATGGAGTTTGAGAAAATATTTGGTAGTCATCTGGGATGATATTTGGTAGTCATCTGGGATGACATATTGTATGGTACATATGCGTTGGTCATCACCTTCCGGGAAGGGGTGACGGTTGTACATTCTATTCCGGGAATAGGATGAGAGATATCACCATCTGTGATGGGATATCAATTTATTAAAATATTCACATATGGGATGGAATATTAGATACCTCCATCTGGGATGGGGAAGGCAGTGGGACGCCATTGCATAGATATGAGCTCATAGACCTTAGTGAATCTGGGATTCACACCGGTTCTGGGAACCAAAGAGTCAAGTCAAGTGATTCTGGGAATCACCGAGTCATGTTCATGGAGTTGTATTGCATTGTGTAGAGTTTGCATGGTGAATGTGATTAAATGCAATGAGATGTGACCATTGTTGAGCTTATGGGTTTGTACTTTAAATGCTTGACATTAATTTTATTTATCTATATTTATTATTTTGGAGGTTTACTATATCTATTATTTTAAAAACTAGCGGATACCAGGAATGTTTTTCCGGTTACCGCGCCGGCTGAAAACAACACTATTTGCGAACCTTTTTATCAAACAATTATTTTTATTCACTCGGATAATATCTCATTAAAAGTGTTGTTTTTAGAGCACGAGGACGACATCACTAGGACTGGAGAGGATTAAAGACCTAGCGAATTTTCTTAGTTATTATTCCTAGCTTGGTTAGTGTTTTCTTAAATAAGGAGCCGTATGTGGCTAGACGTTTTTATTTATTTATCGTTGGGTTTATTAGTAGACTCCCGGTTTTGAGGTTTAGGGTTTTTATTTGGACGTATGGATTTATTATTTATTACTTTGATACATTATTACTAATTTATTTAATATGAGACTTTTTCCAGACTTATATAATTGATAAAATTTTTATGATTAACATATTTTAATTAAATGTATTAAAGGATTTTTTATACAATTTGTTTTGGGTTATTAATGTAACAAAGGGTGTTACATTTATGGTATCTGAGAGGTTCGATTCTAAATCGGACTGTGGCATCGGGGCTTTTATAAAACAAAACTTGGGCGTATAGGATGCTTGTTAGAGTTATAAATGCTGCATGCTATTCTTTGGGATATTGGACCTGATCAACCCAGTATTTCATTGGTAGTGGGCAGATTTATGGCGATTAATAGGCGAGGGACGAACGTTGCACTTGCGCCAACTTTGTATTGTATAGCCAAAGTCATGCAAGCACGGGCGGAGACTCTCCATCAACTGAATGGGAATGGAGGCCAATCACTAATGGAGTGGTGACAACCTAGGACCCTTAGCACGTGGGGACTTTCCGAATTCAAGAAGGACAACCCGCCATCATTCCGAGGCAGCTTAGATCCGAAGGAGACTGAATTCCTTCAACTTGTACAGGAGAAAAGTTACTCTATTGCTCGATTCGGGAGCAACTCATTCATTTATGTCTTTAGATTATGTGAAAAATCTATCTTTGTCTGTTTCTAAGTTGCCATATGATTTGAGTGTTGCTACTCCTTCAAATGATAAACTTGTTACCTCTATTGCTTGCTTGAGCTATCCCTTAGTGTACCAAGGTGTATCTTATTTTGTTGATCTTATATGCCTGCCCATGTCTGGGTTAGATGTTATTCTTGGTATGGATTGGTTGTCTGCAAATCATGTTGTCATAAATTGCTCCGATAGAACTATCTCCGTTCCTATACAACCAATGTCTAATGATTTTCCCGTACCCAGTTCTATTGTTTCTGCTGTTGCTTGTCATAAGTCCTTAGTTGAGGGAGCTCAATGATATATACTCTTATTCTCTGCTAAGATAGAGGCTGACAGTGATGTGATGGCTATACCTATGGTGTGCGAGTTCCAGGATGTTTTCCCTAAGGATGTCTCTAGCTTGCCTCCGAATGGAGAAGTTGAGTTTAACATAGATCTAGTGCCAGGTAGTGGACCAGTATTGGTAGCACCTTATAGAATGGCACCTTTAGAGTTGAGCGAGCTTAAGAAACAGCTAGAGGAGATGCTAGGGAAAGGGTTTATTAGGCCTAGTGTGTCACCCTGGGGAGCACCTGTCCTACTGGTGAAAAAGAAGGATGGGACCATGAGGCTATGTGTTGAATATAGGCAGTTGAACAAAGTGACCATCAGGAATAAATACCCTTTGCCTAGGATAGATCTTAGACTAGCTGAGGAGAGCGTCAGTGTTTTCCAAAATAGATCTAAGATCGGAATACCATCAAATTGGAGTCAAGAATGAGGACATTCCTAAGACAGCCTTTAGGACAAGGTGTGGGCACTACGAGTATGTAGTGATGCCCTCTGGAGTGACCAATGCTCCAGCCGTTTTCATGGACTACATGAATCGGATCTTTAGGCCGTTCTTGGATAGCTTTGTGGTGGTGTTCATAGATGATATTTTGATATACTCTAAGACACAGAAGAACTTAGAGAACACTTAAGGTTGGTGTTGCAAATCTTGAGGGACGAGCGTCTTTATGCCAAACCGGAGAAGTGTGAGTTTTGGCTAGACGAGGTAAAGTTTTTAGGACACACAATCTCAAAGGATGATGTAGTGGTTGATTCCTCTAAAGTTGATGCGGTGTTGGGATGTGAACAACCTAAGACAAGAACCGAAGTAAGAAGTTTCTTAGGCTTAGCTGGTTACTATAGGAAGTTCATAGAGAGACTCTCTAGACTAGACTTACCTTTGACCCAATTGACTAGGAAAGGGAAACCTTTTGTGTGGGACCAGGAGTGTGAGGACGGGTTCCAAGAGCTTAAGAGGAGAATGGTGTCATCACCAGTCTTAACTATACCGGATCCCTTAGTGAGTTCTGTGGTATACTGCGACGCATCTAAGAATGACTTGGGATGTGTCTTAAGGCAGGAGGGCAAGGTGGTAGCATATGCCTCTAGGCAGCTTAGGCCAAATGAAGGGGATTACCCTACTCATGACTTAGAGCTAGCAGCCGTGGTTTTTGCCCTTAGGATTTGGAGGCATTACCTTTACAGGGTAAAGTTTGAAGTTTTTAGTGACCATAAAAGCCTTAAATATCTGTTCGACCAGAAGGAGTTGAACATGAGACAACGAAGGTGGATGGAGTTCCTTAAGGACTATGACTTCGAGTTGAAGTACCATCCGGGAAAAGTCAATATGGTGGCAGATGCTTTGAGTAGGAAGTCCCTACACGTGTCGAGCTTGATGGTGCAAGAGCTGAACCTCATGGAAGAGTTTAGGGACATGAATCTGGAGGTATTGGATATGTCCTTAAGTGTCTTAAGCTTGAAGTTGAATAGGTTGGAAATTAATAGCGACCTTAGAGATGAGGTTAGGTGGGAACAACTTTTAGGCCAGGAGTTGCAGTCTCGGTTGGGACAAGAGGGTTATGAGTTGTCTGTTGATGGCTAGTGAAGTTTAAGAATAGGACCATTGTTCCTAAGGAGGGGAGCCATAGAGAGAAGATATTGGAGGAAGCTCATAAGGGGAAGTTTACCATACATCTTGAAATAACTCAGATGTACCAAGACCCTAAGAGGATGTATTGGTGGCTGGGAATGAAAAAGGATGTGGCTAGCTTCGTAACTAGGTGTTTAGTGTGCCAAAAGGTTAAGATAGAACATCAGATGTAACACCCTAGTTTTTACACCTATGATTAATTATTTTATTTGGATGTTTAAGTTTATTTTGTTATGTGCCTTAGTTTGAGTAATTAAATCGCTCTCTTCAAATTATTTTATTGGGTGCGTTAGCACTGACTTAGTTCAGTGAATGCACGCTTACTAGACAATAATTTATGTTATTATCACTATTATTACCAGTACAGAAAAATATTTTAAATAATATGATTAAGAGAAAAGCATTTTCATATATTTATTCTATTTAATTTTAGAGTTAAAAATATTTTTGTTTGACCTTAATCGGAAATTAAATTTTGGACAGAGTATTTTCTTAGTTGATCAGTTCAACTATTAATCTTTACTTTAATTTGAATTTCGAAATCATATCTTTATCGATCTTTATTTTTAGATTCCAAAAAGTAAAAACATGTTTATTTTAGGCCTAATATTTATCACTCATTTTGTACCTATCACTAAATAATTAGTTTAAAAACTTAACTTTCTCTTTTCTCTCTCTCTCACTCGACGCCTCCCCCTCACTCTCTCTTTTCTTTCTCTGCTTCTTTCTCTTTTCTTCTTTCTTTTTCTCTTTTTCCTCTTCACTCCATCTTCTACCTCCTTCCTTCCTTCAAGTCGCGCCGCTCTACTCAGACCGTCGCCGTCCGCCGCTCGAGATGGAAGGATGAAGATCGCGTCCCTGCACGCGGTCCTCGCCACTGTTACGCTCTTTGGTGGCGAAACCGCCTCTCTCCATCGCGGTAGGTGTTGTCCGCCACCGCCTCCATGGTGGTTTTCACTATGTGAGTTGTTTTGAGCTCTCTTCTTCCTTTCTATGAAGCTTAGCTTCACTTTATGGATCTGGGTTGTTGTAGGGAAGTGTTCCACCGCCACTGCCACTTCGCCGGAGTTACGTGACGCTGCCTTCAAGCGTGGGTGAGTGTTTTACCCTCTAATATCTTCTAGATTCAAAACCCCCAAATTGATTTTGAAACCCTAACCCTAGCCTTTTTAATTCAGCTTCCAATCTTGAAATTGAAGCTTGTTTTATGCTATTGGGACTATGAATTTGTGTTTCCCTAAACCAATTTTATTATTCTTTAATTAAAATGAGTTTTCCCCAAATTGTATTTAGGAGCCCTAAACCCCAATTTGATTTTTATTTGAATTTGGTTCTGTTTTTGTGAAATTAATTATGATTTAGTGCAATTAGGACTCTTAATGGATGATTCCCAAGTTCTCTTTCATGATCCTATAATCAAAACAAAGTTTCCTTAAAGGGTATTGTGAAGCGTGAGCTTCAAACATGATTTTCATTGAAAACAACATTGTTTGGTAATAAGATTAAGTGTTTAGATCAAGTTAGAATGTGTGTTTGATCATGTGTAATTGATTTCTTGATTTCTGGTTGTTGCGCGTTGTTGGATTTCCTCTCTGAGACGTTTGACACGGCTATGCTTGCTTGATGGAGTAGATATGAGCTAACGTGAGCATTAAGACGAGGATCCTTTACTTACTTCAAAGGTAAGGGGAGCTTGCCTGAGGGATTTTTCTCAATAACCATTTGCTTTTAGTGTAGTCTGTATAATTTATGTGGTTGTGGTTATCTGTTTATGTTGTTTACGTTGTGTTGTTTATCTGTGTATCGGTGTTTGATCTGTTTTTAAATTATTTGATTATCTGTAGTTGTATATTATATTGCTATGATGCATGATCTGCCTGGTGACATAATTCTGATAACTGTTGTTAAATGTTGTTTGTGAATGTTGTTGAGAAGCCTGACAGTGGTCAGTGCACAACCGATTAATCAGATAAAAGCATTAACAAGCTGTGTAAATTATATTCAACGTTTTATGGGAAATGTTGGAATATAATAGTGGTGGAAAATATTATTTTAGAAAAATAACGAGTTTTGAGAAATATTATTATTTTTGATGATTTATTAGTGTAAAAGTAATTTATGAGTCACAATGAGAGCGAAATCGTGAAAATGTTTCTGTACTGCTAATTTTTATGTAAGAAAGTTTACAATATTATACAAAGTTATTTTATGAAATTAATTGTTGAAAAGAAGTTAATGATGATTTTAGAAAATTGTTTCAGTGGAAAAAGCTAAGTTTTGGCTTAAAAAGCTTTAAAAATGATAATTGATGGTAGATTTGGAAAAGTGTAGAAGGCAAGTGTTTTAAAACGGCAGTATATATTTTAAGTAAGTTTAAAACCTCAAGTGACTCACCTTTGTTAAAACTAAGTTTTAGTATTTAAAGATTTTATTGGTGAATTTCCAATTTGAAAAGAATTTATGAAAGCAAAACTGATTCAACAGTGTTAAAAGTGGTGTGGAACTTAGTAACCGAGACGTCGGTGTACTAAGGTTCTGTGTTGTGATGGACTCAGCCATTTGGACTTTGAGGGCCTATACCGTATACGTGAGGTATACCGTGTTGAAACATTGAAGATGTTTTCTAGTACCACGAACCTAAGACTGGTGCACCGGACGAGATGTGTGATGATTGAGCACTCGGACAGTGTGGTCCTGTGTTGTGATGAAAGTTTTAAAGATGTTTTAAAACTATGTGAGTCGTAAGCCATTTTGAGCTTCGGCAAAGAAAGATTGAACACAAAGAAAAGATCAAAACAAAAGTGTTTTGCATGCATTTGGCAGACGTGCCTACGATTGAGGTTTAATGCATTAATTACCAGCGGCGAAAGGTAATTCCGTTATGCATTTTTCTCATGTGCCTAGGGAGGACATGGAGACCCCATCTTACTTGCTATTGGTGCCCTGAGTGTGGACATTAGCAATGTTAGTGTCCTTGTGTGCCTGGCCTTGTGTGCCTGTGTGGATGGAAAGAGGTTGCGCACCTATTGGCAGAGTGCCAAGTTAGCCAGTGTGGCTATGGAGTCTGCTCAACTCATTGGATGTTGGGATATCTCATGAGATTAGGACGAAAATTAGATGATGAATATGAAGTGTCATGCATAATTTTTAAATGATGATGTTTGGGGTGTTGAACCCATTGATAGACTATTAGCTTATAAATGCTTGTGTGATAAATGTATATGTGTTATGTGGTGTCGTGCATTTAGTTATTGCGTTAAATCCATATATTGGCGTCTCACCCTTACAGATATTTCAGGTTTCTTCTGGTTCGCTATTGTACCTTGGGTACTTTAGTACCGATGATGCAGAGGAGTCTCCCTAAGTCACTCAGAGACTTAGATCTAGTTGCTTGATGAGGTACTTGATTGTGGAATGATCACGTGAGTTTTCTCAGGAATAACTTTTAGAACGACCAGCTTAGGGTTTGAGATTTAGATTATTTTTGATAAGTATGTATGAGTATGGCTCAGAGAGCCTTTATTTTAAAATGGAATGTTTATGGCTCGGAGAGCATATCTTTTGAATGAAATTAGCAGGTGTTCTTTTACCCGGGGTTGTCCGAATTATAGAGGAGACTCTGTCAAAATTTTCGTAAAAATACTAGCTTTTATTCAAGTATATTCTTTAAATGAAATAGGCTTGCCAGGCTATGATAGTAAGTCTGTGTGCCGATCGAGGCTTAGGTGTGGAGTCGTGACAAAATTTTTATACCCAATTTCAGACACTTATGTACTTATATAAATTGTTTTTCGAAAGCACCAGCAAATTAACCTTTTAATTTTATTTTCGCACGTGTTATGTAGTAATGCCTAGGGGGGGTGTTACATCAGAAGCCTTCGGGGTTGTTGCAGTCCTTGGAGATTCCAGAATGGAAGTGGGAGAGAATTTCTATGGACTTTGTGATGGGGTTACCTAAGACGCGTTTGGGCTTAGACGCCGTTTAGGTGATAGTGGATAGGTCGACCAAGTCTGCCCACTTCTTGCCAATTAAGGCAACCTATAGCTTAGACAAGTTGGCATACCTCTATATCAAGGAAATAGTCAAGCTTCATGGGATACCCACATCTATAGTGTCGGATAGAGACCCTAGGTTTACCTCTAGATTTTGGAGAGCTTTTCAGCAAGCCTTTGGGACTAAGTTGAACCTTAGCACGACTTATCATCCCCAAACGGATGGTCAGTCAGAGCGGACCATTCAGACCCTTGAGGACATGCTTAGGGCGTGTGTCTTGGATGAAGGAGGGAGTTGGGATAGATTCCTACCTCTCATTGAGTATGCGTATAACAATAGTTATCACGCTAGTATAGGCATGGCACCCTATGACGCCCTATATGGGAGGAAGTGTAGGTCCCCTTTATGTTGGTGTGAGGTAGGTGAGAAAACCTTGATAGGACCTGAATTGGTCCAGGAAACCTCTGGGAGAATCAAAATAAATAGGGAGAGGATGCGCACGGCGCAAAGTAGACAAAAGAGCTATACCGACAAAAGGAGAAAGCCTCTAGAGTCACTCCTAAGACGGGGGTAGGGTGGTCGATGAAAGTCCGCAAGCTAAATCCTCGTTTCATGGGACCGTTCCAAATCCTTAAAAGAGTCGGGCCTGTTGCTTATCAATTGGCTCTTCTGCCACAGTTGGCAAACCTTCATGATGTTTTCCATGTATCACAACTCAGAAAATATGTGCCTGATGAATCTCATGTGATAGCTCCCGAGTCTGTACAATTGAAGGATAATTTGATCTACAAGCCAAGGCCTAGTCAAATCTTGGACAAGAGCACTAAGACTCTAAGGAACGAGGCAATTCCATTGGTGAAAGTGTTATGGGACGGATTGACTCCTGAGGAAGCCACTTGGGAGATGGAGGAGGACATCGTGCGTCAATGCCCAGATTTTATTATCTAAGGTGTGGTAACCTTTTAGTTTAGAATACGACATATGTTACAATAGGTGCATGTGTATGAGATGAATTTCGGGGACGAAATTCTTTAAGGAGGGGAGAAAATGTAACATCCTAAAATTCTAATATAATTAATTTAAAAAAAAGGGGGGGATTATGTTATAAAAAAATAAAATAAATAAATAAATAAATAAATAATAATGGTATAATAAAAATAAGATATAATTAAGAGGTTTAGTGTAAAAGATTTGTTAGTATAAAATCTATTAGAGTTGGTTAGGAATTGCAAGGGGAATAACGAATTAAAATATGTGTGTGTGTGTGTGTGTGTGTGTGTGTGTAAACATAAATACAGACTTTTCACGTAGGGGCCTAGGGGTAGCTCATAAATCAAATGGGCGTAGTTATTCTATAAAATAAAAAGAAACAAAAAAAAAAGAGAAATAAACAATAAAGCCCTCTGATGCATGCACAGTACATATACAATAAACAATATATATATATATACACACAGCACGCACGAATTGTTGGAGTCAGGAGATGCGCCGCACAGTAGCGATTTCAGGCGTTCCTTTTTTTCTTGTCAGTACAACCGTAACAACACAGATCCAAGAACGCCACCAAACGGGAGGGGAATTTTTAGGGAAGCGCAAATCCTTATCATACGTAATTTTTAGAGCACATGGGAGGTCTGCAAAAGGTGAGTAAAAATACTTTTTCTCACACTTTCATGGTACAATTGATTTGAAGTTGTCATATAGATTTGTTTAATTACGAAAATTAAGATTTTAGAGTGAATGATTTTTATTTGGGATTTTGAAATATTTTCACGTCACTTGATGAATTGATTTAGTGAGTGTAATTTTCTTGTTATCCTATTAATGTTTGATGCAATAAAATAATAATAATAAAGAAAATAAATAGCTAAATAAAGGCCCAAATTTTGTACCGTGTGTAACCTTTACTGCAGTGGCATAACATTAATTATGTTTGATATTAGATGATTTCTATTGATACACTTATGCCACGCCCCTGTCAGTAAATACATGTACTATAACAAGCATAATTATAATAAGGACTTATATGTTATGGTTGTGTTTGCATTTTAAATCCTGTTATAGTGTCTATGTAGTTGATGTATGGAGTTTGAGAAAATATTTGGTAGTCATCTGGGATGATATATGGTAGTCATCTGGGATGACATATTGTATGGTACATATGCGTTGGTCATCACCTTCCGGGAAGGGGTGACGGTTGTACATTCTATTCCGGGAATAGGATGAGAGATATCACCATATGGGATGGGATATCAATTTATTAAAATATTCACATCTGGGATGGAATATTAGATACCTCCATCTGGGATGGGGAAGGCAGTGGGACGCCATTGCATGGATATGAGCTCATAGACCTTAGTGAATCTGAGATTCACACCGGTTCTGGGAACCAAAGAGTCAAGTCAAGTGATTCTGGGAATCACCGAGTCATGTTCATGGAGTTGTATTGCATTGTGTAGAGTTTGCATAGTGAATGTGATTAAATGCAATGAGATGTGACCGTTGTTGAGCTTATGGGTTTGTACTTTAAATGCTTGACATTAATTTTATTTATATATATTTATTATTTTAGAGGTTTACTATATCTATTATTTTAAAAACTAGCGGGTACCATGAATGTTTTTCCGGTTACCGCACCGGCTGAAAACAACACTATTTGCGAACCTTTTTATCAAACGATTATTTTTATTCACTGGGATTATATCTCATTAAAAGTGTTGTTTTTAGAGCACGAGGATGACATCACTGGGACTGGAGAGGATTGAAGACCTAGCGAATTTTCTTAGTTATTATTCCTAGCTTGGTTAGTGTTTTCTTAAATAAGGAGCCGTATGTGGCTAGACGTTTTTATTTATTTATCGTTGGGTTTATTAGTAGACGCCCGGTTTTGAGGCTTGGGGTTTTTATTTGGACGTATGGATTTATTATTTATTACTTTGACACATTATTACTATTTTATTTAATATGAGACTTTTTCCAGACTTATATAATTGATAAAATTTTTATGATTAACATATTTTAATTAAATGTATTAAAGGATTTTTTATACAATTTGTTTTGGGTTATTAATGTAACGAAGGGCGTTACATTCTGACTTCATCCAAACTCTGTTTTACAGAGGGAACATTTCGAAATGTTTTCTTTCAAACTTTGAGAATTCTCACCTTGATCCATTCCATTGATCTTCAAAGAAAAAAAATTACCCCATTTTATTGCAGAGATTTTATTTAAACTACTTTTTGACCTTAAAATGTCACAAAATGTAGCAACCGAGAAGGGTGTTACATTCGTCGCTGTCCTCGCCGGAGCCGCCTTGATCCCGCAGTGTCAGACCTTCAGATAACCACCACTCCATCTTCTCCTTCCTTGGGTGAGTAAAATATCATCTACTTTGTTCATATTCAAGAATCCCCAAATCAGTTTACAAACCCTAACCCTAGCCACTTGAATTTAGAGTTCAAATTTGAAATTGAAACTTGTTTTATGGTATTGGGACTATGAATTAGTGTTTCCCTTAATCAATTTCACCATTCTTTAAGTAGATTGGTTTTCCCACAAATTAGCTTATGAACCCTAAAGCCCCAAATTAGTTTCTCTTGAAATTAGTTTATAATTATGAAATTAATTATGTCTTTCTGCAATTGAGACTGTTAATTTTGATAATGAGTCTTAATTTTCCCAAAACTGATTTTATTGAAATTGGTGCTATTTTGTGAAATTAAGTATTTAAAACAACTTAGAGTGAGCATTTGATGATGAGTAGCAAATTGTTTGAGTTGTCTGGTTGTTAAAAATGGTAGGACTCCCTCTCTGGGTTGTTAAAGTGGTTGTGTTTGCTTGGGAAAGTAGGTTTTACATGTTTCAGGAGCTGACAGGAGTTGTTTGTACCTGTCGCAAGGCGTCAGAGGAAACTGGAGCGTCCAGTCGAGTTATTAGTTGGAGCTTAGCATTGTGCAGCTTCAATTTGAGGGAATCTAACTGTTGAAAACCAAGGAAATGATCTTCTCTTGTCTACAAGAAGTAAGGGGGGAGTGAACCACATCACACCATATTGGTGGATGTGTGGCTTTATTTATCTGGTTGTCGGAAAATCCTAAACCAAGGATTACCATTTTGTTTATTTAGTCCCTTATGAGGACATTATTGTATTGGTTAATTGTAGTTTGATTTATGTTTGTTGGTGTGATTGATTGGTTGGAAAATGATTTCTAGCATGTTGAAAACCATCACTTTGATCATTGGATCAAAGTGAGGATTTAAAACTTGGTTATTGCAAATAACATAATTATTGTTATTATTCGATATAACATGATATGTTGATGCGTATGAATAATTGTGAGATTGTTTGGTGAAGTGTAACCTTCACTTTGGTTGTGATTGGCTTTTGGCCAAATGGGAATGGAAATGGGAGTTTAACTCCAATCCTTGAAACTTAAGCGACATTAATATCCATAAGTGAGAAAATGAATGTTAAATCCTTAAAGGAAAAGGAATTTGTTGTGAACAATTATTTTGGAACCTTGATTTTTGTTAAGGTTTTCGAAATGGTTTGAGAAATATTTTGATCGTACCTTATGTTTTGAATTATCCAAGTGATACTTTAGAAACCGAAGAAATAAGTGTTTTAAGGAAAAATGAAAACAAGGAAAAAGTGTTATTTTTTTCAAAACTGTTTTTACAGTATTTAAAACCGTCTTAAAGTGTTCAACTGATTCCAAAATGACTTTGATTAAATTGTGATTCACTTACACCATCCCTAAATATGATTTTATTATCTAGCTTTCTCTTCTCAGAACTTGTGTAGAAATGAATTAGAAATTCCCTGATTATGCCTTCATCATCCTTTTCAGATACTTTCCTGACCAAATTATCAAGCATCTTAACCTTAGGAGACTTTGATAATTGTTTAGGTCATAAAGGAATAAAATCATGTTTCAAGAGGCAATGAAATTGAGTTTTAAAGAGTTCAAAATGGTAAAATGGACCAAAAGTAGATAATTCGACCAACACTTTTTTTGGGAGTCGGAAACTGTTTTTGACACTTAACTAAGTGTTATAAGGTTCCAAAATGAATTATTAACCTTTAGAATCAGAGAGTTTACGGAAAGGAATTTCTCAATTTTCAAACTTAGAAGCTTTCGGTCAAGTTTTATGACTTTTGAGGGAAATGTTATTCAAGATCTTAATTTGGTCTTTTAATACCTTGAAATGAGTATTAGAACATAGATAATTGTTGATTTTGGGTAAAGGAAACTTATTTTGAAAGTTTAGGGGTTTTGACGCTAAATCAAGTAAAAAAGAGAAAACTGTCTTTCAATAATTTTTCGAGTTTTGGAATACTGTTTTGAAGGATTTGGTATCAATATACCTATGAGACAATATTACTTCCAAAATGATTTGATTTTAGACAAAGGGTTTTGATTTTGGATAAAAGTGGTTTTGGTTTTCAAGACTAGTATTTTAAGTTAAACGGAAAACCTAAGTCGAGGATGGCTTAGTGAAAACAAAGACTTAATGATTATGACTCATGGTGGAGCAAGACCATATGTCATAAAGTAAGGACGATTCACTCATCCTTACATCCATAATACTTAATGACAGAGTATTTTGAGGTTGCTTGCTCGAAAAGTAATCATGTTCGGGAATGGACTTAAAAAGGCATAATTGAGTTGGTGACAAATGACCAACCTTCATAATGTACTAAATCGTTGAAACATGGATAGTCCCACGAGGGGTGATTCCCAACAGGTTGGTACTTTCTGCTTTGCCTCTAGAATGCCTTTTGGTTTCTTTAAAGAACCCCGAAATTTATCCGGTGGATAAATATGAACGAAATGACTTTTGATTTCCGTAAGGAACCCCGAAATTTATCCGGTGGATAAATATGAATGCACATGCCATTAACGGCATTATTTCCAAAACACATAGTTGATACTATGTTATGTAGGGCCTTTGTGGCTAGGAAGTTGAGCCGATATGCATGTGTGCATGAGGACGTGCTAATGACGATCTTAAATGGTCTTGGGGGTGGTTAGGGTAGGAGGGTCACGAATGACCAATTGGTGATTCTTCTTGGTCGTGGCGTTCCATGCAATACACTGACATCAACGACTGGATGCTAGCCGGTCAAGGTTATCGAGAGTGTTTCACAATCAATTATAATACCACTATGTGGCTGTTACTATTGAACACACAAGATGCCTACTATTGGTACTTGTGAAACATGTGCTCTAATCACTCCTTCTGAATGTTCTCTTAGCTCCGGAGTTAGGGTCAAATCTTCCTTGAGGCTGTGTACATATGAGACTATGCAGTTTCAATCAGTTCCCTCTGTTCTCATGTCTTTGTGAACTAACAGTGTCAAACGTGCCTTGATGAGATCATGTTTATGATCATATTGTACACCTTTGGTTATAGGTGTATGTGATTGTTGCTTGAATATATATTGAATTGTCTGACTGAGATATATTTGTCTACATGGATATGAATGTATACTATGTGGTGTCGTGCTATTTTCATATCTGTCATATGTTGTGATGTTTGGGAATCTCACCTCCTTATTTTATATTGCCTATGTTGGCTGGCTATGTGCCTTTTGAGTTCTTTCGAGAAGACTGAGATGTCAAGGTGTCGCTCGGTTGATTCATCGTAGAGGTTGATGTTCGAACATGCTGACGTTATGTTGAAGTTTCTAGAGCACATCTTCCAGCCTTCAGATGGTTCAAGGCGATGGTGTTTGTGCTTTGTCATGCTTAACTTTTCTTGTCTTGAGACAGGTATGATTGTCATTGGTATGTAATCTATGACTTTCTCCTTGGTAAATGAAATGGCTTAGTTCAAGAGCTACTTATGTAGTGGCTCTAGTAGTGTCCTTTGTGACGACATCGGTAGTGGACTCAAATAGATTTGTCCTTCTCACGATGTACGAGAGAGGATGGTCTTTTATATTTTAGTGTGACCAGCTTGGGATGTCTGGGAGTTAATATTATCATTTATGGAGCTGCGACTCCAAGTATCTTATATTTTAGGAGCTGCATCTCCATAGCTTTATGTTGTGTATGTGTATCTTTATGTTTTCAATTTATGAGCCGGGTTGGGTTTTATGTAAATGATTTTCAAACTTATAACCTTAATTGTTGATTATGAAATATTTTATTGCACATTTACTTGATTCCAAGTATTTATTGTTATGCCTTGTGAAAAAGAAAAAAAATCACCCCATTTTATTACAGGACAATTTAATTAAACTACTTTTCGGTCTTAAAATCTCAGAAAATGTAGCGCCTAAGAAGGGTGTTTCAATGGGTGAATAATTGATAATATCAATATCACATTGGTGACTATTTAGTACTACCAATGAGGATATGGAGATTGTAGGTTTATCGCCGTTAGGTTAAGTTTATGATATTTGAGGTTGTCTGATTTTTATCGTATTTAAGTTGCTTGATGTGTGCTGTTTGGATTAACATGTTAATTATAGATTATTATATTTTTTTGAATATGTTATTATTATTTTTTTATTATTATGATTTTATTATTTTATTTTGATTATGGTTTTTTTAAGCAAAAGGCATGCAAAAGCGTCACTGTAGTGGCAATCATCCCAACTAGGTTGGCACCAAAGCCACTACCAATCACCTGCAGCACACCAAAATAAAATGAAGAAAGAAAAAAGGAATTGATTATGGTTGATAACATGTATTCAGTGATAATATGCTTTAGCTGCTATGACTTGCTTAGTTGGTTCCTAGGCATTGAGATATGATATTTTAAAGTGATGTCTGTTGGGGGATATTATGATATGTGACTTAGTATGCCTAACATAATTAATTAATTAATATTTTATGGATGATCAGATTGATGATGCGATGAGACTTGAGATATTAGATGAGATGATGATGGAAGGTTGAGGCACTAGGTTATGACCCGATACGAGTTGGGACACAGGAGGTAAGTGCCCTGCCGACAATGAGGCTCAAGGAAGACTACCGTGATACTCTCATTGTCCTTGTTGAGCAATGTGACTATTATCCACCAGGGATGGAGACGTAGTTCCATTCGAGGAATGGACACCCTAGCAGGAACTAGGGCGTGCACCTTTGTTCGTGGGATTGGACGATTGACTTTTATCCCTAATCAGACGAGGGATGTGTGGCAGGATTAAGTGGTGGCCACGTCAGTATACATGATTATTTACATGAGCGCGAAGGGTAGAGGAATATAATGTACCTCGAGGATGATTGTTATATTTTTATGTGTTTATTTGATTATGCATGTATGTGTGCTATTATTGTATATATGTTATGTATCCTTTTCCGCTTATGATGATAGCATGTTTCTTATCTCCTATTTTCTCTATATTATATATGTTTTATTAATGTGATCATTATGAGAAGACACTGCAGAAGAGCCAGCTATTGAGGAGCTTGATAGGACCCCTTACGAGCCAGATGCTGGAGGACGGGTAATGGAGCCTAGTAGTGGAGTATAGAGTCTATGGCCAGTGCATCTTCTTGAGATGATGTATCTTCCGTTGCTTATGTCTTTTTGTATCAGTATTTATATTATGGGAGCCTACTGATGAGGTACACTTTCACAGTGTATCAGCAGAGTATGTTTTGTATTTATATGCATGTATGGTGTGATGTTATATTTTGTTATTTATATTTAAAGTTTATTTATTTATGATTTTCTGTATATACGTCTAACGCTAATATCATGATTAAGTTTTAGTGAAATTTAGGTTTTTCTTTAATGGGACATTGGGGTGTCTCACTCACCATCCTCACATGTCTCCAAATGTATAACTACCCCACCTGTCTCATCTCCTCCTGATCTTTCTGTCAATCCTTTAGCCTAAGTTTCTCCACCTCATTCACTTGTATCTTCCCATACTACACAAACTTCTCATTATACTGTAGTGTCAGATGTATGTCAGTACAATATTGTTCATGGCGATGATACCCCTGGAGAACAAACTGGCATTTCATCAAGTCTTTTAGTGTATGACTTGCAAAATCTTCTTGCTGCAAGTTTTCTTTTCTACACCAATTATAATTTTCATCCAACCTGATCCTAACATTTACTACACCCCTTCTGTAGTTATGTTATCCTCACCTTCTAGATTATTTTCATGCTTATCACAGGACCTAACTCTTTCTTTGAGTACAAAGACACCCTGTTGCCTTTACCTCCCGCTATTCTTGCTAGACCTCTCCGCCTTCCTGTATGTATAACCATCACCCATCTGCCTTTATCAGAATGTCTATCTTCTATTTCCCCTTCAACTGAGGTAGATTTTGTTAGAGTCGGACCTCTTTTTAAAATAGCTTTTCTACCTTTCTTCATTTTCAGAACCCTTCATCAGTGTTTCTTTCTTAGAGTTCCAGAACCCTTTTTGGACCCTTTTGTACCTCCTGTCTATGCCCTTCCATAGCACTCTGAGGACTCTCTCTCTGCAATTGTCAAAACCGAGGTTGTTGAACCTGAATTTGTGGACATCAGAAGCTTCAATGCCTTGCAAGCTCAATTTGCTACACAAAGAACTCTATTGGAAGCTGCTCTGAGATAGCTAGATGAAGAAATAAGAGTTAGCGTAGCTTTAGAAGCTAAGCTAGGTGCCCTATCTTTGCTTTTGAATAGAAATCAATAGGCCTTCTATCTTGTAGAAACTTGCCTTGTACAAGCTTATGATGATTAATGCAAATGTGATTTTGATATCTATCTTGCCTTCTTACTGTTTATCTTTTATATTGCTTTTTTTACTCTTATTTTCATTTTTTCTGATGCCAAAATAGAAAAATAATAAAGATAACATGAACCTTAACCTGTCTAAAGAACTTGTTGCAAAGTTTTGCAGAAACTTAAGACATAAAGGCTTTAACCTCGAACCTGTCTGTAAGATCATAAATGAACTTTGATGAACTATAATGCTCTGATAATTCTAATACCCAAAATTGACAAAGTTTTTATAAGCTCTAATATATTGTTTTACAAGGCTCTGGTATGATATGCATAAGTTCTTAAACAATGTTCAGATACCTATTTGCATATATTATAAGTTCAGAAAATATTAACATGTCTATACAAGTTATTTCTTTTGTGTTAATATTTCATAAGTTTCATTAAATCATTTCAATGTTTGTCATCATCAAAAATGGGGAATTGTTAAGTCTTTAAATGTCTGATGTGCATTTTCTCTAAGTTTTGATGAAAACTAAACATTTGTCAATGATTTAAATGAATTCATTTTGGTTCCTGACCTGTCTACTTAGTGTACAGATTATTATTCTAAGTATATTAATCACGTGTCTGCCCTAAGACTCTCTTGATCAACTATCTCGACGTCTAGGCCCTGAGTATTCCGGTCGCAGGTGGACCTTCCGAGGCGATCAAGAAACCCCTATTGGAGATGAGCTAATAGGAGGAAGCACCCATATTGGTGACGGTGGGTGGAACAGTTACCTGAACCAACCAACTGACATTCTCAGGACAAGGAATGCCCGAGAGAGAGGAAGAGAATGTATGGGAATCAGTATTCCCTGTGAGAGAGATCGGCCGACAGGTATAGGAGTGCTCCTTAGAGGATTAATTCTAGATGTATAATTGAGGATGTTTTTAAAATAATGACTTGAGAGATGTTCGTTGTTTGTACATTTATGTTGTTTGACAACATGTTGTATTGTGCCCCCAACCCCTTTTATGACGTTGTTTAGTTTCTTATCTCCCTTCTTTCTATATCTTTGTGTATGTATATCGATATGGTAGATGAGCAGCAGCAGTAGGACGGGGACAACTGTATGGTAGGACTATCACCCAGTGCACTATCTTCAAAGGATCCCACCCAGGGTCCCTATCCTCAGTGATATAGAGAACGTATATCATGACGACCGTGGGAGGCAGGTCGACCACTCACAATTTTTCATGATGTACATCGGCCTAGTCAGTTTGTGCATACATCTTGGCGGGGGTCCCTACTTTACCATCACCGACCAGTACCGCTTCCCGAAGTGCCTACTGTTTTTAGGGATGTGGTATCCACCACGTCATAGGGAGTTTCCCGATGATATGTGGAGCATGGTGGATCGGTAAGAGGCTAGGAGCCACTCGGGCATGGTTCAGAGAGGCAGGAGGAGGAGGAGCGTTCAAACCATGTATCACTTTCATCGTCATAGGGTGGTGATGAGCAGTGATAAGTCTATATGGGAGTCTAGGGCTAGAGAAGATAGAATCTATCGGAGAAGGTTTGGCGAGGGAGAGGGCAGTTCCAGATGTAACATCTTGTTTTTATTATATATGTGGTATTACCGGTAAAGATATATTTATTTAAATTTTTATCTGAGACCAAGAAAATTATTTTGAATAAAAAAAATCATATTTATACTCTACATTATGGTAGAGGGTTACTGTAAAAATTTGGTTTTAAAACTCAGACGGAAACCGGTCTGCATTTTTACGGACAGTGCAATTCTGTACTGCCCGAAAACCCTAATTTCAGCCCGAAAACAAAAGGTTTCAAAATTTTGCCACTTGTTGGGGACAAAATATATATCAAGAATTTTTACTCAGAAATAAAATATTTTATTTTATCGGGTGAAATTTTAGCGAAAAACGAGCGGAAAAGCTAATTGGGTTAACGACAAAGCCAGATTCGGATCTGCAGAAATATGTCGGAGGATAGAAATGATTATTCAACTTGGACAACTCACCTACATGAGTCACTTAGTGAGTCACCCTAGTCATAAATGACCATAAATGAAAGATGGTGAATCACCAAAGTCATAAATGAAAAGTAGTGAATCATTATCTTGCACTTGTTAAGAGTTTGTGTTCAGATTCTCTTCCTCTTGCTCCATGGTCCATAAAAGTCGACCAAGTCCTCCTAGCCATACATAAGTCACCTAGTCATCATGACTACTAAAAAAATTATTTTAATATCCTTGCGAAATGACCAAAATACCCATTGATCATTTTAAGAATTCCTTTGATGTCCAACAAGTGTTTTGACAATTTTGCTTCCTTCTACCGTGTATAATTTCGACCAAGACTCTTGGATGGGCATTATTTCACTTCATTATAGATGATCATGATGATTATGAAGACACCTAAGTATTTTAAGTTATTTTCTAACCTAACCTAAAACCATGGTTACTACCTAAGGTTAGTAACCAGGACAAAACCAAATTGGCTTCTTCTTCCTCCATGTGGTACACACACGGCCACATCACCCTAAACTCTCCACCACATATTTCCCTCATCCATCTATGTCCACTCCTTTGCCATGACTCACCTTCATCATAAATGTTCATAAATGCAAGACACAAAATATCCAGATATTTTGGGCATTAACCTAACCTATGGCTAGTTGATTACCTTAAACCATGGTCTTCACTTGAGTTGATTAACAAAATATCCTCTCCTTGTGGGCATGATAATACGGTCCAAACCCTCATTCACCCATTTGGTCATTTCATTCATGTGTTCTTCAACATTCCAAGTTCATTTCCTCTCAAAAACTCCAATTTCCATTCTTGCAAACTTGAACCTTTGATCATTTTCCTTCAAGTTCTTCATCGTCTAGAGGTAAAGCCTCCTTCTCCATGACCTACACATCATTTTTCTTCAAGAAATTCTTGCTCCTCTACTTGTTTTTCATGAATCTAAGTTTATGTCCATTTTCTTGAAAAATTCCTAGAAAATCATAGAAAAATGTTTTAACTGTTATGACACTTGATCTTACCTCTCTAATACCTCTATTTGTTAGATCTAGAAACTTTAAATAAAAATAAATTCCTATCCGTATTTTTAAATGTTGACTGAATCTATACATAAGTGGGCTAAATGAGTTTTCTTCAATTTTTAACTTGTAACAATTTATCCATGCTATCTAAGACCCTAGTAACTAGGATCCAAAAGATTGAAATGAGAAAAGAACCCTAGCCCTATTTTGAAGTCCTTGGCCGAACCCTAGCCTAGAGTTGTCATAGATTGATTTTGTTTGATTAACTTGTTTTTATGTTGATTTGGTTGAAGGTTAAATTGGTAACTTGTGGTGTGGTAACGAGGAGCTTCATTTTCGCGATTCCGGTGTTAGCTCAGGTGGGAGAAAGAAATATCCAATCATCGAAATTGATAAGTAGCATATAATTTATAATAATGGTGCAGGGTGACCTAAATCCTAGTAGTGGTCAAGTAATCGACAATACCAAAATCACATTGGAAACTACCCTACCAATGTTGATTTGGAATTTGTAGGTTTATCGCCGTTAGGTTAATTTTATAATATTCGAGGATGTCTGATTTTATCACTGTTGAGCTGTATGTGATGGGCTGGTTGTGGTAACATACTTTATGTGATGCTTGGTGATACCTTAATATTTGATTACTATTTTACTGTATAATTTGTTTTGTCTGATAACATGCAATATATGTTATTTCGTGCTGAGTTGGCATCTAGGCAGTGATATATGTTGTTCGGGAGATATGCATGTGGGTGAGAGAATGAATATGATTTAGAGGTACCTAGCCTAATTAAATATTATTTTATATATGAGATGTGATATGGAATATGTGTCGAGATTGTGACGATAGGTTTAGGCACTAGGTTGTAACCGATGTGAGTCAGTGAGATTCATATAGATGCATTGTTGTTCTCAGCTGTATGAGTGGAACACACGAGGTCAAAGTATTCTATTATGGATACCGGATATTGCGGGTTAGTGCCCTATGGATGCTGAAGCCCGAGGTAGACTACCATAATACTCTTTTAGTCCTTGACGTGTGGCTCTGATTATTCTATCAAGGATAGAGGTACTGTGTATTTTGTGCTTATTGTGCTATTTCCAATGGGGGAATAGTGATGCACACTGTGCAAAAATGCACTATTCCCTACTAGAGATAAGGGAATAGGTGGGAACCAAGTTCTTTTTGTGCTTATTATGCTATTTCCAATGGGGGAATAGTGACACACACTATGCTAAATGCTAGTCCCTACTAGAGATAAGGGAATAGGGGCGCACCAAGTTCTTGGCACCGGACCGTCTAGACTACTGACTAACGTGACAGGAGTAGAGATGCCCATGCCAGCATAAAAGTTTAGTTGCATGAGTGTAAAGGTAGAGGATGATATCGTAAATGAAGGATGAATGTTATGTATATGTGATGCGTGTCTTTGACTATTATTATATTGTATGCTATGTATTCCATTTCCGCTTATGATGATATATCTGCTTCTTATCTCCTATTTTGTTGTATGGTATTTGTTTTAGTTATGTGATCTGATGAGAAGACTTTATGGAGGAACCAGTTGCTGAGGAATTAGATGGAACTCCGTATGAACCGGATGCGGGAGGACGATTTGTGGATTCTAGTGATCGAGTTTAGTGTTTATGGCTAGTGCATCTTTTGAGACGTTTTATTTTACTTTGTTTATTACAGTTTGTATTTAGTATGTACCTGCGAGGGATCCTACTGAGAGGATACTCTGATATGAACATGAATTCACAAAGCAAAGGACCAAGCATTGAAGACTCACATGGACCCATGACAAGGTTAAGGCTCAGAAGAGTCCAAAATACTCTAAAGAAGAGTCCAAGATACCTAGTTACGGATAGGGCTTAGGACCTTTGTATAGAGTAGAGTTCATGTAATAAAGACAGGAACTAGGACCTTTGTATAGAGTAGAGTTCATGTAATAGAAGTGTTATTCAAAAAAGCACTTAGGACTAGTTTAGGAATTGGGCCTATAGAGCCATAACATAGGAGTAGGAAGCATAGGGCCAAAAATCAAAGCCCACACTTGGGATTGAGTGAGGGAGGCACTGATTTGCTTCATTAGGAGGAGGATGAGCACTTTGCTCATCTATAAATAGGCTCCATGTAACTCAGTTCACAAGTTTGAATTCATTTGGAAGGTTTTCTCATACTTGAGATTTCTAGAGTGAGAGAGAGAGTTCTCCTCTTCTTGGTTCATTAGTTTAACCATTGCTGTATTCAAGTGGTAAATCCTCCTTTGGATTATCAAATTCAATCTTCTTCTCCAAGAAGAATGCATTTGTGGTGCCATTCCCCTCATCTTCTTCCTATTCCATTTTCTACTTTTTGTTCTTTAATTCTTGCACTTTAATTCTTGCAATTAGCTTTCTAGTCATATATCATTTGTTCTTCTCTTCTACTCCTTTTTGTTTCTCTTGATTCTTCACTTCAAGAACAAGTTTCATATCAATTGTGCTTGAATTGTGTTTGATCTCAAATTTTGAAACAAATAGATCAAAGAAGATCATAAAATGCTTAGTGATCAATGCTTGGTCACAACATGTGGTATCAGAGATAGATCTTTGATCTTCAATTGTTTTGAATCCAATTGTGGTCATGGATCTAGAATTTGAAATGTGTTTGAATTGATCTTACTTGAATTTTTCATGAAAATTTTTTCCCTCCGCATTTTCATCCTTGTTTTAGGCGCCACTTTTAAATGTATTCATAGATTACATTTGAAGTTTGGTTGCTTCTTGAAAATTCAAGCATGGATCTATTTTCCTTACTTTGTGAATTTGAACAATTGTAAAATTAAAATTCAAATTTCAATTCACAATAGTAAGATTGATTCAAATTTTAATCAAAAGTGCTTCAATGATTTCAAATTTTTAGAACCTAATAGATCTTCATGAAATTCAAGTTGTGGAAATGATGTGTTTATCATCCACTTGAATGAAAGATCTAGGTTTCTAATTGCTTGATTTGTGCTTCACTACTTGGAAATTATTCTACACTACTTGAATTGTTCATATTTCCAAGTATTACACCAATTATGTTCAAATTTGTTCATGATTGAAGGATCTTTTTGTAAATTCAAAAATTAAGTATAATTGCTGTGAAATTGTAATTAGTAAAAGTCAAGTGGCTGCAATTTAAAAAACAATTCTTGTTTAAAAACAAAAAGTGGGCCAAAACTGTAAATATACAAAGTTTAGGGGCAAAAGTACAAATTCTGGAAAATTCCAGCAAAGGTAAAAGACTTGCCACCATTTCACATGCTTATTGTATTGATCCTTCACAATTTGGTGTGCCACAATTCATATTGATCATTATTTGTTCACATACACTTTGATTAAATTTGAATTACACTTTGTTGAACTCTTTCAACTTGTCTTTTTCACATCAATTTGAGTGTCCAATTCTTCTTGAACCTTTTCTTGCTTGTCTTATAAACTCCATTAGTTTGTATTAGTTTTTTTCCACATTATTGACCTCTTTGAATTGCTTGCCTATTGGTTGATTTGTCACTTGTTTAATGGAGACTAATTGTTTAGATCTTGTTTTAACTTGTAGGATCCCTTGAGGAGGAAACTCTTGAGTGGTAAGAGACAAGAGAGAAATCATCTTGTAAAAGTTTACATTGAGTGATATATAAGAGTGGCAATTTTTGAGTGAATGGTGAGTGAGTGGTGAGGTCCTTGTAATATTCATTTTGACTTGTAATTCTTTTCTTTCACTTGTTCTTTAAGTGTATTTGTTCCTTGTTGTATTGTACTTAATTCTTTTGATTTTTGGTGGTGTAATTGTTCTTATTGGTGTAATCTTCATTTGATTTGTGTAATTTTCAATTTGCTGGAATTTGTAATGTAATTTCCCAAATTGTAAGTGCACTATGGCTTCACAACATGAAGATTCTCCTACATCATCACCAAGAACAAGGAACTTGCATAGGAAGTTGGATAGAATGGCAAGTAACATAGAAAGAGTATTTGAAAGATTAGAAGTACTTGAGCACAAAAAGGGATCAAGGCATGACAACTCACATAGAGGCTCCTCAAATTTGGAAGACAATGAACATAGACCTAGATTTGATAGATGGAGACATAGACATGAAAATAGAGGAAGAAGGAATGAGAAGGATGACAAGTTGCATACTGTGAAGGTGAAGATCCCTAGCTTCCATGGGAAGAGTGATCCCGATGTTTACTTGGAATGGGAGACCAAATTGGAGTACATATTCTCTTGCTACTACTATAGTGAATAAAATAAAGTAAAGGTAGCTACTCTAGGATTTCATGATTATGCTTTAATTTGGTGGGATCATTTGTGTAAAGAGAGAAGAAGGTATAATGAGGAACCAATTAGTACTTGGAGAGAAATGAAGAGGGTTTTGAGAAAAAGATATGTTCCTTCAAGCTACACTAGAGACCTACAACATGCACTCAAGGTTGAAGCACGAATGAAGAGAAAGAACTCCTTCAAGAAGGAGGGTGTCTCATCAAAACAACTTGAAGTTGTTGGTAAATAAGAGAGAAAAGCTTCCACTTCTACCCTTTCTTCTATTCCTTCTATGTACCACCACAAAAACATTACTCTTGTACCCCTCTCTACAAATGACATTAGTGAGGATCAAAAGAAAATAAGAGAGAAAATGGAGATTGAGAGAAAAGCCAAGAGTGAAAAAGAAAAACAAAACGAAGAAGAAAAGCATGTGCCACAAAAAGAAAAATCAATGGGCACAAGTGTGGAAAAAAGTGTAATAATGCAACAAGTTGAGCATGAAAAACAAGAATCAAAGCAAGTGTTTGAAAAACAATGCATGATTTTGAAAGAGATTATGAATATTTTTCCAAATCATAGGCATAACTCTTATCTTAATCAAATAATTATTTTGAAAAGTAAGAACCCTCATAATCCAATAAAATCCGTGGAGCATAAGCCTAAGATTGATTTAAATTTGTGATCTATGGCATGCATGACTTATTTGGATTTTGTGTTGTCGCATATTTTGAAAACCACTTGATCTATGCCATTACTCTTGAAAACCATGTTCACTTTTTGAAATCCATAAAGTACGATTGGAGGAATGAAAGCATGTTTGATAATATAATTCCATATTCCTCTCATGATAACTTTCTTGGATTTCCTCTAAGTGTTCAAAAATGGCATGAGATATTTTTTGAAGTAATCACCAATGCACCCATTCTTGTTTTTCCTACTTTTGCAAAATTTTCTAAACTTGAATGTGATGCATTTCTTGAAAAATGCACTTTTTGCACCACCAAAGTGGAATGTTTGGGCTATGTTTTAAGTGCTAAAATTGGGCATATTGATAAGGTTAAAAGTGAGGTAAAAGAAGTTTTCTTAGTAGGGCTACCTATAA
The DNA here is from genome assembly GCA_030762895.1 of Sophora flavescens. NCBI lineage: Eukaryota > Viridiplantae > Streptophyta > Magnoliopsida > Fabales > Fabaceae > Sophora > Sophora flavescens. The sequence goes on from CM061064.1 coordinate 135,265,178, forward strand.
ATAATTTTCAACATAATGATTTTTTCTTGCCTACTAATACTTCTACCTTACCTATGTGCATTGAACCTATTTTGCAAATTCAAAAGCAACTAATGCACATCCATCGAGGTTGTCATTCATTGAGAGAACTAAGACACATATTAAATATCTTTCCAAATGTTTCTCTGAACCATGGACAAACATTTTCAACCAATCTTCAAGAGATTACAACTTGTGCTAAATATTTGAAAGGGTTGTTATCAAAACTTGTTTTCAAAAGGGTGGTTTTTGACCCGGGAGGATGGGATGAGAATTACAACGATAATAAGGGAGTTGCCTTCCCAAATAAGGGAGTTTCCTTCCCAAATGTTTTTTAGGACCTTTATAAAATAATAAACCTAAACATCTTCTCTTTAATGTAGGCTTAAAATTCGGGACGAATTTTCTTCAAGAAGGAGGGGATGAGATGAACATGGATTCACAAAGCAAAGGACCAAGCATTGAAGACTCACATGGACCCATAACAAGGTCAAGGCTAAGAAGAGTCCAAAATACTCTAAAGAAGAGTCCAAGATACCTAGTTAGGGATAGGGCTTTGGACATTTGTATAGAGTAGAGTTCATGTAATAAAGATAGGAACTAGGACCTTTGTATAGAGTAGAGTTCATGTAATAGAAATGGTTATTCAAAAAAGTACTTAGGACTAGGTTAGGAATTGAGCCTATTGGGCCATAACATAGGAGTAGGAAGCATTTGGTCAAAAATCAAAGCCCACACTTGGGATTGAGCGAGGGAGGTGCTGATTTGCTTCATTAGGAGGAGGATGAGCACTTTGCTCATCTATAAATAGGCTCCATGTAACTCATTTCACAAGTTTGAATTCATTTGGAAGGTTTTCTCATACTTGAGATTTCTAGAGAGAGAGAGAGAGTTCTCCTCTTCTTGGATCATGAGTTGAACTACTGATTCTTATCTTGAATTTCCATATTCAAGTGGTGAATCCTCCTTTAGCTTATCAAATTCAATCTTCTTCTCCAAGAAGATTGCATTTGTGGCACCATTCCCCCCATCTTCTTCCTATTCCATTTTCTACTTTTGTTCTTTTATTCTTGCACTTTAATTCTTGCAATTTACTTCTTTCAATTTACTTTCTAGTCATATATCAATTGTTCTTCTCTTCTACTTCTTTTTATTTCTCTTGATTCTTCACTTGAAGAACAAGTTTCATATCAATTGTGCATGAATTGTGTTTGATCTCAAATTTTGAATCAATTAGATCAAAGAAGATCCTAAAATGCTTAGTGATCAATGCTTGGTCACATCATACACTAGACAGTGCTTTGTAGTTGATGGATAGACATATGTGTGTATGTTTAATATAATTATGGTGTGGTGTTTTATCTTTCAGAAGTTGTGTGTTTTTATATTTAAGATTTTAATATCTTCGTGTTTCGATGTACGTTTAACGTTAAGAACGCGATTAAGTTTTAATAGACAGGATTTTAATTTAAGGGCACAACGGGGTGTCTCACCAGACGCCCACACCACTAATGGTGTGGATCTGTCATATGCGACCGTTAGGGTGTGCCTCCATGAGCTTATTTTCATATTTTTGATGTATTTTGTTTGAGAGGACGGGCTGGGTAGGTTCAGGACCTTTTCCTTGTATAGATTCTGTGACCAGATGATGTATCTCTTTTCTTTTATCAATTTTGGTATATTTTTTTGTTATGTTTATGGCCCCTGTTGTATCTGTACGATGTTGACTGATTGTACATGTTTAACTGCTTTTAATTCTTTATTTTAACATTATGAAATTTTCGTCTGTAAAAAAACGTGCTAACGGTAATAATGGATTAAGGCGTAGTTAATCAGGGTTCTTCTTTAATGGGACAACAGGGTGTCTCATTGATTACCTATGCATCAGACAAAACTCAACCCCATAAGTTAGCTCTTGGGATGAGGGTTGCCCCCACTTTTAACCACTATTCAGGTTATATCACTATGCAATGTAGGACTCCAACACACCCCCTCACGCCCAAAACTGATCATCTAGAGCGTGAAGTTTGCAGGACTGGACATCGACTTTTGGCCCAACGGATCTAGGATAGGTCTTGATAATAAAAACTACAATAAAAAACGTATCTATTTAAATAAAAGAGAATATTTGGAAGAATATTGTCCTATATATTACAACAGAACATAACTAACTTGTTCGTCCAATTTAATAACTTTTTATCATCAAAACTTTCGAGGGGTTAGAAACCATAATCGCCTTTGGTTCCAACTTTTTATATTTCTACACATTTTTCTCAAAACTAGTGCTTTGAACATTTTGAATTATGCTTAAAACGGAAAAACAAAAACCAAATTCAGAAGGAGGTTGTTTATAAATTTGTTTATACATGAACATCATAATTGTTTTATAATTTTGCATATTTTTATTAAGTGCTTTAAACATTCTAAATTATGCTTAAAACTGAAAACAGAGCACAAATACCGGGGGGTGCAGTTATTCATAAATTATGCATTCATATTATTTTAAATTGCTCTCCATTAGAACCTTAAGATTTGTTCATGAAAGTTTGTCTTCATCATAAAAGGGAGTTTGTTGGGACAAAAACCTTCTTCAACTAAGGTTTTAATGTTACAAACTTTCTTAATAAAATTTAAATGATTCTAAAAAGAGAAGGGATAATGGTTGAGCTTGGGATCTATCATATATGAACAAGAACATACTCAATTATATCAAGACAATCTTAGAGAGAGAGTTTAAATATTTAGAAGGCTACAAAACAACTCAAAAAGGTAGTCTAAACATTCAAAAAGCTACAACTACTCAAAAACCTTAAGGACATAGGAGATTGGTCATCAAAAGAAGTAAATGATCAATATTAAATGCACCAAGACATCTGACAACATAAGAAATAAATTAACTAGAAGCTATGAAGAATGCTCAGAAGGATCAGACTTTGTTTACTAAAAACTAGCGGATAACGGATAAGCTAGAGAATAAGCTAGCTGATAGCGGATAGTGGATAAGCTAGCTGATAGCGGATAGCGGATTAGCTAGCAGATTGGATTTGAAGTGATTGGTAAAACTAGCAGTTGGACTAGCTGATAAATGTAAAATGACATAAAAGGATATGTTTGTATTTTTTATATAATATATATATATATATATATATATTATTTATTTTAAAATAATTATCACTTTTAATACTTTAATTTATTTTAAATTATTTATCATTTAAAAAAGTATAATATTAATCATTTTTATCATTTTTAATAAATAAAATGGAATAATAAAAATAAGTATATAATTTTTTATTTTTAAAGATAAAAATATATTTTCTATTTTTATGTTAAATATAAATCTAAATAGTGAAATTAATTGTTATTTATATATTATGTTAAATGATTAGTGTTTTATTTTATTAGCTGAGGATAAGTGAGGAATTTAATTAAGATAGTACGGATAAAAATGGAAGAAAAATGATAAGCTATACGCTATAAGCTCAGACGCTACTTGAAGTAGCATCTGGAAAAAACATTATACACTAATGAAAAAACGTTATACGCTAATTTTAAAAACGGTTACCAAACGGGGCTACTTTTCCATCCGTTATACGCTAGCGGTTTTGGTAAACCAATTAGACTCTTACTCTCTAGAAGATATAAATCTAACCCTAAAAAAGGCTTGTCAAAAGCTACTAAAAGATAAATTCAAACAAGTTTCTGAACATAAAGCAACATGCAAAACTCTAAACCATTACCTTCAAATGGCCATATGCAACACTTTGACATATATCAAAGCAGCTCAACATAATCAGAAAGCAGGTTGACTACTTAGAAGCTTTATTAAAAAGGTCTATCAAAATTCTCATAAAATGGTCAAAAAGTCAAGACTGCAGCAAAAAGAAGAACAGTACATTGACACGTTATAGCTAGAAAAGCCACTTCGTTGAACCGAAAAGCACTATTTTATCGCAAACTCGGATTTAAATTATGAAGTTTCAAAAAGCACAAAACAATTTTGAGCATAAAAATATTAAAAAGCTTAATGCAATAAAGTATGTTCATAGTACACCTTATAAACCGTTTTTTTTTTATAAACAGGAACTATTTTATCGCAAACTCGAATTTAAATTATCCTCTAAATGTGTGTTTTGTTTTGTGTGAACTTATATTTATTGAGAAGAATATACATTAGCACTCATGCCTTTAATATTTGAATATATATTGCAAAAGATATAAATCTTCTGAACATTTTACTAACAGTATTATTAACAACCTCTTGTTTGTTCTATATTCTGAATTCAGTTATGCACACATTGCCATATCTTCTAATACTGTCTTCTTGTTGACAAACATTTACTTTGATTATTATTTAAATTATGCATACTTGAACTGATACATTTTTGCATTGCTAAAAACTTTTTTTTTGACTTAGTACAGATATCAAATATGGATCAAAGTATTTAAGTATTGAAAATACCAAAATATTTTTAACATGTCTTACAAATATACTTTCTGCATGATTATATCTTCTAAGTTATAAAAATGAATGTTTGTCTATGTTCTGAATGAATATTTTCAACCATTTTTAAAAGAGAAAATAAGTTATTGCAGATAGTAGCTCACTTAGAAGGTTGTTTATTTACATACACATGTTGTAACACCCCGATTTTTCACTGCTTTCTAGTGTCGGTAATCAATATATAAAAATATATTTTTATCCGAGACTTAGAAAATTGTTTTGGACAAAATGCTGTTATTTTCCTGTCATGTTTTATATCTTAGGGTTACGATGAAATTTTGGGTTGAAAATTCAGACGGAACCCGGTCTGCGTTTTCACTGACAGTAAAAGTTTACTGCTCAGAAGACCTAATTTTGAGTCGTGAACGAGATGAAAAATATTTTTATCGTATTTACTACGATACTGGAAGTTTTGAAAATTTTGGTAAAAAAAATTAAAATATTATATTTGTTGCGGGCGTATAAGTCGAGATGTCTCTAGGAAAAGCTTGCGCCAGATGAATCGGGGAGTCGGCAACGTAGCAGAGATGTTGGATTGACCGACTTGACGAGCATTTATGACGAATTTATCCGTATCATAATGGCCATAATGGCACATTTATGACAAAATTAATTTTTCCTATGAAATGACCAAATTGCCCTTATCTTTTTATGACAATTTCAAGCAAATGCGATTGGACAAGTTGACCAAACCTTGCCCAACCCTCACGGCTTCAATAGTGTCATCTTCCTTAAGTTAGTTGTCTTCTTCATATAAATACTTTCCTTCCATTTACATGACTTTCTTCTTCAAAGTTCATAAGTTTGCCATAAGAACATCATAAGAAAAATCAAAAGAACCTCATCCAAATCTTGTTTTCTTGGATCAACAAGAGGTAATACCTTATTCTCTTGTCATTTAAATCATTTCTCTTCACAACTTTTGTAGATTCATTGCTAAGATTCATATGTTCTTCATTGGTTTAAAGTTCTTGGAGTTAGATTCAAAAATTCATAACTAATTCTAGAAAAATCCTTTTGACATGAAACCAATTGCTATGATCTTATAATCATCTCTATTTTCTTCATCTAGAAGCACAAGATCATGAGAAATTTATTTCCCTAAAATCTGGTTAAGACCGAACCTAGGTTAACTTTGTGTTCTTAGGTTTTGTTTCATTTTCATGACTTGATTCATGATTCAATCCTTTTGTATCTTGCTAGTTCTTGTATTCAAGTATATAGAAGATCAAAAAAATCAACCTTTAACCTATTGATCTCATCAAAAAACCGAAACCCTAGGTTTGTGTACTTAAGGGTTTTGTGATTCAAAAGTTGTTTGTAACACTTGAATCAAACTTTAACCTTTGTATGTTGATTTAAATCCAAGAGTTGATGAAATTCCAAAATTTCTAGCCTAAAAATCTTGAGGAAACCGAACCCTAGTTCTTAGAACTAGATGAGTTTAGTTCATGTCTTAGTTCATAATCATGGTTAAAGTGATTAATCATGCTTAATTAACTTATGGATCATTAATCCTTACGTTAATCAAATTTTAATTTTTCTTAACCTAGATAATGGGTTGAAGCCGAACCCTAACCTTCATAAACTAAGTGTATTGTTGTTTGATTTGATTTATTTTGGTTGTAATTCGTTTGAAGGAAATAACTGAGTTAGCTGAGTCAAGCTGACGGAGAAAAATCGGATCAGGATCAGAAAATTAACAGGAACTATAGTGTAGTCTTCAAGAGGTAAGGGGGGTATGCCTGAGGAGTTGAGATAATCTCATGCTTATTTGTGGAGTCATGTATTAATTTTATGTATGAAATATTTTATTTTATTATACTGTTTACTATTAATTGCTAGATTGATATGATGTTTATCTGAGTAATTGAATTGAAGTGATGTGTGAACTTACATGATCATGATTATTCGTTTATATTATAATTGTGATGCATGTCATAAATTGATATATGCCATGCCATTTAGTGATTGGAATTTATCTGCTGTTGAGTGTTGGACTGAGTAACCTGACATTGGTCAGTGTTAAAATTTTTAATTAAGGATAAAAACCTTAATAAGCTTGGATAAATAATCAGAGGGATTAATTTGGGAGATTTTGAGAAAAAAAAAATTAAAATTATTATTTTAATAATATTTTGTGGAAACAGTGTAAATAAGCCATAGTAAGGGCGAAACCGTGAAATTTTTCACCAACTCTAATTTTTATATAATAATTTCAATTTTATTATAAAATGTTATTTAAAGTGATTAAATTCCAAAAATAATATTTACAGCAATCAGGACAATTACTTCTGACAGAAAAGTGATATTAGTTATTTAATATTATTTAATTAATATCATTTATTTAATATTATTTAATATTGAATATTTAATTATTTAAATTTTCGAAATTTATTTATTTAATTTTTTAAAAAAAATTTGTTTTGTTAACCTATATTGAAAATTATTTCTTAAAGTGAAATAATTAGAAATCAAAGGAAAATTATAAATGATTTTTGAAATTTATTAACGTTTTAACAGAAAAGAAATTATGTAACAATGTTTTTATTCAGTGAAAGTATTCTGTTAAACTTGGATGAGTTTTCAAAGCTTGGTTTTGTATTACACTGAGCAAAATGTTTTATAAGCAGATAAATGAGCCTAGAACCGAGACGTCGAGATTCTAGTGTTGTATGGACACGTAGATCAAGGATCTGTGTCATGGGACGGAGTGTCCTGCAAGTTTTGTTTTTGGACCGTGTGTCCTAAGTTGATGTGGACAATGTGAGTTCCATATCTGCGAGCCTAAAACTGGTGCATCGGTTTAAGGGCATCGTGATTGAGCATTCGGACTGTATGTCCTATGTTGAGATTAAAAGATTTGGACTGTGTGTGTCCTGTATTTGTTTTAAAGTGAAAAGTCTAAATTAAAAGAATTAAGCATGGTCGTTAAGCTTTGTGCTTCGACGAGGAAAGATTATTACGACAAAGAAAACAAACGAGAATAAAAGTTTTTCTCATGCATTCAATGGCCATTAGGTCATGTAAATGGCATTGAATCCAGAGTGGATCAATGTATATGACAGACGTGTCAGGTGGTGATGATCATTGAGGTCCGGAGTGAATCAATGTATCTTTTATAGGACTTTGTGTCCAAATTGATAGGACTTTGTGTCCAGATTGAATATATGTGCCGCTATTTCCTAACTGGAATGGGGGAATAGTGTCATTGCTTTGCATGAGCATCCTAACGAGAATGGGGATGTGCATAATTGTAATTGTGTCGTTGCTTTGCATGAGCATCCTAACGGGAATGGGGATGTGCACAATTGTGTTAGGTGCTGGCATGAACATCCTATCGGGAATGGGGATGTGCACCATTGATTTTCTTGGGTATTGTTTTGTTCGTTTTTACAATGCGCCATGTGCGAGCCTGATCAGCTTGAAACGAAACAAAGTTGTGGGATCTACGAAGATTAGGTATTAAATTAGAGATTGAACATAGAAGTGTCATGCATTTTTATAAAATGACGATGACTGTCGGGCATGAAGCCCTGTGAATTAAATCATTCTACATTTATAATTAATGTTATTATATTGTGAATACTTGGTAATTGCTATTTGAGAGTCGTGCATGGGGTTGTCTTATAAAACTCATATATTGGAAACTCACCCTTACAAACATTTTAGATGGATCCGGATGAGGTGGATTTGAACTACTCGGGGGTACGATCCCTGACGTTTGACAACGCTGATAGAGGAGACGCCTGGGTTATCAACCCAGGGGCTCGGAGTGCTACCTATACTGGTCCGTTAAGGACACTCCGAGGCACAGTCGCTGAAGGACCACAACAGTTAGTACAAAGCAGGGAAACAATTGAAATATCGCTACCACCTATCTGGATGATACTACAGTATTTAGTACAACACGGGAGTCTGGAGCACCAACCGCCTCAGTTTATTCAACCATTACAACAAGTTGCACCAGGATCACCTCCTGCACCCATTATACTAGTTCCAGAACACATTCCGGAGGAGATGGAGGAAGACCCAGAGGGGAATCCAGTGGAAAATCCTGACTATGTTCCTTTAGCAGACGAAGGGTTTGGAGCTGCTGGAGAGGGGGCTGTTGTATCCTCTCCAGACACATCTTCCGGGGGTGGGGGAGTGTACACTGGGCTTCCCAATGGTTTTATATAGTGGTGACCAGCTTAGGATGTAGTTTTAGGAAGAGTGGGAATTTTAGGATAGTCTGACTTAGTGACTCCCTAGAGTCATATTTTGCGTAGTATTTTCAGACACCCACTATGACTTAGTTGTAAAATTTCTGATGATGTAAAATATGTGTGACAAGTGGATGGTGACCTAGTAAGAAAAGGGTCAATTGTAAAATATTAAAGTATATGTGATATATATATAGTGATGTGTATTATATTATGAGTGTTTGAATGCATGTGCGGAAAAAGAAAAAATTTTATCACTATTTTTAAAAGAAGTATAAGGAATTAGAAAATGCATCTTATTTTCCGAAGAAAAACCAGCAACTTAATATTTTATTTAGTTTGATGTTTAGGTAATGTTACGTAAATGTGATACCTGAAAAGGGGGTGTCGCATTAGTGGTATCAGAGCTGGTCGAGTCTTTCGGGAAATCTTTGGGAGTAGGTCTGTTGTGTTGATGTTGTGTGATCTCTGAAAAGAATTGTTTGAATTACTTCTTAGAAGTAATATATGTTAGTTATTAGATTAAAGTCTTATTTTCTGGTTGCCATTAACTGATTATGTTTTGTAGGTCAGTTATGGAACCAGAGGGTGGACTTGGACGTGGACGTGGTCGTGGACGTGGACGCGGTAGAGGAAGAGGACGTAGAGGTGGTCATGTTAACGGTCAAGAGAATTTTGAGGAAAATTATGAAGAAGGAGGAGGTATGAACTTTGCTGCACAAGCTATGGCGGATGTAGCTGCTGCTATTATACAACAAACTGCAACGATGGCTGCCCAGAATTTGCAGGAACAAATTCGAGTGGAACAGGCTGCTGAAGGTAGAAGTCTTACTGCTTTTAGACGCCAGAATCCTCCACAATTTCATGGAGATGTGGATCCTGTTAAGGCTGACTTATGGATTCAGGAAGTGGAGAAAATTTTTGAGTTGATAAATAGTCCAGAAGGAGTGAAGGTACCGTATGCTACCCATTTGCTGTTAGGGGATGCTGAGTATTGGTGGAGAGGCACTAAGCAACTACTAGAAGCAGAAAATCAGGTGATTACTTGGGAGATATTTAAGAACATGTTTCTGAACAAGTATTTTCCACAAAGCGCTCGAGCAGAGAAGGAGCAGGAATTTTTACGTCTATCTCAAAGGGATTTAACTGTAGGAGAGTATGCAGCTAAATTCGAGTCATTGGCCAAATACTTTCATTTTTTTCAAAACAATCCGGATGAAGATTGGAAGTGTGAACGTTTTGAAGCAGGATTACGGTTCGAGATTAAGGAATCTATACTTCCGTTGGAAATCAGGAATTTCCAAGCCTTGGTTGAGAAATGTAGAAAGATAGAGCAAATGAGAAAGGGAAGAGATAACAGAGGATATGCGGGAGGACCATCAAAGTCCAAAAGTCAATTTCAGAACCAGAAAGGGAAGCAGGTCCAGAGTAAACCGTATTATCGAGCACCGGGAAGTAATCGTTATCAACAACCCTATTATCCTGTAGCTACTGCATCAAGTGGTGGAGACCAGAAGAATCAAAATCAAAACACAATCAGGAAATGTTTCAAGTGTGGAGACCCAAATCATATGGCGAATAATTGTCCAGTGAAAGGACCCAGGTGTTATACTTGTGGTAAGGTGGGACATATGGCTAGAGACTGTGGTAAACCAAGGACTACACCAGTTGTCAATACTGTCAAGACCAATAAACCGATAGCTAAGGGGAGAGTTTACACCATGAGTGGTGCTTGAGGCTTCGATTCGACGATCTCATACAAGGTAGTTGCGACATAACTGGTAATCTCTTAACTGTACTTTTTGACTCGGGTGCGACACATTCCTTTATTTCGATGGATGTTGTGAAACATTTGAAATTGCCTATTTCTTCTTTGTCCTATGACTTGATTGTTTCAACTCCAACTGCTAGGCCAGTTGTTATGAATTCTATATGTCTGAACTGTCCTATTGTTATTCAGGATAGACATTTTCTTGTTGATTTGATATGCCTGCCTTTAATACAGTTAGATGTAATTTTAGGCATGGATTGGTTATCTTCCAACCATATTATGTTAGATTGTGCAAATAAGACTCTAGTTTTTCCTAATCCTGAGATTTCTGGAATTTTATCTACCAACCATATAAGAACTTTTTCGAGAGAAAGAGGTCAGGGATACATGCTTTTAACTAACTTAGAAGTCGAGAGGGAGATCGATTTGAGTATTCTGCCTATTGTGAGAGAATTTTCGGATGTGTTTCCTAATGATGTCCCTGGATTGCCGCCAATAAGAGAAATTGAATTCTCCATCGATTTGATACCAGGAACAGGGCCAATTTCTATTTCTCCATATAGGATGGCGCCTACAGAGCTTGCTGAATTGAAAACTCAACTAGAGGACCTTTTATCAAAACAATTCATTCGACCAAGTGTTTCTCCGTGGGGAGCACCAGTTCTGTTAGTGAGAAAGAAAGACGGAGGTTCGAGACTTTGTATGGATTTTCGACAACTAAATAAAGTGACGATTAAGAATAAGTATCTGTTACCGCGTATAGATGATCTGATGGATCAATTGCGAGGAGCTGTTGTGTTCTCGAAGATTGACTTGAGAACAGGCTATCATCAGATTAGAGTAAAGAATGAAGATATTCCAAAAAATGCGTTCATAACTCGTTACGGACATTATGAATATCTCGTAATGCCATTCGGAGTGACGAATGCACCAGCTATTTTCATGGACTATATGAACCGGATTTTTCGTCCGTTTCTTGATAAGTTTGTTGTGGTGTTCATTGATGACATTCTTATTTACTCTAAGAGTAATGAGGAACATAAAGAACATTTGCAACAAGTTTTACAGATTTTACGTGATAAAACTCTGTATGCAAAATTGTCTAAGTGTGAATTTTGGCTTAAGGAAGTGAAGTTTTTAGGACATGTGATTACCGAGGAAGGTATTGCTGTCGATCCTGCAAAAGTAGAAGCAGTACTTTCTTGGGAAAGACCAAAGACAGTAACGGAGATCAGAAGTTTTGTGGGTCTAGCCGGTTACTATAGAAGATTTATTGAAGGATTTTCTAAGATCGTTGCGCCGTTAACTTTGCTTACGAGAAAAGATCAACCTTTTGTGTGGGAAGACAAATGTGAAGAAAGTTTTCAGAAGATCAAGCAACAATTGACAACTTCACCGGTTTTAATACTGCCTGAACCAAATGAACCTTACGAAGTGTATTGTGATGCTTCTTATCAAGGTTTAGGATGTGTGTTGATGCAACATAGGAAAGTTGTAGCTTACGCATCTCGTCAATTAAAGACACATGAAAGAAATTATCCGACGCATGATCTGGAGTTGGCTGCAGTGGTTTTTGCACTAAAGATCTGGAGGCATTACTTGTACGGAGCAATATTCGATGTCTTTAGTGACCACAAAAGTTTAAAGTATCTGTTTGATCAGAAGGAGCTCAATATGAGACAAAGACGTTGGATAGAATTTTTAAAAGATTACGATTTCAAATTTCAATATCATCCTGGAAAGGCTAACGTTGTAGATGACGCACTTAGCAGAAAAGCCATTCATATCTCAGCTATGATGGTAAGGGAATTAAAATTAATAGAAGAGTTCCGTGATCTCAATTTGATTATGGAATTTGATAAGGAAAAGATCAGTGCGGGAATGATCAAAATTTCTAGTGGATTAATGGAAGAAATCCGAGAACGACAAATTTCGGATGTCTATCTTCAGGAAAAAAGGGAGTTAATGAAACAAGGAAAAGTTACAGAATTTATTTTGGGATCCGATCATATCTTAAGGTGCAATGGACGAATATGTGTACCTAATAATCCTGAGATGAGAAAGATGATTTTAGATGAATCCCATAAGAGTAAGTTAAGTATTCATCCTGGATCGAAGAAGATGTATCAAGACTTGAAACAAAGATTTTGGTGGCCAGGCATGAAAAAGCAAGTAGCAGAATACGTTGCATCTTATCTGACGTGTCAAAAAGCAAAAGTAGAACATCAAAGGCCAGGAGGTATGCTTACATCACTAGATATACCAGAATGGAAGTGGGACAGCATATCAATGGATTTTGTGGTAAGTTTACCACGAACTTCTAAAGGCTTTGATTCAATTTGGGTAATTGTTGACAGGCTAACGAAATCGGCACATTTCTTACCTGTTAAGATTAATTATACAGTAGAGAAATTGACGGATATCTATATCAAGGAAGTAATCAGATTACATGGGATACCATCGAGTATTGTGTCAGATAGAGATCCAAAGTTTACTTCACGTTTTTGGGGAAGTTTACATCTAGCCTTAGGAACTAAGTTAAGGTTAAGTTCAGCTTATCATCCTCAAACTGATGGACAAACGGAAAGAACGATTCAATCATTAGAAGATTTGCTGAGAGCATGTGTTTTAGATCATCGAGAAAGTTGGGATGAATTGTTACCGCTGATTGAATTCACCTATAACAACAGTTTTCATTCAAGCATAGGGATGGCACACTATGAGGCTTTGTACGGAAGGAAATGTCAAACACCTGTGTGTTGGTACCAAGACGGGGAGAGCATGATGTTAGGACCTGAAATCGTACAGCAGACGACGGAAAAAGTAAAACAAATCCGTGAAAGGATGAAAACAGCACAAAGTAGACAGAAGAGTTATTCAGATCAAAGGAGACGACCTCTCGAGTTTGAAGAAGGTGAACATGTATTTCTGAGAGTCACACCAACGACTGGGGTAGGTAGGGTTATGAAATCCAGAAAACTCACTCCTAAATTCATTGGACCATACCAAATTCTTCGTCATGTTGGTCCAGTAGCCTATCAAATTTCTTTGCCGCCTTTTCTTTCAAATATTCATGATGTGTTCCATGTTTCACAACTAAGGAAGTATATTCCTGATCCATCACATATAATCGAACCCGATGAAGTACAATTAAAAGAAAACTTGTCTTATGAGACTTCGCCTGTACGAATCGAAGATAAGATGATTAAGCAGCTCAGGGGTAAGCAAATCTCATTAGTTAAAGTTATTTGGAATGAAACTACTGGAGAAGCGACGTGGGAGGATGAGGACAAGATGAGATTACAGTATCCTGAACTTTTTACAGGTACGTAATTTCGAGGACGAAATTTTTTTTATTGGGTAGTAATGTAACACCCTGATTTTTCACTGCTTTCTAGTGTCGGTAATCAATATATAAAAATATATTTTTATCCGAGACTTATAAAATTGTTTTGGACAAAATACTGTTATTTTCCTGTCATGTTTTATATCTTAGGGTTAGGATAAAATTTTGGGTTGAAAATTCAGACGGAACCCGGTCTGCGTTTTCACTGACAGTAAAAGTTTACTGCTCAGAAGACCTAATTTTGAGTCGTGAACGAGATGAAAAATATTTTTATCGTATTTACTACGATACTGGAAGTTTTGAAAATTTTGGTAAAAAAATTAAAATATTATATTTGTTGCGGGCGTATAAGTCGAGATGTCTCTAGGAAAAGCTTGCGCTAGATGAATCGGGGAGTCGGCAACATAGCAGAGATGTTGGATTGATCGACTTGACGAGCATTTATGACGAGTTTATCCGTATCATAAGTTTGCCATAAGAACATCATAAGAAAAATCAAAAGAACCTCATCCAAATCTTGTTTTCTTGGATCAACAAGAGGTAATACCTTATTCTCTTGTCATTTAAATCATTTCTCTTCACAACTTTTGTAGATTCATGGCTAAGATTCATATATTCTTCATTGGTTTAAAGTTCTTGGAGTTAGATTCAAAAATTCATAACTAATTCTAGAAAAATCCTTTTGACATGAAACCAATTGCTATGATCTTATAATCATCTCTATTTTCTTCATCTAGAAGCACAAGATCATGAGAAATTTCTTTCCCTAAAATCTGGTTAAGGCCGAACCTAGGTTAACTTTGTGTTCTTAGGTTTTGTTTCATTTTCATGACTTGATTCATGATTCAATCCTTTTGTATCTTGCTATTTCTTGTATTCAAGTATATAGAAGATCAAAAAAATCAACCTTTAACCTATTGATCTCATCAAAAAACCGAAACCCTAGGTTTGTGTACTTAAGGGTTTTGTGATTCAAAAGTTGTTTGTAACACTTGAATCAAACTTTAACCTTTGTATGTTGATTTAAATCCAAGAGTTGATGAAATTCCAAAATTTCAAGCCTAAAAATCTTGAGGAAACCGAACCCTAGTTCTTAGAACTAGATGAGTTTAGTTCATGTCTTAGTTCATAATCATGGTTAAAGTGATTAATCATGCTTAATTAACTTATGGATCATTAATCCTTAAGTTAATCAAATTTTAATTTTTCTTAACCTAGATAATGGGTTGAAGCCGAACCCTAACCTTCATAAACTAAGTGTATTGTTGTTTGATTTGATTTATTTTGGTTGTAATTCGTTTGAAGGAAATAACTGAGTTAGCTGAGTCAAGCTGACGGAGAAAAATCGGATCAGGATCAGAAAATTAACAGGAACTATAGTGTAGTCTTCAAGAGGTAAGGGGGTATGCCTGAGGAGTTGAGATAATCTCATGCTTATTTGTGGAGTCATGTATTAATTTTATGTATGAAATATTTTATTTTATTATACTGTTTACTATTAATTGCTAGATTGATATGATGTTTATCTGAGTAATTGAATTGAAGTGATGTGTGAACTTACATGATCATGATTATTCGTTTATATTATAATTGTGATGCATGTCATAAATTGATATATGCCATGCCATTTAGTGATTGGAATTTATCTGCTGTTGAGTGTTGGACTGAGTAACCTGACATTGGTCAGTGTTAAAATTTTTAATTAAGGATAAAAACCTTAATAAGCTTGGATAAATAATCAGAGGGATTAATTTGGGAGATTTTGAGAAAAAAAAAATTTAAAATTATTATTTTAATAATATTTTGTGGAAACAGTGTAAATAAGCCATAGTAAGGGCGAAACTGTGAAATTTTTCACCAACTCTAATTTTTATATAATAATTTCAATTTTATTATAAAATGTTATTTAAAGTGATTAAGTTCCAAAAATAATATTTACAGCAATCAGAACAATTACTTCTGACAGAAAAGTGATATTAGTTATTTAATATCATTTATTTAATATTATTTAATATTGAATATTTAATTATTTAAATTTTCGAAATTTATTTATTTAATTTTTTAAAAAAAAATTTGTTTTGTTAACCTATATTGAAAATTATTTCTTAAAGTGAAATAATTAGAAATCAAAGGAAAATTATAAATGATTTTTGAAATTTATTAACGTTTTAACAGAAAAGAAATTATGTAACAATGTTTTTATTCAGTGAAAGTATTCTGTTAAACTTGGATGAGTTTTCAAAGCTTAGTTTTGTTTTACACTGAGCAAAATGTTTTATAAGCAGATAAATGAGCCTAGAACCGAGACGTCGGGATTCTAGTGTTGTATGGACACGTAGATCAAGGATCTGTGTCATGGGACGGAGTGTCCTGCAAGTTTTGTTTTTGGACCGTGAGGACAATGTGAGTTCCATATCTGCGAGCCTAAAACTGGTGCATCGGTTTAAGGGCATCGTGATTGAGCATTCGGACTGTATGTCCTATGTTGAGATTAAAAGATTTGGACTGTGTGTGTCCTGTATTTGTTTTAAAGTGAAAAGTCTTAATTAAAAGAATTAAGCATGGTCGTTAAGCTTTGTGCTTCGACGAGGAAAGATTATTACGACAAAGAAAACAAATGAGAATAAAAGTTTTTCTCATGCATTCAATGGCCATTGGGTCATGTAAATGGCATTGAATCCAGAGTGGATCAATGTATATGACAGACGTGTCAGGTGGTGATGATCATTGAGGTCCGGAGTGGATCAATGTATCTTTTATAGGACTTTGTGTCCAAATTGATAGGACTTTGTGTCCAGATTGAATATATGTGCCGCTATTTCCTAACTGGAATGGGGGAATAGTGTCATTGCTTTGCATGAGCATCCTAACGGGAATGGGGATGTGCACAATTGTGTCGTTGCTTTGCATGAGCATCCTAACGGGAATGGGGATGTGCACAATTGTGTCGTTGCTTTGCATGAGCATCCTAACGGGAATGGGGATGTGCACAATTGTAATTGTGTCGTTGCTTTGCATGAGCATCCTAACGGGAATGGGGATGTGCACAATTGTGTTAGGTGCTGGCATGAACATCCTATCGGGAATGGGGATGTGCACCATTGATTTTCTTGGGCATTGTTTTGTTCGTTTTTACAATGCGCCATGTGCGAGCCTGATCAGCTTGAAACGAAACAGAAAGTTGTGGGATCTCCGGAGATTAGGTATTAAATTAGAGATTGAACATAGAAGTGTCATGCATTTTTATAAAATGACGATGACTGTCGGGCATGAAGCCCTGTGAATTAAATCATTCTACTGTTATAATTAATGTTATTATATTGTGAATACTTGGTAATTGCTATTTGAGAGTCGTGCATGGGGTTGTCTTATAAAACTCATATATTGGAAACTCACCCTTACAAACATTTTAGATGGATCCGGACGAGGTGGATTTGAACTACTCGGGGGTACGATCCCTGACGTTTGACAACGCTGATAGAGGAGACGCCTGGGTTATCAACCCAGGGGCTCGGAGTGCTACCTATACTGGTCCGTTAAGGACACTCCGAGGCACAGTCGCTGAAGGACCACAAAAGTTAGTACATAGCAGGGAAACAATTGAAATATCGCTACCACCTATCTGGATGATACTACAGTATTTAGTACAACACGGGAGTCTGGAGCACCAACCGCCTCAGTTTATTCAACCATTACAACAAGTTGCACCAGGATCACCTCCTGCACCCATTATACTAGTTCCAGAACACATTCCGGAGGAGATGGAGGAAGACCCAGAGGAGAATCCAGTAGAAAATCCTGACTATGTTCCTTTAGCAGACGAAGGGTTTGGAGCTGCTGGAGAGGGGGTTGTTGTATCCTCTCCAGACACATCTTCCGGGGGTGGGGGAGTGTACACTGGGCTTCCCAATGGTTTTATATAGTGGTGACCAGCTTAGGATGTAGTTTTAGGAAGAGTGGGAATTTTAGGATAGTCTGACTTAGTGACTCCCTAGAGTCATATTTTGCGTAGTATTTTCAGACACCCACTATGACTTAGTTGTAAAATTTCTGATGATGTAAAATATGTGTGACAAGTGGATGGTGACCTAGTAAGAAAAGGGTCAATTGTAAAATATTAAAGTATGTGTGATATATATGTAGTGATGTATATTATATTATGAGTGTTTGAATGCATGTGCGGAAAAAGAAAAAATTTTATCACTATTTTTAAAAGAAGTATAAGGAATTAGAAAATGCATCTTATTTTCCGAAGAAAAACCAGCAACTTAATATTTTATTTAGTTTGATGTTTAGGTAATGTTACGTAAATGTGATACCTGAAAAGGGGGTGTCGTACATGTACTTCACAAGATATCAATCTTCTAATTACTTAACTAACCTTCTAAATGAAATCATCTAAGCACGAAAGGTTTAATGTATGTGCAGGTTGGAGCAAAACGTTTTAAAGGGTCACAATTCAACCCCCTCCTTGTGACCTAATCTCTCACTTCTCCTTTTCATGTGACCTAATTACCATCACTATTTATTTTCCCAAATTGGCTCAAGTCTCATTCTTCTCGATGTTTCATTTATTAATTTTTTTCTCAAAGGCTTTGTCAAAGGATCAACCAAATTCACTTATGAATTCATATAATTAATAAATGTAATCTCATCATTTAGGAGTTGTGTCACCAAGTCATGCTCAATCAAATATGTCGATTCTTGCCATTGTAAGTTATACTCCTTGCAACGGCTATTGTTGCTTGACTACCACAACACAAAAACACATAAGTGGTTGTAACTCCTAATGAAATATTTGCTCAAAATTTTTTAACTAATCAACCTCATTACTAGACAGTTTCAGAGTAATAAATCTTAAGTCTCTAAATGTCTGATGTACATTTTCCGTAAGTTTTGATGAAAACTAAACATTTTTCAATAATTTAATTGAACTCCATTTGGTAGCTGACCTGTCTACTTAGTGTGCAAATTATTATTTTAAGTATATTAATCACCTGTCAGCCCTAAGACTCTCTTGGTAAAAAGTGAAGAACACCCATCTAATAAGTAAAGCTAACCCGTCTGCTGACTAGATTGTTGACTTTCTGCATAAAAGAGTCAACCTGTCTAATGAAGCTCGCACTCGTCTGTGGTCCTTCGATGTGGAACACACGAAGACTGAAGACCTCTTGTGAGATATCTACTCAATCAGAAGATGTTGAAGGCTTCTCTCTCACACGGATCAGGAATTTCAGAATGTCAGACACTTAAGCAACAGTGGAACTCAGAAAAGGAGTGCTTCCAAAATGCTTTATTCTCTAGTACATCTGGAAGTTGCACGAAAAGGGAAATGTGCTCAGCAAAATACAAAAGCTACCTGAACAACTCTGGTTTGGATGCTGCACAAAAAGCACTTTCCATCTCTGTTAGAGTACAATCAATGTTCCTATGCATTAAATGGTTGTCCAGAATGACTCTATTACATTTAATGGAGCTCAGCTTAAAGCCAAAACCAGAAGGGATGTCTCTAACTTATTCAAATTGATTGAAGTATTTAAATAGAGAAGACATTGAAGATGAAGATATAAAACACCACATTTATTCAAAAATCCATTAGTGCAATTAATTCTTCATTCTTTATTCTTCAATCATTTGAAGTTATTAGGAAGTCTTTCTAACCTTCTCATTAAATTCACTCTTCTGAGTGTTAGTGAAGGACTTACAAGTTGTATTTATTACAATCTTCTTTCAAACAAACTTAAGTGAGCCTGAAGAAGCTATGTGTGCAAATAATACTTGTCTTGGAGCCTAGAGAGGCTAGGTGTACAAAGAATACTTGTATGTAACCTGATCAGTTATAGTGGAGAAAACTTGGTTCTGCCAAGGACTGGACGTAGCCCTAGTTGTTAATGGGTGAACCAGGATAAAATATATGTGTCTATCTCTATCTCTATCTCTTTAGTTAATTTGTTTATCTTATATATTAAATAACTAAAAGGGTTAAAATGTGAATAACAAATGAGTTTTAATCTTTCATGTTTGTGTGTTTTTCTGTTGAAAAACCATCAGACAAGTCACTTGTCTGTGTGCTTTTAAATCACTCATTTGTCCCTAGATTATGTGTGTGAATTTTTTTTTAACTTTGATCTAAAGTCTGATAAACACAATTCAACCCCCATTCTCGTGTTTATAGTTATCTATTTCAATAAACTCTGATTTCATTGTAGATTCGACAATACAATTTTGTTTGACTAATCTCCAAGTAGTTAGACCACCACTAAGGGTGATGACATAACCACTAGTGGGTTTAGTCTCATCTGAATTCGAAACTTAATTAAACACAACATAGTTTATCATTTGAATACAATGGGAAACCAACTATATAAGATATTAAAGTTCATCCCCTACAAAAGTGTAAAAGGTAAAAACATCTTTATTTTCACAAATATGTCCAAAAGCCCCAATGTCTACAAACATTATTTTCACATTTTTTTAAGCAAAAGAAGGCATGCAAAGGTATCTCAATAACAACAAACATCCCAACTAGGTTGGCACCCCTACTGCTACCAATCATTTGCAACACACCTAATATTTATTCAAAAAAAGGGAAAAAAAAAAGATATACAAGAAAATCATGGGGGGACATGAACCAAAACCCATGAGAAAAAAATTTACTTAAATCTATAAGAGGTAAGACTTAATCTATTTCTAAAAAAGTCTTCCCTAATGAATAAAGGAATTGTATCCCACCATACAAAATCTTGGATGGTTAAGCCATGACAAGCTAGCCTATCCGCATAAGAATTACCTTCTGTAAAAATGTGAGAGACTACAAAATTCATGTTCCTAATGATATACAAGCAATTTGATCACCTATTCCTAAACTTCCAAGTAATTACTTTGTTTGATTTGAATGCATCTATCACCAATTGAGAATCACACTCTAGCCAAAGATTTTTTCCAACCTTTCTTAGCTGCATATTCAATTCCTATCATAGCACCACAAAATTCAGCATGAAGGGAATTTGACACTCCTAAATTAGCAGCAAAGCAACCTAGAGTTGCAGGCCTGTAGTTCCTCTAGATGCTCCATCTGTATTACATTTGATCCAATTGCATAAGGGTGGATGTCAAGTGACTTCTCTAATTGCAGGAGCATGAGAAAGTTGACCAGCAATAGAAAAAGACTTTAGAATTGAAAATTCAGTCATTGAAGAGGACATATGAGACACCCCGTTGTGCCCCGTTGTGCCATTAAATTAAAACCTTATTAATTAATTTCTTAATGGCGCGCTTAACGTAAAATACTCAAAAATTAAAACTTCCTTATAACGCATCCAACTTCTAAAAGTTAAAGCATCACACTTTTTATGATAAAGCTTCCGCTTAGTTCGTCCATTAACACCCGGGTGCCGACGAGGGTGGGGAGTGGTCGCCGGTGCAAGAAGGCACGGACAAGGAGTGGCTCCTTGCAGGCTTCTAGGCGGAGGGACACATGAATGAACCGATTACACACCCGAATGAGAGGGATCCTGAGACTGTGTAGGTATGGGACTATACAGTTGAGGAAGGCTTATATGAATTGATTAGTACTACATATACTAACAAGATGCATCTTCTTTTCGGGAGACCATCACTTAAGAACTCCACAGTTAAGCGTGCTTGACTTGGAGAAATTCTGGGATGGGTGACCTCTTGGGATGTTTTCCCAGGAAGTGTGTGAGTGAGGACAAAGCACGCTGAAAAGACCCGTGTTGGTTTGGGGGGACAGTCGTCAATCCATAGAGCAGCCAAGGATGTTACATGTTCCACTCACACGACTGTGAATAACAATACATCTATATATAAATCTCCCTAAATTGCATCAATAACAACCTAGTGTCTCAAGCTTCCATCAAAACTTCAAATCATATCTCATAATCTCATCTATAAAACAACTTAATTAAGCTAGGAACCTCTAAGTCCATTCATTCTCTCACCACATGAACATCTCCCGAACAACATATATCTTTACTTAAAAGACAACTAAGCACACTATCAAACTAGACAGATCATGCATAACACAATCATCATAAAATATTCAAACATCAAAATAAAACGTCACATGTAGTAGAATACCTTAACCAGCGTATCACAATCAATTCAATAACAATAAAGTCAGACATCCTCAATATCATAATATTAACCTAATGTCGATAAACCTACAATCCCCAAATCATCATTGGTATTACAGAAAATGTTTCCAATGTGATTTTGGTCTTATCAATTACTCGACCACTAGTAAGGTTTAGGTCGCCCTACACAATTATTATAATATATACTACTTATTCATTCTGACGACAGGTTGATTCTTTCCCCCACCTGAACTTATCACCGAAGTCCCGAACTTCCGATCCTCGTTACTCTACCACGGTTAATGGTTAACCTTCAACCAAAACAACATAACCATTAGTTAATCAAACAAAACTCATCTATATCCATTTTATGCTAGGTTCGACCATGATATCAAAAATAGGCTAGGGTTACTTTCTCAACTTCATCTTTTGGATCTTAGTTCCTAGATTATTAACTAACATAAATCAAGTGTTACTACTTAAAATATGAAACAAAATCCTATAACCAACTTGGTTAGGGTTTCGGCCTCAATGACAAAAATAGGTTAGAAATTCCTTTTTTCTCTAAAACTCTTGGATCTAGAACCTACGCACTTTAAATAGTTCATATAAATCATGATCTAGTTAAAGATTTAAGAAAACTTATTTTGTTCACAAGAACACAAATTCGGCCAAGATTAGAAAATAGGGTTAGGGATTTCTTTTGATTTCAAGTTTCTAGATATAACAACTATAGGTATTAGAGAGTTAAGATCAAGTGTCATACTTTAAAAATTGAACAAAATCTCATTTTCTCACAAAGACCTAGTTTGGGTCATGTTAAGAAAATAGGGAAAGAAAATTATTTTACCTACATGCTCTTAGATGATGAAAGTAGAAGTCATAATAAGATCATAGAAATTGGTTTCACATTAAAATGATTTTTCTAAATTTTCTAGAATTATTTGAAGTTCTAGATCTAGAAATAGGAATTTGTGAAATAGTTGATGAAAATGGATTTTGATTGATGATTAATGAAGCTACGACGATGAGGAACATGATCCTCGCCTTGGAATGAAGAGATTTGATGAAGAACTTGAAGAAATATGAATAACTTTGCAAGAACAACTATGGTGTTCTTAGTGTTTTTGGTGAGAAATGACTTAGATAGAAAAATGAACTTTGGTTAAGTGTGGGAAGGGTGTGGCAGTCACGAAAATGAGAGGATGAGTGAGTGAAAAATGATTTGTTTAATGTTAAAATGGAACCATGGTTGAGTTTACTTGACCTAGGTTAAATTAGAAAATAATATAATACCTTAACTATGGTTATAATAACCTTACTAGAGCTAATTTGTAATCATGATTAGGTTAGATTATGTGGTTGAGAATGAAGGGAGGTGTGACTGATTTTGGGCCACATCTTATGAGTCATCCATTACTCATCGATCCATTCCCTTAGCGATTCTCGAAAATCCCGTATTCAGCTCCGTCATTTACCCGATTTCGGTTTTGAGAGGAAAATGATGAAACGAAAGCAAAATGAAATAGGTATGCACTAGTGGAAAATATACATTAGACGGTAAAGGTTTACGTCAGTTAACCAAAATCTAGACGTTAAAAAGGAGGCGGTGGCAGTTTTGTAAATATCATACTTCATTAATTCAATTTTAACATCAGTTGTTTTAATGACTGACGTTAAAAGTGAAGTGACTCACTTTTAACGTCAGTTCAATAAAAAACTGACGTTAACAGTGAACATTTTAACGTCAGTTCTATAAAGAACTGACGTTAAAAGTAAGTCACTTCACTTTTAACGTCAATCCTTACATCAACAGACGTTAAAGGATATTTTAATAATTTTTTTTATCTAGTATACGATCCCTTCCGCATTGCCTTCCTCAAAGTTTCAGTTTCACATGAATTGCTTTGATGTTTTGTGTTTCTGTTTTGAAAACTATAAGTTGAATCAATAACCCAAACCGGATCTCATTCATGAAGTGTAATACAGACTGATACAGAAGATTGAAAGGGTTTAAAATCCTATAAAAAGTTACATTGAAAGGATTTAAAATCCTATAAAAAGTTACATTGAAAGGGTTTAGAATCCTAAACATTAAAGCTACATCCCATCAGAGAGTTTTATGAAATATGCCAAAGGGAAAACTATACTCCGAAGACCTCAGAAAACTGGGGGGCATGAAAGAGCTCAAGAGAGAGGCAAAAACAGGTGCACTAGATCTGTTTCAAGCAAAGGCAGTGGTTCCAGAGACTTCCAAGACGGTCACTTGCTGCCAAAGCTGAGGTTTTGGAACTGTGACCCCCGAGCACCTGATTAGCCCTCCAGCAGCTGATTCTCCGGAAGGTGATAAGGTGAGCAACTCACATAATGTAGTTTACTCAAACTTATCACCCATGTAATGTAATTTACTCAAACTCAGAAGTTGTTTGACCATTAAGACAAAGACCTTTGAGTCTAGGAATAGGAAGAAATAGTGATGAAGTTAATCTCCACGGCAGAGCAATATTGTGAAGCAGAAAATTAAAAGGATGGAAGGAAGCTATTTATAGGAGCAGTGGATGAAGTTACTAAGCTAGCTATTCTAATTTTCTTGAAAACTTATCTATAAACTTAATGCTCATTAAGAGGATTGAGTTACAAGGTGCATGGGTAAGTAGCACAGTAGTCAAAGGAATGAATGTTTTTGCAGATATCTATACACTTTTAACGTCAGTTGTTTAAAAAAACTGATGTTAAAAGTGTTTTTAAAATAAAAAATATTTATTGTTAATGTCAGTTTTTTAAAAAACTGACGTTAAAAGTTTGATTTTTACTTCAGTTAAATAAATAGCTGACGTAAATAATCCTATATATTATAAACGTGCAGAATGAATATTGGAAATAATGTAATTAATATACAGGAACTTGGCAGTCATAAATTAAGTTGATGTTAAAAATGAGGTGGTGGCAGTTTGTAAATATTAAATCACTATTTGCGTCAGTTCTGTAAATAACTGACGTAAATAATTATGAAACTCATTTCATTGGTTGTCATGTCCCTGTTGTCCCTCTTAACACAGATCACTCCATATAGTACTGCAGTTTATTTCTAAACCTTTTTTTTATACAAGTTTATTTTTAATTTTTATTAATTAGCTTGAATTAGTAAACAAATTCTTGTGCAAATTAAAATAAATAAACACTTAACATAAAACAAGTTATATGTATAATCAAATCGTATGTCATTGAAGCGATTCATAAGTTAAAATTACATGATTAAAAGATAAAAAATTTCTGCAACATAGCCCTAAAATATAAAAAAATTTCTGCATCAACATCATTTTCTTCTCAGTCCTGTCAACAGAAACTCCAATGGATGCATCATCACCTCCCTCACTTGAATTCCATGATGCAAAGTAAATCCTCAGTCACTAGCAGCGAAAGCAAAGTGAAACGGATCTTTGCATCTTTCTTCTTCCGTGGAATTCCTTGATGCATCATCTTGAATCCACAATCACTTTCTTCCAAAGCAAAGTGAAAGGGACGACGGGGATGAAATAAAGTGAGAGAATCACATTACGTGATTCACCCAACCTTAATATCCATGTAATGTGATTTACTCAAACTCAGAAGTTGTTTGACCATTAAGACAAAGACCTTTGAGTCTAGGAATAGGAAGAAAGAGTGATGAAGTTAATCTCCACGGCAGAGCCATATTGTGAAGCAGAAAATTAATTAAAAGGATGGAAGGAAGCTATTTATAGGAGCAGTGGATGAAGTTACTAAGCTATTCTGATTCTCTTGAAAACTTATCTATAAACTTAATGCTCATTAAGAGGATTAGGTACAAAGGTGAATGGGTAAGTAGCACAGTAGTCAAAGGAATGAATGTTTTTGCAGAAACTAATAAACTTTTAACGTCCGTTGTGTAATACAACTGACTTAAGAAGTTGTGAGTGTTTTTAACGTCAGTTTCTTAATACAACTTACGTTAAATATATGACCTTTAACGTCAGTTTTTACTAACAACTGACGTAATAAGTGTGAGAGTTTTTAACGTCAGTTTATTAAGACAACTGACGTTAAATATATGATCTTCAACGTCAGGTTTTACCAAAAACTAACGTAAAATGTTGTTTTATTTTAATTATAACGTTTACCCCCGCGTGCCTTCTCCACTTCTCTGTACGCACGTGTCTTTTCTCTTTTCATCACGCTCAACCCTCACTCTCAACCCTCACTCTTGCTCTCACTCTGCCCTAATCGCGAGCTCATCTCCACCACAACCACCGCGAGGGCTTCTTCGCCACCACCGTGAGGTACACTCTTAACCCCTAACTCTGTCTTTCCCGCTCATTCTTTGCAATAACTTGACATCTTTCTTTCCCCTTCCCGCGCACTAACTCTCCTTGTCCCTCTGCTCTCAGTAACCACATCGAACGTTTGCCACCACTCGAGCTTCCCCACCACCACCACGCGAGCACCTATTTCTGGTGAGTCTTTAATTAGGGCACATTTTTTTATTTTTGGTTTTGAGTGCATGCATGTTGCTCTGCTGGTTTGAAATTGTAGTCTCAGTAGTTGAAACTTGAAACTGTGAGTTTGAGTTGTTTGGAATGTCTCTATTTTTGGTTTTGAGTGTATGTTGAAACTGTAGTCTCAGTAGTTGTAACTTTAAACCGTGAGTTTGAGTTGTTTGGAATGTCTCTATTTTTGGTTTTGAGTGCATGGTGCTCTGCTGGTTGATCTGTCACGGCCGTGATGCTCATCACGGCTAGACCGTGATCAGTTCTGCCTATGAGGGTCTGGTTCAGTTGGCACGTTACGGCCGTGATGGACATCACGGCCAGGCCGTGACCAGTGCTTGGCAATCTTCAAAAACTATAGTTTTCAATCTCCCGTATTGTCCTTATATTGGATATATAGATGTTTTGTATATCTACAGGACCTATCTAGTTATTTTTATTTATACTTCTGTATTTATTTTGAGTTATAACCTATGTTAATACATATATATTGTTTCTGAACAGGCATACATATGGATCAGTCAGATAGCCCACATGCACGGGAGGACACTGTGGGGGTTTCGCAGGACCCGATCACGCCTACGCCTGATTCTAGTGTAAGTTTACATGTTATATACTATCTTTAGTCCTTCTTTTTATTGTAAGTTTAGAATGTTACAACCCTCTATTTTATCATTTTTTTGTCCTTACAGACATCACAGGCTCATAGGAAACGGGGTAGAGGAGCCACCTCGTTGAAGAAACTAGAGAAGGACAGGCAGAGTGGACAGAAGCTTGAGGTGTCCTTCGATGCTAATCTAAATGCCCAAGGACCCCGTGCTAAAGAATTTAATAAGTGGGTGTTTCTACAAGCGAAGTAGCACGTAAGCATCAACTACAACCACTGGAATGACGTTCCACAGAACGTTAAGGATCAGATTTGGGAGGCTATCACGGTATTTTACCTTTACATTCGTTTGATTTACATTATTAGATAATTATCCGAGTTATAATCCATCCAGTTGTTATATATGTATCTAATGTGTAGGTAGCTTGGACTGTGCCAAATGACGAGGATCATCGTCATAAATGTATGAAAATGGCATCAAAGCGTTGGAATGGGTTCAAGCATGATCTTACCAGGTACTATATATCTGGGAAGAAGCGGCTTGATAAAATGTTCTCGGATTATCCTTGGATTGATCAGGATACTTGGGATATGTTTGCCAGGAGTCGACGGGATGGAGAATTTCAGGTTGGTTGATTAAGTTAATTTTATATGCTTATTATAGATCATTTAACTGTATTTAATTATGTGTTTTTGTTTGAATAGTCTAAGGCAAATAAGGGTCGGCAGAATCAGGCGAAGAACGTCCACCGCCACACCATGTCTCAGGGTGGGTACCAGACTCGGATCTAGCAGATGATGGCGGATAGGCTGAGGGCGAAGCAGGAAGAGCACTCTGCTAGGATTGAAAGAGGAGAGGTGCCTGAGGGCACACCATCAAGTCCTCCATCGGACATCGACCGCGAGGATGTCTGGTTAGCCGGCCGCATGACAAAGACGGGATCTTTTAAAGTTGATGCCACTCGCGAAGTGGCAGATAAGATTGTAAGTAAATAATTAACTTGATTTCAATTGATATTTGTATAGATATTTGTAACACTTTTCACTTGCACGTTTTTTCATTTTTTTTCATTGTAGATGGATCTTAAAGCAAAATCCTCCCAGGGCGCATTCGTCCCTTCCCGACTGGCAGGACGTCTTGATGACTGCTCTAGGCAAGAAAGACCATCCTGGTCGGGTTCTCGGTGTTCCTGGGAACGTGACCATCAAACAATATTATGGCAAGTCTGCTTCACGAAAGCGGGTGGTCAATGAAGCATCAATTTTGGCTGACATTACTCAACACCTCATGTCCAACCCAGATATTACAACACATCTGATGCAAGGCTTAATATCCAACCCAGAATTCAAGCAGGCGCTTGCCAGAGAGCTTTCCTCCGTCGGTACATCCCAGGACACCGCAGGGCTTGCCAACCCTTCACATGTGAGCATAAAAGAGAGTTTTAGTAGGGCACATGTGGAGGACGATGACTTGGCAGCTAGGGAGCGGGAGTTAGAAGTCCAGCGCCATGAGCATGAGTTGGAAATGAAAAGGCGTGAGCTTGAGTTGGACTCCAAACGACGTGAGCTCGAAATGTTAGAAAAGGTATTTATTCATTATTAATGTCCAAATTAGTCAAATAATTACTTGTGTTTTTTTTAATTATCAAAAACTTATCTATTTTATTTTTCCTAAACTGAAGGCCAAGTCGACATCGGTGTCGCTGTCACCTATCACTCGTTTGTTCTCACTTGGTGAGGATTATGCGTTTGAGATTTTTGAATGTCCATTGGATCACGATGGATGGGTGGCACGCCCAGATCAACAGAGGATATTTTCCTTCTGTGGTGACGATCTCGGGAATGCCTGCAGAAATAACGTCTGGATGAACAGCAATATCATCAGTCTCTGGTGCACGTAAGTTAATTTTAATTTTATAACTTATTTATTTTTGGTATTTTTCCATTTAATAATTTATTTTTATTTCAATATATATATTATTTAATTAACATCCACACCTTTTCATATCTTATGTATCTCCATCGTCTTCAGCTTGATAAGGGCGTTGCATCAGTTTACGGTTTCTTAGATCCGTCAATCCTTCTGCCCGATTTCTTTGCTGGCGATGCATTGAGTAAATACTTAGGGAACTTGTTGGGAGACAATCCGAAAGAATTATATCTGGCTCCCTACTGTATGGAACGCCATTGGCAGTTGTTCGTACTTCACCCGTCTAGGCATACTGTCATATTCTTCTGCTCTCTCCACCAAGATCCGCCACCGAAGGTGGTGGAAGCTGTAAATATGTAAGTAACTAATCTTAAATTTAATTTATGTTTTAATATCAGTTGTTTTTAGTTTATTACATACATGATATATGAGTTTGTTAATTGATCGACATGATTATTTGTTTATGATAGCGCGCTGAAGGCGAGTAGCATAAGTTGCGCCAACGAGAGAAGTAGAACTTCTAAGGCTAAAGCAAATCCTGTATGGAACATCCTCAAGGTTTGGTAGTTTATTTATCAAATAATTAATATTATAATTACTAATTTATATGTATATTCAACTGACGTTGAAATTAATTTTGTTGGTAGTCTCGATTTCAAATTGACGGGTGGTCGTGCGGCTATTATGTGATGCTTCATATGCTGAACATAGTCTCCGCATCTATTACGGATGGATGGAAGAAGGTAATATTTAAACAACTTGTTAAATTATATATTATAGTTTTGAAGATGACTTGCATTGATGTTATTGTTATTATTTGAACGTGTCTAGGCATTTATCGACCAATCGCCTATTGAAGAAGATGAGTTAAGAGACTTGAGGATGCGCTTCGCTGAATTCTTCTTCAAGTATGCGGCTGAAAAAGGAATTGACAACATACCTCCGCACTACTTAGATGAATAGTTTTTTTGTCAGACTTTAGAAACTAATTAATAACATGTATATATATATCCTTAGATAGTTTTGTTTTTTAGACATTGGAACTAAAATTTTTTTATATATATACATGAGTTTTGGTTTTAAGTCCCCCCATTGTTCAATTTTCCTTTGCAATTCTATAATGTGTGTGATATTCTGTGTTACTGGGATTGAATGCAGGGATAGCTGAGGGGAGTGATATTTTAAAACTGAATTTAAAAAAAAAAACCTATTAACGTCAGTTGTATCAAACAACTGACGTTAATAGTATTTTATAAAATATACAGTACACTATTAACGTCAGTTGTTTATTACAACTGACGTTAAAATTAAACATTTAACGTCAGTTCTTTATAACAACTGACGTTAGTTTTAACAAAATCAACGCCCGTTGTCTTAAAGAACTGACGTTAATAGTTTTATATTTAACATCAGTTCTCAACTGACGTTAAAATATTAACTATTAACGTCAGCTGTATTTACGTCAGTCAGTATTCTGAC
Source organism: Sophora flavescens (assembly GCA_030762895.1). NCBI lineage: Eukaryota > Viridiplantae > Streptophyta > Magnoliopsida > Fabales > Fabaceae > Sophora > Sophora flavescens. Next base: position 135,295,636 of record CM061064.1, read on the forward strand.
GTAAAAAATCAATTTTAACTGACGTAAAAAGCACTTATTGCACTAGTGATGGTTTATGGGATGTGGCTGCACGAAATTGGAGAGATGTGGGAGGATTACAACCATGTAAAATGAGTGGTTATAAGTGAGGAGATGTGGCTTGTTTCTAACCATGAAAGCTTGGGGGTATTTTGGTCTTTTCAACCTAAAAAGCATGATTACTAACATTCAATGCTCATAAATGCTTGGTTAGTCATGGTGGTGACTCACCCCATGACTCATCCCCTCCGGTGTCCGGTTCCATCTCTGCAGTTTCGTTTCCGACTCCGTCGGTTTCCCGATTAGGGTTTTACACCCGAATAAAAACAAAATCTTTTGTTTTCGATCTAAAATTTTCAAAATAACCAAACTCATTGGAAATATGATTTAAACATAAACCATTTCGTTCACGAGTCAAAATTAGGTTATCTGATCCGTAAAATCTTACTGTCAGTGAAAACGTAAACTGTTTTCCGTTTGAACTTTCACCAAAATTCGTCCGAATAAACATAATATTTTATTTTTGATCAGTAATTTGGAAAGTAGAATTCCTCACGAACATAATATTAAAAAATCTACAAATTTTATGTTTCGGGTCAAATTAGGGTTTTCTGCCGGTATAAAATTATAGTGTCAGTAAAAACACAGACCCGTTTCCTTTGAGTTTTAAACCCAAATTTTAACCAAAGCTTTCTACAATCGAGTAGGTTCTAGATATGATTTTGTTTTCTACAAAATCATTTCCTAGGTCTTAGAAAAAAATGTAAATAAATATATCTTTACCATTAATACAACGTATCCGAAAATCGGGCCGTTACAACATACAAGCAGAAGACAAGTTTCCTGAGAGAGAGACAGCAACTATGATAGAGTTTATGGTTGATCTTTTTGAGATAGATTTGTTGTCAAACCGAAGCTTGTTCCTATAGTGCCATGTGATCCAGAGAGAGTTGATGACAGTAGAGATGATTATATGCAGAACCCGTAATGCCCTTCGTTACAATAGTAACCCATAGTAAAAAATAAATAGAAAAAAATAGTCAAATTAAAATTATACAAAATAAATTAGTCTAAAATAAATACTTCATAAATAGTAAGTAAAAATGTTAATAAATCCTTACAGAATAAATTAATTTACCTCAAAACCGGACGTCTACTATTAAACCCAACAATAATTAAATAAATATGTCTAGCCACAAACTACTCCATATTTAAGAAAATAATAACCAATCTACAAAATAACTAAGATAATTCACTAAGTCTTCAAGTCTCTTCAGTCTGAGTAACGTCGCCCTCGTGCTCGGAAAACAATAATTTTAATGAGATATAATCTCTGAATAAAAACAAGTTCTAAAAATATTTTTGAAAATAGTGTTGTTATCAGCCGGCGCGGTAACCGGACAACATCCATGGTACCAGCTAATTTTCGAAATAATAAGTATAATAAACCTCCAAAATAATAACATATAAATTAATCAATATAAAACATTGAAGCCACAAACTCATAAAATCAACTACGGTCACTTCTCATTACATTTAATCATATTCACCATGCAAACTCTATGCAATGCAACTCCATGAACATGACTCGATGATTCCCATAATCACTTGACTTGACTCTTTGGTTCCCGGAAGCAGTGTGAATCCCAGATCCACTAAGGTTTATGAGCTCATATCCATGCAATTGCGTCCCATTGCCTTCCCCATCCCGGATGGAGGTATCTCATATCCCATCCAAGATGTGGATATTTTCAATAATCTAATATCCCATCCCAGATGGTGATATCTCTCATCCTATTCCCGTAATAGAATGTATACCGTCATCCCTTCCCGGAAGGTGATGACTAACTCATGCATATATGTCATCCCAGATGACTACCAGATGGGTTATCAAACTTCATGCATCACTAACAATAGTATATTGTCATGCCGAGGTAATGCTATAACATTATATAATATAACCGAGCATATCACGACAACACTATAGTATCATATAAAATAACAGAGCAAGTCACGATAACACTATAACGTTATATAATTAAAGTTGGAATTAACTCATACTGTATTTAATTAATAAAAAAAATATGATTTATAACCCAATTAGATTAAATCTTACGTGAAACCATATTTCTCGGGAAACATGATCTGGCACGTGAATAGCTTTATCACCGACTCAAGTATGAAATTGCCTTCACAAGTGAAGTAGAACTTCACGCCACTGGAAGTGCAATTCAACAAGTTTATCATTTAAAATTGTTTTGCCATGAACAATTAAAAGAAAGGAAATTAGGTGCAGCATGACAATTTAATATAAAATTATTTCTTTATAGAATCAAAGAAAAATATATTTATTATATCAATTCATCAAATAACATCAAAGTATTTTAAGAATTCAAGTAAACCCAAAAATATTATAAGAATCTCAAATCATGAATCAAAAACCTTAAAATTAATTGTACCATGAAAGTGAGAGCAATGATATTTTTACTCACCTCTTGAAGACCTCCAAAATTACTCCAAAGTGTTTTCTATGAGTAAATCCTATTTTTAGTGCTCCTCTTTCTATCACGTTTGCAAACAGTCATGTTTCCTCTTTACCCAATTGAGTAATGCCACTTTTCTTTCTTACTGAAGGTGCTGGTAGCGGTCTGGCACCACTGTTTTATTTTGTTTGAGGATGTGTGTAACACCCGGTTTTTCACTGTTTACTGTTTTATATCAGTAAAATGAACAGAAATGTGTATAATTTTATTTTTAAATCTAGAAAATGATTTTGGATAAACCAAGGTCATATTCATACTCTACTTTACCGTAGAGAGCTACGATTCAATTTTGGGTCAAAAATTCAGATGAAACCCGGTCTGCGTTCATGTTGACACATTCGTTCATCTCTTTGGGATTGTGTCAGACATTTGACTGAGGTACCTGTCGTGGAAGATTTTCCTGGAGTATTCCCTGATAATGTTCCGGGTTTGTCCTTGCGAAGGATATTGAGTTTTCGATTGATCTAGTTCCTAGATTAAGTCGGATCTTTATCACTTTAGGTAGGATATTGCCTACAAAGTTAGTCTAGTTAGATGACTTGTCTTGACGGGAAGTTTTGCTGTCAGGATAGTTTTGGGACCAAGTGTGTCCTCGCGCATCGATGTTGTTCATCAGGATGAAGCATATTATTTTTGTGGACGTGATCGCAAACGGTGATTGAAATCCATAGATGGTTAGGATAACCAATTCTTATCAAAGGTTCATCGAGGAACTATTTAAGATTTTGCGTTGTTGACTCAGCTTACGAGGAAAGACCAACTTTTCCATGACTGAGAGACTGACTAAGTTGTCGGTCATTGTACGCAGTTCAGAGGAGGATGCGGGAGACAGCAACAAACCGGATTAAGTGTGTTTAGAAAGACCTTCGTGGTTTCTCGAAGTTGAGATAAGCCAATCCTAATCTTCACTCTTAGAATGAATGTCTTATGTTTAAGAAAACCTCTTTACTATACTAATTGATTCTTTATGAACTTGTTAGTTGACAATTGTTCCTCAAATTTCTATGGTTGTATTAGTCAATAACAGCGGTACGTTTTGTACATGCCAAACACATTTTGCTAACCTTGATTTAAAGTCTATGATGAATTATCAATTGGTTCTGGTAGTCTGAATTTTTGTCGGACTATTATTCTTTTAAAATCGTTGTGTAGTAAAGTTCTTGTGAAAGAATGAACTTTATTAGATTCATGTTTGTAAACGTGTACCGATCATACAGTTTTACAACCACGAACCTACTAAAGAATCTTATTACATAAGGATTATTCCAGTATCTTTTCGATACTTGTCATATTCTTCAAGACCATGTCTTATAGTATTTCAAAAGGAGTTGTCACCTTTGATCAACTTTATCCTACATATTTTTCAAAACGTTATTGATGTGTAAACTATCTCATAAGTTATGAGAATGGTTATTTGATTCATATTCCAATATCAGAGTTGCTCGAGAAATAATTTGGCGTATAAGACCTCATTGGTTAAGAAGATAGCATCGCAATAAAGTTTGTGTGGATTTACTGAGGATCTTTAAGAGTTTTCATTCGTTTTGGATGATCGATGTCAGGTTAACGAGGAAGGCATCTTTCTGCAGTGGTTAAGTTATGTAGTAGAGAAGTTAACCAAAGTAAGTGTCAGAGGACTGATCAGACTTCATGGATTATTTTTAAGCATAGTTTCAGATGAAGACCCGAAGTTTACTAACGATTTAGTAAAATCCACTCCAAGTGTGAGAATCTAGTTGAGATTGAGTTCAATGGATCAACCTCAGTTAGAGTGGGCGAAGTGAGAAAAACGATTTGATCTTTAGAAGATTAGTTGTTATTAAGTGTATTATTTAACTATGATCATTCCTTTAGCAGAATAGATAAGAAGTGATAAGAGTTTTGTTGAGGTGTAGTTAAGACTGATAAGATGTGAACCTTTAAGATCAGTCTCAGTAAGTGAGATAATTATTATAAATCAATGGTGGATTGAAGCAGAATAATCGTTGGGGAACCTAGAGTAATGATCAATGTTTATGGTTAAGATTGATTATAAGTTTGAAGATTTACAGGAAAGTGTCTATAGTAGTTTCCCTAAGCTGAACGGTAGCAGTAAAAAGGAGTTCTTGAGTAAAACTAAGTTGTTGGAGAAGTTTGAGAGTTATGATTTTGGATAATTCAAATCGAGGTGATTTATTTTTGGTCATAGTTGCATGAAGGAGTGTATTCATGTTCTTTAGGACATAAATGTATGAGTATGATATGATTTGGAGTGATAGAATATATCAAAGGAAATTAATAATACACTGAGATATCTTGAATAGGAATTGATGTGAATGTTGTTAACGGAATGTTTATAGTAAATTTCACTTAAGTGAATTCGAGCGAGAGGGATGAGCTCTAGTAAAAAAAATTAAGTTTCTGAAGAAATTCGAAGTTGATGAGTTAGATAATCTTACTCAGTGAGGTTCCTTTTTTATTTTAGTTTACTGTAAGAAGATTTACAATGTTGATTGGAGACTTAAGTATGTGATTTTGATAGAATCTGGAGAAGTAGATTACGTTCAGAGTGGATAATACTACGAATTGAATACCTTGAGTAGGGAGTTGATGCATCTTATGGTAAGGTTAGTTTTTATCTTAGTAATAACTATGATAATTAGATGTGTAGAAAGCAGTTTTTTTTCCTAGTAAACTAGTAGTTAAGAATAGAAGTGTTTTAGTTTGATTTTGCTCTTCATGTGAGAGTTAAGGATATATAGGAGAATTTTGCTAATGGATTAATATTGAATAAAGAAGAGATTAAGTTTTAATTATATCTTTCGTGTACGAGAGATTAAATCAAAGTATCAATGAGGGAGAGTATGATTGAGGATAATTGATTTGATTTTGAGGATAAGTAGAACGAAGAATAAGTATGAATTTAGTTATTAAGTTACAATTGCCATCTAAGGGAAGGTGAATACGGGAAGTATAAAATAGGATCTTGGGATTAAGATGTCATTACAGGATCCTGTCTAGTTTTGAGTCACGAAATTTTGAGGACGAAATTTTTTTTAGTGGGGTTGTATTGTAACACCCGGTTTTTCACTGTTTACTATTTTTATATCATTAAAATGAACGAAAATGTTTATAATTTTATTTTTAAATATAGAAAATGATTTTGGATAAACCAAGGTCATATTCATACTCTACTTTACCGTAGAGAGTTATGATTCGATTTTGGGTCGAAAATTCAAACGAAACCCGGTCTGCGATTTAATGATAGTAAGAATTTTAATGCTCAAATGACCTAATTTTGACTCGTGAACAAGACACTAAAGATTTTTATGAAATTTCCAACTTCTTTGGCTATTTTAATTTTTTTCACCTAAAAAGTGAAAGAATAAATATTATCCGGGCGTTTTACGAAACCGGGTAATTAGCGGAGCTGAGAACGGGATTTGCGGGACCCGCTAACGGATAAATAGGATGTCAGATCATGCTGAGTCACCATGGATGAGTCACAAGATGACTATCAAGTGTAATGATTACTTTTTAGGGGAAATGACCATTATGTCCCTATGGTTGATTTTAATTACAAATTAACCTAAAGCAAGATTACACCTTTGTCCTTGGATTTTTGGCGTATTGACCCTTTTTCCCTTGAAACTCATGGCCCCAAGGCTGCCAAGAGGCCCAACTTCACACCTATTTAAGGAGCACTTCATCTTCTCTAAGAGTTTGCTCTTTTTTTCTCCATTAAAGTGTTAGGTTTTTATAGCTCATTTTGTGAAGGAAGTGTTAGATTTCTTGCGATTTTATTGATTCCAAGAGGTAAACCATTCTCATCATCCTTATTTTGAATCATGTTCTTCATTGAATTTTTCATTTTGAAGTCTTTTTCAATATGATGCATTTTAGGGTTTCTAGATTCAAAAATTCATATAAAATCATAGTAAACTCCATTTGACATGAAACTAATTTCTATAATCCTATTATTACTCCTATATTCTAGATCTAGAAGATTGAATCAAACAAAATTTTCTAACCCTTAAAACCTAAATAGGCCGAACCTATACTCTACAAAACTAGGGTTTTGTTCCAATTTTTCCTAACTAGTTTGTCATGATTCAATCTTATTAGTTGAATAGGTATTGAATCTATATTGTATGAACCAAATGAACGTCTCTAAGCCATTTTACTGATCATGGCCGAAATTCATTTGATGAGGGATTGGAAGATTTAAATTCAATTTTTGTTCAATAACCATTGATTTAGGGTTTTGAGTAATTAGGAGTGATTAATCCAAAAGTTTATAATATTTAGAGATTCCTAACCCTAATGGAAGCCCTAGGCCGAAACCTACATGTAGTAATATAGGTTTGATTAAGTTGTTTGATTTTTGATTAGTTGTTGTGTTTAATGAAGGATAAAGTTAGATTACCGTTTACGCGCATTACCGACACTACGGGACTTGTCAAAAATTATTCGCTGAAGAAACTGTGTTTTTGATGTATGGGGAAATCCTGAGGGATTTTTCCGATAGCCAAGTGTAATTGTTATAGTGTGTCTTAATTATGGTGTGTAAGTATTTATTTTGTAGTTAGCATCATTTGCTTATTGATTATCTGATGTTAACTATTTGATTTAAATGCATTTAATTATTTGTTGTATTTGGTGATATGTTTGAAATTTCTAAGTGTCATATTATTGATATGAAATAATTGTTGATGTGGATTGTGAGTTTGAAAGCCTGACAGTGGTCAGAGCTCAATTAAATACAAGTTAAAGCAGTAAAAGCCTTTTGATTGAATTAATAAGTTTAATTCAATGGAAATAGTAATGTAATATTACTTAATTATTTATTTGGTGAAAAAATGGGAAAAAGTGAAAAATAATATTATTTTAATCATTTAACAGTGAAAGAGTGTTTTATGAGTCATAGTGAGGACGTAACAGTGAAAATATTTTAGCACTGCTAATTTTCACCTGAGTAATTTATAAATATTATAAAATAATATTTGAAGCGAAAAAGTTTTGAAAATAATTTTATTACAGTGTTGGAAAAATTAATTTACGACAAAGAGTCTTATTTTTACCTAAATGCGTCTTAAAACAGCAAACGACGGACAATTTCGTCGATATTTACCAAAGTGTTTTTAAAGAGGGTATTATTGAGAATTTGTCTCAAATAAGGTTTTACAGTACAAATAATTTATTTTTGAACAAAAATAAGTTTAAGGAATTTAGGTAAGTTTACAAAACGAATTTCCAACGTAAAAGGATTTTCGGTAAACATCGAGTTATTTCCATCAACTTGGATAGGTTGAGGAAACTTTGATTTTGTTTTGTATTTCACAGAACGAAAATGATTTAAACGAACCTAGCAACCGAGACGTCGGGTCTAGAGTTTTAAGATATGGGCCTGGGGTCTGAAGAGGAAATTATGGACTATAATGTCCTATAAACCGTATATTTGGTTTTGTGCACTAAAATCTACGCGTCCAAGACTGGTGCATCGATCTGGATTTCGTGATTTGCCCACATTTTGACTTAGAGTCGGTTATTTTGGAATGAGGTATTAAACTTGAAAGTTTAAATTGGTGATTTAGTCGTGAGACTTTTAGCTCCGACACCTAAAGATGGATCACAATGAAAACAACGAAAACAAATCGTCTTACATGCATTACAGGGCAGACGTGCCTTTGTATAGGACTTGAATGCTTGATGGCAAGTATTCATGCAGTTTGCGTAACACCCCGATTTTCGCTGCTCTGTAATATCGGTAAGAAATATATAAATATATATTTTTATCCGAGACTTAGAAAATGATTTTGGATAAACCAAGGTCATTTCCATGTTATACTTATTTTCATAAGTTACGGGGAAGTTTGTGGGTTGAAAATTCAGACGGAAACCGGTCTGCCGTTTTCTGCATTTTCACTGACAGTAAAAGTTTACTGCTCAGAAGACCTAATTTTAATTCATGAACAAAAGACTTAAGATTTTTATTTTATTTCCTACAAGAGTGAATTTTTAGAATTTTTTTTCATAAAAAAATAAAATAATTTACGTTTTACGGGCGGAATACGTAATCGGGTAGACGACGGAGGGGATTTTGGAGTTCCTAAGAGCAGATAAAGAGTTTATCTTAGGATTTTGAGATGATTCATGGGTATGAATCATATTTTTAAGTCTAGAAGGTTTTTCAGGGTTAAAGTGAAAATTTGGGAATTTTACACTTAAGCCCCTGAACTTTCTGTAAATTACCCTTTTGTCCCTAAATTAGTTTTTAAGTTTTTTTCAAGGGAATTGGGCTAGAATCCTTGTTTCCAATCTCAAATGGTAGTGTCTTAGAAGCCCAAAATTTTCTAGTTCATGGTTTGAGTCCATAAAGCCTAATTGAAACTATATAAGTTTCCTATCTTAAGTCTAATGCTTAAATTTTCAAGCGGGCCCCACAAGAATGAACCCAAGCCCAAAATTACCAAGCCCATGCGTAAGCCCATGAGGATTTATGGCTGCCTCATTTGTTGTTGAATCAATTTTCTAGAGTTTTCCACAAGGTTCCACATTTTTCTACATTATCCTACATTATCCTTGATTTTTCCACAATGTTCTTGATTCTTCTTAAATTCAAGAATTATCCTAACCTATCTTTGACTCATAAATTCAGCCAACAAAGTCAAGATAAGCTAGCATTTAATGTGTCAAAATCATCATTATGACACTTTCTTGAGAATTTGCAAACTAGTCCTTCAACTGTTGGAATCTTTGCAACTTGGTCCTTAGAACTTAATTGCATTTGGATCCTTTAACAATACAACTCATCATCATCTAGATCCTTCCAAGAGTGGCGCAAGCAAGCTCTATAAATACCATACTCTCACTTTTCATTTAGTTTCTTTTGCCATTTGCTTCCAAAAACCCTAAAGTTCATAAGTCTCTTAGTTCTAAGTTTGTAAAGCAAGTTCTTGGATTTCCTTTGTCATTGATCTTCAAGAGGTAAATTCTAATCTTCATTCTTAATCATGCCTATGTTCTTTAGCAAGTTTCTTGATTCAAGGCTTATATCATAGTTGTTCATCACTTTAAAGTTTCTAACCCTAGAACTTTGAAAAGTCATAATAAATTCTAGAAAAATCTAATGATGATGAAACTACTTTCTATCTTCTTGATATCATGCATATTATCTAAATCCAAGAGCATGATGTAATCAAAAATTTATTTCTTGAAAACCTAGCCTTGGCCGAATCTATCACCTTAGGGTTGGTAGAGTTTTGTTCATGTGTTTTCATGTATGATCATGTATTCTATGTGGCATGTATGACTACACACTCTAATCCATGTTAGTCTCTTAAAATGAATATTTTTCTCAAAAATCTTTATGTTGGCCGAACCCTAAGTGGGTGAGTTTTGTTGAGTTTTGTTCATGGTTTTCATAAATGATATTAGAAATCAATCTCTTAGTATGTATGCTTTATGAATCCAAGTTGATTTGTTAAACTAAGAACCCTAGCTCTATGAACCTATTGAGGCCGAATCCTTGTATAAAAGAGTTAGGAAGTTTTGAGTTTTAAACTTAGTTATTTAGTCATTAATCTATGATTTAGGTTAATCAAGGATCATTAATCCATGACTTAATCATGATTAGAAATTTTAAGAATTTTGAACCCTAAAAGTCAGCCCTTGGCCGAAACCTAACCCTCATGAGTTAAGTATGTTATGGTTTGAATTGATTTATTTTGGTTGCAATTCGTTTGAAGGAATCAATCGGGTTGGTTTGACCTAAAGCCAACGGAGGAAACCGGATTAAATCGGGAGGTTGTTTGAAAACGTTAGTTGAGTCTTCAAGAGGTAAGGGGAGCTTACCTGAGGGATTTTCTCTATAACTATTTGCTTTTATATGTGGTTTGTGATTAATTGTTTATGTTGTTTGTGATGTGTTGTTTATCTGTGTATCGGGGTTTGATCTGCTTTTAATTTATTTAATTATCTGCAGTTGTATATGATATTGTTATGATGCATGATCTGCCTGAGGATATAATTTTGATAATTGTTGTTGAATGTTATTTGTGAGTGTTGTTTGAGAGGGCTGACAGTGGTCGGTGCACAACCGATTAATCAGATAAAAGATTTAATAAGTTGTGAAAGTTATATTCAATGTTTTATGGGAAATGTTGGAATATAATAGTGGAGGAAAATATGATTTTTGTAAAAATAACGAGTTTTGAGAAATATTATTATTTTAATGATTTATTAGTGTAAAAGAAATTTATGAGTCACGGTGAGAGCGTAACCGTGAAATTTTTTTAGTACTGCTAATTTTTACACAAGAAATTCCGAGATATTATAAAAAGTGATTTTGTGAAATTAATATTCGAAAAGACCTTATTTATTATATAAGAAAATTATTTTAGAAGAAATGTCAAAGTTTAACTTTAAGAACATTTTCTTTGAAAATGTTAAACGACGGCAAGTTTTGAAATTATTTAAGAGGAAAGTTTGAAAACAACAGTACTTAATTTAAAAAGAGATTTAATCTGAATTGATTTATTAGAGTTGAAGTTTCTATAAAAAGAAATTATTGATGATTTGACGTTATTTTTTAAAAAGATTTAAAAGATGTAAAAAGATGTAAAAAGATGTAAAAAGATGTAGAATGATGTAAGATGTAAAAAGATGTAAGAAGATGTAAAAATGATGTAAAATGATGTTATGGAACTTAATAACCAAGACATTGGGGTATTAAGGTTTGCTGTATTGTAGACTGGGTATCTAATAAAATAAGTTAACACATTGTAAGATGTTTTCTATTACCACGACCCTAAGACTGATTGCAAGGTCTAGGGGCTTCGTGATTGAGCACTCGGACTTTGAGGTCATGTGTTGTTAATAAAAGATGTAAAAATGTTTCAAAAGATGTTAAGTCGTAAGCTTTTAAGAGCTTTGACAAATAAAGATATAGCACAAAGAAAAGTGTTGAGCAAAATGTTTTCTTGCATGCATTTGGCAGACGTGCCATGATTAGAAGAGGGGTAGATCATACCAAGATGTTCTCATTGTGCCCGGGGTTTGGACAATGAGGCCCCATCTCAGAGTGTTATCACTGTGCCACGATGTTGGACAGTGTGCGATGGGAGTGCCTGTGGCGGTGTGCCTGTGGCAATCGAGTATGATCAACTCATCAAGAGGTTGGAGATATCTCATGAGATTAAGTATGAATGTTTAGATGATGTATTGAAGTGTTCATGCATAGTTTTTCCAATGTTGATGTTTGGGGTGTGAAACCCATTGATAAACGAGATATTATGATATGAATGAGTATGTTGTTATAGACATGTGTATGTGTATGTGCCTTCTTTTATGTTGTGCATTTTGTGACACCCTAACTCGGGTCATCACATTTCTACCCATTTATGGAAATAAAATTTAATTTGCTGGTTGCTTTCGGAAAATAATGTTTTCTCAACATTCATCTTTTCAAAATATGGTGATAAATTTTTTTTCTTCTTAATCCTCAAGACAACAACAACAAAATCAAACCACACATAATTACATATTGTATATTAGTTATACAACTATACTGCCTCATATATTTTCACATCTAGATCATTATCAGTTTAGTGACTCTCAAAACATAACATAACTCAATATAACCTAAGCTGGTCGTATCTAACTGACACTACCATCAACCTGAGCAGCACAGCATGTCTCGAACTAGACAGCCTTCTCCTTTTGTAGAGATCTCATCCCTTGTGCAGCTCTGATATGTTTGTAAGGGTGAGACGCCAATATATGGATTTAACAAAATAACTAAATGCTCACACAAAAGAAGACACATATACATATACATAAACATTTCAACATAAGCAATCCACATTATAACATAAAGTTTATCAGTGGGTTTCACACCCCAAACATCAACATTGGAAAACTATGCATGAACACTTCAAAACATCATCTAAACATTCATACCTAATCTCCGGAGATCCCCAACGTCATTTAAAATGAGCTGATCAGGCTCGATTGCCAAAAGAGGCACGTCGATTTTTTTTTCATTGTACGTCGATTGCCAAGGGCACAATGAACACGTCGATTTCATGAATATCATAAGATACCATGATTCCATTGTACGTCGATTGCCCAAAGGCACAATGAATACGTCGATTACATGGATATCATAAAATTCCCTTATTTCATTGTACGTCGATTGCCTTGAGCACAATGAATTTCATTGTACGTCGATTGCCCAAAGGCACAATGAACACGTCGATTTCAGGAATATCATAAAGATACCATGATTAACAAATACGTCGAGACATGAATATCACCAAGATATCATGATTAACCTCGTAGGCACGTCTGCCAAAATGCATGCAAGAAAAACACTTTGTTCTCGTCGTTTTCTTTGTGTTCAATCTTTATTTGTCAAAGCTCTCCAAAGCTTATGACCCATCATCGTTTTAAACATCTTTACAACTTTTATTAACAACACAGGACCTCATAGCCCGAGTGCTCAATCACGAAGCCCTTAGACCTTGCAATCAGTCTTAGGTTCGTGGTGATAGAAAACATCATAAATCTTTTACCGTCGATTATTACGTCGTAAAGTAGACACATCGTCTACCTACTAGACACCAAGTCTATAACCTCATAAGAACACTAGTACCCCGACGTCTCGGTTACTAAGTTCCATATCGTCGTTTACGTCGTCTGTGAAAAACAAATCCAAAATAGGATAACGTCATAAGAACATTAGTACCCCGACATCTCGGTTACTAAGTCCAACTGTACTTTCAACACGGTCGAATCAACTTTTGATTTTTCATAAATTCTTTTTCCAAGGTAGAAATTCATTATAAAATCCTTAAATCATAAAACTTAGTTTCTCACAAACCAATGAGTCACTTGAGGTTTATTCTCCTCAAAATATGCACCGCCGTTTCAAAAATACTTGCCATCTACACTTTTCCAAATTTGCCGTCAAATATTATTTTTAAGGCTTTTTAAGACAAAACTTAACTTTTTACACTTAATTAATTTTCTAAAATCATGATTAACTTATTTTCACCAATTAATTTCATAAAAGAATATTTTGTAATATTCCGGTTTTCTTATATAAAATCTAGCAGTGCTAAAATATTTTCCAAAACTCCTCACTTTCCTCAAAATAAAATTCCTTTAATATTATATATCAATATTTTGCCGTTAAAACATTGAATATAATTTGCGTAGCTTCTTAAAGCTTTTATCCGATTAACTTTAATTGAGCACTGACCACTGTCAGGCTTCTCACACATCAACCAACAGTTATATCACAGATATTTCCCAGGCAGATCATGCATCATAGCAGTATAATATACAATTGCAAATAATTAAATAAATTAAACACAACTCCACACCAACACACAGATAAACCACACCACGTAAATGACAAAACCAATAACCACAACCTCATATAAATCATATAAACCACACCACTAACAAAACCAATAACCACAACCACATATAAATCATATAAACCACACCACAAGTAAATAGTTATTAAGAAAAAACCCTCAGGTAAGCTCCCCTTACCGCTTGAAGACTCCTTGATGAACTTACAGATTCCTTCGAAATTTCAGTTACCTCATAAACGTCGTACTCAACTAACCTTCAACCATTACAACCAAATAGTTACAACTCAAGAAACTAAAACATTCTAAACCCTAATACATAGTCACGGCCTCTAGGGTTTTTGAATGACTAAAACTTCTAATCATGATTAAGTTATGGATTAATGATCCTTAATTAACCTAACTCATAGATTATCAACTAAACAACTAAGTTTCAAACTCAAAACTTCCTAACTCTTTTACACATGTATTCGGCTTCAATAGGTTCATAAGGCTAGGGTTCTTAGTTTAACAAATCATCTTGGATTTATAAAGCATACTTACTAAAAACTTGATTTCTAAGATCATCTATGAAAATCATGAACAAAACTCAACAAAACTCACCCACTTAGGGTTCGGCCAAAACAAATATTTTTGAGTAAAATATTCATTTTAAGAGACTAACATGGATTAGAGTGTGTAGTCATACATGCCATATAGAATACATGATCATACATGAAAACACATGAACAAAACTCTACCAACCCTAAGGTGATAGGTTCGGCCAAAGCTAGATTTTAAAGAAAAAGATTTTTGATTACTTCATGCTCTTGGATTTAGATAGTAGACATGATATCTAGAAGATAGAAAGTAGTTTCATCATCATTAGATTTTCCTAGGATTTATTATGATTTTTCAAAGTTCTAGGGTTAGAAACTTGAAAATGATGAACAATCATGATATAAGCCTTGAATCAAGAAACTTACTAAAGAACATAGGCATGATTAAGAATGAAGATTAGAATTTACCTCTTGAAAATCAATGACAAAGGAAATCCAAGAACTTGCTTTACAACTTAGAACTAAGAAACTTGGAAACTTTAGAGTTTTGGAAGCAAATGACAAAAGAAACTAAATGAAAAGTGAGAGTAGGGTATTTATAGTGAGAGTGGCGTCAATGTTGGAAAACTCTAGATGATGGTGAGTTGTCATGTTCAAGGATCAAAATTCAATTAAGTTCTAAGGACCAAATTGCAAAGATTCCAATAGTTGAAGGACTAGTTTGCAAATAGACAATAAAATGTCATGATGATGATTTTTGTCACATTAAATTCTAGCTTATCTTTGACTTGGTTGTCTGATTTGATGAGTCAAAGATAGGTTAAGATAAACTCAAGAATATTTGAGAATAATCTAGAATGTTGAAGAAAAACCAAGAATGATGTAGAAAAGTGTGGAACATTCTAGAAAAATCTTGATTCATCCATCAAATGAGAAAGTCATCTTCTCTCATGGGCTTATGTATTTGGGCTTGACACATTTGGGCTTGGTTTCATTTTCTTGTTTGTTGTGGGGCCCACTTGAAGATTTAAGCCTTTAAACTTAAGATAAGAAACTTAAATGGGCTTTATGGACTCAACTATGAACTAGAAAAGTTTGGGCTTATAAGCCACGACCATTTAAGGTTAGAAACAAGGATTCTAGCCCAATCCACTTGGAAAAACGAAAAAAACTAATTTAGGGACAAAAGGGTAATTTACAGAAAGTTCAGGGACTTAACCGTAAATTTCTAAATTTTCTATTTAACCCTGAAAAACCTTCTAGACTTAAAAATATGATTCATCCCCTTGAATCATCTCAAAATCCTAAGATAAACCCTCTTACTACTCTTAGAAACTCTAATTTCCCTTCCGTCGTCTACCCGATTACGCTTTCCGCCCATAATACGTAAATTATTTTTTTTTCTGAAAAAAAATTCTAAAAATACAGAATTATAGAAAATAAAATACTAAACTTAAGTCTTTCGTTCACGAATTAAAATTAGGTCTTTTGAGCAGTATTATCATACTGTCAATGGAATTCACGGGCCGGGTTTCGCCTGACTTTCCAACCTAAATTTTAATCATAGCTTCCTACATTCAAGTAGGATTGAGTGGTAAACTCCGTTTATTTAAAATAGTTCTCTAAGTCTCAGATAAAAAAATATAACATAATTATATAAATTTCTGATATTAGAAAACAGCGAAAAGTCGGGGTGTTACACATTTAGTTATCGTGGTAAATCCATATATTGGCGGCTCACCCTTACAAACATATCAGAATCGTACAAGGGGTATGATATCTACAAGGAGATGAAGGCTGTCTAGTTCGAGGCATGCTGTTGCTGTTTTTAAGGGGTGTAGTGTCTGTTAGTTACAACCAGCGTAGGTACGATTATGTTATATTATGTTGTTAGAATTAAGCTGATGATGTTTTATGTGAGAAAACATATGAGGCAGTATAGTTAGAGAACTTATATACATTATGTAGTTAAGTGTGATCTGATTACGTTGTTGTGGTTAGGAAGTTAATAGAAAAAGAAAAAAATTTATCACCATATTTTGAAAATATAAACGTTGAGAAAACATGATTTTCCGAAAGCAACCAGTAAATTAAGTTTTATTTCCGCAAACGGGTAACCATGTGATGACCTGAGATTAGGGTGTCACATTAGTGGTATCAGAGCTGGTCGAGTCTTTCGTGGATGTTGGGAAATATGTCTGTTGTGTTGACGTTGTGTTTTCTCTGAGAATAAGTTTTGTTTGAATTACTTCTTAGAAGTAATATGTGTTAGTAAATGAGTAAGGAATTACAGAAAAGTGTCTATGTTAGTTTTACCTAAGTTGAATGTAAGCGGAAAAGAAAAGTTCTTGAGAAAAATTAAGTTGATAGAAAAGTTCGAGGATGAGATGTGCAATGAAGTTATTTTGAAGATATGCAAATGAAGTTATTTTGAGGATGAGATGTGTGAGGTGATATCAAATTGGAGTGGTGAATTATAATCAAGAGGAACTAAGACTATGATTGAATATTTTGAGTAGGGAGTTGATATGTGGTGCTGTGAAGACATTGTTAGTATTAATGATAATATTCAGAGTTAGATGATTGGAATAAGGTTTCTGGTGGAACCATGTTGATAAGAGAAGTGATTAAGTTTTGATTTTGTTTTCGAGGGTGATAGGCTTTGATGCAATTTTGAGGATAGTATGGATATGTAGAAATGACGTAAGAATGAATTGTGTTATGGAATATGGAATAAGTGGAATGAAGTGATGTGAAGGGCAATGTAAAATCCTAAGGTTAAGATGAGATTACAGAATTCTGTTTAGTTTCGAGTGACGAAATTTCGAGGACGAAATTTTTTTTAGTGGGGTAGTAATGTAACACCCCGATTTTCGCTGCTCTGTAATATCGGTAAGAAATATATAAATATATATTTTTATCCGAGACTTAGAAAATGATTTTGGATAAACCAAGGTCATTTCCATGTTATACTTATTTTCATAAGTTACGGGGAAGTTTGTGGGTTGAAAATTCAGACGGAAACCGATGCATTTTTACGCATTTTCACCGACAAAAAGTTTATGCTCAAAGAGACCTAATTTTAATTCATGAACGAAAGACTTAAGATTTTTATTTTATTTCCTACAAGAGTGAATTTTTAGAATTTTTTTCATAAAAAAATAAAATAATTTACGTTTTACGGGCGGAATACATAATCGGGTAGACGACGGAGGGGATTTTGGAGTTCCTAAGAGCAGATAAAGAGTTTATCTTAGGATTTTGAGATGATTCATGGCTATGAATCATATTTGTAAGTCTAGAAGGTTTTTCAGGGTTAAAGTGAAAATTTGGGAATTTTACACTTAAGCCCCTGAACTTTCTGTAAATTACCCTTTTGTCCCTAAATTAGTTTTTCAGTTTTTTTCAAGGGAATTGGGCTAGAATACTTGCTTCCAATCTCAAATGGTAGTGTCTTAGAAGCCCAAAATGTTCTAGTTCATGGTTTGAGTCCATAAAGCCTAATTGAAACTATATAAGTTTCCTATCTTAAGTCTAATGCTTAAATTTTCAAGCGGGCCCCACAAGAATGAACCCAAGCCCAAAATTACCAAGCCCATGCGTAAGCCCATGAGGATTTATGGCTGCCTCATTTGTTGTTGAATCAATTTTCTAGAGTTTTCCACAAGGTTCCACATTTTTCTACATTATCCTACATTATCCTTGATTTTTCCACAATGTTCTTGATTCTTCTTAAATTCAAGAATTATCCTAACCTATCTTTGACTCATAAATTCAGCCAACAAAGTCAAGATAAGCTAGCATTTAATGTGGCAAAATCATCATTATGACACTTTCTTGAGAATTTGCAAACTAGTCCTTCAACTATTGGAATCTTTGCAACTTGGTCCTTAGAACTTAATTGCATTTGGATCCTTTAACAAGACAACTCATCATCATCTAGATCCTTCCAAGAGTGGCGCAAGCAAGCTCTATAAATACCATACTCTCACTTTTCATTTAGTTTCTTTTGCCATTTGCTTCCAAAAACCCTAAAGTTCATAAGTCTCTTAGTTCTAAGTTTGTAAAGCAAGTTCTTGGATTTCCTTTGTCATTGATCTTCAAGAGGTAAATTCTAATCTTCATTCTTAATCATGCCTATGTTCTTTAGCAAGTTTCTTGATTCAAGGCTTATATCATAGTTGTTCATCACTTTAAAGTTTCTAACCCTAGAACTTTGAAAAGTCATAATAAATTCTAGAAAAATCTAATGATGATGAAACTACTTTCTATCTTCTTGATATCATGCACATTATCTAAATCCAAGAGCATGATGTAATCAAAAATTTATTTCTTGAAAACCTAGCCTTGGCCGAATCTATCACCTTAGGGTTGGTAGAGTTTTGTTCATGTGTTTTCATGTATGATCATGTATTCTATGTGGCATGTATGACTACACACTCTAATCCATGTTAGTCTCTTAAAATGAATATTTTTCTCAAAAATCTTTATGTTGGCCGAACCCTAAGTGGGTGAGTTTTGTTGAGTTTTGTTCATGGTTTTCATAAATGATATTAGAAATCAATCTCTTAGTATGTATGCTTTATGAATCCAAGTTGATTTGTTAAACTAAGAACCCTAGCTCTATGAACCTATTGAGGCCGAATCCTTGTATAAAAGAGTTAGGAAGTTTTGAGTTTTAAACTTAGTTATTTAGTCACTAATCTATGATTTAGGTTAATCAAGGATCATTAATCCATGACTTAATCATGATTAGAAATTTTAAGAATTTTGAACCCTAAAAGTCAGCCCTTGGCCGAAACCTAACCCTCATGAGTTAAGTATGTTATGGTTTGATTTGATTTATTTTGGTTGCAATTCGTTTGAAGGAATCAATCGGGTTGGTTTGACCTAAAGCCGACGGAGGAAACCGGATTAAATCGGGAGGTTGTTTGAAAACGTTAGTTGAGTCTTCAAGAGGTAAGGGGAGCTTACCTGAGGGATTTTCTCTATAACTATTTGCTTTTATATGTGGTTTGTGATTAATTGTTTATGTTGTTTGTGATGTGTTGTTTATCTGTGTATCGGGGTTTGATCTGCTTTTAATTTATTTAATTATCTGCAGTTGTATATGATATTGTTATGATGCATGATTTGCCTGGGGATATAATTTTGATAATTGTTGTTGAATGTTATTTGTGAGTGTTGTTTGAGAGGGCTGACAGTGGTCGGTGCACAATCGATTAATCAGATAAAAGATTTAATAAGTTGTGAAAGTTATATTCAATGTTTTATGGGAAATGTTGGAATATAATAGTGGAGGAAAATATGATTTTTGTAAAAATAACGAGTTTTGAGAAATATTATTATTTTAATGATTTATTAGTGTAAAAGAAATTTATGAGTCACGGTGAGAGCGTAACCGTGAAATTTTTTTAGTACTGCTAATTTTTACACAAGAAATTCCGAGATATTATAAAAAGTGATTTTGTGAAATTAATATTCGAAAAGACCTTATTTATTATATAAGAAAATTATTTTAGAAGAAATGTCAAAGTTTAACTTTAAGAACATTTTCTTTGAAAATGCTAAACGACGGCAAGTTTTGAAATTATTTAAGAGGAAAGTTTGAAAACAGCAGTACTTAATTTAAAAAGAGATTTAATCTGAATTGATTTATTAGAGTTGAAGTTTCTATAAAAAGAAATTATTGATGATTTGACGTTATTTTTTAAAAAGATTTAAAAGATGTAAAAAGATTTAAAAGATGTAAAAAGATGTAAAAAGATTTAAAAGATGTAAAAAGATGTAGAATGATGTAAGATGTAAAAAGATGTAAGAAGATGTAAAAATGATGTAAAATGATGTTATGGAACTTAATAACCGAGACGTCGGGGTATTAAGGTTTGCTGTATTGTAGACTGGGTATCTAATAAAATAAGTTAACACATTGTAAGATGTTTTCTATTACCACGACCCTAAGACTGATTGCAAGGTCTAGGGGCTTCGTGATTGAGCACTCGGACTTTGAGGTCCTGTGTTGTTAATAAAAGATGTAAAAATGTTTCAAAAGATGTTAAGTCGTAAGCTTTTAAGAGCTTTGACAAATAAAGATATAGCACAAAGAAAAGTGTTGAGCAAAATGTTTTCTTGCATGCATTTGGCAGACGTGCCATGATTAGAAGAGGGGTAGATCATACCAAGATGTTCTCATTGTGCCCGGGGTTTGGACAATGAGGCCCCATCTCAGAGTGTTATCACTGTGCCACGATGTTGGACAGTGTGCGATGGGAGTGCATGTGGCGGTGTGCCAGTGGCAATCGAGTATGATCAACTCATCAAGAGGTTGGAGATATCTCATGAGATTAAGTATGAATGTTTAGATGATGTATTGAAGTGTTCATGCATAGTTTTTCCAATGTTGATGTTTGGGGTGTGAAACCCATTGATAAGCGAGATATTATGATATGAATGAGTATGTTGTTATAGACATGTGTATGTGTATGTGCCTTCTTTTATATTGCGCATTTAGTTATCGTGGTAAATCCATATATTGGCGGCTCACCCTTACAAACATATCAGAATCGTACGAGGGGTATGATATCTACAAGGAGATGAAGGCTGTCTAGTTCGAGGCATGTTGTTGCTGTTTTTAAGGGGTGTAGTGTCTGTTAGTTACGACCAGCGTAGGTACGATTATGTTATATTATGTTGTTAGAATTAAGCTGATGATGTTTTATGTGAGAAAACATATGAGGCAGTACAGTTAGAGGACTTATATACATTATGTAGTTAAGTGTGGTCTGATTATGTTGTTGTGGTTAGGAAGTTAATAGAAAAAGAAAAAAATTTATCACCATATTTTGAAAATATAAACGTTGAGAAAACATGATTTTCCGAAAGCAACCAGCAAATTAAGTTTTATTTCCGCAAACGGGTAACCATGTGATGACCTGAGATTAGGGTGTCACAGTTTGCGTCAGTGTGCCTTGATGGATATACGACCACGTAGACCATGTGCTATATGTAGTCACCACTTTGCCTTGAGTTGGACTGTGGAATGGTCAATAGAACTTTGTCATATCGGGCATTGATTCTGCCTTAATTGGAAACTAGAGCCTGATTAGCTCATTTATTTGTTGGTTGGAGCTCCGGAGATTAGGTCTCAAAGTTAGTTTATGAATATTGAAGTGTCATGGTTTTTAAAGCGGTTACGACTGACGGGTATGAAACCCTTCTATATATTGTTTTTGTCTTTAATATTCATGATTAAATGGTAATTGAGAGTCGTACATGTGGTTGTCGTTTTAAAATCCATATATTGGTACTCACCCTTGCATGTATCTGTTTTTCTGGTTTTGCTATTGTATCTTGGTATACGCATACAGAAGATGCATAAGTGGTTTCCAGTTTCGCTCGGGGATATTATTCCCAATCCTGGAAGATGGATAATGTCAGGTATAATGGTGAGAACCATAGGGTCCTACCTATGAATATCTTTTAGAACGACCAGCTTAGGTTGTGAGACAACGTTGATTAATGTTAGTATATATATAGGTTTATGGCTCAGAGAGCCTTTATTTTTGGATGGAATGTAAATGGCTCAGAGAGCCCTTCTTTTGGATGAAAAATTTAAAATCTTTCATTTTGGTCAGGTATTTGTTAATGTAAATTTTTCAAAAAAATATTGTCTTTATGTTTTTTTTGTATGACTGGAATTTCTGGGATGAAAATAGAAATATTTCAACAGGTGTTTTTATTTTGGGATGTTGCAATTACAGAGGAGACTCTGTCAAAATTTTTGTAAAAATATTCAAGCTTTTTATTTAAGTACATTTTGAAAATAAATAGGCTTGCCAGGCTAGGATTGTAAGCCTGTACACCGGTCACGGCTTAGGTTTTGGGTCATATGACAAATGGTCTATATATGACCAGAATTTGAACCATGATAGGTGAAAATGTGATGTTACTATTTCAAAACAGGTTTAAATTTTACCGTAACCCCATTTAACAAACTTTATACCCGTTTTCTGGCACTTATATATTTATATAAATTAATTTTCGAAAGCAACCAGTGAAATTCCTTTTTAAATTCATTTATGCACGTGTTTACAAAGTAATGCCCAAGGGGGGTGTTACACTGTGCACAATTCTCAAAACCCTAAGTAAAAGAGTAACTTATTTGTGGGCTGAACCAATCTCTAATGGATAATTACATGGGCCCTTATGAGCTTTGTTCTCATTACTATTTCCAAAAGATACTAGCACATGCACATGAATACACAATCTGAACTCTCATTCTTATTTTTTTATTTTTCTCTTTAATCCTTTTATATTATCATGGTCCCCGCTATTTCTTTTCTTTTCAATGAATTCAATTGAATTCTTTAAGTGTTTGCCCCTTGCCCGTAAATTCTTCATGGGCTGTGTATTATTTCTTTTTTTTTTAATTCAATCTCTCTCTTTTTTTTAATTACTAAACAATTTTAATAATTCTTGTACTAACAATTTTCTCCACTAAACTACCTTAATCTTTATTGAAAAAATACATTCAAATTTTAGGATGTTACATTTTCTCCCCTCCTTAAAGAATTTTGTCCCCGAAATTCTCACATTCTATTCAAACAACACGAGAATAAAGGTAATGCAACATTATGTTTGGTACATGTGTTCAAAAGATTGAGATGATGTTGTCTGACATCTTACTCAAGTTCTCAGGTAGCTTCCTCTGGAGTCAACCCTTCCCAAATCACTTTCACCAATGGGATCATCTTGTTCCTCAGAGTTCTAGTGCTCTTGTCAATGATCTGAATAGGCCTAGGTTTAAGGATCAAATTATCCCTCAATTGTGCTGACTCAGGAGCTATCACGTGTGAAACATTAGATACATGCTTCCGGAGTTGAGAAAAATGGAAGATGTCATGGCGGTTTGACAACTGCGGTGTAAGAGTCAATTGGTAAGCAACGGGACCGACTCCTTTTAGGATTTGAAAAGGACCCATGAAACGATGATTTATCTTTTTGACTTTCAGTGACCTCCCAACCCCAATCTTAGGATTGACTTTCAAGAACACATGTTTCTCTTCCCGAAATTCTAGAGGTTTCCTTCTCTTGTCGGCATAACTCTTTTTACCTATTCTGAGCAATGCGCATCTTTCCCTCAGTTATTCATCATAATTGTGGTCTCTTGGATTAAATCTGGTCCTTACAAGATCTTCTCACCAACTTTGTACTAACATAAAAGGGGCCTTACATTTTCTAATCACATTATCACTATATATAGTTATTAACTATTTCACCACATAATAAGTGTACAATTCATGACACCTTAACTATAAAAAAAATATTTAAACTGAAGCAAAAAAAAAATACTTATATAAGAAAATAATGCACTTAAGCATGTGTTTCTGTCCATCCTCCTATAATTATAATAGCTTCACTTGCATTTCATCATTATAAGCATTCTCAAAATAGCATATTTATATCAACAATTCACAAAAAAATAAAGAAAAAATAAAGTAAAGTTATACCATCTATATGTATATCTAATAGTCTCTTATATAATCTACACTAATAATTTCTTATATTAATTACAGATAGAGGATTTTATAAATAAAATAAAAATTAAGGAAAGGAGAAGCAGTAGAGGCATTCATCCTACATACTAAGGCCCCGTTTGGGTAAATAACTTAACTAAGCACTTATAGCATAAGGCCTTATTGTACAAGAGCTTATGCCATAAGAGCTTGAATTCAATAAGTCATGTGCGTTTGG
The DNA here is from genome assembly GCA_030762895.1 of Sophora flavescens. Lineage (NCBI taxonomy): Eukaryota > Viridiplantae > Streptophyta > Magnoliopsida > Fabales > Fabaceae > Sophora > Sophora flavescens. Next base: position 135,319,849 of record CM061064.1, read on the forward strand.
ATGCATATTTCCAAAAGCACTTATACAAAATTAAGGCGTTTGGATACATTACAAGTGCTTAATTTTGCGCCGGGCGCTACATCACCAGCGCTGGGCGCTGGCTTCTGGTTTGCACTCTCGCGACGCGAGCCAAGGTTCGCGTCGCGAGAGTGCAAAATCACTTCCCGCATAGGACCAGCGCTGGGCGCTGCACTGTTTCCAGCGCTGGGCGCTGCTGCCAGCGCTGGGCGCTGGTACTCATAAGAGCTTATGAAATGGCATAAGTTAGTTTTCCTAACTTATGAGAATAAGTTAAAAACAACTTATGAAATGCCATAAGTTCTTTTCATAAGTTGTGACAAACACATGACATAAGAACTTATGGCATCAGATAAGTCATAAGGAGCTTATTTAAGCTCTCACAAACGGAGCCTAAGTCTTATCTAGCCCAAGATAATTTCATAAATAAAAGAAATAGTTCACTTTATGTTGACAATATTATCTTACTTAAAAAATGTGATAACAAAATCAAGAATAAGATTTAGTAAATTTGCAATTAAACAGTGGATGCATTGTGCAAAAACAATTGTAACAAAAAGAAAAAAAAAACACCATGAATAAATAACATAGCAGTACTAAGAAATCAGTTTCATATTGATCTTTTAGTAGGCACATACAAATAAGAAATTACTTTTTTTTTCACCTTTTGATAAGAAATATAAGTTTGTTAGGATTAGACATGTCATTAATCTATATGTCAAACAATTCCAAGCGACATATCAATCACGGTTAATGTTTGATCACTTGAAAAGCAATTTGAAACTTCACAAAAGTAATTCTCTATAAATTAATGTAACAAAATCACAACACAATAATAAATTTTGAGCATACATATACAATTTCTTTAGTACAAAATTCATTTTTATTCCCATCCACCAATACATCTTCTTTAAATCTTGATACATCTTGGTTATCTATACTATGTACTACTGGAAACAAATAATGAACTCAGATGTTACTTATTTTTGTTTCTTATACATGCATATATTTCATCTTTTTTTTATGGTATATTTCTTTATTGTTATAATTGTAATTAAAGACACATTTCATAACAACTTCTCTATTTTAACATAATTTTTCCAAACCACACATCAATTACTAAGTCTATTAAGAGTTTCATGCATAATATAAATGATTTAGGGTCAAAGGAATAATGGTGTTTCTAGCCTCCCACAAAATAAATATCAATATTTAATTCCAAAGGTAACTCTAAAATATCTACTAGAATTATTCTTAAGTCAATCACTTTTAAATTAGAACATCATACATAAGAGTCACAAAACAATATTCATGTGTCAAACATTAACATCTCAACCTATCATATCAATGACGATTTTATTAAGAGAGAAAAAGGAATTTGTTCATATTTCAAGCGGCATAACTGTATCAGGTTTCTCCACAACTATATTTAGAGAAAATAACAACTTAATTTTTTTTTTTTGAAATAGGTTACCACATATGGAAGGATCAATTAACAATTCACCAAGCTAAGAACTTAAACATACATGCATCAATACATCATGATATCCATTTTCACTCTAATATATACAGAATTAGTTGACCAAGTCATAATTCAATTTTTCAATCATGCACAATAATTTCAATTAATTACTCATTATTGATAATTATGGTAACACATTTTCAATGATCAAGTAAGGTGCTGGCATCAATCTTTCTTAAGCTCCCAAAAATTCTATTCACACTCCTTATCTCACTCAAAAGGTTTCTCTTTCCCAACTAACTTGGTAAGGGGTAAGGCTAGTCTATACAACTGCTCTATGAACTTTTTATACCTGTCAATCTTAGGAAACTCGTCAAACTGTTTCTTAGGCCCACTCAACTCTAAAGGTGTCATCTTGTAAGGCGCTACAGTTATTGGTCCATTCTCTAATGCTAGATCTATGCTAAACTCAACCCCCTATTGAAACTTGCGCACCACATGTATAGTCGCCACATCATTGTGCGCCTCTACAGTAGCAGTGAATGAGAGTATGTATCCTTGAGCTCTCTAAACCAAGTAGTTATCACAAGAAACAACAAATAAAATATGGGTCGACACAGAAGGATCAAAAGTCATTGGATGTGAAGAGATAAGGATAGTTCTGTCAGAGTACTTGGTGTCAATGAGTCTAGATGACAATAAGTCAATACCAAGAATAACATACAATCCAGTATAAAAAATGATGACATAAGACATGTCCCGATGCATAAGAAAACAATTTTGAACAAGCACTGAAATAATAAGGTTATCCTCTATAGAAGTAGAAACACATGAATCAAGGACAAACGAAATAGAGGCAACTCCAAATTTCACACATGAAGGATATATCAAAGAATGTGTTTCTCATGCATGAATCAAACAATATAGTAACTTTTCTCCTATACGAGTAGAGGAGATTTAGTCTCCTTCGGATCTAAGCTGCCTCGGAATGATGGCGGATTGTTCTTCTTGAATTCGAAAAGCCCCACGGGCTAAGGGTCCTAGGTTGCCACCACTTCATTAGTGACTGGCCTCCATTCCCCTTCAGTTAATGGAGAGTCTCCATCTGCCCTTGCATAGCTTTGGCCATACAACCCAAAATTGATGCAAGTGCAACATTCGTCCCTCGCCTATTAGTCGCCATAAATCTGCTAACTACCAATGAAATACTGGGTTGATCAAGTCCAATATTCCAAAGAATATCATGCAACATCTATAACTCTAACAAGCATCATATGCGCCCATGTTTTGTTTTAAAAAAAAGTCCCACTACCACAGTCCGATTTAGAATCGAACTGCTCAGATACCATAAATGTAACGCCCTTCGTTACAATAGTAACCCATAGTAAAAAATAAATAGAAAAAAATAGTCAAAATAAAAATTATACAAAATAAATTAGACTAAAATAAATACCTCATAAATAATAAGTAAAAATGTTAATAAATCCTTACAGAATAAATTCATTTGCCTCAAAACCGAGTGTCTACTATTAAACCCAACAATAAATAAATAAATATGTCTAACCACAAACGACCATATTTAAGAAAATACTAACCAATCTACAAAATAACTAAGATAATTCACTAAGCCATCAAGTCTCTTCAGTCTGAGTAACGTCGCCCTCGCTGAAAACAACACTTTTAATGAGATATAATCCCAGTGAATAAAAACAAGTTCTAAAAATATTTTCGAAAATAGTGTTGTTATCAGTCGACGCGATAACCAGAAAAACATCCATGGTACTCGCTAATTTTCAATATAATAAATATAATAAGGTCCATGAGCTCATATCCATGCAATGGCGTCCCACTGCCTTCCCCATCCCGGATGGAGGTATCTCATATCCCATCCTAGATGTGGATATTTTTAATAATCTGATATCCCATCCCAGTTGGTGATATCTTCATCCTATTCCCGTAATAGAATGTATATTGTCATCCCTTCCCGGAAGGTGATGACTAACTCATGCATATATGTCATCCAAGATGACTACCAGATGGGTTATCAAACTTCATGCATCACTAACAATAGTATATTGTCATGCCGAGGCAACACTATAACATTATATAATATAACCGAGTATATCACGACAACACTATAGCATCATATAAAATAACAGGCAAGTCACGATAACACTATAACATTATATAATTAAAGTTGGAATTAACTCATACTGTATTTAATTAATAAAAAAAATATGATTTATAACCCAATTAGATTAAATCTTGCGTGAAACCATATTTCTTGGGAAACATGATCTAGCACGTGAAGAGCTTTATCTCTGACTCAAGTATGAAATTGCCTTCACAAGTGAAGTAGAACTTCACGCCACTGGAAGTACAATTCAACAAGTTTAGCATTCACAATTTTTTTCCATCAACAATTAAAAGAAAGGAAATTAGGTACAACATGTGTTAACGTGGTTTTTTGGTTATGTCCAAAATTCCTTCGTGACAAATAATTATAGATCAAACGAGTGTGGGACCTACGAGTTATGCGGTAATCTCGTCAAAATAAGTATGTGAATTGTCTGCCAAGTACGAATTTGACAATAAAGCCAAATTAGAAATTACTGGCAAAGACTTAATATCAAAACAAATATGTAAATTTATCAAAAAGATACAAAGTGTTGTCAATAATGAATTTTGACAATAAAACGACTTGTGTTTTAAAAGATAAGTTTGAAATTTAAAAGAAGAAAGTAGTTTCTATTGTAGAAGATAACTTCCTAGTTGCATTAAGTTTGTAATGAAAAGAAACAAGAATTTGAAAGTAAAGTTAAGTAAAATTGGATCTAAGTAATACCATTCACGAAAGGTAAATGAAAATAAGAACATAAACGAAATAATAAGGAATAATGGAGAACAAGTAAATAACTTTGAAGGATAAAACCAGTATTGTACTGGGTTGTAATATTGAATTGAATTGAAATGAGAAGGGTGGAGGGAGTACTTGAATTAATCCGTCAATCAGCTGTGTGATCGAGATGTGTAGGATGTGTATCAAGTAACCGACCGACCCTGGTTACAATGAGTTTACTACTATTTATAGAAAAATACAATAACTTCCTAGTAGTAACTTCCTATCTAAATGACTGCCAAGTATTTTGGCAGTTCTCTAAATTTCAAATTTAAACTGCTTGTCAAACAACTCTGACAACTGCTCAATTTCTTGAACCGCTCCGCGTCAATTTGATTGTCTTCGATGGTATTAACTGCTTGACAACTTATTTTAACTGCTTTGCCGACCTTGAGACTTGATCATTTTTCCTTTTCCACCTTATTAGCGACTCTTTCATGAATATTGTCGGAAAAACCATCCGTCAGTCAATATGCACATCTTCTTGCCAACTAAGTATCTTCAATACTTTAGAAAAACAATAGTTTTAACTTCACTCCCTTTGTTAACCTGTCAAAATTATTCCTGTCAAGAATTTGAAATTCTTCCATTAACAGATGCCCCCCAAATTTTGCTTTTCAACGGTCTTGTCCGAAAGAATAGCAAAATTTTGAATTTTCAAATCTTTAACAGATTTTTAATTCTGGGTTTTAATCTCAGGAATTAAATCTTATCAAACTAAACATATCCCTACTTAATATGAATAATCATAACGTTGCAGTTGTCTTGGAATTCAAACCAACAACTCCCACTTTTTTTAAATGCTCGTCATATCATTATTTAACTCCTTCTGACTTCCTTTGATCTTGCTTTCTCTCTCTGCAAAAATCTCTTCTTTACAAAAGAACCTTTCCTCTTCATCACTTCGCTTAATCTCCATGGCAACATATTCAAAGATGTCAACTTTAATGGCTCAGGCCACGGTCGTTGCTCCTAGGGTAGTAGTTCAAGACCCAATCTTGGAAGAATCAGAATTATGGCAGGAATCTAAGGTAATTTACCCTGTTCATGATTCTTCCGTTGTTTTGAATCCACCTGCTGCATTCTTAGGTCCCCTTTTAACCCAGAATGAAATTTCTGAGGATTTACGTGGTTCTTTTCCTTCCGCTAACTCAAATGAGGTTATCTTAGCTTCATTAACTCCAATCCCTATTCACGTCTTTAAAAAGAGCAATAGAATTTTTAGAATGCCCCCTGCTACTCGGTTTGATGCCTGCATCAGTTGGCTTGACCGAGTCCAAACTGAGAAACGTAACGTGTGGGAGAAAGCTGGAATTTTTGAGTTTATTCAGCTTTTTCGTGATGTCAAATTAGTAGATTTTTTTCTAATAGGGGCGTCGGTCTTTTTCTGGAACAGAACTACATACAATTTCCATTTCCCCTATGAAATGATGGGTCCGACCTTATTTGACATGTCGGCTATTACGGGCCTTCGTCAAGATGGCACTACTATGCACTCCAATGTCGAAGTAAAAAACCAGATTGATGTTTATGTTCCAAAGTGCTCCTTTTCTAAATACATAACAGATTTTAGAGGTAAAGACTGAGAACCTGTGATGGATACCGAACACGTAGCCTTTCTACTTCTTTGGCTATGTGCCTATGTCTTCTGCAGCAAGTCTGCTACCCTAATTGTTTCTTATGTCCCTCTTGCTAATCTCTTGTCAACTGGTAAGAGATTAGCATTAGGCCAATGTATTCTTGCCAATATTTATGATAGCATAAGCATGTTGGTTGATACTGTCAGGTCTAGACAAAAGAAAACCAACATAGGAGGGCCACTCTGGCTTCTTCAATTGTGGTTGAATGTTGTTTTAGAGCCAAGATTCTCATACAAAGCTCCTTTGGATTTGTCAATCGACACTTATGGTTCTTACCTCTGCTACGTCTTTGTTGAATCTTTGTCGAGAGACGAAACTGCCAATTTCAAGTTTTATTTCAAAATATTTCATTCTCTTTCGTCCACCTCTCCAAAGATCAATTTCACTCCTTTCGTTGATCGGAGATATGGTCCAGAGTGGTTTACTAATCTAAGTACCACTATATCCAAATCTAACAAGTCAATTTGGACCAAATTTCTCTGCCATAAGGTCATTTTTGTCGATGGTCCTGGTTTCAAAACCCATCGTATTTATCTTCACTTGCCCAATACCACTGCTTGTCAGCTTGGTTTCTGTCAATCCATCCCTGCCCCTTACTCATCAAACTCTGATGAGGGCTTCATTGATGCCAAAGCTCCAACATATGAAGACATTATGGCCATCAGTGACAGAGACAAGGCTCGTAGGACTTTCTTACAGCCTGTTCCATTCTCTGTCTTCCATGGAGTAACTCAAAGCTTTCTTGACTGGTGGGATGAGTACTATTCCAATTATCATCCAAGTCTAAAGGCTTGCTTGAGTTGTATTAAATACATTGCGGGTAACGATGATGATTCTTCTATGCAGGAACAGGATTCAGCATCGAAAACTCAAGGTGAACTTCAAAAAGAAATTCAAGCCTTTGAAAAATTTTACAAAATCAAGTGGAATACCCTGAGACCATATGATATGGTTCGTCATGTTAGCAGTTCTTTAGCTGAAGTCAAAAGGAAGCATGATAACAAGGAATCCGAAAGGCTTGCCAAATATTGGGACATCCCAAATATGACTAGAAAATTCTTTGACAGCTTAAAGAGAACTTTCCTTAAACCTGTGCCTATTCCTTATGCTCCTTTTGGTTTAGCCGACTCACATCCTGGAAAGCGGACGAAGGGAGGTAACTTCCTCTTTCTAGAGAGCGTAAGTGCTTTTGTTGACCCTCTCGAAAAACCGAATCCAGTTACCTTCGCTCGTCGGTTTCTCCAACCTGATGACGACTTTGAATTCCATTCGCGAATTCTAACTCATAACTCAAGTACTTGCTCGTCAGACAAGTTTTTTATTCTTTCCACTTTGCTGACAATCAACTTATTCATGTTGTTGTTGACAGCTGTTCCTCTTGACAAACCCCTTCTTGGTAAGTCCAAATATGATGTACTGACTGAAGAAGTATTTGAAAATGATGATGAAGATGAAGTCATAATTCCTGTGACGGCCAAAACTGTCAAGAAAAGCTCACGGCCGACCAAAGCTTCTGTCCCTAAACCTCAAATAGTAAAAGGGGCCAACAAAAGAAAAGGGAAAGCTGGTGCTTCTGACCTCCCTTCCAAAAAATCAAAACCCACCAAAAGATCTTCAATCTCGGTAGATTCTGATGCTACTAAGGCTTCTACCGCATCTAAGGCTCAAGCCATTGTTGTTGGCTCCTACAACACTTCTCCTTCCGACCAATCCAAGGTAAAATTTTTACTTTTGAAATTGGTCTATCAAGTTATACCTATTCGCTCACATCTTCTTATCCTCATTTTGACAGAAAAAGAAAGTTGTCGAAACTATTCAGGCAACTGAAAAGGTAAGTGTTGATGCCGACTTAATGTCTTCAGACTCTAACATGGTATTTCCACTGATCTTGTCATATTATTTTTATAATCATATATATCTCATTTTCCTTCATGTCAGGAAAAATCTCTTCAGATTGAAGACTCAATGACTATTCAATAAATTGTCAACAAGATTGTCGAACCAGCGAATCGACCTAATCCAGAGGTACAAGTCATTTATTTACTCTCTTTTTTTCTAGTATTTCGTTTCTTCATTTCCTTTTTCAGGTTGACAGAAACTTAGAAAGCACTATTGTCGACACTAGAGGTCTGACAGATGATCCTCAAAATCCTGAATCTAATCCAGAATTGCCCCCCAGCCCTCATCATCATACTCCAATCACTCCAACTTCCATAGCTGACACAGCAGTGAGGCTGCCGTCATGATTGAAATTCCAAATGAAGATATTGACATAGAAGCCCTGCTGGCTGAAAAAATTCCTGTCGTTCCTCCTCTGCCTGTAATCAGACCTCCAATCATGAAGTCTCCTGACCCTAAACCGGTTCTTCACTTCAACACTTGGATTAATATGCTGTCGGAAGTAAGCCAAAAAAAATCAACACTTTCTGCCAACTCTTCATCAACTCAACACGACTCTAGTGATTCCCGAGTCGTCAATCTTATGCATGATCTCAAGGCTCTTCTTGACAATTCTTTTAATACACTTTTATCTGACGCTAGTATCCAACAAGAATTGTCACGACTCATCAAAGAGATCACTCCCCTTCATTCCAATCTCCCCATGTCAAGCTGCACACACTTTCTCTCCATCTATAAATTCTGGGAGCGGCTCTCTGGAAAGTTAGAAAGGATGACCTCTGTCATTCCTTCTTACGAGGAGGTAGAAGAGATTAAAGATGACCTCTTAGCTAGGTTTCGAGATCTAGAAACTTCTAAACAAAAGGAACTTGATCTTATTTCCACCGGAACTCATACTAAAGAAAGTCTCCTGGAGTATCGAAAGAAACTGTTGGCAGAAATCGAATTGACAGATCTGAAATGTGCCAAGTTTGACAAAGCTCTAGAAAAGAGTAGAGACAAAGTCAAAGCTATTGACGACGAATCTGTTCAACTTGGTCATAAAGCTTAAAGTGTAGTTGGCAAACTCCGTGCATTACAGCCCGAATATGAAGCTGCAGCTGCTGACAAAACTGATCTTTGCTTTGCATGGGATTAGCTATCCCTTGATTTCAACTTAAACCAAAGTTGACTTTTGTAATTCTTTTATTTGTCAAATTCTAATCCTGTAATGTCCGACAATTGGTGATTAATTTAAAATGTCTCTTCACTTATCTGCAGGTTTGTTTACTATTCGATTTGACTGCACATTTCCAACCAACTTCGTAACTCATGCTTATCAAATCATAATAAATGCAATAATAAGTTTCGAAACTTGGGTAAACCAATCGTATTAAATTCGTTGTCTCTCTGGACCAACTATAAATAACGAGGTTTGTAAATCAAACAATTTCATAGTTGAGCATTTCACACAATATGCTTCCATCTAAAAAATGTTTTCATTCATTCTTCTTTCTTCCCCCATGGGAATCTGACCTTACCACTTTAAGACCTCAGACCAAAGTTTTTGTTTTAATGGTCATATTCTTAGTGAAGGTCAATAACCAACGTAAAAAATGCAGTGGAGGTCAGCAACCAACGTAACATCTAGAGCTGACCTCGCTGCACATCTGGGGAAAAGCTGATCTCATAACGGAATGAGTGCATCTTGCTCTAGTTCCATCATCTTCATCCTGGAAGGTAGTGGTTCTCTCTTGGTGTCATCTTTATTGCACCATAGCAACTACAACCTTCTGGGTTAAATGATGGTGAGATCTGGTTCTGCTCGTCTCTTTCTCAGCGTCTCTGTGCACTCTCGACATATGACGCAAATAAAACCTCATCTAATGGGGAATGAAGCCTCAACAAATCAGGTTATACTGCTGCATTGTCGAAGATAGGAAGATAAAAATCTGCCGAACTCAGTATAGTCTTAGACTTTAGGCCTAAGTCAATCTTAATTGACAATTTGTATTGTTGATAACACATTACCATATGGCCAACTGAGATATATATGGCTTAGATTAAATTGACAATTTGTACCTTTGACGATATATGAATGTATTGCCAATCTAGTGAATGAAAATTTTCATTTCTATTCACTCGTTGTCAATCTTTACCTCCAGCATTGTCGGTTTATATTCCTTCAAATACTTGCCATTAATTGATTTAATTCTTAGGCCCGTATTGACATCGACAAGTGCATAAGCATTTCCAGAAAACGCTTTGTCAACTTTAAATGGTCCTTCCCATTTAGGTGACCATTTGCCATATTCTCGACAACTTTTATCCATGGGAAATATGACCTTCCATACTAAATCATCTACCTTAAATGATTTGAATTTAACTCGACTATCATAGAACTTTGCAATCCTTTCCTTCTGTCGAATCAAATTTTCTAATGCAATCAATCTTTCATCACTCAATTTATCCAATTCATTCAACATTGCATTCCAATATTGGTTGGTAGGCAAGTCATTTTGCCTTTGAATGCGAATAGATTGAAGATTGATTTTGACAGGTAACACAAGATCGTGTCCATAAGTTAGCCGATATGGTGAAGTTCTTGTCGACTGCATGGGTGAATTTCTATATGCCCACAGTATTTGATCAAGAGTATTATGCCAATTCTTAGGTTGTCGGCCCACATGCTTTTTAATAAGACTAATAATGATCTTATTTATGGCCTCAACTTGGCCATTGGCTTGTGCATAATAGGGAGTAGATGTAAGCATCTTTATCTGTCTAGAGCTGGCATATTCTATAATTTTCTTCCTAGTAAAAACTGACCCTTGATCAGTTGTCAACGTTTGTGGAATTCCAAACCGACAAACTATATGATTTTCAATAAAATCAATTACATCTTGATGGGTAACTGCTTTAAGGCAAACTGCTTCTACCCATTTGGTAAAATAGTCAACTCCAACTAGAATGAATTGATGTCCTTTCGATGAAGTAGGATGTATTTGACCAATCAAATCCAAAGCCCATCCTCTGAATGGCCAAGGCTTGACAATAGAATGCAATTCGCTGGCTGGTACATTTTGTATATGGCCATGTTTCTGACATTGTTCACAAGACTTGGCAAACAAAATGCAATCTTTAATCATAGTTGGCCAATAATACAAACTTCGTCGAAGAACCCATTTCATTTTGTCTCCTGCCTGATGGGATCCACATATGCCCTTATTGACTTTTGACAGAGCCAAATAAGCATCTTGCTCACTCAGGCACTTCTGTAGAGTCCCGTCAACATACCTTCTATATAACATTCCTCCTTGCATTGTGTAATTCAATGCTTTGTATTTCATTTTCCTCTCTACATTCTGACTTGGATTTTCCAAATATTCAATTATTGGCAACCTCCAGTCATTAGGTAGAATTACATCATTAACCAAAATATCTATTTCTTCTAATGGATATAATAATTCTCTGATTTCCATTAGTCCTGACAAAGTCTTTTAAGATATCTTGTATCCTGAGGCTATTTGAGCCAACTCATTTGCCTCTTGATTTAAATTTCTGGGAATATATTTGACAATTACATCATCGAATTTCTTCATTAACTTACTAGCTATGATACAATATTTTGTCAAGTTGTAGTTGACACACTTATATTCTTGAGTAAGTTGTTTGATAACCAATTGAGAATCCCCAAAGATATGCACATTTCGTGCTTTCATTTCTATTAGTATCTCTAATCCGACAATCAAAGCTTCATATTCAGCTTCATTGTTGGAACATGGATACTTAAGTTCAAACATGAACTTAGTAGGAGTTTCTTGTGGAGTCACGATTAAAATTCCTACTCCACTACCTCCTTGATGCCTTGATCCGTCAAAGTAAAGTTTCCAGGGTTTTAAACTGACAACATTTATTTCTGGCACGTCCAATCCTGGATGTTCTACCAAGAAGTCAGCTACTGCCTGTCCTTTGACAGCTTTAGATGGTACTTATTGTAAAGAATATTCTGACAAAGCAATGGTCCATTTACCAATATGTCCATTAAGGACTGGTTTTGACAACATATACTTTATAACATCAGTTTTGGAAATAACGAATACATTACATGGCATCATATAATATTTAAGTTTTGTACAAGAAAAATACAATGCTAGACATAACTTCTCTATTGCACTATATCTTCTTTCAGCAACATTGAGAACTCTGCTTAGATAATATACGGCCCTTTCAACATTGTCATCATCATCCTGGGCCAATAGACATCCTATAGTGTCTTCAGATGCTGATATGTACAACTTCATTGGTCGATGAGGCACAGCTGGCATCATGATCGGTGGATTGACTAGGTATTGCTTGATCTGGTCAAAAGCCTCTTGGTGACAAGGCTCCCATATGAAGCTTTGCTCTGCTTTCAACTTGACCAATGGTGCAAATACTCTTGTTCTTCCCGACAGATTTGATTAGAAAGTTAACTTTTCCTAGGAAGGATTGTAGTTCCTTTTTATCTGTCGGTGCTGAGGCTTCCATGACCGCTTTGGCTTTATTTTTGTCCACCTCAATTCCTTTTTTGTGAACTTTTTTTTAATCAAAATGGCATGCAAGAGCATCACTGTATTGCAAAAAATCCCAACTATGTTGGCACCCGAAGCAATACCCATCATATACAGCACACCATAAATTTATTAAAAAAGAAGAAAATAATACAAAAAAAACATGGGGGGGCATGAACCTAACCCATGAGGATAAATTATTTGAACCTGTAATTAGGCATACTATACCTATTACGAAAAAAATCTTCCCTAATGAAATTAGGAATTAAATCCCACCATAAATAACCTTGAATAGTAGTACCATAACAAGCAAGCTTATCCGTACAAGTGTTGCCTTCCCGGTATATATGAGTGCAAACAAAATTCATTCCATTCCTAAGATTCATGCAATTTTCCCACCTGTTTATAAGTTTCCATGGAACCAAATTTGGAGACTTAAAAGCCTTAGTAACCAGTACTGAGTCACACTCTAGCCAAAGATTTTTCCATCCCTTTTCAAATGCAAGTTCTATGGCTATCATGGCTCCCAAAAGTTCAGCTTGAAGAGCAAAGTTAATTCCAACATTAACTGAAAAACAACCCAAGATAGCAGCTCTATAATCTCTGAAAATTCCCCCACAAGCAGCTGGTCCAGGTGCTCCTTTAGCTGCACCATCAGTATTACATTTGACCCAATGACAAGGAGGAGGAAGCCAGTTTACCTCCTTAATATTTGGAGCACACTTCAGGTGACAATTGATGGACAAATTCTTCAAAATTCTGAATTCTTCCATGCTAGAATGCATATGTCCCTTACTTAAATTCCCAGTCAAAGTGACATTAGCAACTACAAAATTAATCACGGTTTGCACTGTAACAAATTTGTTGTCATACCTTGCTCTGTTTTGACAAGACCAAATCACCCAGACAATGTTAATAATGGCAGCAACAATTGTATCGTGTAGCTGAGTGCTCCAATTAATGTCGCGTATTGAAAGCAGATCAAGCATGGAGGAGTGGCTAATGCTGTGATTAGCCATAAAGCCTAGCCAATTCCACAAATGCGTAGCAAATTTACAGCCAAAGAAAATATGAGATGTGCTTTCTGCCTCTTCATAACATAAGCTGCAAACCGAGACAACAAAGCAGCCTATTTTCCAAATCATATCATCTGTAGGCATTCGATCGTGAATTATTCTCCAAACTAAGAATGACTTGGATGGAGGGATATGAGCATTCCATACCAACTTAGTCTAAGGCAGTTGTGAACCTGGAGGATATAAATAACATAATGCTTCTTTCAAAGAGAGGTCTCCTGAATTATTTTTATTCCACCTTTTTCTGTCAGCCACTTCATCTATAGGAATAAATACCTGGTTCAGCTCCTCCACTAAGTCTGGACATCGCTGTAGAACACATTGAGGGAACTGCAGTACACCATTGTAAATAAAGTCTTTCAATTTAGCATTCAACAGGTGATGAAGTGAGGGAGGGATATCAAGCATATGAACCAAAGGCCTAGACAACCATTGATCTTTCCTAAAACTGAAACGTTCCCCATCGCTGTAGAAAGTCTAAGAATTTGGCAGCTGACACTCCGAAGCTACACTTCTCTAGGTTCATTTTGAGGTTGTCTTCTCATCCTTTCAAACCCTTGCTTTAGGTGCTCCAAGTGGTCATCTTTGGTCTTGGATTTGACAACTACGTCATCATTATATACTTCTATGAACTTTCCAATCACATCATGGAAAATAGTATTCATTGCTGGTTGATAGGTGGCTCCTGCATTCTTTAAATCGAAAGGCATGACAATCCATTCATATGTCCCAATTGCTCCTGGACACTTGAAGGCAGTCTTTGACACATCTTCTTTGGCTATAAAGATTTGATTATAACCTGCATGGCCATCCATACAACTTAAAATTTCATTTCCTGATGCTGAGTCGACAAGCATGACGGCTATTGGCATCGGATACTCATCTTTGGGGGTAGCCATATTTAAATTTCTAAAGTCTATGCATACCCTCGTTTTGCCATTCTTTTTAATGATAGGAACTATATTAGAAAGTCAATCGACATACCTGGTTGTTCGAATGAACTTTGCTTTAAGCAGTCTTTGCACTTCCTCTTTGATTTTATGCACTACCTCTGGAGCAAACCTTCTACTTGCCTGTTTGACAGGCTTGCAATCCTCCCTAAGTGGCAGCCGGTGTTCAACAAGATCTCTTCTTAAACCAGGCATTTCATCGTAGTCCCATGCAAAGCAATCTTTATACTCTGCAATTAATCTAACAAGTTTTTGTTTGTAATCCTCTGGCAAAAAAACACTGACAAAAATGGGCCTTTTCTTTTCTTCCGTTCCTAAATTTATTTCTTCCAGATGATCTTCTACTTCAATGTTTTGCTTAACTTTGGCTCCTTTCTCAAAACCCAAAGGGCCGTCGTCAATGATACAATCTGCCAACACACTTTCTGGAGTGTGTACTTCTCTATCGGCCAGATAGGCCGACAATCTTCTCAGGTGTGTTTCAAGGCTCATTGTCGGAACTAGGTCGAGACTTGTCGGCCTATGCCTTTATCTTCACGCTAAACTGACCGAGAAGACTTGCTTCTAGTGCATCTTTGTCAATAACTCCTTCATTGGCAGTCACAGGTCTGACGTTTGGCAAATATACTTTGAAATCCACGTGTGACTGCTGGGCATAACACGCACTATCGTCTGCTTCGACGATCTCCACTTGATCTTACGAGTTCCATCAGATTATTTTATGATGTACTATCGAAGGAATTGCTTCCACAGCATGAATCCAATCCCTGCCAAGTAATAAGTTGTAACTTGACTTGGCTGGAATTATCACGAACAATGTCATTCTCTCGACAAGTCATTATATTTCATTGGCTTATCACCTTTTGACAAGAGTAACCGGCCATGAAGGTTCATCTTACAAGCATCAATGCCTTTGTGATACTCGTCTTCCGAAATCTTGATAAACACGGCATATCCTTTGATGCAATGTTTTGGAAGTTGGCAGAAAGAAACATAAAGCGAATTACTCAAGGCTTGAGCGAAAGTTTTGTGTTGTTATGAAGAAGCATTGTGGGTAGGAGAAGAGGGAGGAGAGGCAAGAATTCCCCAAGGGCAGATCGATGGTGGTGCAGCAGCCATGAAGAGCCATGCAAGAAACCCTAGGAGTTTACGTGGTGTAAAACCCTAGCAAAGCCATCTTTCCGGCTCAAGTTTGGTTCCTCATTGTTTTCACATTGGTCACAAGATAATGTTGAGAAATGATTGCAACAATTATATCATCTCCTTCGATCAATTTTTTTCATTGTCATTCTTCTTATGTATATGCATTGAGAAGCATGATAATATGGCTTTGTACTCACAATCTTTTAGTTTGTAGACTTCATTGACTCAAGGCACTTTGCGTGCAGCCTTGCCGAACCCATGCGACAAACCACCAACATTATCTTTTAGTTTTATTGTTCAATCTTTGCAATTTATGGAAACCCAAAAGTCACCTCAATCTTCCCAACCATAAGGCCATACCATGAAAATCTCTTATCACCAAAATTACATTTTAAACTTAGAATTAATTCAAAGAAAACCCAATACATTCAAGAGTAATAATTACAACTCGATAGCCCTATTTCATGTTGCAAAAAGTTGGGTAATAAAACCAATCATTCCAACATAGTTTTGTTCAAGACTGTCTAGCAATATCCAAGCATAATGTCAAGAAAAAAATCAAGCCAAAAATTTACTTCTCATTCATGGCCTCTATGGCCACTAATCTCCAAACTCTAAAAAGAAAATGTTATACACTTAATGCACCATTAAAGCAAAATTGTAGAAGGGGGTTGGGTAACTCAACTGGTTTGAGCTAAGAGTATAAGGAGTTAGAGGTCCGGGGTTCACAGCCTGACAAAGGAGAAAAACTAACATAACAACTAACATACTGACATTTGCCTATATAAAAAAATAGAATTGTAGAGCATAGACATCCAACAATAAATATCACAACTCCAACCATCAATCTAACCCACAAAGTGGAAGAGATTCATGAAAAAAAAAAACAACGGTCATGAAGAGGGATCTTTAGAGAAACATGTTTCAACTTCAAGCCCCAAAAATAGGGACGATGTCGGGGCCTCTCCTTGGTTCAAAATCGATATGCCAAAGCTCATATGTTAATATTTGATCCCTACTCCTTGAAAACACCTTAGGGCAATGAAGCTTGGACTCAAGTTCATGGGTGTTTACATGGCAAGTGTAACACCCCGACTTATAAGAGTATTTTTTTTTTAATAATTATTTAACTTATGAAAATAGTTTATTTCTCAAATAAAACCAAACACCATGCATACAAAACTTTTGTTGGAAAACCTGATAAAATTACCTGGGCCTCTCAAGTACCCAATTTGAGTGTTACATTCTAATCAACATAAATAAAGAACAATACAATGAGCCGGATGGACGTCGCAGCACCACTCCTAAAGGTTTATTGCGGAATATCAACAGAATCACCATGTGGAATTTCTAAATCAAACAAGGTTTGATCCCCTTCCAACCAAACGTTGTTAAGCTCGTAAACCTTAATCACATTTTATAGTTAAATTTTAAAATATTGTACACTAATTTCAATAAAGTTATTAGATAATATTTATAACAATCTTTTTTTCATAGATGAAATTATTATTACTCCTAATTATTGGAGATTTCTCATGTACCCTTTGTTGCTCATACAACTTAGTAAATCTGTAATAACTCAGTGATTAGGTCCTTTTCACTATCAAGTATTAACCCAACATAGTAGAGAATTCCACTTAAACTTCTAATAAATACCTCAAATACCTCAAATTCCTCAATGTCGTCTCGCACGTTAATGAAAAAAAATTATGTGGAGGGGCAATCCAATAGTTCGAATCCGATTCAGATCAGTCTAGAATGGAAGGCAAAACCCAAATTGTAGGCGGTTTTCACTTGAACCAAAAATAAGCACATGTTTTGTTTAGTTGCATACTTGTAATCCATGGCACTTTCTCCTCGGATCTGGAGCATTCGGTTGAGGAACTAAGGGTCTGTTTGGGAGTTGGAATGGGAAGGAAAGAGAAGGGTTTGGGGAAGAAGGGATGAGAAAGCGAGGATAGCCTTCAAAGACCTCTAACACCATCTCCTTGTTCATTTTCTTCAACAAAAGAACCAAAACCCCACAATTTGAGGGAACTAAAAATGAACTAGGGAGATGGTTTTGTAGGGCTTTGGAGGCTATCCTCTCTTCTCCACCCCTTTCCTCCCTTCCCATTCCAACTCCCAAACAGACCCTAACATATGCCAAAACACAACGACAATAAAAGAACACTTCGGCAACAATGGGGTGAATTACTAATTAGCATATCCAGGCTAACCCTTATTAACAGTAGCCAAAATTGTATACATAACCAGCTTATATACAAATACTGAAAAAATGTTGTTTATGCCCAAGACTCCAAGTTAATATGTACCGCTTGTTCCCATAGCAGCTTTAATGTAAAACATTGTCATGTTCATGGAACCTGTGAAATGTGTTTGTAGCTTTTGGTAACACGAGACTAAGAATCCCTTGCTGAAATTATCAGCTAAATAAATGGATTTATTAGGCTTCACATCAACAAGCAAGCTAAGAGTACACAAAGACGTGTGCATATAGTAAAGAGAGAAATGACTCCAAAGAAAGCTTTCATTATTAACAGTTGCTCCTTCAAAACAAATGCTATCAGATAGACCTAAACATGACAAGAACTGATACAAAGAATCATCTATAGCATCTAATACTACCATGAGTTCATAATTAGAATTCAACAAAGACAAAGGAAATATCAATATAAATCTACAGAAAAGGTAATCAGGTTTGGGTCACATGTGCACAAACTAAACCAGAAAAAAAATATACATGTATGTTTTGACTGAGCAATTGGACTGAGTAATTAAAATATAGACATCACTTGCGTATTGTTTTGGGCCAAGGGTTACCTTGAATGTGAAATATTAATCTACATTTCATAATACACTCAAACTCCTTTTGCATCAGAAGAAAGAAGGCCCATCTGCTCTGTAAGCTGGTCCATCTGTTGAGATTTGTCCCATCCATTTTCTATTGGCTGCACCTCATTGTCCTTGGACATTTCAGCAACATTGGTCTCAATATCTTCTGCCACTGGAGTTCGCATAATATCATCCCAAAAGGAAGGATTGCTCAACAGATCATCAATATCTGTTTCAGGTGAAATACTATCAAAATCAATGGGAAATGACCCGTTCACTCCCAATGAAGTGGGGTCCATATATCCCTCACCGCCTGTCTCAGATGCCATATAATTTTCTTCAGGAATATCGAGAATACTTCTTGTCACCATATCTGGTATTGGAGAAAGATCGGGCATGATTGAATCTGCTTGAGAAACGGGGATAGAAGGTGCCTCGGGTGCTCCAACCAAAACATTTATCTCCGGGTATTTAGCTTTTGTAACATTTTCATAAACTTGAGGAGAAGCTAGACTCTCAGATTTTCCTTTTAACGGGGCATGCCCTTGAGTCCCTATTGCAGCTGGAATTTGAGAAGACTGCACTGTAGCTGGAGGGACCTCTTGAAGTGTTACTCCAGATGTCCGGCTCAAAGAGCTTCCCATGTCCATTGCACAGGATGATGATGAACCATCACCAATCATGTAAGTATCGGGGTTACTACAAGAAGATTCTATACGGGAAGTATCCAATTTCATGATCTGCCTTAGCATTGCTTTTGCTGCTTCATTAATCAGAGGTTGATATTTAACAATCTGTCCATCAGAAGCAGCTGCATTATCCATTTCGGCAATACCTTCCTGCTTGAGCCGACGTTTTTTGTTTGCTTCCATTATGCGCCTATTACTTTCATTTTGCTGTTGGACAAACTGAGCCAAGAACCCAGGGCTCTGGACAGCCTTTGCAAGGAATGACATCATTTGTTGTTGCCGTTGCTCCATTCCCTGTAGGCGCTGAACCATTGCCTGAAGCTGGTTATCAGTAGCCTGCTGTTGCTGCCTCAACCTCACAAGCTCCTGCATGAGCACATTCTTATCTCTCTTAAGAATCTCAACCTCTTCCTCGAGTCCAAACTTCCCAACTTCTACACATGCCCCCACTGATGAGCTCTGTCCATGTGATTGCCGTGTCTGTTGATGATTATTACCATGGGCAGGTTTTCTCCGAGTTATACTCTTAAGCAAGTGCTTCTGACCCCTTAAAAATCCCTCATTTGCAAATTCCCAGCGATCCGGATCTACCTTCCTGAAACCCTGGTTAATGATGATGAGTTGGTGACATTAGAAACGGAAAAACTGACAAGAATGTCAAACACATCCCCAGTAAAGTATGCAAAACTTTTGATTCAATAATCGATATACAGAACATTGTAGTGCTCAACCAAACTAAAAATGGACAAGTAGAATGATGAATGGCCCCACATATGGTGATTGATGGTGCAATTATATGACCCAAGGATGCAAGATTGTCTAGGTATCAAAACAAAATAATTCATCCAGCTCAAGTCACAGCCATTGGCCTTTCAGGACCTACTTCACAAGAGATACTGGAGTCAGCCTTGAAATGCAAGTTATAATACTACACAAGCCAAAATGGTAAATAAAAGACAATTCAATTTATATTTAGAAAACAGCTGTCAACTAGATCACATGTAAGAATTCACAGGATAGAAAAGAAAAAGGTTTGAATGGCCATGTGAAATGAAGACAACAAAAGCCTCGGTAAGAACAGTTGATCATATAGAGGATAGCCTAATAAATAGAGATAGAAGAGACCAAAAAAAACCACCAAGAGAAAACAATAAAAAAGACCTAGATCTAAATTACCTTTATAAAAATTTGGTAACTGACAGAACATGATGGTGTATCCATTGTAGCGACCCTACATAGTGAAAAAAGGCTTTCGTTGTTATCTAGGCATAAACTCCAAATAGGTTCAGCCACAGCCTATGTGAAGTGTGCATTGGGGGTAGATTCTAGGATTCATATGCTTTACCACTACCCATAAGCATATACACCAGATTTAAAACCAAACTGAATAATACCTCTTCACTTAGGTAGAAATGTCAATATATAAGCCCATATCCATAAGCTGACTATGGATAAATTAGGAGTCTTAGGATTTGATTGTTAAAGATTATGATAAATTAGGAAGTTCAGATCCTAGAGTTAAGTGAAATATAAATCAATCCCAGATTATATGGGATTTTGATTCTTGTTTCTCTGATTATGTGGGATTCTGGTTTTCCTGTAATCAAGGATTCTTGTTTCCTATCTTTTTCTATATAACTTGTATGCTCTCAATATTTTTAAGATGTGAATAAAGAGAATATTTTTCTCCCTCTATGCTTCTACACTGACCTTGGGACAGACTCAGACACTCAACTTATGTTGATTGTTAACTTTTTTAAGTTGCAATTGATTTATGCAATAAAGGAACTTGCATATCAACAAGCTAAGCATTTTCAAGCATTTTACCAATGACAAAGTTAATTTCGATGCAAAAAACTACCCGTTCTATAACATTTATTTTTTCTTCATAGAAAAACAGTTTTAGCATTTAGTTTAAAATGATGTCTGTATAAGAAAGTAAGTACTAAATCTGTAGTACAATGATGACTGAGTTCCAAATGGTCCTTCAACATTTCAATAATTAGATATTCTTGCATTAAGCTATCACTTACTGACACAAAACACAGGACTTAATGCAGCCCTGATATCTGTGTGTTTTGATACTAAAAGTAATGCTTAACTCAGCATGAACTCGGTTACCGCACCACAGTGATACTTATTCCTCTAATTCAAAGTAACATATTAACTTATCCCAGAGAATCAATGGCCTTATACTACATAAAGAATGCATTCCTAGGCCACTAAGGAAGCCGATCAATTCCACTATTACTGTTATTATTATTATTATTATCATTACCTCAATGCAGTGAATGATCAGCAGAGCAGCCTAAGTCATCTCTTACAATTTAACTGAAATTAAATTACTTTTCCTATATAACATGGAAAGAGTTACATAATAGTCATCCTAGTGAAAGCAGCCCAACAATCAAAATTAAGCTTCATGGGATTTAACTACTCTTTATTTTCTTTGCAATAACCAATGACACACCCCTCATAACAGAGGACAGTAGACCAGCTTAAGATACCATTACCAGGAGGATAAACCTTTGTCCTCCAAGGAAAAAAAGAAAAGAAAAGAAAAGAGGAAACACACGAATAAACTAGTAGTCGCTAATCAAGTAACACATAAACATGAGAATTGCTTTCTTAGTTTTTTTTTCCCTCTCATGCTCCAGCTATTTATGACATTGACAAGCTATTCATTCCTTACACATAGAAAGATTGAAACAAAATAACATACAAATTGAAGTCCCAACTCTCGATTCCTACAATCAAGTTGACCAGTAAGTGCAGAATAAAATGAAGAATAGCTGAAATGTCTGAAAGAAATCCTAAAATGCGAGACATGGGCCACTATTTTAAGTATTGGTATTTTATAGTATTACAGTAATAGCGTTTGGTGCGTTGGACAAAACACGATACAGCTATCCTCTTCCACTTTTTAAAGCTCGTTTTTTCCTGCTATTTGTAAAAGAGGCCAAAAATAAAGTAGAACTCGTGTGTTTTCTTCTTGTGACATAGGTTTACCAAACACTACTTTATTGTACATCTACAAGACCACCCGTTATCACACTTCCAACAGTCACCAATACAATCCGACCGAAAAAAAATTAATGGGGCAGTAAAAAGAAAAGAAGAATTTTGCATACGTATGTGTTTAACTGACGAACAAAGCTGGAGAAATTGTTGTGCTTGAAGTGTTTGGGCAAGAGGTCTCTGGCAAACTCGGGTGGGTTCCAAACAACGAAGCTGTTGTTGGTTGGGCTCCACGACACAATCGAATTGGTGGAAGGGTCGTCAACCATGTCATATGTCTTGCTCAGGAACGGCGGCGGCGCGTTCACGTTCGGAATTGGAGCCGGTGCTGGCACCGACGCTTGGGTGGCGCCGTCACCGCCACCGCTGTTCGCCCCATCCATAACAGGATTTTGAATTTTTTTTTTTAAGGGGACAAAAAAAAAGAGAGAGAATGGAAGAAATTTGGTTAGGATGAGTTTATAGGTGTGAAAAGGGACACAATGCGGGCCATTGTGCGGAAACTTAAACCCTAGGGGAAGATATACAGTGTTTGAAGTTCGAACTAAAAAATGAGAGTTTTTATAATTTGATGAAAGATAAAGTGGGGAGAGCTTCATCAAAAAAACAAAAGGGGGAGAGACACGAAGAAAGATGATCATAGGTCTAGTCTGAAAATTACCATTTATTTATAATTATATTGACTAAAACATATTTTGGTACTTTATGGTCAAAATTTATTTTGTCAAAAAGATTCATTTTACTTTTTTATCTATCTTTTTAATATTACACAAATTAGTTATTTACGGTGGCTTCTATCACGAGGGAGCAAGAAAGTCCCTCGTGATGATGGAGCAAAAGTGACCTGTTATAATAAGTTATTTGTTGATATATTTATAAATTTAAATTTTATGAGTTAGACCATTTAAATTTTCTATTTGCAGCAAAGTCCCTATTCCCTTTCCTATATACATTTTCTCCTTATGCTCTGATTTCCTTCATCCTCCTTCTCACTGCTACCGACATAATGGAAACAGAATGGACACCCTTCGGAAGATATGAAATCATGGACTCGGGCTTCCCTTGGTCACCGATTGACTTCACTATAGTGCAAATAAAAGGAACACAGAGAGGGGGGAGAATGGTTGGACGGTGGTTGGCTGTAGTGAGTAAGGAGTGGTGGTTCACGATCTGCAATGGGGCAATGGAGAAGGATCCATTTTCTGCAAAATGGGTCGGCCATAGGTAGAAGATGATAGGCAAATGTTGCCCTACGTTTACTTCAAATAGAATCAAATCTAAAGCAATAGCACACTTTGATAAGTGGCACAATGGTTGGCCACCTCGGTTTTCTAGCTACGAGATCTATCATGTCACAAGTTTGATCCTCAAGTCTTGTGAGTTTGATTTTTTTTGTTTTAAGTTTGTGTTTGAGAATAATAAAACGAAAATAGGTGGAATGGGTTTCAAACCCACGACCTGTATATGTAAAGCATAAGTGCGCCCTTGTCGACCACTAGGCTAACATTAAATTTGTGTACAATGTTGTCTTTCATATGTACATAACCATTTTTAAGTTACAATCATGATTTTTATCAGTAACATACTGTAACAGCCTGATTTTTAATTATGTTGTTTAACCGATTAAAATATAATTACTTATACTTTAATCTGAGAGTTAGAAAGTGATTTTAAATAAATAATATCATATTCATAGTCTTTCTTATGGTAGAAGGCTACGGTGAAATTTTGGGTTGAAAATTCAGACGGAGCCCGATCTGCGTTTTTAACTGACACTATAATTTTATACTGACAGAAAACCCTAATTTGACCCGAAAACTGAAATTTGTAGATTGTTTACATTTTGTCCGTGAGGAAATCTAATTTCCAAATTTCTGATCAGAAATAAAATATTATGTTTATACGGACGAATTTTGGTAAAAGCTCGGACGGAAAACGGTCGTGTTTTCACCGACAGTAAGATTTTAATGATCAGAATACCTAATTTGGACTCGTGAACGAAATAATGTAGGTTTTTATCACGTTTCCAACGAGATAGGTTATTTTGAAATTTTTGTAAAAAAAATAAGATATTAGACGATTCTCGGGTGTTTTGGTCGTTAATCGGGTAACCGACGGAGCCGGGAACAGATAACAAAATATCTAGATATTTAGTAAAAACAAATATGTAGATATTTATTTGAAAATATCTAAGATATTTAGTAAAAATATCTAGATATTTATTTGAAAATATCTATATATTTATATTTAACTTAACCATGATTATACTTAACCTAGGTTAAGTCTAATTTCCTATACCATCTCTTCTCCTTCAATTTTCTTTTTCATCAACCAAAACATAAACTCCATTTTCAAGAACTATAAGTGTATCCTTGTTGAAGTGCATCAAGATCATCATCTTCTTTCCATTTCCATCATCACTTGAGGTAATATGATGATCCTTGATCATCTATTCTCCCACTTGAAGCCATTTTCATTCTATTTCATGATTTTATTTTCTTAGATCTAGAACTTTAAATAATTCTAGAAAATTGTAGAAAAATCCTAAAAATATGAAACTAATTTCTATGATCTAGTTATGATCACTACTTTCATTATCCAAGAGTACGTAATCAAAAACATTTTCCATCCCTAAAAACTATTCTAGGCCGAAACTATGTTAGAAAAGGGGTTTAGTGTTTTTGTTTCATTTTTGAAATATGATGCTTGATTTAAGCTCTCTAGTATGTATATAATTTAAATCCAAAAGCTTGAATCCAACAAAATTCTTGACCTATTTTTTCTAGTCTGGGCTGAAACCCTAACTCGAAGGGGTTGAGCGAAACTTTTGAAATTCATGAATTATACCATTTAATCTTGCATACTTAATGCTCTAAGATCATACATCTAAGAGATTAAGATGATTTTAAAACCCTAGCCTTTTGTTCATGACTTGGCCGAATTCATACTTAAGTGAGTTAGTAGGATTTCTTCAAAATTTAACTTGTATATCATTGATATGGTTGAAGGTGAATTTGATAACGCATGGCGTGATAATGCAGGACATCAATTTCGGAATCCCAGTGATAACCCAGGTGGGGGAAAGAACAACTCCATCGTCGGAAACAATAAGTAGTATATTATATAATGTTTGTGTAGGACGACCTAAACCCTACTAGTAATCGAGTAATCTACAAGACCAAAATCATATTGGAAACCTTTTCTGTAAAACCAGTGGTGATTTAGGGATTGTAGGTTTGTTGGCATTAGGTTGATTATATGATATTGAGGATGTCTGACTTTATGTTGTTGAATTTACTGTGATACGCTGGTTGAGGTATTCCATCTGCATGTGACGTATTATTTTGGTGTTTGAATATTTAAGATATTGAGGATGGTTGTTGTTTGTCATGGCCAAGCCGTGACAGCTTCTGTTTTGTAGAATTCTTGCATTCTATGTTTGTCACGGTCGTGATGGCTATCACGGCCAAGCCATGACAGAGTCTGACTTTGTTATTTATTTGATTTGATTATTATGGGTTGGTTGTGATAAATTGCTTTATATGATATTGAGATATTTGAATATTCTGTTGATTGATATGTTATGCATGATCTGCTTGGTTTTAATACTATGCTTAGATGATTTTAAGCAAAGATATATGTTGTTCGGGAGATAATTGTTTGGGTGGGAGAATGAATTAACTTTGAGGTGCCTAGCTTAATTAAATTATCTAATGGATGAGATGTGACATAGAATGCAAGTAGAGACTATGATGAGAGCTTGAGACACTAGGTTGTTATTGATGCGAGGTAGTGAGATTCATATAGATGCATTGATAAATATAATCTTTTAGTTTTGGACGTGTTGTTATGATTATCCCATTGGAGATAGAGTAAAAATGTCTTCTATGCTTATGTGCTATTTTAATGGGAAATAGTGACGCATACCGCGCTTATTCACTATTTCCTATTAGAGATTAGGGAATAGTGGTGCACCGAATTATAAGGTCTTTTATGATTATGTGCTATTTCCAATGGGGGAAATAGTGACGCATATCGTGCTTATGTACTATTTCCTATTAGATATTAGGGAATAGTGGTGCATTGAATTACTATATGTTTTGTGCTTATGTACTAGGTCACATGAGGGAAATAGTGATGCATACTTGTGCTTATGCACTAATCCCTATGAGAGGTGGCACACAGAGTTATTATTTATTATGTGCTTATGTGCTATTTCCAATGAGGGAAATAGTGATGCATACTGTGCTTATACACTACTTCCTATGAGAGATAAAGGAATAGGGGCACACCAAGTTTTGACCCCAAGTAGTTCTGGACTACTGACTAGTGTGACGGAAGTATAGATGGCCATATTAGTATAAAGGTTGAATTACATGAGTTGAGCGTAGAGGGTGATATCGTAATTTAAGGATGATTGCTAGTTATATGTGATTTGTGTGGTTGATGGTTATTATATTTTATGTTATGATTCTTTTCCGCTTTTGATGATAGAACTGTTTCTTATCCCCTATATGTTGTCTGTTGTATTGTGTTTTTGATGTGATCGTACGAGAAGGCCCAATGAAGGAACAATTGCGGAGGAGTTAGATGAAACTTCGTATGAACCGGATTAGGGAGGAAGAGCTTTGGATTCCGGCAATGTAGTTTAGTGTTTTAGGGCCAGTGAGTCTTACAAGACCTTTTATATTTTCTGTTAAATAATAGTTTGTTTAAGTATAAACTTGTAAGGGATCCTACTGTGAGGATACCCTCAACAGTGTTTTGTATTATGTTGTAAAACTTATGTGTGCAAGTATCACTTAACTAGGGTGTGATGCTTAATAAAATCAAAGTTGTATGCTTATTTAAATCATGTTTTAATTTTTACATATTTTCACGTTACGTACGTGGTTAAGAATTTAATTAAGAAGGATTTAATCTAATAAAACACTGAGGCACAATGGGGTGTCTCACGTACGTCCCTATCTGAAAATAACTCATCCCTACCAAGGTTCTTTGGCTGCGTAACTTCCATGGCAGCCACTGGAGACACCATTTCCATTTTCAAATCCATATACAAACTTTCTCACCCCGAAGCTTTCTACTTGTGGAGGAACCACAAAATCAAGGTTAATTTCATAAATTTAAGGACACAAATGTGGGGCTGTGTTTTGGGGGGAAAGAGCGGCCAAGATAGAAACTCAAAGCAGATCTGCTCAATCGAACATCTAAACAACAATCGCACTTCGCCAGTAGTATGTCGCTCCTATACACTCCTGTTGGGAATTTGCGTATAAAACAAAATAACGCAGCGGAAAAAAAATTCCCATCAAAGGATCCTTGCGAATGGTCATGATTCATGGTTAGAAGATTTACCTCTTGAAGCGATGACAATTGATTGAAATAGTCTATCACAAACACCGCACGAGCGATGTCTCTAAGGTATCCACACGAGCAGATCCCGTGAACGTCCAACGTCACGAACACGAAGCGTCTCTGCCTCACAGTGCTAGCTTCGAAAATCGAGACCTGCCGCTCACTGTCACTCTCTATGTGCGACTAGGGTAAAAACCGTCTAGGCACAATAGCTTAAGTGGTCTACTTATAGTAGCACTTCCTTAAGTGAGTTAGTGAGCATCGTTTGACCTAAGCCCCATGTACTATGCGCTAGGCCCAATAGAAGAGTCCAACTCTCCTTTTAATGCTTCTTTTGATCTGCTCTTATGTGTGTGACCCTATAGGTTCCCGAAACGTTAGTAGTAATATTAAATCCCATTTAATATTACAAACAGTGAGCGGTATCTAGCAATACATCACTGCCACCTAAGTAGTGAGAAAGTCAGTGATTTGACGAAACCTTTCTGTGACAAATATTCATGTGCATTATTATCCCTTTGTCCATATGTCTATATTGAACACA
The DNA here is from genome assembly GCA_030762895.1 of Sophora flavescens. NCBI lineage: Eukaryota > Viridiplantae > Streptophyta > Magnoliopsida > Fabales > Fabaceae > Sophora > Sophora flavescens. The sequence continues at coordinate 135,347,912 of CM061064.1, forward strand.
AGACATAGAATGTGTCACCCTTGTATGGTTCAATATCATGTTCCCTGATACCCGAGTAGACTTAACAACAAATGAGGTCAATATCTCATATTGACTCATTTCAGCACGGCCATGCATTTTACAGTCTCACTCTATCAGGGGCCCCACAGATATTACTCCTGTTATGTAGGAGGGACAAATTCCATCTAGGTCACTCACATCCCTCTGCATGGCTCGTGGTATGCCCAATGACCATCTTTATAATCATCCTATTACAGATGACATTTGACGATATTAAAGCACACGACTCCTCATGTAGGGATCGTAGCGATTTCAGGTCGAAGGATTGCATACACCATTGTCACTATGAGAACTACTTATGACACTCACATAACGCTCCATGTAGTGTTCTCATGGTGGGTCAATCCAGTACATCATTACTCTAATGTGTACCTATGTGGCGACTCGATATCTCATATCCATGACCCGTGAGATATGGTCATCAGTCTGCACACATAATAGTCTCAATGTATTATTATTGTCCTTATTAATAAAATACTTGACTACGGATATTTAAGAATAGGATTTCATTGTTCAATAGTGTCTCACGATCAAGTCATGTACTTGATATTCTATTAAACTGAAATTTCTATTCTAAGGACTTTATTATGTTTAAACAAGTAACACAATAAACTGGAATGCCTCATATCATATATATATATATATATATATATATATATATATATATATATATATATATATATATATACAGTCAATATACAAATGTAAGTCTAAGAAATACACTGGCCTCTAGGGCTTACACCAACAATCTCCCACTAGCACTAGAGCCAATCAGGCATAAATCTAATGCCCATCGATCTAGTGTGACCTTCGTGCTTCTGTTGAGCAAGAGGTTTCGTAAGTGGGTCAGCAACGTTATCAAGTGTTGGTACTCTTCATATTTTCACATCTCCTCTATCAATAATCTCTCGAATGAGATGGAAGCGCCTAAGTATATGTTTGGATCGCTGATGAGATCTAGGTTCCTTAGCTTGTGCAATGGCCCCATTGTTATCACAATAGAGATCAATGGGGTCCACAATACTAGGAACTGTACCAAGCTCAGCAATGAACTTCCTGATCCAAATAGCCTCCTTTGCTGCATTGGAGGCGGCAATATACTCAGCCTCTGTAGTAGAATCAGCGACTGTCTCTTGCTTTGAACTCTTCCAGCTCACCGCCCCGCCATTCAGGCAGAACACATAACCAGATTGCGATCTGGAATCATCCTTATCGGTTTGGAAGCTAGCATCGGTGTAACCTTTTACAGCAAGCTCTTCCTCGCCTCCATATACCAAGAACGAATCCTTAGTTCTTCTCAAGTACTTAAGGATGTTCTTGACAGCAGACCAGTGACTTTCACCGGGATCAGACTGGTACCTGCTCGTTATGCTTAAAGCATACGATACAAATGGTCGAGTACATAACATGGCATACATGATAGATCCAATTGCGGATGCATATGGAATCTTACTCATGCGATCCCTTTCTTCTTGAGTGGAAGGGGATTGTGCCTTTGATAGGCATATACCATGTGACATAGGCAAGAGTCCTTTCTTGGATTCATGCATGTTAAAGCATCTCAACACTTTGTCTATGTATGTACTCTGACTTAGGCCAAGCAATTTCAGCGATCTATCCCTATAGATCCTGATTCCCAATACATAGGTAGCTTCACCCAAATCTTTCATAGAGAAGCAATTCCCTAACCATGTCTTTACATTTTGTAGTGTAGGGATGTCATTTCCAATGAGTAATATGTCATCTACATATAACACCAGAAAAACAACAATGCTCCCACTAACCTTCTTGTAGACACAAGGTTCATCTTCATTTTTGATGAATCCGTACTGTCTTGCATCATCATCAAAACGAAGGTTCCAACTTCTGGAAGCTTGCTTCAATCCATAGATTGATCGCTGCAATTTACATACCTTTCCGGCATCCTCTGAAATGCCAAAGCCTTCAGGTTGTGTCATGTACACATCCTCAAGAAGCATTCCATTAAGGAAAGCAGTTTTGACATCCATCTGCCATATCTCATAATCATGGTATGCAGCGATAGCAAGTAAGATCCGGACGGATTTAAGCATCGCAACAGGCGAAAAGGTCTCATCATAGTCGACGCCATGAATTTGCTTGAAACCCTTAGCGACCAATCGCGCCTTAAAGGTGTGAACCTTACCATCCATGTCAGTTTTCTTTTTGAAAACCCACTTGCACCCTATGGGTTTCACCCCTTCAGGTGGCTCTACCAAGGTCCATACCTGGTTGGTGTACATGGAATCCATCTCAGATTTCATGGCCTCAAGCCACTTCTCAGATTCTGGGCCAGTGATCGCCTCCTGGTAAGTCACAGGCTCATCTTGATCCATGAGCAATACATCACCTTGTGGAGTCATAAGAAATCCATATCTCTCAGGCTGGTGACGTATCCTGTTAGACCTACGCTGGTCTTGTGCTACTGGAGCAGGTTGTTCCTCCACAACATTTTGTGAACGTTGCTCATGTTCCACCAATGGTAGGTCACTACTCTGTGATTCTTGAATTTCTTCAAGTTCTATCTTCCTCTCACTGGTTCCTATGGAGATAAACTCCTTTTCTAGGAATACACCAGTCAGTGCGACAAACACTTTGCCTTCGGAAGGATTATAGAAATAGTACCCCTTGGTTTCTTTGGGATACCCCACAAAGAAGCATTTATCAGATTTGGGATCAAGCTTATTAGAAACTTGACGTTTTACGTATGCTTCACAGCCCCAAATCTTCATAAAAGACATGATGGGTCGTCTACCAGTCCATATCTCATATGGTGTCTTATCTCCCGCTTTGGATGGAACACAGTTAAGTGTAAAAGATGCTGTTAATAGAGCATGTCCCCAGAAAGAGTTTGGAAGGTTTGCATGACTCATCATAGACCGAACCATGTCCAACAAGGTTCGATTTCTCCTCTCAGAAACACCATTCCATTGTGGTGTTCTAGGTGGAGTGAGTTGAGATAAAATTCCACACTCTCTCAAATGATCATCAAACTCTAGGCTCAAATATTCACCACCTCGATCCGATCGAAGAGTTTTAATATTTTTACCAAGTTGGTTTTGTACCTCATTCTTGAATTCCTTGAACTTTTCAAAGGATTCTGATTTATGTTTCATAAGATACACAAATCCATATCTATTGAAATCATCAGTGAATGTGATGAAGTACTGAAAACCACCTCTAGCTAATGTGTTTAGGGGTCCGCATACATCGCTATGTATAAGACCCAAAAGATAGTTAGCTCTTTCACCTTTTCCGGTGAATGGAGCTTTAGTCAACTTTCCCAATAAACAAGACTCACATATCTCATATGATTCATAATCAAATGAGTCCAAGAGTCCATCTTTATGGAGCTTCGAAATGCGCTTCTCATTTATATGGCCTAAAAGACAATGCCAAAAATAAGACGGGTTCAACTCATTTGGTTTGAACCTCTTAGTATTTATGTTATAGATGGGCATTTCAAGATCAAGGACATAAAGCCCATTACTCATGTGTGCACTAGCATAGAAAATATCATCCAAATAAATAGAACAAATTTTGTTCTTTATTATAAAAGAAAAACCAATCTTGTCCAAACAAGAAACGGAAATGATATTCCTGCTAATTGCAGGCACAAAATAACAGTTCTCTAACTGAATAGTAAGCCCAATGGGCAAAGTCAATACATAAGTCCCTACAGCTAAAGCAGCAACCTTTGCTCCATTTCTAACTCGTAGGTCGACTTCGCCCTTTGCCAATGGTCTACTCCTGTTTAGATCCTGCACATTTGTACAAATGTGAGAACCACATCCAGTATCTAATACCCATGATGCAGAAGTAGATAAATTGGCTTCTATAACAAACACACCTGAAGTGGAAGTCTCACTTCCCTTCTTCTTTTTGATTTCTTCCAGGTATTTTGGGCAGTTCCTCTTCCAATGTCCGGTCCGACCACAATGGAAGCAATTGTCTTCCTTAGCCACACCACCCACAGGCTTCAAGCCAGAAGCACTGGGCTTGATCTTGTTGATGGCCTTGCCCTTGCCCTTGCCCTTGGCCTTGCCCTTTTGTTTGTGCGTAGGCTTCTTGGGCTGCTTCATGCTATTTCCAGTCTGGACCATCAAAATGGCCTTCCCCTTTCCTTTGTTAATATTTTGTTCAGCAGTTCTCAACATGCTCAATAATTCTGGCAAAGGTTTGTCAAGATCATTCATATTATAGTTCATGACAAACTGACTATAGCTCTCAGGCAACGACTGCAGAACTAAGTCGGTGGCCAACTCTTGGCCTAAAGGAAATCCCAGTCTCTCGAGATTCTCAATGTACCCGATCATCTGGAGTACATGAGGACTCACAGGGCTTCCTTCTACCAATTTACACTAGAAAAGGGCTCTGGAAACTTCGAACCGCTCATGCCTTGCTTGTTCTTGGTAGAGCAGCTTGAGGTGCACGATCATATCGTACGCCTCCATGGTCTCATGTTGCTTTTGCAGCTCAGAGGTCATGGTAGAAAGCATAAGACAGCCGAGGTCTAAGGCGTCATCCTGATGCTTCTTATAAGCATCCATGTCAGCCCTAGGAGCACTTGAAGCCGGTGGCTCCTCAGGAATAGGCTCCTCAAGAACATACAGCTTTTTCTCATGTTTGAGGACAATCCTCAAGTTTCTGTACCAGTCCAGAAAATTTGTTCCGGATAGTTTGTCCTTCTCAAGGACGGATCGCAATGACATGTTACTTGATGTGTTTGATGCCATGGTAATCTACAGAGATAAATATGCAAAATATAAGTATCATGCCATGAAGTTATTTAATAAGGTCTTTAATTAAATACGCCTCCCACTATTTTACTCAAAACAATGACCCTCATCATTGATTCGGAAAATCCCGTTGGAAGATTTTCTAGTGGGCCAAGATCCATATTTCACCTAGCTTTAAGTCAGCTTTGGCTGATCACTCAAAATTCGGTTATATAGGTAGGAAACACTTTCCAATTGCATCTCATGCAACTCTTGGACAGTTGGGTGAATAACTCTTATTCTAATCCATCACATGGACCAAAGCCCAACTTATAAGCCTCTAAGCCTTTCAATCCTATTGAAGTTGGCTTAGTTAAGTCAGACCCAATGGATAGCAGTTGAACATTACATTTGTCCCATCGCGTCTTACTAGTATAGATAAAGGTACCCCGCTTTGGCGGACCCACACTTAATCGATCCTAGTCTTGACGAGTGCCATGCATTGGAAGGCCTTTAAATGTGACTTAATATTTCCTTTTGAGGGATTTGATTAAAATTTGATCTCATCATTTGTTAAACTCTTTAACTTACTATTTACATACACGCATCTCATACATAAATAAGGCAAATAAATGTGATATGGTTATGGCCCCTAACACATTGATTCTCCCAAGCCAATGAGAGAATCTAAACTGAAACATAGGAGCGTCCAGGCTTCTCCAAGCATGATCTCCCACGGGATAACGTCTTCTTGTCTCCATCATTACATTACATAAACAGAAACCTCATTTTACATATGAGGGGAGTGAGATGAGAAAAGAATATACATATGGAATATAAGAGAAAGGCACGGCACGCAGGCCGTATTTCAAAATATAAACCAAAAGATTAAAGGACTAAGGCCATAACCATTCACCATACATTACCAAATAAATAATCAACCAATAATAATACACAATTATTATTATTATTATTATTATTATTATTATTATTATTATTATTATTATTATTATTATTATTATTATTATTATTATTATTATTATTATTATTATTATTATTATTTATTAATTAGAGATTTCAAAATCTGAATTTTTGAAAACATAACATATATACAATAAATCACATTTATTGTAATTGATGTTACTATAAATCATATTTATTGTAATTGATGTTATTATAAATCACATTTATTTGTAATTGATGTTACTATAAATCACATTTATTGTAATTGATGTTACTATAAATCACATTTATTGTGATTGATGTTATTATTAAATGGTGACATAAAAGATTTCAAAAATTGAATTTCGAAATAACACACTACGCAGAGGTAGCACGGGGTTCCCGCTTCCTTGGCGGCTAGGGCTTCAACCTCTCAACCCTAAAACCGCAAGGCCCGCAAGAACATGAACTCTTCATGTCTGAAACCCCTTAACGCCGCCAACAGAGAACTGAAACCGATCATGTTTAACATCAACACTTGACGCCATCGCAGAACATAATTAGGATTCCAGAACCAATGTACAGCATATATACATAAACATGCTATAGACGCATATATCATATACATACGAAAATTACAGAAACAAGGTTTCGCAAAAACGGATGCAAACGATTTTCAGAAAACAATTTTCAGAAAAACGATTCACATTATAAACATGTTATCATACATAACAGGTAAACCACATAGCATGGTTTCGCAAGCGGCTCTGATACCACTGTTGGGAATTTGCGTATAAAACAAAATAACGCAGCGGAAAAAAAATTCCCATCGAAGGATCCTTGCGAATGGTCATGATTCATGGTTAGAAGATTTACCTCTTGAAGTAATGACAATTGATTGAAATCGTCTATCATGAACACCGCACGAGCGATGTCTCTAAGGTATCCACACGAGCAGATCCCGTGAACGTCCAACGTCACGAACACGAAGCGTCTCTGCCTCACAGTGCTAGCTTCGAAAACCGAGACCTGCTGCTCACTGTCACTCTCTATGTGCGGCTAGGGTAAAAACCGTCTAGGCACAATAGCTTAAGTGGTCTACTTATAGTAGCACCTCCTTAAGTGAGTTAGTGAGCAGCGTTTGACCTAAGCCCCATGTACTATGCGCTAGGCCCAATAGAAGAGTCCAACTCTCCTTTTAATGCTTCTTTTGATCTGTTCTTATGTGTGTGACCCTATAGGTTCCCAAAACGTTAGAAGTAATATTAAATCCCATTTAATATTACAAACAGTGAACGGTATCTAGCAATACATCACTACCACCTAAGTAGTGAGAAAGTCGGTGATTTGACGAAACCTTTCTGTGACAAATATTCATGTCCATTATTATCCCTTTGTCCATATGTCTGTCTATATTGAACACAAGACATAGAATGTGTCACCCTTGTATGGTTCAATATCATGTTCCCTGATACCCGAGTAGACTTAACAACAAATGAGGTCAATATCTCATATTGACTCATTTCAGCACGGCCATGCATTTTACAGTCTCACTCTATCAGGGGGCCCACAGATATTACTCCTGTTATGTAGGAGGGACAAATTCTATCTAGGTCACTCACATCCCTCTGCATGGCTCGTGGTATGCCCAATGACCGTCTTTATAATCATCCTATTACAGATGACGTTTGACGATATTAAAGCACACGACTCCTCATGTAGGGATCGTAGCGATTTCAGGTCGAAGGATTGCATACACCATTGTCACTATGAGAACTACTTATGATACTCACATAACGCTCCATGTAGTGTTCTCATGGTGGGTCAATCCAATACATCATTACTCTAATGTGTACCTATGTGGCGACTCGATATCTCATATCCATGACCCGTTCGATATGGTCATCAGTCTGCACACATAATAGTCTCAATGTATTATTATTGTCCTTATTAATAAAATACTTGACTACGGATATTTAAGAATAGGATTTCATTGTTCAATAGTGTATCACGATCAAGTCATGTACTTGATATTCTATTAAATTGAAATTTCTATTCTAAGGACTTTATTATGTTTAAACAAGTAACACAATAAACTGGAATGCCTCATATATATATATATATATATATATATATAATGGCAAGATACAAATGTAAGTATAAGAAATACACTGGCCTCCAGGGCTTACACCAAAAACTCCTACTTCTGCCACCAGATCTAGGCCGCCGTCGGAGCACCACTCTTTATATCAGAAGGGAGAGCATATCGAAGGAGATAGAACGTTAGGTGATATGGGTTTTATATCAAGTGAGGATTAAGTTGCAATTTATAATTTCATCAAATTAAAAAGTAACGGTTGTTAAATAACTATATTGGAAACCTATATTATTAGGTGCAAGTAAATAATCTAAGCCATTCAATTATTTTAACAATAAATCCAAATGTTCATTTTTTCTCCCAATATGATAGATGATCTAATGGATCAGCTGAAGGGAGCAACAGTGTTTTCTAAGATTGATTTGAGGTCTGGATACCATTAGATTAGAGTAAGGAAGGAAGATAAACTTAAAACAGCTTTTAGGACGAGGTACGTGTATTACGAGTATTTAGTTATGCCTTTCGGTGTGACTAATGCTCCAGCAGTGTTCATGTATTACATGAACATAATCTTTAGACCGTTCCTTGATAAGTTTGTTGTTTTATTCATTGATGACATCCTCATCTATTCCCGTACGTGGGAAGATCATGAGGAACATTTGAGAGTGGTGTTGCAAGTTTTGAAAGATAAGCAGCTTTATGCTAAGCTTTCCAAATGTGAGTTTTGGATGGAAGAAGTTCAGTTTCTAGGACATGTGATCAACAAGGAAGGAATATTGGTAGATCCAGCTAAGGTAGAGGCAGTTCTTAAGTGGGAACGACCTAAGTCAGTAAGTGAGGTACTGAGTTTTCTAGGGTTAGCTGGATATTATCGGAGGTTTATAGAGGGTTTCTCGAAGATTACGTTGCCTATGACACAGTTGACGAGGAAAGATACAACTTTTGTATGAACAGTCAAGTGTGAGCAGAGTTTTCAAAATCTGAAAGACAGGTTAACTACATCACTTGTGTTGACTTTACCCGATCCTTTAGGACAGTTTGACGTGTACTATGATGCGCCATACCAAGGTTAGGTTGTGTTTTGATGCAAAAGGGAAGAGTTGTGGCTTATGCTTCCCGACAATTGAGAGTTCATGAGAGGAACTATCCGACTCATGATTTGGAGTTGGCAGCCATAATGTTCACATTAAATATATTGCGACACTTTCTGTATGGAGCGAAGTTTAATGTTTATAGTGACCTTAAAAGTCTGAAGTATTTCTTCGATCAGAAAGAGTTGAATATGAGACAATGAAGATGGATGGAGTTTATCAAGGATTACGAGTCTGATCTACTGTACCATCCTGGGAAGGCGAATGTTGCAGTGGATGCTTTGAGTAGGAAGTCTTTGCATGTATCCGTGATGATGGTTAAAGAGCTGGAATTGCTTGAACAGTTCAGAGATCTGAACTTAGGGATGGAGATGGTTGATGATAAAATTTGCTTAGGTATGATCACTATTAGTAGTGAAGTTATGAAAGATCTTAAGGATAAACAAGTTTAGGATCAATATATGCAAGAGGTGAGTAGAGGTATAGATGATGGTAAGATTTCTGAGTTTAGCCGGGGAACAGATGGTGTGTTGAGGTTTAGAGATAGGATATATGTGCCAGAGGATTTAGAACTCAGGAAGATGATCTTGGAAGAAGAACATAGGATCCACGAAGATGTATCAAGATTTGAAGAAGATGTTTTGGTGGTCGAGGATGAAGAAAGAGGTAGCATAGTATGTTTTATCTTGCCTGGTGTGTCAGAAGGCTAAGATTGAGCATCAAAAGCCGGCAAATTTATTGCAATCGTTAGATATCCTAGAGTGGAAGTGGTATAGCATAGCTATGGATTTTGTGGTTGGATTACCACGAACTCCGAAGAGATATGATGTAATTTGGGTTATCATTAATAGGTTGACGAAGTGTTCTCACTTCTTACCTATTGGTGAGAGTTGTAGTTTGGAAAAGTTGACCCAGATCTACATTAAGGAGGTAGTTCAATTGCATGGTGTGCCATCAAGCATTGTCTCAGACTGAGATCATAGATTAACATCTAGATTTTGGAGACAGTTGCACAGTGTCTTGGGGACAAAGTTGAAGATGAGTTATGCTTATCATCCCCATACAGATGGACAGTCAGAGAGGACGCTTTTGTCATTGGAAGATGTTTTGAGAGCTTGTGTATTGGAGCACACTGGTAGTAGGGATGAGTTCTTGCCATTGATTGAGTTACTTATAACAACAGTTTTCATAGTAGGATCGGAATGGCACCATACGGGGCTTTGTATGGCTAGAAGTGGAGAACCCCATTATGTTGGTATGAGATCAGTGAAAACCAAGTTTTGGGTCCAGATGTGGTGCAACAAACTACGGAACAAGTTAGGAAGATAAGGAAAAATATGAAGGAAGCACATGATAGGCAGAGGAGCTACAGTAATAAGAAGAGGAGACCTTTAGAATTCTAGGAGGGTGATCACGTGTTTTTGAGAGTCACTCCGAAAACCAGAATTGGCAGGGCTATCAAGTCTAGAAAACTTATAGATTCATCAGACCTTTCCAGATTCTTCGACGGATTGGTCCAGTAGCTTACCATATTGCTTTACCACCTAACCTTGCTAACCTTCATGTCGTCTTTCGCATTTCTCAGTTAAGAAAATATTATCCTGATTCTTGACATGTTCTTGAGTCTGAGTCTAGACAACTGCGAGATAATCTAGAGTATGAGGCTTTACCTGTTAGTATCGCAGATAGACGGATTAAGGAGCTTCGCAGTAGAAATATTTCTTTGGTTAAGGTCATATGGGATGAGATGGCTAGAGATGCTACGTGGGAGCGTGAGACGGATATGCAGCAGCAATATCCACATCTCTTTTGAGGTACGTAAATTTCGAGGACGAAATTTTGTTCTAAGTGGGGTAGTAATGTTGAATTTGACTACTTAATTTTGATGCTGATCTCCAAATGCATCAAGGAAGGAACTCCAAGTTGGGCATTCATAAAGTTGAAGGAATATTTTTGTAAAATTTTCTTAAAGAATGAAGTATAGTTTTAAGTGAATTAATAAGTGTTTTTGATTTAAAATGTTTAGAAGATTATATCACATTGATTCAAGATATTAAAAACAAGTTGCTGGACTTACCATTGTAAAGAAAAATTAATTTTTTATGTGAAAAAGGCAAGTAGTCGACTACTTGAGTTAAGCAGTCAACTACTTTGTTCTTCAGCACTCCAGAAAATTGTAAGAATCAAAGTAGTCAACTATTTGAGTTAAGCAGTCAACTACTTTGTTCTTTAGCACTCCAGAAACGAATTTGAATCAAAGTAGTCGACTACTTCAGTTAAAGTAGTCCACTACTCACCAGAAAATCCTGAATCTTGAAAAATTGTTTTAACTTGAAAAATCTCTTCTAAACTTTTGCTCTATAAATAGGGGTTATTTTGGCATGAAAATTAACAAGTTTCTAACTAACAAAACTCTTCCAAAATACTCCCACAAAAATCACTAGAGCTTTCATATTTTATTCTTGTTAAGGCAATTGTAGATTTCACTTGGTAATTCTATTTGAATCATTTTTGGTGTAAGCAATAGGGTAGTTGCTATATTGATTTGGTGAGGCATCCAAGTAAGACTAAGGTGAGGCATCCTTAGAGGCTTGCATGGATTTGGTATCCAAGTCAAGGCTAAGGTGAGGCATCCTTAGAGGCTTGCATTGATTTGGTGGGGCATCCAAGTTAATTCGAGGTGAGGTATCCTTGGAGCTAAGGTGGGGCATCCTTAGAAGGTAAGGATTACTTTGAGTGGGGCTTCTCAAAGTAATCAAGGTAAAGGTGGGGTATCCTTTTGGTTTTGATCATTGTAATCTTGTAAAGAACAATTTTCAAAATAGTGGAATCTCTCAAGGTTTCTTGAGAGATGGATGTAGATCACTCAGGTTGTTATCGAACCAGTAAAATTGATTGTGTGATCGTCTCTTTCCCTTAATCTTCTATTTCTTACAATAATTGTTCTATATTGTAAATTGCAATTTGTGGTGAATTTAATTTACTGTTTTTAATTGAAGAATTTCATTCGTAATTGTCCTCTTCTTCTACTCAATTTCTCTGCATCACATATAGTCTTTCTTGAACATTTTTTTAAGAAGACTAGTTTTTCAAAGAAAATGACTTAACCTCAATTCACACCATTCTCGAGGTGCCATACTGTTCCAACAATTGGTATCTAGAGCTAGGGTCTTGAATAAGGCTTAATAGCTTTCAAGATTATTTTTAAAAATGGTACTTGAATCAAGTAGGAAACATAAACACAATTCTATCACTTCTCCTCCAATTTTTGATGGTGAGGGCTATCCTTATTGGAAAGCAAGAATGAAATTTTTATTGAAGGAATAGAAATAGACTTATGGGAAACTATTGAAAATGGTCCCTTCGTCCCCAAACAAGGTGTTGGAGATGAAGAAAGAGATAAACCCAAAAGTCTATGGACTAGAGAAGAAAAGCAAAAGGTTCAACTTGACTTTGAAGTTAAGAATATCCTCACCACCGCTTTATCAATTGATGAATTCTCTCGCATTTCTAATTGCAAGAATGCAAAAGAAATATGGGACACTTTACAAGTGACCCATGAAGGAACTAGTGAGGTTATTAGATCTAAGATTAATGTAACACCCCGATTTTTACTATTCTTCAATAACAGTAAATATATTTGTTTATATTATTTATTTTAGATTGATTAATTATCTGAATAATTATTTTAATTTATTTTTACGTGATTTAGTTTGAGTAATTTTAATTACTCATTTAAAAATATTTTATTAAGTGCGTTAGCACTGCCTTATTCCAGTATAAGTACATTTACTAGACAATAATGTTAGGTTATTGTCACTAAGAGCATTTGTTTAGGAAAATATTTTAAATGATATGATTGAAAGAAAATTATTTTCATATTTTATTCTATTTAATTTTAGATTTGAAAATAAATTGGTTTGATATTAAACCGGAGATTAAATGTTGGACCGTGGATTTTCTTAGTTGATCAATTCAACTATCAATATCTCCTTTATTTCAAAATTTGAAAGTATATATTTATCACCCTTTATTTTTATATTCAAAACCTAAAAACATGTTTGTTTTTAGACTCAATATTTATCACTCATTTTTGTACCTATCACTAAATATTAAGTTAAAAACTCAATTTTCTCTCACCTCCCTCTCTTATCAGCCACGACCCCCCACTTCTTCTTTTCCTATTTTTTCCCTTTCTTTCTTCTTCTTCTTCCTCCCCACTCCAACTTCATCTCCCTCCCTCTTTTACTTAGACCGGTGCCGCCCCTGCACCAGCCGCCGTCCACCGCTCAGAGCCATCGCGCGAGGAGGAGACGACCGCGCCTCGAGTCCCGCACGTGCCGCTGCTGTCCTACGTCTGGTCCGTCCTCTCCATTACTCGAACCGCCAGAAAAACCGTCGCGGTAAGCTCCCTAAGCCGCCATTAATGGTGGTTCTCCACCCTTTTTGATGTTGAACCTTCTTTTTCTTCTTCCATGAAGCTTAACTCTTGTTTTATTGGATCTATGTTGTTGTCCAAAACACACCGCCGCCCCTTCCGCCACGTCGCCGCCGCGCCGACCATTTCAACAGCCACCATGACCTTTTCTCTTGTTATCTTGGGTAAGTACTTCACCATAACCTCTTCTATTTCAAAATCCCCAAATCTGATTTTGAAACCCTAACTCTAACCCTTTAATCTCATATTTCAATCTTGAAATTGAAGCTTGTTTTATGCTATTGGGACTATGAATTAGTGTTTCCATCAACTAATTTCATTTTTTTTGGCTAGATTTAATTTTCCCCAATTTCATTCAAAACCCTAACTTTTCATTTTACTTCAAACATGGAATTGGTTCAGTTTTAGTGTGATTAGGACTTGTATTTGATCATTTCTAAATTCAATTTCATGATCCTCTAAGCAAAAAAAAAAAGTTTCCCCAATTTTTGTGAAAAAGCCCTCTTTACCCAAATTGATTTTATTGAGAAACCAAGTATGTTTTGCTAAATAAAATATATAATTTCCTTTGAATCTAATGTTTGATGTTGACAATTTTGACTGTTATATTTATTGGGTGTTGAATGTGTAGGGAATGCTCTCTTTGGATGATGGTTTGTAACTGCACTAGTTTGAGGGCACCTGAATTTCATTCTTGGAAGCTAATGGTTAAATGCGCAAAGGAAAAGATCTTTTTTGGGTCTTCCAATGTAAAGGGAGTTTGCCTAAGGAGTTTATTGGCTAGTCATGTACCCTGTGGTGTTTGATTGATAATATGTGTGATTTTAAAAATGTGTGTTGATGTTATTTAGAATTGTTGAACATGAATTATATTGTTGTTGGATTATGTATGCATTGGACTATATGTTATATTACTTGATTGTGATTGGATGAGGGCATGACACTGGTCATTGCTTGTTAATAAAGATTAAGACATTAAAGTACCTTAACTCAGAAATATCGAAAAAGTGGTGTTTTGTTTCTTTGGAAAGTGAGTAGAAAATCCTAAATGATGAAAATATGAAGATAGAACAAATTTAGGAAAGAAAGAAAATGGAAAACATCAAAGCTTATGAAAACAATTTAAAATCATTTTGGAAAGGAAAAGACTTTTGGAAACAAGGATTTTCTCATAGGTTTTTATACAAAGCTGGTTTCAAAAATGGAAAGATTTATAGAAAATTCCTTTTTGATTAATCGATTTGTAAAAGTTTTTGTATTTGGTTTAAAGTTGAGAAAAAGATTTCAGTGTTTTTTTTTAAGTTTTCAGAAATGGATTAATAGAACAAAATTTTCTATGAAAACGTATTTACAAGGACGAAAAGTATTTATGGCACAAAGTTGAGAAGACGTGGATATTTTGTTTTTCGATTTGGTTTTCATTGAACGAAAAAGAAAATCATGTGGAAAGAAGTGAAAGTGGAAAGGACCTAGATTACCGAAATGACGGACTAGGATTCTTGTTTTGAGTTTTTGAGGAAAGGAAAGGACCTAGATCACCGAGATATAAACCCGGGTTGGATTTGGATTGCCGAGATATCGGGTTGAATTTGGAGTGCCAGTAAAGCCGGGCTAGTGTTCCTACTGAGAAGAACCTAGATTATCGAGACATCGGTCTAGTGTTCGAATGAGAAAGATATTTTAAAATCTTAAGTTGGTATTAAAATGTATTTAATACTTGAATAAAAAGTAGTCGGGAGCTTTAAGCCTCGACGAGGAAAGAAACGAAGCGAGAAAGAAAACAGAAACGAAAACCCTTGTTTTTTGCATGCATAGTCTGGCCAATGTGCTGTTGTGGCAGACGTGCCATTGTGTATCGAGCTACAGTTTCACAAAGGGTGAACTGACAAAATTGGATACTTACGGACCAAAGACATATTCTTTAGTTTTTGGGTCTTTAGGGATATTCGGGCTCGAAAACGCACGGAAGGCTCGAGCTTTTGCAACCCCGGGCCGTGGAAATCGGTTACCCAGCACGTAATGTACTCAATCAGGAACTATTCAATATTATTTAGGTGAGACACGATACCTTAGAACAATTGGGGCAGGACCTAAATTTAGAGGCTGACCCACCGGAAACAATTGTGTTATAAGCTTTATCGCGGCCTATCATGATCGACGAAGGGAAGTTAGGATCTCCGGAGAATTATGAGTCAGAAAGTGAATATTGAAGTGATATGAAAGGGTTTACAAAATTGTATTTGGTTGTCGGGAATGAACCCCTGTGATATAATTATGTTGTTATATTTTTGTATTGTTGTTATATGCTATTGTCTTGTGAGTCGTGTATGTGACTACCTTGAAAAACTCATATATTGATATCTCACCTTTGCATCACTTCTGTTTGGCCTCTTTTTATGGTATCCTGTTGCGTGTACAAATGATGCAGAGGGGTTATATGCCCCACTTGGAGGAATTGGTCCCAATTTTTTAAGAAGGCTGAGTAACTGGAATAATCATGGGAATCTTTTCCAGTAAGAGTCTCATAGTACGACCAGCTTAGGTTTTTGAGACATTGTTGATTAATGATAGTGTGTATGTTTATGGCTCGGAGAGCCTTTATTTTTGGATGGAATGTTAATGGCTCGGAGATCCTTTCTTTTGGATGAAAAATTTAAGAATTTTCCTTTTGGTCATGTATAGTTTGTTTATGCAAATATTTTAAAAAAAACATCATCTTGATGTTTTTTGTTTGTATGACTGGAACTTCTGGGATGAAAATATAAATTTTTCAGCAGCTGTTTTTGTTTAGGATGTTGGAGTTACAGAGGATGCTCTGTCAAAATTTTTGTAAAAATTCTAGATCTTTATTTCAAGTATGTTTCTAAATAAATAGACTTGCCAGGCTAGGATTGTAAGCATGTGCGCTGGTCACGGTTTAGGTTTTTGAGTTGTGACAAATTTTATATACATGACCAGAATCTATGCCAGGTGAAAATGTGGGGTTACTATTTTCAACCGTAACGGCAGGAAAAAAATATTCATACCCATCTTTTCTGACGCTTAAGTACTTATATAAATTATTTTCTGAAAACAACCAACAATTATTATTTTATTTTTATATATGTATATGCAAAATTGAATTAGTCATGTAATGCCCAAGGGGGAGGGGGGGTGTTACATTAGTGGTATCAGAGCTGGTCGAGTCTTTCAGGAACCTTGGGGAATAGGTCTGTTATGTTTTTGTTGTGTGATCTTTGGTTGGACCTAGATTGAATTGTTTCCCTGTCGAAACAATGTGTGTTGACACACAAGTATGTGTGTTTTGATGAGTTCTAATTGAGTTGAGATCTTGTAAGAACCCATGATTAATAAATAGTAATGGTGTTTTGGTCCATGTGTGACACATCCGATTTTCCTTTTTAGATTGTGTCAGCCATTCGAATAGTATGCTTGTTAAGGTAGATTTTCTACGAATTTTTGTTGAAAATGTTCTAGGATTATCATTTGCGAAAGGATTTTCCGGGAGTGTTCCCTGGAAATGTTTAGTTCTGTTGCTAGTAAAGGATATTGATTTTCGACCGGTCTAGTTTCTAGATTCGGGTTGATCTCTATCACTTTGTGTAGGATGTCGCCTACAAAATTAATCGAGTTAGACGACTCGATTCAACTGGAAAAATCTATGGTCTAAACAGTTTGTTAGACCGAGTGTGTTCTCTTAGGAAAACACTAATGTTGTACGGAGGTTCGAGACTCTGCGTGGATTTCGAACAACTCAAAAAAAGAATGATCAAGAATGAGTACTCTCTGCCGTGCATAGTTGATCAGATAGATCAATTGCGAGGAGTTGTCGCCTTCTTAAAGATTGATTTGAGGACGGGTTGTCGCTGGATTAGAATGAGGACCTATCAAAGATTTTTGCGTCGTTGACTCAGCTTATGAGAAAAGATCAACTCTGCACATGTTTGAGTGACTGACTAAGTTGTCCGTGAGCGTGCCTGATTCAAAGTGACCATACTAAGCGTGTCTGGAAAGACCTGTGTACTTGTTGGAACCAAGGCAAGATGATTTGAATCTTCAACCTTGGGTGAGTGTCTCATGAATAAAGAAATTCTTATCTGTGCTGTTCATTCCTTTATGAACTTGTAAATCGACAATTGTTCCTCAAATTTCTATGGTTGTATTAGATAATCATTATGGTCAATTTCGTACCTGTAAAACTGATTTTCTAATCTTGATTTAAAGTCTATCATGATTTAGTAATTAGTCATGCTAGTCAGTAATTTTTAATTTACCCTAATGGATTTTCTTGTATGTGAGGATTTGTACTCACATTTCTGAATAACCTTCAATGTATTAGACATTCGAGTGGATTGATTTGGTAATATTCATTGGCCTGGATATTTTCACATTTCGTTGAAAGAATTTGTTATGACTATTTCTTAAGTTGTAACACCGATAACTTCGTGATAACAGAAGTTTCTTGATGAAACTTAGTCTAATCGCTTCTACTTTTGGTTGAGGTGACCCAGTCTGATTTTTGGGCATACTGTTTTACTTTTTAAAATCGTCGTTTTGTAAATTCTTTGTGCTAAGAATGAATCCTCTTAAGAATAGGAACTATCTATCCTTTGATCTTCTAATCCGCTAGAAGTTCTTGTGGAAGAAGGAACTCCATTAGATTCATGTTTGTAAATATGTATTGGCCATACATTTTTACGCCCACGAACCTATTGAAGAATATTTTTCATACCGGATATTCCTGTATCTTTCAAATTGATGAAATTCTTCTGTATGCTTTGTGAAAGTGAAATCAAGAAATTTCTTTATCATGATATCAGAGTTAGACGAGTACAGTGAAAAGGAGGTAATGTGACAATTGAGACCTCCCTTGTTAAGATATTAGCGTCGCCAGGAATTTTCGTTATGAGTTACTGAAGACCTATAAGAGTCTTGTTTAAGTTCGAGTGATCGTGGACCGACTGACGAAGTCGACACCCTTCTTACTTGTTAAGATCCACTGTGCAGTGGAGAAGTAAACCGAAGAATGTATCAGAGTATTGTTCAGGCTTCATGGGGTATCTTCAGGTATCTTTTCAAATGAAAAACCGAAGTTTACCAACGTTTGTCGGTAAAATCTATTGTAAGTGTTGAGGACTAAGTTGAGGCTAAGCCCAACGGACCACCCTCAACTCGAATGAGTGAGCGAGAAAAATGATATGATCTTTAGGAAGTTGATCTGGGAGTAAGTGTAGTATTTGACTACCACCATCCCCTTTAGCCGGATGGACAAGAAGCGACGAGAGTTTTGTTGAGGTATAGTTGTGACTGGTAAGATATGAATCCTTAAGATCAATAACAATAATGTTGATCGAGGCAAAATACTGTTAAAGGAATCTAGGGTAATGATCAATATCCATGGTTAACAAGAATGTGTCTTTAGTAGCCCTCCCTAAGCTGAACGAGAGCAGTAAGGAGGAATTCTTGAGTAAAACTAAGTTGTTAAAAAACGTTCAAGATTTATGATTTTGGATAATTCAAACTGAGATGTTTCCTTTTTGGTTATAGTTGCATGAAGGAGTGTAATCATGTTCTTTAAGATTCAAATGTATGATTTTGATATGATTTGGAGTGGTGGAATGTGTTCAAAGGAAATTAAGACTATGATGAGATATCTTGAATAGGAACTGATGTGTGTGTTGTGAACGGAATGTGAATAGTAATTTCACTTAAGTGGATTTGAGCGAGAGGGATAAGTTCTTGTGAAAATTAAGTTTCTAAATAAGTTCAAAGTTGATAAGTTAGATAGTCCTACCCAACGAGGTTCCTTTTTTTTTTATTTCAGTTTACCTTAAGGATTGCTAAGATGTTTTATTTGGAGACTTGAAATGTGTTTTTGATATAATCTAGAAGAGTAGACTACACCCGAAGGGACTGAGACTACGATTGAATACCTTGAGTATGAAGTTGATGCATGATATAGCAAAGTTTTTATCTTGGTAATGACTATGAGAGTTAGATGTGTGAAAAGCAGTTTTTCTAGTGGGTCAGTAATTGAGAATAGAAGTGATTAAGTTTGATCTTGCTCTTCATATGAAAGGAATCTATATCTTAGTGGAATCTTGATTTCAAAAGTGAAAGCTAAGGATATAGAAGGGAATTTTCCTAATGGATTAGTATTGAATGAAGAAAAGATTAAGTTTAATTATATCTTTCGTATACAAGAGATTAAGGCAAAGTATCAATGAGGGAGAGTATGAATTTGAGGATAAGTGATTTGATATTGAGGACAAATAGAACGAAAACTAAGTATGGATTTCGTTATTAAGTTATGAAAGTCATCTAAGGGAAAGTGAATATGGGAAGTATAAAATAGGATCTAGGGATTAAGATGTGATTACAAGATCCTATCTAGTTTCAAGTCACGAAATTTCGAGGACATTTTTTTTTTTAAAAAGTGGGGTAGTAATGTAAGACCCTGGTTTTTACTGTTCTTCAATAACAGTAAATATATTTGTTTATATTATTTATTTTAGATTGATTAATTATCTGAATAATTATTTTAATTTATTTTTACGTGATTTAGTTTGAGTAATTTGAATTTCTCATTTAAAAATATTTTATTAAGCGCGTCAGCACTGCCTTATTCCAGTATAAGTACATTTACTAGACAATAATGTTATGTTATTGTCACTAAGAGTATTTGTTTAGGAAAATATTTTAAATGCTATGATTGAAAGAAAATTATTTTCATATTTTATTCTATTTAATTTTAGGTTTGAAAATAAATTGGTTTGATATTAATCGGAGATTAAATGTTGGACCGTAGATTTTCTTAGTTGATCAATTCAACTATCAATATCTAGTTTATTTCAAATTTTGAAAGTATATATTTGTCACCCTTTATTTTTAGATTCAAAAACTAAAAACATGTTTGTTTTTAGACTCAATATTTATCACTCATTTTTGTACCTATCACTAAATATTAAGTTAAAAACTCAATTTTCTCTCTCCTCCCTCTCTTATCAGCCACGACCCCCCACTTCTTATTTTCCTTTTTTTTCCCTTTCTTTCTTCTTCTTCTTCCTCCCCACTCCAACTTCATCTCCCCCCTCATTTAGTCAGATCAACGCCGCCCCCACACCATCCGCCGTCCACCACTCGGAGCCGTCGCGCAAGGAGGAGACGACCACGCCTCGAGTCCCGCACGTTCCGCCGCTGTCCTACGTCCGGTTCGTCCTCCACATTACTCGAACCGCCGGAAAAACCGCCACGATAAGCTCCCTAAGCAGCCATTAATGGTGGTTATCCACCCCTTTGTGATGTTGAACCTTCTTTTTCTTCTTCCATGAAGCTTAACTGTTGTTTTATTGGATCTATGTTGCTGTCCAAAACACACCGCCTCCCCCTCCGCCGCCGCGCCGGCCATTTCAATTGCCACTATGACCTTTTCTCTTGTTATCTTGGGTAAGTACTTCACCATAACCTCTTCTAGTTCAAAATCCCCAAATCTGATTTTGAAACCCTAACCATAACCATAACCCTTTACTCTCAGATTTCAATCTTGAAATTGAAGCTTGTTTTATGCTATTGGGACTATGAATTAGTGTTTCCCTCAACTAATTTCATTGTTCTTTGGCTAGATTTAATTTTCCCCGATTTCATTCAAAACCCTAACTTTTCATTTTACTTCAAACATGAAATTGGTTCAGTTTTAGTGTGATTAGGACTTGTAATTGATCATTTCTAAATTCAATTTCATGATCCTCTAAGCAAAAAAAAGTTTCCCCAATTTTTGTTAAAAAGCCTTTTTTACCCAAATTGATTTTATTGAGAAACCAAGTATGTTTTGCTAAATAAAATATATAATTTCCTTTGAATCTAATGTTTGATGTTGAGAATATTGACTGTTATATTTATTGGGTGTTGAATGTGTGTGGAATGCTCTCTCTGGATGATAGTTTGTAACTGCGCTAGTTTGAGGGAACTTGAATTTCATTCTTGGAAGCTAACGGTTAAATGTGCAAAGGAAAAGATCTTTTTCGGGTCTTCAAAGGTAAAGTGAGTTTGCCTGAGGACTTTATTGGCTAGTCATGTACCTTGTGGTGTTTGATTGATAATATGTTTGATTTTAAAAATGTGTGTTGATGTTATTTAGAATTGTTGAACATGAATTATATTGTTGTTGGATTATGTATGCATTGGACTATATGTTATATTGCTTGGTTGTGATTGGCTGAGGGCATGACACTGACCATTGCTTATTAATAAAGATTAAGACATTAAAGTACCTTAACTTAGAAATATCGTGGAAAATGAGAAGAAAATCCTAAATGACGAAAGTGTGAAGATAGAACAAAGTTAGGAAAGAAAGAAAATGGAAAATGCTTATGAAAACTATTTATAAGAATTTTGGAAAGGAAAATGAAAAACATCAAATCTTCTAAAAGTTTGTATTTGGTTTAAAGTTGAGAAAAAGATTTCAGTGTGTTTTTTTTTTAAGTTTTAAGAAATGGATTTTATAGAACAAAATTTTCTATGAAAATATATTTACAAGGACGAAAAGTATTTATGGAACAAAGTTGAGAAGACATGGATAATTTGTTTTTCGATTTAGTTTTCACTAAACGAAAAAGAAAATCAAGTGGAAAGGACCTAGATTACCGAAATGACGGACTATGATTCCTGTTTTGGGTTTTTGAGGAAAGGAAAGGACCTAGATTGTCGAGATATAAACCCGGGCTGGATTTGGATTGCCGAGATATCGGACTGAATTCGGAGTGCCGGTAAAGCTGGGATAGTGTTCCTACTGAGAAGAACCTAGATTACCGAGACATTGGGCTAGTGTTCGAATGAGAAAGAGATTTTAAAATCTTAAGTTGGTATTAAAATGTATTTAATCCCTGAATAAAATATAGTCGGGAGCTTTAAGCCTCAGCGGGGAAAGAAACGAAGCGAGAAAGAAAACAGAAACGAAAACCCTTGTTTTTGCATGCATAGTCTGGCCAATGTACTGTTGTGGCAGACGTGCCATTGTGTATCGAACTACGGTTTCACAAAGGGTGAACTGACAAATTGGACAGTTACGGACCAAAGACATATTCTTTAGTTTTTGGTTCTTTAGGGACATTCGGGCTCGAAAACGCACGGAAGGCTCGATCTTTTGCAACCTCGGACCGTGGAAATCGGTTACCCAGCACATAATGTACTCAATCAGGAACTATTCAAAATTATTTAGCTAAAACACGATACCCTAGAACAATTGGGGCTCGAACCTAAATTGAGAGGCTGACCTACCGGAAACAATTGTGTTATAGGCATTATCGTGACCTATCATGCTCGACGAAGGGAAGTTAGGATCTCTGGAGAATTATGAGTCAGACAGTGAATATTGAAGTGACATGAAAGGTTTTACAAAATTGTATTTTGTTGTCCGGAATGAACCCCTATGTGATATAATTATGTTGTTATATTTTTGTATTGTTGTTATATGCTATTGTCTTGTGAGTCGTGTATGTGACTACCATGAAAAACTCATATATTGGTATCTCACCTTTGCATCACTTCTGTTTGGCCTCTTTTTCTGGTATCTTGTTGCGTGTACAGATGATGCAGAGGGGTTCTATGCCCCACTCAGAGGAATTGGTCCCGATTTTTGAAGAAGGCTGAGTAACTGGAATAATCATGGGAATGTTTTCCAGTAAGAGTCTCATAGTACGACCTGCTTAGGTTTTTGAGACGTTGTTGATTAATTATAGTGTGCATGTTTATGGCTCGGAGAGCCTTTATTTTTGGATGGAATGTAAATGGTTCGGAGATCCTTTCTTTTGGATGAAAAATTTAAGATTTTTCCTTTTGGTCATGTATAGTTTGTTTATGCAAATATTTTAATAAAAATATCATCTTGATGTTTTTTTCTGTATGACTGGAATTTCTGGGATGAAAATATAAATTTTTCAGCCGGTGTTTTTTTTTTGGGATGTTGGAATTACAGAGGAGACTCTATCAAAAATTTTGTAAAAAATCTAGATCTTTATTTCAAGTATGTTTCTAAATAAATAGGCTTGCCAAGCTAGGATTGTAAGCATGTGCACCGGTCACGGCTTAGGTTTTTGAGTTGTGACAAATTTTATATACATGACCAGAATCTATGCAGTGATAGGTGAAAATGTGGGGTTACTATTTTCAACCGTAACCGCATGAAAAAAAATATTCATACCCATCTTTTCTGACGCTTAAGTACTTATATAAATTATTTTCTGAAAACAACCAGCAATTATTATTTTATTTTTATATGTTAATACGAAATTGAATTAGTCATGTAATGCCCAAGGGGGTGTTACAATTAACACTTGATGCATCAATATGAATTATTTATAATGAATTATGGTGAATCTATCAATGAGGTACAAAATCGTTTTCAAGTCATTGTAAAACAATTGCTTTCATTTGAGAAAACATTTACTAATGAACATCTTGTGACTAAGGTACTTAGGTTTCTCAACCGAGAATGGCAACCGAAGGTAACCGCTATTATGGAGTCCAAGAATCTCTCAACCATGTCACTAGACACATTGTTTGGGAAACTAAAGAAGCACGAATTGGAGCTCATTAGACTAAAAGAGAATGAAGACATGGACAAGAAGAACAAGGGTCTATCTCTAATAGCTGCATCCTCTAAGAAAGAAGTTAGTGAAAAGGAAAGCAATGAGTCTAGTGATGAAGACAAGAAAGATGACCAAATCACTCTACTAGTAAGGAGATTTGGGAAGTTTCTCAAAAACAAAGGCAATTGGAATGAGTTCAAAAATCACAAGAAGCCTAAGAAGGAAAAGAAGGGGAGAAGGGCATACATAGCATGGGAGGACAACGATCTTAGTTCATCAAGTGATGATAGCAAGGAAGATGAAGAGTCAAATCTTTGCTTGATGGCTAGTCAAAAAGATGACAAAGAGGTAAGTGATGATGAATTTGAATTGTCTTACAATTATGATGAATTGCAAATAGCCTTTGGAGAATTGCATGAGGAGTCCCTAGGACTTTCTAGTATGGTCTCTAAATAAAAGTCAATAATCTCTAGGCATGAAAATGATAAAATAAAATAAACTAAGGAGATAAATGACTTAAAACTAGAAATCAATACTATGACCATGAAATATGCTAGTGCTACAAATGATTTACCTAGCACCTCCAAGTGTGGAAATTGCATGAGACTTGAAAAAGAAAATTTTGATTTAAAGAACTCTCTTGCAAAATTCACAAATGGTAGGAGAAACTTGAATGCCTTACTAGGTTATCAATAAATGCCACATGTTAAAACCGGACTTGAGTATAATCCAAATCATAAAAGAGGATCTTCTAAAACTCATTTTGTTTCCTCAAGTAAACAAGTTAGAACCAATGTTAAATGCCACTATTGTTGCACACATGGTCACATTGTCTCTAATTGTGTAATTAAAAGAAAAGGTATTTCTTCCTTTAATTTGGTTTGGGTACCCAAGAGTAATGATCAAGGACCTAAACTAGATTGGGTACCTAGACCTAATTTTGTCTAGAATAATTGCTTGAAGATCAAATGCATAGAATGGAACTTGGTATTATGGATGTTTCATGTATTTCTTGATTTGATCTTTGTTGTTTGAATGTTAATGCATGACTTGTATGTAAATTAATATTTTTAGAATTTTGGAAGTAGTCAAAACCTAAAATGTTAAAACTGACGTTGCCTATGCATAATTTTGCACTTATCATTTCCTATTATGCTATGCAAAATGTTAATTTGATCTAATACATGTTCTCCTGAGGATTATGGGTTGTTAAGTTGTAATTTCTTGGATTACTATAAAAGTTCTATATATTGGCATATCATCGAGTGACTATGTTTGATTGTTATTTTGAAAATTAATATATCATGAACTGTTTTGTAATTTGATCTTTACCTATGTTATTATGCCATGCAATAATTTTGCTTGATCATATGCATCTTCTCGTTGGGATGATTGGTTGTTAAAATTAGATTGCTATGATTTGTTCTATTAAAAAATAATGCATGATATTGGAATGTCACACTTACTCCCTATGTGCTTTCGTTTCATTACTTTTCTCCTATGCATTTAATATTTCCTGTTTGATAATGACAAAGGGGGAGAAAGGTCTTGTATTTTTTTTTCCATATATAATGCATAAATTTAGGGGGAGCATTAAAGTATTTTTTTGGGACAAAGCGTATATTCAAAATATTCCACATCTACATTCAACAAAGGAGTTTTCAAATGATACGAAAAGTGAAAGCATTTGTCATCATCAAAAAGGGGGAAACTGAAGTTGACTATGTAATTTTAATGACGATCTCCAAATGCATCAAAGAATGAACTCCAAGTTGAAGGAATTCATAATGTTTAAGGAATATTTTGTAAAATTGCCTTAAAGAATGAAGTATAGTTTTAATAAATTTAATAAATGTTTTTGAGTTAAAATGTTTATAAGATTATATCACTTTGATTCAAGATATTAAGAACAAGTTTCTGGACTTGCCTTTGTAAAGTAAAATTAATTTTTTATGTGAAAAGGCAAGTAGTTGACTACTCGATGTAAGACAAAGCCCTTTGAGGTTTTGATGTATGACAAACAATGTGAATTTTACATAAGTTTTCAATTTGATTATACACTAATAAAGTGTTCAAGTGTTTGCAAGTTTACTCATGAAGGAGAAAGTCAAAGGATCAAAAGAAGAAATGAGAAAATTCAAAGAAGATCATGAGACTCAAAGACTCAAAGGAGATGACATGGAACAAAGCATCAAGACCAAGTTGAATGAAGATCTTAAGTTCTTAGATATTGTAAGGATAGCATGCTCAATCTCTTCGTGAAGCTCTTGGAAAATTAAGGAAAAGCTAATTTTCTAAAGTTTAATCAAATAAGTTTTTCAAGGAAAAGGTTTTTCAAAAAGTATTAATTGAAATAAGAAATTAAGTAAAGTTATACACTTGTGTTGTACACATGTGTATGATCAGCTAAGTTTCAAATTTAAAAGGAAAACCTTTCTATACACATGTATTGTACACATGTGTATAATCAGTAAATTTCAATTTACAAAAGAAAACCTCTCTGTACACACATGGTGTACATATGTGTATGTTAAATTGATTTCTCAGAAGTACAAGTGAAAACTAGGTACACACGTGTTGTACACATGCGTATCAGAGCTATCTGTTGAAAAATATATTGAATAAACAGATGTACAAAATCATACACCTGTGTATAGAACAACTCAGAAACTTCAGAACATGTTCTTTCAAGTAAAATCGATGTACACAATCTGTGTATAGTGTAACACCCCCCCTTAGGGCATTACTGCGTAACCCATGCGGAAGTAAATTTAAAAGATAATTTGCTGGTTGCTTTCGGAAAATTTGTTTTCTCTTAAGTCAGAAAACTGGGGTATAAGATTTTCTGCTATAGGGATAACTCTGAAATCCATCATACATACATTTAAAACGTAAAGTCACGTTCTTAACAAAGTTACCATGACATACAACATTTCTATAAGTTTCCATTTTCGAAAGAGAAAGTTTAAACTTCAGATGGATGTATATAACACTACATTCACTGACCCCTTTAGATATACAACCCAACTCATACTCCTAAGCTGGTCATTCTATCAAATATTCATTGGAGAGGCGACCCCCAATCGAAATACTTTCCCAACCTCTAACACTAGGTCTTCAATTGACTTAGAAAGACTCCTCTGCAACATCGGTACTAGAGTACCAAGGTACTACAGCAAAACCCGAAAAGACCTGATATAATTGTAAGAGTGAGATACCATCATAAGATATATCCCACAACAACCATATACATGATACATACATCACATAATCATATAAGCAGTTAAATCATGCATATACACAATATAATAGTGTTATATCAAAGGGTCTCAAACCCGCACAGTCGATCTTTGAAAATATGCATGGCACTTCAACATCAGGCTCTAACTTAATCTCATGAGATATCAACACCATTTTCCACTGGAGAAGAATTAGAGTTGGTCAATCTCTAGCCCACCGGGCAGTTGCCTCCATACCCTCATGCATTTAAGGTCTCAGGACGAGCAACGTCACATGTGCCTCCGAACTCGGTTTACATGGACAGACTCCCAGATACCACCTTGTATCTGATATATATATAAAGCACGTCTTCTTGGGGAAATGCACATGAGAAAATATTTTATTTAAAAGGTTTTCTTTGTGTTCATTCTTTTTCACTGTCGCAGCTCAAAGCTAAAGACTTAATCATCATTTCCCCATCACTTGAAAACTTAGAAGCATAGGACACACAGTCTGAATGCTCAATCACAACGCTCGAGACCGATGCACCAGTCCTAGGCTTGTGGTCGTAGAAGACAATATTCCCCTTTAACAACGTTCATCACAACGTGGTTAGGACACACAGTCCACAACAACGTGATTAGGACACACAGTCCACAACAACGTGATTAGGACACACAGTCCACAACAACGTGGTTAGGACACACAGTCCACAACCACATGATTAGGACACACAGTCCACAACAATGAAATCAGAACGCACTGTCCTCGATTTCGAGAATTGGACTCTCAATCCAGAACATCATGAATAGGACTCATGGTCCCGAATTAACACTGATCCAAGATCACGTGCATATAACCGAATACTAGAGGCGACGTCTCGCGTACTAGATTCTCTTTCTTAAGTACTTATTTTTCATTCAGTGAAAATCAAATTCAAAACCGAATCCTCGATAACCTATCCGGGCTATCGGAAAGTTTCTAAAATATTTAGGAAAAACCTTTTCTTTGAAAATCTTTTATAAAGCATCTTTGAAATACTTTTATCTTTGAAATATTTCCCCCAATAGGATATTGCCAAATAATCTTGAAAGTTTTAACTTGAAGACACATAGTTCGAAAAGGATTGTTATCTTGTATAACAATAGTTCACCAAAACCATTTCAACATTTAAAACAAGTACTTTAAGTTAATGAGCTTTTGGAAAAGAACACCAATCCCTTCATATTCAAGGCTTATTAAGGTTTTTAATCCTTATAACAGTTGAGCACAGACACAAGTCTGGCTTAGCAAACTTTCAATCAACAGCAGTATATATTATCAGTTCAATGCTAATATCACAATTGAAAGCAGTTCATCTCAGATATGCATTATAACATTTAGAACAAGTATAGTTCAACATCAGATAATAGCATAACAGTTCAAGTACATTAAATAACCAAGTAAGCTCAATCAACATGTAAATATCCAGTTAATCACATACACACATGCATACAGTTATTGAATATCTTTAGGAAATCCCCTCTTACCTCAAGAAGGTAAGAGAATGCGAGAAAATAAACAGTTTCACGAACGTTCTTCAAAGTTGGTTAGGATGCAAGTCTAGGTTTCAAGACACAAGGTTCAAAGGATTAGAACTCAACCAAGAACTTAAGGCTAGAAGTTTCCAAAACACATGCAACTTAGGGATTTATGATCCTTAAGAGCTAGGATTTTAAAACATGATTACTTTAAACAAAGTTGAACAAAAATCCCACCAAGTTACACTTGATGGAGATTCGGCCTTGACTAAAAAGATAGGCTAGGAACATTTAAACTTTCCAATCTCTTTGGTTTAGCATCCATTAATAGTAAGGAGCTCAAAACCATGATCACTTTGGAAAATGAAAATGAAACACCCTAGGTCCATAACCTTTAAGATTCGGCCATCCTTGGGTTTTCATGATAGAAATCTTTAAATTCTTCCAATCTCTTAGACCTTTTAGCATCCAATAACTTATGGAGCTCAAGTCTATGATCATCTTGAAAGCAACATGGGACTTTAAATAAGAAAGCTCATAAGCACATAAAGTAAGAACAACATAAGACTATAAGTAATTAAAGCATAATGACATAAGTAAATGAATCATAAATGACATAAACGTAAATTACATAAAAGTAAATGACATAATGTAAATGACATAAATTAAATGGCATAAATATAAATGACATAAAAGTAGAGTAAAAAACTTTAAACTTTCCAATCACTTAGACACAGCATCCTTTAACATAAAGGAGCCTTGGTCCATGATCATTTTGGAAAACAAATCTTTAAACTTTCCAATCACTTAGACATAGCATCCTTTAACATAAAGGAGCCTTGGTCCATGATCATTTTGGAAAACAAGTCTTAAATACAAACTCATACTTGTAAAAGTTGAAACAAGATCCATCTAAACCATATGCATGGTTTCGGCCTCATTAGAAAGAAGAGGTTATGAAACTTTGTTTTACACAACCTTTTAGTATGTTAAAATACAAGTAAATACAAGACCATAGAAATTGGTTTCAACTCAAAAGGAGTTTTCTACCATTTTTGAGAGATTTTTGAAGATAAAAGCTCATATATGACATAAAGAAGAAACTTTAGAAAAAGATGAAGTTTTAAAGAAAAGAATACATGAGAGTATTACCCTAAGCAAGAGGAACAACTTTTATGAAGAACACTTAGTGAAAAGAAGAAGAAAAACTAGAGCTTTGGAAGCTTGAAGTTAAGAAAAAGATGAAAGCTTAAGAGTTTTTAAAAGGAAAGTGATGAAGTGAAGATGAAGAGTGGTATTTATAGAGGAAATGGGGAGGGTGCATGGTTTTGGAGAGGAAGATAAGAAAGAAGAAGAAAGAAGGTGGGTTGCTTGTAGAGAGGATAAGGAGTTAAGGTGATGTGATGTGATTGGAGAGAGAAAGATGAAAAAGTGAGATTTTGAAATAAAGTCAAGATTCACATTTTCTTAGGTGTGTCATAGCATTCATATCAAGTCACTCCATGTCACTTCATCCTCTTGATGCTCTGCTCCATTGCGTATCAGATGACTTCCCCGATCGTATTTCCCGACGATTTCACCCGGGAAATCCCTAAGATTTTGGCCCCGAACAAGATTTTTTGAAAAACTCCAAACCCAAACAAAACATCATAAAAACACTAACCGTCTCGTTCACGAATTAAAATTTTGTCTCTATCTTAGTAAACTTGTATTGGCAGTGAGAACCCATACCGATTTTCGTCTGAATTTTCGATCGAAAATTTTACTGTGACTTCATACGGTAAAACAACACAAGAAAATGATTTTATTTTAAATAAAATCATACTCTGGATTTTATCAAAAATAAATACATTAAAGCATGTATTTACTGATAAAGAAGCTTACGAAAAACAGGGTGTTACATATAGAGTTCTGGAAAAATCTGGGTTGGTGTGCTAATATACACCAATGTACGCAAGGTAATAATCTGTGTATTCAAGAACAAGACAAAGAGAAACACAGGTGTACAAGAATGGTAACCGATGTATGGGTATTCTGGAGTTCAAACCCACTTTAATACACAGATGTACAAAGATAGTAATCTGTGTATGCATTTTCAAAAGTTCAAAAACTAATCGTATACACAGATGTACAAAGATAGTAATCTGTGTACGCGTGTGCAAAAGTTCAAAATTCAGTTTAATACACAGATGTACAAAGAACATAATCTGTGTACGCGCTTTGTAAAAGTTCAAAAACAGTGTATACAGAGATGTACTACATAGATTATGTCATGTCAGTTTTTCCAAACAGAATCTGTTTCACTTGTAACAACTTCTATGATTTGTCCAACGGATCTATTTCTTAAAATCACTATATAAGGACCTCATAGAAACACTTTTCAATAACTTAATCACTCTGAATTTACAAATACAAAAATCAAAGTATCCATCGAGCTTCATCTTTGAGAGAAGAGTGTGATATTTCACAAGTGCTTCAATTTGTAATATCTGACTTCTAGAGTCATATTCTTTTCATTCAAGTTTCGATTTGTTGATTAGAGAGAAGGTATCTCTCTGTTGTATTACAGAGATAGAAGGGATCTCTGGGTTGCAAAGCAAGTGTGCTTTTGCTGGAGGTTTTCAAGGTAGTGAAGCCTTGATGATTTAAGAGAGGGTATCTCTTAGTTGTTTCACCGATTTAAGAGAGGTTATCTCTTAGGTTTTGACAAAGATAGAAGGAATCCTTGGGTAGAAAAGCAAGGTTGCTTTTTGGTGAGTTTTTGTGCAAGGTAGTGAAGCCTTGTGATGATTGTAATTGGATATTGTAATTTCTGATTATAGTGGAGGAAACCACAGAGGATTGGGACTGGATGTAGGTTACCAGAGGAGGTAGCTGAACCAGGATAAATCGGTTTGCGCATTCTTCTTACCCTTAAACTTCATACAATTGTCATATGCATGATTTCTAGGTTGAAGTTGTTTAAATGCTTATGAAACTGAATCTTTATGTTATAGTCTTCAATTAGATATACATATAGTTGTGTGTGCATTACTGTTAGCATTCCTACTTTAATTATAATCCGAATCTTGAGAATTAAAATCTGAAATTGGTTGAAAACACTTTTTGTAAGAAAATTCTATTTTTGTACTAAGTGCTGGAAAAGTTTTTAATCTCTTAATTCACCCCCCTCTTGAGTTTGTAGCTGTAACACCCCCCCTTGGGCATCACTTCCTAATCACATGCGGAAATAAATTTAAAGAAAGTTTACTGGTAGCTTTCGGGAAAACTTCTATTATCTTAATTGGTCTGAAAATATGGGGGTAAAATTTTTCTTTTCTAGGATTCACCTTAGAAAATGATTCACGCATCACTTAAAATGAAATCACACTGTATTTTACTAACAGACAAAGACTACGTTTATTTATAAATCATAGCACCTCAGCATATACATTTCATGAAATAATCTTTCGTCTTGAAGTTACAAATTACACAAGGTTTTTCAGAACTACCTATATCGACTTTGAGACACCCCGCTGTGCCCCGTTGTGTTATTAGATTAAATCCTTATTAATTAATTTCTTAATCGCACGATTAACGTGAAAATACGTAAAAATTAAAACTTAACTTATCCAACTTCATATAGAATGGCATATCACAATATAAGTATATTATGCATATTACAAAACATTGTTGAGGATATCCTATCAGTAGGATCCCTCACAGGCATATACTTAGACAAAGTGTTAAACAGCGGAAAACATATTAAAAATGTCTCGCAAGACGAACTGGCCATAACTAACTAGACCCTAATCACGATGGGTCACAGGTCGTCCTCCGGCATCGGGTTCGTAGGGAGTTCCATTCAACTCCTCCTGGTTAGGCTCATCAACAGGGTCTTCTCGTACGATTCCACAAGGATATAAAATACAACATACAGAAATATACATGGGATAAGAAACGGTTCTATCATCAAAAAGCGAAAAAAGAGTCATAGTAAACTATACAGTAATTGTCACAGACAAACAATGCACATAACTAACAGATCATCCTCAAGTTAATATATCATCCTCTACCCCCAATCTCATGCTACTCAAAGACACCATAGCTGCACACCTATTTCCTAAGGTGGAAACGGTCTCACGAGAACTCTTGATTTTACGTGTATTATATTACCAATACATGGTGTATTATATTACCAATACACAGAAGTGTTTTACGTGTATTATATTACCAATACACAGAAGTGTTTTACGTGTATTATATTACCAATACACGTATTATATTACCAATACATAGATGTCCTTACGTATTATATTACCAATACACTTTTATCTTTGTGTATTATATTACCAATACACTTTTGTCCTTGTGTATTATATTACCAATACACGGTTGTGGACAACAACACCTATACTTGAATCTCACCAACCCGTTTTAACAACATCCTAGTGCCTTAACCTTCCATTAGAGCTTGACACATATTCTATGCCATAACACCTCTTTAACATACATCATTTAGGTTAGACACTTCTAAATCATTGTTATCCTCACACGCAAAACAATCATCTCTAAGACAACATCTTTGCTAAAAAACCACTAAGCATAATAATACAAACTAGACAGATCATGCATAACACAATATCAATCAAAATATTCCCATATCACCAACATAGCACAAAATCAATTCAATAAAGGTAATAAATCAAATCAACCATCAACAATATAAAATCATCCTAATATCGATAAACCTACAATACCCGAATCACCATTGGTTTTTCAGAAAAGGTTTCCAATGTGATTTTGGTCTTGTCGATTACTCGACTACCAGTAGGGTTTAGGTCGCCTTACACAATAATTATATAATCTACTACTTATCCATTCCGACGATAGGTTGGTTCTTTCCTCCACCTGGGTTATCACCAAGCTCCCGAACTCGAAGCTCCTCGTTGTCACAACACAAAGTACTAACTCCACCTTCAACCAATCAACATAATAACCAATAAATAAAACAAACTCATCTATGTTCTCTTTAGGCTAGGTTTGGCCATTTAATTCAATTTAGAGTTAGGATTCTTTTATCAACATAAACCTTTGGATACTTATCACTTAGGTTCTAGGTAACTTAGATAAATTACTATAACTTGAAGATATGGAATAAAAATCATCCAACCACTTAGGGTAGGTTTCAGCCTTGTATTACAACATAGTCTAGAAATCTTTAAACTATCCAATCTCTTAGACTTAGCATCCAAATGTATTAAGGAGCTTAAGTCCATGATCATATTGGAAAATGAAAACAAAACATCCTAGGTTCACAACCATCATAGGTTCGGCCATCATAGGATAATCAGGATAGAAATCTTTAAACTTTACAATCTCTTAGACTTAGTATCCAAATGTATTAAGGAGCTCAAGTCCATGATCATTTTGAAAAATGAAAAACAAAGTATCCTAGGTCCATATTCTTCTAGGTTCGGCCTTCATAGGATATATAGGCTAGAAATCTCTAAACTCTCCAATCTCTTAGACTTAGCATCCAAATATCTTATGGATCTCAAGTCCACGATCATTTTGGAAAACAATGGAAACTTAAACATTCCAATCTCTTAGACTTAGCATCCAAATATCTTATGGAGCTCAAGTCCATGATCGTTTTGGAAAATAAGAAATAACTCATCCTAGGTTCAATAACATAGAATAAACAAGTTAGAAATCCTTAAACTTTCCAATCTCTAAGACTTAGCATCCTTCTATATTAAGGAGCCTTAGTCCATGATCATTTTAGAAAATGAAACTCAAACATCCTTGCTCTAAAACACTTAAGTTTCTTCCTACATAGGATAATGAGGAAAAATATTCTTTGTTTGATAATAACTCTTAGGTTTAGAATCACAAGGTATTAAGAGATCTAAATCCATGATCATACTTGGAAAATTGAAACATAGTATCCTAGGCTTACTTATACATATTTTCAGTCGTCATAGGAAAACAAGTTATCAAACCTTTCAAGATTTATAGATTTAAGATCAAGGAATAGTTAGAAACTCTAAAACATGATCATATTCCAAAAGTTGAAGCAAAAACCTTATAGGCCACATATGCTTAGCATTCGACCTTCATAGGAAGAGATAGATATAGATTTTTGTTTTACACGACCTCTTAGTATGTGAAAATATTAGTTAACACAAGACTATAGAAAGTGGTTTCAACTCAAAAGGAGTTTTCTACCATTTTAGGGAGATTTTAGAAGTTTAAAGCATATAAAGAACACATAAAACAAACTAAGAAATAAAATATGAAACTTGCAAAAAGATTCATATGAGAGCATTACCCTTAGTATAAGGAAGAACTTTAATGAAGAACTCAAGTGGAAAAGACTAATAAAAATGGAAACTTTAAGTGTTAGAAACTTAAAAAATGAGAAAGTGAAGAAGTAGGAAAGTGATGAAGAGAAAATGAAATGGGTATTTATAGAGGGAGAGGGGAGTGGGACGTCCAAGAGGAGAGAGGGAAGAGCTTGGAGAGCAAGTTTGGTCTTATGCCTTGTTTGGTTGAAGAAGAAAGATAAAAATAGGTTTTTAGAATATAATATATTATAATTAAAAAAGTGTCATCATGACCACTTTTTAGGATGTGACTTAGCCCATCCCCCTAGTAAGTCACCTCACTCTCACATGTCACCTCATTACTTTTGGGCTCCCTACTCTGCTCCATTGCTTATCCGATTCAAGTTTCCGACCGTATTTTACCCGGAATAAATATTATATTTTATTTCCAAACTCAAATTTCCAAAAATTTCCAATATCATACAAAACATCACAAAAACACTAACCGTTTCGTTCACGATTCAAAATTAGGTTTTCTGCTCAGTAAACTTGTACCGACAGTGAAAATGCAGATCGACTTTCGTCTGAATTTTCAATCGAAAATTTTATCGTAACCCTCTACCATAAAGTAGACTATGAATATGATTTTATTTTAATCAAAAACACTTTCTAACTCTAGAATTAAAATATAATTTATATTTTAACCGGTTGAACATCATAATTAAAATTAGGCTGTTACATTACTACCCCTCTTAAAAGAAAATTCCATCCTCAGAATTTACGTACCTTAGAAAAGATGTGGATATTGTTGTTGCATATCCTCCTCGCGTTCCCAAGTAGCATCTCCAGTAGTTTCATCCCATACGTCCTTAACCAAAGGAATTTGTCTACCGCGAAGCTCCTTAATCTGTCTATCTGCGATCCTTACAGGTAAAGCCTTATGCTCTAGATTCTCCCGCAGTTGTATAGACTCAAACTTAATGACATGTGAAGGATTAGGATAATACTTTATCAACTGAGAAACATGAAAGACATCATGAAGGTTGGAAAGATTGGGTGGTAAGGCAATTTGGTAAGCTACTGGACCAATTCGTCGAAGAATCTGAAAAGGTCCAATGAATCGAGGAGTAAGTTTTATGGATTTGATAGATCTGCCAATTCCAGTTTTCTGAGTAACTCTCAAAAACACGTGATCGCCTTCCTGGAATCCTAATGGTCTCCTCCTTTTGTCACTGTAGCTCTTTTGCCTATCCTTTGCTTCCTTCATCTTTTCCCGTATCTTCCTGACTTGCTCCATAGTTTGTTGTACCACATCTGGACCCAAAACTTGGTTTTCACCAGTCTCATACCAACATAGCGGGGTCCTACACTTTCTGCCATACAAAGCCTCATATGGTGCCATTCCGATACTACTATGGAAACTATTGTTATAAGTAAATTCAATCAATGGTAAGAACTCATCCCAACTGCCAGTGTGCTCCAACACAAAGCTCTCAATAGATCCTCCAATGATTGAATTGTCCTTTCTGACTGTCCATCAATTTGAGGATGATAAGCAGAACTCATCCTCAACTTTGTTCCCAAGGTATTTTGCAATTGTCTCCAAAATCTAGATGTGAATCTAGGATCTTGGTCTGAGACAATGCTCGATGGCACACCATGCAATCTAACAATTTCTTTGATGTAAATCTGAGTCAAACTTTCCAAATTATAACTTTCACCAATAGATAAGAAGTGAGCACACTTCGTCAACCTATCAATGATAACCCAAATCGCATCATGCTTCTTAGGAGTTCGTGGTAATCCGACCACAAAATCCATAGCTATAGTATCCCATTTCTACTCTGGGATATCTAAAGATTGTAGTAATCCTGCTGGCTTCTGATGTTTAATCTTAGCTTTCTGACACACCAGACAAGATAAAACATAATCCGCTACTTCTTTCTTCATCCTTGTCCACCAAAACATTTTCTTCAAATCCTGATACATTTTTGTGGATCCAGGATAGAAACTCAACATACTCTTATGTGCCTCCTCTAAAATCATCTTCCTAAGTTCTGCATCCTCTGGCACACATATTCTATCTCTAAACCTTAACACACCATCCGTTCCTCTATTAAACTCAGAAATTTTACCTTCATCAATTCCTCTACTTACTTCTTGGAGGTATAGATCCTTAACTTGTTTATCTTTAAGATCTTTCATAAAAGCACTACTAATAGTGATCATACTTAAGAAAATCTTATTCTCAACCAATTCCATTCCTAAGTTCAAATCCCTGAACTATTCAAGCAATTCGAACTCCTTAACCATCATCGCAGACACGTGCAAGGATTTCCTGCTTAAAGCATCCGCTGCCACATTTGCCTTCCGAGGATGGTACAGTAATTCAAAATCATAATCTTTGAAAAACTCCATCCACCTTCGCTGTCTCATATTCGATTATTTTTTATCGAATAGATACTTTAAGCTCTTGTGGTCACTGAAGACATTAAACTTTGCTCCATACAAAAAGTGTCGCCATATCTTTAATGCGAATACTATTGCTGCTAACTCCAAATCATGAGTTGGATAATTTATCTCATGAATTCTCAACTATCGGGAAGCATAAGCCACAACTCTTTCCTCTTGCATCAGGACACAACCTAAACCTTGGTATGACGCATCACAGTATATGTCAAACTGTCCTAGTGGGTCTGGTAAGGTCAACACGGGTGATGTAGTCAACCTGTCCTTCAGCTTTTGAAAACTTTGTTCACACTTGTCCCTCCATACAAAAGCTATATTTTTCCTTGTTAACTGCGTCATTGGCAACGTAATCTTCGAGAATCCTTCTTTGAACCTCCGATAATATCCAGCTAGTCCTAGGAAACTCCGTACTTCACTTGCTGACTTAGGCCGTTCCCACTTAACAAATGACTCAACCTTAGCCAGATCTACGGCTATTCCTTCTTTATCAATCACATGACCTAGGAATTGTACTGCTTCAAGCCAAAACTCACACTTGGAAAATTTAGCATAAAGTTGTCTATCCTTCAAAACTCGCAACACCAATCTCAAATGTTCCTCATGCTCTTCCTGCATACGCGAATAGATAAGAATATCGTCGATGAACACAACAACAAACTTATCGAGGAATGGTCTAAAAATTCTGTTCATATAATCCATGAACACGGCTGGCGCATTAGTTACACCGAAAGGCATAACTAAATACTCATAGTGCCCGTACCTCGTCCTAAAAGCCGTCTTGGGCATATCTTCCTTTCTTACTCTGATCTGATGGTACCCATATCTTAAATCAATCTTAGAGAACACTGCTGCTCCTTTCAACTGATCCATCAAATCATCTATCCTAGGCAACGGATGCTTATTCTTAATCGTCACTTTATTCAACTTCCTGTAATCCGTGCACAACCTCACACTTCCATCCTTCTTCTTAACAAATAACACCAGAGCTCCCCACGATGAAACACTCGGTCTGATAAACTCTTTTCCTAACATGTCATCCAATTGTTCCTTCAACTCTGCCAACTCAACCGGTGACATCCAATAAGGTGCTATAGATATAGGCCCTGTCCCTGGTACAAGATCTATAGTGAATTCCACTTCTCTTTCCGGTGGCAAACCTGGAACGATTGGAGGGAAAACTTCAGGAAACTCTCTCACAATAGGCATGGAATCTATGTTGGGAGTCTCCTTAGCCTCAACTGCGAAAAGCATCACAAACTGTTGAGAGTTGGCACTCCTCGTAGAAACTCCTTCATTGGCAGATGCTACACTAAAAGGTTCAAGAAATGATAAAGTCTTGCTAGAACAATCTAGCACTACATGGTTAGCCGAAAGCCAATCCATGCCAAGAATAACATCTATCTTTTGCATAGGCAAACAGATAAGATCTACAATAAATGTCCTATTCTCAACAACGATAGGACACTGTAAACAAATAGACATAGTAGTCAAAGGATTACTGGTTGGAGTAGACACTGTGAGGGTATAAGGTAATTTGGAAACAGTTAAGTTCAAATGATCCACACACTCATGCGAAATAAAAGAACATGTAGTGCCTGAGTCAAACAACACATACGAGAGTCTACCAGCTATCAAACACATACCATGTATAAGATCAGCAGATTGAGAGGATTCAGCTCCCCTCACGGTAAACATTCTTCCAATGGCTTGAGGTTTGGCCACTTGTGGTCTTGCTGCTGGGACTCCTCTTCCAGCTACACCTCTATTGTCTCCAGTTCCTCTTCCGGCAGCTGTCGGCTGTTGCATAACCCTTTGTCCGCAATCTCGTGCCACATGACCTGGTTTCCCACAG
Organism: Sophora flavescens; assembly: GCA_030762895.1. Classification (NCBI taxonomy): domain Eukaryota; kingdom Viridiplantae; phylum Streptophyta; class Magnoliopsida; order Fabales; family Fabaceae; genus Sophora; species Sophora flavescens. The sequence continues at coordinate 135,387,231 of CM061064.1, forward strand.
TTGAAACAGCTAGGCCTATTTGTACAGTATCTAGCATAATGCGATCCTCCACATCTGAAGCAAACTAAGCCTTGCGGTTGCTTACCCGTTCTAGCCACTGGTGCTGGTGCCGGTTTTTGCCCGGGTCGAGCATATGGTCTCTGTCTCCACTGAGAACCACTTCCTCCATGCCTCTGGAAACTTGATCGGTTATGACCTCCATTCCTCAGTTGTTTCTATTCATTGGCCATCCTTAGGTCTATACTTTCAATGGCACTGCATCTCTCAACTAGTTCTGGGAAATATTGTATGTCAAGAGACACTATTGCCCTTTGCAGCTCATCTCCGAGTCCTTCCTCAAATCATCTACATTGCCAGTCCTCACTTGGAAACCTATAATAGAATTCCGAAAACTTGATCAAAGCCTCAAAACGTGATGCATACTCACCAACAAACATGTTGCCTTGTTTGAGGTTTGTGAATTCCTTTTCCTTATCGCGTCGAACCAGACACGAAAAATATTTTTCGAAAAAGCAATCAGTGAATAACTTCTACTTAATGTTCTTATCCTCAGCTTCCAACAGTCTTTTCTTTCCCTTCCACCAGAATTCCACTCCTTCGGATATGTCACTTTCTTCTCGTCGCTGCAGCGCATAGTAGCAAATATCTTTTCGATCTCTTGTATCCACCATTCTGCCTTCTCTGGGTCATACTCTCCTCGGAATTGAGGTGGTTTTCCGTTCATAAAATTAGTCAATCCTGCATCTTCAGCTGCTACTGCCCTTCTCTGATTCTTAATTTCTAGCTTCTCTTTGTTCATCTGCAACATCTCAGCATTCTACTGGATTTGCAATAGCATAGCAATAACTAGGGTTTCCATTGCACTTGGAGTTGAAGATGATTCTCCTCCATTCTCAATATTGTCGGCATTACCATTGACAGCTCCAATAATCCTTTCTGGAGTTCCGTCACCGCTGTTAGTTGGACGTCCTCTTTCGCGAGCCATGATTCTGTTAAAAGAAATCACCCCCTCTTATTAGTATGACATATAATACTACATAGACAAGTATATAAATACCACATGCCAGATTAATATTAACCTCTCACATCAGTTCGGACACACTAACCAACTTCTAAGCATAGTCAAAATCCGATGTGGATTCAACTAGACACAACCAGTAACAACATCCTAAACCTCGCAGTTCTTGATTCTGATTGGACATAACCCATAGTTTGTTTTAGAACCAAACTGCTCTGATACCAAAATAAGACACCCTGTTGTGCCCCGTTGTGTTATTAGATTAAATCCTTATTAATTAATTTCTTAATCGCACGCTTAACGTGAAAATACGTAAAAATTAAAACTTAACTTATCCAACTTCATATAGAATGGCATATCATAATATAAGTATATTATGCATATTACAAAACACTGTTGAGGATATCCTATCAGTAGGATCCCTCACAAGCATATACTTAGACAAAGTGTTAAACAACGGAAAACATATTAAAAATGTTTCGCAAGACGCACTGACCATAACTAACTAGACCCTAATCACGATGGGTCACAGCTCGTCCTCCGGCATCGGGTTCGTAGGGAGTAACATTCAACTCCTCCTGGTTAGGCTCATCAACAGGGTCTTCTCGTACGATTCCACAAGGATATAAAATACAACATACAGAAATATATAGGGGATAAGAAATAGTTCTATCATCAAAAAGCGGAAAAGGGTCATAGTAAATTATACAGTAATTGTCATAAACAAAACAACACACATAACTAACAGATGATCCTCAAGGTAATATATCATCTTCTATCCCCAATCTCATGCTACTCAAAGACACCATAGATGTACACCTATTTCCTAAGGTGGAAGTGGTCTCGCGAGAACTCTTGATTTTACGTCTATTACATTAACAATACACGGTGATTTATATTACCAATACACAGAAGTGTATTACGTGATTATATTACCAATACACAAGTGTTTTACGTGTATTATATTACCAATACACGGTGCATTATTTTACCAATACACAAATGTCCTTACGTATTATATTACCAATACACTTTTGTCATGTGTATTATATTACCAATACACTTTTCTCCTTGTGTATTATATTACCAATACAAGGTTGTGGACAACAACACCCATACTTGAATCTCACCAACCCGTTTGAACAACATCCTAGTGCCTTAACCTTCCATTAGAACTTGACACATATTCTATGCCATAACACCTCTTTAACATACATCATATAGGTTAGGCACTTCTAAATCATTATTATCATCACACCCAAAACAATCATCTCTTAGACAACATATATATCTTTGCTTAAAAACCACTAAGCATAATAATACAAACCAGGCAAATAATGCATAACATAATATCAATCAAAATATTCCCATATCACCAACGTAGCACAAAATCAATTCAATAAAGGTAATAAATCAAATCAACCATCAACAATATAAAATCAACCTAATATCGATAAACCTACAATACCCGAATCACCATTGGTTTTTCAGAAAAGGTTTCCAATGTGATTTTGATCTTGTTGATTACTCGACTACTAGTAGGGTTTAGGCAACCCTACACAATTATTATATAATCTACTACTTATCCATTCCGACGATAGGTTGGTTATTTCCCCCACCTGGGTTATCACCGAACTCCCAAACTCGAAGCTCCTCGTTGTCACACCACAAAGTACTAACTCCACCTTCAACCAATCAACATAATAACCAATAAATAAAACAAACTCATCTATGTTCTCTTTAGGCTAGGTTTGGCCATTTAATTCAAATTAGAGTTAGGATTCTTTTGTCAACATAAGCCTTCGGATACTTATCACTTAGGTTCTAGGTAACTTAGATAAATTGCTATAACTTGAAGATATGGAATAAAAATCATCCAACCACTTAGGGTAGGTTTCGGCCTTGTATTACAACGTAGGCTAGAAATCTTTAAACTTTTCAATCTCTTAGACTTAGAATCCAAATGTATTAAGGAGCTTAAGTCCATGATTATATTGGAAAATGAAAACAAAACATCCTAGGTTCACAACCATCATAGGTTCGGCCATCATAGGATAAATAGGATAAAAATATTTAAACTTTCCAATCTCTTAGACTTAGCATCCAAATGTATTAAGGAGCTCAAGTCCATGATCATTTGATAAAATGAAAAACAAAGTATCCTAGGTTGATAACCTTCTATGTTCGGCCTTCATATGATTTATAGGCTAGAAATCTCTAAATTCTCCATTCTCTTAGACTTAGCTCCCAAATATCTTATGAAGCTCAAGTCCATGATCATTTTGGAAAACAATGGAAACTTAAACATTCCAATCTCATAGACTTAACATCCAAATATATTATGGAGCTCAAGTCCATGATCATTTTGGAAAATAAGAAATAACACATCCTAGGTTCAATAACATAGAATAAACAAGTTAGAAATCCCTAAACTTTCCAATCTCTTAGACTTAGCATCCTTCTATATTAAGGAGCCTTAGTCTATGATCATTTTGGAAAATGAAACTCAAACATCCTTGCTCTAAAACATTTAAGTTTCGGCCTACATAGGATAACGAGGAAAAATATTCTTTGTTTGATAATAACTCTTAGGTTTAGAATCACAAGGTATTAAGAGTTCTAAATCCATGATCATACTTGGAAAGTTGAAACATAGTATCCTAGGCTTACTTATACATATTTTCCGTCATCATAGGTAAAAAAGCTATCAAACCTTTCAAGATTTATCGATTTAAGATCAAGGAATAGTTAGAAACTCAATGTAACACCCGGGTGCCGACGAGGGCTGCGAGTGGTCGCCGGTGCAAGAAGGCACGGACAAGGAGCGGCTCCTGGCAGGCTTCTAGGCGGAGGGACACATGAATGAACCGATTACACACCCGAATGAGAGGGATCCTGAGATTGTGTAGGTATGGGACTATACAGTTGAGGAAGGCTTATATGAATTGATTGGTACTACCTACACTAACAAGATGCATCTTATTTTCGGTAGCCCATCACTTAAGAACTCCACAGTTAAGCGATCTTGACTTGGAGCAATTCTGGGATGGGTGACCTCCTGGGAAGTTTTCCCGGGAAACGTGTGAGTGAGGACAAAGCACGCTGAAAAGACCCGTGTTGGTGTGTGGGAACAATCGTCAATCCATAAAGCAGCCGGGGATGTTATACTCAAACACATGATCATATTCAAAAAGTTGAAGCAAAAACCTCCTTGGTCACATATGCTTAGCATTCGGCCTCATAGGTAGAGGTTTTTTATTTTACAGAAACTCTTAGTATGTGAAAATATAAGTTAACACAAGACTATAGAAAGTGGTTTCAACTCAAAAGGAGTTTTCTACTATTTTAGAGAGATGGTACTTGCAAAAAGATGAAACTTGCAAAAAGATTCATATGAGAGAATTACCCTGAGAAAGTGAAGATGTAGGAAAGTGATGAACAGAAAATGAAATGGGTATTTATAGAGGGAGGGGGGAGTGGGACGTCCAAGAGGAGAGAGGGAAGAGCTTGGAGAGCAAGTTTGGTCTTATGCCTTGTTTGGTTGAAGAGGAAAGAGAAAAATAGGTTTTTAGAATATAATATGTTATAATTAAAAAAGTGTCATCATGACCACTTTTTAGGATGTGACTTAGGCCATCCCCCTAGTAAGTCACCTCACTCTCACATGTCACCTCATCACTTTTGTGCTCCCTACTCTGCTCCACTACGTATCCGGTTCAAGTTTCCGATCGTATTTCACCCGAAATAAATATTATATTTTATTTCCAAACTCGAATTTTAGAAAATTTCCAATATCATACAAAACATCACAAAAACAATAACCGTTTCATTCACGGTTCAAAAATAGGTTTTCTACTCAGTAAACTTGTACTGGCAGTGAAAATGCAGACCGGCTTTCATCTGAATTTTCAACTGAAAATTTTACCGTAACTCTCTACCATAAAGTAGACTATGAATATGATTTTATTTTAATCAAAAACACTTTCTAACTCTCAAATTAAAATATAATTAATTATATATTAACCGGTTGAACAACATAATTAAAATCAGGCTGTTACAGACTTCTCTAAAGCGCACACAACCCAAAGGAAACATCCTAAGCTGGTCATTCTAATAGACACCTGTTGGAAAGAACTCAGTAGTTCTTACCATTAGAATAATCACCCACCTCTTCAAAGATCAGGATTAATATCCCCGAGTGAGGTCAGGAGGTTCTCGGCACCGCCTGTCCTAGTGTACCAAGGTACAACAACAAAGAACCAGGAAAACTTGATATATTGTAAGGGTGAGATACCAATATATGGATAATCATGATAACAACATACTTGCAACACATAACATCAGATATAACATATATCATACATACATGGCATAAAATATTCAAATAAAACATAACATCACACAATTCATCGTAGTTTTTGATAACACATGCATCTTTAAAGTTCAACATGTAATGGAAATCTCTAGAGAATTCAACTTTGTTTAAAAATGAGCTGATCAGGCTCGATTGCCAATAAGGCACAACATGATTTTCCAAAGCACTGTCCAAAACTCCTGGCACAGTGATCAACGTGTGTGGATGTCCATAGCAAGCTGTCCAGCACAAGGCACAGTAACCCAGGTGTGACACCCTAAAACCCGGCATCACATGGTTACCCGTTTGCGGAAAAGAAACTTATTTAAAACGCTGGCCGCCTTCGGAAAAATACCCTTTTATATAAGGTTACTGAAAAAGGGTACTTATTTTTTTTATATAGTAAGAGGTAGTTAAGGAAAGGTGATGAACACTCACAACATGAAAATAAACATCATACATATAGATATAACTATCCAACTTGGGACCTTAGGTTTGATTACAAGACAGGCCTTGTCGAACTGGCCAACATACACTGATACAGATACTGAAGAAATAGGTAAAGAGATAACATCAACTGGGAATAGGGAATTGGGCACAAGACTCAAAAGATGGCTCTAAAAGCCTAGGGACTATCGGGACAACTCCAAAAACCAACAAACGATCTACCCATGCCTCCTGCATGCAGAGTGACCATAGATGCTACCATCGTATATAGTCCAATTCCCGCCGACCCAGCGTGATCAAATACCTCGCTCCTCGAGCTTGTCAGTGTCAAGGGAACGTCCGAATCCATCTAAGAGCACGCGCATTCCCGATACAAGAAGAAAAGAACAGAACATACAGTGTGCAAGAGTGAGATACCGTCATAAGATATATCCCACAACAACCATATACATGATACATACATCACATAATCATATAAGCAGTTAAATCATGCATATACATAGTATAACAGTGTTATAGCAAAGGGTCTCAAACCCGCATAGTCAACCTTTGAAAATATGCATGGCACTTCAATATCAGGCTCTAACTTAATCTCATGAGATATCAACACCGTTTTCCACTGGTGAAGAATTAGAGTTGGTCAATCTCTAGCCCATCGGGAAGCTGCCTCCATACCCTCACGCATTTAAGGTCTCAGGACGAGCAACGTCACATGTGCCTCTGAACTCGGTTTACATGGACAGACTCCCAGATACCACCTTGTATCTGATATATAAGAAAGCACGTCTTCTTGGGGAAATGCACATGAGAAAATATTTTGTTTAAATGGTTTTCTTTGTGTTCATTCTTTTTCACTGTCGCAGCTCAAAGCTAACGACTTAATTATCATTTCCCCATCACTTGAAAACTTAGAAGAAAAGGATACACAGTCCGAATGCTCAATCACAACTCCCAAGATCGATGCTGTAGTCAAGGGTTGTGGTCGTAGAAAACAACATTCACCTTTAACAATGTTCATCACAACGTGGTTAGGACACACAGTCCACAACAACGTGATTAGGACACACAGTCCACCACAACGAAATCAAACACACTGTCCTCAATTTCGAGAATTGGACCCTCAGTCCAGAACATCATGAATAGGACTCATGGCCCCGAATTAACACTGATCCAAGATCACGTGCATATAACTGAATACTAGAGGCGACGTCTCGCGTACTAGATTATCTTTCTTAAGTACTTTTTTTTCGTTCAGTGAAAATCAAATTCAAAACCAAATCCTCGATACCCTATCCAGGCTATCGGAAAGTTTCTAAAACATTAAGGAGAAAACCTTTTCTTTGAAAATCTTTTGTAAAACATCTTTGAAATACTTTTATCTTTGAAAATCCCCAATAGGATATTTCCAAATAATCTTGAAGTTTTCACTTGAAGACACATAGTTCGAAAAGGATTTTTCTCTTGTATAACAATAGTTCACCAAAACCATTTCAACATTTAAAACAAGTACTTTAAGTTAATGAGCTTTTGGAAAAGAACACCAATCCCTTCATCTTCAAAGCTTATTAAGGTTTTTAATCCTTATAACAGTTGAGCACAGACGCAAGTCTGGCTTAGCAAAATTTCAATCAACAGCAGCATATATTATCAGTTCATTGCTAATATCACAGTTGAAAGCAGTTCATCACATATATGCATTATAACATTTAGAGCAAGTACAGATCAACATCAGATAATAGCATAACAATTCAAGTACATTAGATAACCAAGTAAGCTCAATCAACATATAAATATCCAGTTAAACACCTACACACATGCATACAGTTATTGAATATCTTTAGGAAATCCCCTCTTACCTCAGGAAGGTAAGAGAATGCGAGAAAATAGATGGTTTCACGAACGTTCTTCAAAGTCGGTTAGGATGAAAGTCTAGGTTTTAAGACACAAGGTTCAAAGGATTAGAACTCAACCAAGAACTTAGGGCTAGAATTTTCCAAAACACATTCAACTTAGGGATTTATGATCCTTAAGCGCTAGGAGTTTAAAACAAGATTACTTTAAACAAAGTTGAACCAAAAATCCAACCAAGTTACACTTGATGGAGATTCGGCCTTGACCAATAAGATAGGCTAGGAACATTTAAACTTTCCAATCTCTTAGACCTTTTAGCATCCAATAACTTATGGAGCTCAAGTCTATGATCATCGTGAAAGCAACATAGGACTTTAAATAACAAATCACATAAAGTAAGAACAACATAAGCCTATAAGTAATTAAATCATAATGACATAAGTAAATGAATCATAAATGACATAAACATAAATGACATAAAAGTAAATGACATAAAGTAAATGGCATAAATATAAATGACATAAAAGTAAATAAAGTAAATGGCATAAATATAAATGACATAAAAGTAAATGACATAATGTAAATGACATAAGGTAAATGGCATAAATATAAATGACATAGAATAAAGGACATGAAAATAATGAAAAAAAGAGAGTAAAATCTTTAAAGTTTCCAATCACTTAGACATAGCAAATTTTAACATAAAGGAGCCTTGGTCCATGATCATTTTGGAATACAAATCTTTAAACTTTCCAATCACTTAGAAATAGCATCCTTTAACATAAAGGAGCCTTGGTCCATGATCATTTTGGAAATGAAATCTTAACTACAAACTCATACTTGTAAAAGTTGAAACAAGATCCATCAAACCATATACATGGTTTCGGCCTCATTAGAAAGAAGAGGTTAGGAAACTTTGTTTTACACAACCTTTTAGTATGTTAAACTACAAGTAAATACAAGACCATAGAAATTGGTTTCAACTCCAAAGGAGTTTTCTACCATTTTTGAGAGATTTTTGAAGATAAAAGCTCATATATGACCTAAAGAAGAAACTTTAGAAAAAGATGAAGTTTTTAAAGAAACGATTACATGAGAGTATTATCCTAAGCAAGAGGAACAACTTTGATGAAGAACACTTAGTGAAAAGAAGAAGAAAAACTAGAGCTTTGGAAGCTTGAAGTTAAGAAAAAGATGAAAGCTTAAGAGTTTTAATGGAGTAGGAGAAAGGAAAGTGATGAAGTGAAGATGAAGAGTGGTATTTATAGAGGAAAGGGGTAGGGTGCACGGCCTAGAGGAGAGGGAACAAGGCTTGGAGAGGAAGTTTTGGTTTAAGGCATTGTTTGGATCATTTAAGGAAGGTTTAATGGGTTTTTGGAATAAAATAGATTATAATTTGAAAAAGCAATCATGATTACTTTAAAGTGTGTCATAAGCATTTAATTAGGCATCCCATCAAGCCTTCTCTCATCCTTTAGGGTTCCTTTAACTGCTTAAATACGTAACCGGTTGCACATCCGATCGTATTTTCTGAGGGTTTCGTCCGGATGAAATATTATATTTTATTTCCGGACAACAAAATTCGAAAATTTACCAAACCCACACAAAACATCATAAAAACACTAACCGTCTCGTTCACGAATTAAAATTTTGTCTCTAGCTCAGTAAACTTGTACTGGCAGTGAGAACCCAGACCGGTTTTCGTCTGAATTTTCGATTGAAAATTTTACTGTGACTTCATACGGTAAAACAACACAAGAAAATGATTTTATTTTAAATAAAATCATCCTCTAAATTTTATCAAAATAAATACATTAAAGCATGTATTTACTGATAAAGAAGCATACGAAAAACAGGGTGTTACAACTCTACCCCTCTAAAAAGAATTTAGTCCTCGAAATTACATACCTTGAAATAAATCAGGGTACTGTAACTTCATCATGTCCTCAGCTTCCCACGTTGCTTCTCCGGTTGTCTCATTCCAAATGACTTTGACCAAAGGAATTTGCTTACCTCTGAGCTGCTTTGTCATCCTATCCGTGATTCGTGCCGGCGAAGTCACAAAGGACAGGTTCTCTTTTAACTGTACTTTATCAGGCTTTATGATATGTGATGGATCAGGAATGTATTTTCTCAACTGAGAGACATGAAAAACATCATGGATATTGGAAAGAAAGGGTGATAAAGATATTTTATAAGCTACTGGACCTACACGACGAAGAATTTGGTAGGGTCCAATGAACTTGGGTGTAAGCTTTCTGGACTTTAGTACTCTGCCAATCCCAGTCGTTGGCGTGACGCTTAAGAATACATGTTCGCCTTCCTCAAACTCTAGAGGTCGTCGTCTCTTGTCCGCATAGCTCTTCTGTCGGCTCTGAGTTGTCCTCATTTTCTCCTGGATCACCTTCACCTTTTCTGTTGTTTGTTTCACGAAGTCTGGACCCAACAGCAAACTCTCACCATCATGGTACCAACACATAGGCGTCCAACATCGTCGACCATACAGGGCTTCATAAGGTGCCATTCAATTGCTTGAATGGAAACTATTATTGTTGGTGAATTCTATCAACGGTAGGGACTCGTCCCAACCCCCGACATCCTCCAAAACACAAGCTCTCAGCAAGTCCTCTAGTGACTGGATTGTCCTTTCCGTTTGTCCATCCGTCTGCGGATGATATGCGGAACTCAATTTGAGTTTTGTTCCAAGTAATTTTTGCAAACTCTGCCAAAACCTCGATGTAAATCGTGGGTCTCAGTTTGAAACAATGCTTGAAGGCACACCATGCAGTCTATAATCTCTCCGATGTACAGTTGGGTTAACTTCTCCATAGAGTATCTCATATTGATTGGCAAAAAGTGAGCTGACTTAGTCAGTCGGTCCACTATTACCCATATAGCCTCATACCCCTTCTTAGTCCTTGGTAAACTGGTCACGGAATCCATTGAGATCCCATCCCATTTCCATTCTGGAATATCTAAAGACTGTAACATTCCTGCTAGTCTCTGGTGTTCTACTTTAGCTTTCTGGCATACCAAACAAGAAGCGATGTATTCCATTACATATCTCTTAATCCCATACCACGAATACGACTTCCTAAGATCTTGATACATCTTCGTGGCCCCTGGGTGCATACTCAACCTACTCTTATGAGCCTCTTCTAAAATCAGCTTCCTCAGCTCAGCATCACCAGGTACACAGATTCTCTCGCCAAACCTCAAGATTCCATCTGTTCCTTCTCTAAATTCTGACAGAGTTCCTTGACGTACCAAGTCTCTTTCTGTCTGTAGATACTGATCAGTCTCTTGCTTCTCCTTTATCTGCTCCATTAATCCATTTGACACGGTGGTCCTGTTCAGACACAGTTTCCTGGTGTACTCTCAACTAACAAACTTAGATCTCGGAATTGTTCCAGCAGTTCATGCTCTTTAACCATCATCACTGATGCGTGAATTGTCTTCCTGCTCAAGGCATCAGCCACTACATTCGCCTTTCCAGGGTGATACTGTAGTTGAAAGTCATAATCCTTCAGGAATTCTAACCAACGTCTCTGACGCATATTCAACTCCTTCTGATTAAACAGGTACTTCAAGATCTTATGGTCACTGAAAACATTAAAAGTAGCCCCGTACAAGTAATGTCTCCAGATTTTTAAAGCAAAGACCACAACAGCCCGTTCTAAATCGTGCGTCGGATAGTTCCTCTCATGAATCTTCAACTGCCTCGAAGAATAAGCTACAACTTTCCGATTTTGCATCAGCACACAACCCAAACCTTGATGCGAAGCATCACAGTAAACCTCAAAAGATTCCTTGGGATCAGGTAGGATCAATACCGGTGAGGTTGTCAACCTTCTTTTCAGCTCTTGGAAGCTTCTCTCACAGGCTTCTGTCCACACGAATGCTTGGTCCTCACGCGTCAACTGGGTGAGAGGTCCTACAATCTTGGAAAATCCTTCAATGAACCTCCGGTAGTAGCCAGCCAAACCCACAAAACTACGGATTTCTGTTGCCGTTGTCGGCCTTTCCAATTCCAAAACAGCTTCGACCTTTGTCGGATCCACAGCGATTCCTTCGCGGGATATTACGTGCCTTAAGAATTGAACTTGATCCAACCAAAACTCACACTTCTCTAGTTTCGCATAGAGTTGTTTCTCTTTCAGGATCTGAAGAACAATGCTAAGATGTTCAGCATGAGTCTCCTTGTCCGTAGAATATATCATAATGTCATCAATGAAGACGACTACGAACTGATCCAAAAAGGGACGAAAGATCCTATTCATATAGTCCATGAATATAGCAGGTGTATTCGTCACTCCAAACGGCATCACCAAATACTCATAATGCCCATAGCGTGTTCGAAACGTTGTTTTAGGAACATCTTCTACTTTTACTCGTATCTGGTGGTATCCTGACCGCAGATCTATCTTTGAAAACACTGTCGCGCCACGTAACTGATCTATCAGATCATCTATCCTTGGAAGAGGATATCTGTTTTTAATCGTGACTTTGTTTAATTGAAGAAAGTCCACACACAGCCTAGTCGTTCCATCTTTCTTCTTTACTAGCAGGACTGGAGCTCCCCACGGTGACACACTAGGTCGTATAAACTCTTTCCTCATCAGCTCCTCAAGTTGGTCCTTCAAGGTTTCTAACTCTGATGGCGACATGCGATATGGTGCCATGGATATTGGTCCGGTGCCTGGAGTCAGATCAATCGCGAACTCGATCTCCCGAACAAGTGGCAATCCAGGTACATCCTCAGGGAAAACCTCCGGAAACCCTCGAACGACAGGTACGGATTCCAAGTCAAACTCGTTCTCGACGTCCAAGGAAAACAACAACATGTAACCTTGAGCTCCTTCTTTTAAAGAAGCTCTTACCTGACTAGCAGATAAAAATCCAGAAATCTCCTCCCTAAAGATTAAGGTTTTTTGAGCACAATCTATTAGGATATGGTTGAAAGATAACCAATCCATGCCTAAGATTACATCTAACTATACTAAAGACAAACAGATCAAGTCTACAAGGAAATGTCTATTCTGAACGATGATAGGATAGTTTAAGCAAACAGAATTAACAGTCACAGGTTCAGCAGTTGGGGTAGAAACAATCAGGTTATATGGCAAGGAAGAAACATGCAAGTTTAGAATTTTCACACGATCCATCGAAATAAAAGAATGAGTTGCGCCTGAATCAAAAAGTACAGACAAAAGATTACCAGCAATGTCGCACTTACCTTGCACAAGATCATCGGAGTTCGATGCCTCAGCACCACTCATGGTATACACTCTTCCCCTAACGGTTGGCTTGTTTACTTTGGCATGGTTTACAGAATGCTCTCTCTTTGGTGCACGACACTCCTTTGCCAAGTGTCCCACGCGGTCACAGTTGTTACACTTGTAATCCTTCTTCGGGCAAGCATTTGCCAGGTGGCTCGGATCTCCACACCTGAAACATCTCCTTTCTTGGTATTGATCGGTTTTTCTCTGGCCTCCACTTCCTGTCCCCGAAACACTGGGACGAGCTTGTTGTTTCTGGTTGTAGCTAGATGCCTGGTGATACGGCTTCCTCTGGTTCTGCTTCCATTTTGAATTCTGGCCTTGATTCTGGCTCTTAGGACGAACAGGTCCTCCCGCGCTTCCCTTGTTATCCCTTCCTATGCGCATCATCTCAATATTCCGGCACTTCTCCACTAGTGCTTGGAAGTTCCTGATCTCCAACGGCAATACCGATTCCTTAATCTCAAAGCGTAGACCGGCTTCAAACTGCTTACACTTCCATTCCTCACTGGGATTGTCTTGAAAGAAATGGAAATACTTGGCAAGGGATTCAAACCTCGCCGCATACTCCCCTACTGTCAGGTCCCGCTGACTCAGCCTCATGAACTCCTGCTCCTTCTCTTTCCTGGCACTTTGAGGAAAGTATTGTCTAGAAACTTGCCACAAAATACTCCCCAGGTGATCGCCTGGTGCTCAGCCTCCAACAACTGCCTGGTGCCCTTCCACCGATTTCGGCAAGACGCCACTAGCTGGAACACGGAATAGGGTACCTTAGATTCCTCTGGAGTGTGTACCAGATCGAAGATCTTCTCTAGCTCCTGAATCCAAAGATCAGCCTTTACTGGATCCACGTCTCCATCAAACTGCGATGGATTCTAACGTCGGAAAGCATCCAGATGCCTTCCTTCTGCAGCTTGTTCTGCCCTCTGTTGCTCCTATTGGTTCTGGGCAGCAGCATTAGCTGTGAAGAGCTATGGCAGCAGACACGTCAGCTAGTGCTTGGGCAACAAAATCCATTCCTCCGTAGCCTCGTCCACGTCCACGAGCACCTCTCTGGTTCATACTGACCTATACCACACAAGCAGTCAAATAATAGCCAGAAAAGGGATGTGAACCACGGTTTATCACACATTACCTCAAGGAGGTAATTCAAACAACATCCAGTCAGAGAAAAACACAACTTCGACACAACAGACCTAAACCCAAACATCCTCGAAAGACTCGACTAGCTCTGATACCAACTAATGTGACACCCTAAAACCCGGCATCACATGCTTACCCGTTTGCAGAAAAGAAACTTATTTAAAACGCTGGCCGCCTTCGGAAAAATACCCTTTTATATAAGGTTACTGAAAAAGGGTACTTATTTTTTTTATATAGTAAGAGGTAGTTAAGGAAAGGTGATGAACACTCAGAACATGAAAAAAAACATCATACATATAGATATAACTCTCCAACTTGGGACCTTAGGTTTGATTACAAGACAGGCCTTGTCGAACTGGCCAACATACACTGATACAGATACTGAAGAAATAGGTAAAGAGATAACATCAACTGGGAATAGGGAATTGGGCACAAGACTCAAAAGATGGCTCTAAAAGCCTAGGGACTATCGGGACAACTCCAAAAGCCAACAAACGATCTACCCATGCCTCCTGCATGCAGAGTGACCATAGATGCTACCCTCGTATATAGTCCAATTCCCGCCGACCCAGCGTGATCAAATACCTCGATCCTCGAGCTCGTTAATGTCAAGGGAACGTCCGAATCCATCTAAGAGCACGCGCATTCCCGATACAAGAAGAAAAGAACAGAACATACAGTGTGCAATAGTGAGATACCGTCATAAGATTATCCCACAAAAACCATATACATGATACATACATCACATAATCATATAAGTGGTTAAATCATGCATATACATAGTATAACAGTGTTATAGCAAAGGGTCTCAAACCCGCACAATCAACCTTTGAAAATATGCATGGCACTTCAATATCAGGCTCTAACTTAATCTCATGAGATATCAACACCGTTTTCCACTGGAGAAGAATTAGAGTTGGTCAATCTCTAGCCCACCGGACAGTTGCCTCCATACCCTCATGCATTTAAGGTCTCAGGACGAGCAACGTCACATGTTCCTATGAACTCGGTTTACATGGACAGACTCCCAGATACCACCTTGTATCTGATATATAAGAAAGCACGTCTTCTTGGGGAAATGCACATGAGAAAATATTTTATTTAAAAGGTTTTCTTTGTGTTCATTCTTTTTCACTATCGCAGCTCAAAGCTAACGACTTAATCATCATTTCCCCATCACTTGAAAACTTAGAAGCATAGGACACACAGTCCGAATGCTCAATCACAACGCCCAAGACCGATGCTGCAGTCAAGGGTTGTGGTCGTAGAAAAGAACATTCACCTTTAACAATGTTCATCACAACGTGGTTAGGACACATAGTCCACAACAACGTGATTAGGACACACAGTCCACAACAACGTGATTAGGACACACAGTCCACCACAACAAAATCAGAACGCACTGTCCTCAATTTCGAGAATTGGACCCTCAGTCCAGAACATCATGAAAAGGACTCATGCCCCCGAATTAACACTGATCCAAGATCACGTGCATATAACTGAATACTAGAGGCGACGTCTCGCGTACTAGATTCTCTTTCTTAAGTACTTGTTTTTCGTTCAGTGAAAATCAAATTCAAAACCGAATCCTCGATACCCTATCCAGGCTATCGGAAAGTTTCTAAAACATTTAGGAGAAAACCTTTTCTTTGAAAATCTTTTGTAAAACATCTTTGAAATACTTTTATCTTTGAAAATCCCCAATAGGATATTGCCAAATAATCTTGAAGTTTTCACTTGAAGACACATAGTTCGAAAAGGATTTTACTCTTGTATAACAACAGTTCACCAAAACCATTTCAACATTTAAAACAAGTACTTTAAGTTAATGAGCTTTTGGAAAAGAACACCAATCCCTTCATCTTCAAAGCTTATTAAGGTTTTTAATCCTTATAACAGTTGAGCACAGACGCAAGTCTGGCTTAGCAAACTTTCAATCAACAGCAGTATATAATATCAGTTCAATGATAATATCACAGTTGAAAGCAGTTCAGTACAGATATGCATTATAACATTTAGATCAAGTACAGTTCAACATCAGATAATAGCATAACAGTTCAAGTACATTAGATAACAAAGTAAGCTCAATCAACATATAAATATCCAGTTAAACACCTACACACATGCATACAGTTATTGAATATCTTTAGGAAACCCCCTCTTACCTCAGGAAGGTAAGAGAATGCAAGAAAATAGACGGTTTCACGAACGTTCTTCAAAGTCGGTTAGGATGCAAGTCTAGGTTTTAAGACACAAGGTTCAAAGGATTAGAACTCAACCAAGAACTTAGGGCTAGAAGTTTCCAAAACACATGCAACTTAGGGATTTATGATCCTGAAGCGCTAGGAGTTTAAAACAAGATTACTTTAAACAAAGTTGAACCAAAAATCCCACCAAGTTACACTTGATGGAGATTCGGCCTTGACCAATAAGATAGGCTGGGAACATTTAAACTTTCCAATCTGTTAGACCTTTTAGCATCCAATAACTTATGGAGCTCAAGTCTATGATCATCTTGAAAGCAACATAGGACTTTAAATAACAAAGCACATAAAGTAAGAACAACATAAGCCTATAAGTAATTAAAGCAAAATGACATAAGTAAATGAATCATAAATGACATAAACATAAATGACATAAAAGTAAATGACATAATGTAAATGACATAAAGTAAATGACATAAATATAAATGACATAAAAGTAAATGACATAAAGTAAATGGCATAAATATAAATGACATAAAAGTAAATGACATAATGTAAATGACATAAAGTAAATGGCATAAATATAAATGACATAGAATAAAGGACATGAATATAATGAAAAAAAGAGAGTAAAATCTTTAAAATTTCCAATCACTTAGACATAGCATCCTTTAACATAAAGGAGCCTTGGTCCATGATCATTTTGGAAATGAAATCTTAATTACAAACTCATACTTGTAAAAGTTGAAACAAGATCCATCAAACCATATACATGGTTTCAGCCTCATTAGAAAGAAGAGGTTAGGAAACTTTGTTTTACACAACCTTTTAGTATGTTAAACTACAAGTAAATACAAGACAATAGAAATTGGTTTCAACTCAAAAGGAGTTTTCTACCATTTTTGAGAGATTTTTGAAGATAAAAGCTCCTACATGATATAAAGAAGAAACTTTAGAAAAAGATGAAGTTTTTAAAGAAACGATTACATGAGAGTATTATCCTAAGCAAGAGGAACAACTTTGATGAAGAACACTTAGTGAAAAGAAGAAGAAAAACTAGAGCTTTGGAAGCTTGAAGTTAAGAAAAAGATGAAAGCTTAAGAGTTTTAATGGAGTAGGAGAAAGGAAAGTGATGAAGTGAAGATGAAGAGTGGTATTTATAGAGGAAAGGGGTAGGGTGCACGGCCTAGAGGAGAGGGAACAAGGCTTGGAGAGGAAGTTTTGGTTTAAGGCATTGTTTGGATCATTTAAGGAAGGTTTAATGGGTTTTTGGAATAAAATAGATTATAATTTGAAAAAGCAATCATGATTACTTTAAAGTGTGTCATAAGCATTTAATTAGGCATCCCATCAAGCCTTCTCTCATCCTTTAGGGTTCCTTTAACTGCTTAAATACGTAACCGGTTGCACATCCGATCGTATTTTCTGAGGGTTTCGTCCGGATGAAATATTATATTTTATTCCCGGACAACAAAATTCGAAAATTTACCAAACCCACACAAAACATCATAAAAACACTAACCGTCTCGTTCACGAATTAAAATTTTGTCTCTAGCTCAGTAAACTTGTACTGGCAGTGAGAACCCAGACCGGTTTTCGTCTGAATTTTCGATTGAAAATTTTACTGTGACTTCATACGGTAAAACAACACAAGAAAATGATTTTATTTTAAATAAAATCATCCTCTAAATTTTATCAAAATAAATACATTAAAGCATGTATTTACTGATAAAGAAGCATACGAAAAACAGGGTGTTACACCAGGCGTATTGACTTCATTGCCCATCAAGGCACAATGAAACAACTTAGCATGAGATACCTGACCCTTCAAGGTATTCATACAAAACAACGTGGGTACGTCTGTCAAAAATGAATGCATGAGAAAAATCATTTTTATTTTCAGCTTTTCTTTGTGCTTTGTTTTTTCCTTTGTCGAGGCTCAAGGCTCACAACCTTCCAAGGTTTTCAACGTCTTAAAACTTTTATTATCAACACAGGACCTTAAGTCCGAGTGTTTAATCACAGCAGTCCTAGACCTGTGCACTAGTCTAGAACTTTGTGGTCGTGGAAAACAACTTTCACCTTTTTATCACTTTCACCATGTTTCAATTCAACGTGTATAGGACAACAGTCCATAGCAATGTAGCACAGATTATAAATCATCGTGCTTTTAAAACACTAGTATTCCGACGTCTCGGTTACTAGGTTCAACTTTTCAACTTTTCAACTTTTTCTCTCGATGAAAAACAATAATCCGTAAACAAAACTTCTGTAACTTATCCAAGTTATCGGATATTTTATTTTGAAAGAAAACCTTCTAAAAGATATTTTTCCTTTGAAATTCATTTTGAAAACCTTTAGTTACAGAAATTTCTCTCTTCTTTAGAAATCCTTATTTACTTTGGAAAAGGTCTATCATAAGAAAATGTTGAAAACGTTTTGAGTAAAACTCTTTCTAAAACACTGAGAACTAAAATTTCTCCAAAAGAACTTGGAATTTAACTTATTTTCCTCTATTGTTTTTCATCACAAAATAGTCTTTAAAAAAAACCAAGTTTCTCATAGAACAACATCTTTAAAATTTTTTCAAGAATAAATTTCTCTTATCAACATGCTACTTAAAATTTAAAACCTTTGTTTTGTGGTTTTCCACATAAGTCTTTTAAGGCTTTTATCTTTAATAGTTGAGCTCTAACCAAGGTTAGGCTTCTATGCAACAACCAACACAACTTTCAGTAACTTACAACATAAGTAACATAATATGTTCAAGCATATATTTCAATTCAACACTTCATCAAAGTCATATAAATGCAAGTAATTCCAAAACAACCACTTAAACAACAACTTCAGCACAACTTCATAGACTTAACAGACAATCATATAGCAATCTGACCTTTCTCACACATGTAGCAACAACATCAAGATAGCCAAAAAATTCAAACATACAAGCATCTAGTTACCACAATTGTAACATCCCTCAGGATTTCTCTCCTTACCTAATTCGACGGATAGTCTTTGTTTCCGTGTTGCCTAGAGCAAACTTCCTTTTTGCCCACCGTGTGCCGCAAGTCTACGAATTAAGAGAATGACTTAAATTAAAATAACAAAGTCACCTTATCTTTCTATGTATAAATTTTGGGCCATGGCTAAAAAATTGAGGTTAGAGATGTCCAATCTTTTAAAAATTCTTGGATTACATTTGATCCAAGACTTACTTTTATGTATACATATACTTAAATTCCATATTTTTTAGATTTTTAAATTAATAACTAGTTTATAGTCCATTTCATGCCAAAAATCATTACTTGATCGTGATAAAAGACATTATTTTTAAAATCATATTTTTCAGTCAAAATTTTGGGTGAACTCTTCTATAAAATCATTTTCAGAACAACGGTGAGTTTAAATTGTGAATGATCATTCAAATGACCTTGAAAATCGTTGCAAATTTATTTGAAGGTACCCAACTCACATATAAACATAATATAGTTGATCCCATGCCAAAATTCGAAGGCATTAATTTATTAAAAATCCCACACATCCTCTATTTGTACAGGATTTTCCAGAAATCCGAGTTCACCAACATGTAACTTTATTAAATTGTTCCTCTTTATATACACATGTAAAAATCTCAAATATTCAACCAAACTTTAGTTATACTCAAGGTTTTGAAAACCGGACCGGACCGGACCTGCCGGCCCGACCGGTCCAACCGGGAACCGGGACCTTGGCCGGTCCGGTCAGCTAGCAAAACCGGTCCTGTGGTGAACCGGTTAAAAAACCGGAAAACCGGTTCAAAACCGGTAAAATCGGTCATAACCGGTAGTGAACCGGCCTGAACCGGTCTGAACCGGTTTCCTTAAAAAAAAATAGTATAAAAGGATTTGAATCATCCTAGCCAAAACCCAATTCTTTTGTTTTCTAACATATGTGGGCTGGCTGTAGATTTTGGGTTGGTTTTCCCTATGAAGATGATTTTAACATATATCTTTATATTTATTTAGTTTAATTTCAAAATAAAAAAATTGTGCTTAATAATTTTAGTTGTTATGTTGTTTTTTTGTTTAATATTGTTACAAATATTATATTAAAAATTAAAATAATATTATTTAATTATAACCGGTTCAACCACGGTTCAACCTCGGTTGGACCATTGAACCTCGAACCGCTGCCTTCACCGGTTCGAAGGCCAGTCCGGTTTTGTAAACCTTGGTTATACTTTAGTATTAAGCCATAAAACTTAATAAAAGATTTTAACTTTCAAAATCATATTTAAAATCATCTTGGAACCAATTATGTTCTTGTTTTCACAATCAGAATTTGATTATACTTTGAGAGGTGTTTTAACCTAGAAAATCTTATCCAAATATCGACATATTATATATCAAATTAAAGCCCCATAAGTCTTATTTCCAAATATGTATTTATTTTCCATAAATCCGTTCTGTATAAAAACTTATGGGCTTACGAATGAAGATATATCATGCTGCCAGAATCAAATTCTACCCATGTTCATCCACACCAAGTTATTATCTTCACTCTAGCATCATCCTCAAGCCATAAAACCAACATGCAAGGGTCCTAGACCCTCAAAAACATACATGCAAACATATATCAACCAAAAATAGTAACTATTATTATCAAACAATGGTTCAAACAAAGAGTTGTGAGAGGATCTTTAAGTCAAGCATGTGAGAATAACAAAAATATCTACTTTGCTCCACAAAGGGGTTTTCGGCCTTAGAGAGAAAATGATATGTAAGTGCTTAAAATGATAGTAGAGATGAGTATAAGTGTATGAAAATTAGTTCCATGCTCAAAAGACTTTTCTAAAGATTTTTCTTAAAAATTTTTAGTTAAAACTATAAACATGTAAAAGAAGAAAAGTGACATGCATTTTGATGAAAAAGAGATTTCGGAGGAAATAAAGAGCAAGAGAGGAGAGTTATACCCTTAGATGATGAAGAATGAAGAGAAATGGTCCACAAGAAGCTTAAAAAAAGTTACAGCTTTGAGGATGTAGTGGTATTTTGAGTGTATCTCACCATATACTCATCCAAAAATTATAAACTTGGGTTTGTTGGAAATGCGAGAAAGCGAGGCACAACTTTTTTGTTGAAGGTTTTGCTTGATTCGGAACAGAATAGGGGTGAAAAGGTCCTTCTTTCTGCTATTCTCGAGTTACTGGGGATTTTGAGTAGTTTTGGTGATTTGGGCATATCTCCCAATATACTTACCGTTTTTGATGTGTTTTAGCTCGTTGGAAAGAGGAGAGGAAGAGGAAAAACTTTAATGGATGAAGTTTTTCGATTTTCAGAGCAGAAAAGGGTTAAAATGTTGGTATGATTTCGGTGAGCAAATGAGTATCTGATGAAACTTAGAGAGAAAATGAAAAAAGTGAGAGTTTGAGTTGAGAAGGGGTATTTATAGAAGATAGGGGGAGTGGATGCAGCTGGGTAGAGAAAATTGGGAGGAGTTTTTGATTTTTTTTCCCTTCATAATTTAAAACTTGATTTTTCATTAAAATAAGGCATTACTTGTACTAGTATTTATGACCCGTGCAACGCACGGGTGAAATATATGCAAGAGTAATATATAATTTTCATTAAAATAGTCATATTTAAAAATGTCATGTTTAAATTATTTAAAAGATTTTTCGCCATATCTAATTTCTCACTTGAAATTTTGTCACATCTCATATTTGGAAGAAAAAAAAAACATGAAGCCTCCTCTCCAAATATTTAATGTTAGCTCAAGATATTTACCATTTACCACATGTGAAATTCTGGATTCAGTACATATTTATTTTAGATTATATATATTCAAGAAAGAAAATATCAACCAACCAGAAATTACAACAAAAATATAGTAAAATTGAAATGCGAGGAATACTATATTTAAATTATTATCTTTTGCTAAAAATGTTCGCACAAGATATCGTACCCAAATAATTTGGCTAATGCTAGGCATCTGCACCATTAACTTGTTGAAATAATATACTTTTAACATAAATGAAATTATATGTAGTTTAAACTACTAAGAAGAAACACCTTTAGTTCAAAAAAAAAAAAAAAAAAAAGAAACACCAAAAATAATTAGAGAATAAAAAATGAATGATAAAGCAAGACGGGGTTAATATTATATATATGTTTGAAAAGCAACAACTATAATTGAAGTTGATTAATCATTTTTTAATGTAATTTGTTTAAACATTAATGTTAAATATTTTGTGAATGAATTTTGGTAAAGATTTGATTTTATTTTTTTCTTTCTTAAAAATCTATCTCGTTTATTTCTCCTCTTATCCTCGTGCAAGTTAACCATTTCTATCTCATAGTATAGATATCATATTACTTTTAACATTTAATATTTCTCTCATTGCCTTAGATTCTCTTAACATTCAACTTTATGGTGAATTTGTTTTTTTATTTACCAAAGATTATAAACTAGCACTAATCATTTCTTCCCTCACAACCCAGATTAAACATTTTGTAATGAAATAAAATCTCAAACTTTCGGCATATGTTGCTTATGTGGTCTAAGAGAAGAGCAAAATATCATGAATTTTTTTAAAATTTAGAAACCCCTGTAGAATAGGGAAAAATAATCGGCTGGCTGACTCTCTGCATTGCCCTCTTGTGAATCTTCTGGTGTCATGGTTATTGTGGTACTTATTTATTGATTTTTGTGGCCTAAGCCTTTCTAGGCTAAAAAGGTCCTCACAGGGTTGAGTGTCATATATTGCCTGCCAAGATGTTAGTTAATGGAAATCCTTTCGCTATAAAATAAAAACAACACGTGGAACCTAAAAGTAACTACAAAACTTGATCACATGTTCAACAGTTAATGTGTTGCTCAAGTCATTGCTAAAAGGATGTATGTTAAAGCTGCATCATGCATAATCATGTAAATTGTAATTGTAATGATATAAAAAAGAGAGTAATTATATCAAGTAAAAGAAGAAGTTAGCCACAGAATTTAAAGCTAAAATAAAAATTTGATCCATCAATTTCTTTCTCCCAAGGTGTGTCGCAACCTCATCTATAACTATAAGATCTATGTGTAACAAATGCTCAGTATTCTTTAGGGAAAAAAAATCTCTAAACAGCACAAGGTTGAGGCACACACCCTAATCTGCACCTACTTGCTCAAGATAACATCAATATACACATCACATATACTAGTGTTATTGACCCGTGCAACGCACGGGTCAAAACAACTTCTAATATAATATATTTT
The DNA here is from genome assembly GCA_030762895.1 of Sophora flavescens. Classification (NCBI taxonomy): domain Eukaryota; kingdom Viridiplantae; phylum Streptophyta; class Magnoliopsida; order Fabales; family Fabaceae; genus Sophora; species Sophora flavescens. Next base: position 135,410,766 of record CM061064.1, read on the forward strand.
TATTTTATAGTTAAAGTAAATTTTTCTCACACATAATTATTCATGTAAGTATATTTTATTTAAAATAATTATATAAAAATTAAAGTTATTTTCATTCATATTTTCTTTACATTATCTGTATACATGCCTCTTAAGATAATTGTGTTCATTACTTTTTTTATCCTTAAAAAGTAATTCAATTTTCATCATTTTCTCCTCTAAGATTTTGTCCATTACTACACCATGCGGAGTAGAGATATTATAGAACTCACTTTCACCCTTGAAATCTTTTGATATGCTTTTGTTCTTTTTTTTTTTTTGTTAAAATTGTTTACAATATACCTCACCAATGTACCATTGAATAATATCACTTTGGCAACTTATTTGTTTTGCTACTTTTCTTAATATATCTGAGAGTAATAGTTTTGATCCATCTTAGGTATGTTTTTGAATTGCTTATGAGTTTTACATGTAAGATGCGAAATAAGAATTCACGAACTACTCGTTAAGACATAAATGTAGATTATTAATTTACTCCAATTTTTTTTATACTTAAGCCGAAAGCTATTACAAATGACTAATTACAGTGAAATAAATCTTATGGATGCATCTTGTAATTGCCAATTACTTGTTAGAAGAACTTACTACTTTTTACAAACGAATTGTATTTTGCTAAAAATAAATTAAATTAAATAAATCAACTCTCAAGATCTCTCTTTGTAATCGGTCCTCCTGTAACACCCCGATTTTCGCTGCTTTGTAATATCGGTAATAAATATATAAATATATATTTTTATACGAGACTTAGAAAATGATTTTGGATAAACAAAGGTCATTTCCTTGTTATACTTATTTTCATAAGGTTACGAGGAAGTTTTTGGTTGAAAATTCAGACGGAAACTGGTCTGCGTTTTGTGTTTTCACTGACAGTAAAAGTTTACAGCTCAGAAAACCTAATTTTAACTCGTGAACAAGATGAAAAATGTTTTTATCGTATTTACTACGATACTGGAAGTTTTAAAAATTTGGGTAAAAAAATTAAAATATTATATTTGTTGCGGGCATATACGTCGAGATACTCCAGGAAAAACCTGCGCCAGATGAACCAAGGAGTCGGCAATACAAGCCATGCCATTGGAAATTTTGACCAAATGTTACCCAAAACCCACGGCTCCAACATTGTCTTCTTCATTTAAGGCATTTTTCTTCCATTTCCATGTTCTTCTTCTTGAAAACCTAAGCTTTTGCCTTAAGAACTCCAAAGTGTTCATATTCGTTAGATTTTGCCTAGCGATTCTGACCATTTTCTATTCTGAATATCGAAAAACTTTCAACATGAAAGTTGTTTATCTTTCTCTGTTATTTCCAACGACATAAAGATCATCCAAAACGGACAAGTATGTTGAGAGATATACCCAAATTACTAAAACTGTTCTAAACCCTCACCATGTTCATCTTTTTCCTTAAGTTTCTCAAGAACTCCATGAGAAATTTGTGAAGAACATCATCCAAATTTTTCTTTCCTTGGATCATCCAGAGGTAACAACTTCTTCTCTTGTCATTTAAAGCCTTTCTCTTCATCACTTAGATTTATGGCTTAAATCAACATGTTCTTCATTTTACTTAAAGTTTATGGAGATAGATTCAAAAATTCATAACTAATTCTAGAAAAATCCTTTTGACATGAAACCAATTGCTATGATCTTATAATCATCTCTATTTTCATCATCTAGAATCATAAGATCTTGAGAAATTTCTTTCCCTAATTTCTGGACTGGACCGAATCTAGGTCAAAATGGTGTTCATGGGTTTTGTTTCAATTTCATGTCTTGATTCATGATTCAATCTTCTAGTACCTTGATAGTTCTTGTATGTAAGTACATAGAAGATCAAAAATCAAACCCTAGCTTATTTGTTTCAAAAGGGCCGAAACCCTAATTTTTGTTGTTGGATGAATTTTTATTCAAAGTTGTCTTGTGACACCTAAATCCGACTTTATGTTATGTATGTTTGTTGAATCCAAGAGTTGAAGAAATTTTAAAAACTTCTAGCCTATGATCTTGAGAAAAACAGAAACCCTAGTTCTTGGAACTAGATGAGTTTTATTCCATGTTCTTGGTTCATGATCTTAGATTAAGGACTTAATCATGTTTAAGTTACTTATGGATCATAAATCCCTAAGTTAACAAAATTTTAATTTTCCCTAACCTAGAAAAGTTGTTGAGGCCGAACCTTAACCTCCATGAGTCAAGTATGTTTTTGTTTGATTTGATTTATTTTGGTTGCAATTCGTTATGAAGGAATCGATTGGATTGGTTTGACCTAAAGCCGACGGAGGAAACCGGATCAAATCGGGAGATTATTTGAAACCGTTAGTTTGAGTCTTCAAGAGGTAAGGGGAGCTTACCTGAGGGATTTTTCTCAATAACTAATTGCTTTTAGTGTGGTTTATATGATTTATATGTGTTTGTGATTATTTGTTTATGTTGTTTACATTGTGTTGTTTATCTGTGTATTGGTGATTAATCTGCTTTTAATTGATTTAATTATCTGCAGTAGTATATTATATTGCAATGATGCATGATCTGCCTGGTGATATAAGTTTGATGATGTTGTTGAATGTTGTTTGAGAGGCCTGACAGTGTGATCAGCCTCTGGCTCATCTAGTTTTATGACTAGTATGACCGTGGTTTTGTGTTAATTATATCTCGTTTTCACCCAAATTAGACTTGATTGTCCTCAAGCAAGGTTTTGAGTCCCTTAAGTAGTTTTAGGATAATTTAGCCAGTCTTGAGTCAAATAAAGCACTTATTGCTATTTCATGTTTCAGGTTAATAAAGAGAAGCAATTCTGGAATTACTCGCCCCGCGAGACTGAAGACCAGCCTGTGCCAGAAATGTCTTATTCTCTGCCTCGCCTCGCAAACCATGTCTCGCCTCGCGAAACTGGAAGTCAGAAAACATCACGATCAGCCCGTGACCCCCATCACGGGCGTGAAGAGAAGACCCTGGAGGACAAAGACCATCACGACCTAGCCGTGATGAAGGTCACGGCCATGACAGATAAGCACCCAAAGTCAGAAGTAATCACGGCCTGGCCGTGATAGGCATCATGGCTGTGACAAACTAGAATTTGAAGTCTCGTCTCGCGAGGAATCATCTCGCCTCGCGAGAGCCCAATTTGAACTGGCGCCATTATAATATTCGCATCGCGAGGGACTACTGGCCTCGCGAGTGTGCGCAGATTCTGAAGCTATAATTTCTGTTTAGGGCAGATTAGTGGAGCATCTTTTGCTAATCCTTGTTTACAAATTTCTTTGATTGTATTGCGTCTTTGATGGAGAACTAATCTCCCTAGATTAATATGATGTAATCGGCTTCCGCCGACACTTGAGGTTTTGTAATTCCCGATTGAATTTCCTTCTCTCCTTCAATACTATTCTATATTCTCTGTTTGCTTAATTCAGTTTGTATTGAATTAGTGTTGATTTATTTTAGATAATTTTATGTTCCTAAACTTAATCACGTTTGCTTAATTCGCGTGCGTTCAATTCGTGTTTGCTTTATTCATGAAGGGCTTCATCCGTTTGCTTAATTAGGAATTAGGAACATATGTCCCGTAACGTCGATTTCGCTTGTTAATCGATGCTACAATCGAAAAGGGATTAGAATCCGCTTAGGGCATGGAATTACATGAACTGATGATAGTGGGAAACCGAACAGCAGATTGATCGTCTTTGTCTCATTTGATAATCACTTAAATTGCTCTGTTTTTATTCCTCTGTTTCTGTTCTGTTTTTCTCAATCGACTTCCAAATCAAACCCCCCCAAAAAAAAAAAACTGATTTTTCTGTGATATAACACTACAAGAGTCCGCGTGAGACGATACCCGAGTTGTCGCACCCTCACTACAGTTTTTACAAACCGCTCTCTTTTTGACGCGTGCACGACAGCGCGTCAAAATTGGCGCCGTTGCCGGGGACTCTTGTTTGTTGTTTTCGCATTTTTCGTTTTTCTGTTTTCCTGCTGAATTAGTCTTGCTACTAGGTCTACTTGCTCTGACTTGTGTGATTTTGATCCTGAAATTGAAAGAACACTACACACACACCGTAGAGCAATTCGGGCTAGCACTAGTAATTCTAATTCTGCACCTGTTTCTGGTAACATGGCTGATCAGAGAACATTAAGGCAGCTTGCTGCCCCTGATGTTAATTATAATGGCTTGTGTATTGAATATGCTGATGTTGTTTCTCCTTTTGAGTTAAAATCTGGTTTGTTACACTTGTTGCCAAGGTTTAGTGGTCTTGTAGGTGAGGACCCACATAAACATCTGAAGGAATTCCAGGTTATCTTCTCTACACCCTTGAAACCGGAGGGAATAACTGAAGATCATATCAAGCTGAGAGCCTTCCCATTCTCACTTCAGGGTGCTACAAAGGACTGGTCGTACTATCTGGAGCCAAATTCTGTTACAACTTGGAATGATCTGAAGAAGGTCTTCCTAGAGAGGTACTTTCCAGCCTCCAGAGCTGCGTCAATCAGGAAGGAGATATGTGGCATCAGACAAAGCAATGAGTCATTGACTGAGTATTGTGAGATATTCAACCAGTTGGTGTCCAGTTGCCCTCAGCATCAGATTTCCGAGCAGCTGCTCATCCAGTACTTTTATGAGGGATTGCTCCCAATGGACAAATATTTTAGATGCTGCTAGTGGGGGAGCACTTGTTGATAAGACTCCAGCTGCTGCCAAGCAATTGATTGAAAATATGTCATTAAACTCCCAGCAGTTCTCAACCAGAAGCAACTTTGTCGAGACAAGGGGTGTGAATGAGATCCAAGGTTCTTCTTCCAACAAGGCCCTTGAAACCAGAATTGATGAGCTCACTTCTTTGGTGAAGCAGTTGGCAATGGATAAGGTTCAACCAGCAAGGTTGTGTGGCATTCTGAGCACCTGTCTGATGCATGCCCTATTTTGAAGGACGAGTCAGTCACTGATTTGCCTCAAGCTTATGAAGCTAATCTCTACAATCAAGGCAACAATCAGAACGGTACAGCACTCCTGACCTCTCCACAAATAGGTACCACCCCAATTGGAGGAATCATCCAAACCTCCGGTATGGGAACTCATCTGCACAGCAGCAACAGCCTTTGGCACCACCACAAAATTCTCCCCAAGTGACCACCTCTGCACCTTCCGGACCTTCCCTAGAGGACATGATCAAGCAAATGGCTGCAAACAATCTCCAGTTTCAGCAGCAAGCAAATTCTAGTATTCAGACTTTGCACACACAGATTGGACAGTTTCAACAGCGAACGGATGCTAGCATTCACGCCTTGCAAACACAGATTGGACAGCTTGCCACTTACATGAATACCATGCAGTAAGCTCAAGGATCGAACCAACTACCTGCACAAATAGTGGTGAATCCCAATGCCCCCAATCCTAATGTGAGTGCCATTTCTTTGAGATCCGGGAGAGTTGTAGAGGCAGCCCCTGAAAAAGATGAAGAAATTGTTGAGGTAACTCCTAAGCCTTCTGTTGTTGTTGAAGCTGAGAAAGTGTATGTGCCACCGATCCCCTTCCCTTAAAGAGTGTAGAAAAATAAGAAGATTGATGGGGAAAACAAGGAGAGGGAAATTCTAGATGTGTTCAGAAAGGTGGCGGTAAATATTCCGCTTCTGGATGCGATTAAGCAGGTTCCGAAGTATGCAAAGTTTCTGAAGGATTTGTGCACACACAAGAGGAGGTTGAAGGGTAATGAGAGAGTTAATTTGGGGCGAAATGTTTCAGCCCTCATTCATCCTAAACTTGCTCCTAAGAAGGTTACAGTTTCAACCCTCACTCAGGCACTGCCACAGAAGGGCAATGATCCGGGCACTTTTGCTATCCCATGCACCATTGGGGACAGCAAATTCGACAATTGCATGTTGGATTTGGGAGCCTCCATAAATGTCATGCCCACCTCTGTCTTCAACAACCTTGATCTGGGTCCTTTGCAACATACAAGTCTCACTATCCAGTTGGCCAACAGGACCAATGCTCGCCCCATGGGAGTGGTAGAAGATGTGCTGGTACAAGTTAATGATTTGATTTTCCCTGCTGACTTTTACATCCTGGAAATGGCAGGGGAAACAAATTCAAGCAGATCACCAATTATCCTGGGCAGACCGTTCATGAAGACGAAAAAGACGAAGATTGATGTTGATGATGGAACCATGTCCATGGAGTTCGGTGACATTATTGCAAAATTCAACATTTTCGATGCTATGAAGCATCCATTGGAAGAGCACTCTATTTTCCAAATAGAGTTGCTCTCTGAAATTGTTGATGACACCTATGATGACCTAGTTGCTAATTTTCCATCTATTTCTGGTTTTAATGATGTTTATTCATGTACTAATTGTACTAACACTAACCCTTGTGCTGTTTGTACTGAGATTGATTCTACTTTGCAGGGTGATAGTGTAAGTGAAGCTGTCCGTTCAGCTGAAGTTCTTGACAGCCCGGCTGCCCCAAACATACCATCTGCTGAGCAGCCACCCTCCCTAGAGCTTAAGCCACTTCCTGAGAATCTGAAGTATGCTTATTTGGAGAGGAATGAAAAACTTCCAGTTATTATTTCCTCCAACCTTGACTCTGACCAGGAAGCTAAGCTCTTGGAGGTTTTGAAGAAGCACAAGAAGGCAATTGGGTGGACCTTGGCTGACATACCAGGAATTAGCCCCTCCAGGTGTATGCATAGGATTTTGTTGGAGGATGGGGCTAAACCAGTTAGGCAGCCCCAAAGGCGGCTCAATCCATTGATTCTGGATGTTGTAAAGAAGGAGGTGACAAAACTCCTGCATGCGGGTATCATATACCCCATCTCTGATAGTAGTTGGGTGAGTCCAGTGCAAGTTGTACCCAAGAAATCTGGCCTCATAGTGGTAAGAAATGAAAACAATGAGCTTGTCCCCACTAGAGTCCAGAATAGCTGGAGAGTCTGTATTGATTATAGGCGGTTGAACCAAGCCACTCGAAAGGATCACTTTCCTTTGCCGTTCATCGATCAGATGCTCGAACGGCTGGCTGGTAAATCCCACTATTGTTTTCTTGATGGCTTTTCCGGTTACTTCCAGATCCACATTGCACCAGAAGATCAGGAAAAGACCACTTTCACGTGCCCCTTCAGCACGTTTGCCTACAGGAGGATGCCATTTGGCCTTTGCAATGCTCCAGGCACTATCCAGAGATGCATGATTAGCATTTTTACCGAATTTATTGAAAACAGCATGGAAGTGTTCATGGATGATTTCACTGTATATGGTTCATCATTTGATGCATACTTGCATAGTCTGAATTTGGTTTTAGAGAGATGCATTGAAACTGACCTTGTTTTGAACTATGAAAAATGCCATTTTATGGTTGAACAGGGGATTGTTTTGGGGCATATTATTTCCAAAGAGGGTATTTAGTAGATCCTGCTAAAATTGATGTGATTTCTACACTGCCTTACCCATCTTGCGTTCGCGAGATTCGTTCTTTTCTTAGTCATGCAGGTTTCTACAGGCGCTTCATAAAGGACTTCAGCAAGATAGCTCTTCCTCTGTCAAACTTGCTGAAGAATGATGCCATATTCAGCTTTGATGATAACTGCAAGAAGGTGTTCGACTTCTTGAAAAAGGCATTGACCTCTACCCCCATCATCCAGCCCCCTGACTGGACCCTCCCTTTTGAGCTCATGTGTGATGCTTCTAACTATGCCGTGGGGGCGGTCCTGGCACAAAGGGTGGGCAAGGCTGCACATGTCATTTATTATGCTTATAGGACTTTAGATGCTGCACAGTCTAATTACACCACCATTGAAAAGGAACTTCTAGCTGTTGTTTTTGCTCTTGATAAATTTAGATCATATTTGCTAGGTTCCAAGGTTATTGTTTTCACTGACCATGCAGCTCTGAAGTACTTGTTGAAGAAGCCAGAAGAAAAGCCGAGGTTGATTCGGTGGATGTTGTTGCTCCAAGAGTTTAATGTGGAGATAAAAGACAAGAGTAGAGCTGAAAATTTAGTGGCTGATCACTTGAGTAGGATAGAGAGGGATGATGATCCTTCCCCCATTCAGGATGACTTTCCTGATGAGCAGCTTTTACAGTTACATGGCGTGACTCCGTGGTTTGCCGACATTGTTAATTACCTAGTTGCTGGTGTCTTTCCGACAGGGGCAACTAGGTCTCAAATCCACAAACTAAAGAGTGACGCCAAGTACTATGTTTGGGATGACCCATTTCTTTGGAAATTTTGTAGTGATCAGGTAATTAGGAGGTGTGTCCCCGACTATGAGATTGAGTCTATTTTGTACTTTTCTCATGCCTCTCAAGTAGGGGGACACTTTGGGCCACAGAGGACTGCAAGAAAAGTCCTAGATTCTGGTTTTTACTGGCCCACCATTTTTAGAGATGCTTATGAGGTTTACCGGACTTGTAAGGAGTGTCAGACAGCAGGTACAACCATCACTCGCAAGAGTGAAATGCCTCAGCAACCTATGCTTTTTGTGAGGTGTTTGATGTGTGGGGAATGGACTTTATGGGTCCTTTCCCTGCATCTCTTGGCTTTCTCTATATTTTATTGGCTGTTGACTATGTTTCAAAGTGGGTGGAAGCTATCCCCACTAGGACTAATGATTCTAAAGTTGTTGCAAATTTTGTCAGGTCCAATATTTTCTGCAGGTTCGGCATACCTCGGGCTATCATAAGTGACCAGGGCCCTCATTTCTGCAACCGCACCATGGAAGCTTTACTCCGGAAGTATGGAGTTGTGAACAGGGTCTCCACTGCTTATCATCCCCAGACCAACTGAGATCTCCAACAGAGAGATCAAACAGATCCTAGAGAAAGTGGTGCAGCCAAGTAGAAGGGACTGGAGCCGCCGTTTAGAAGACGCACTTTGGGCTCAAAGAACAGCTTTTAAGATGCCAATAGGGATGTCCCCCTACAGGCTTGTGTTCGGTAAGGCATGTCATCTTCCTATGGAAGTTGAGCACCGTGCTTATTGGGTAGTCAAGTGCTGTAATTTGGAAATGCAAAAAGCTGGCATTGAAAGAAAACTCCAATTACAGCAGCTTGAAGAGCTTAGGCTAGAAGCCTATGAAAGCTCCCGGATTTATAAGGAGAAAACCAAGCACTTCCACGATAAGATGATTGCTAGGAAGGAATTCTCTGTGGGCCAACGGGTCTTACTGTTTAACTCCCGCCTGAAAGTAATGGCTGGGAAACTTCGATCCAAGTGGATTGGCCCATTTATTGTTACTAATGTTTTTCCTCATGGTGCAATAGAAATTAAAAGTGCAGGTAGCAACAAGGCCTTCAAGGTTAATGGGCAGCGCTTGAAGCTATTCCATGGGAGCTCGGTGCCCGAAGATGCTACTGTTGAGGAGCTCTCCTTGGGAGAGCCCACCTACACTGCAACTTGATCAGGGAGCACCTTCCCCTTTCCCTCACTCTGATTTTATATTTATGTTCTTTCATTGAGGACAATGTAGGTTTTAAGTGTGGGGGAGGGAACCTTTTGTTTGTTGTGTTTTGTTTTGTGTTTTTTTTTGTTTTGTTTTCTTTTAGCTCTTGAATAATTTGAGAAGATCAAGAGCATGTGTGTGAGTCTTGTGTCGGCAAGCTTGGTGGGTTTTGTTGATTTGGCACAGATTGATTGCATGATATATGTTGATGATTCCCCCTAGGTTTTAAAAAAATTGAAAATTGATCCCCATTTGAAAAATTGAAAAATGAACTTTGAGATATTTTGTTATGATTGCATGATTTATGATAAGTTTGGGGTGAAGGGGTGCACACACTAGGGATAAAATCTCGGTCAAACAGTTGCAAAATGTCCAGGTGAGGAATTTGAGCCTCCAACATGTTCTAACTGTGTGAATCACTTTCAAGTTGCACTTTCCCGAATTTGCTTGAATCTCTTCATGGTTTGCATGTTTATGTGCTTGCATCAAATGATTTAGGCAGTTTTCTTTGAATTAACTACTTGGCCTAAATTGAACCGATCCCTAACGCATGTTCCCTAGTTAGACCCATTGAGCCTAATTAGCCTATTGTTTCGTGATGACCCTATGTTACAAACCAAATATCTGAAAAACCATGTTAACCCGATCTTAGGATTAGGAGAGCATGGAAGCTTAGCAAGAGAAGGGTTGCAAGAAACTAAGTTTGGGGTGACTGCAAGGATATGTTTGGTTTTTTGGGATTGAGAAAAAGAAAAGAAAAAAAATAAAGGTTGGAGCCAAAGGCAGAAAGAAAAAAAAAGAAAAAAAAGAGAAAAGTGCACAAAATGTCAAAAAGGGATATTAGAAGAAAAAGGTTGTAGTCACCCAAAAGCATAAAGAAAAAAAATGGAAAAAGGAATTTGAGTGGAATTTCAATGTATCAAAATGCTCATGCTCTCTTAATTCCTAGGGACTTAAGCCTAGTACCTTTGAATATCCTATCCTTAGCCAGGCCCCATTACAACCTTAAAAGACCTTTTGATGTTGCGTGCATGTTTTCGTGGGAACCTTGTTTGAGATGAAGATCAAATTCATGGGAAGTGTTCTTAAAAGTGAAATGGAGTGAAATGTTGATAGCCTAGAGAAATTGAGCGAATGAATGAAACACTAAATGCCCTAGTGAGGAAGGCGGTTGTTTGAATTTGGTGATCTCCCTTTTATGTGTAACTTGGATCCCTTGCTTAGATTAATGACTGCTTGAATGATGAAATTCTCAAATGTTTAGAGTAAATGAATGTGGGGATTACATTGTTAAGGGGGGGAACATTGAAGGAAAATTGTTTTGATGAATTGCTTGAAATTTGTGCGGAATTGATTGAAATCCTTTAAGCTTGCCAAGTCTTGAGTCTTTTTGAGTTTTGGTTTGCTTGGGGACAAGCAAAGTTCAAGTTTGGGGTATTTTGATCAGCCTCTGGCTCATCTAGTTTTATGACTAGTATGACCGTGGTTTTGTGTTAATTATATCTCGTTTTCGCCCAAATTAGACTTGATTGTACTCAAGCAAGGTTTTGAGTCCCTTAAGTAGTTTTAGGATAATTTAGCCAGTCTTGAGTCAAATAAAGCACTTATTGCTATTTCATGTTTCAGGTTAATAAAGAGAAGCAATTCTGGAATTACTCGCCCCGCGAGACTGAAGACCAGCCTGTGCCAGAAATGTCATCTTCTCTGCCTAGCCTCGCGAGCCATGTCTCGCCTCGCGAGCCTGGAAGTCAGAAAGCATCACGATCAGCCCGTGACCCCCATCACGAGCGTGAAGAGAAGACCCTGGAGGACAGAGACCATCACGGCCTAGCCGTGATGAAGGTCACAGCCATGACAGATAAGCACCCAAAGTCAGAAGTAATCACGGCCTGGTCGTGATAGGCATCATGACTGTGACAAACTAGAATTTGAAGTCTCGCCTCGCGAGAGCCCAATTTGAACTGGTGCCATTTTAATATTCGCGTCGCGAGGGACTACTGGCCTCGCGAGCGTGCGTAGATTCTGAAGCTATAATTGCTATTTAGGGCAGATTAGTGGAGCATCTTTTGCTAATCCTTGTTTACGAATTTCTTTGATTGTATTGCGTCTTTGATGGAGAACTATTCTCCCTAGATTAATCTGCTGTAATCGGCTTCTGCCGACACTTGAGGTTTTGTAATTCCCGATTGAATTTCCTTCTCTCCTTCAATACTATTCTATATTCTCTGTTTGCTTAATTCAGTTTGAATTGAATTAGTGTTGATTTATTTTCGATGATTTTATGTTCCTAAACTTAATCGCGTTTGCTTAATTCGCGTGCGTTCAATTCGTGTTTGCTTAATTTACGAAGGGCTTCATCCGTTTGCTTATTTCGGAATTAGGAACAAATGTCCCGTAGCGTCGATTTCGCTTGTTAATCGATGCTACAATCGAAAAGGGATTAGAATACGCTTAGGGCATGGAATTACATGAACCGATGATAGTGGGAAACCGAACAGCAGATTGATCGTCTTTGTCTCATTTGATAATCACTTAAATTGCTCTATTTTTATTCCTCTGTTTCTGTTCTGTTTTTCTCAATCGACTTCCAAATCAAACCCCCCCAAAACTGATTTTTCGGTGATATAACACTACAAGAGTCCGCGTGAGACGATACCCGAGTTGTCGCACACTCACTACAGTCGCTTTTTGACGCGTGCGCGACAGCGCGTCACAATGGTCAGTGCACAACCGATTAATCAGATAAAAGATTTAATAAGCTGTGAAAATTATATTCAACGTTTTGTGGGGAATGTTGGAATATAATAGTGGTGGAAAATATTATTTTAAAAAATAATGAGTTTTTGAGAAATACTATTATTTTAAGGATTTATTAGTGTAAAAGAAATTTATGAGTCACGGTGAGAGCGTAACCGTGAAATTTTTTTAGTACTGCTAATTTTTACGTAAGAAATTCGGAAATATTATAAAAATTTATTTTGTGAAATTAATATTCAAAAAAACTTTAAAAAAATAAAAATAAAAATAAAAATAAAAAATAAAAAGTCAAAGTTTGACTTTAAAAACATTTTCTTGGAAAATGATAAACGACGGCAAGTTTCGAAATTATTTACGGTGAAAGTTTAAAAACAACAATACTTAACTTAAGAATTGATTTAATTTTTAGAGTTGAAGTTTCAGTAAAAGAGTTCTTGATGATTGGACGTTTTATAAACGAATTTCAAGTAGAAAAGATTTTCTGTAAATGAGTTTACTCAATGACGTATTTCCGGTAACTTAGATAAGTTGCGGAGATCTTATTTTGAATTTGTTTTCATAGACAAAAAACGACGTAAAGGACGATATAGAACTTAGTAACCGAGATGTCGGGGTACTAGTGTTCTTATGACGTTATCCTACTTTGGATTTGTTTTTCACAGACAAAAACGACGTAAACGACAATATGAAACTTAGTAACCGAGACGTCGGGGTACTAGTGTTCTTATGAAGTTATAGAATTGGTGTCTAGTAGGTAGACGGTGTGTCTACTTTACGACGTAATAATCAACGGTAAAAGATTTATGATGTTTTCTATCACCACGAACCTAAGACTGATTGCAAGGTCTAGGGGCTTCGTGATTGAGCACTCGGGCTTTGAGGTCCTGTGTTGTTAATAAAAGTTGTAAAGATGTTTAAAACGATGATGGGTCATAAGCTTTTGAGAGCTTTGACAAATAAAGATATAACACAAAGAAAAGTGTTGAGAATAAAATGTTTTCTTGCATGCATTTTGGACGACGTGCCTACGAGGTTAATCATGATATCTTGATGATATTCATGTCTCGACGTATTTGTTAATCATGGTATCTTTATGATATTCCTGAAATCGACGTGTTCATTGTGCCTTTGGGCAATCGACGTACAATGAAATTCATTGTGCTCAAGGCAATCAACGTACAATGAAATCAGGGTATTTTATGATATTCATGTAATCGACGTATTCATTGCGCCTTTAGGCAATCGACGTATAATGAAATTCATTACGCCTTGGGCAATCGACGTGCAATGAAAAAAAAATCCGTAAATCGACGTTCTCACTGTTCCGGACAGTGGGCTATGGTAAAATCGACGTTCCTTTTTGGCAAAATCGACGTGCATCTTTTGGCAATCGAGCCTGATCAGCTCATTTTAAATGACGTTGGGGATCTCCGGAGATTAGGTATGAATGTTTAGATGATGTTTTGAAGTGTTCATGCATAGTTTTTCAACGTTGATGTTTGGGGTGTGAAACCCATTAATAAACGATGTGATATATTATGAATGAGTACGTTGTTATAAATATGTATATGTGTATGTGTCTTCTTTTGTGTTGCGCATTTAGTTATGGTGATAAATCCATATGTTGGTGTCGCACCCTTACAACACATATCAGAGACGTACAAGGGGTATGATCCCTCCAAGAAGAAGAAGGTTGTCTAGTTCGAGGCATGCTGTGCTGCTCCGGTTGGCTGTAGTGTCTGTTAGTTTCGACCATCTTAGGTCCTATTATGTTTTGAGGATAAAACTGATTATGATTTAGGTATAAAAACATATGAGGCAGTATAGTTGTATGACTTATATACATTTTGTATTTATGGGTGATTTGATCTCGTTGTTGTTGTTATGAGGTTAAAGGAAAAAGAAAAAATTTTATCACCATATTTTGAAAAGATGAACGTTGAGAAAACATTATTTTCCGAAAGAAAGCATGAAATTAAGTTTTATTTCCGCAAACGGGTAACCATGTGATGACCTGAGTTTAGGGTGTCACATTAGTGGTATCAGAGCTGGTCGAGTCTTTTGGGAATGTTGGGAAATAGGTCTGTTAGGTTTTTGTTGTGTGATCTCTGGTTGAACCTTCTTTGAATTGTTTCTTGGTTGAAACAATGTGTGTTGACACACAAGTAAGTATGTTTTGGTGGGTTCTGATTGGGTTGAGACCTTGTGAGAACTCATGTTTAGTAAAGGGTACTTATGTTCATGTTGATACATTCGTTTATCCCTTAGGACGGTATCAGACATTTGAATAAGGTACCTGTCATCGAAAGTTTTTGGGGAAAATTTTCTGAGAATGTCCCAAGTTTGTACGGACGGATGGATGTTGAGTTTCTGATTGATCTAGTTTCTAGATTTAGCCAGATCTCAACCGCTTTGTGTAGGATATCGCCAATGAAGTTAGTTGGGTTAGACTTCAAGAAATGGAATTTTAGTCCATTTCTCGATAAGTTAGTCATCATCTTCATCGATGATGTTCACGTTTACTCTAAGAGTCACAAGGAGCATGAGAGACCTCCGTGTCACGTGTTACAGATCACTCGCAAGGAGTTGTTATATATTTAAGGATCGACTTGAGAACAGGTTACCACCAAATTGGATTTAGGACTTATTAAAGATTTTGTACTGTAAACTCAGCTTATGAGGCAAGATCAATTGTTCGTGTGTCTGAGTGATTGACCAAGTTATCAGAAATCGTGCTGATTCAGGGTAACCATACTGAACGCGTCATAAAAGACCTTTGTGCTTGTGAGAAACCAAGGCGAATAGATTTAAATCTTCAACCTTAGATTAGGGTCTCGGGATTCAGAAAAATTGTTCCTTATGGACAAATTGCTTTTCAAATTCCTATGGTTGTATTAGACAATCATAACGGTATATTTTGTACATGCCAAATTCATTTTTCTGACCTTGATTTAAAATCTATCCTGACTTTGGTTCTGACAGTCTGGATATTTTCATACTTCTTTGGGAATGTATTATGAGTATTTCTTGAGTTATGTGACATATATGAATTCTTGATGATAGAAGTTTCTTGATGAGACTTAGTCGGTTCACTTTTACTTTTGATGGAAGTGATCCAGTCTAAATTTTGTCGGACTGATGTTCTTTTAAATCATTGTGTAGTAAAGTTCTTGTGAAGGAAGAAACTTTATTAGACTCATGTTTGTAAACTTGTATTAGCTATGCATTTTTACACTCACGAACCTATTGAAGAATCTTTTTACATATTGGACACTTGTATCTTTCAGATTGGTCAAATTATTCTTTGTGCTTTCTTGTGAAAGTGAAATCAAGAAATTTATTGTCTTGAAAATATTTTTTCAAATTATTGTGAGTAGATTGATGAAGTCGACATCCTTTTACTGCTTAGGTCCACGGTGTAATGGAAAAACTAACAGAGGTATGTATCAGAGGACTGATCCAACATGATAAGGAATTGATCCTTAGAAGGTTAGTTGAGAATGAGTGTAATATCTAAGCACGGCAAGAGGTGAGTGGATTTTTATGGAGGTGTAGATGTGACTAGTAAGCTGAGAATTTCTAGAATTAACATCAGTAAATAAGATGATTTTGGCAGATTTTGTTATGATCAAGGTAGAGTTTGCTAAGGAACTCTAGGATAATGATAAAATGATCATCGTTAAGATTTAATCGTATGATTGGAAGGAATTACAGAAAAGTGTCTATGGTAGTTTTACCTAAGTTGAATGTGAACGGAAAAGAGAAGTGATTAAGTTTTGACTTTGTTTTTCGAGTGTGATAGACTCTGATGAAATTTTGAGGATAGTACGAATATGTAGAAATGACATAAGAATGATTTGTGTTATGGAATATAGAATAAGAGGAATGAAGTGATGTGGAGGACAATGTAAAATCTTAAGGTTAAGATGAGGTTACAAAATACTGTTTAGCTTCGAGTCTCGAAATTTCGAGGACGATTTTTTTTAAGAGGGGTAGTAATGTAACACCCCGATTTTCGCTGCTTTGTAATATCGGTAATAAATATATAAATATATATTTTTATCCGAGACTTAGAAAATGATTTTGGATAAACAAAGGTCATTTCCTTGTTATACTTATTTTCATAAGGTTACGGGGAAGTTTTTGGTTGAAAATTCATACGGAAACCGATCTGCGTTTTCTGTGTTTTCACTGACAGTAAAAGTTTACTGCTCAGAAAACCTAATTTTAACTCGTGAACGAGATGAAAAATGTTTTTATCGTATTTACTACGATATTGGAAGTTTTGAAAATTTTGGTAAAAAAATTAAAATATTATATTTGTTGCGGGCATATACGTCGAGATATTTCTAGGAAAAACCTGCACCAGATGAACCAAGGAGTCGGCAACGTAGCTGAGATGATGGATTTGACCGACTTGACGAGCGTTTATGACGAGCTTATCCGTGTCATAATGGCCATAATGGCGCATTTATGACAAAGGGAATTTTTCCTATGAAATGACCATTTTACCCTTGTCTTTTTATGACAATTACAAGCCATGTCATTGGAAAATTTGACCAAATGTTACCCAAAACCCACGGCTCCAACATTGTCTTCTTCATTTAAGGCATTTTTCTTCCATTTCCATGTTCTTCTTCTTGAAAACATAAGCTTTTGCCTTAAGAACTCCAAAGTGTTCATATTCGTCAGATTTTGCCTAGCGATTCTGACCATTTTCTATTCTGAATCTCGGAAAGCTTTCAACATGAAAGTTGTTCATCTTTCTCTCTTATTTCCAAAGACATAAAGATCATCCAAAACAGACAAGTATGTTGAGATATATACCCAAATTACTAAAACTGTTCTAAACCCTCACCATGTTCATCTTTTTCCTTAAGTTTCTCAAGAACTCCATGAGAAATTTGTGAAGAACATCATCCAAAATTTTCTTTCCTTGGATAATCCAGAGGTAAAAACTTCTTCTATTGTCATTTAAAGCCTTTATCTTCATCACTTTTGTAGATTTATGGCTTAAATCAACATGTTCTTCATTTTACTTAAAGTTTATGGAGCTAGATTCAAAAATTCATAACTAATTATAGAAAAATCCTTTTGACATGAAACAAATTGCTATGATCTTATAATCATCTCTACTTCAATCATCTATAAGCATAAGATCATGAGAAATTTCTTCCCCTAATTTCTGGACTGGACCGAATCTAGGTCAAAATGGTGTTCATGGATTTTGTTTCAATTTCATGTCTTGATTCATGATTCAATCTTCTAGTACCTTGATAGTTCTTGTATGTAAGTACATAGAAGATCAAAAATCAAACCCTAGCTTATTTGTTTCAAAAGGGCCGAAACCCTAATTTTTGTTGTTGGATGAATTTTTATTCAAAGTTGTCTTGTGACACCTAAATCCGACTTTATGTTATGTATGTTTGTTGAATCCAAGAGTTGAAGAAATTTTAAAAACTTCTAGCCTATGATCTTGAGAAAAACAGAAACCCTAGTTCTTGGAACTAGATGAGTTTTATTCCATGTTCTTGGTTCATGATCTTAGATTAAGGACTTAATCATGTTTAAGTTACTTATGGATCATAAATCCCTAAGTTAACAAAATTTTAATTTTCCCTAACCTAGAAAAGTTGTTGAGGCCGAACCTTAACCTCCATGAGTCAAGTATGTTTTTGTTTGATTTGATTTATTTTGGTTGCAATTCGTTATGAAGGAATCGATTGGATTGGTTTGACCTAAAGCCGACGGAGGAAACCGGATCAAATCGGGAGATTATTTGAAACCGTTAGTTTGAGTCTTCAAGAGGTAAGGGGAGCTTACCTGAGGGATTTTTCTCAATAACTAATTGCTTTTAGTGTGGTTTATATGATTTATATGTGGTTGTGATTATTTGTTTATGTTGTTTACATTGTGTTGTTTATCTGTGTATTGGTGATTAATCTGCTTTTAATTGATTTAATTATCTGCAGTAGTATATTATATTGCTATGATGCATGATCTGCCTGGTGATATAAGTTTGATGATGTTGTAGAATGTTGTTTGAGAGGCCTGACAGTAGTCAGTGCACAACCGATTAATCAGATAAAAGATTTAATAAGCTGTGAAAATTATATTCAACGTTTTATGGGGAATACTGGAATATAATAGTGGTGGAAAATATTATTTTGAAAAATAATTAGTTTTTGAGAAATACTATTATTTTAAGGATTTATTAGTGTAAAAGAAATTTATGAGTCACGGTGAGAGCGTAACCGTGAAATTTTTTTAGTACTGCTAATTTTTACGCAAGAAATTCCGAAATATTATAAAAAGTTATTTTATGAAATTAATATTCAAAAATACTTTATAAAAATAAAATAATAATAATAATAATAATAATATAAAATAAAAAGTCAAAGTTTGACTTTAAAAACATTTTCTTGGAAAATGATAAACGACGGCAAGTTTCGAAATTATTTACGGTGAAAGTTTAAAAACAGCAGTACTTAACATAAGAATTGATTTAATTTTTAGAGTTGAAGTTTCAGTAAAAGAGTTCTTGATGATTGGACGTTTTATAAACAAATTTCAAGTAGAAAAGATTTTCTGTAAATGAGTTTACTCAATGACGTATTTCCGGTAACTTGGATAAGTTGCGGAGATCTTATTTTGGATTTGTTTTCATAGATGAAAAACGACGTAGAGGACGATATAGAACTTAGTAACCGAGATGTCGGGGTACTAGTGTTCTTATGACGTTATCCTATTTTGGATTTGTTTTTCACAGACAAAAACGACGTAAACGACGATATGGAACTTAGTAACCGAGACGTCGGGGTACTAGTGTTCTTATGACGTTATAGAATTGGTGTCTAGTAGGTAGACGGTGTGTTTACTTTATGACGTAATAATCGACGGTAAAAGATTTATGATGTTTTCTATCACCACGAACCTAAGATTGATTGCAAGGTCTAGGGGCTTCATGATTGAGCACTCGGACTTTGAGGTCCTGTGTTGTTAATAAAAGTTGTAAAGATGCTTAAAACGATGATGGGTCATAAGCTTTTGAGAGCTTTGATAAATAAAGATATAACACAAAGAAAAGTGTTGAGAATAAAATGTTTTCTTGCATGCATATTGGCAGACGTGCCTACGAGGTTAATCATGATATCTTGATGATATTCATGTCTCGACGTATTTGTTAATCATGGTATCTTTATGATATTCCTGAAATCGACATGTTCATTGTGCCTTTGGGAAATCGACGTACAATGAAATTCATTGTGCTCAAGGCAATCGACATACAATGAAATCAGGGTATTTTATGATATTCATGTAATCGACGTATTCACTGCGCCTTTAGGCAATCGACGTATAATGAAATTCATTACGCCTTGGGCAATCGACGTGCAATGAAAAAAAAATCCATAAATCGACGTTCTCACTGTTCCGGACAGTGGGCTATGGTAAAATCTACGTGCCTCTTTGGCAAAATCGACGTTCCTCTTTTGGCAATCGAGCCTGATCAGCTCATTTTAAATGACGTTGGGGACCTCCGGAGATTAGGTATGAATGTTTAGATGATGTTTTGAAGTGTTCATGCATAGTTTTTCAACGTTGATGTTTAGGGTGTGAAACCCATTAATAAACGATGTGATATATTATGAATGAGTACGTTGTTATAAATATGTATATGTGTATGTGTCTTCTTTTGTGTTGCGCATTTAGTTATGGTGATAAATCCATATATTGGTGTCTCACCCTTACAACACATATCAGAGACGTACAAGGGGTATGATCCCTCCAAGAAGAAGAAGGTTGTCTAGTTCGAGGCATGCTGTGCTGCTCCGGTTGGCTGTAGTGTCTGTTAGTTTCGACCAGCTTAGGTCCTATTATGTTTTGAGGATAAAACTGATTATGATTTAGGTAAAAAAACATATGAGGCAGTATAGTTGTATGACTTATATACATTGTGTATTTATGGGTGATTTGATCTCCTTGTTGTTGTTATGAGGTTAAAGGAAAAAGAAAAAAAATTATCACCATATTTTGAAAAGATGAACGTTGAGAAAACATTATTTTCCGAAAGAAACCAGCAAATTAAGTTTTATTTCCGCAAACGGGTAACCATGTGATGACCTGAGTTTAGGGTGTCACACCTCCATTTCTCTATTTTGTGATTGCCAACTCACCTCCTCAATGTACTACATTGTATTCTACATTGAGATAGAGTAAATGCATGAGCTTTGTGTGTTTCTTATTTTTAGAATAACCATATGCAGTTCATGTATCTTATGTATTACATGTTAAACTATTCATGTAAGACAGTAGGCTGGCATCAAATTATTTTTTGAAAATAGGTAAAAGTGTATTTTCAAAGTGCTCTGTTTGTTTTACGCATTTCCATGAAAAGTCTAAGTAAAGATACTGAAAATTGGATACAACAAAAACACCAGACCATCCCCATATCAATACAATCGAATAGATATTATGTATCGAGAGATTTGTTAGCTTGGTGATATGGCAATTTTTAGTGATTGTGCCAGTACTAAAAGTATGACAAATCATATAGCAATAAGATTCTTCAGTAAACAAAAGGAACTATCCTTAAGAAACATGAAGGGACAGTTTGATAATGACGAAGGTAGAAATATATAGTTTAGTTTAGGATATTGGATTAGTCTCAAACAGGGGTTAGTGGGAAAATAAATTTTTTAACTTTCACTAAGTAAACGTGTGTTCCAACTTGTTTACATATTTTTTTTTTCAAATATAAAATCAGTATCAGTAACTACTACTAATAGTTCTATCACATTCATTTTGAGGATTTATTTGCATAAAAAATAAAGATACATCACAAGAGCAGAGTAGTTTTTTTTTGTCCTTGACCATGAATATACCCCACCGGAAGCAGGGACTAATCTCCAGCAGGAGAATGATTGACACCTAAAGACGGGAAACCCCCTCCCAGCGAAAATTCACTCCATACGCAAGAGCTGAGATTCGAACCCCAGTCACTTGGTTAAGGGGCACAAGTCTACCACCACTTGTACCAACCTTCATTGGTAGAGCAGAGTAGCTTTTTCATACACAAGTAGTGTTATAAATGTTCATCAAATCAAGTTCAACAATAAACTAAAGTCCTTGATTATTATATGCTTGTTTTGGTTTTATTCATTGAAACAATTGATTGTCTCCAACATGCTCGGCTTTTGTCTCCTAAAAAAAGATAAGGTTCCCATCCCTCTATAATGAACTTTTTGCATCTAATCTTAGTTTTAAAAAATGAACTAAGCTCAACTTTGCAACTCTAAAAAATAAAGTAATCATAAAATTTGTTCCAACAATGATGATGCTAATTTCCCATGCTCTTATTAACATAGACCATATAAGTTTTGAAAAACAAACACATAACCACTGAATCGCAAATAAATTCAAAACTATAACGGTGTAGAAAGGTAACTCATCCAGTAACACAAGATCCACAGAGCCACAAAAGGAAGTGTTCATGCGGTATGGAAAGCAACCAATAAAACATGCTACAAAGAAAACACATTGGACAACTTATCTAACAACATTGTTAATAGACATGTACATAAAACATCTGCCAAAGTATGGCAGAAAAAAAAGGTGGAAACCAGAAGACAGTAGGAGATGCAACTTAAAACTGAAAATATGATAGAAACGGAAAAAGGGAGAATCAAGAGTAAGGTAGTTAGAGAATTTTGGGGTGGTGTTCAAATTGTGAAAAATCTAAAGTGCGGCGTATTCAACTTCCCACTTTATTAATGTACACAATGCATAACTTCTAGGAACATTGTTACCCAATAATATAAAATAAATGAAAGTTTACAGAAAATTGTGATTTAAAATATTATCTTTCTGTGTCTGATACACTAACAATGTGGCCAATATGCTCTCATCATCTCATACTCTTTTTACACAAAAGTTACCCTCAAGCTTCATAGTTGGTTGAGCCTTTTCTCCACCTTAGGCAACATTTTAAGCCCAATCAATGAATACAGCAAGGAAGATACTAACTAACATCCTGTACATGTTTTAAATAAAAATCAGCCACCAACAAATTACAACTAATAAAATAGAACTTATCCAAGCAATTGACTTAGGCGAGTGACAAGTATATGAACATGAATAGGTTCACTTATAGTGCAAGAATATGGATGTTTTTATAACTCTTTAGCCTTTACCATTATGCAAGTAAATCTTTGTGTCAGATACCTGAGGTTTAGTAATATGTGGGAAAACCTATTCAAGTGTTTTCAGTGGAAAGATCAGTGATAAATTCTTAAAATGACAGTTCAATTTCGGAGGCCTTGACGTTAATTGTCTGGAACTTGGAGGGAGCTATTATGAGGTATGCCTATAGATATGACTTGGAGGTCTGTCTTGTGCATTTTTGTAACTATAGCCTTAAGATATTGTTTGTATGGTGTCAGTCTTTGAGGTAGACTATAGCATCATTAATAATCACTTATAACACTCAACAATCAAACAAAAATTAGAATTTGCTCACTTGGACACGAAATCTTGTTTAATCTAAAAAATTCACAACATCTATAATCTTAAAGGGTGATAGCAAAAAAATATTTATAACATTGATAATTGATTAGATGTTTTAAAAATCTTGTCCTACAAAATAAAATGACTATTGATGATGAAATGAACTCAGGACGCATGAATAGATAAACAATTTTTTTGTTCAAAATATAGGAAAGATTGAAATGGTAAAAGAGAATATCAAGGCCTTAAAAAAAACTGTTATCAACCTTAGAGTGAGTAAATAATATAAAATAGTGTGTTGATATGGTAAACTGTGATTCTTTCAAGCCTCCTAATGAATCAAATCATATTTCAAATTTGTAGGAAACTCAATTTCTAGATTCCTAGTCCCATAAAATTGAGTAACACAAATGGTTTGAGAAAAATGGAATCAACCTTTAACCAAATTTTGTTATTGAAGAATACATAAATTCCAAACCGACATAAATGAAATTAACCTCTAATCAATCCCATAAAATTGAGTAATCCAAATTTGCAAGCTCTCTAAGCACTGTAACAAAGCAAAATCAACAACCGGTCTTTTGCGCCCTGCTCCTTCAATAAAACTCCAAACCCAGATGTGATGCTCTTGAACTTTATAGGGTCAATCTAAAAATAGCTGCAACTATTAATTCGTATGCAAGATTTTCTCACACTTCCAAGTTTAAAAAGAAATATACACATTGAGCATCTTGGTTGCAGTTAAAAGCCTCATCTCCAAGTTAATTGATACGTAAATTGTGGCACAACACAATCATATTGACCCTGAAAGTTGTACAATTAAGGCCAGAAGAGTAGGGAGGGGTAAGGAACGTTCCTTTCAAAGAAACAAAATTATCAATGTAGTGTAGGCATCACTAAGTTTAAAGAAGAACAACAATGAAGTATGAATAAAGTAAAAACTTTTGAATTAAACTGAAGCTAGATATAGCAAAACTTTGAAAGTATAAATGGTGGAGAATCAAATAACCATGATCCAACATTTCACAACTCATTTCAAACACCATTCATATGAAAGTGCATATAATATGATACACAGAATATAGTTGAATGGAAAAAAGCTTCATGCATTTCCCCTAACCTCGCATCAATTGGTGCCTTTATGATGTAATAGAATCAGAGCCTTAGAATGTTTTTATAATCAAAGTAAAACAGTTTTAAGGCTATTTTGGGTTTTATTTATCCACGTAATGAGTAACTATTGACACGTGTCATTACATGCCACTGAAAAAATCGAGCAATCAAATCATAAAAACAAAAAAAGAAATGGAATAATTATGACAAATAAATTATCTGAAGGGACTGAGAAAGACCATTCTATAAGAAAAAGCAGAAACTACCTACAAATACCAAAATCTCACCTCAAAACCAGGACTCTCCCATACTTATCATAGCAAAAATCACACCCTCCCCCTTCTAAAGTAAGATAACCTGCAATAAAACCTATCCTAATAACATTATATCACAGGTAATTTTTTAGATTTCCACAATCACACACCTAACCCGATCACATAGCTCACCTATTCTGAGCAGTTGACACCTCAACATGTTAGAACCAAAAGTAGTCTCAAAAAAAGAAAAGAAATTAATTACAGCTTATAAAAGATAAGAGTTGCACTGCTCCATTCAATCTGCAAACTATATCCAGCTGCGTAGACACAAAAATGCCACCTCCTATGCTTTCTTTGTTCTTAAGCTTTGCTTTAAATATATTAGTTTATTCAATGAATAGCAATATTGAGTCAAATAGAAAGTTGTTCTCTTCCTCTCTTGGTGCGTGATTGATGTGTGAGTGAAAATATTTCATGAGTCTAGTCATGTGTTAACACAGCAAATCAAGGCTAAAAAAAGATTAAAAAGAAATAAAAAGGGGAAATAGAAATCAACCTGGAATTTCTTTTGATGACTTTATTTTTATGCCACTCGACAGTTCTTTGCTCAACATGAAAGGAAAGCAGCTCCTGCCTTGCAATACTACACCCTCCCTCCTGTGGGTTACACGTGTCCTGCAAACAACGATCCACAAACATTTTATGGATTCCTATCACTTTCGCAATTGGAAGTTCAATTTCTTCAACCTTCCCCTTCAAAACTGTTACAACTGTAAAAAAACAACAACAACAACAACAACAATATAGTGATTACAGTGAGTAGCTTTTGCAATTAATCCACTACCAGACCAAAATATATTCAAAAATAATTAGAAGTGTATATAAATGGCATCACCATTAGAGTACCCATTCACTTCAACAATCTCCTTTGCCATGATAGCCATATAGGGGCACTCAACTTGAGTTTCAAAATTAAAAAAAAAAAGCAATTAAAAATGATGTGGAAGACATGCTAAATTTATAAATCATAGATATTTTTGTGATTTAAAACACTAAAATGATAAAAAGGCAAGCTAGACACTTACTGCATAAACATGTTCTACCCCTGCCTTGGCACAAAATAGTGATAAAATCCCAGTTCCAGCACCCACATCAAGAACTACTTTATTCTTGAATAAGAACTTCTAATAAATAACATTTTGGTATGTCTTAGTTCTCATAGTGTCCTTCAACTTTTCCTGCAATTCAAAAAGGTTGTAATATACCTTTTGGCAAGAAGTATGAAAGGATGAAAGCTTGGAATGTGTACCCCATAAGTCATAGTATAGCTTGCACCTTCCAAGCATAAACCCAAAAGAAAAATGCTATGACTAATATCTCTACACAAATGAAGTGAACAACCCCCAAAATTATATATCTCTCCTACACTATGACTAATAAGTAATAACTAAAACAGAAACGAATTCCCCAAATTATATTAAAACCATAAAATAATGTTGTCAGAACAATTCACAAACCCGATTCGTCTCCAACATAAATTGTCATGGATTTTTGAGGAATCACTTGAGAAATAGGAAGCTATATAAAACAGAGGTTTGAAAATGTCTAGCATATTCTAAGTTTGGGATTTACCTTTCCTTCTCTGATTTGGACTTCAAAGTCCTCAATCATAGACTTTATCTCAAAAGCCTTGCTACCACAAACAAAAACCACCAATCACAAACAATGACTAAAACAAATTTTATAGTTACATTGGACAATAACAATAATTTAGTTCATAAGGTCTGGGTACCTGAAAGAATCTAAGAAAGAAAACTCAACATTGGGCCAATTTTAAATGACCTAGTTCATTGTAGAAAAATATTTTCACCTGATTTTGTATTTCCTCCTGAATGGTTAATTTTTCAGTTTCTTCATCTAATACTAATAGGGCCTTTGATTTTGAGATTTCAGAAGGGGATAAAAGACAAAACAGAGTAATTGATATAGAAATTACAATAGAATATTTAAAATACCACAAAAGGTAAAAACGAAAATATATAACAATACCCCATACATTTTTTTCCTGCAATGGGTCCTTATTCAATTTTGTTGTGAAAATTATTGGTTTTCCCATCCCTTCCTTATTTGCCGATAGGCAGACTCAGAATTTATGCATCAAAGGAAAAAATAATCCAAAGCATTAATAAGCAAAATAAAAGAAATAAATTTAAATACAAACATCACACCATTTTAAGCATAATTTATGCTCATTGCTCAACCAATATGCACATACATGCCACACAATGGTGAACAACAAACAAAAAGCATTTCTGGTTAGATCCATGACCATGCAACTCCTTATACTCAACCATCCAAGTTCCACGGCCATGCAACCCCAGTAACACAATTCCAAGCTCCTAATGTCCCAAACTAACTCTAAAATGCAGAATCCGTGGCCATCATTCAACACAGCAAATAAAATAAAAATAAATAAATAAACAAATAAATATTTAATTGAATAAGAAGAATGATGGAGAAGGGAATAGCTACCTAGACAAAGGGGTTTAGGGCAATGTCGATCTCATGTAGCTTTGGGTTGCATTCCAAACTGAGAATGAGAAGAAAGAAGTGTGGGTGACGACGAAAGAGAAGAAAGAAACAAATAAAATTTGCAATAAGAAAAAGGTGAGAGACAAATTTAAAACCCTTCGATGAAGGTAAGAATTTCAGTACCCAAGAAACCCTTTATTGCAAAATTCAGAAATGAACCAGTTAGTGGTAAAATTTTGCACCAATGGCGGGTTCAAAGAATCAACGCCCCCCGAGAAACCCTTCGACTTCAATCTACCTCTATCGAATCCTAAACTGATAAGCATACACCCATTAAACTGTCAAATGACGAATCCATCAAGCAAAGAAAAATAAATTCACCATGCCTGAGCCCACATGATCGTCGACGAGAAAGATGAAGAAGTAAAATTGAAAGGAAGGAAGAGAGGAGAGGTTTAACATCAATTTTTGTTTTCAAGAATTTTATGAGAAGAGAGAAAGTATGAGAGACAGAAATTTTGTTTTCATTTCAATCAGGAAACAGCACCAAGATTTTTTCTGAGCAATAAAGAGTGGTGTTAAGATAAAAGAAAAAAAAGTTGGTCAAAACACGGCACCTCTATAGCAGCTTTACATCCTAAAAATGATGCTTCAACACCTGTGATATGTGAAGCTGTCAAAGTCCAATACCAAATATATGGAAGACTATCAGCTTAAGCAACCACAACAATAAAATAAACATTATCAATAATCAATAATACAATAATTTATATAAAAACCAACAAAAACAAATTTAATAATCAAAAAATTTCCTTAAAACATGGGTTAAGTGTCATGTCAAATATACAGTAAAATTTACTATTCCATTTTTAAATTTGTATTGATATATGGATAAAATGATGAAATACAATAAATGAAAAAACTATTCACATTAAATCCATCAATTTATTTTCACATCAAGCCCCATTAACTCAGTACCTAATCCTTTTTAAATTATTTTGTTAAAATAAATATTGGTTTTAAATAATGGTTACTTGTAAAAATGAAAAAAAAATAATTATGTGTAAGGTAATGATGATAGGAAATAAATGTAAACACTATTCATATCACTTCAAGTCTTCTCAATCTGCACCTAATATATTTTAAATTAATTTGTTTCATTCCGGTTCCATAAATTTCCCGATTGTGAAAACCGATCATATTCCTTTAGGAAATTGTTACAAATATTTTAGGAAATCTACCATTTTATTTTCAGAGTCGAAATTCGTTTTCTGGATTAGTAAAGTCTTTCTGACAGTAGAAACGTAGACCATTTTCGTTTGAAATTTCAATTGCAGTTTTTCTAAAATAAAATAAGCTACTTAAATCTAAATTTTTATTTATCAAAATAATTTTTTTCTCTAAATTAAATTAATAATTACACATACACACACATAAGTATAGATCATTAAGAAACAGAAAAATTGGGGTGTTACAGTAGCCATTACCAACAAGTGGCATCGGGGCTAAAACTCTTGTTACAAAGCTTAATCACTTAAAGATATGGCTACAAATGATATCATGGGTGATGGGTCTTCTCTAACTAGACCCCCTGCTTTTAATGGTAATGCATATATGTATTGGAAATAAAGGATGCTAATCTTTCTTGAGGCTACTGGTTTTGATATATTAGATGTTGTAGAAAATGGACCTTATGTCCCCTTTACTTTTAATGATAAAGGAAATAAAAAGGAAAAACCAAAAGATGATTGGAATGATGATGATAAAAAGAGAGTTGGTTATAATGCTAAAGCAAAGAATATTATAACAGCTGCTTTGAGTTATGATGAGATTTTTAGGGTCTCTAATTGCAAGATAGCAATGGAAATGTGGGAAACTCTCCAACTTACTCATGAAGGCGAGAATGATTGTCCACTTCAAAATAATGAGAAGATTGCGAAAAATTTTAAGAAGGAAAAGAAGCCTAAACATGCATACATTTCTTGGGAGGATAATGATCTTGGATCAACTGATGATTCCGATGATGAAGCTGCAAAATGGCTAATCTTCATGAAGAAGATGATGAGGTAAATAATTCTAACTTTGATGAATTACCTTCTTATGAAGAATTGCAAAATGCTTTTGAAGAACTTTATAAAGAATCCATTAGACTTGCTAGATTGCTTACTAAGTCTAAGAAAATCATCACATGCCTAGAGGATAAAATTTCTATTTTAAACAAAGATGTAGATGATGTTAAAACAGAAAATTGTGATTTAAAAGAAAAATTAGCTACTGTTTTGGATCCACCTATATGTGATAACTGTCCTAAGTTGGAAAACCAAATAAATGAATTGAATGTTGATCTATCTAGACTTACTAGTGATAAAGACAACTTGAATGCATTACTTGGACAACAAGAAGAAATGAAAAACCAATATGTTCAAGTGTACAAATTTGAGAAAAAGGGAAACATTTTTAGAAAACTGCTTGTCTCTCATTATCCTAATACATCACAAAATGTTAGATGTTATTATTGCAATAGAAAAGGTCATATAGCTGCAGTTTGCAATTTGGGAAATAACCATTTATTGCGTATATGGCAAATTTGGATTCCTAAAGGAAATTTATCATATTCTAACCATGAAGGACCTAAGAAAAGTTGGGTACCTATAGAACACACATAAATTATGTGTTGCGGGTGTGTTTGAAGGCCAAGAACTCAAATTGGTATCATGATAGAGGCTTTTCCAAACATATTACGGGTAACTATAAAGAAAGACTATTTAGTCAATATCTTTTCTAATTATCATTATTAATATGTGATTGTGTATCCTTCTGCTTAAAGTTATTTGAACAATCATGGATTAATCATTGGATGAACAAGTTTGATAAGAACGAAACCATAGTGAAAAATAAAGCTAGATTAATGGCTATGGGCATAATTCATTGATATTTAATGTTATTGAATTCTTGATTGTTCTTAAAAAGTGTTTTTAAATGATATAAATTAATTAATATGTGCTATACATTGATTATTATCATTGATTTATTTTTGAATTTCAGTTAGATCAGTACATAGATTCAATACATAGGTGTATTGAACATATTTAGTGTTGAAGTTTCTGTACACAGATGGCATACATAGGTGTACTTCGTGTTTTTAGAAGTTTTTGTCTCTGTACACGGGTGTACAATCCTTTTGAAAATAGGACAAACCTTTTTAGGAGGCTACAATCGATGTTATACATCGATTCTGAGCAAAACTGAAAGTTAAGCTCTCTGTGCCTCAATATACATTGATTGAGTACACATATGTATTGTTGTAAAATGTTACTGGAACTCCTGTACACAAGATATGTACACAGATGTATACATCAGAACATTTATCAGATGTGTATCTGATATGCTATACACAGATTGGCAAATTCATACACAAACGAATAATTTGACACTTCTCAAAACACTCTAAAAATCATTTTCATACACCGATTGCATCAATCGATTCTGAGCAAAAACAAACATCAACCTTCTGTCTCCTCGTGTACACAGATTGACAGTTTTGTACACAGGTGTACAAACAGCAAAATGGTTAAATACACAGGCGTACATAGTCGATGTACAAAGCCCAAAAATGCTTTTTAAATCGAAATTTATGTTTTCTGGTTGTGTTTTGTTTATCTGACTATGTTTAAACCATGTTCTATTTTGATGTATTGCTCTTGCTATGAAATGATGAATTTTATAAAATCAATATTATTTTTTAGTTTGGTTTATATCTTCCATATTTCTTTTTGATAATGACAAAGGGGGAGATGTACCATACATGAGATGTATCAAACATGAGACATTGAATAATGGAAATACAGGAATAAGCTATAAGCTATCATACATGAATGAATAGGCTCTGATACATAAACTAACTTTAAATATCTAAGTAAATGAAAATGACTTTCTATGATAATGATATGATAACATTTGATCTTTTGAAAGATGTCTATGAGACAGGGGGAGAATCAAAGTGAATCAAGAACAATGAAATGCGGCACTTTGATTTATATTTTTAAGGTTAAGTATGGTAAGGTTTGTCATAATTAAAAAGGGGGAGTTTGTAAGACTAATCCCTTTTGAGGTTTTTATGTATGACAAACAATGTGAATTTTACATGAGTTTTTCAATTTGATTATACACTAATAAAGTGTTCAAGTGTTTGTAAGTTTACTCATGAAGGAGAAAGTCAAAGGATCAAAAGAAGAAATGAGAAAAATCAAAGAAGATCATGAGACTCAAAGACTCAAAGGAGATGACATGGAACAAAGCATCAAGACCAAGTTGAATGAAGATCTTAAGTTCTTAGATGCTATTGTAAGGATATCATGCTCAATCTCTTAGTGAAGCTATTGGAAAATTAAGGGAAAACTAAGTTTTTTAAAGTTTAATCAAATAAGTTTTTCAAGGAAAAGGTTTTTCAAAAAGTGTTAATTGAAATAAGAAATTAAGTAAAGTTATACACTTGTGTTGTACACATGTGTATTGTAACATCCCAGTTTTTCACATATATGTATAATTATTTTATTGAAGTAATTAATTATCAGGATGTTTATTTTTGGTTATTTTTATGTTGTTTAGTTTGAGTAATTTTATTTACTCATTTACAATATTTTACTGGGTGCATTAAACACCGCACTACTACAGTTTATACACGCTTGTAGACAATAATATTAAACTATTGTCACTATTATTCTGTGTTTAGAAAAATATTTTAAATAATATGATTGAAAGGAATTTATTTTCAGATTTTACTCTATTTAATTTTAGATTTGAAAATAATTTAGTTTAGTGTTAATTGGATATTAATTTTGGATCAATAGTTTTCTTGAGCGATAAATTCTACTATCAATCTTTACTCTAATTTGAATTTTGAAAGTATATATTTGTCACTCAATGTTTTTATATCTAATGGTTAATATTATTTCCCTTTTTCTAAAATCAATTTCAACCACACATTTTACCTAATACTAACCAAATGAAAACAAAAATGAAAATTTCCTCTTCTATTGCTCCTTACCCGTACGCACAGCCCACTCCCTTCTTCTTTTATATTTTCGTTCTCCTTCTTCTAATCACAGAGCACATAATCTTATTCTTCCTTCTTCATCAACTCAGCCCTTATCTTCTCCCCCTTCTCTCTACATCGCGTCGCCACCCTGCCATCACTGTCCAACCGTGCACCACTGTGCCGTCAGGGCTCACCTGCATACCAAAAAAAGTGACCCAACTCTCCTCACGCTTTGTTCTCGTCGATGTACTCCGGTTGCCGTCTCTGCCGTGTCTGGTAGGGAGGGGACGACCTCTCACCGCCCCAGCTCGTCGTCCAATCGTCGGAATAAGGCCACACGACCCGCCTCCTTTCCCAACATGATGTGGTCCTTCATGTTCCTCTGTTGAGCGTCGTCGTTAGCCGCCGAAGCTCCGACTTCACCATAAACCTCAGCCACCACGTCTCCTTTTCCTCTTGGATGGGTGAGTGATTTTCTCACTTTACTTTGTATAATTTCAAGAATCCCCAAATTTAGTTTGCAAACCCTAACCCTAACTCTTTAATTTCATATTATAATTTTGAAATTGAACCTTGTTTTATGCAATTAAGGTAGTGAATTAGTGTTTCCCCAGATCAATTTCATCATTCTTTAACTAGATTGATTTCCCCCAAATTGCTCTATGAACCCTGAAGCCTCAAATATGATTTTATTGAAATTGGTTTTATTTATTGAAATTAAGTATTTAAATCAACTTAGAGTGAGTAGTTGATGATGGGTACCTATTTGTCTGATTTGTCTGATTGTTCAAAATGCTTAAGACTCCCTCTCAGGGATGTTAAAGTGGTTGGGTTCACTCGGGGAAGCAGCTTTCACATGTTTCGGGAGTTGACAAGAACTGTTTAGAGGAAACTGGAACGTCAAGTTGGAGTTTAGCTTTGTGCTGCTTCGCACAGAAGGAAGCTGATTGTTGAGGTACCAATGAAATGATCTTCCCTTGTCTACAAGAGGTAAGGGGGAGTGAACCACATCATACCATATTGGTGGATGTGAAGATGGCTTTATTTATCTGGTTGTCGAAAAATCCTAAGTTAAGGATTTTCCACTTTGTTTAATTAGTCCTTATGAGGACATGATTGTAGTGGTTAATTGTTGTTTGATTTATGTTTATTGGTGTGATTGCTTGGTTGGAAAATGATTTTTGACATGTTGAAAACCATCACTTTGATCATTAGATCAAAGTGATTGATCATTAGATCAAAGTGAGGATTTAATACTTGGTTATTGCAAATAACTTGATTGTTGTGATTATTTGATATAACATGATATATTGATGCGTATGGATAATTGTGAGATTGTTTGGTGAAGTGTAACCTTCACTTTGGTTGTGATTGGCTTTTGGGCCAAATGTGAATGGAAATGGGAGTTTAACTCCAATCCTTGAAACTAAAGCGATTTTAATATCCTTAAGAGAGAAAAAGAATGTTTAATCCATAAAGGAAAAATGATAAGTTTTGAACAATTATTTTGGAACTTTGATTTTTGTCAAGGTTTTAGAAATGCTTTGAGAAATATTTTGATCGTACATTATGTTTTGAATTACCCAAGTGATACTTTAGAAACTGAAGAAATAAGTGTTTTAAGGATCCATGAAAAACAAAAAGAAAGTGTTTTTCACAGTGTTTAGAATTGTCTTAAATAGTTCAAATGATTCCAAAATGCCTTTGATAATTGGTTAGCTCATAAAGGAACAAACTTGAGTTTTGAAAATCTTAGAAAATGAGTTTCTAAAATTGGGAAGTGTAATATGGACTAAAGTAAGTAAATCCGACAAATTCTATTTCTTATGAGCTGGGAACTGTTTTACCACTTAACTAAGTGTTTACACGAGTTTTAGAAAAATATAGTTAAAGATTGTTGAAAAAGGAATTACTCGATTTGTGAATTTAGCGACGTTTGGTTGAGTTTTGGAGATTTGAGAAAACCGTAAAGTTGAAACTAGTATTTTAATACCTTAACATGAGTATTGGAACTTAAGAGAGTGAAAGATTTTAGAAAAAGGAGTCATACTTGTGAAAATACGGAGTTTAGGTCCTTAATTCGGTGAAATGGGACAAAACCACTTTTTATGTATTTCAAGTGTTTTGAGGGATTTGATAACAATATGTCTTTATTTGAATTTATTTTCAAATGGTTTGATTTTAGTCAAGGAGTATTAATTTTTAACCAAAAGGATTTTAGTCGTCATGACTAATATTTCAAGTTAAATGGAAAACCTAAGTCGAGGATGGCTTAGTAAAAACAAAGACTTAATGATTATGACTCATGGTGGAGCAAGACCATATGTCATAAAGTAAGGGCGATTCACTCATCCTTACGTCCATAATACTTAATGACAAAGAGTATTTTGAGGTTGCTTGCTCGACAAGTAATCCTGTTCGGGAATGGACTTAAAGAGGCATAATTGAGTTGGTGACGAATGACCAACCTTCATAATGTACTAAAGCGTTGAAACATTGATAGTCCAACGAGGGGTGATTCCCAAGAGGTTGGTACTGTATGCTTTGCCTCTAGAATGGCTTTTGGTTTCCGTAAGGAATCATGAAATTTATCCAGTGGATAAATATGAACCAAATGGGTTTTGGTCACCATAAGGAGCCCCGAAATTTATCCGGTGGATAAATATGAACGCACACGCCATTAACGGCATTATTGCCTAAACACATAGTTGATACTATGTTCTGTAAGGCCTTTGTGCTTAGGAAGGTGAGCCGACATGTATGTGCGCATGAGGACGTTCTAGTGACGATCTTAAATGGTCTTGGGGGTGTTCAGGGTAGGAGGGACACAAATGGCCAGTTGGTGATTCTTCTTGGTCGTGGCGTTCCATGCAATACACTGACATCAACGACTAGATGCTAGCCAGTCACGATTATCGAGAGTGTTTCACAATCAATTATAGTACCACTATGTGGCTGTTACTATTGAACGCACAAGATGCCTAATATTGGCAGTTGTGAAACATGTTCTCTAATCACTCCTTCCGAAAGTTCTCTTAGCTCCGGATTTAGGGTCAAATCTTTCTTGAGGCTATGTAGGTATTGGACTATGCAGTTTCAATCAGTTACCTCTGTTCTCGTGTCTCTATGAACTAATAGTGTCCAGTCATGCTTGATGAGATTATGGTTACATTGATATTGTGTACAATATGTGCATGTGTTATCTGTTATTTGTATATACTTGATTGTTTGACTGAAATATATGTTTACATGGATATGAATGTATGCTATTTGGTGTCGTTCTATTTTCATATCTGCCAAATGTTGTGATGTTTGGGAATCTCACCTCCTATTGCCTATGTCGGCTGGCTATGTGTCTTCTGTGTTCTTTTGAGAAGACTGAGAGGTCAAAATGTTGCTTGGTTGATTCATCTCAGAGGCTGAGGTTCGAGCATGCAGATGATATGTTGGAGTTTCTAGTGGTCGTCTTTTAGCTTTCAGATGGTTCAAGATGATGGTCTTTGTGTTTTCTGTCACGCCTGGCCTTTCTTTCTTGAGACAGGCAAGTTTGTCGTTGGTCTGTAGGCTATGACTTTCTCCTTGGTAAGGGAAAGGGTTTAGTCAGAGAACTACTTTTGTAATGGCTCTAGTAGTGTCGTTTGTGACGATGTCGATAGTGGACTCACATAGAGTTCCCACTAGATCTCGTCAGTTGGGTTTGTTCTTCTCACGATGTACGAGAGAGGATGGTCTTTTATATTTTAGTTTGGCCATCTTGGGATGTCTGGGAGTTAATGTTATCGTTTATGGAGCTGCGACTCCAAGTATATTATATATTAGGAGCTGCGTCTCCATAGCTTTATGTTGGGTATGTGTATCTTTATGTTTTCTGTTTATGAGTTAGGTTGGGTTTTTATGTAAATAATTTTCAAACTTATAACATTAATTATGATTTGTAAATGTTTTAGTGCATTGTTATCTTCTGAGTAACTCTGGACTGTATTATGTAAATGTTTGATGAGGTTGGATGTGTTATTGCTTACTGGCTCCCTTGAGAAAAAGAAAAAAGATTTGATGTTATAAAATGTTTTATCAGGTGTTCTGACTTCATCCAAACTCCATTTTTCAAAGGGGACATTTCGAAATATTTTCTTTCAAACTTTGAGAATTCTTACGTTGATCCATTCCATTGATATTCAAAGAAAAAAAAAATTATCCCATTTTATTGCAGAGATTTTAATTAAACTACTTTTCAACCTTAAAATGTCACAAAATGTAGCGCCCGAGAAGGGTGTTACATGATGATCAGCTAAGTTTCAAATTTAAAAGGAAAACCTTTTTGTACACATGTGTATAATCAGTAAATTTCAATTTACAAAAGAAAACCTCTCTATACACACATGGTGTACACATGTGTATGTTAAATTGATTTCTCAGAAGTACAAGTGAAAACTAGGTACACAAGTGTTGTACACGTTCATCGGAGCTATCTGTTGAAAAATATATCGAATACACAGATGTACAAAATCATACACCTATGTATAGACCAACTCCGAAACTTCGGAACTTGTTCTTTCAAGTAAAATCGATGTACACAATCAGTGTATAAAGTTCTGGAAAAGTCTGGGTTGATGTTCTAATATACACCGATGTACGCAAGGTAATAATTTGTGTATTCAAGAACAAGGCAAAGAGATACATAGGTGTACAATAATGTTAATCGATGTACGCGTATTATGGAGTTCAAAAACCACTTTAATACACGGATGTACAAAGAGAGTAATCTGTGTACGCGTTTTCAAAAGTTCAAAAACTAATCGTATACACAGATGTACAAAGATAGTAATCTGTGTACGCATGTACAAAAGTTCAAAATTCAGTTTAATACACAGATGTACAAAGAACATAATCCGTGTATGCGCTTTGTAAAAGTTCAAAAACAGTGTATACACAGATGTACTACACAGATTATGTCATGTCAGTTTTTCCAAACTGAATCTTTTTCACTTGTAACAACTTCTATGATTTGTCCAACAGATCTATTTCTTAAAATCACTATATAAGGACCTCATAGAAACACTTTTCAATAACTTAATCACTTTGAATTTGCAAATACAAAAAATCCAAGTTTCCATTGAGATTCATCTTTGAGAGAAGAGTGTGATATTCATAAGTGCTTCCATTTGTAATATCTGACTTCTAGAGTCATATTCTTTTCATTCAAGTTTCGATTTGTTGATTAGAGAGAGGATATCTCTCTATTGTATTACAGAGATAGAAGGGATCTCTGGGTTGCAAAGCAAGTGTGCTTTTGCTGATTGTTTTCAAGGTAGTGAAGCCTTGATGATTTAAGAGAGGGTATCTCTTAGTTGTTTCACTGATTTAAGTTAGGGTATCTCTTAGGTTTTGACAAGGATAGAAGGAATCCTTGGTAGAAAAGCAAGGTTACTTTTTGGTGAGTTTTTGTGCAAGGTAGTGAAGCCTTGTGATGATTGTAATTGGATATTGTAATTTCTGATTATAGTGGAGGAAACCACAGAGGAGTGAGACTTGATGTAGGTTACCAGAGGAGGTAGCTGAACCATGATAAATTGTTTTGTGCATTCTTATTACCCTTAAACTTCATACAATTGTCATATGCGTGATTTTTTGGTTGAAGTTGTTTAAATGCTTGTGAAACTGAATCTTTATGTTATAGTCTTCAATTAGATATACATATAGTTGTGTGGGCATTATTGTTATCATTCCTACTTTAATTATAATCTGAATCTTGAGAAGTAAAATATGAAATTGGTTGAAAACACTTTTTGTAAGAAAACTCTGTCTTTGCACTAAGTGCTAGAAAAGTTTTTAATCTCTCAATTCACCACCCCCCTCTCGAGTTTGTAGCCAATACCAACACTTGAGTTAAGCATTCAACTACTTTGTTCTTCAACACTCCAGAAAAGTGTAAGAATCAAAGTAATCGACTACTTGAGTTAAGCAGTCCACTACTCTGTTCTTCAACACTCCAGAAACGAGTTTGAATCAAACTAGTCGACTACTTCAGTTAAAGTAGTCGACTACTCACCAGAAAATCTTGAATCTTGTTTCTGTTTGACTCAAGTAGTCAACTACTGCTATTAAGTAGTCAACTATTTCATGCAAAACAGAAAAAAATTGTTTTAATTTGCAAAATCTCTTCTAAACTTTTGCTCTATAAATAGGGGTTATTTTGGCACGAAAATTAACAAGTTTCTAACTAACAAAACTTTGCCAAAAATAATCCCACAAAAATCACTAAAGCTTTCATATTTCATTCTTGTTAAGGCAATTCTAGATTTCACTTGGTAATTCTATTTGAATAATTTTTGGTGTAAGCAATAGGGTAGTTGCTATATTGATTTAGTGAGACATCCAAGTCAAAGCTAAGGTGAGGCATCCTTAGAGGCTTGAATTGATTTGCTGAGGCATCCAAGTCAAGGCTAAGGTGAGGCATCCTTAGAGGCTTGTGTAACAGCCCGATTTTCAGATAAGCTGTATTAACAATAAATATATAGTTATTTATATTTTTATCTGATACTTAGGAAATTATTTTGGATAAAACAAAATCATACCTAGAACCTACTCTATGGTAGGAAACTCTATTTAAAATTTGGTTTTAAAACTCAGACGGAAACCGGTCTGCGTTTTTACTGACAATATAATTTCATACCGGTAGAAAACCCTAATTTGCCCGAAACTGAATTTTGTAGATTTTTTTTATTTTGTCCGTGAGGAAATCTATTTTCCAAATTTCTGTTTAGAATTAAAATATTATGTTTATTCGGACGAATTTTGGTGAAAGTTTGAACGGAAAACGATCGGTGTTTTCACCGACAGTAAGATTTTAATGGTCAGGAAACCTAATTTTGACTCGTGAATGAAATGATTTATGTTTAAATCATATTTCCAACGAGTCTGGTTAGTTTGAAAATTTTCAGTTCAAAACGAAATACTTTGCTTTTATACGGGCGAAAAACCCTATTAGGGGAACCGACGGAGTCGAGAAGGGAGGTGCAGAGACAAAATTGGACACCGGAGGAGCTGAGTCATGAGGTGAGTCACCACCATGACTCACCAAGCATTTATGAGCATTGAATGTTAGTAATCATGCTTTTTAGGGTGAAAAGACCAAAATACCCCTAAGCTTTCGTGGCTCCTTCTCTCCTCTTCATCACTTCATTCATCCATTCATTCATTTCATAAAATTCTCTTAAGTTATTTCTCTCAAAAACCTAAGACTCCATGATGGCAAAGCTTGCATATTGGATCATTATTTTCTTCATTTCAATGGAGGATCCTCTTCCTCATCCCCTTAACTCTCTTTATCAACCACTACTTCAGGTTAGATGAGAATAATTGAGAGAGAAACCTAAATAGTTGCAAGAAGCCTTTGTTGGAAGCTTTGAAACCAAGTTGGAGCAGTCGCAGTGAGGGAGTCTCTAAACACTTCTTAACCGTTGGATCATTCCCAAATTTTAGAATAAGGTTCAAGACTTGTGTTTCTTCATATCCAACGGTCAATATTGTTAACAAACCTCCATAGAATGAGATATTGAGCTCGGATGGTGGGCCTAGGAGGTGAGAAACTCAACCCCAGTACCACTAAACCTGTCACAATAGAATTGCGATCTGAGATTCGTTAACTGTTGGATTGGGCCGAAACTTTGTGATAAGGTTTAGGAAGGATAATTCTTCATTGTCACTGTTCAGTTTTCTAAATAAAGCTCTGTGGCCAGAGGAATGGAGCTCGAACAGTAGCTATGTTTTGGTAGCTTTTCCCTAGGATTCTTGAGCTTATTTTGAATCCAATTTTCACTAAGTCCAGTCGTTGTTCTGGTAAGTTTTTCCATTGATTTTGTCTCTTTATTCAAATAAATTAATTTATTTGAAACCCTATTGTTAATTCGGTTGGTATTTTGTGTTTCCGGCGAATTGTGATACTCGTACGTGTAACCAGGATAGAAAGAGGAACGATAGATGTGTAAGGATGGATGGTGGCAAAATTGTGGAGGTTGTTGGATAGCGTGCTGAGAGCTTGTAAGGGAAAGCGTGCACATCAATCAGGTGGGGGAAAGAACCAATCTACCGTCAGAATCGATAAGTAGTATATTCTATAATAATTGTGTAGGGCGACCTAAACCCTACTAGTAGTCGAGTAAT
The DNA here is from genome assembly GCA_030762895.1 of Sophora flavescens. Classification (NCBI taxonomy): domain Eukaryota; kingdom Viridiplantae; phylum Streptophyta; class Magnoliopsida; order Fabales; family Fabaceae; genus Sophora; species Sophora flavescens. The sequence continues at coordinate 135,450,598 of CM061064.1, forward strand.
CGACAAGACCAAAATCACATCGAAAACCTTTTCTGTAAAACCAATGGTGATTCGGGGATTGTAGGTTTATCGACGTTAGGATGATTTTATCTTATCTGAGGTTGATTGAATTTATTATTATTGAATTGCTTATGTGATATTTTGTGGTATTTGAATATTTCCTGATATTGTGTGATGCATGATCTGCCTGGTTTTTAATACTATGCTTAGTTGATTTTAAGCAAGGATATATGTTGTTCTGGAGATTATTGTTTGGGTTAGAGAATGAATTGACTTAGAGGTGCCTAGCTTAATTAAGTTATCTAATGGATGAGATGTGACATAGAATGCGAGTTGAGATTATGATGGGAGCTTGAGGTACTAGGTTGTTATTGATGCGAGATAGTGAGATTCATATTGAGGCTTTGATGCAGATACTTTTTTAGTCCATGACGCGTTGATCTGATTTATCCTAACAAAAGATAGAAGTGCACTATATCGAGTTCTAACCTATCAAAAGATAGAAGAGTACTAATCCGAATCATATCTTATCAAAAGATAGAAGAGCACTATACCGAATCATATCTTATCGAAAGATAGAAGTTCACTATGCTGAGTCTTATCCTATCAAAAGATAGAAGTATACTATACTGAGTTCTTTACATCGGACTACCATGGACTACTGACGAATGTTAAAGGAATAGAGATAATTATGTTAGCATAAAGGTTCAGACTACATGAGTTGAGGGTAGAGGACAATATCATAATTTGAGGATGATTTGTTAGTTATGTGTGTTGTTTGTCTCTGACATTTATTGTATGATATACTATGACTATTTTCCACTTTTTATGATAGAACTACTTCTTATCCCCTATATATTTCCGTGTGTTGTATTTTATCTTTCTATGGAATCATTTGAGAAGACCCTGTTGATGAGCTGATTAAGGAGGAGTTGGATGGAACTCCGTATGAACCGGAGGCCGGAGAACGAGCTGTGGTCCATGGTGTTTAGGGTCTAGATAGTATGGCCAGTGTGTCTCATGGAAGTATTTTTACATGTTTCCGCTAGTATAACTTTTGTTTATGTATATGCCTGTGAGGGATCCTACTGAGAGGATTACCCTCAATAGTGTTTTGTAATATGTTTATAAGACTTATGTGTGTATGTATACACATAAACATGGCGTGTTGTTTTAATTAACTAAAGTTGTATGCTATTTAACTTCAGTTTTTAATATTTACATGTTTTCATGTTAAGCGAGCAATTAAGAAATTAATTAATAAGGATTTAATATAATAACACAACGGAGCACAACGGGGTGTCTTAGCTTGCATTGATTTGGTGGGGCATCCAAGTCAATTCGAGGTGAGGTATCCTTGGAGCGAAGGTGAGGCATCCATAGAAGGTAAGTATTACTTTGAGTGAGGTATCTCAAAGTAATCAAGGTAAAGGTGGGGTATCCTTTTGGTTTTGATCATTGTAATCTTGTAAAGAACAATTTTCAAAATAGTGGAATCTCTCAAGGTTTGTTGAGAGTTGGATGTAGATCACTCAGGTTGTGATCGAACCAGTAAAATTGATCATGTGACTTTCCCTTACTCTTCTATTTCTTACAATAATTGCTCTATATTGTAAACTTCAATTTGTGGTGCATTTAATTTGTTGTTTTTAATTGAAGAATTCATTCATAATTGTTCTCTTGTTCTACTCAATTTTTTTGCATCACATATAGTCTTTCTTGAACATTTTTTTAAGAAGGCAAGTTTTCGAAGAAAGTGACTTAACCTCAATTCCCCCCTCTTGAGGTGCCATAATGTTCCAACAAATGTAACACCCTACTTTTTATATACGATGTATTACCGGTAGCAATATAATTTTTATATTTTTATCTGAGACCAAGAAAATGATTTTTGGATAAAACAAAATCATATTCATACTCTACCTTATCGTAGAGGGTTACGGTAAAATTTTGGGTTGAAAATTCAGACGAAACCTGGTCTGCGTTTTCACGAACAATAAAATGTTACTGAGCAGAAAACCTAATTTTGACCCGAGAACAGAACAGTTTAGTTTTATATCATATTTCCAACGATATAGACTATTTTGAAATTAGTACTAAAAAATATATTATTATACTTTTTACAGGCGAAATTTTAAAGAAAACTCACGTAAAACCTAAATCGAAAAAATGACGGAGCCGAATACGGAACTGCAGAGAACCGCCAAGAGATCGGGACAGCGAGTCATACATGATGACTCAGGGAGGATGAGGTCATCCTTAATGTTACAAGTAACCATGACTTTGAAAATATCTACATATTTATTTTAGTGAAAAGACTAAATTACCCTTGGACTTTCCATGTAATTCCAAGTTTGTCCTAAAGTTTGTGGACCAAACTACCCCCATCACTTACTCAACCTACACGCCCACCCCCCCCCCCCCCCCCAACACTTTTCTCCCATCTTGCACAAAGAAAAACTCCATTGTTGTTCTTGACAAAGATTGCAAACTTGATCATTTCTCTTCCATTTTTCTTCATTCCAAGGTGAGGATTCTCTTCCTCATCATCTTAGCTCTCTAAATCCTCAACTAATTTCCATTTTATCAAGTATTTCTCAAATCTCAAGTTCTAGATCTAGATTTTCAAAAATTCATGAAAAATTATATAAAAATGTTTTAAGTGTTATGACACTTGATCTTACCTCCTTAATACCTCTAGTTGTTAGATCTATGATGGAATCCTAGAATGATATCCAATTTAATGCCGAATTGATCTTTGATGAAAGTTTTCTTTTCATTAATGATAAGCCTGTATACTTGTTTTGGCTATATCTTGAGTTACAGATCTCCGATTGATGCATTCTTTGGTGCGTTAGAAAGCTAATGAAATTATCTACAAATTGTATTGCAAGCCTCTTGACCAGATTCGGCTTCAAAAGGAGGGTGACTTTTGGCTTGCATGCCTAAGTAACTCCTTTTTAGAAGTTATGGATCATTTTCATTATTTTGCTTAAGTATTATAGTAACTCAAATTAGTGGAGAGTTAAGTCTTTAATTAGCCACTTAGTGGGTTGTAAATATTTTTATTACTCCATTAGTGCAATAGTTATTTTTAGTTTTATGATAGGGGTTATGTCATCTTATGATGACCTTTTGTAAGCCTTCTTTTGGCAGTCCTAATTCCCTATATGTATTAGCCTATTACATGATGAAATACAACTTTGAGTTCAATTTGGATTTGAATCCATTTGTGAGAGTGTTTAGCCTCTCTTAGGTTCTTCATTGAACCAACCTTTTGATCTTATCAAGAGTCCAAGACCCTTGTGGCGATCGTCACCCTAGCTTATCAAATCCCCTTGGATTTGTGGTGCTTACCTTCCATTACTAAACTTATCTATTTTTGTATTCATCTTCTTCTATAATTTTGGTTGGTCACTCATGGATAGATCCGAAATTATATATGTTCCTTCTTAGGATCATATAATGTAGTATCTAGAGCCATCCTTCCTAGAGTGACTTTTGATTTTGTTTAACGATTTTTACGGAAGTTTGAATTTTTTTAGTGGGTTCTTCATGGAGTCGCTAATGAAGAAAAATGATGGCAAGAAAATGAATTACTTTTCTATTCTAGATGCTATGTGAAGGACAAGATATGTAGCTTGGTCATTGATAGAAAGGGTTACATCAACCTAGCTAGTACCACCATGGTGCAAAAGTTGGGACTTCTTGTTCTGGAGAATCCCCAACCGTATATCATCTGTAGCATCCCGGAGTTTAGTGATATCGGTGACGTGATGGTGAAGAAAAAAGTATGAGTGTCGTTCCAAATTGGGAGATATGAAGATGATGTGTTATGTGATGTGGTGCCCATGGAAATGAGTCACTTGTTACTTGGTCGTCCTTGGAGGATTAAACGACAAGCGAAATATGATGTCTACAAGAATAGGTACTCATTTGTATTTAATAATCGCAAAAGCACTCTTGGACCATTGTCACCAAATCAAGTGTATGAAGATGAAATGTACTTGAAAGGAATGAGTGATAAAAAATTAAAGTTGAAAGTACATTTGAAGAGAAAGAAAAGAAAGATTGTATGGAAAAGAATAAGGAAAAATAAAAATATGAGAGCAAAACAGAAAGTGAGGTGAAGAAAGAAAACTTGAATACTTGTTTTGATGATATTTCTAATTCTTTGCCTAGTTGTGTTGATTCTCATTTGAACGAAATTGAGTTTGTTCCTCCAAAGGAAGCTTGCAAGGCATTCAAAGAAATTGAAGACTTGGTCCCAAAGGAAGCTTGCAAGACAACCGATGTAATTAAAGATTTAATCCCAAAGGAAATACCCCATGCTTTGGGAACTTGCATGGTCTCCCAAAAGTGTGTTGTTCATTTGGTTCAAAATCACAACAATTTTGAGGTGTGTGTTAGGATGTTGATTGTACAAGATGGAAATGTGTTACGCCTACAAGCTACATTTGATGATTTCTATCTATTTCCATTTGACCCCGAAGAATAAAGATGATTCCTTTATGCAATCAATTCGAGGTCGAATTCTTTTCAAGAGGGAGATAATGATTCAAACCTAGAACGATATCCAATTTAAAGCCAAATTGATCTTTGATGAAAATTTTCTTTTCATTAATGATAAACCCGTATACTTGTTTTGGCTGTATCTTGAGCTACAGAGCTCCGATTGATACATTATTTGGTGCGTTAGAAAGCTAATAAAATTATATACAAATTGTATTTCAAGCCTCTTGACCAGATTCGGCTTCAAAGGAAGGTGACTTTTGGCTTGCATGCCTAAGTAACTTCTTTTTAGAAGTTATGGATCAATTTCATTATTTTGCTTAAGTATGGTAGTAACTCCAATTAGTAGAGAGTTAAGTCTTTAATTAGCCACTTAGTGGGCTGTAAATATTTTTATTACTCCATTAGTTCAATAGTTATGTTTAGTTTTATGCTAGAGGTTATGTCATCTTATGATGACCTTTTGTAAGCCTTCTTTTGGCAGCTCCAATTCCCTATATGTATTAGCCTATTACATGATGAAATACAACTTTGAGTTCAATTTGGATTTGAATCCATTTTTGAGAGTGTTTAGCCTCTCTTAGGTTCTTCATTGAACCAACCCCTTTGATCTTACCAATAGTCCAAGACCCTTGTGGCGATCCTCACCTTGGCTTATCAAATCCCTTTGGATTTGTGGTGCCTACCTTCCATTCCTAAACTTATCCATTTTTGTATTCATCTTCTTCTATAATTTTGGTTGGTCACTCATGGATAGATCTGAAATTATATATATTCCTTCTTAGGATCATATTCTAGAGCCATCCTTCCTAGAGTGACTTTTGATTTTGTTTAACGATTTTTTCGGAAGTTTGAATTTTTTGTAGTGGGTTCTTCATGGAGTCACTAATGAAGAAAAATGATGCCAAGAAAATGAAGGATCTTTTATATTTTAGATGCTATGTGAAGGACAAGATATATAGCTTGGTCATTGATAGAAAGGGTTACATCAACCTAGCTAGTACCACCATGGTGCAAAAGTTGGGACTTCCTATTCTAGAGCATCCACAACCGTATATCATTTGGAGCATCTCGGAGTTTAGTGATATCGGTGACATGATGGTGAACAAACAAGTACGAATGTTGTTCCGAATTGGGAGATATGAAGATGATGTGTTATGTGATGTGGTGCCCATGGAAACGAGGCACTTGTAACTTGGTCATCCTTGGAGGATTGAACAACAAGCGAAATATGATGTCTACAAGAATAGGTACTCATTTGTATTTAATAATCATAAAATCACTCTTGGACCATTGTCACCAAATCAAGTGTATGAAGATCAAATGTACTTGAAAGGAACGAGTGAGAAAAAATTAAAGTTGAAAGTACATTTGAAGAGAAAGAAAAGAAAGATTGTATGGAAAAGAATAAGGAAAAATAAAAATATGAGAGCAAAACAGAAAGTGAGGTGAAGAAAGAAAACTTGAATACTTGTTTTGATGCTATTTCTAATTCTTTGCCTAGTTGTGTTGATTCTCATTTGAACGAAATTGAGTTTGTTCCTCCAAAGGAAGCTTGCAAGACATTCAAAGAAATTCAAAATTTGATTCCAAAGGAATCTTGCAAGACAACCAATGTAATTAAAGATTTAATCCCAAAGGAAGTACCCCATGTTTGGGAACTTGCATGGTCTCCCAAAAGTGTGTTGTTCATTTGGTTCAGAATCACAACAATTTTGAGGAGTGTGTTGGGATGTTGATTGTACAAGATGGAAATGTGTTACGCCTACTTGCTACATTTGATGATTTCTATCAATTTCCATTTGACTCGGGGGATAAAGATGATTCCTTTATGCAATCAATTAGAGGTCGAATTCTCTTCAAGAGGGAGGGAATGATGGAAAGCAAGAATGATATCCAATTTAATGCCAAATTGATCTTTGATGAAAATTTTATTTTCATTAATGATGAACCCATATACTTGTTTTGGTTGTATCTTGAGCTACACATCTTCGATTGATGCATTCTTTGGTGCGTTAGAAATCTAATGAAATTATCTAAAATTGTATTTGAATCCTCTTGACCAGATTCAGCTTCTATCATGGTGAAAAATGAGTTGAAAGTTTAATACCAATATTTGGACAAGTTTGAGCTTCAAAGGAGGGTGACTTTTGGCTTGCATGCCTAAGTAACTCCTTTTTAGAAGTTATGGATCATTTTCATTATTTTACTTAACTATGGTAGTAACTCCAATTAGTGGAGAGTTAAGTCTTTAATTAACCACTTAGTGGGTTGTAAATATTTTTATTACTCCATTAGTGCAATAGTTATGTTTTGTTTTATGCTAGGGGTTATGTCATCTTATGATGACCTTTTGTAAGCCTTCTTTTGACAGCCCCAATTCCCTATATGTATTAGCCTATTACATGATGAAATACAACTTTGAGTTCAAATTGGATTTGAATCCATTTCTAAGAGTGTTTAGCATCTCTTAGGTTCTTCATTGAACCAACCCCTTTGATCTTATCAAGAGTCCAAGACCCCTGTGGCGATCCTCACCTTGGCTTATCAAATCCCCTTGGATGTGTGGCGCCTACCTTCCATTCCTAAAATTTTCCATTTTTGTATTCATATTCTTCTATAATTTTGGTTGGTCACTCATGGATAGATCCGAAATTATATATGTTCCTTCTTAGGATCATATCAATCTAGAAGCTTGAAATCAAAAGAAATTCCTAGCCCTATTTTCCTAGCTTGGCCGAATCTATTTATGTATAGGCAAAATGAGTTTTTCTTCAATTTTTACTTGGTTGATTACTTATATAAGCTATCTAAGGTCTCTAGGTTCTAGATCCAAGAGCATGAGAGCAAAAGAAATTTCTATCCAATTTTTATTCCCTTGACCGAAACCCTAACCAAGTGGTTGGATGAGTTTTGTTTTAAATTTGACTTGTAACAATTGATCTATGCTTGTTAAGACTCTAGTAACTAGTGTCCAAAAGATGGAATTTAGAAAATAACCCTAGCCCTATTTTGGTGTCTTGGCCGAACCTAACCTAATGTTGTCATAATTGGATTTTGTTTGATTAATATATTTTTATGTTGATTTGGTTGAAGGTTAAATCAGTAGCTTGTGGTGTGGTAACGAGGAGATTCAATTTCACAATTCCGGTGTTAATCTCAGGTGGGAGAAATAATTATCCTGTCGTCAGAATGGATAAGTAGTATATAATATAATAATGGTGTAGGGCGACCTAAACCCTACTAGTGGTCGAGTAATCGACAAGATCAAAATCACATTAGAAACTACCTCGTAGTACCAATGATGATTTGGGGATTGTAGGTTTATCGCCGTTAGGATAATTTTAGAGTATTCGAGGATGCCTGATTTTATTACTATTGAACTGTTTGATATGCGCTGGTTGTGGTAATCTACTTTATGTGACATTTTGTATTACCTGAATATTTTATTATTATTTTACTGTGTGTAATATGTTTTGTCTTATAACATGCAATATCTGTTATTTCATGCTTAGTCGGATTCTAGGAAATGATATGTTGTTCGGGAGATATTCGTGTGGGTGAGATAATGAATGTGACTTAGAGGTGCCTAGCCCAATTAAAGTATTTAATGGATGAGATGTGACATGGAATGTGTGTTGAGACTATGATGCGAGCACCCTATTGCGCCCCGTTGTGCCATTAATTATTTATTTAACTTACTCGTGTACAAAACGTTAAGCATAACCCAAAAATACGAAGAAATTAAAATCTTAATTATAAAACATAAAACTTCTGAAAGTTAAACACGCCATCATTATAATATATAAATACATACATGTTTATCCATTACATTACAAAACACTGTTTAGGGAATCTTATTAGTATGATCCCTCACCGGTACTTAATTATACAAACTGTTTATACATAGCGGAAAATAAAATGTCTTATGAGACTCACTGACCCTAAAATAACTACACTATATCGTTAGAATCCGTAGCTCGTCCTCCAGCATCCGATTCATAAGGAGTTCCATCCAACTCCTCAGCAACGTATTCCTCCACCGAGTCTTCTAACGGAATAAAGTAGACATACACAAAAATACAGAAATAGGTAAATAAGAAACAATTCTATCATCATAAGCGGAAAAGAATCATAGCATATAATATAACAACGGTCACAGACAAGCAACACTCATCATTAACAATCAGCTTTAAATCACGATACTTTCCTCTACCCTCAATCTCATGCAACTAAACCTTTATGAGGATGTGGCCACCACCAATCCTATCACACATCCCTTGCCCGCTGAGGGATGTTAGTCAGTCGTCCAAGCGACACATCCCCATTAACCGGTGCACACCCTCATCCATGGTGAGAATGCTCATGCAAAGCAATGACACTATAGCTGTGTAACACCCTAGCTTTTACACATGTGATTAATTATTTTATTTGTATGTTTATGTTTATTTTGTTTGTGGTTTAGTATGAGTAATTAAATTACTCTCTTCAAATTATTTTATTGGGTGCGTTAGCACTAACTTATTTCAGTGAATGCACGCTTACTAGACAATAATTTATGTTATTGTCACTATTATTACCAGTACAGAAAAATGTTTTAAATAATATGATTAAGAGAAAATAATTTTCATATTTTCATTCTATTTAATTTTAGATTTGAAAATAAACTGGTTTGACATTAATCGGAGATTAAATGTTGGACCAAGGATTTTCTAAGTTGATCAATCCAACTATCAATCTCTATTTTATTTCAAATTTTGAAAGTATATATCTGTCACCCTTTGTTTTTAGATTCAAAAACTAAAAACTTGTTTATTTTTAGGCTTAATATTTATCACTGATTTTGTACCCACTAGTACAAAAATCAGATTCACTCTCTTCCTCTCCTAACACAGCCCGATACCCCCTCCCCTCACTCTTTTATTTTATTTTTATGCTACTACCTTCTTCTTCTTCCTATCCACTTCACCACCTTCCTCCTTCCTCCTCTCAACAAAACCAGCGCCGCCGTTCAGCCGTCCACGACCGCCATCCAGCCGCCAGCGACACCACTAGACACGGAGGAAACGACCCGCGAAGACGCTGCTCCTTGCGGTTCGGGTTCACTCCTTTTGCGTCGTCATACATCGCCGCAGAAACGAACCTCCGCCACCCCATTTCCCTCAGTTCATCACCGCTCACAGTGCTGCTATTGTTTTCTTCCTCCCCACTTCTTCTTCCTCCCTCCAAAATCATCTCCTCCCTCTTCCTTGCTGTCCGGTTCGCTCCGCCACCCACTAGCCCAGTCCGACGGCCGCTCGTCACTTGACTAGAGAGGACGACCCATGCCGCCGTCTCCTCATGCTAGTAGCGCATCTTCGCTACAGAAAATGGAGCTCCATCCGTTGCTGCTCCGCCATTCGCTCGCTGGAACCGTTGGGGTGCCGCAGCCGATGTACCCAAGACAGCCACCTTACCCTTTTCCTTTCACCATAGGTAAGTATTCTACCCTTAATCTCTTATAGTTCAAAATATCAAATCTGATTTTGAAACCCTAACCCTAACATTTTGATTTTAGCTTTAGACTTTGAAATTAAATGTGTATTCATGCAATTGAGACTACAAATTGATGTTTTATTAAACTAATTTCATGATTCTGGGATTAGAATGAGTTTTCCCCAATTTAGGATATGAACCCTAAAACCCCAATTCGATTTTTATTGAAATTGGTTATGTTAGGTAAAATTAAGTATGCATTTATGAAATTAGGACTTTTAGTTGATGATTCCTAAGTTCATTTTCATGATCCTTTAATCAAAACAAAGTTTCCTCAAAGGGTATTGTGAAGCTTAAGCTTCAAACATTATTTTCTTTGAAAATGACCTTGTCTGGTAATAATATTAAGTGTTTAGATCAAATTAGCATGTGTGTCTGATCATGTGTAATTGATTTCTTGATTTCTGGTTGTTGCGCGTTGTTGGATTCACTCTCTGAGACGTTTGACATGGCTATGCTTGATTGATGGAGTAGATAGTTATACTATTGGAGCTAACGTGAGCATTAAGACGAGGATCCTTTACTTGTCTTCAAAGGTAAGGGGAGCTTGCCTAAGGATATTCAATAACTATATGCATGTGTGTTTGTGTTTAATTGAGTGTTGTGAATATTATTGTGATATTGAGACAATACTAGAATAACTTGTTTACTTGAACTATTGTGGTTATTACTTGAAGATGAACATTACTTGCTTTAAAGTGTTATGAATTATATATATATGTGATGAACTATAATTAACTGTGATATTATTATTGTTGTGAATATATTACTATAGATTGAAATTTGAGAAGCCGGACTTGAGTCTGTGTCCAATGACTATAAGGATTAAAAGCCTTAATAAGCCTTGAAAAGAATTTTGAAAGTTTTGGGTTCATTTATAAAAGTTCCTTGTTTAAAATGCTTACTTCAGAAGAATAAGATCTTTTTTTTTAGAAAAATGTTGAAGTGATTTTAAGTTGAAGGAAACTACCTTTTTATGATCAAAAGTTTTGTACGAGAGAAAACGTTTTCGAACGGTGTGTTTTCTGAAGGAAAGACCCTTTGAAAATATTTGACTTTATTCCATCAAGGAATTTCAAAAACAAACGAGTTTCCTAAATATTTTAGAGAAGAGTTTGTAAAGGAAAATATTTTAGAAACGATCTGGTTACTTGTATAAGTGACCGAGGTTTTGTTTTGGATTTGATTTTTCACTGAGCGAAAAGTAAGTACATGTGGAAGAGAATCTAGTTCGCGAGACATCGCCTCTAGCATTCAGTTATATGCACGCGATCTGGGATCCGTGACAAGAATTATGGACCAAGGGTCCTAATCGTGATATTATGGGCTATGAGTCCTAATCTTGGAATTGAGGACTGTGTGTCCTAATTTCGTTATTATGGACTAGGAGTCCTTATCATGTTGAAATAAAACATGGATAAAATTATAATTGTATCTACGACCACAACCTTGGACTGCGGCATGGGTCTAAGGTGTTGTGATTGAGCATTCGGATTACGCGTCCTGTGTTATTGATTTTCAAGTGATGAAAATTGTGAATAGTCGTTATCTTTGGGCTTCGACAATGGAAAAGAGTGAACACAAAGAAAAGTCTTGATAATGAAAAGTCTTTTATTCATATACATTTTCCTTAGCAGACGTTCTGAGTTACCGAATACCCGCTTAAGATATGGTGTTCGATGATGTATACATCCGGATGACCGTTGATGAAGGATTTGTGATGATGTTGATCCGGGTACATGAGGTAACGGAGACAACTTGCCAATGCGGCATACGAGCCTGATCAACTCTTTATTTCTTAATGATAAAACGGTGATGATATCTCATGAGATTAAGTTTAGAGCCGAATTATTGAAGTGTCATGCATTCTCTTTATAAAACTTATTGTTCGGGTATGAGACCCATTGATATAACACTTGTTATCTTATCTTATCTCTGAATAATAATTAAATGTTAATGTGCTGAGGTGATGTATGTATCATGTATATGGTTTTTGTGTGATATATCCATTTGTCGGTGTCTCACCCTTACAGATATATCAGGTTTCTTCTGGTTCGTACCCTGGGTACTTTAGTACAGATGGTGCAGAGGAGTCTTCCTAAGTTACTCAGAGACTTAGATCTAGTTGTTTGATGAAGTATTTGATTGTGGAATGACCATGTGAGTTTTCCTCAGAAATAACTTTTAGAACGACCAGCTTAGGGTTTGATACTTATATTTTTGATAGTATGTATGAGTATGGATCAGAGAGTCTTTATTTTAAAATGGAATGTTTATGGCTCAGAGAGCATCTCTTTTGAAAGAAAACCTAAGCTTTTCCTTTTGGTCATGTATAGCTTATTGATATAACTATTTTTAGCATATTACTGCCTGGTTGTATTTGATGTAACTGGAACTCTGGAATGAAAATGTAATTATTTTAGCAGGTGTTCTTTTACCTGGGATGTTCGAATTACAGAGGAGACTCTGTCGAAATTTTTGTAAAAATACTAGCTTTTATTTAAGGAACTCTTCACTGTACCCTTTGATTCTCTTGTATTTGTCAGTTGACATTTATTTATCAAATCCTATGATTGTATTATATAATCACAACGGTGAAGTTTGTATGTGTCAGAAAAATTTTCTGATTTTAATTTGAAATCTATCAGGACTCATGAATTAGTTATGCTAATTCATAAATTTCTAGTTATTCATTTCTTTGTTTGTGAGAAGTTGTACTCACACTTCTAAATAATCCTCGATGTATTAGACATTTGAGTGAATTGATTTAACGGAATCCATTGGTCTGGATACTTTCACATTTTGTTGAGAGAAGTGGTTATGACTATTTCTTGAGTTATAACACAGATAATTTCATGATAGCAGAAGTTTCTTGGTGAAACTTAGTTTCGTCGCTTCTATTTTTGGTAGAGGTGAAAGTCATCATTTTGTAAATTCTTTGTACTAAGAATAAGAATTAATCCTCTTTGGATTAGAAATTATTCACCCTTGATTCCTTAAATCCGCTGGAAGATTCTTGTGGAAGAATGAACTTTATTAAATTCATGTTTGTAAATGTGTATTGATCATGCATTTTTACACCCACGAACCTGATGGAAGGATTTTTTGCCATACTGGATGTTCCTGTATCCTTCAAATTAATGAAATTCTTTTCTATGTTTATGTGAAAGTGAAATCAAGAAAAAATTCTTTTCTTGAGAAATTCTTTTATGATCACCAAGGTCATGTCTTATTGCGGTTCGAAAGTACTTGTCATCGTTGATCATCTTAGTTCTACGTATTCTACAAATGTCGTCGATGTGTGACCTATCTCATCAGTCGTGAGTTGGGTATCTCCACATCAAGATGTCAGAGTTAGTCGAGTACAGTGAAAAAGGGATAGTTTAACAATTGAGACCTTCCTTGTTAAGATATTGGCATTCCTTGAATCTTTTTTATGAGTTTACTGAAGACCTATATGAGTCTTGTTTGAATTCAAGTGATCGTGGATCGACTGGTGAAGTCTACACCCTTCTTACAAGTTAAGATCCACTATGCAGTGGAGGAGTAAACTAAATAATGTATTAGAGGATTGTTCAGACTTCATGGAGTATCTTCAAGTGTTGTTTTAGATGAAAAACGGAAGTTTATCAACGTGTGTCGGTTAAGTTTGCTTTAAGTGTTGAGGACTAAGTTGAGGCTAAGTCCAACTGATCTTCCTCTGCGGGATGGATAAGTAATGAGATGACCTATCCTTAGCAGGTTAGTTGGGAGATAGTGTGGTACCTAATTTTTGTCATCTCTATGGTAGGACAAACCAGAGTTGATAGGAGCTTCGTTAATGTATAGATGTGAATGGTACAATGAGAACCCTTAAGTTCAACATTATTGAGTAGGATGATTACAATGGACCTTATCATGATCGAGGCAGATATATCATTAAAGGAATTTACAGTGGTGATCAACGTTTATGGTTAATGTTGACTTCGTGAGTCCGAGGATTAACAGAAAAATATCTATAGTAGTTTTCCTTAAGCTGAATGGAAATAGTAAAGAGGAGTTCTTGAGAAACTAACTTGTGAGAAGAGTTTGAGAGCTCTGTTTTAGAGTTTGAAAGGTCTGACCGTGATGAAATTTGGAGTGGTGGAATAAGTCAAAGGAAACTAAGGCTACAATTGTGTGCTTTGGGTTGAAAGTTGATATATGTGGTAGAGTTAATGTTAAACTTGATGTTCATCGTGAGGATAAGGTGCTGAAGAAGTTTTGCTAGCAGACTAATTTTGAGGCAATAAGTGAGGAAGTTTTGATTATATCTTTCGAGTGTGATAAGCTATGGTAAAATGTTTCTAATCTTTGAGGTCTTATTCTAGTAAATATGTGGTTGATGATCCACAGTGGAAACTGGACATTTTAAATCCAAGATTGCCATTGGGGAGTGTCCACCTGGATTTCTTGGTTTTGTTTTGGTGCAACTCCTAGGGTTATGGCCTCAGAAACTCTGTTTTATAATCTCTTTTCTCGGCTGGAAATATATAAGATAATGGCAGATATGATACAAGCACTTCCTTGCATAAGTGGTAGAGCTCTGTCTTTAGATGGAGGAATTGTTAGGATTTGTGGTGTATTTTCCTTGGGCAAAAGGGTAGATGTGCATGTGAAATTTCTTAAACCAGGGATATTGACGGGGCTTGATAAACAAATTGAAAATGAGAGGCAAATGATGGATATGAAATCGAAGAAGGAAAAATATTCTGGAGGAATTAAGAAGGGAACGAACTATGTTGGATGTGGTAAGGTTCAATTTGAATAAGAAGATTGAATTTCTTAGGTTCTTGGCGCAAAATTTATCATGGGCAACTCAGGCTCAGATGTAGTTAAAGGATAAATAGAATGACATAAGAATCGATCCTGTTATAGAGTTATAGATGAAAGGAATGAAGCGACGAGAATACAAAGTATGATTTTAGGGTCAAGGTGTGATTACAAAATCATGTTTAGTTTCGAGCTACGAAATTTCGAGGACGAAATTTTTTTAAGAGGGGTAGTAATGTAACACCGTAGTTTTTACACATATGATTAATTATTTTATTTGGATGTTTATGTTTATTTTGTTATGTGGTTTAGTTTGAGTAATTAAATTACTCTCTACAAATTATTTTATTGGGTGCATTAGCACTGACTTATTTCAGTGAATGCACGCTTACTAGACAATAATTTACGTTATTGTCACGATTATTACCAGTACAGAAAAATATTTTAAATAATATGATTAAGAGAAAAGCATTTTCATATTTTCATTCTATTTAATTTTAGATTTGAAAATAAACTGGATTGACATTAATCGGACATTAAATGTTGGACCGTGGATTTTCTTAGTTGATCAATCCAACTATCAATCTCTATTTTATTTCAAATTTTGAAAGTATATATTTGTCACCCTTTATTTTTGGATTCAAAAACTAAAAACTTGTTTATTTTTAGGCTTAATATTTATCACTCATTTTGTACCCACTAGTCCAAAAATCAGATTCACTCTCTTCCTCTCCTAACACAGTCCATACACTCTCCCCTCACTCTTTTATTTTATTTTTCTGCTACTACCTTCTTCTTCCTCTCCACTTCACCACCTTCCTCCTCCCTCCTCTCAACAAAACCAGCGCCGCCGTTCAGCCGTCCACAACCGCCATCCAACCGCCTGCGACACCACTAGACACGGAGGAAACGACCCGTGATGATGCTGCTCCTTGCGGTTTAGGTTCGCTCCTTTTGCACCGCCATACATCACTGCAGAAACGAACCTCCGCCACCCCATTTCCCACCTTTCGTCGTCGCTCACAGTGCCGCTATTATCTTCTTCTTCCCCACTTCTTCTTCCTCCCTCCAAACTCAGCTCCTCCCTCTTCCTTGCTGTCGGGTTCGCACCGCCACCCACTAACCCAGTCCGGCCGCCGTTCGTCGCTTGACTGGAGAGGACGAACCATGCCGCCATCTCCTCTTGCTAGCAGCGCGCCTTCGCTGCATAAAACGGAGCTCCATCCGTCGCTGCTCCGCCATTCGTTCGTCGGAACCGTTAGGGTGCCGCCGCCGCTGTACCCAAGACAGCCACCATACCCTTTTCCTTTCACCATGGGTAAGTATTCTACCCTTAATCTCTTATAGTTCAAAACCTCAAATATGATTTTGAAACCCTAACCCTAACATGTTGATTTTATCTTTAGACTTTGAAATTAAATGTGTATTCATGCAATTGAGACTACAAATTGATGTTTTATTAAACTAATTTCATGATTCTATGATTAGAATGAGTTTTCCCCAATTTAGGATATGAACCCTAAAACCCCAATTCGATTTTTATTGAAATTGGTTATGTTAGGTAAAATTAAGTATGCATTTATGAAATTAGGACTTTTAGTTGATGATTCCTAAGTTCATTTTCATGATCCTTTAATCAAAACAAAGTTTCCTCAAAGGGTATTGTGAGGCTTAAGCTCCAAACATGATTTTCTTTGAAAATTACCTTGTTTGGTAATAAGATTAAGTGTTTAGATCAAATTAGAATGTGTGTTTGATCATGTGTAATTGATTTCTTGATTTCTGGTTTTTGCACTTTGTTGGATTCCCTCTCTGAGACGTTTGACACGGTTATGCTTGTTTGATGGAGTAGATAGTTACACTCTTGGAGCTAACATGAGCATTAAGACGAGGATCCTTTACTTGTCTTCAAAGGTAAGGGGAGCTTGCCTAAGGATATTCAATAACTTTATGCATGTGTGTATGTGTTTAATTGAGTGTTGTGAATATTATTGTGATATTGAGCCAACACTTGAATAACTTGTTTACTTGAACTATTGTGGTTATTACTTGAAGTTGAACATTACTTGTTTTAAAGTGTTATGAATTATATATATGTAATGAACTGTCATTGACTGTGATATTATTAATGTTGTGAATATATTACTGTTAATTGAAGTTTGAGAAGTCGGACTTGAGTCTGTGCCCAATGACTATAAGGATAAAAAGCCTTAATAAGCCTTGAATAGAACTTTGAAAATTTTGGGTTCATTTATAAAATTTCCTTGTTTAAAGTGCTTACTTCAGAAGAATAAGATCTTTGTTTTTAGAAAAATGTTGAAATGATTTTAAGTTGAAGGAAACTATCTTTTTATGATCAAAAGTTTTCTACTAGAGAAAACCTTTTGGAATGATGTGTTTCATGAAGGAAAGACCCTTTGAAAATATTTGACTTTATTCCATCAAGGAATTTCAAAAACAAACGAGTTTCATAAATATTTTAGAGAAGAGTTTGTAAAAGAAAAGATTTTCTCCTAAATGATTTAGAAACGTTCTGGTTACTTGGATAAGTGACCGAGGTTTTGTTTTGGATTTGACTTTTCACTGAGCTAAAAGTAAGTACATGTGAAAGAGAATCTAGTTCGCGAGACGTCGCCTCTAGCATTCAGTTATATGCACGCGATCTGGGATCCGTGTCAAGAATTATGGACCAAGGGTGCTAATCGTGATATTATGGGCTATGAGTCCTAATCTTGGAATTGAGGACCGTGTGTCCTAATTTCGTTATTATGGACTAGGAGTCCTTATCATGTTGAAATAAAACATATATAAAATTATAATTGTTTCTACGACCATAACCTTGGACTGCGACATCGGTCTAAGGTGTTGTGATTGAGCATTCGGACTGCGCGTCCTGTGTTATTGATTTTCAAGTGATGAAAATTGTGAATAGTCGTTAGTTTTGGGCTTCGACAACGGAAAAGAGTGAACACAAAGAAAAGTCTTGATAATGAAAAGTCTTTTATTCATATACATTTTCCCTTAGCAAACGTTCTTGAGTTACCGAATACCCGCTTAAGATGTAGTGTTCAATGATGTATACATCCGGATGGCCATTGATGAGGGATTCATGATTATGTTGGTCTGGGTACAGGAGGTGACGGAGACAACTGGCCAATGCGGCATACGAGTCTGATCAACTCTTTATTTCTTAATGATAAAACGGTGATGATATCTCATGAGATTAAGTTTAGAGCCTAATTATTGAAGTGTCATGCATTCTCTTTATAAAACTTATTGTTCGGGTATGAGACCCACTGATATATCGCTTGTTATCCTATCTTATCTCTGAATAATAATTAAATGTTAATGTGCTGAGGTGATGTATGTATCATGTACATGGTTGTTGTGTGATATATCCATTTGTCGGTATCTCACCCTTACAGATATATCAGGTTTCTTCTGGTTGGTACCCTGGGTACTTTAGTACAGATGGTGCAGAGGAGTCTTCCTAAGTCACTCAGAGACTTAGATCTAGTTGTTTGATGAAGTATTTGATTGTGGAATGACCAAGTGAGTTTTCCTCAGAAATAACTTTTAGAACGACCAGCTTAGGGTTTAAGACTTAAATTTTTGATAGTATGTATGAGTATGGATCAGAGAGTCTTTATTTTAAAATGGAATGTTTATGGCTTAGAGAGCATCTCTTTTGAATGAAAACCCACTAGTGCACAAAGGGGATTCCACATCGGTTATTTTTGGCTTTCCACATCGGTTTTGAAACTGATGTGGAAACGACCGATGTGGTTTATTGCCACTTTACACATCGGTTTTAAAACCGATGTGTAAAGTATATTTTAAACATCGGTTTATTACTAACCGATGTGTAAAATTAATTTAGCAATTGATAAGCAGTTGTAAATTTAACTTTCTACATCGGTTTTTCATAAAACCGATGTGTAAAATTGACCTTCCACATCGGTTTTCTAAAGAACCGATGTGTAAAGTTAAATTTACACATCGGTTTTATGTAAAACCGATGTAGAAAGTTAAATATACACATCGATTCTGAGAACCGATGTGTAAAATCTCTTTTTTTTTTTTAATCTGTTATTTACATTTCAATCATTCCTGTTTCACTAATGCAGATCAATTAACAAACCAGCAGTACCCTGATCAAACAAGAAACAACAACAGAACACCAAACCAGTTTTGACACAATCATTCAAAAGCAAAACATACTTCATTAAATTTTCTTATGAATGAAAACAACACTTTATCAAAGCTACATCAAAACACGAGAGAAGAAAAATTGAACCAGACCTGAGCACTAATACATATCATCAGTCAAAGGTACGTACACTATAGCTAGTATATGATAAGTTTTTAAACTAACTACATATATACAAACTATGGGTGGTACACTTCAAGAAAGAAAGTTGCCCAACGCCTCTTTATGATGTTGATGTCGAAACCAGGACAATGGAGATGGATTGTTGAATATCTGCAAGTTTAATTGGACAAAAGATTATTACTTTTAAGTAATAAACTAACATAAAACATATAACGAATCTATACTATTACTTCTAATTGTGTCAATTAACATTTACCTCACTCCATCTTTCAGTGATCCCGGAGGAGATAATTTCCAACATCCACTGCATCACATAGTAGCCACATTCCCATGACCCACGTTGTATACGTGACTACGTACAAATGAAACCCAATTAGAATATGAGGAATTAAATAAAATAGAAATCAATTATTGTACCCACTGCATTTGATGCATTTGAACTAATAAATATCTTACGCTGGGAATAATCCATCCGATAGCCCGAGTCGCCTTTCACCACGCTGCATGTGGGATGCATTAATAGACCTATCATGACAAAAACATTAATTAAAGTATATATAATAGATTTTAGATAATTAAAACAACTGCATTACTGATTATAAAGTATTTTAACGCTTATGTTTCGATGATCGTCTTTAGTTCATTCGCCGGCTTATGTCCCAATGAGCAGAAGAAGACCACGACGTTCATTCTTGGGTACAAGAGCAACATTGCCAATGCTTGCTGTATTTATGCGGAACAATTAGTGACTGTAAGTCATATATAGTTATACTTAAATTAATAACCGGTACTTACTTATTGAGATAAGGCGCAAGATAGAATTGATGATCGTCTCGGGCAAGTATATCACGTATGGTAGTGACCGGGTCTTCCGATGCTACGAGAACATCACCCTGAATGAACATGGGGTCAATGAACCCATAAAGGGCGAGGTTACCCTGATCGACTAACATACGATGCAGATACCTAATATATTGGAAAAACATGTTAATTATCATTGTATTTAAAAATTAATTACGTACTTAACTTATAAATAAAATGTACTTACGTGCACCAAAACGATATGTGTGCAGAACTGGCCATTTCTTTATTGAGTGCCATCTCCATAAGTTCTTTCTTTGGTATATACAGTTCACCAGGGCTGGCATCATGTTCCAACGTTACCAATGCTGCATCATCCTCCATGGTGACAACCTATATAGCAAGATCTTTGAAAACATCACCATGGCTAGGTGCCCCTTTGTCGATCCCCTAAACAACATAGATATATATTAGTAATCACGGATAATTAAGTTATTTAATTCGTTATGAACTAAATGGTCAAATGAATACCTTGACAGGAGCAGACATCTCTGGTCTTCCTAGATCCGACCTTTTAGGCACAATATCATTTCCAACATCCTATAACAAATACAAATAAAGCATTATCTTTAAACAATAATAAATATATTTCAACTATGAATATAGAAAAACACAACTAACCGAATACCTCGGATGCAACAAGAAAGGTCGACCGGTCTTCTTGGCCGAGGGATGAAGTTACTGGGGCCCGACCCACTGTTTGAACCTCCTCGGTGGGCACAGGGACTCGAGCATCGGCATCTCGAATAATCTCAACAGACACCCTCGGATGATCGTCCGTAATAACCGATGGTGTATGGTATTACCTAACTTATTATATGCCCTACCCAATGCCACTAAGCGGCGGTGATGATGATGATCATCAACATACAGCTCACACCTATCGTGGTCGCTCATCATCATCATCATCATCATCATCATCGGCGGAAAGATCATCATCATTTTCGGGATGATGAGGAGGATCACATGAGCCCTTAGTGCTCACATGGACAGAGGGTTGGACAGAGGGTTGGACACCTACTTGTCATCTGTTGGGACAAAGAAGTAAATATTGCCATCTGTTGGGCAACCGCTCGTTCATCTCCCGTCGAAGCTCACTGCAATCTCTCTGTTTTAGTTGTGCTCTATCTCGCAAATGAATCCCTGTGGGAGGAATGTGAAGATGAACCATGGTATTGGCGAATGCCGACTCCCCATCCAACACCAATGACACGGCCGGGTGGTGCTGGTTTACTGATGGCGAGAGATAAGATATCATTGCGTCCTCTAGGAACAAAGGTTCCTTGGGTTAGCTGATCATCCAAGGCATCCTATCACATAAAAATATCAGGTCACATTACAATTCGGTAACAATCTTAAAATGACAATTACAACAAACTATACTTACAATCCTCTCAGCTACTTGGCGGGCCTCCTCGGATGTATATTGTCCCGTTTTTCTTTGTCGGACCCTCTTCCATGAACGATGGCGTGGGGGTGGAGGTGGATCAACAACCTTTGGAAGATTTTCAGCATTAGGATCCGCTTGAGATGCTTTTCTCTGCGACGTGCTTTCTTTTCCTCTTCAACCATTTTCTTAACAAGCTTTTTATATCCCCCACGAGACATGACATGGGGGTAGACATTCTTGCTTTGGTTTTCCTGCCCCTTTTTCCTCTTCTCCTGTTATAAATAAAAGACAATTAAATTACATAAGTAAATGAAATTAATGCAATTACATAAATTTAGAGACAAATCAAATAAGCTAACCTGAAAGCTGGGATCACGTCGGCTCTGAACAAAGCGATCCCACGTCGCCTTGTCAAGAAACGGATACACCTCAAGTGGGCTCTTTTTACTTTTTGGACCGAATATATAGTATCTGCCCAGGTCGGCCTTAAAACCCCTCCAACGCTCTCCAAAGATACTTCAAAGAAACGCTTCTTCATAGCGTATGTATCCGGTATGTCAAATGTCAACTACATTAAGACCAAAAGAATCAACGAATTACTGTATGATATTATTAAGATAAAAATAAAGTAGATACAGACAAACACAGGACGTAGAAGTATAGATACCAAAATACTCTCCCATATCTGCTCCTTCACGTCCGCCGGTACATCTCTCCACCTATCAATGAGTATACTAGGCCTGTTCCTAGCAAGGGTCGCCACAAAACTGGTAAACTGATCTTCCATTGGCCCAATAGGTTTGAGGTTATCATCAAAATCTACTCTTATCCTCTGATTTGACCCACGGTTGGCAGTCAAATGCCTCATCCGTGTGGCACGTCTACCCTTTCTACCGGTAGACGGGGTCTCTGACCCGCTGCATGAAGGAGGTGTATCCTCATGATCAGCCATGTATACCTGTTTAAACACAAAACAAAAAAAAAACTTGTTAGTATGTCAGGATAAATATCAAACATAACTTATAAATATCGATCAACGTACATAAACATAACTTATAAATATCAACGTAAACACATAATATGCCAAACTTGATGGTAATATCAAACTAAACTTACTTTGTGGTCAATTAGTAAAGTTCTCCCATAACCCTTCTTGGTGATCATTACGAGTAGCATGTACATCATCCACTTCATTTTCCTCATTGAAATTAGGCACTCGTGTTGAGAAAGAAGGAGTATCATAAATATCAAGAGTTGAATCGTGATTTCCCTCACTACCGTTATACATGTTTTTTCCCTGGAGAACCACT
The DNA here is from genome assembly GCA_030762895.1 of Sophora flavescens. NCBI lineage: Eukaryota > Viridiplantae > Streptophyta > Magnoliopsida > Fabales > Fabaceae > Sophora > Sophora flavescens. The sequence continues at coordinate 135,473,330 of CM061064.1, forward strand.
GACCACCTTTTGTTAGAAGGATCACGGGTATAAAACACTTGTTTTGCTTGGGATGCCATGATGAAAGGTTCCTCTTTATTACCTACCTTACTAAGGTCCACCAATTTGAATCCTAACTCATCGGTTTGCACACCATTGTTCTTCGTCGACCCACTGACATTTAAAAACAGGTACTCTAAACTTCGTGTAATCAACCTCCCATATCTCTTCAATGATTCCAAAGTATGAAACTGATGCCATAACAGGGTTTTTATCTTTCGAACTAGAGAAATGCATGGACTCAGCGACGACCATAACCCCACTGTTTTGCATAGTACTTTTGTCATCCTGGGGACTTTGTATAGAAGGAAAACTTATTGATATCGTACCCACTCCAGCATATGACATCAAAGTTAGGCCCCTGTGCTAGCCATTTTAATGTAGCGGAGAAGCGTACCATCCTTTGCAATTTTTTCTTTAAACCAGTTCAAGAAAGTCTTGTTATGCTTGTTCAAACACCATTTTTCATTCATTCTAGGGTAAGTTTCATTGATAATGCTTTTATGCTCACATAAGTATGGTTCAACCTCATCGGTGTTATTCAATATATACAAATGTGCTTGAAGCACTTCCTCCCGATCCATGCTCTTAACAGTGATACCTCGTGTACCCTTACCATCATATCTTCCTTCGTGACGAGACTTCGGAAGCCCTACAGGTTCCGCTTCTGACATGTAGTCTGTACAAAACTCAATAGCTTCTTCTGCAACATACCTTTCAACAATAGATGCTTCGGGACGGTGTGGATTTTTCATATATCCTTTCGGGATCTTCATGTATCGCTCAACCGGGTACATCCACCTTAAATAAACGGGACCGCACAATCTAATCTCCCTCACTAGATGAACAATCAAATGAACCATGATGTCAAAAAATGAAGGTGGAAAATACATCTCCAATTGGCACAATACAATGGCTGCCTCATTTTCCAACTCATCCAAATTTTTAGTGTCAATGACCTTGCTACATATAGCATTGAAGAATAAGCATAACCTAGTAATGGCATGTCTGACTTTTTTAGGCAATATGTCACGAATGGCCACCGGTAGTAGTTGTTGCATCAAGACATGACAATCATGAGACTTTAAGCCAACTAATTTGAGATCTGTCATTGAGACAAGTCTTCGATATTTGAAGAGTAACCCCGTGGCACTTTGACTCCCCGTAGACATTCACAGAAACTTCTTTTCTCTTTTTTTGATAAAGTATGACATGCTGGGGGCAAATAAGTCTTCTTATCCCCCACTTTAAGTGGAGCTAACTGCTCTCGTATACCCATCGCAACTAGATCCAGACGAGCATTCACACCATCCTTTGTCTTGCCTTGAATGTTGAGAAGCGTTCCGATTAAACTGTCACACACATTTTTCTCTACATGTATCACATCAATACAATGTCTTACATCAAGCTTGCACCAGTATGGAAGATCAAAGAAGATCGACCTCTTCTTCCATATTTTCTTCTCTGTAGCCTTCTTCTGGGTCTTCCCATAGATAACATTAGTGTTGTTCACCCTTTCATAAACTTGCTCTCCAGTCAAGGCCACCGGAGCAATTTCATTCTCCGCGGTCTCCGACGTACACTACTTGAACGCGATGACATCCACCACGATAAAGTATGCACCCGGAGAACGAAAGGAAATGTATCAATCCGAACTTTCATCAAGTATATAACATTAGAACCAATGAATAACTATTTTAACTGAATTAAGAAAAAGTTTTTTCCCAAACTGTCCAACTTTGGACAATTCAAGATCCAACACAATGAGCGGTACATTAAGCACGTACACGTACGCTCATTAGTATTGCATCTCAAACGGGAAACTAAGGCTTTACTATTTATGTAGCTTGCATGAAGATGGGGCTTGAAAAGTGAAGAAAATTAGCCAAACAGAGCCCTTCACGGCCTAGCCTTGAAAGCCATCACGGCCGTGATCGAGTATAGCTTAAAAGAAAGAATGGAAAAGTCAGAACTGGTCACGGCCATCCCGTGATGCCCATCACGGCCGTGACATGTCAGCTGTACCAGACCCTCACAGGCAGAACTGATCACGGCCAGGCCGTGATGGTGGTCACGGCCGTGACAGACCAACCAGTGAAGCAACCTCCAAGGCAGAACCTATCACGGCCTGGCCGTGATGGCCATCACGGCCGTGACATGCCAACTGAACCAGACCCTCACATCAGAACTGATCACGGCCTAGCCGTGATGGTGGTCACGGCCGTGACAGACCAACCAGTGAAGCATCCTCCAAGGCAGAACCTATCACGGCCTGGCCGTGATGGCCATCACGGCCGTGACATGCCAACTGAACCAGACCCTCACAGGCAGAACTGATCACGGCCTTGCCGTGATGGTGGTCACGGCCGTGACAGAACAACCAGTGAAGCAACCTCCCAGTCAGAATCCGTCACGGCCTAGCCGTGACAGGCAGCACGGCCGTGACGGGTGATACCACCACTGGAAAAATCCAGTCTTGGAGCAACAGAACAACACATGCAAGTATATTATCCAACCATTTCGAGTCAAAGTTCATAACTTTTCTAAAGAAGAAACAAATATATACCTGAGGGACGAGCAAAAATGGCGCTCTTCACGCAAACGAGGGTAGCTCGCGGATGATCGTTCTCAGTGGTTCTCTTACGAAGCAGAAAATGAAGGCTCGCAGTCGCAGTGGTCTTCTTTGTCTACGATTGAAAAGGGAAAAAGGACGTGAAGAAGGGAGCGAGAGAGAGAAAGAGAAAGAAAGAGAGAGAATGAGAAGAAGGAAATGCAGAGAGAGAATGAGAATGAGAGAGAGAGAGACGCATACCTGAGGGTAGCTTGCGGATGTGAGTGCAGTGAGAGAGATGGAAAAGCAGTGACAAAGCGCGTTAGCAGAGGGAGGGAGTGTTGTGTTTTAGGGTACGTTCAGAAACTGAGAATGAGGGCGCAAAACACACGGAGGGAAATAGAAAAATTGGGAGTATTACACATCGGTTATGAGGAAAACCGATGTGTTAAACATATTATACACATCGGTTATGCAAAAACCGATGTGTAAACATGAAACATTTAAATTCTGATTTTTTCTTTTAAATTTTATACATCGGTTAATCAAAACCGATGTGTAAAAGTGTAACCTAAATTTCTATTTTTTTTTCTTTATAATTTTATACATCGGTTATTTAAAAACCGATGTGGTTACTCACCATTTTACACATCGGTTCAAAAAGAACCGATGTTGAATGTTAAAAATTCCGAGTTTTAAATTTTTTTATTTTAATTTTACACATCGGTTATTCTCTAAACCGATGTGTAATACTTTCCTTTGAATTTCAAAAATGCCACCGCCTCGTTTTACACATCGGTTTATACTAAACCGATGTGTAAACTCCGATGTAGAATCCCTTTTTTGCACTAGTGACCTAAGGTTTTCCTTTTGGTCATGTATTGCTTATTGATATAACTATTTTTAGCATATTACTTCCTGGTTGTATTTGGTGTAACTGGAATTCTGGAATGAAAATGTAATTATTTTAGCAGGTGTTCTTTTACCTGGGATGTTTGAATTACAGAGGAGACTCGGTCGAAATTTTTGTAAAAATACTAGCTTTTATTCAAGTATATCTCTAAATTAAATAGGCTTGCCAGACTAGGATTGTAAGCCTGTGTGCCGATCAAGGCTTAGGTTTGGAGTCGTGACAAATCTTTTTACCCAATTTCAGACGCTTACGTACTTATATAAATTATTTTTCGAAAGCAACCAGCAAATTATCTTTTTAATTTAAATTCCGCATGTGTTACGTAGTAATACCTAGTGGGGGTGTTACAAGCTGCACATCCTAAAACTAAATTAGGATAACCCCGCGAGAACTTTGGACCTCGTGTGTTCCCAACACACGGTTGTGAACAACAACGCTTATATATGAATCTCACTGACTCGCATCAATAACATCCCCGTGCCTCAAGCTTCCATCATTGCCTTAACTCACATTCTATGTGACATGTCATCTATAAAATAATAACTTTAAGCTAGGCACCTCTAAGTCACATTCAATCTCTCACCCAATTAAAGTATCTCCGAACAACATATATCTTTCCTTAAAAACCAACTAAGCAATTTATCAAACTAGGTAGATCATGCATAATACAATACTCATAAAATATTCGAACACCAAAATAAAACGTCACATGCAGTAGAATACCTCAACCAACGTATCACAAACTATTTAATAAGAAATAAATCAGAAATTGTCAAATATTATAAAATTATCCTAACGGCGATAAACCTACAATTCACAAATCAACATTGGTATTGCGGAAAAGTTTCCAATGCGATTTTGGTATTGTCGATTACTTGACCACTAGTAGGGTTTAGGTCGCCATACACCATTTTTATAAATTATATACTACTTATCCGTTCCTGGTTCTTTCTCCCACCTGAACTTATCACCAGAAACACGAACTTTCAGATCCTCGTTACTACACCACAAGCTATCAGTTAACCTTCAACCAAAATAACATAACCACGAGTTAATCAAACAAAATCCAATCATGCAACCCTAGGTTAGTTTCGGCTATGACTCAAAAATAGTGCTAGAGTTATTTTCTCAATTCCATCTTTTGGATCCTAGTTACTAGAGTATTAACTAACATAGATCAAGTGTTACTAGTTCAAAATATGAAACAAAATCCTCTAACCTCTAAGGTTAGGGTTTTTCCTCACATATGTAAAATTGGATAGAAATTTATTTTGCTCACATACTCTTGGATCTAGAACTTATACACCTTAGAAAGTTTATACAAGTCATTATCCAATTAAAGATTGAAGAAAATTCATTTTGCCTACATGAACACAGATTCGGCCAAGGCTATAAAAATTAGTTAGAAATTTATTTTGTTTTCAAACTCTTGGATTTAGAATATAGAAACCCTAGAAAGCTTATAACCAACCTCATTTAAGTTAAAAGTTGAACAAAATCTCATTTGCTCACACATACATAGGTTCGGTCCTCAATAGAAAAATAGGGAGGAAAATTCTTTTGCTTCCATGCCCTTAGATTATCAAAGTAGAAGTCATATAGAGTTCATAGAAATTGGAATCACATTAAAAGGATGTTTCTACAATTTTCTAGAATTTTTTGAAGATCTAGACCTAAGAATAGAAATTTGTTAAAAACTTGATGAACATGAAGATTGATGGGTGATTAATGAAGCTAAGATGACGAGGAACATGATCCTCACCCTGGAATGAAGAAGATTGATCAAGAACTTGAGAAGAAATGAAGAACTTATCAAGAACACTATGAAGTTCTTTGTGTCTTTGTTAAGAACAAGCTTGAATGTGTAATAGGAAGAGAAAGAAATTAGGTTAAGTGTGGGGATGGGGTGTTGAGGCCTTGTATGTGAGGGAGTGAGTGAGTGAAATTGTTTTGTTTGATTACTTAAGTGTGAACCATAGTTGATAGTAATTTGACATAGGTTAGGTTAAGCTTAAAAAAATAATATAATTCTTAACTATAGTTAATGGTAATTATGAGTAGGAAAAATGTGAGGTGAATGGGCTAAGGGGGTGGTGTGACCAATTTTTACACCACACATGAGGAGGAAGAAGCCAATTTGTCCATAACTTGCCTTAACCATGGTTAATATTTAACTAGGATAGGTTAAGGTTAAGGGCATTTTTGTCATTTCACCTAAAAGACATGATTACTTGCATTAAATGTTTCATAAATGCTTGGTGAGTCATGGTGGTGACTCACCCCATGACTCAGCTCCACTGGTGTCCAGTTCTATCTCTGCAGTTCCGTTTCCGACTCTGTCGGTTTCCCGATTAGGGTTTCCGTCCGTTTTTCGCCCAAATTCACCCGAATAAAATCTAATATTTTATTTTTGAGAAAATTTTTGGAAACTAGACTTCATCACGACATAATATAAAAATCTACAATTTTTCAGTTTCGAGTCAAATTAGGGTTTTCTGCCGGTATAAAATTATATTGTCAGTAAAAACACAGACCGGTTTCCGTCTGAGTTTTAAACCCAAAATTTCACCATAACCCTCTACCATAAGATAGAGTATGAATATGATTTTGTTTTATCCAAAATCATTTTGTTGGTCTCAAATAAAAATATAATTAAATATATTTTTACCGGTAATACAACGTAATTAAAAACAGGCTGTTACATTACTAGCCCACTTAGAAAGAAATTATGTCCTCGGAATTTACATACCTCATAAAAGATGTGGATACTGTTGCTGCATATCCGTTTCACGTTCCCACGTAGCATCTCCAGTAATCGCATCCCATATAACCTTGACCAAAGGAATTTGTCTACCTCGAAGCTCCTTAATCCTTCTATCTGCTATCTTAACAGGTAAAGCCTCATACTCTAAATTCTCTCACAGTTGTATATGTAACTGCCTGTTTTTAATTATGATGTGTTACCAGTAAAAATATATTTATTTATATTTTATCTGAGACCAAGAAAATGATTTTGGATAAAACAAAATCATATTCATACTCTATCTTATGGTAGAAGGTTACGGTGAAATTTTGGGTTTAAAACTCAGACGGAAAACGGTCTGTGTTTTTACTGACAGTGTAATTTTATACCGGCAGAAAACCCTAATTTGACCCGAAACTGAAAAATTGTAGATTTTTTATATTATGTCTGTGAGTAATTCCACTTTCCAAATTTCTGATCAAAAATAAAATATTATGTTTATTCGGACGAATTTTGGTGAAAGTTTGAACAGAAAACGGCTTGAGTTTTCACTGACAGTAAGATTTTACTGATCAGAAAACCTAATTTTTGACTCGTGAAAGAAACGGTTTTTGTTTAAATCATATTTCCAATGAGTTTGGTTATTTTTAAAATTTTCAATCAAAAACGAAATATTAAGTTTTTATTCGGGCGTAAAACCCTAATCGGGAAACTGACGGAATCGGAAATGAAACTGCATAGACCCGAACACTGGAGGAGCTGAGTTATAGAATGACTCACCAAGCATTTATGAAGCATTAAATGCAATTTTAGGTTTAATGACCAAAATTCCCTTATTCTTAACCCAACCTATCCTAGTTAGTTTTTAACCATGGTTAAGGCAAGTCAAGACCAATTTGGCTTCTTCCTCCTCATTTGTGTTCCAAAATCAGCCACACCATCCATTCATTTGTGACCACATATTTTAACTTAACCATGATTACTAGTAACTATAGTTAAGTTATACACTACAAAAAAAGGTTATTTAGCGACCGAAAATAGTGACCGAATTTGTTGGTTGCTGTTTGCGACCGAAATAGCGACCGATTGTAGGATCTAAATCAAACACTGATGAAAGTGAGGGTGAATTTAGTGACGGAGATTCTACTTAGGTAATTTATTTATGTCATAATTCATTGTGTAAATGTCATTCTACTTAGGTAATTTATTTTTGTATTATTTACACTATTGTGTAATCATCTTTTCATATTTTACACAGATGGCAGCTTCCTCTAGAGGTAGGGGTCGCCGTGGAGGTCGTGGCAGGGGTCGTGCTGCGAGAGTCCCTTCGCCGGCCGACCCACAGCCTTCAAATCGAGACCTCCCTACCAGCACCTCTGTGGACGGGACACCTTAGGGTGATGGAGTTGCACCCTTTACCCAGCCTCATGTGGTCAGGACACAGGCTGCACCCTCATCATCCACACCTATGACAGGACCATCATCATCATTGGGACAGGAGAGTCGTGGTCCGTCCGATAGGAGGATTCTTCTTATCCCCAGGGGGGATAACGAGTAAGCTAATTTAATTTTTTAATATATATAAAGTATCTTTAATTTCTATTTACTTGTTTTTTAAATTTATTTATAACATTTATTAATGCTCTAATTTTGCTGCAGCTTTCTGCCCGCGAAGGGCCCTTCTGATTCGATATCGAAGATCCTGCGACGCAAGTTTGATGGTCCATGGCCTACATGGAAGGCCATCCCAAGGGGCCATAGGGATCAGTTGTTTCAAGAGTTTAAGGTAACAATTTATTAAGTTATTTAAATTAAATTTACATTATATATATATACACACACAAATTTCCTAACAACTGTAAGTTGCAGAAAGAGTATAGGTGGGACGTAGCTTTAGAGGGTCTCATCAGGGACATATTTGAGCATAAAGGCTCGCTGGTCAGGAAGAATCTGACGAACAAGATGAGGAAGAGTAAGAATAAGGGGAAGTGGGTGGATCCTGAGATCAGGAGGCAGCTGGACCAGTACTGGGCTATTGAGAAGTTCCAGGAGATCCAGGCCACATCTCGGCGTAATCGAGCTTCTGATGGTGGCGCATGTGCTTGGACCGGCGTGTCTAAATCAACCACCGCCCACTACGACGAGCTGGTAATACATTAAACTTTTGACTTATTATACTATTTAATGAGTTTTCATTCTTAATTATTCTTATGAATTTAAGATTATATTTTTCTGTGCAGAAAACACAGAAACAGCGGTCCCCCACTGCTATGGAGTTGGTCGAGAGGACAAAAAAGTTGAATTCGGGGACATAGGTCAACGACAAGGCCCGTAACTATGCTGTAAGCAAAAAAACAATTTAGTGTTTACTTGTAATTTATTATAAATGATTTGTTAATATTGATTATACTTTTAACTAAATCTCTTCAACTATACTTTGTAGGTGGGCTTTAACGAGAAGAAGGATGATGCCATATCACGTGCCTCACAGTCACAAAATGAGGCCTTGACTAGTGATGGGCCCGACTCTCCTATCTCCGTCGATGATAATGCCATTTATTTGGAGGTCGTCGGGGGCAGGAACAAGAAGGGGCACGTGTATGGCCTCGGACACCTGGGAGTCGAGTTTATCGCTTCATCATCCGGCACGCCTGCTCCTTCCTACGTCGATACCATCCCTCAGGAGCAGTTCAACCAAATTCAGGACACCATCACGCAGCTGAACGCGGAGCTTCGGGAGAAGAGTGAGAGAGAGCAGCAGATGGCGAACCAGATTGCACAGTTGACTCGGGAACCCACGATGGCCGATGCGAGCGAGCATCGAGCGAGGGCCGGTTTCATGCGGCTGGTGTTGGAGCAGATGAGGATCCAGACTCCAGTTGCTCAGGGTGATGCTCTGACGGTTGTGCCGCCAGCTGCTGCTCCTCTAGTTCCGCCGCCAGCTACTGATGCTGCTACTGCAGAGGATGATCAGATAGCAGGCGTCGATGGTACGGACGCTGAGGATGATTGGATTCCTCCACCTCCCCCTCATCATGACTGTTTTTTTTTTTCATTTTTTTGACTTTAAACGATTCTTGTACGGCACTTTGGATTATTTTTTTGTATATATATTCATCATTTCTTATTATTGTATATTTCATTAGTAATTTGGTGTGTTTTATTAGTTATTTTGCTAAACTTTAAAAAAAACAGAAAAAATTTATTATTTTAAAAATTAAATTTTAAAAAAATTAATAAAAACCAGTTTAGCGATCGAATTAGAAACCAATAATTCGGTCGCTAAACTTTAGTTAACATTAACAGATTGTGGTATAGCAACCGAAAATCCGTCGCTAATATAGGTTAACAGTAACCAACATTGGCGACCGAACTAGCAACCGATTATTGGTCGCTAAAAATGGTTACCCAAAACAATGCAACCAACCGTGTAACGACCATTTTTTATTATTTAGCGACCGAATTTACGGTCGCCATTTAGCGACCGAATTATTATTGCGGTCTCTAAAAGCTTAGCGACCACGTTATCAGCCACCACCATTAATCAGTCGCTAATTCGGTGTTGGGAATTTGCGTATAAAACAAAATTAAAACGCAGCGGAAAAATTCCCATCGAAGGATCCTTGCGAATGATCATGATTCATGATTAGAAAGTTTACCTCTTGAATCGATGGCTGTTGGTTGAAATTCGTCTATCACGAACACCGCACGAACGGTGTCTCTAGAGGTATCCACACGAGCGGATTCCGTGAGCGTCCAACGTCACGAACCGGGCGCCTCTCGTCTCACAGTGCTAGCTTCAAAACCGAGACTTTGCTGTTCACTCTTACTCCCTTTTGTGCGGCTAGGTTATCAACCATCTGGGCACAACAACTTAAGTGGTCTACTTATAGTATCACCTCCTTAAGTGAGTTAGTGAGCAACATTTGACCTAAGCCCATCTACTATGCGCTAGGCCCAATAGGAGAGTCCAACTTTCTTTTAATGCTTCTTTTAATCCTCTCTTTTGTGTGTGACCCTATAGGTTCCCAATACGTTAGCAGTAATATTAAATCCCATTTAATATTACAAACAGTGAGCGGTATCTAGCAATACATCACTGCTACCTAAGTAGTGAGAAAGTCAGTGATTTGACGAAACCTTTCTGTGACAAATATTCATGTGCATTGTTATCCCTTTGTCCATATATCTATATTGAACACAAGGCATAGAATGTGTCACCCTTGTATGGTTCAATATCATGTTCCCTAATACCCGAGTAGACTTAACAACAAATGAGGTCAATATCTCATATTGACTCATTTCAAAGACTGACCATGCATTTTACTGGTCTCACTCTATCAGGGGGCCCACAGATATTACTCATGTTATGTAGGAGGGACAAATTCCATCTAGGTCACTCACATCCCTCTGCATGGCTCGTGGTATGCCCAATGATCGTCTTTATAATCATCCTATTACAGATGACGTTTGACGATATTAAAGCACACGACTCCTCATGTAGGGATCGTAGTGATTTCAGGTCGAAGGATTACATACACCATTGTCACTATGAGAACTACTTATGACACTCACATAACGCTCCATGTAGTGTTCTCACGGTGGGTCAATCCAGTACATCATTACCTTAATGCGTACCTATGTGGCAACTCGATATCTCATATCTATGACCCGTGAGATGTGGTCATCAGTCTGCACACATAATAGTCTCAATTGTATTATTATTGTCCTTATTAATAAAATACTTGACTACGGATATTTAAGAATAGGATTTCATTGTTCAATAGTGTCTCACGATCAAGTCATATACTTGATATTCTATTGAACAGAAATTTCTATTCTAAGGACTTTATTATGTTTAAACAAGTAACACAATAAACTGGAATGCCTCATATCATATATATATATGAAATAGCAAGATACAAATGTAAGTCTAAAGAAATACATTGGCCTCTAGGGCTTACACCAACAATCTCCCACTAGCACTAGAGCCAATCAGGCATAAATCTAATGCCCATCGATCTAGTGTGATCTTCATGCTTCTGTTGAGCAAGAGGTTTCGTAAGTGGGTCAGCAACGTTATCAAGCGTTGGTACTCTGCATATCTTCACATCTCCTCTATCGATAATCTCTCGAATGAGATGGAAGCGCCTAAGTATATGTTTGGATCGCTGATGAGATCTAGGTTCCTTAGCTTGTGCAATGGCCCCATTGTTATCACAATAGAGATCAATGGGGTCCACAATACCAGGAACCGTACCAAGCTCAGTAATGAACTTCCTGATCCAAACGGCTTCCTTTGCTACATTGGAGGCAGCAATATACTCAGCCTCTGTAGTAGAATCGGCAACTGTTTCCTGCTTCGAACTTTTCCAGCTCACAGCCCGCCATTCAGGCGAGAACACATAACCAGATTGCGATCCGGAATCATCCTTATCGGTGCCGGAAGCTAGCATCGGTGTAACCTATTACAGCAAGCTCTTCCTCGCCTCCATACACCAAGAACGAATCCTTAGTTCTTCTCAAGTACTTAAGGATGTTCTTGACAAAGGACCGATGACTTTCACCGGGATCGATCGTACCTGCTCGTTATGCTTAAAGCATACGATACATCCAGTCGAGTACATAACATGGCATACATGATAGATCCAATTGCGGATGCATATGGAATCTTACTCATGCGATCCCTTTCTTCTTGAGTGGAAGGGGATTGTGCCTTTGATAGGCATATACCATGTGACATAGGCAAGAGTCCTTTCTTGGATTCATGCATGTTAAAGCGTCTCAACACTTTGTCTATGTATGTACTCGACTTAGGCCAAGCAATTTCAGCGATCTATCCCTATAGATCCCGATTCCTAATACATAGGTAGCCTCACCCAAATCTTTCATAGAGAAGCAATTCCCTAACCATGTCTTTACATTTTGTAGTGTAGGGATGTCATTTCCAATGAGTAATATGTCATCTACATATAACACCAGAAAAAACAACAATGCTCCCACTAACCTTCTTGTAGACACAAGGTTCATCTTCATTTTTGATGAATCCGTCATTGTCTTACAAAGATCATCAAAACGAAGGTTCCAACTTCGGAAGCTTGCTTCAATCCATAGATTGACCGCTGCAATTTACATACCTTTCGAGCATCCTCTGAAATGTCAAAGCCTTCAGGTTGTGTCATGTACACATCCTCAAGAAGCTTTCCATTAAGGAAGGCAGTTTTGACATCCATCTGCCATATCTCATAATCATGGTATGCAGCGATAGCAAGTAAGATCCGGACGGATTTAAGCATCGCAACAGGTGAAAAGGTCTCATCATAGTCGACACCATGAATTTGCTTGAAACCCTTAGCGACCAATCGCGCCTTAAAGGTGTGTACCTTACCATCCATGTCAGTTTTCTTTTTGAAAACCCACTTGCACCCTATAGGTTTTATCCCTTCAGGTGGCTCTACCAAGGTCCATACCTGGTTGGTGTACATGGAATCCATCTCAGATTTCATGGCCTCAAGCCACTTCTTAGATTATGGGCCAGTAATGGCCTCCTGGTAGGTCACAGGCTCATCTTGATCCATGAGCAATACATCACCTTGTGGAGTCATGAGAAATCCATATCTCTCAGGCTGGTGACGTATCCTGTTAGACCTACGCTGGTCTTGTGCTACTGGAGCGGGTTGTTCCTCCACAACATTCTGTGAAGGTTGCTCCTGTTCCACCAATGGTAGGTCACTACTCTGTGATTCTTGAATTTCTTCAAGTTCTATCTTCCTCCCACTGGTTCCTATGGAGATAAACTCCTTTTCTAGGAATACACAGTCCGTGCGACAAACACTTTGCCTTCGGAAGGATTATAGAATTGGTATCCCTTGGTTTCTTTGGGATACCCCACAAAGAAGCATTTATCAGATTTGGGATCAAGCTTATTAGAAACTTGACGTTTTGCATATGCTTCACAACCCCAAATCTTCATAAAAGACATGCTGGGTTGTCTACCAGTCCATATCTCATATGGTGTCTTTTCTACCGTTTTGGACGGAACACGGTTAAGTGTAAAAGCTGCTGTTAATAGAGCATGTCCCCAGAAAGAGTTTGGAAGGTTTGCATGACTCATCATAGACCGAACCATGTCCAACAAGGTTCGATTTCTCCTCTCAGAAACACCATTCCATTGTGGTGTTCCAGGTGGAGTGAGTTGAGATAAAATCCCACACTCTTTCAGATGATCATCAAACTCTAGGCTCAAATATTCACCACCTCGATCTGATCGAAGAGCTTTAATATTTTTACCAAGTTGGTTTTGTACCTCATTTTTGAATTCCTTGAACTTTTCAAAGGATTCCGATTTATGTTTCATAAGATACACAAATCCATATCTACTGAAATCATCAGTAAATGTGATGAAGTACTGAAAACCACCTCTAGCTAATGTGTTTAGGGGTCCGCATACATCACTATGTATAAGACCCAAAAGATCGTTGGCTCTTTCACCTTTGCCGGTGAATGGAGCTTTTCATCTTTCCCAATAAACAAGACTCACATATCTCATATGATACATAATCAAATGAGTCCAAGAGTCCATCTTTATGGAGCTTCGAAATGCGCTTCTCATTTATATAGCCTAAACGACAATGCCAAAGATAAGACGGGTTCAACTCATTTGGTTTGGACCTCTTAGTATTTATGTTATAGATGGGCATTTCAAGATCAAGGACATAAAGCCCATTACTCATGTGTGCACTAGCATAGAAAATATCATCCAAATAAATAGAACAACTTTTGTTCTTTATTATAAAAGAAAAACCACTCTTGTCCAAACAAGAAACGGAGATGATATTCCTGCTAATTGCAGGCACAAAATAACAGTTCTCTAACTGAATAGTAAGCCCAGTGGGCAAAGTCAATACATAAGTCCCTACGACTAAAGCAGCAACCTTTGCTCCATTTCCAACTCGTAGGTCGACTTCGCCCTTTGCCAATGGTCTACTCCTGTTTAGATCCTGCACATTTGTACAAATGTGAGAACCACATCCGGTATCTAATACCCATGATGCAAAAGTAGATAAATTGACTTCTATAACAAACATACCTGAAGTGGAAGTCTCACTTCCCTTCTTCTTCTTGCTTTCTTCCAGGTATTTTGGGCAGTTCCTCTTGCTTGCTTGCTCTTGGTAGAGCAGCTTGAGGTGCACGATCATATCGTACGCCTCCATGGTCTCATGTTGCTTTTGCAGCTCAGAGGTCATGGCAGCAAGCATAAGACAGCCCACGTCTAAGGCGTCATCCTGATGCTTCTTATAAGCATCCCTGTCAGCCCTAGGAGCACTTGAAGCCGGTGGCTTCTCAGGGATAGGCTCCTCAAGAACATACAGCTTTTTCTCATGTTTGAGGACAATCCTCAAGTTTTTGTACCAATCCAGAAAATTCGTTCCGGATAGTTTGTCCTTCTCAAGGACGGATCGCAATGACAGGTTACTTGATGTGTTTGTTGCCATGGTAATCTACAGAGATAAATATGCAAAGTATAAGTATCATGCCATGAAGTTATTTAATAAGGTCTTTAATTAAATACGCCTCCCACTATTTTACTCAAAACAATGACCCTCATCATTGATTCGGAAAATCCCGTTGGAAGATTTTCTAGTGGGCCAAGATCCATATTTCACCTAGCTTTAAGTCAGCTTTGGCTGATCACCCAAAATTCGGTTATTTAGGTAGGAAACACTTTCCGATTGCATCTCATGCAACTCTTGGATAGTTGGGTGAATAACTCTTATTCAAATCCATCACATGGACTAAAGCCCAACTTATAAGCCTCTAAGCCTTTCAATCCTATTGAAGTTGGCTTAGTTAAGTCAGACCCAATGGATAGCAATTGAACATTACATTTGTCCCATCGCGTCTTACTAGTATAGATAAAGGTACCCCGCTTTGGCGGACCCACACTTAATCGATATTAGTCTTGACGAGTGGCATGCATCGGAAGGCCTTTAAATGTGACTTAATATTTCCTTTTGAGGGATTTGATTAAAATTTGATCTCATCATTTGTTAAACTCTTTAACTTACTATTTTCATACATGCATCTCATACATATATTAGTTAAACATCTTTTAACATACTATATACATACATGCATCTCATACATATATAAGGTAAATAAATGTGATATGGTTATGGCCCCTAACGCATTGATTCTCCCAAGCCAATGAGAGAATCTAAACTAAAACCTAGGAGCGTCCAAGCTTCTCCAAGCAAGATCTCCCACGTGATAGCGTCTTCTTGTCTCCATCATTACATTACATAAACAGAAACCTCATTTTACATATGAGGGGAGTGAGATGAGAAAAGAAGATACATATGAATATAAGAGAAAGGCACGGCACGCAGGCCGTATTTCAAAATATAAACCAAAAGGTAAAAGGACTAAGGCTATAACCATTCACCATACATCACCAAATAAATAGTAACAACCAATAATAACACATAATCATTATTATTATTAATTTTATAAATTAGAGATTTCAAAATCTGAATTTTGAAAACATAACATATATATATAATAAATCACATTTATTATAATAGATGTTACTATAAATCATATTTATTGCAATTGTTGTTACCACAAATCACATTTATTATAAATCATATTTATTGTAAATGACATAAATCACATTTATTGCAATTGTTGTTATCACAAATCACATTTATTGTAATTGACATAAATCACATTTATTCAATTAACATAAATCACATTTATTGTAACAAATCACATTTATTGTAATTGATATAAATCACATTTCAAAATCTGAATTTTGAAAACGTAACATATATATAATAAATCACATTTATTATAATTGATGTTACTATAAATCACATTTATTGTGATTGATATAAATCACATTTCAAAATCTGAATTTTGAAACCGTAACATATATATAATAAATCACATTTATTATAATTGATGTTACTATAAATCACATTTATTGATATAATTATTAAATGGTGACATAAAATTTCAAAATTTGAATTTCGAAATTACACACTACGCAGAGGTAGCACGGGGGTCCCGCTGGAAATTCCGAAATTCCGAAGTGTGCCTCGCTTCCTTGGTGGCTAGGGCGTCAACCTTTCAACCCTAAAACCGCAAGGCCCGTGAACACTTCACGTTGCAAGGAACGACGGCTACGGTTTCAACACTTGGAACCTCAGCCGCAACAACATGAACTTTTCATGTCTGAAACCCCTTAACGCCGCCAACACATAACTGAAAACAATCATGTTTAACATCAACATTTGATGCCATCGCAGAACATAATAAGGATTCAGAACCAATGTACATATCACATATATACACAAACATGCAATAGACATATATATCATATACATACGAAAATCACAGAAACAAGGTTTCGCAAACCAGATGCAAACGATTTTCAAAAACAATTTTCAGAAAACGATTCACATTACAAACATGTTATCATACATAACAGATAAACCACGTAATAGAATCATGGTTTCGCAAGCGGCTTTGATACCACTGTTGGGAATTTGCGTATAAAACAAAATTAAAACGCAGCGGAAAAATTCCCATCGAAGGATCCTTGCGAATGATCATGATTCATGATTAGAAAGTTTACCTCTTGAAGCGATGGCTGTTGGTTGAAATTCGTCTATCACGAACACCGCACGAACGGTGTCTCTAGAGGTATCCACACGAGCGGATTCCGTGAGCGTCCAACGTCACGAATCGAAGTGTCTCTGTCTCACAGTGCTAGCTTCAAAACCGAGACTTTGCTGTTCACTCTTACTCTCTTTTGTGAAGCTAGGTTATCAACCATCTGGGCACAACAACTTAAGTGGTCTACTTATAGTATCACCTCCTTAAGTGAGTTAGTGAGCAACATTTGACCTAAGCCCATCTACTATGCGCTAGGCCCAATAGGAAAGTCCAACTTTCTTTTAATGCTTCTTTTAATCCGCTCTTTTGTGTGTGACCCTATAGGTTCCCAATACGTTAGCAGTAATATTAAATCCCATTTAATATTACAAACAGTGAGCGGTATCTAGCAATACATCACTGCTACCTAAGTAGTGAGAAAGTCGGTGATTTGACGAAACCTTTCTGTGACAAATATTCATGTGCATTGTTATCCCTTTGTCCATATATCTATATTGAACACAAGGCATAGAATGTGTCACCCTTGTATGGTTCAATATCATGTTCCCTGATACCCGAGTAGACTTAACAACAAATGAGGTCAATATCTCATATTGACTCATTTCAGCACGGCCATGCATTTTACAGTCTCACTCTATCAGGGGACCCACAGATATTACTCCTGTTATGTAGGAGGGACAAATTCCATCTAGGTCACTCACATCCCTCTGCATGGCTCGTGGTATGCCCAATGATCGTCTTTATAATCATCCTATTACAGATGACGTTTGACGATATTAAAGCACACGACTCCTCATGTAGGGATCGTAGTGATTTCAGGTCGAAGGATTACATACACCATTGTCACTATGAGAACTACTTATGACACTCACATAACGCTCCATGTAGTGTTCTCACGGTGGGTCAATCCAGTACATCATTACCTTAATGCGTACCTATGTGGCAACTCGATATCTCATATCTATGACCCGAGAGATGTGGTCATCAGTCTGCACACATAATAGTCTCAATTGTATTATTATTGTCCTTATTAATAAAATACTTGACTACGGATATTTAAGAATAGGATTTCATTGTTCAATAGTGTCTCACGATCAAGTCATATACTTGATATTCTATTGAACAGAAATTTCTATTCTAAGGACTTTATTATGTTTAAACAAGTAACACAATAAACTGGAATGCCTCATATCATATATATATATATATATATATATATGAAATAGCAAGATACAAATGTAAGTCTAAAGAAATACATTGGCCTCTAGGGCTTACACCAACATTCGGTCACTAAATTAAATAGCGACCGAATTAGAAAGTTTAGCGACCGAATATGTCGGTCACTAAACCGTTGTTTTTTTTGTAGTGTTATTATATTATTTTCTAACTTAACCTAGGTCAAGTAAACTCAACCATGATTCATTTTAACATTAAACAACTCCTCCCCTCACTCCCTCACTCAATGTGGTGGCTCACACACCCCACTCACCACTTAGACATTTTATTTTCCTTCCTATGCCATTTTACTCACAAAACACTAAGAACATCATAGTGTTCTTGCTAAGCTCATCATAGTTCTTCATTTCTTCTTCAAGTTCCTCATCAAACTTCTTCATTATAGGGTGAGGAACCTATTCCTAATCATCTTAGCTTCATTAATAGTCCATCACTCTCCATGTTCATCAACTAATTCATGAATTTCCATTCTTAGATCTAGAACTTCAAATAATTCTAGAAAATTATAGAAAAATCATTTTAATGTGAAACTAATTTCCATGATCTTTATATGACTTATAATTTCATCATCTAAGAGTATGTAATCAAAACAATTTTCCTTCCTATTTTTCTCTATATGGGCGAATCTAGGTATTTGTGGGTAAATGAGATTTTGTTCAACTTTTAACTTAGATGAAGTTGTTTATAAGTGATAAGCCTCTGGCTTATCTAGTCTTATAACTAGATAGACTGTGGTTTTTGTGCAAATTATTCGAGTTCACTCTCGTTTTCGCCCAAATTTGCCTTGTTTTGTTCCTAAGTTGGACTTTGACTCGTTCTAGGCATTTTTAGTAGTTTTTAGTCTATTTTGAATAGAATTACGCTTTTTGTTTCTTTTTATTGTTTCAGGTTAGAAGTGAAGCTCCAAGAGTCAAGGAAAGTCAATGAACAGTGGAAATTGTCATTTTGGAGATACTCGCCCCGCGAGTGGATGCTCGCCCTGCGAGCCTGAAGATCAGCAAAGCAGCAACAGTCATCAATTTTGTCTCGCCTCGCGATACACATTCTCGCCCCGCGAACCTGAAGGCCTGACTGTGCCAGAGAAGTCATCCTTTCGGGATCGCCTCGCTAATCACAGTTCGCCTCGCGAGCATTCAAACTCAGGATGGAGCCAAAACTGAAATTCGCCCCGCGAACATACTCTCGCCTCGCGAAAGTACAAATTGAAAGCGCGCCATTTTTAATATTCGCCTCGCGAAAGAATGCTCGCCTCGCGAGTGCGCGCAGAATTAGAACTCTATAAATTGCTGTTTCAGAATCAGAGAAGGAGCTCTCTGATTAGATCCGAATCCTAGTAGTTTTCCACTTGTTTAGAGTAGCGTTTAGGTTAGTTTCTTGTCTCTTTGGAGTTGCGTCTCCCTTTTTCTTATTTTATTATGGTGGTTATGTCCGATTGTTTGTCTATGAGCATGAGGAACTAATCCCCTCGTCTGAGGGAACAATGAAGCCACCCATGGCAGTGTAGATTCGATGTGATGTATGTCTTTCTCCCTTTTTCTCAATTAATGTTTTCCAATTCTGATTTGATTGTGTTGATCATATGCTTGCGTGATTGACTTGTTAACGTTGATGAGGCTTAGTCAGCGATTCGCGTTTAGAACTTGAATTGGGATCATCGATTGAATATTGCACGAGAGTGAGTAGGAGATCGGTGCAACCTTATAGGGAACAAGAATTAACAGAGTTTGATGATTAGGATTATGAGACCTAGTAAGTAATTAATCCAATCTTCGAATACGTCCTAATGAGCACGACAGTGGATTTAGGAGAATTTGGGGGTCCCGGTTGACATTGTAATTGAACTTAGGGAGGAATTCATCATCACTTGGGGATGCATATTGGGTAGGTGGATTTGTGACCTTGGACATTTTAATTTCAGATTTTTGGTTAAATAATTTATTAGATTTGTTAATTTGAATTCGATCATATTTTCTCTCTCTCAACCACCTTCTGTTACTTGACCAAACGTATCGGACTTCCCGTGAATTGGTCGAATTGGTAGCCCAATCCTTGTGTTCGACCTCGGTAAATTCTTACCGTGTTATTTTATTACTTGCGACGACCCGGTACACTTGCCGGTGACTCAACAAGTTTTTGGCGCCGTTGCCGGGGATTGGCACAACCAATTTTCCTAATTTTTAGGGAAGTTTGATTATTTGGTTAAGTTATTTTTATTTTTATTTTTATTTTTTATTTTTATCTCTCTCTACTTCTTTGATTCCACTTGGTCTTGCCTTGTTTTGTATGCGAGGTACACGAAGGAATGCTTCCGGGTTGCGAATATTGTAATGGAGACCATGACACTTGGAGTTGTCCGTTCTACTTCTCTCAAGAATATGTGGACTCATGCCATAATTTTTATGACAGCATGCCCCAGAACAACTATCAGAGTCAGAATCAGTATTGGGGTTATATGAGGGGAGACCATCCGGGTTTCGCTTGGAGTAATGCTGGCGATGGTCTAGCTTGGCAACCACAACCTCAACAGAATTGGCAACAACAACCTCAACAGGCTGGTGGAAGACAACCTTGGGAGTTGGGTTTTGAGAAGACGAATGCGGCAATTGAGAAGTTGGCAATCTATACAGAGAAGGTGAATGCGACAGTTGATAAGTTGGCCCAACAACAACAACCTTGGGAGTTGGCTCTTGAGAGGACAAATGCGGCATTTGAGAAGGCGAATGCGACAGTAGAGAAGTTGGGTCAGCTCGCAAAACAACTAGATGAGCATCTCCTAGGCACTTTCCCAGGTGATACCGATAACAACCCTAAGAACCAATGTGAAGCCATAACAACTAGAAGCGGTAGGGTGTTGGGATCTGACTGGGATGCAACTAGTTCTCAGGAAGTAGAGGAAGTACTACCACATGTTGAGGAAAAGCAACCGGAGGAAGAGGAATTGACAAGTGACAAGACCCCGGAACAACCACATGTTGAGGAAGATCAACCTAAGAAAGAGGAGTTGGCAAGGGACAAGGCACCGGAGCAAGAGGGGAGAGTTCAAAATGCAGATAAAGTGGTAGAGGATTTCACCATGCTTGCCAAGCAACCTGAATTTACTGCATTGGATAACTATGTTGGCTTACATGCATGTGTGGACATTGGTAAGTTAGATCCTCCCACTTGTCTGGCACACTTCCTCGAGAAAACACCATTTGGCCCGAGAGGAAGTGAGTTCATAATTACAGAGGTCAATGGAGTTTTCACACACAGGCCAGGTGGGATTATGAACAGAGTCGTATTGCTCCTACAAGGGCCACTTCACAAACCATGGGATCCGGGTGAAGGATCTCACATGATGAGCGTCTCTTGCTATGGGATCCAGGTGGATGCTTATTAATAAGTCAAGCTAGTGACGTTAAAGAAGCGCTTATTGGGAGGCAACCCAATCTAGGTATCCTTTATTCTTAGTTTCTGACATTTTCATTTATATTATTAAAAAAAAAAGGAGCTTTATTCGCCACGCGAATCCACAGTGGCCGCGCGAGACAGAACCCCTGAATCTCAGAGGCTTGCTCACGCTTCTGTCTCGCGTCGCGAGGTATACTTTCACCTCGCGATTCTGGGCATCATCATCTGTTGAAATTCCAGATTCGCCTCGCGAGATACTACTCGCCTCGCTATTCTGGAAAGTGTGAAAACAATTTTTCCAGATTCGCCTCACGAGTTATCTCTCGCCTCGCGAATATGCAATTAAGGTTTAATCTGCAGGAGTTCTTCCAGGATGCTATGCAACAGAAGGGAGCCCGTGAGACCAATTGGACGAGGATGCAACCATAGAAACTTGATCAGGGAGCACCTTCTCCTTTCCTCACTCTTGTTTTTGTTTTTGTTTTTGTTTGTCACTCTTGAATAATTTGAGAAGATCAAGAGTTTATGTATGAATGTGTGTCAGCAAGCTTGTTGGATCTTAATTAAATTTAGCATAGATTGATTGCATGAATTATTTTGACCATTGATGATTTCCCCCTAGGTTCTAAAAATAGAAAATTGATCCCCATGTGAAAAATTGAAAATTGAACTTTGAGAATTTTATTGTGATTACTTGATTTATGATAAGTTTGGGGTGAGGGGGTGCACACACTAGAATTGTATCTCGGTCAAACAATTTGAAAAATGTCCAGGTGAGGATTTGAGCCTCCGACTTTGTTTTTGAATGCGTGAATCACTGTTAAGTTGCACTTTCCCGAATTTGCTTGAATCTCTTCATGGATTGCATGTTTATGTGTTGCATCAAATGATTTAGGCAAATTTTCTTTGAATAACTACTTGGCCTAAAGAGAACCATCCCGAATGCATGTTCCCTAGTTAGCCCCGTTGAGCCTAATTAGCCTATTGTTTCTTGATGACCCTATATTATAAGCCAAAAATCTGAAAAACCATGTTAACCCAATCTTAGGATTAGGAGAGCATGGAAGCGTAGCAAGAGAAGGGTTGTGAGGAACTAAGTTTGGGGTGGCTACAAGGTGGTGTGTCATTTTGGGGTGAGAAAAAGAAAAATAAAGGTTGAAACCCAAGGCAGTGAAAAAAAAAACAAAAAAAAAACAAAAAAAAAACAAAAAAAAAAAGAAAAGAAAGAAAAAATTTTGCCAAAAGAAAAGGGGCAAAGCAGAAAAAAATAGCAAGGAAAGGCCGTAGTCACCCGAGGAAAAAAGAAAAAAGGAAAAAGGAATTTGAGTGGAATATGTGTCAAATGCCCATGCTCTCTTAGTTCCTAGGGACTTAAGCCTAGTATCCTTGAATATCCTACCCTCAGCCAGGCCCCATTACAACCTTTATAAGACCTTCTGATGTTGCATACATGTTTTCGTGGGAACTACTTTTGAGATGAAAATCAAATTCATGGGAAGTGCTCTTGATATGTGAAATTGAGTGAAAAGTTGATAGCCTAGACGAATTTGAGTGAATGAGTGAAATTTTACATACCCTTTTGAGGAAGGCAATTGTTTGAAATTGGTGATCTTCCTTTTGTGTGTAACTCTGATCCTCAACTTAGATTAATGCTTGCATGAATGATAAGTTCTCAATTGTTTAAAGTAAATGAATGTGGGGATTACACTGATGCAAGGGGGGAAATCATTGGAGAAAAACTGTTTTGATTGCATGAAATTTGTGCGAAATCGATTGATTCCTTTAGGATTGCCAAGTCTTGAGTCCTTTTTGAGTTTTAGCTTGCTTGGGGACAAGCAAGGTTTAAGTTTGGGGTGTTTTGATAAGCCTCTGACTTATCTAGTCTTATAACTAGATGGATTGTGGTTTTTGTGCAAATTATTCGAGTTCACTCTCGTTTTCGCCCAAATTTGCCTTGTTTTGTTCCTAAGTTGGACTTTGACTCGTTCTAGGCATTCTTAGTAGTTTTTAGTCTATTTTGAATAGAATTACGCTTTTTGTTTCTTTTTATTGTTTCAGGTTAGAAGTGAAGCTCCAAGAGTCAAGGAAAGTCAATGAACAGTGGAAATTGTCATTTTGGAGATACTCGCCCCGCGAGCCTGAAGATCAGCAAAGCAGCAACAGTGATCAATTCTGTCTCGCCTCGCGATACACATTCTCGCCCCACGAACCTGAAGGCCTGACTGTGCCAGAGAAGTCAACCTTTCGGGATCACCTCGCTAATCACAGTTCGCCTCGCGAGCATTCAAACTCAGGATGGAGCCAAAACTGAAATTCGCCCCGCGAACATACTCTCGCCTCGCGAAAGTCCAAATTGAAAGCGCGCCATTTTTAATATTCACCTCGCGAAAGAATGCTCGCCTCGCGAGTGCGCGCAGAATCAGAACTCTATAAATTGCTGTTTCATAATCAGAGAAGGAGCTCTCTGATTAGATCCGAATCCTAGTAGTTTTCCACTTGTTTAGAGTAGCGTTTAGGTTAGTTTCTTGTCTCTTTGGAGATGCGTCTCCCTCTTTTTTATTTTATTATGGTGGTTATGTCCGATTGTTTGTCTATGAGCATGAGGAACTAATCCCCTCGTCTGAGGGAACAATGAAGCCACCCATGGTAGTGTAGATTCGATGTGATGTATGTCTTTCTCCCTTTTTCTCAATTAATGTTTTCCAATTCTGATTTGATTGTGTTGATCATATGCTTGCGTGATTGACTTGTTAACGTTGATGAGGCTTAGTCAGCGATTCGCGTTTAGAACTTGAATTGGGATCATCGATTGAATATTGCACGAGAGTGAGTAGGAGATCGGTGCAACCTTATAGGGAACAAGAATTAACAGAGTTTGATGATTAGGATTATGAGACCTAGTAAGTAATTAATCCAATCTTCGAATACGTCCTAATGAGCACGACAGTGGATTTAGGAGAATTTGGGGGTCCCGGTTGACATTGTAATTGAACTTAGGGAGGAATTCATCATCACTTGGGTATGCATATTGGGTAGGTGGATTTGTGACCTTGGACATTTTAATTTCAGATTTTTGGTTAAATAATTTATTAGATTTGTTAATTTGAATTCGATCCTATTTTCTCTCTCTCAACCACCTTCTGTTACTTGACCAAACGTATCGGACTTCCCGCGAATTGGTCGAATTGGTAGCCCAATCCTTGTGTTCGACCTCGGTAAATTCTTACCGTGTTATTTTATTACTTGCGACGACCCGGTACACTTGCCGGTGACTCAACAATAAGCTATCTAGGGTTTCTATGTTCTAAATCTAAGAGTTTGAAATCAAAAGAAATTCGTAACCCTATTTTCGAGTCTTGGCCGAATTTGTGTTCATGTGTACAAAATAAGTTTTCTTCAATCTTTAATTAGATCATGATTTGTATAAACTATTTAAGGTGTGTAGGTTCTAGATCCAAAATTTTATTAGCCAAAGGAATTTCTAGCCTATTTTAATCATCATGGCCGAAACCCTAACCCTAGAGGTTAGAGGATTTTGTTTCATATTTTTGAATTGTAACACTTGTTTTATGTTAGTTAATACTCTAGGAACTAGAATCCAAAAGATGGAATTGAGAAAATAACCCTAGTCCTATTTTGAATTGATGGTCGAACCCTAGTTATTTGTGGTTAAAGTGGATTTTGTTTGATTAATATATTTATGTTGATCTGGTTGAAGTTTAACCATTAATCGTGGTAGAGTAACAAGGATCGGAAATTTTGGGACTTCGGTGATAAGTTCAGGTGGGAGATAGAACCATTTCATCGTCGGAACGGATAAGTAGTATATAATTTATAATAATGGTGTAGGGCAACCAAAACTCTACTAGTGGTCGAGTAATCGACAATACCAAAATCTCATTGGAAACTTTTCCGCAATACCAATGATGATTTGGGAATTGTAGGTTGATCGCCTTAGGTTAATTTTATAATATTTGAGGATGTCTGACTTATTTATTATTGACTATTTGTGATATACTGGTTGAGTTATTCTACTGCATGTGACGTTTTATTTTGTTGGTTGAATATTTTATTTCGATTGTATTATGCATGATCTGCCTGGTTTGATAAATTGTTGAGTTAGTTTTTAAGGAAAGATATGAGTTATTCGGAGATACTTTATTTGGGTGAGAGGTTGATTATGACTTAGAGGCGTTTAGATTAAAGTGATTATTTTATAGATAAAATGTGACATGGAATATGAGTTGAGGCTATGATGGAAGCTTGAGGTATGAGGTTGTTATTGAGGCGAGTCAGTGAGATTCATATATATGTGTTGTTGTTGTTCACAACAGTGTGTTGGGAATACGCGAGGTCCGAAGTTCTCACGGAGCTGTCCCAATTTAGTTTTAGGCTGTGCAGCTATAACGTCATTGATTTGCATGAGCATCCTTGAGAGAGAATCATGGTGTGCACCGATTGTGTTGTGCAGCTATAGTGTCATTGCTTTGCATGATCATTCTCACCATGGATGAGGGTGTGAACCGGTTATTGGGGATGCATCACTTGGATGACTGACTAACATCCCTCAGTGGGCAAGGGTATGTGATAGGATTGGTGGTTGCCACGTCAGCATAACAATTTAGGTGCATGAGATTGAGGGTAGATGAATGTATAGTGAGTTAAAGATGATTGTTAATGATGAGTGTTGTTTGTCTGTGACCGCTATTATATTATATGCCATTAATATTTTTCGCTTATGATGATGGAACTGTTTCTTATCTCCCTATTTCTGTATTTTTGTGTATGTCTACTTTATTATGTTGGAAGACTCAGTGGAGGAATACGTTGCTGAGGAATACATTACTGAGGAGTTGGATGGAACTCCGTATGAAACGGGTGCTGGAGGACAAGATACAGATTCTAATGATATAGTGTAGTAAGTTTTGGTCCAGTGAGTCTTATAAGACATTTTATTTTTCGCTAGGATAAACAATTTGTATAACTAAATACCTAATAGGGATCTTACTGATGGATATCCTAGACAGTGTTTTGGTAACTATGATGCAAGACATATGTGTGTATGTATTTATTATATAAGGTGTGACACGTTAATTTGTAGAAGTTATATGTTTATTAATTAAGATTTTAATTTCTTCGTATTTTTGTATTATGATTAACGTTAAGTACGCAAGTAAGTTTAATAAATAATTAATAATACAATGGGGCACAACGGGGTGTCTCAGTATAGACTCAGGCTCAATGACATGTGAAGAATCAGGATAGTATTTTTTCAACTGAGAACGTGAAAGACGTCATGAAGGTTAGCAAGGTTAGGTGGCAAACCAATATGGTAAGCTACCGGGCCAATCCTTTGAAGAATGTGGAATGGTCCAATGAATCTAGGAGTCAGTTTTCTAGACTTGATAACCCTCCCAATTCCGGTATTCGGAGTGACTCTCAAAAACACGTGATCACCCTCCTGGAATTCTAAAGGTATCCTCCTCTTGTTACTATACCTCCTTTGCCTATCCTGTGCTTCCTTCATCTTTTCCCTTATCTTCCTAACTTGTTCCGTAGTCTGCTGCATTACATCTGGACCCAAAACTTGGTTTTCACCAATCTCATACCAACATAATGGGGTCCTACACTTCCTGCCATAACAAGCCTCGTATGGTGCCATTCCAATACTACTATGGAAACTATTGTTGTAAGTAAATTCAATCAATGGCAAGAACTCATCCCAACTACCAGTGTGTTCATAAACACAAGCTCTCAAAAGACCCTCCAATGATTGAATTGTCCTCTCTGACTGTCCATCTGTTTGGGGATGATACACAGAACTCATTCTCAACTTTGTCCCCAAAGCACTATGCAACTGCCTCCGAAATCTAGATGTGAATCTAGGATCTCGGTCTGAGACAATACTTGACGGTACGCCATGCAATCGAACTACTTCCATAATGTAAATCTGGGTCAAATTTTCCAAACTATAACTTTCACCGATAGGTAAGAAGTGAGCACACTTCGTCAACCTATCAATGATAACCCAAATCGCATCATGCCTCTTCAGAGTTCGTGGTCATCCAACCACAAAATCCATAGCGATGCTATCCTATTTCCACTCTAGGATCTCTAATGATTGCAATAAACCTGCTGGCTTTTGATATTCAATCTTAGTCTTCTGACACACCAGGAAAGATAAAACATACTCTGCTACCTCTTTCTTCAACCTTGTCCACCAAAACATTTTCTTCAAATCCTGATACATCTTTAGTGGATCCAGGATGAAAACTCAACTTACTCGTATGAGCTTCTTCCAAAATCATCTTCCTAAGTTCTAAATCATCTGGCACACATATCCTGTCTCTAAACCTCATCATCACACCATCTGTTCCTCTACTAAACTTAGAATTCTTACCCTCGTCTGTACCTATACTTATCTCCAGAAGATATAGATCCTGAACTTGTTTATCCTTAAGATCTTTCATAAAATCATTACTAATAGTGATCCTACCTAAGCAAATTTTATCATCAACCAACTCCATTCCTAAGTTCAAATCTCCAAACCGTTCCAGCAATTCCAATTCCTTAACCATCATTGCAGATACATGCAATGATTTCCTACTCAAAGCATCCACTACAATATTCGCCTTCCCCGGATGGTACAGTAAATCAAACTCGTAGTCTTTGATAAACTCCATCCATCTCCGCTGTCTGATATTCAATTCTTTTTTATCAAACAGATACTTCAGACTTTTATGGCCGCTGTAAACATTAAACTTTGCTCCATACAGAAAGTGACGCCATATCTTTAGTACGAATACTATGGTTGCCAACTCCAAATCATGAGTCGGATAATTCTTCTCATGAATTCTTAATTGTCGGGAAGCATAACCCACAACTTTTCCCCCTTGCATTAGAACACAACCTAAACCTTGGTATGACGCATCACAGTATACGTCAAATTGTCCTAAAGGACCAGGTATAGTCAACACAGGTGATGTAGTCAACATGTCCTTCAGCTTTTGAAAACTCTGCTCACACTTGTCCGTCCATACAAAAGTTGTAGATAATATCCAGCTAACCCTAGAAAACTTCGTACCTCACTTACTGACTTAGGTCGTTCTCACTTAAGAACTACCTCAACCTTAGCTGGATCTACTGCTATACCTTCCTTGTTGATCACATGTCCAAGAAACTGGACTTCTTCCATCCAAAACTCACACTTGGAAAGTTTAGCATAAAATTTGCCTATCCTTCAAAACTTGCAGCATCACTCTCAAATATTCCTCATGATCTTCCCGTGTACGAGAATAGATAAGGATATCGTTGTTGAACACAACAACAAACTTATTCAGGAACAGTCTAAAGATTATGTTCATGTAATCCATGAACACTGCTAGAGCATTAGTCACACCGAAATGCATAACTAAATACTCATAATGCCCGTACCTCATCCTAAAAGCTATTTTAATTATATCTACCTTCCTTACTCTAATATGATGGTATCCAGACCTCTAATCAATCTTAGAAAAAACTGCTACTCCTTTCAATTGATCCATCAGATCATCTATCCTAGGCAACAAATACTTGTTCTTAATTGTTACCTTGTTTAACTGTCTGTAATCCATGCACAACCTAGCACTTACATCCTTTTTCTTAACAAACAACACCGGAGCTCCCCACTGTGAAACACTCGGTCTTATGAACTCTTTCCCCAACATGTCATCCAACTGTTTCTTTAACTCCGCCAATTCTATGGGTGACATCCTATATGAGGCTATATATATAGGTCCCGTCCCTTGTACAAGATCTATGGTGAATTCCACCTCTCGCTCTGGTGGCAAACCTGGAACATCGGGAGGGAAAACTTCAGAAAACTCTCTCACAATAGGCATTGAACCTATACTAGGAGTCTCGTTAGCTTCCACCGCGAACAACATCACGTACTGTCGAGAATCATCACTCCTCATGGATACTCCTTCATTGGCAGAGACTACGCTAGAAGACTCAAGAAATGATAAGGTCGTACTAGAACAATCCAGCATTACGTGGTTAGCCGAAAGCCAATCCATGCTAAGGATAACATCTATCTGTTTCATAGGTAAACAGACAAGGTCTAAAGTAAATGGTTATTCTCAACAACTATAGTGTTGTTTTTGCTTCAACGACTGAAGAGGGGGGGTGGGGGGGGTGAATAGAGTTTTCAAAAATATTTTCCTCTTAAACACTTTTCACAAAACTTTTCAAATCAGAGTTGCGGATTTGTGGCCTCAGGATCTTTCACAAAATCGATGAAGGGTTTATATAAAATCTAAGATGATGAAGATAAGAAAGATTAATTCAGAATATAATCAGGTTCAAAACTCAATAATAACAAGATACAGAAACCAATTAAACCTTTAAAGATTAAGAACAAGTTACGTAAGTTTCAGATACAAGCATTAACAATCAAGAACAAACTTGCATGTTTCAGTTTCAGTATTCGTTCAGTTTCAGTAATCAAGAATGGTTTTGAACTCAGTTTTGAATGCAGATAACACAGTCTTGATTACAATTGAACTCAGGTTTCAATACAGTTTATACAGATCAAGAATAGAAATTATATTGAACTTTAAACATCAAAATCACAGGTTCTTGATCATAAACAGAAAGTAAAGGAGTTTGAGTTTAGAGATACCACATAACCATATTTATCCTGGTTCAGTCACCTCCACTGTGACCTACATTCAGTCCCCACTCCACCTGTGGGTTTTCACACACTAACACACAAGCTTTACCAGGTAGCTTGAAAAACCTTTACACCACAGAGCACTCCTTCACCTCGAGATACCACACTCTTGTCAAGAGCCTCAATGTTCTTCCTTAGGGATACCTCACCCTAATCACTCAGAGAGACTCCCTCTCTCTTTACAATCTTAAAGTAAAGCAAAAATTGATTCCTAACTCTCAATAGTTAGATAAACAAATTGAAGCACTTATGAGAACGAAACACTCTTTTCACAATAAGCTCAAGAAAGATGATGAATGATATGTGTATTGTATTCGATATGTTATTCGTTATATTCTTATTGAAAGCGTTCCTTTGATCCCTCTTTATATAGAAAACAAGTTATAGTCGTTGGGATCAATCAAAATAGATTTGGATCGGATTTAACAAAATCTGTTTTCTTGATTCTGGTTCTTGAAATATGATTCTGATAGTTCTTATAGAATTCGCACCCATCTTGAAAATAATCGTGTCCATCTAGCCATTACGATTTTACATTCGGACAGGCTAGTAGACGAGCTCCATACGCCACGTCATTGGACGGATCTTCTCGTTAAGATCTTATCAAGTCCAAAGACTTGTGTGGACAAGCGCTTTTGTCACTTTAGTGGACGAGCACTTCTATCACTCCAGTGGACGAGCGCTTCTATCACTTTAGTGGACGAGCGCTTCTGTCACTTTAGTGGATGAGAGCTTCTGTCACTTAAGTGGACGAGCGCTTGTATCACTTCAATGGACAAGCACTTCTGTCACTTTAGTGGTCGAGCACTTCTGTCACTTTGGACGAGCGCTTGTGTCACTTTAGTGGACGTGCGCTTCTGTCACTTGTGTTAGACGAGCGCTTCTATCACTTGTGTTTGGACGAGCGCTTGTATTACTTCAGTGTTGGACGACCGCTTTGGACGAGCACTTCTTATTTCCAATAATCATTTTCATTAACGAAAACTTATTCCTTTTAATGTAGGTTATGAAAATTGATTTTCTTCATGCATCTTTTTAATTGAGCTATTTTGTGAATAAGAGATTTCTTTCTCTTATAAATCATCTAAGACTTAAATCTAATTTCTCCTTTAAGCTCTTGTCTTGATGATTCCTTGATCTCTGACTTTGCTCTTTGATTCCTCCATGTAGCTCTTTTGATTTCTTCAAGTTCTTCCTTGAGTATTCTCCTTTAATTGCTCACTGAACTTGTTGATCACTGCTTGATACATGTCTTTGCTATTTGATACTAAAACACTTGCATACACATTAAGTTGTATTTGTCATATATCAAAATCTCTAAGTCATTGAGTCTAACAAACTCCCCCTTTTTGATTATGACAAATCTTTTAACAAATTATAAGATCAGAGTATAAGTGTAGCAGATGCTAAGTGTTTTTAGCAGATTTATATTATGGTATCAGAGCAGTCAGAGCAGAAGTATATCAGAGCAAAAAAATATTAACATAGCAGAGTTTGATTTACTCCCCATTAATCATGTAAGCTTATAAAACAGAATTTGATTTACTCCCCATTAATCAAGCTTATAATCTCCCCCTCAACATATGCATGTATAATTTGTTATTATCCCCTTTCTCTATATCATACTTTTTCCTCCCCCTTTTGCCATTATAAAAAAGGTAAAGAAAAGAAACATTTAAAGTGATAGAGAATGTAAGCATTTAAACATTCAAACATAGCATATAAAATTGTTCATGATAGAGGGATAGAGATTAGATATAGGATTGATCAATTATGCCCATTTCTCTTCTAATGAAAAAGAATCTTTCCTTGTTCAAGGGCTTGGTAAAGATATCGACAAGTTATTTAGTTGTATCAACATATTCAATCTCAATTTCTCTACTTTGTATATGGCCTCTAATGAAATGATGTCTGATTTCTATGTGTTTAGTTCTAGAGTGCATTATGGGATTTTTAGTTAGGTTAATTGCACTTGTATTGTCACATCTAATAGGAACTTGATTTAGTTGCACACCATAATCAACTAATTGTTGTTTCATCCCTAAAACCTATGCACAACAGCTACCAGCTGCTACATATTCAACCTCTACAGTGGATAAAGCCACACTAGATTATTTCTTACTGAACCATGATACTAATGAGTTTCCTAGTAAATGGAAAGTTCCACTAGTACTTTTTTTATCTAGTTTACAACTAGCAAAATCAGAGTCTGAATAGCTAATTAAAGTACATGTAGCTCCATTGGGATACCATAAGCCTATGTCTTTTGTTCCTAACAGATACTTAATTATCCTTTTAACTACTGTTAAGTGTGATTCTTTTGGATTTTCTTGATACCCAGCACACATGATACAATAAACATGATATCTGGCCTACTAGCAGTAAGATAAAGTAGTGAGCCTATCATACCTCTGAATTTATAAACAACATCTGGTTTACCTTGCTCATCCTTGTCCAGATAACAGGAGGTACTCATTGGAGTAGCCATCTCCTTAGCATTTTCCATGCCAAACTTCTTGATCAACTCATTGCAGTACTTGGTTTGGCTAACAAAGATTCCATTTTTAGTCTGCTTTATTTGCAGTCCAAGGAAAAAGTTCAGCTCACCCATCATTGACATTTCAAACTCACTCTGCATAAGACTTGCAAACTCATTGCACAAATGCTGATTAGTGGCACCAAAAATTATATCATCCACATATATTTGTACAAGTAAAATGTTGTGTGCCTTTTTCTTAGTGAACAAAGTTGTGTCAACTTTACCTCTTTTAAATCCTTTTTCAATGAGAAAATTACTTAACCTTTCGTACCAAGCTCTAAGAGCTTGCTTTAAGCCATACAGTGCTTTAGACAGTTTATAAACATGGTTAGGCAATTCATTATTCTCAAAACCAGGTGGTTGACCAACATACACTTCCTCTTGTATAAATCCATTTAAGAAAGCACTCTTAACGTCCATTTGATACAATTTAAATCCCATTATGTAAGCATAAGCAAGTAGCATTCTTATAGCTTCTAATCTTGCTACTGGTGCATATGTTTCATCATAATCTATGCCTTCTTCTTGGTTATACCCTTTGGCTACCAATCTAGCCTTGTTTCTTACAATTATACCATTTTCATCTAGTTTATTCCTAAAAACCCATTTTGTACCTATTACTTGACAGTTCTTAGGTTTAGGCACTAGTTTCCAAACTTGGTTTCTTTCAAA
This sequence comes from Sophora flavescens, assembly GCA_030762895.1. Taxonomy (NCBI): domain Eukaryota; kingdom Viridiplantae; phylum Streptophyta; class Magnoliopsida; order Fabales; family Fabaceae; genus Sophora; species Sophora flavescens. The sequence goes on from CM061064.1 coordinate 135,506,806, forward strand.
CTGATTTAACTCATATTGCATAGCCATCATCCAATGTTCATAAATTATAGCATCATCTATGTTCTTAGGTTCTACTTGAGACACAAATGCCATATGATTACAAGCATTTCTAAGAGATTGTCTAGTATTTACCCCCTTTGTAATTTCACCAATAACGTTATCAATTGGATGATTTATGACAGTCCTCCATTCCTTTGGTAGGCCAGGCTGTTGTTCTGTTTGCTCCTGCTGCAACAATTCATTCTTTAAGCTTTCATCTTCTTCATTGTCCTGTTTGTCTTCTAGTAGATTTTTCTTAGTTGAATCTGCAAGATCATCGATAACAGAATCCTTTCCCAACCTTTTGGGGTTAGTCTCATCAAATGTCCCATGCACATATTCCTCAATAGTTTGTATTCTCTTTTTATATATTCTAAATGCTTTACTAGATAGAGAGTAACCTAGGAAAATTCCTTCATCAGCCTTTGAATCAAATTTTCCAAGATTATTCTTTCCATTGTTAAGAACAAAGCATTTGCAACCAAAAACATGTAAATGTGATATATTTGGTTTTCTTCCTTTGTAAAGCTCATAAGGGGTTTTCTTTAAGATTGGTCTTATCAAGACTCTATTTAGCACATAGCAGGCTGTATTGACAGCATCTGCCCAAAAATGTTTTGGCAAGGTAGAGTCGTTCAACATAGTTCTTGCTATCTCATCTAATGATTTATTTTTCCTTTCCACTACTCCATTTTAGTGTGGAGTTCTAGGAGCAGAAAAATTATGTTGAATGTCATGCTCATCACAAAAGTTTTCAAACACATCATTTTGAAATTCTCCCCCATGATCATTTCTTATAGAAACAATTTTCATGTCCTTTTCATTTTGCAAAATTTTAGCCATTTTCTTAAATGCAGCAAATGAATCACTCTTATGAGATAGGAAATATGTCCATGTATATCTAGAGTAATCATCTACTGTTACCAATGCATACGAGTTACCACCAAAGCTTTTGGTTCTAGATGGATCAAATAAATCCATGTGTAAAAGTTGCAAGGGTCTAGTTGTTGAAACAATGTTCTTTGGTTTAAAAGAGACCTTAACTTGCTTTCCTTTTTAACACGCATCACATAGTCCATCTTTCACAAATTTTAGTTTAGGCAAGCCAACTACAAGATATTTACGAATCAGTTTATTCAAGTGGTTCATATGAATGTGTGCAATTCTTCTATGCCAAAGCCAATTTTCTTCTTCTTTTGAAATAAGATAGCAAGCAGTATTTGAAGAGATATTATCTAAATCAAGCATATAGATGTTATCTGTCCTATGTCCAATTAATTTCAAATTTTCATCATGCTGATTTTCTATTAAGCAACTGTTGGAATTGAATTTTACCTTAAAGCCTTTGTCACATAGTTGACTGATACTTAATAGGTTATGTTTCAGTCCCTCAACATATAGTACATCCTCAATGATTGTTGTTGAGTCACTTCCAATGTTGCCAATGCCAAGTATTCTCCCTTTATTATTGTCTCCATAGGTAACACTACCACTCGACTTAGGGGTAAAGGAAATGAACTTGGTTTTGTCTCCAGTCATGTGCTTGGAACAACCACTGTCAATATACCCTTTCACATTTTTGGCTTTCCAACACACCTCACTCTCTAAATCACTATTATTGCTAGCCATCAAGCACAAGTTTGCCTCCTCAGATTCAGATTCTTCGGTGGATTCTAGATCATTAGCATCCCAAGCAATGTAGGCCTTTCTTGGCTTTCTCCACTTCTTGTCATTTGAGTCAAACTTTTCTGTTTTGTCCTTCTTTTGTAGCTTTGGACAGTCAAGCTTCATGTGGCCAATCTTTCCACATTCATAGCATGTGATGTTGTTGGAAGAGTTGTCACCTTTGCTGAAATATTTCCTTTGAAAAGTGGATGACTTTCTTTTGAAGTTGCCTTTCTTCTTTAGGAACTTCTTGAAATTTCTAACTAGCATTCCCATCTCTGCTTCAGATTCAGCCTCTTGTTCTGAATCATCATCATCACTGACTTCTACTTCTTTGACTTGTGATTTCAGAGTCAATCCCTTCTTTCTTTTATCAGTTTCTTCACTCTCATTCAGTCTGTTCAACTCCAATTCATGTTCTTACAATTTTCCAAACAATGTGGCAATGGTCATTGATGAGAGGTCTCTAGATTCTGAGATTGCAGTGACTTTAGGTTGCCATTCCCTGCTCAAGCATCTCATGACTTTGTTAATTTGATCCTCATTTGATATAGTTTTTTCAAGACTAGACAATTGATTTACAATGTGTGTGAATCACTTTTGCATTTCAGTCATAGGTTCTCCTCGATTCATTCTGAACAGCTCATACTCATGTGTGAGGGTGTTCATTCTTGCTCTTTTGACGTCTGTGGTTCCTTCATGTGTTACTTGCAATGTTTCCCACAACTCCTTTACTGATTTTCCATTCAGTTTTAGGCTTATTTCTTGGATCACCATTAGCATCTACAGTAGAGGGGACAAATAATGGTCCAATTTCTACTGCATCCCATATGTCAACACCTGCTGCCTCAAGAAAGATTACCATTATTTCCTTCCAATAGATATAATCAGATCCATTGAAGGCAGGAGGGCGTGCAAGGGAAGCCCCTTCATTTAAATAGTCATTTGAAGCCATACTCTTATAGCTGTTAAGCCAAACTTAAGAGTTTAGCTCTGATGCCAATTGTTGCTTTGGCTTCAACGACTCGAGGGGGGGTGAATTGAGTTTTCAAAAATATCTCCCTCTTAAAAACTTCTCAAATCAGAGTTGCGGATTTGTGGCCTCAGGATCTTTCACAAAATCGATGAAGGGTTTATATAAAATCTTGAATTGGAAGATGATGAAGATAAGAAAGATTAATTCAGAATAGGTTCGGGTTCAAAACTCAATAATAACAAGATACAGAAACTGATTAAACCTTTAAAGATTAAGAACAAGTGATGCAAGTTTCAAATAAAAGCATTAACAATCAAGAATAAACTTACAGGTTTCAGTTTCAGTATTAGTTCAATTTCAGCAATCAAGAATGGTTTTGATCTACTTAGTTTTGAACGCAGATAACACAATCTTGATTACAATCGAACTCAGGTTTCAATACAGTTTATACAGATCAAGAACATAAATTATATTGAACTTTAAACATCAAAATCACAGGTTCTTGATCATAAATTGTAACAGCCTGATTTTAATTATGTTGTTCAACCGGTTAAAATATAATTAATTATATTTTAATTTGAGAGTTAGAAAGTTTTTTTGATTAAAATAAAATCATATTCATAGTCTACTTTATGGTAGATGGTTACGGTAAAAATTTTAGTTGAAAATTCAGACGAAAGTCGGTCTGCGTTTTCACTGCTGGTACAAGTTTAATGTGCAAAAAACCTAATTTTGACCCATGAACGAGACAGATAGTGTTTTTAATATGTTTCCTTCAACTTTGGTTATTTTGAAATTTTTCGTTCAAAAATGGAATATAATATTTTATTCGGCCGAAAACGTTGGAAGAATTACGATTGGAAAATACAATCGGGTACGAAATGGAGCAGATTAGGGAGCACAAAAGAAGTGAAGTGACTTGATGGGACTTGATGGAAATGGGTTATGATACACTCCAAAAGTGTAATCATCACATTTTTCAAATTATAACATATTATATTCTAAAAACCTATTTTTCTCTTTCCTCTTCAACCAAACAAGCCTTAAAGACAAAAATTGCTCTCCAAGCTCATCCTCTCTCCAAAATTTCGTGGTCCCCTCTCCCTCCTCTATATAATCATCATGCATCTTCATTCTCTCATTTTCTTCCTCCATCTTCATACTTCTTCAACTTCTTCCATTTCTTCTTCTTTTTTCAAACACTTAAAGCTTCCATTTTTATTAGTCTTTTCCACTTGAGTTATTCATTAAAGTTCTACCTTATACTAAGGGTAATGCTCTCATATGAATATTTTTTCAAGTTTCATCTTTTATTCCTTAGTTTACTTTATGTGTTCTTTATATGCTTTAAACTTCTAAAATCTCTCTAAAATGGTAGAAAACTCCTTTTGAGTTGAAATCACTTTCTATAGTCTTGTATTAACTTATATTTTCACATACTAAGAGGTTGTGTAAAACAAAAATCTCTACCTATCTCTTCCAATGAAGGTCGAATGCTTGCATTTGTGACCTAGGAAGTTTTTGTTTCAACTTTTGGAATATGATCATGTGTTTGAGTTTCTAACTATCCATTGATCTTAAATCTATAAATCTTGGAAGTTTTGATAGCTTGTTCCTATGATGACTGAAAATATGAATAAGTAAGCCTAGGATACTATGTTTCAACTTTCCAAGTATGATCATGGATTTAGAACTCTTAATACCTTGTGATTCTAAACCTAAGAGTTATTGTTAAACAAAGAATATTTTCCTCATCATCCTATGATGGCCTAAACTTAGTGTTTAGGTGCTAGGATGTTTGAGTTTTTATTTTTCCAAAATGATCATGGACTTAAGCTCCATAAGATATTTGGATGCTAAGTCTAAGAGTTTGGAAAGTTTAAGGATTTCTAACTTGTTTATTCTATGTTATTAAAGCTGGGATGTATTACTTTCATTTTTACAAGATGATCATGGACTTGAGCTCCATAAGATATTTGGATGCTAAGTCTACGAGATTGGAATGTTTAAGTTTCCATTGTTTTTCAAAATGATCATGGACTTGAGCTCCATAAGATATTTGGATTCTAAGTCTAAGAGATTGGAAAGTTTAAAGATTTCTAACCTATAAATCCTATGAAGGCCGAACCTAGAAGGTTATGGACCTAGGATACTTTGTTCTTATTTTCCAAAATGATCATAGGTTTGAGCTCCTTAATACATATGGATGCTAAACCTAAGAGATTGGAAAGTTTAGTGAATGCTTGCCTATTTCACTAGCCATGGCCAAAAACCCTAAGTGTATAACTTAGTGGGATTTTAATTCAACTTTGTTAAATGGTCATTGTTTATGAACTCCTAACACTTATAAATCCATGAGTTGTATAATTTTCGGGAATCTCTAACCCTAAGAACTAGTCTTGGCCGAACCTATACCTTGTGGTTTAGTGTTCTTATTTGATTTTAACTTGTGATTTTGTGTTCATAACCTTAGACTTCCATCGCGGAGGAAACGAGGACGTTCATGGTATACCTCTTCGAGCATCTAATCACGTTACCTTCACAGAAGGTGGAGTGAATACTTTGTGGTGTGACAACGAGGAGCTTCGAGTTCGGGAGTTCGGTGATAACCCAGCTGGGGGAAAGAATCAACCTATCGTCGGAATCGATAAATAGTATATTATATAATAATTGTGTAGGGCGACCTAAACCCTACTAGTAGTCGAGTAATCGATAAGACCAAAATCACATTGGAAACCTTTTCTGAAAAACCAATGGCGATTCGGGGATTGTAGGTTTATCGATATTAGGTTGATTTGATTCTATTACCTTTATTGAATTGATTTTGTGCTATGTTGATGATATGGGAATATTTTGATTGATATTGTGTTATGCATGATCTGCCTGATTTTTATTATTATGCTTAGTGAATTTTAAGCAAAGATATATATGTTGTCTAAGAGATGATTGTTTTGGGAGTGAAGGTAATGATGATTTAGAGGTGCCTAACCTAGATGATGTATGTTAAAGGGGTGTTATGGCATAGAATATGTGTCAAGTTCTAACGGAAGGTTAAGGAACTAGGATGTTGTTAAATCGGGTTGGTGGGATTCAAGTATAGGTGTTGTTGTCCATGACTGTGTATTGGTAATATACTACACAAGGACAAAAGTGTATTGGTAATAAAATACACCAAGACAAAAGTGTATTGGTAATATAATACACAAAGACAAAAGTGTATTGGTAATATAATACGCAAGGACATCCGTGTATTTGTAATATAATACACCTGTATTGGTAATATAATACACGTAAAACACTTCTGCGTATTGGTAATATAATACACCATGTATTGGTAATATAATACACGTAAAACATTTGTGTATTGGTAATATAATACACCGTGTATTGGTAATATAATACACGTAAAACACTTCTATGCATTGGAAATATAATACACCGTGTATTGGTAATATAATACACATAAAATCAAGAGTTCTCGTGAGGCCACTTCCACCTTAGGGAATGGGGGTGGAACACCTTAACGGGAATGGGGGTGGAACACCTTAACGAGAATAGAGGTGTGCACTAGGTGGAACATCCTAACGGGAATGAGGGTGTGCCCCGATGCAATTGAGGGATGGTGATAGGAATGGTAGTGGCCACGATAATGTAAAGACATGGTGACAGGATTATAAAGGTTAGGTTAAAATAAAGTGTCAGATTGCCTGAGAGTAAGGGTAGAGGATGACATATATTAACCTGAGGATGATTCGTTAGTTATGTGTGTTGATTGTCTGTGACAATTACTGTATAATTTACTATGACTCTTTTCCGCTTTTTGATGATAGAACTGTTTCTTATCCCCTGTATATTTCTATATGTCGTATTTTATCTCCTTGTAGAATCGTACGAGAAGACCCTGTGGATGAGCGTAATCAAGAGGAGTTGGATGGAACTCCCTACGAACCGGAGGCTGAAGGACGAGTTGTAACCCATGGTGATTAGGATCTAGTTAGTTATGGCCAGTGCGTCTCGTGAGGCATATTTTTATTATGTTTTCCGCTGTTTAACTTTTTGTCTAAGTATATGCCTGTGAGGGATCCTACTGATAGGATATCCTCAACAGTGTTTTGTAATATGCATAATATACTTATATTGTGATATGCCATTCTATATGGAGTTGTATACTTTATAATTTAGGTTTTAATTTTTACGTATTTTCACGTTAAGCATGCGATTAAGTAATTAAATAATGAGGTTTTAATCTAATGACACAAAGAGGCACTGGTTGAGAGATGTAGTGCCTCTATTCAGCAGCTTGCCTGTGATCTATGCTTCCAATGGCACTACATCTCTCAACCAGTTCCGAAAAACTCTGGATATCTAGGAATCTCTAATAGAACTCTGAAAACCGAATCAGAGAGTCAAAGTGTGACGCATAATCACCAATAGTCATGTTGCCTTGTTTCAAATTCATGAACTCCCTTTCTTTCTCGCATCGGACTAGTCTCGGAAAATACTTCTCAAGGAATGGTCACGAAATAACTGCTAGTTGATCGGTCTACCCTTTGCCTCCAATAGTCTTCTTTTGCCTCTCCACCACGACTCTGCTCTTCCTATCAGTACAAAGGTTGCATAAGTCACTTTCCTATCCTCTCAACAGCACATGGTACTGAATATCTAGGAATCTCTGATAGAACTCTGAAAACTGAATCAGAGCCTCAAAGCATGACGCATAATCACCAATAGTCATGTTGCCTTGTTTCAAATTCATTAACTCCCTTTCTTTCTCGTGTCGGACTAGTCTCGAAAAATACTTTTCAAGGAAACAGTCACGAAATAACTGCTAGATGATCAGTCTACCCTCTACCTCCAATAGTCTTCTTTTGCCTCTCCACCACGACTCTGCTCTTCCTGTCAGTATGAAGGCTGCATAAGTCACTTTCCTATCCTCTCAATAGCACATGGTACTGAATATCTTCTCTAACTCTTGCACCCACCACTCTGCCTTCTCTGGGTCATAATCTCCTAGAAATTGTGGTGGCTTCCCCTTCAGGAAAGGGTTCATTCCTGCATCCTCAGGTTCTGCAGCTTTTCTTTGACCTTGCAATTTTTGCTGCTCTTTGGTCATTTGCAGCACTTCTGCGTTCTGCTGTGTTTGCTGTAGCATAGTAGTAGCTAAATTCCTGATAATCTGGAGAGTCTCAGGTGACTCTCCTCCACCTCCAGTATGATCAATTTCCACATTTCTAACTCCAGCAATTCTCTCAGGTGATCCAACACCACCACTTGTACCACGTCCTATACCTCTAGGCATGATCCTGGTAAGAAAACCATCAGCTTACATCAATATGACATATAATACCACATTAAGCTGGAATATAAAAACTATATGTCATGTAAATGTTTGTTAATGCATTCAGACTCATTACCCAACTTCTAAGCATAGTTAATATCCGATGCGGATTCAAGTAGGCACGGCCAGTAACAACATCATACACTTCACTCTCCGATTAGGATCGAACTTCTCTAATACCACCAAATTAGATACCCCGTTGTGCCATCAATTATTTATTTAACTTACTTATTTACTTAACGTTAAGCATCACCCAAAAATACGATGAAATTAAAATCTTAATTATAAAACATATAACTTCTGAAAGTTAAACACACCACCGTTATAATATATAAATACGTACATGTTTATCTATTACAGTACAAAACACTGTTTAGGGAATCCTATCAGCAGAATCCCTCACAAGTACTTAATTATACAAACTATTTATTGTAACACCCTATTTTCTGTATAAGTGCTTTTATGTGTGCCTTGTTAGTTAGGAAGGTTTAGAGTGGGGTAAGTGGGGGTTTTAAGTAAAAAATTCCCTTCCTGATGCATGATCACGCCTGTGCTCATGTGTCAGCACCCCCGTGCTTAAGGCTGCATGCGTCTCGTTAACACTGACGTGAGCACGACCGTGCTCAGCAATCAGACGCATTTGCTGGATGATAAGTTGAGCACGCCCGTTCTCAATAGTAAGCACGACCGTGCTCGAGTCACAGTGGCTATAAATAGAAACATTGCTCAAGGGTTTTGTGTGCAACCCTCTCTTCCTCTTCCTCTTTCTCTCCCTTGAACCCTTCTCAGTTCTAGGAATCCTTGCGGTGTTTGGGAGAGGAATGCACACGTTAGTGTCTTATAAGGTAATGGTCTTTCCCTCTTTTGTTTCCTTTTCTTTTTCATGGTGAATCACTGCATGAATCATCTCCTCCGGTGTCCGGTTCTATCTCTGCAGTTTCGTTTCCGAATCCGTCGGTTTCCCGATTAGGGTTTCCGTTCATTTTTCGCCAAAATTTGCCTGAATAAAATCTATTATTTTTTTTGAGCAAAATTTTGGAAACTAGACTTCCTCACGGACATAATATAAAAATCTACAATTTTTTCAGTTTCGAGTTAAATTAGGGTTTTCTACCGCTCTAAAATTATATTGTCAGTAAAAACGCAGATCGGTTTCCGTCTGAGTTTTAAACCCAAAATTTCACCGTAACCCTCTACCATAAGATAGAGTATCAATATGATTTTGTTTTATCCAAAATCATTTTCTTGGTCTAAGATAAAAATATAATTAAATATATTTTTATCGGTAATACAGCGTAATTAAAAACAGGCTGTTACATGATGGAAGGTTGAGGCACTAGGTTGTAACCGGTGTGAGTCAGTGAGATTCATATATATGCATTGTTGTTCACAACCGTGTGTTGGGAACACACGAGGTCCGAAGTTCTCGCGGGACCATCCCAACTTAGATTTAGGCTGTGCAGCTATAGTGTCATTGCTATGCATGAGCACCTTCGAGAGAGAGCGAAGGTGAGCGAAGGTGTTCACCGGATGAATTATGCAACCATAGTGTCATTGATATTCATGGGAACCCTCGAGATCGAACGATGGTGTCCACCGGTATTTGGGGACGCGTCATTTGGATGACTGACTGACATCCCTAACGAGGGATGTGTGACAGGATTGGTGGTGGCCACGTCAGCATAAAGGTTTAGTTGCATGAGATTAAGGGTAGAGGACGATATAGTAATTTAAGGATGATTGTTATTTATATGTGATGAGTGTTTGTGACTATTATTGTATTGTGTGCTGTGATTCCTTTTCCGCTTATGATGATAGAACTGTTTTTTATCTCCTATTTTGTTGTATTGTATTTGTTTTGGTTATGTGATCTGATGAGAAGACTCTATGGAGGAGCCAACTATCGAGGATCTGGATGGAACTTCGTATGAACCAGATGCTGGAGGACGAGCAGTGGAGTCTAGTAGTAGAGTCTAGGGTTTATGGCCAGTGCGTCTTGTGAGACGTTTTATTTTCTGCTGATTATAACAGTTTGTATAAGTATGTACCTGCAAGGGATCCTACTGATAGGATACCCTAAACAGTGTTTTGTATTATGATGGATAGACATGTGTGTATGTGTAATATAATCATGGTGTGGTGTGTTAACTTTCAGAAGTTGGATGTGTTACACTTAAGATTTTAATATTTTTGTATTTTCGAGTTACGTTTAACACTAAGAACGCGAGTAAGTTTAAATAATTAATTAATGACACAACGGGGCACAAAGGGGTATCTCAGGTCCTCCTCCTCTTAGGGATCACAGTCTCATTAGTTTGAGACTCCCCCTCAGCCCGTACAGCTCTTCTCCTCTTGAACACCTTGGTAATACTGGGAACAAAAACAGAGGCAGTAGCAGTCTCAGCAACATTATGTACAGAAGGTTTACCAACCTTCTTTTTTGTGTACCAATTGAGGCTCTTCCTCCTCAACAGGCTCTTCGATTTGCTCAACCTTGACACCAGGAACATTAGGTTCCTCTTCCGTTTGAACATTTCTAGCAGGGACTTGTGATGATGATGCTTCAGTAGTAGGTTCAGTAATGGGTGTCAACTGCACCTTCATCAAAGATAGAGTCTTTGTTGTAATCTTTGTGCAGAGTTACACACGGAAAGCCTTACTCAGATCCTTCAGTGAGTTAACCCTGAACACCCTAGTCATTATCATTCCATAAGGATAATCCTTATCTTTCCCTTTGACAGCTTTCTCCATATGCTTAAAGATCAGATCAGTGATGTCTATCTTGATTTTCTAGACTAGGTGGTAGATAGAAAACTTTTCTATCTTACTCACATGGTTTCTAGACCCAGTCTTAGGCATAACACAATTGATGAGAATAACGTGAAGAAATCTTGCCTTAGGTGTCAGATATTTGGCATTGAGGTTCTTAGGGCTTGGAACTCCATAGAGGACAATGTTCACAACCTTCTCTCCTAGAGTCTTCATCCATTCCTTATCATACCTAGCACCTTTTCGTGGGCATTTAGGCACTTCAGCGAGTGACTCGTGAGTGATGATGACATGGTCATCACCCACATCTCTAGAGATCATGGAGGTCACATCATCTTTGGTAATCTTTGCAGTTCTCCAGAACTCCCTAACCAAAGAGGGGAAAACACTTTATTGGAGTTGGAAGAATGGTAACTAGCCAGCATGAATGATTTCGGGTTGAACATCTAAGCCCCTGTTCTTCATTTCCTCGAAATTAGGGACCCTTCCAAGGTGCACCTTTTTCAATTCATTTACAGAAATGCCAGCCTTTCCAGTAACAATTTCAAGAAAGCTCTTGGGTGCCATTTATGCAGAAAAGAGGTTTCTAGGATTTAGAGATGAAAAGGTTTGAGAGGTTGAAGATGAAGAGAATCAGAGAGAAAGAGAAAATAACGATTGTGAGTGGAGAGATTGTGAAACGACAAGGGTCACTTTTATTAAACACTTCAGTGTTTTTTGCGTTGGGAACAAGGAGAAAGGTTATGCCATAAACAATAATAACTTTTGAAATAACAATTGTGAAAAGATGGAACATGTTTAATGAAAGGAGGGAAATTTTGCAATTTACACGTGTCTCAGTCATGGTCAGCACTTAGTGAGTGCTCTTAGCCACATCATCAGATGCTTGGCTAAAGTAGACGACTGAAGCTTAAAAGAAATAGACAAGTAAAGCAGAAAATTTCAGACAAGTAAATTTTCAGACATATCAGCATGCACTCATTCATACACGTTATGCATATTAAGTTTCCTTCTAATAAAAACAAATTTATCTTCACTTAAAGGTTTAGTAAAGATGTCAGCCCACTGATATTCAGTGTTCACAAACTTAATTTCGAAAGCACCTTTTTGCACATAACCTCTAATAAAATGATACTTTATTTCTATATGCTTTGCTCTAGAATGTTGTATGGGATTTTTAGACATGTTAATAGAACTAGTATTATCACACCAAACAGGTATATTATGCTCGCACATTGAATAATCCTTAAGTTGATATTTTACCCAAAGCAGTTGTGAACAACAACTAGCTGCAGATATATATTCAGCTTCAGCAGTTGAGAGAGCAATGTTACTTTGCCTTTTTCTTGACCAGGAGATCATGTTTGCTCCAATGAAATGGCATCCTCCACTGATACTTTTTCTGTCTATTCTACCTCAAGCAAAGTCAGCATCACAAAATCCATCTAACCTGAAATCTTTAGATTTCTTATACAATAGACCAGGGTTAGTGGTTCCAATTAAATATATGAAAATTCTTTTAACAGCCTTATGATGAGATTCTTTAGGATCTGATTGAAATCTAGCACATAGACAAACACTGAACTGAATGTCAGGCCTACTAGCAGTTAAGTATAGAAGAGATCCAATCATACCTCGGTATACAGTTTGATCTATCTTTTTACTTTCCTCATCCTTGTTTAGAACTATTGATGGATGCATAGGAGTACTCATAGACTTTGAATTTTCCATCTTATACTTTTCCAGAAGTTCCTTGGTGTATTTTTGCTGATGGATATAGATTACATCACTTGTCTGTTTTATTTGTAGACCAAGGAAGAACTTCAATTCTCCCATCATGCTCATTTCAAACTCATTCTGCAACAACTCAGAACTCTTTACAAAGCTTTTCATTAGTAGCACCAAAGATAATATCATCTACATAAATTTGTACTACAATGAAATCTTTCTTTGAGAATTTCTTGAAAAGTGTAATGTCTACTTTTCCTCTAATGAAGTTATTTTCCATTAGATATGTGCTTAACCTATCATACCAAGCTCTATGAGCTTGTTTGAGTCCATATAAATTTTTCTTAAGCTTATAGACATGGTGAGGATTTTCAGAATCCTCAAACTTAGGAGGTTGCTTGACATAAACCTCCTTCTCAATTATCCAATTTAGAAATGCACTTATAATATTCATTTGATAAAAAGTTATATCATGTTGTGCAGCATAAGACATGAGAATTCTAATTGCTTCTAATCTTGCTACAGGTGCAAAGGTTTCAGTGAAATCAATACCTTCCTATTGATTATACCCTTGAGCAACTAGTCTTGCCTTGTTCCTTACCACTTTTACATTTTCATCCAGTGTGTTTCTAAAAACCCATCTGGTTCCAATGATGGATTTATCTTTAGGTTTAGAAACTAGAGTCCATACATCATTTCTTTTGAACTGTTTCAGTTCTTCTTGCATAGCTAGAATCCAGCTTTCATCTTGTAAGACTTCTTCAATTCTTTTGGACTCCAAATCTGATATGAAGGCCATGTTATTATTCTCATTGAAGGCAGATCTGGTTCTAACTCCTTGAGATGGACTACCAATAATGAGATCCTCTGGATGATAGGTCTTGAATTTCTATTTTTCACATATTTCAGCACTCGTCTGATTTTCTGAAATTTCAGACATGTCTACATTTGACTTATCTGAAGACTTTTCCACTGCAGGATTAAGATCAATACCTGCAATATCATCTTCTAGATATGATAGTTCCCTATCAGTCTTCAAACCATCATTAAACTTCACATGAATTGATTCTTCTACAACATAAGTTCTAGAATTAAAGATTCTAAAAGCTTTAGACAGTTCAGAATATCCAATGAAAATGCCTTTATCTACTTCAGAGACAAATTTTCCCAAATGATCTTTTGTATTTAGAATATAACATTCACATCTAAATGCATGAAAATATCATATGTTGGGTTTTCTACCTTTCCACAATTCACAAGGAGTCTTATTTAGGATAGGTCTAACCAGTATTCTGTTTTTCACATAACAAGCAGTGTTAATGGCTTATGCCCAGAAGTACTTAGGGAGATTGTTTTCATTGAGTATTGTTCTGCCCATCTCTTGAAGAGATCTGTTCTTTCTCTCAACCACTCTAGATTGCTGTGGAGTTCTGGGTGCAGAGAAATTGTTAGAAATACCATTTCCCTCATAGAACAGTTTAAACTGCTCATTTTCAAATTCATCCCCATGGTCACTTCTGATAGAAGAGACACAGAAACCCTGCTCATTATGTATTCTCTTACTGAATATTGTAAAGACCTTATAGGACTCATCCGTGTGGGTTAAGAAGAGTACCCATGTGTATCTAGAATAGTCATCAACTATGACAAAACCATATTTCTTTCCAACTAGGCTAGCTACACTGATTGGTCCAAACAGATCCATGTGTAATAGTTGCAAGGGTCTAGAGGAGGTGACTTCTTTCTTAGATTTGAAACTTTATTTTACTTGTTTGCCTCTCTGACATGCATCGCACAAAACATCTTTCTTAGAAGAAATATCAGGCAATCCTCTCACAAGGTTATGCTTTTTCAATTTAGAAATTTGTTTCATACTAACATGTCCTAGTTTCTTATGCCATAGCCACTTCTAATCCTCTTTAGACATAAAGCATGTTACACTTTGATCTGAAAGTTCAGACAGGTCAATCTTATATAGATTGTGTTGCCTTTTGGCAGAAAAGAGGGTGGTTCCATTTTTGTCATTGACTATGCATGCATCCTTAGAAAAGATACAGAAAATCCATTATCACACAATTGACTTATACTAAGCAGATTATGTTTTAACCCTTTGACATTTTGAAACATCACAGATGATAGGTATGGGAGGTTTACCACCAATTTTACCTACACCAACATCTTTTCCCTTCCGACTGCAACCAAAAGTTGCATGTCCACCTTTCTTAGGTTGGAGGTCTAGGAACATAGAACTTTCTCCTATCATATGTCTCGAGCGTCCACTTTCCAAGTACCAAGACAGGTGTTTACTTTGTCCTGTTAAGCATGTCTCAGTATCTGATTCTGAATCAGTATCTACCATAAGACAAATATTGTCTTCAAGCTCCTCTCCTTCACTTTCAGTGGATCTTTCATCAAGATCTTCCCAAGTATCCATCATTACCTTCTTCTTTTTGTTGAAGAACTTCTTGGGAGGTTGCTTCTTGAGTTGAGGACATTCTGCCTTGATATGTCCAGGCTTTTTGCATTCATAACACACAATGACATTTATGTCATTTGATCCACCATCTTTGTTGTATTTTTTCTTTGGTTAAGCACCTGAAAGGTTTGTCCTTTCTGAAGTTTCTTTTCTTCCAGAGTTTTTTCATTTTCCTGGTAAGAAAAGAAAGTTCATCATCTTCATCATCAGAGTCATCCTCATTTGATTCCTCGGATTCTTCTGAAGATTCATTAACTTTGAGAGCTTTTGATGTAGATCCCTTAGATGATTTCTTGTCAGCCTTGAGCACAATGGATTTACTCTTATTTCCATCGTTTTCTTCAATCACCTTCTGTTTATGGATCTGAAGCGTACCAAGAAGCTCATCTAGTTTCATTGTTGACAGGTCTTTGGCCTGACACAGTAGTTACAAAAGGTCTCCATTGTTTTGGAAGACTTCTGAGAATCTTATGAATGTGTTCCTCAGTCATGTAAACTTTTCCCAGAGATTTAAACCCATTGGTTATAGTTTGAAATCTCCATACATTTGGCTAATAGCTTCTCCTTCTTCCATTTTGAACAACTCGGACTTTCTGACCAGCATACTGACTTTGGTTTCTTTTACTTTAATGGTTCCTTCATGAGCAATAGCAAGTGAATCCCACATCTCTTTTGCAGATTCACAAGCACAGACTTTTTCAAAATCTTATCTACTCAAAGCACACATGATTGCAAATCAAACTTTGGCATTGAACTGCCATTTTGTTCTTTGATCAGAGATCATGCTTGCTTTGGGATGTCTTCTCCTTTGTCATCTTTAGGAATGCAGGGACCTTCTTCAATGATATCCCAGATATCAGAGTTAGTGGATTGAAAAAACCACTTCATCTTTTCTTTATAGTAGATGTAGTCCTCTCCATTGAAGTATGGAGGTCTGGACATTGAGGATCCTTCTCCTGCATGATTCTTGCTTGTGCGGGCTCCTCCTGCCATTTCCAAGATCCTTTCCTCAACATTGTTAAGTGGTAAACCCAGAGGTTGTGCTCTGATACCAACTGAAATAACCAAAGTTAACACAAGAAGGGGGGTTGAATTTTGTTTACCAACTTTTTAGGAAACTTTGGAAATTATTTTCGCAGGGACACAAAGAAAAAGTAAAGCAACATAAAATTAGACGGGTGACTCGTCTAATTTTAAGATAGAACACATGTGCATACAGAGAGGGTTAAAACAGAGTTTGATATTCACAATACTAACTCCCCAAGTTAAAAGTTTAAACAAATAACTCTTAAACAAATTAAACAGATAAGGAAAGAGGAATATCACTCAAGAGTTTTATACTGGTTCACCCCAAAATCCACAGGGCTACGTCCAGTTCTTGGTAGCACCAAGTTTCCACTATAACTGATTAGATTACAGTACAAGTATTCTTTTCACACCTAGCCTCTCCAGGCTCACACACAAACAAGTATTCTTTTATCACCTAGCCTCTCCCGGCTCAACACAGTAAAAAGTAAAGGTTTTGAGTAATTAATACAACTTTGTAAGTCTTTCAGATAACACTCGGAGTGGAATAAATGAAGGAATGAAAGACTGCGACATTTATGTCAAATGATTGAAGAGATATTCAATGAAGGAATGAAGAAGTAAATGAGAAGAGTAAATGCTTCTTTGAATATTTGCGCAGAGCTCTTGACTTCATCTTCATGGTTTGCACTATTTAAAGGCTTCAATCAATTTGATCCATTAGACAGCTCCGTTGATTTGAACTTCTGGGACTCCATTAATGCCAAAAAGTCGTTTTGTATAAACATTAAATGGTTAAGGATGTTGGACTTTGACATATGCAACAAAGAGTACATTTTGCTTCTGAGCAGTTGTTGTTTCAGAGTTACAATATTAGACTTCTTGAACTTGCAACAGAGAACTTCCCATTTCAGTACAACAGTCAGTTCACTTTCTGGAAAGTACTCTTAATTTGTACTAAAACAGCTAAAAGCTACTGACTTAGTGCGGAGGTTGCGTGTTTATTCCTTAAACACTTGGAAGAAAGAATTCTTTATTCTTTGTCCTTGGTGCTAATGTCCAGATGTCTGTGAGATCCTTAAGGAAGACATCCTTTTCAAATAAGGTTGACTTGGACTTCCTTTTGACAATCTGACATTCAAACTAGTGTAGCAGTGTTTGAAAATTAGACGGGTGTTGTACAGTCCAAAATCAGACGGGTGATGTGAGACAAAACTTAGATGGTGAGCAAGTCATTTTTAGACGAGTGGTCCCGAGACACCTCGATGTCCCACTAAATAAATCATAATTAACTAAGCCTTAATCCGTTGTATTAACGTTAGTGTGATTATACATACGAAAATAAATTAATTTGCGAAAGCGATAAAATTAAATTCGTTTAAAACATGCACAGCGGAATAAAACACACATCAGCTATATATACATAATAAGTACGTCTGTCACCCAAGTACGATAAATCCCAACAGAGGGATCCTAGGTTTACTAAAATATACAAACACTGTCAAACTAAAACTGGACATAATACATAAACTGCTCACAGAAAACAGGAGAAAAGTCCTAGAGCTACCCAGCTTGCCTCTCAAAATACATCCAAAATACAAATAAGCTCATAGGCACACGACCTAGAAGGCGCATCCGACAGAACCATATCACCGATGATATGGGCGCTTGGAGCTACCATCTCCATCTCCATAGGTGCGTCGGTAGACTCTGCCATATCAGATCCTCGGCACCCAAACCGACTCATCACTGCTCATGACGATGCGTCGACGATGATAGTGACACATCGTCTGAACACTCCACTGCCTCCGACCCCTTTGCACCATACCAACATGGCTACTAGCCACTGAGCGGTTCACCATATTCAACATGTCGTCAGGAAACTCTCTCTGACGAGGTGGACACCATATCTCTGAAAAGGGTAACCTCTACGAAATACGATACGGGCTGTCCAAGTGAAAGTAAGGACCATCTCCTATTCGTATGTAGAAACTAACCAGGCCGATGTACGTCATGAAGAATCGTGAGTGGTCGACCTACCATCCACGATCATCATGGTAGACGATCTCAACGTAGCCTAGTATCGGGATCCGGGGAGGGATCCTTTGCAGATAGTGCCTCGGCTGGTAACCCAAATCCGCCACTGTCTCCATCCTGCTGGCGCTGCTCATCTATCGGTTTTACATACAGAGAAATATATAGTAGAAGGGAGATAAGCAACAATACATAGTCATAAAATGGGGATGGGGACACATAGAACAATAATCACATATACATATAACACATACAACAAGTAACGGGCAACCATCTTCCAAATCAAGCCAACACAGTTCATCCTCAGGTTCACTCTCAGATTAATCCTCTAAGGAGTCTCACTCCTATGCATGTCGGACGATGTCTCTCATCCGGGTCTTAACCCCGAGATATTCCCTTATCAAGCCTATTCGCTTAGGGAACATCAATTAGTTTGTCTAGGCAACTTTTCCGCTCGCCGTGACCCATAAGAGTGCATCTCTCTGTGAGCCCAGCTACATCAGAGGTATCTGGGTCGCCTCGGATAGTCAACCTTAGACGTGGATTCTCAGGGTAAAGTCGAGATAACTAGGCTCTACCGGGGTACACGACACATTAGGAGCTAACTAATGGTCACTGTGAGCCTCCCGAGTCCAGTTTTATATCCCCAAGGTCTCTTCACAGACCGGCCCCTCCATAATCCGTACTCGCACTCGAGTACAACTAACCTCATATGACTCCCAATTATACGGCTCGCCACCTTGGCAAAATGCAGTGCAACAAACATCACTATAGTTAACACCGGAACCTTATCCATTTATTTTCTCACAGCGGATGCCCATACATCCCCGGCCTCAAAGCCGCCGTCTCAAGGCATTACCACGGTGTTAACTCTCAACTTATCGATACAGACATATATCCATCATCAAATCAGCCAGCGTCAATTCTCACATATAAAATATTCATGTGAACATATTCAGCATATCAAATATAGTAAAAATCGCAGATAATCATGAATCAATCACATAGCACAGCAACACGCATTTCAGACAACCTCAACCAGTATACAATCAACAACTTAGAGTCGATAAACCTACAACCACTAAACCCATCACGACATTAAAATATTATTTTATTAGGGTTTAGCCATTGTTGATTATTCGACATCCTAGTAGGGCCTGGGGCACCCTACACACATGCATATATAATTATTATTCTGCGCTTGTCTTCCCGACGATGTCGGTTACTTTCTCCCCACCTAAAGTGTCATAGGCTAGCTTTAACGCAATGAAACGAACCCACTCCTATACTCCTCAAATCTGCCACGCTTGGTTCACCACCCTTTGGGGCTCTAAAAATTCACCTAAACACATCATTGTGAAGCAGACATTACGTGTAATCCAAATCCGAAGACGGAATTGAAAATCGATAAACGGATTTAAGGATAACCTTAATACCGTCGCCGACGGCATTTTGGCATAAAAAGGACATAGGCTACCTTAGCCTAACCAAGAAAAGAAAGATAGGGTAATGAAGTAGACGTTGTCAGGATCACGACGGTATAGTTGGTTTCTCGCTAGGATGAACGGATTGCTCGGAATCAGCTCCGAAAATTCTCTCACCCTCACGAACTCTCTCTCTCTTTCTCACGCTATCTCACTCACTCTTTGCTTTATTTTTCTTTCATGTTAATTGGGTAAGTGAGGAACAAATTCTCTTCATTTTTGGATAATATTATGACTCACTTAAGGCTATCCTTATTAGGCCTCAATGCTGGCATGAAATGAACAAAGGAGGTGTGGCCTTTATGTGTCATGGAACCGCATGAAGAGAGGAAAATGATCAAGGGAAGGCAAGCAGATTCTGTGGTTTCATAATGATCATGAGATAAACTTGTCACTTGCAAGTAGGTGGCGTGGCTTAGGGAGGTTCATGGAGATTAATTATACTTGCGTGAATTGAGGGAGAACAAGCAGCAGCGTGGTGTATGATTAATCAAAGGAATTGCATGACCAAAAAGGCAAGCAGGATGTGGCGTGAATCAAATCTAAACTAGCAAGCAGATTGGCATGGTGAATGAAAGAAAGAATGGCCAGCACAAGCAGGAGGTGGCATCACAACATCATGCACCCGGAATTTTCAGCAAGTGAGTCACAAGGAAAACAAGCATGTGGTGTGGCCTTTGGAGTATCATGAAATGAGGTTGCTATTTGCATGCAAAATGGTACAAGTAGGAGGTGGCATTACAACATCATGCAGCCAAAATTTTTAAAGATTGATGTGCCATTAATATACAAACTGCAGTGTCCATTACTCATGTGGTTAAAATGTTATTTTAGTTTATTTTACTATGTTAAAACTTGTAAATAAAGTATAATTAATAAAGATAAATAAATAATGATTTATAAAACTTAAATAAATTAATCATAATTAATTGACTATAACTAAGATCGATATATTTGACTAATTATTATTTTATTTTTAATTTTGTTAATGATAAACTACCTTAACTAAGGAATTAAATTGAGGTGGTTGCCTATTAAAATTTTGAGTTGCTTAAATTTTACTCTAAACATATATATATGTTCTGATTCAAAAAAAATTTGATTCATCTAACCCTCATTTCCATCTAATTAAGATATTAAATTTTCACTTGTTAAAATCGGGATGTTACATTACTACCCCCCTTAAAAGAAATTTCGTCCTCGGAATTTAAAATAAGTTACCTCGCAGGAACAGGTGTGGATATCTCTGTTCCATATCGGCTTCTCTTTCCCAGGTAGTGTCACCAGTTACTACATCCCATATGACCTTGACTAAAGGAATCTGTTTCTCGCGGAGTTCTTTTATCCTTCGGTCTTCGATTCGTACAGGTAAAGTCTCATATTCTAGGTTTTCTCTTAACTGTATTGATTCGGGCTCTATGATGTGCGATACATCGGGATAGTATTTTCTGAGTTGGGATACATGGAAAACATCGTGAAGGTTCGAAAGATTGGGCGGTGAGGCTATCTGATAAGCAACTGGACCAATTTGGCGAAGAATTTGAAATGGTCCGATGAAACGGGTGTAAGCTTTCTGGATTTTATTGCCCTGCCAATTCCAGTCCTCAGGGTGACTCGCATGAAATCATGATCGCCTTCCTGGAATTCCAAAGGCCTTCTCCTTTTGTCACTGTAGCTTTTCTGCCTATCTACCGCTGCTTTAATTTTCTCCCGAATCTTCTGAACTTGTTCCGTTGTTTGTTGTACCACCTCTAGTCCAATCAATTGACTTTCTCCTGTCTCGTACCAAAAGAGGGGTGTTCTACACTTTCTTCCATATAGTGCTTCATATGGTGCCATGCCAATACTTGTGTGGAAACTATTATTATATGTAAATTCAATCAATGGAAGAAATTCGTCCCAACTTCCCGTGTGTTCTAACACACATGCTCTTAGTAAATATTCCAACGATTGGATTGTTCTTTCCGACTGACCGTCCATCTGAGGATGTTAAGCCGAACTCATCCTTAACTTAGTTCCCAGATCACTGTGTAAACTCTGCCAGAATCTTGATGTAAATCTCGGATCCCTGTCTGAAATTATACTTGCTGGCACTCCATGCAGTCTGACAACTTCCTTGATATACAACTGGGTTAACTTTTCCATTGCGAACCTTTGATTGATAGGAAGGAAATGAGCACATTTCGTTAATCTATCCATTATAACCCAAATTGCATCTACTTCTTCTGTGTCCTTGGTAAACCAGACGCAAAGTCCATTGCAACACTGTCCCATTTCCATTATGGGATATCTTGCGATTGCAATAGTCCCGCTGGTTTTTGGTGTTCAATCTTTGCTTTTTGACACACCAAGCAGGATTGGACATACTCTGCAACTTCCTTTTTCATTCCAGACCACCAAAACATTTTCCTCAAGTCTTGATACATTTTTGTGGCACCTGGATGAAAACTCAACTTGCTTTTGTGTGCCTTTTCCAGAATCATATTCCTAACTTCTTTATCTTCAGGTACACATATCCTTTCTCTAAACCTTATGATTCCATCAATACCTCTTTTAAATTCTACTGTCTTACCTTCTTCTATCATCAGGTTAACCTCCTGGAGGTATTGGTCTTCGGCTTGCTTCTTCCAGATTAAGTCTAGGAATCCACTAGTAATAGTGATCATTCCTAAACTTATCCTGTCCCGAGATAATTCAGTTATCCCAAGATTCAGATCTCTAAAATGTTCGATCAGTTCCAATTCCTTAACCATCGTAGCAGACACTTGCAAAGATTTCCGACTTAATGCGTCCGCTACGACGTTTGCCTTTCCTGGATGATACTGAAGATCGAACTCATAATCCTTTATGAATTCCATCCATCTCCGCTGTCTCATGTTCAGCTCTTTCTGATCGAACAAATATCTTAAACTCTTGTGATCACTGTAGACCGTGAACTCGGCACCATACAGGTAGTGTCTCCATATCTTCAATGCAAATAATATTGCGGCCACCTCAAGTTCATGGGTTGGGTAGTTCCGCTCATGTATTCTTAACTGTCTTGAAGCATAATCTACTACTTTCCTTTCTTGCATAAGCACAGAACCCAGGCCTTGATTTGATGCGTCACAATACACATCAAACGATGCCAACGGATCCGACAAGACTAATACAGGAGATGTTATAAGCCTTCTCTTCAACTCCTGAAAACTAATCTCACACTCATTTGACCATTCGAACGGTTTTCCCTTTCTCGTCAACTGCGTCCTAGGTAACGCAATTTTCGAGAATCCTTCTATAAACCTTCTGTAGTAACCTGCCAATCCAAGGAAACTTCTGACTTCACCCACTGTCTTAGGACGTTCCCAATTCACAACTGCTTCAACTTTGGCAGGACCCACAGCAATCCCATCTTTGTTTATAACATGCCGAAGAAATTGTACTTCATCCAACCATAATTCACACTTGGACGACTTGGCATAGAGTTGTCTATCCTTAAGCACTTGAAGTACAACCCGAAGATGCTTTACTCGTTCTTCTTTATTCTAGGAGTAGATCAGAATTTCGTCGATAAACACTATGATGAATTTGTCCAGGTATGGTCTGAAGATCCGATTCATGTAGTCCATGAATACAGCAGGAGCATTAGTTATGCCAAACGGCATAACCAGATACTCGTAATGACTATACCGACTCCTGAAAGCAGTCTTCAGTATATCATCTTCTTTCACTCTGATCTGATGATACCCAGATCTCAGATCTATCATGGAGAACACAGTTGCTCCCCGTAACTGATCCATTAGATCGTCAATCCTCGGTAATGGATACTTATTCTTGATTGTTACCTTATTTAGTTGTCGATAATCAACACACAACCTTGAGCTACCTTCCTTCTTTTTCACAAAAAGAACCGGCGCTCCCCATGGTGAACCACTTGGGCGGATAAACTCCTTCAACATGTCATCCAACTGTTTCTTCAACTCTGCTAATTCTGTTGGGGACATTCGATACGGCCCTATCGATATTGGTTTGGTCCCTGGTACGAGGTCAATTACAAACTCTATCTTTCTTTTAGGTGGCAACCCTGGAACATCATCCGGGAAAAATTCTGGAAATTCGTAAACGACAGGCAGCGCGTCAGGCTTTCGAGACTCCTTGGCTTCCAAGGAAAACAACACCATGCAGTCTCTCAACCTTCCATCTTCCGAGTCACTGTCATTGATAGGTAATAATCCAGATCGCTTCGAGAAACATAGGGTTTTGTTTGAACAGTCTAAAATTACATGGTTAGCCGAAAGCCAATCCATGCCTAAGATAATATCAATATGTTGCATAGGCAAACAGACAAGGTCCACATTGAGTTGCCTATTTTCCAAAATAGTAGGACAATCCCAACAAACAAATATAGTGGTCAAGGTTTCATCCATAGGGGTAGAAACAGTAAGGTCATAGGGTAATGAAGAAACGGGCAAACGCAAATGATCCATTCACTCCATTGATATAAAAGAATGACTAGCACCCGAATCAAATAAAACAGATAAAAGCTTACCGAACACACAACACTTACCTTGTATCAGATCAGGACATCGAGAAGATTCAGAACCTCTCACGGCGAAGACCCTTCTCGCAGCCTGAGGTCTTCCTCCTTGCTGATTTCTTGTCTGAACCTGATTCCCCACTCCTTGATTCCTCCTAACTGGTTGTGTATTCTGAGCTCTCCCAGTATTGCCTTGAGGGCAATTCCATGACATGTGACCCATATTTTCATAATTGAAACAAGTGATATTCTGCAACTGAGGGCAATATCTACTGAGATGAGGTCCTCCGTACTTGAAACATGTCAAGCCTTTTTGCTGCGCTTGACCCGAACTTTCTCCTCTAGTATTCACTGATTGCTGAGTTGGACGACTGTATGGTTTTGCCCTTGTTTGAAATCCGCTTCCTCTTCCTCCCTGAATATTACTCCTTACTGGTCCACCGCTTCTTTGTTGTTGTTGCAAATTTCCAGCACGATCATGTCCTTCTAACACAGTACACTTCTCTACTAGAGCTGAGAAGTGATTCAACTCCAATGGCAGCATTGCCCGCTTCAGCTAGGGCCTCAAACCGTCTTCAAACTTCCTGCACACCCATTCCTCATCTGGGTGTACTTGGTAAAATTGTGTGAATTTTAGCAGTGCCTCGAACCTTATGGCATACTCCCCAACTGACATAGTCCCGAAAAGTTATGTTCAATTTCATGTTTATCACAAAAACATTCAAATTCATGGTTTTCAAATTCCCCACCATGATCACTTCTAATGCATGCTATTTTCAAATCTTTTTCATTTTGAATCACTTTAGCAAGTTTCTTGAAAGCATGGAATGCATCACTTTTATGAACTAAAAACAATGTCCATGTAAATCTTGAGAAATCATCAACAATCACTAAAGCATAATAGTTTCCACCAAAACTCATTGTCCTTGAAGGACCAAATAAATCCATATAAAGAAATTGCAAAGGTCTAGAAGTAGAAACAACATTCTTGGGGTTAAAACTAAATCTAGTTTGTTTACCCTTTTGGCATGCATCACATAAACCTTATTTATTAAATTTTTTTCTTAGGCAAACCAATCACTAAATCCTTAGAGATAAGTTTGTTAAGGTTATCCATGTGAATGTGCGCAATTCTTCTATGCCATAACCATGCATCATTGGTCGCGCTGTCGCCACGCGCCAAAAAGAACGAGCGATTATAAAAATGCAGTATAGTGCGACAACTCGAGTATCGTCTCTCAAGGACTCTTTAGTTGTTGTTATTATTAACAGAAAATTAGTAAAAGTTAGAAATGGGGGTTTTGAGATTAAAATTAAATAAAGGAAACAAAATAAAAACAGAGTAAGAAAAGAGATTAACAAATAAACTAAAGACGATTAACCTACTGTTCTTGGTTTCCCACTATCATTGGTTCAAATAAATCCAAGCCCTAAGCAGATTCTAATCCCCTTTCAGTTGTAGCAACAATTAACAAACGGAATCGCTACTACGGATACATATTCCTATTCCCGAATTAAACAAACGGGGTTAAGCCCTCATGAACTAAACGAACATGAATGAACACACGCGAATTAAACAAACGCGATTAAGTATAGGAACATAGCATCACTGAAATGAATCAACACTACACTACACATTCCTGAATTAAACAAACAGAAATGCATAACATAGTATTGAAAAGAGAAAAGGAATTGAAAACAGGAAATACAAGAACCTCAAGTGTAATTAAAACCAATCCCAGTAGATTAATCTAGGAGACTAGTTCTCCATTACAGACTTAAACACAAAAGAAAAGAAAGGAAAATAAACTACTACTACTGACTACCAAAGACTAGCCAAAACTGGCTAACTCTCTGACTATTCCCTTCATTTCTGCCTAAGACTGCTTATATACACGTTTCTGGAGTCAGAGTACTCGCGAGGCGAAGCACTACTCGCGAGGCGAATTACATGAAAGGTCTGCAACTCTTTGTCTTCTCGCGAGGCGAGCACATCCTTCGTGAGGCGAACTCTTCAGCTTCCAACTGTTACGCCCGTGGCATTCAACACGCCCAAACCGTGATGGCTTCTGATCTTCCAATACTCGCGAGGCGAAGGAATGCTCGCGAGGCGAACGCTTCAACTTCAGAATTGCCACGGCTGTGATCTTCAACACGGGCAAGCCGTGATCGTCTCTGACTTTTTCATGGTTGCAATACTCGCGGGGCGAGAGATTATTCGCGGGGCGAGTGGCTCCAGATTTATTACTTTTTATTAACCTGAAAACAGAAAATAGAATAAGTGTTTTATTTAATTCTAAAACAACTAAATTAACATAAAAACACTTTACAGACTCAAAATACTACTTAAGGACAATCAAGTCTAATTTGGGTAAAAATGATATAAAATTAGCACAAAGCCTAGGTCTTTACTAGTTATAAAACCAGTCAAACAGAGGCTCATCAAAATACCCCAAACTTAAACTTTGCTTGTCCCCAAGCAAACTAAAACTTAAAAACTTAAAAAGACTCAAGACCTGGCAAAACATGGCAAGCTTAAGGACTCAATTAACTTTCACACAGATTTCAAGCAATTTATCAAAATATTTTTCAATGTTCCCCCCTTCAAACAAATCAATCCCCACATTCAGTTATTCTAAACAGTTGAGAATTTCATTACTCAAACAATCATCAATCTAAGTAGGGGATCTAAGTTACACACAAAAGAGAGATCACCAAAATCAAACAACTGCCTTCCTCACAAGGGAAATTTATGTTCACTCAATCACTCAATTTTTGTCAGGCTAACATTTTCACTCAATTTTCACTTTTAAGAGCACTTCCCATAAATTTGATTTTCATCTCAAAATGATTCCCACAGAAAACATGCAAGCAACATCAACAGGTCTTTTATGGGTTGTAATGGGGCCTGGCTAAGGGTAGGATATACAAAGGAACTAGGCTGAAGACCCTAGGAACTAAGAGAGCATGAACATTATTTACACTTTGAAATTCACTCAAGTTCCTTTCTTAATTTTTTTCTTTATACTTCTGGGTGGCTACAGCCTTTTTATTTCTTTTTGGCATTTTTGCACTTTTAAATTTTTTTTTTCTTCTTCTGTTTTTTTTCTTTTTTTTTCTATTTTCTTTTTCTTTTTCCCAATCCCAAACAACACATTGCACCGGGTAGCCACCCCAAACTTAATTTCTTGCAACAAATTTCTCACTAAGCTTCCATGCTCTCCTAATCCTAAGATCGGGTTAACATGGTTTTTCAGATTTTAGCTTGTAACACAAGGTTAACAAGAATTAACAGGCTCATAGGCTCAATGGGGCTAACTAGGGAACATGCATCAGGAATGGTTATTTTAGGCCAAGTAGCTATTTACAAAGAAAATGCCTAAATCATTTGCTACACACATATAATCATGTAAACCAAAAAGAGATTCAATCAAATTCAGGAAAGTGCAACTTAAAAAGAGATTCTCACAGTAAAAAACATGTTGGAGGCTCAAAACCTCACCTGGACATTTATGCAAATTATTTGACAGAGATTCTATCCCTAGTGTGTGCTTCCTATCACCCCAAACTTATCATAAATCATGCCATCATAACAAAATCTCAAAGTTCAGTTTTCAATCATATGGGGATCAATTTTCAATTTTTCAAGTCCTAGGGGGAACAGTTAACAATTAACATGCAATCCATCTATGCAAATTCAACCAAATCCAATAAACTTGCCATAACCAAGACACAAACACAACTCCTGAGCTTCTCAAATTATTCAGGAGCATTATTGACAATAAAACAGAAATAAAATAAGGAAAAGAAAATTAAAAAGAAGAAAGGTAAAGAAAACTCATTGAAGGGCGGTTCCACCAGGATCCCATTGCTTGTAGCATAAGGCCCACATGGTGGCCAAAGGACTGAAATTCATTCCAAGCCTCCCTAACTTGCAGCCTTGATGCGGAGGTGAGCCCTTGACAATTATAATAACTCCACCCAGTGCGGCGGATTTCTCACTACCTCTCGGGTCACAGATGACCTCCGTCTCAATAAAGTCTCCCCAATAGAAGTGGGGTTCAACCTCTTGGATTGGCCATGGTGCAAAATCCAAGGGTGCAAAATCCAGAGCTGGTGGCTCCTCAGGGGGAGGTGACAAACAGTTAGAAACGGTTACCGGTGCTGCTTTAACTTCTGCAATGTCTTCATCCACTGCACTAACAAATTTTTCACCTGCTATACATGCAGAAATTTCAGCACACACCAAACAAAGGTTAGAGTTAGTACATATATTACAAGAAAATGATTCAGAAAAAGTTAGAATGTCTGGAAATTCTTCACACAGTGCATCCACCCCATTACTCTCAACACATGCATTTGCTTTAATTGCATCATCTACTCCCAAAGGTTCTTCATCATCCTCAAGCACGGTGGAGCAGATGTCCTCTTGATCCTCCTTTTCTAAGTTTCCTGAAAAAAATAAACCTGCAAAACGATCTGCATTTTCTATTTTTCCTGAAAAGTATAAACCTGTAAAACATTCTACACACAAAGCAGTTCCATCACAATAACAAGCATTAGGATCAGGGGATTCAACACATAATTCATCATCAACAGAAACATTATCACTAAAATCATCCTCAGAAGTATTTTCAGGAATAACTTGTGACTCTGTATGTTCTTCAATGGGCTGTGGAGTTAACATTGCGGCCGAGTTGGCGGTAACTTGATCAATTAGAGCCCACAACTTCCGAGATTCAGCTTGGTCCCTCTGGTATTCAGCCTCCATCTTCTGTTGAAATTCAAGATTGCTCGCCTCTATCATCTGTTGAGTTTGCTCGGCCATTTGTTGCATCATTCCTTCCATATGTGCACTTATCTGTGCAGTCATCTGTTTGCACAGGTCCTCTAGGGAAGGTTCGGAAGGTGCAGAGGTGGTCACTTGGCTAGGATAGTATGGTGGTGGCTCACTAAAATTAGGATAATACATGCAAGGTGGTTGCTCATAATAAACATTAGGCACATAATTTCGCATATAATTATCCATGGGGCAAAATTCACAACCAGACAATGCAGACAAAACTAATTAGCAAAGATTTTTTTTTAAATTTTATTTTATGCTAATAACAACAAACCAGAGTCCCCGGCAACGGTGCCAATTTTTGGTCGCGCTGTCGCCATGCGCCAAAAACAACGAGCGATTATAAAAATGCAGTATAGTGCGACAACTCGAGTATCGTCTCTCAAGGACTCTTTAGTTGTTGTTATTATTAACAGAAAATTAGTAAAAGTTAGAAATGGGGGTTTTGAGATTAAAATTAAATAAAGGAAACAAAATAAAAACAGAGTAAGAAAAGAGATTAACAAATAAACTAAAGACGATTAACCTACTGTTCTTGGTTTCCCACTATCATTGGTTCAAATAAATCCAAGCCCTAAGCAGATTCTAATCCCCTTTCAGTTGTAGCAACAATTAACAAACGGAATCGCTACTACGGATACATATTCCTATTCCCGAATTAAACAAACGGGGTTAAGCCCTCATGAACTAAACGAACATGAATGAACACACGCGAATTAAACAAACGCGATTAAGTATAGGAACATAGCATCACTGAAATGAATCAACACTACACTACACATTCCTGAATTAAACAAACAGAAATGCATAACATAGTATTGAAAAGAGAAAAGGAATTGAAAACAGGAAATACAAGAACCTCAAGTGTAATTAAAACCAATCCCAGTAGATTAATCTAGGAGACTAGTTCTCCATTACAGACTTAAACACAAAAGAAAAGAAAGGAAAATAAACTACTACTACTGACTACCAAAGACTAGCCAAAACTGGCTAACTCTCTGACTATTCCCTTCATTTCTGCCTAAGACTGCTTATATACACGTTTCTGGAGTCAGAGTACTCGCGAGGCGAAGCACTACTCGCGAGGCGAATTACATTAAAGGTCTGCAACTCTTTGTCTTCTCACGAGGCGAGCACATCCTTCGCGAGGCGAACTCTTCAGCTTCCAACTGTTACGCCCGTGGCATTCAACACGCCCAAACCGTGATGGCTTCTGATCTTCCAATACTCGCGAGGCGAAGGAATGCTCGCGAGGCGAACGCTTCAACTTCAGAATTGCCACGGCTGTGATCTTCAACACGGGCAAGCCGTGATCGTCTCTGACTTTTTCATGGTTGCAATACTCGCGGGGCGAGAGATTATTCGCGGGCGAGTGGCTCCAGATTTATTACTTTTTATTAACCTGAAAACAGAAAATAGAATAAGTGTTTTATTTAATTCTAAAACAACTAAATTAACATAAAAACACTTTACAGACTCAAAATACTACTTAAGGACAATCAAGTCTAATTTGGGTAAAAATGATATAAAATTAGCACAAAGCCTAGGTCTTTACTAGTTATAAAACCAGTCAAACAGAGGCTCATCAATCATCATCTTTACCAATCAAGCATTGTATGGAAGATGAAATTTCATTCAAATCAAGCATATATATGTTATTGATTCTCTTGCCTATAAAACTAACTTGTTTATCATGCATACTTTCAACTAAGCAACATTTTTCATCAAAAACAACTTTAAAGCCCTTATCACATAGTTGACTAATGCTTAACAAGTTATGCTTAAGACCTTCAACCAATAGCACATTATCAATTGTGGTATTAGAATTCTTACCAACCTTACCCACTCCAAGAATTTTACCCTTGTTGTTATCTCCATATGTGACATGACCACTTTTTCTTGGAGATAGATGGGAAAACTTGGAGTTGTCTCCAATCATATGTTTTGAGCATCCACTATCCAAGTACCACTCCTTGCATAGTGTCTTCAAGCATACCTATACAAAAGAGATAAAATCTTTGGTACCTAATTTGGATTGGGTCCTTGTACTAGTCATGGGTTTACTCCCTTTAGGGACCCACATAAAGTTACAATTCTCAACACATTTTATTTTGATATAACATTTTTAAATATGGTGTCCATGCTTGCATCAAAAATAACATTTGATAGTTGATTTCTTTTGTTTGCTTGATGGAGGCTTTAGCATCAAATGGATTGTATCCCAATCCGGCCTTAACAAAACTCATAGTTTGTTTACCAAGTAAAAAATTAAGATTGTTACTCCTATTTGTGAACATTGCAAGTGACTTTTTCAAATCTATGTTTTCACTTTCCAAATTCTTGCAATTTTCTCAAGTGGTGCACCATTATTTTTCTTTTTCTTTCAAAGAATTTTTACAAATATTTTACATATTCACAATCTCTAGCTTTTGATCCTCAACTTGCTTTTTCAAAATAATTTTTACTTTTTCAAGTTGAGCCATCAAATTCTTTTGTTACACAACAAGTTTGGCTAAATCAAGAGACTCTTTATGCAATTCTTCAAAGTCATCATGCAACTCATCATAAGTAAAAGAAAGAGAGACTTCATCATCTGATACCTCATCTTCACTTTGATGTGAAGTCATTAAACATAGATTGGCCTCTTCACTTTGACTATCTTCATCACTTGAGGATGACATATCATTCTCATCCCATGCTATGTATGCTTTCTTACCCTTCTTGGCTTTCTTGCCCTTCTCATCTTTATCATTCTTCTTCTTGTAGTTGGAGCAATCAAATTTCATGTGACCGGGCTTTCCACATTCATAGCAAGTTGGGTTGGAAGTACTCTCCTTCTTTGTGAACTTCTTGTTGTTGAAGTTGTCTCTCTTGAAATTGCCTGTTTTCTTGACAAACTTTCCAAACTTCCTCACTAATAAGTTGATGTGCTCCTCTTGGAATTCCTCACTTGAATCATCACTATCACTTAGGTCTTCCTTTCTTGAAGATGCAACCAAGGCTATGCCTTTCTTCCTCTTGTCTTGATCTTCACTCTCATTTAATCTTGATAGCTCAAGTTCATGCTCTTGAAGCTTGCCAAAGAGTGTAACAAGTGACATTGTAGAAAGACTCCTTGATTCCGCAATAGCCGTCACCTTGGGTTGCCAATACCTATTCAAACATCTTAGAACTTTGTTAATAAGATCCTCATTATCAAACACTTTACCATGAGCACTAAGTTGGTTAACAATATATGTAAAACATTTTTGCATATCACATATAGATTCACCATGCATCATTCTAAACAATTCATACTCATGGGTTAAAGTTGTTGACAAGTGACCTCAAGCACAAGAGGGGGGTGAATTGTGTGTGAATTGATTTTTGAAAACTTTTGCTAATTTAAAAAATACTTTAAAATGGTTTTTCGCGAAGCGATAGATTAATAATAAAACGTTACGAAATAAAGCTTAAGAAATATAAAAGTGTTACGAAAAAGTAAAGAGATAAGGGAAGAAGATGACACAACGATATATTAAACTCAAATGATTATCAGTTTTAATACTTTAAAACACATGTTAAAAATCATTTAAACATATGATAAGCCTTTTAAGAACATGTTGAAGATGTGTGTGTGTGACCATTATTAATTTGAGAACCCTACTTACCATTTACATATAATTCTAAAACAAACAATACAAATAGTAAAATTCTCATTTTACCCCTTGTGCTTGCTTGCTTTCAAATTTTTTGTGCTTTTTGCACTTTAGTCCTTCTGGACCTTTTTCTTTTGTCCATTATCAAAACATATGCACCTGTCAGGGCATATATCCACAAACTCCCCCTTTTTTATGATGACAAACATCTCAGGAGGGATTTCCTAAAACAATAGAGTTAGAGCAACAAATATACGATATATAAGAGTTTTTAAAACGTCGTTTGCTCTACCCCCCCCCCCCCCAACTTCATGCATTATTAAAAAGCCTCTCCTCTTAAGCATGCAATTATATATATCTCCCCATTTTGACATTATTAAAAAGAGGGAAAAGCAATGAAACCTATCATGGCATATATCCACTAATATTTAATCCATTCAAGCAGTTGATATAGATACATGGCATGCAAAACAGTAAATTATCCAAACACAATAGATAGATAGATAGATAGATAATCTAAATGTACGTGCAGAAGCAAAAGTACTAGAAAAATAAATGTTATACAGTCATCCAGAAAATAATAAAAGTCATAAAATATGAAGAATATGAAAATAGTACTAATTGTAGTACTCATCATCTCCATAATCTCCACCATCCTCATCATCACCACCATCATCATCCGTGTTGCTGTTGTCCAAGTCATCCTGAGTCTGTGGGGCCGCTCGGAGTGGACTAACCTCGACTGTAGTAACTCTACGCTCCAAGGATTTCACTTCCAATGAGAGCCCACAAATAGCCGTAGAGTTTGCTCGGATCTCCGTTGTGTTGACCCGAACCTCCGCAAGTATACTCTGTAGTAAGGTCATCATCTCGGAGGAACCGGGAGCTGGAGGTGCCTGTGAGGAAGATGATGCTCCATCTGGGCGAGGTGGTGTAGTATCATACAATTTCAGACTTTTGGGTTTGTATTCACAATCACCACCATGGTTAATGATCCCCATTTGATTGATTGTACCCTCCTTCATCATGGCATGAAACTTCTTGTAGTCTAGTTTAACCTCTCCAGTGAGGTTAACTCTAACATGCCGAATGATACGGGTCACCAAGTGACCATAGGGAAATTCAACACTCCCCCTGTTGTCATACATGTGCTGCATGACCAAACCAGCCCGGTTCACTTTCTTCTTTTTCTCCAACAACCACAGTAACACAATATCCATACGCAAAAGCCGAGAAAAATTGTGACGCCTAGGAAACATAACTCTCCCTAACACATTGTGCAATAACCTACTTTGCATTTTCATCTGACCAACAATTATCTCTTTAGCAGAAGCATCACTAGGGTCAGTTAGAACATCCTTAACGGCCTGTAGCCTAGCAAATTCATTTACTAAGGGTTCCGCAACAGGACCCTCAGCAGTGGCATATGTGCCATCAGAAGGCAAGCCAACTATCCTTCCAAACCACTCATCAGTGAGCCAAATGGGTTTCCTACAAACCTCAGAAATCATAACCCCATCCACAAGTTTAAGGTTATAGTAAAATACCTTTACCAGAACCGGATAGATATCCTCAGACTAACACAGAAAGTCAGTGATTCCAGCAAAAACCAAAAACTCCAAAAAATTGAAGTTGTTCTTCCTCATGTTAAACTCAATGACTTAGAGATTTTGATATATGACAAATACAACTTAATGTGTATGCAAGTGTTTTTAGTGTCAAATTGTAAATACAGGTATCAAGCAATATTCAACAAGTTCAGTGAGCAATCAAAGGAGAATATTCAAGGAAGAACTTAGAGGAATCAAAGAGCAAGGATGAAGATCGAGGAATCATCAAGACAAGAGCTTAACGAAGAAATTAGTGTTAAGTCTTAGATGATTTGTAAAAGATGAAATCTCTTATTCACAAATAAGCTCAATTTGAAAAGATGCATAAAAGAAAATCATTTTTCATAACCTGCGTTAAAAGGAATAAGTTTTCGTAAATGAAAATGATTTTTGAAATAAGATTTCAAAGCGCTCGTCCAACACTGGGAATAGTAAAAACTGGCGTCCACTAAAGTGATACAAGCGCACGTTCACTAAAGTGATACAAGCGCACGTCCACTAAAGTGACACAAGCGCACGTTCACTGAAGTGATAAAAGTGCTCGTCCACACAAGTCTTTGGACTTTCTAAGATCTTAATGAGAAGCTCCGTCCACTGACATGGCATATGGAGCTCGTCTACTAGTTGGAGCACGTCCAATTACTTTGTTTTAGTACTCCCGTCTGCTGACGTGGCAAATGGACGCGACTATTTTTTTTCAAGATGCACTCGGCTATTTTTTCCAAATGGACGCGGCTATTTTTCCAAATGGACTCGGTTATTTTATGGACCCGAATTTTACAAGAACAATCAGAATCTTATTTCAAGAACGAGAATCAAGAAAACAGATTCTATTAATCATATCCAAATCTGTTTTGATTAATCCCAACGACTATAACTTGTTTTCTATATAAAGAGGGATCAAAGGAACACTTAAATAACATATATGAATATCATAACATATAATAGTTTTACGAAATCATTTTGAGAAATCAATTGTGAAAATCATTCATCATCTTTATTGAGCTTACTGTGAAAGAGTGTTTCAATACTCATAAGTGCTTCAATTTGTTTATCTGACTATTGAGAGTTAGGAATCAAATTTTGTTTTTGCTTTTGATTTTAAAGAGAGAGGGAGTCTCTCTGAGTGATTAGTGTGAGGTATCCCTAAGGTTGAACATTGAGGCTATCCGAGTCCTCTGTGGTGTGACGGTTTTTGAAGCTACCTGGTAAACCTTGTGTGTTAGTGTGTGAAATCCCACAGGTGGAGTGGGGACTGGATGTAGTTCACAGTAGAGGTGACTGAACCAGGATAAATCTGGTTGTGTGGTCTCCCTAAAACTCAAACTCCTTTTCTTTCTGTGTATGTTCAAGAACCTGCAACTTTGATGTTTAAAGTTCAATATAATTTCTGTTCTTGATCTATATAAACTGAATTGAAACCTGAATTTAATTGTAATCAAGATTGTGTTATCTACGTTTAAAACTGAGATTGATAAAAACCATTCTTGATTACTGAAAATGAACTATTACTGATTATTAAACCCCAAACCTATTCTGAATCTATTCTCTATTAATTATGAATTTATCTTTCTTATCCTCATCACCTTCTATTCAAGATTTTATACAAACCCTTCATTGATCTTGTAAAAGATCCTGAGGACACTAATACGCAACTCTGGTTTACAAAGCTTTGTGAAAAAGTTTTAAGAGGGAAATATTTTTTGAAAACTCAATTCACCCCCCCTCTTGAGTCATTGAAGCCAAAACAACACCTCATCCATTCAATATCCAAAAAATGTGGCTTCTGAATCTCCTTGCCAATGTAGGTGCTTTAAAAGTTAACAACCTGATCTCCATTTGAGAAGTATTTCTCTACTTGCTCTTGAGTGAGAGGACCAGGAACGATAACAATAGTTCTTTGACGTTTTGGAGGCATGATGATGATGGATGATGAATAGAGATGAAGAGTTTTGTAATAGAAATGTTTTTCAATAGAAAACCAGATAAAAATGGTGATAGGGGTGCAATACTCATGCAAATGATGCAAGGGTTTCGGTTTTTACCTTATAAACTCGCGTCATAATCGATTATTCTACCTCAATAATCAATTATTTGGATGACGTGCCAGCGCCTGGTTGGTTGGTTCCTGTCCGTGTGGATTTTGAACCAGCCCTTCAGTTTCACATAATCGATTATCTAATCGATTATTTTCTGGATTCATTCTCAGAAAATCGATTATTGATGAACACTGATGAACAATAATCGATTATATAATTGATTATTTACTTTCTGCAATTTTGAATTTGAATGAATAATCGATTCCCACGATCAATTATCACTCTTCTGCCCATGTTGTTCAAAATGTCAGTGATGACATAATCGATTATGCTAATCGATCATGACCTTTCTGTTTACTGATCTGAAAAATTCATTTTGGCATAATCGATTATTCTAATCGATTATTGCCTCTCTGTCTGCACACTTAATAAACATATCAACGAATAACAAGGTGAAATATGCAAATATTAATTGATGCATGACTGATTCAAAATCCCTAGTTCAGTTCATATGAAAAAGAAGCTATCTTTATTTAGGGGTTTTGTAAAAATATTTGCGAGTTGTTTAGATGTTTCAACAAATTCAATCATGCAATCACCCTTTTGGACATGATCCCTAATGAAATGGTGCCTAATTTCAATGTGTTTAGTCCTTGAGTGATACACAGGATTCTTTGTGAGGTTTATGGCACTTGTGTTGTCACATTTTATCGGAACGGTGTTAAGATTAATTCCATAATCATTTAACTGTTGTTTCATCCAAATAATTTGTGCACAATAACTACCCACCGCAATGTATTGCGCTTCGGCGGTGGATAAATCCACACTTGCTTGTTTCTTGATATGCCAAGAAACTAAAGCATTTTCTAATAAGTTGCAAGTTCCACTAGTGCTCTTTCAGTCTAATTTGCAACCCGCAAAATCAGAATCTGAATATCCAATTAGGGTGCAATCAACCCCTTTAGGATACCATGAACCCATATTTTGTGAGCCAATGAGATATCTCATAATACATTTTATCGCGGTGAGATGTGATTCGTTTGGGTTTGATTGAAATCGTGCACACATGCAGACACTGAACATGATATCAGGGCAACTGCAGTAAGATAAAGGAAAGAGCCTATCACACCTCTATACTTACTTACGTCGACGGACTTACCATTCTCATCTTTATCAAGGTAGCATGATGTGCTCATGGGAGTGGATAGCTCCTTTGAATTGTTCATACCAAACTTCTTGAGAAGCTCTTTACAATACTTCGATTGGTTTATCAAAATTCCTTCTTTTGATTGCTTGATTTGCAACCCAAGAAAGTAGTTGAGCTCCCCCATCATTGACATTTCAAATTCGCATTGCATAATTTTAGAAAAGTCCTTGCACAAAACTTCGTTAGCGGCACCAAATATTATGTCATCCACATAAATTTGCACAAGTAAAGTGTCATGCTTTTTGTTTTTGATAAAAAGTGTGGTATCAACTTTTCCTCTTTTAAAACCATTTTCAAGTAAAAACTTACTTAAACGTTCATACCAAGCCCTAGGGGCTGCTTTAAACCATACAATGCCTTTTTCAATTTGAAAACATGGTTTGGAAATTCAAAATTTGTAAAACTAGGAGGTTGATCTACATAAACTTCTTCTTGGATAAAATCGTTTAAGAAAGCGCTTTTGACATCCATTTGAAAAAGTTTGAAATCCATGATGCAAGCAAAAGCAAGAAGCATACGAATAGTCTCTAGTCTAGCTACGGGAGCATAGGTTTCATCAAATTCTATGCCCTCTTGTTGATTGTATCTTTTACAACAAGCCTAGCTTTATTTCTAGTTATAATTCCATTTTCATCTAGCTTGTTACGAAAAACCCATTTAGTTCCAACTACCAAGTGGTTTTTAGGTTTAGGGACTAATTCTCAAACATCATTTCTTTCAAATTGGTTAAGATCTTCTTGCATGGCAAGAGTCCAATGCTTATCTACTATGGCCTCACCAACATTCCTTGGTTCAATTTGAGAAACGAAAGTCATGTAATGACATATATGATTAAGAGAGTTTCGAGTTGTTACCCCCTTTGATATATCACCTATGATGTTGTCAAGAGGATGGTATCTAGATGTTTTCCATTCTCTTGGAAGATCGGAATGAGGTGGCTCTTCTTCTTATGGAGGTGGTTGATCCGTAATATCCTTCTCTTGAGTGTTTTTCTCCTCAAGATAGTGTTTCCCCAAATTTCTGTAACATCATCAACACTTTCCTCTACTACAATTTTAGAGTTAGTCTCTTCAAAAGACACATGCACAGATTCTTCAATGGTCATAGTTCTTTTATTATAGATTCGAAAAGCTTTACTAGAATTGGATTATCCAAGAAATATACCTTCATCAGCTTTAGCATCGAACTTACCATGGTTTTCTTTACAAATATTTAAAACAAAGCATTTACATCCGTATACGTGAAAGTGGGAGATGTTAGGCTTCCTTCCCTTGTAAATTTCATAGGGCACTTATTTCATAATATTATGAGGACTCTATTCATCACATAGAATGAGGTTCTTACTGCATCTGCCCAGAAGTACTTAAGAAGGTTGGTCTCATTGAGCATTGTCCTCACTAGCTCTATTAGAGACCTATTTTTCCTTTCCACCACCCCATTTTGTTGGGGAGTCCTTGGTGAGTAAAAATTATGACCGATTCCATGTTCAGTACAAAAGGCCTCAAATGCCTCATTTTGGAACTCACCACCATGATCACTTCCAATGTTTAATCCAATCTCGTTTTGAATAACCTTGGCAAGTTTTCGAAAGGCACCGAAAGCGTCATTTTTATGAGGAATAAACAATGTCCATTTATAACGAGAATAGTCATCCACAATAACAAGAGCATAGTAATTACCACCAAAGCTCATAGTTCTAGATGGAACAAATAAGTCCATATGTAAAAATTGTAAAGGACGATTTGTAGAAACAACGTTTTTAGTTTTAAAAGAGGCCTTTACTTGTTTTCCCTTTTGACAAGCATCACACATCTTGTCTTTTTCAAAACGGAGCTTTGGTAAACTAATTACTAGGTCCTTGGGAACCAACTTATTAAGATGGTCCATGTGAATATGAGCCATCCTTCTATGCCATAGCCAAGTTTCATCCTCTTTACTTATTAGACATCATACATCATTTGAAGGTAGCTAATCCAAGCAAACCATATAGATATTTCCAATTATTTGACCAATTAATTTAGTTTGTTTATTAGAATCCACGACCATGCATTTTGAATTATCAAACACAACATTAAATCCTTTATCACACAGTTGGCTTATACTTAACAAGTTGTGTTTCAAACCCTCAACATACAGAACATTTTCTATGGTGGGGTCAGGACCTTTACCAACAGTCTTAATTCCCAAGATTTTACCTTTGTTGTTATCACCATAGAACACAAAGCCACCCTTTTTGGGGGTGAGGGAGGAGAACTTGTTTTTGTCTCCCGTCATGTGCTTGAAGCATCCTCTATCGAGATACCAATTTGAGTTCTTCGCTTTCAAGCATACCTTATCCTCGTCATCCTCATGATTGGCCATGAGGCAAAGGTTTGTTTCCTCGTTTTCGGATTCATCGGAGGAGTCCATGTCATTGTCTTCCCAAGAAATATACGTTCTC
This sequence comes from Sophora flavescens, assembly GCA_030762895.1. Taxonomy (NCBI): domain Eukaryota; kingdom Viridiplantae; phylum Streptophyta; class Magnoliopsida; order Fabales; family Fabaceae; genus Sophora; species Sophora flavescens. Next base: position 135,546,634 of record CM061064.1, read on the forward strand.
CTACCTTTTCTATCCTTTTGTGGTCTCTTCTCAAACTTGTCATTCTTCTTTTGACTTAGAGGACACTCGGGCCTTATGTGACCCTTCTTATAACAGTTGAAGCATGTTGGCACGTAAGTGGTTCCTTCTCCATCAAATTTCTTTTGAGGAGTGAAGTTTTGTTGGTTTTTGCCTTTGTTCCTCATAAATCTCTTAAATTTTCGGACCATTAGACTCATGTTCTCTTCTCCTTCACCAAGCTCATCAAGTTCATCAAAGTCACTATCTTCCTCGTTTGTTTCACTTATACTTGCCTTAAGAGCAAGCCCTTTCTTTTTCTTGTCACTTTCCTCACTTCCACTTAAGCTGTTCAACTCAAGTTCATGTTCCTACAATTTTCCAAATAAAGTAGCCAAAGACATAGTAGATAAATCTCTTGATTCAGATATAGTAGTTACTTTTGGTTGCCAACTTCTATTTGAGAATCTAAGAACTTTATTAATTAAATCATTTAAAAAACGTTTTCCCAAGAGCCCTAAGATGATTAATTATATGAGTGAAATGTTTTTGCATATCTTGTATGCTTTCACCCTGTTTCATCCTAAATAGCTCATACTCATGGGTCAATGTGTTCATCCTAGCCCTTTTGACCTCGGTAGTACCTTCATGGGTCAATTGAAGGGTGTCCCACATTTCTTTCTCGGTCCTGCAATTTGAGACCCTATAGAACTCATCGTAGCATAAATCTGAGGTGATGATGTTCCTAGCTTTCAAACTGTATTGGACCTTTTTCTTTTCCTCGTCAATCCAAAGGGTTTTTGGTTTATCCACCGAAGCACCATCGACTTCGTGCTTGGCGACAAATGGACCATCGACTTCGAATGATAGGGTTTGTTTATGGAATTACCCTCATTATGAAAACTGTTTGAAGTCATATTTCCTCTTGAGACGGTTTCATCCTTTATATCCAAGAGTTACACTTGTTGACAAGTGACCTCAAACACAAGAGGGGGGTGAATTGTGTGTGAATTGATTTTTGAAAACTTTTTCTAATTTAAACATCACTTAAAAACGGTTTTTCGCGAAGCAATAGATTAATAATAAAACGTTACGAAATAAAGCTTAAGAAATATAAAAGAATTACGAAAAAGTAAAGAGATAAGGGAAGAAGATGGCACAATGATATATCCTGGTTCGGCCACACAACTACCCACGTGGCCTACGTCCAGTCCCCAAGACAGTACGACCAAGGGTTTCCAATCAACTCTAGTTTTTAAAACATGGTAAACTAGAACCTTTACAAATGAGAGCGCCCTCAACACAAATCACAGGACGTACTATCCTTTGTGCAAGAGTCTCAAAAACAGTTCGTGAGATCACACTCACTTAGAAAAACTTTAAAAGAATTACAATGAGAAAGCAATAAAAAGTGCATATAAGAAATACAACTTGTAGCACAAATACAGCAACACCTATATGGTGTATAGAATTCTCAAAACAATATGGTCAAGTGTAAGTGCAAGAGATGAAATAGTATATAGAAATCAATCAGAGTTTAAGCACAGAGTAAAATATCAGAGTGTTGTATGTTGTGTGCTGAGAGAAGGCTGTCCAAGTAGATTTAAAAGAAAAGAGTGATAGTTCAAGAGAAATTAGGTCAAGCTCTTAAAATTCATTTCTGTCGTGTAATAATCGATTATTTAAAAGCTATAATCGATTATTTAAAGTATTTTCAGGAAGCGCGCATTTGGACAAAATAGGCATAATCGATTATACTAATCGATTACGAGGTCACTGACTTTTACACAAAAGGCTATAATCGATTATCAATTATGAGTTCTCTGACTTTTACATAAAAAGCTATAATTGATTACATAATCGATTACAGTGTTTCTGTTTGAAGCTCATTGAAAGTCAGTAAGGTCATAATCAATTATCCAGTTACCATAATCGATTATTCTATTTCAAAATTTGAATTCAACGACTTTAATGTCATGATTGCTCATTAACACCAATTAAACCCATTTAACCACGACTCATAATCGATTATAGGAATACCATAATCGATTATGGTGCGTATCAGATTGAATTTCAAAAACTTGACAATTAAGGAAATGATTACCAATTAAACTCAAATGATTGTCAGTTTTAATACTTTAAAACACATGTTAAAAATAATTTAAACATATGATAAGCCTTTTAAGCACATGTTGAATATGTGTGTGTGTGTGACCATTATTAATTTGAGAACCCTACTTACCATTTACATATAATTCTAAAACAAACAATACAAATAGTAAAATTCCCATTTTACCCCTTGTGCTTGCTTGCTTTACAATGTTTCGTTTTTTGCACTTTAGTCCTTCTGGACCTTTTTCTTTTGTCCATCATCAAAACAACATATGTACCTGTCAGGGTAAATATCCATAAAAGTGTTCATCCTAGATCTCCTTACTTCACTTGTGCCCTCATGGGCTACTTCAAATGTATCCCATATTTCCTTTCTGGAATTGCAAGTAGAGATTCTAAAGAACTCATCTACACTAACTCTCGTAGTAATGATGTTCTTAGCCTTCTTATCTAATTGGACCTTCTTCTTATCATCATGGTCCATAAGGATCTAGGTTTATCTTTTTTCTCTTCATTAGCAACATGTTTAGGCATAAAAGGACCATTCATAATTGTATCCCTTATATCAACATCTATTGCCTCAATGAAAATTTTCATCCTTGCTTTCCAATAAGGATAACCTTCACCATTGAAAATAGGGGGTTTAGAAATAGAAACATAATCACTTGTCCTATTTGATTGAGAAGCCATTTCCACGAGACTTGAAAGGTGGTTAACCTTATTCAAGAACCCGCTCTAGATACCAATTGTAAGATGTGGAAACGGTTCTTAGTCAAAAGGGGGGTGAATTGACGTTTTTAAAACTTTTCGAAAAACAATGTTTAACTTCCCTTTTTCAAATAGAGTAGCAAGATAGTAAACTTTCCTTGAAGCTTAAGCAAGAAACAATTGCAATACCAATTCAAGAATGCACTTAAAGAAAGATATTCAATTGTATAAGCTAAGAGATAGTATCATACAACAATCATGCACTATAGTATCATAAGCATAGAACATAAAGAATCATGCATACGATAATAAAGATTGCAAGAAAGTAAAGAGAGTATGGATAGAGAAAGTGACACAAGTATTTTACTGGTTCGGCCCACAACCTGAGTGGCCTACGTCCAATCCCTAAGGATCCTCTTGGAGAAATTCATTATGACAAAGTTTGTACAAGAGATACCACACTCCTTAAAAAATTCACTCTCCCTTGTAGGATACCTCACCCACAAGTACCACACTCTCAAGAGATACCTCACTCTTGAACCTTGTTGGATACCTCACCAACAACTCACTAAGGGATGCCTCACCCTTACACCTTGTTGGATACCTCACCAACAATCACCACAAGAGATACCACACTCTTGCCAAAAAGGGATGCCTCACCCTTACTTTGACGGATGCCTCACCAACAAAGATTTTTCTCCAATGGCCACTTTGATGGATACCTCACCAACAAAGATTTACACCCCTCAAGAGATACCACACTCTTGAGAACCTTGGGATCCACACCCCAATACAAAAATCAAAAAACAAATTGAGTAGAAGACAAAATCCTAGCACAAACACTTGTGCATCAAAGCTTGTAAGCTTCTAAGATCACTTGTAACAAAGGATGAATAGATAGCTTTCTATTTTGGCATTATAACAGTATATAAACGCATATGATTTTGTTGCCAAAACTCTTAAACACATACCCTTTATATAGACTTCAATTGGAGCTGAAAAATTGAAGTTTTATTGAATTTTAGGGTGAGTATTTGAATACTCATACAGGGCATTTGAATACTCCCTATAACTGAAGCCAACAAACTTAACAGAATGGGTAGTATTCGAATACTAGCAGGGTTGTTCGAATACTCCCTTCAAAAATTACCAAAATGCATGTGTAATGGCATACATGAGTTGGTATTTGAATACTCTTGAAGGAATTTCGTGTTTTCCTCAAAGTAGACCAATATACAACTATGTATGTGATTACTTATACCTTAAAAACATTTTCCAACATTTGGCATTTTATTTAGCTCTAATTGATTTCTATTTTTAGGTTTAGCATTATTATCTTCTTAATCTTGTTAAGCCATCTAATCAAACTAAGTTACTTATGACTTACATCAAAACCCTAGAAAAGCAAAACATGGGTGGAGTTATTCTTCACGGAAGAATACTTGAGACTTGAATCTCATCATCATCTACAGTGGTGACTAATCCAGGATAAATCGTTGTGTGGTGATCTCTAAACTCAATCTCTTTAACTTTTTGTTTATGCGACTAAAAACTGTGATCTTGATATTCATAGTTCATTACAATTACTATTCTTGATCTGTGAAACCTGAATTGAACATTGTGCTAATTGCTCTTAGTTCTTAAACACTTAATTGCATGTTTAAAACCAATTTGTGTATGCTTAAATCTGAAACTTGCACAATCTGTTCTTGAATTCTAAAGGCTGAATTTAAATACTGCACAAACTATTTTTACTGAGTTTAGAACTTGATCTTAATTGTGTTAATTCTGATCTGCATCTTCTTATCCTCATTATTCAATTCAAGAAGTTGTAAAAAGTCCTTCACTGTTTTGATTAAAGATCTTGAGGCAACAAACCTGCTTCGAAAGTTTTGTGAAAAAGTTTTTGAAAAGATTTTAAGAGGGAAAGTTTTTAGAAAACTCAATTCACCCCCCCCCCCCCCCAAAAAAAAGGGACTTCCCTTGCACGCCCTCATACCTTCAATGGATCTGAGCATATCTATTGGAAGGAAAGAATGGTTATCTTTCTTGAGGCAGCATGTGTTGACATGTGGGTGGAAGTAGAAAATGGACCATTTGTCCCCTCTACTATAAATGCTAATGGTGCTCCAAGAAATAAGCCTAAAACTGAATGGAACGAGGAAGATAAGAAGAGAGTTCAATATAATGCACGTGCTAAGAATATAATAACTTCTGCTTTGAGTCGTGATGAGTTTTTCAGGGTTTCCAATTGCAAGACAGAAGGAGATGTGGGATACACTACAAGTGACACATGAAGGAACCACTGATGTCAAAAGAGCAAGAATGAACACTCTCACACATGAGTATGAACTATTCAGAATGAAGCAAGGAGAACCAATGAGTGAAATGCAAAAGAGGTTCACACATATTGTTAACCAACTGGCTAGACTTAGAAAAGCTAATCAAACGACGATCAAATCAACAAAGTAATGAGATACTTAAGTAGAGAGTGGCAGCCTAAAGCCACTGCAATTTCAGAATCTAGAGATCTTTCTGCCATGACCATTGCCACATTGTTTGGTAAATTACAAGAACATGAATTGGAGTTAAACAGACTGAATGAAAGTGAAGAAAATGACAAAAAGAAGAAAAGATTGGCTCCAAAATCACAAGTCAAGGAAATAGAGGACAGTGATGATGAAGATACAGAACATTAGGCAGAATCTGAAGAAGAAATGGGGATGCTAGTTAGAAGATTCAAGAAGTTCCTAAAGAAGAAGGGAAACTTCAAAAGAAAGCCTTCTACCTTTCCTATGAAAAATTTCAGCAGAGGTGATAATTCTTCCAACAACATCACATGTTATGAATGTGGAAAGATTGGCCACATCAAGCTTGACTGTCCAAAGCTGCAAAAGAAGGACAAATCTGAAAAATTTCATTCAAAGGACAAGAGATGGAAAAAGGCAAGGAAAGCATACATTGCTTATGATGATAATGACTTAGAATCTTCTGAAGAATCTGAATCTGAGGAAGCAAACTTGTGCTTGATGGCAAGCAATCATAGTGACTCGGAGAGTGAGGTAAATTTTGATTCACATGCAACCCACTTTTGATGAATTGCAAAATGCATTTGATGAGTTACATGCTGAATATCTTAAGATTACTAAACAACTTGTCTCATATAGAAAAATAATTGCTAAGCAATGTGATGAATATGCAAGCTTGAAAATGAAAGAAAGAGAACTAGAAGCTAGGAATGAAGTCTTGATTGCATCTAGCTCTAACTGTTCTAAGTGTTGCACATTATCTAAAGAGATTGAAAAACTGAAAAATGACTTAGCAAGATTCACAAATGGTAGAGAAAATTTGAATGCTTTGTTAGGACAGCAAAAGTGTGTTTATGACAAGACTGGAATAGGCTATGAACCTAAGATACATGATAAATCTTTCAAGAAATTTTTTGTTGCACCTAAGTCATCAAATACCCCATTTGTTAGATGTTATTTTTGTGCTAGAAAAGGTCACACGGCCTCCACATGCTTTCACAGAAATTATGCTTACAATAAAGCTAAACATGTATGGGTTCCAAAAGGAACTTTTGATGGAACTAACCCAAAAGAACCCAAACAGTTTTGGGTTCCTAAAGCACAAACATAAACTCTATTTTTCATATGTGTTGGAAGGCCAAGAATGTTAAATGGTAAGTTGATAGTGGTTGTTCCAAGCACATGACAGGAGACATAAGCAAGTTCATTACATTCACTCCAAAATCAAGTGGAAGTGTTACATATGGAGACAATAACAAAGGGAGAATACTTGGCATTGGCAACATAGGAAGTGACTCAACAACAATCATTGAAGATGTACTATATGTTGAGGGACTAAAGCATAATCTCTTGAGTACAAGTCAGCAATGTGACAAAGGTTATAAGGTAAAATTCAATTCCAATAGCTGCGTGATAGAAAATCGGAATGATGCAAATATAAAACTGATTGGCCATAGGACAGATAACATCTATATGCTTGATTTAGATAATATCTCTTCAAATAATGCATGTTGTCTAATTTCTAAAGAAGAAGAAAATTGGCTTTGGCATAGAAGGATTGCACATATCCGCATGAACCACTTAAACAAACTGATTTCTAAAAATCTTATGGATGGATTGCCTAAATTGAAATTTGTGAAAGATGGCCTATGTGATGCCTGTCAAAAGGGAAAACAAGTGAAGGTCTCTTTTAAACCTAAGAACATTGTTTCAACAACTAGACCCTTGCAACTTTTGTACATGGATTTATTTGGTCCATCTAGAACCAAAAGCTTTGGTGGAAACTTGTATGCCTTAGTGATAGTGGATGATTACTATAGATACACATGGACATACTTTCTATCTTATAAGAGTAATGCATTTTTTGCATTTAAGAGAATGGCTAAAATTATGAAAAATGAAAAGGACATGAAAATTGTTTCTATAAGAAGTGATCATGGGGGAGAATTTCAAAACGAAGTGTTTGAAAACTTTTGTGATGAGCATGGCATTCAACATAATTTTTCAGCTCCTAGAGCTCCACAACAAAATGTAGTGGAAAGAAAGAATATATCATTGGAAGAGATTGCTAGAACTATGTTGAATGACTCTAGCTTACTAAAGTATTTTTCGGCAGATGCTGTAAACACAGCCTGCTATGTGCTAAATAGAGTTTTGATAAGACCTATTTTAAAGAAAACCCCTTATGAACTTTATAGAGGAAGAAAACCAAACATTTCACACTTTCATGTCTTTGATTGTAAGTGCTTTATACTTAACAATGGAAAGGATGATCTTCGAAAATTTGATACAAAGGCAGATGAAGGAATTTTCCTAGGTTATTCTCTAACTAGTAAAGCATTTAGAATCAATAATAAGAGAACACAAACTATTGAGGAATCTGTTCATGTCACATTTGATGAGTCCAACCCCAAAAGGTTGGGAAAGGATGTTGTTATTGATGATTTTGCAGATTCAATTGAGAAGAATCTCTTAGAAGTGCAACAAGAGAAAGAAGGAGATTAAAGCATAAAAGAAAAGTTGCTGCAGCCTGAGTAAGCAGAACAACAATCTGACTTCCCAAAGGTGTTAGAACCAAAGTGGTTTTGGATTTAATAATCTCTAAGTTTTGATGCTAACAAAAGGATTAAATTTGCTTGGCAAAGTATTAGTTGAGATCTAACATGTGCTTTCAGTTATGCAGGAATACTTCAATATAAGTAGAATAAACTTTGGATAAGTTTTCATTCAAAAATACGCGTCCACCCTTGTAGACGGCTGCTCAAATACTTTGGTAAAAGTTACTTAGTTATTTAATTAAGTAGACTGATTTTCTTGAGTAGCGAGGCTCTAAATATTTGCTAGATGAATACCTAAATAAATTGTTAGGTACAACAAGTCCAAAGACTTGATAATGAGCGCGTCCATATTGCCACGTAAGCAGACGGAAAGTAATTAGTTGAACTAAATGAACTGAAACATAAAGTAATCTGGTAGACGAGCTCTAACCGCCACGCCACCAGACGGAGATCTTTATAACTCATTAAGAAATAGCAAGTCCGAAGACTTGTTAGATATAAGGATATGCCACATCATCAGACGAGCAAAATAAAATTTTGAATATACTTAATCATTCTTATAACTAAGTAGACGGAGTTCTTTTTAGACGAGATCCATCCTTGTAATGAATTAAATGCAATCCGAATCTCTTGAATTTATTTCAAATGATTGATATTTATTTCAATAGAATATTTGTTCTTCATATTTGTTTATCTGCTTTAATGTTTCACCTTGTTGTAAAAGAAACATAGTACAATCAAGAAATGCAAAAAAGCGGAATCGTACAATAAGATACTGCAAAACGATTTGTACGATGACAACTCTATGACTGAAATAGTTGGATTATACACAAAGAAGGAACAACAAGTGCTCAAGCTGCACTACTCAGAGGAGTAAGCCTCCTATTTCGTGCTACCTCGATAACCAAGAGTACTATTCAGCATTGCCATAATCAGGCTATCAGTCACAACGGATATCATGCATTAAATGCTATCTCTAAACAGGATTATTCAAAGTAACCATTGAAGATATACAAGTGAAGAAGAAGGTCACTATAATTAGAAGACCTCGAGTATTGAAGAAAATAGCTCTTGCCAGCACAATCTTGCTAGTTGAACTTTTGCCAATCAATATTTACTCATTCTAATATTCTTTCAAGGGCAAGAGTCTGTATTCTCTAGTTTGAATATTGTTGTAATATTCAACTGATCTTAAACTGTCATACTCTCACACATAGTGAGTTAAGAAGATCAAACATTAAATCTCTTTGTTAGCCTGAAGAGGCTTGGTAAGAGAGTAATACTTGTAGCCTGGAGAGGTGTTGAATAATCGGCTGTAATCTATTTAGAGAAATAGTGGATAAATCCTTCAAGTCGAAGGGACTAGACATAGCTCTTGGTTGGAAGAGAGTGAATCAGGATAAAATCTCTTGCGTGAATCTTCTATCCCTAAACTCTTCAGTTTTAGTCACTTATACTAACTGTGGGGTTTTGATATTACTTTTGTTAAACTCTTTTAAAAAATATATATATCTTTGTCCTTGTGCTTGCTTCTGTTTCTAATCTTCTTAAGTGCAAAAATTTGTTTTTAAAGGTTTTTTTCGAAAATTATTAACAAACACAATTCAACCCCCCCCCCCCCTCTCTTGTGTTTGACCGTGTCAACTTCAAAAGGAGTGGAGAATTGCTAGAAATCACCCTCCAGACAATATCATTAGTGAAATCTCAAAGGGGGTAACTACTAGACAATCTCTTAGAAATGCATGTAATCATATGCATTTGTATCTCAAGTAGAACCTAAAAATATTGATGATGCTATAATTGATGAACATTGGATGATGGCTATGCAAGAAGAGTTAAACCAGTTTGATAGAAATCAAGTATGGAAACTAGTGCCTAAACCCAAGAATAGTCAAGTAATAGGTACAAAATGGGTCTATAGGAATAAAATGGATGAGAATGGCATAATTGTGAGAAACAAGGCTAGATTGGTAGCTAAAGGGCATAATCAAGAAGAAGGCATAGATTATGATGAAACATGTGCACCAGTAGCAAGATTAGAAGCTATAAGAATGTTACTTGCATATGCTTGCATAATGGGATTTAAATTGTATCAAATGGATGTTAAGAGTGCTTTCTTGAATGGATTTATACAAGAAGAGGTATATGTTGGTCAACCACCTGGTTTTGAGAATAATGAATTGCCTAACCATGTTTATAAACTGTCTAAAGCATTGTATGGCTTAAAGCAAGCTCCTAGAGCTTGGTATGAAAGGTTAAGTAATTTTCACATAGAAAAAGGTTTTAAAAGAGGTAAAGTTGACACAACTTTGTTCACTAAGAAAAAGGCACACAACATTTTACTTGTGCAAATATATGTAGATGACATCATATTTGGTGCTACTAATGAGCTTTTGTGCAATGAGTTTGCAAGTCTTATGCAAAATGAATTTGAAATGTCCATGATGGGTGAGCTGAATTTTTTCCTTTGACTTCAAATAAAGCATACTGAAAATGGAATCTTCATTAGCCAAACAAAGTATTGCAATGAGTTGATCAAGAAGTTTGGCATGGAAAATGCTAAGGAGATGGCTACTCCAATGAGTACCTCCTGCTATTTGGACAAGGATGAACAAGGTAAACTTGTTGATGTTTCAAAATTCAGAGGTATGATAAGCTCATTACTTTATCTTACAGCAAGTAGGTCAGATATCATGTTTAGTGTGTGTATGTGTGCTAGGTATCAAGTAAATCCTAAAGAATCACACTTAATAGCTGTAAAAAGGATTATTAAATATCTGTTAGGAACAAAAGGCATAGGATTATGGTATCCTAAAGGAGCTACATGTACTTTAATTGGTTACTCAGACTTTGACTTTGTTGGTTGTAAACTAGATAGGAAGAGTACAAGTGGAAGTTGCCATTTACTAGGTAATTCATTAGTATCATGATTTAGTAAAAAGCAATCTAGTGTGGCTCTATCCACTGCTGAGGCTGAATATGTGGTAGCAGGTAGCTGTTATGCACAGGTTTTATGGATGAAACAACAATTAGTTGATTATGGTGTGCAACTAGACCAAGTTCCCATTAGATGTGATAACACAAGTGCAATTAACCTAACTAAGAATCCCATAATGCACTCTAGAACCAAACACATAGAAATCAGACATCACTTTATTAGAGATGATGTTCAAAGTGGAGAAATTGTGATTGAATATGTTGATACTACTAAGCAACTTGCTGATATTTTCGCTAAGCCTTTGAACTAGGAAAGCTTCTTTTTCATTAGAAGATAATTGGGCATAATTGATCAATCCTATATCTGATCTCTGTTAAAAGTGTTTGTATGTTTGTATCTCTGTGTAAATGTGCCTTGTTACTGTATGATTTACTTTGAGATGCTTTATCTTTGTGTGATATGTAGAGAGTTTCAGTCTTAAAACAAGTTGATCAGGTACACCTATGTACTAAACCCATGTACGCGTATGAAAATATGAAATTAGTTTCATAGATAGGTGTGATCAATAGCTGTACAGAGAATCAGGGATGAAATCCCCTGTTTTTTAGCCTGATACATCCCTGTTATACATAGATGTATGCAAAATCTAAAACAAATTCCTGAATGTCATAAGTATGCACGTGTGTACTATAGGCATGTATGAAAAGCCTGAGAAACTCATAATGAACTTTCCTAAATACACGGGTGTATTACACCCCCAGTATGCGAAATCTATATAAAGCCTTGTTAGAGCGCCCTGTTTCAAATTCAAATCCTTTGAAACCAACTTTCACTTCACCTAATCTAAAACCCTAGCAGAGCTAATCTCAGGAATTTCACTACCCATCTTTGAACCCTAATATGGTAAAAACCAAGAACACTGCTCCTTCCCCATCAAAAGCTACTGAAAAGAAGAGAAATGAAGTGGAAATTTCTAAAAATGCTGAAAAGAAGAAGAAGTAAGTGGAACCTTCCAAGCAGAAAGAGAAGAAGCAAAAGATTGCTTCAACATCATTTATGAATGAAGATGCTTTTCTGCTAAGGTATTTCTCTGATACTGATCAAAAGGAATTCTTTAAGTAAAATTTCAGAGATAGAGATATTCTTGAACCTAGGATAATGGACTTCAAGTATTTTGAAGATAATGGTTATGAGTTTACACAAACTCTAATCAAACAAAGGGTTATGGATTTTCTGGAAATCAAGTTTGACTATTACCCTTTTCTGTTCAAAGTGTTTTACTCAAATTTTGAGATGAATGCTAGTAAAATCAGTTCTGAGGTTAAAGTGTTAGGATTAGGATGACTCTAGAGGACTTTAGAAACTTTGCTAGTTTACCCTTTTATGGACCAAGCACTGCTGGAACTGGTCCTAATTCTGAATGGTACAATGAATATGATAGGACCACAGCTAGAAACAACTTAGTAACAAATGATGAACCTGAAGGTAGGGTCACCTTCACGAGTGTGCTAAGTGTTGAGAATAGGCTACTGCATTATGCTTTGTGTAGGATCCTAATTCCAAGAGGTGGAAATCACTCACTTCTGCAGAACAATGATATAATGCTGATGTGAGCTATGCTTAATGAGAATCAACTTAGTTGGGGATACTGTGTTGCTACACATATGCTGGAATGTAAGAAGAGCAACATGGCTCCTGTGTACCCTAGACTGGTATGCAAATTGATGGCTCATTTTAATGTTCCTCTGGATGGAGAAGAAAATAAGCAATGTAGAAGAGTGGCTCATAAGTTTGATGAGGAAATAGTGAGCAAAATGAAACTGAAGAAAATTGATGGAGTATGCGTAAGAAAAGCTAGAAATGAAGTGCCTAACACAACTGAACCCTCTGGTGCACAAGGAAGTGTCACTCCTGGGTTTGCTCAACAGATATTGAATATGCTGAGAAACGTGGATGGAAGGCAAACTAAAAGACATTTGGCTGAAATGCATGCAATAGCCAATCTGAATTCAAGGATGATCAAGCTGGAAAAGAGTGTTGACTCGATCAAGGAAGTGTTAGGAGTTGACTTTCCAAACCCTGCACCTACTGCTCCAATACTAGAAACTGTGAATGTTGTAGACATTGCAAGAGCTGTTGTGAAAGAAGCTGAGCAACATGTTGAGGGTACTCCTTGATGACAACCAAATGGTGAGGTTGCCTTATTGAAGATCTTATGGTTGAATTTTATCAAGTGATTTTCATAAACTAGTTTGTAATCAAAATTAAAGTGAAGAAAAGAAGAAAATGGATGGAGGGTAGGAATGATGATGGCACCACAAACTAGAGAGTTTGATAAGCCGATGAAGTTTGCATCAAGAATCTTGTATTCGTGATAAGAACAAAGGTTGGCTCAACCAAGAACCAAGGAGAACAAAATTCTCATAAAAATGGATTTAATCCACAATCAACTTCCAAGTTATTATTCCAATGTGTTAGGCATGAAACATATAGGCACATGGCTGCCCACTTTTGATTTACATTGTATTCCCCATATTCCATGAACCCCAACTAATGCTTCACATAATTCAACAAGTAATGACTAACTTAACTCTCAAATTAACTCAGCCACTAAATGGTGAGTTTATTATTCTCTCTGCCTTCCATTATGTAGCGGCCACACTTACTTCTCACATTAAAAGTGTAACCCTCCATAATTAACAAAATACATAAAAGACTAATAAACTCTTGAAAATATTCGTATTAAACTTCCAGTCCGTTTTGCACCATGATGTTAGACTCAAAGATTTAGAGATTTTGAAATATGACAAATACAACTTAATGTGTATGCAAATGTTTTAGTATCAAATAGCAAAGACAGGTATCAAGCAATGATCAACAAGTTCAATGAGCAATCAAAGGAGAATATTCAAAACTTGGAGGAATCAATGAGCAAAGACGAAGATCAAGGAATCATCAAGTCAAGAGCTCAAAGGAAAAATTAGATTTAAGTCTTAGATGATTTGTAAGAGATGAAATCTCTTATTCACAAAACGCTCATTTAAAAATATGCATGAAGAAAATGTAATACCCACAAAAAAATATAATAATAAAAAAAATCAACGAGAAGGTATGAGAGAGGTAGTAAAACAGAGTTGTGGGATAGATTATTTGAGGTTTTGTTTTTATCACCCCCTAGTGTGGTGGGACCCTTCTATAAGTGTATTGGTTAAGAAATAAGATAAGGGGAAAAGAGTTAGAGTGTTTTTAGAACCCTAACTTTTAAATCGGTTTTCTTTGGAGGAAAAGAGGAAGAAGGCGTGGCGGCTCAAGATCATAGAGACGTGCTCTTGGTGTAAGGAATCCAATTTCACTCTCATTTTTACTTTCTTTTTCGTCGATTCAAGTGAAGGGACGTAGGTTTATGAGTAGAATTTAATGGGTTGAATTGGAAGTTAATGGTAGCAAGTTTTGCTAGGCAGCACCGCTTCTGTTGTTGTGTCCGCATATTATTGACTTATGGGCAACGCCGCCTCTGTTTTTGCGTGCAGCACTGCTCTTGTTGTTATGTCTGCATCTTATTTTATTGTTATATGTTTATGATTATTTGAAAGCTTTATCATGGTGGCTTGCGTGATCAAATTTCTGGGCAAAGAATCCTTCTTTAATTTGATGCCATGTGACTTTGACATGGTTCTAGGTAATAGTAATAGGTACAGGCTATAGAAGTCTTGTAGCATATAAGTAGGCTTTCAATTAGAGGAAATATATAAAATATTATGCATATTTTGTTGTTGTTATTATTATTATTATTATTATTATTATTATTTAAATTAAGGATAGAATGTGTTCTTTACATCACACTTAGGGTAGTAATGTCTGCGGTACCTATTGCCATATATAATATATAAATGACTAAACCCCCAGTTTGGTCCCTGAGAAAAACACTCGGGTCTGAAATAGTCCCTAACCAAAAAAAACTATCCGTTTAGTCCTTAAGAATGTATTTCCGGGACAGATTAGTCCTTCTGTCATATTTTGTAGTGTTTCTATCATGTTTAGTGCATTTTAATAGGGACTAATTTGGCTCACGGTCATGTTTCTTAGGGACTTTACTGGTATCACTTAAAAATTGTTAGGGACTAATTTGTGACAGAAGGACTAATCTGTCCCGGAAATACATTCTTAAGGACTAAACGGATAGTTTTTTTTGGTTAGGGACTATTTCAGACCCGAGTGTTTTTCTCAGGGACCAAATTGGGGGTTTAGTCTATATAAATATATATAAAGTTATAGTTGTGTTCTTTACAGATTATATATATATAAAGTTATAACTAAAGAGTTTGTTATTTTTTTGAACACTGTACGCATATATATATATATATATATATATATATATATATATATATATATATATATATATATATATATATACTTTATATTAAAGAAATTGAGTTTTTGTTCTTATGACTATAATTTACTAAAAGGAATATATATAAATATATATAGATTGAGATACGGTATTGGTAATGATAAATTAAGGTGTAAATGTTGCTTAGTAAATGTATGAGAAATACATGTTGATGTTATGTTTAATGATTCTTTTGATGGTGATGGATTTAGAGGACACGATTGTGTGATGTGAATTGATTTATTTTGTGATGATGAGCACATTGAGTAAGACTTGGTGAATCCGACCGGTCAGCGGACTCGACCGGTATATAAATGTGACCGTCGGAGATGGGGGACTCTAGTGAAAGAACCTCGGAGTTCGAAGGGTAGTTACACAGTGACCGAGGTCATTTGCCGGTCAGTAGATCCGACCGGGGTACAAATGTGGTCGTCGGAGTGGGAGACTTTAGTGAACAACTCCAAACGGAAACCAAGCATCTTACTCAATGGTTAAATGATTGTAATGCAACCTAAGAGTTGCAATGATGATATGGTTTGAGTACATGATAAAGTATGACATGACATATATATTTATTCATATAAGGGTTTTATCTGATTGTGTTTGTACACCCTCACAGAGTTCTGGGACTCACCCCAATCCTTTTGTTTCAGCTTCAGGTACTCCACGAGGGGATCCATCTTAGGGAGCCCATAAACGGGAGTAGTGTGGGCAGTTGCTGCAGCTTGGTTATTCCTTTGGTTTTTGTTTAGTCATATGAGATACCACTTCTTTTGTTTAAAAATTGGAACCATTTCCTTTTTGGTTGTAAACTATTTCTTTTCATTTAAACTCTGGATGTAGACTCAGGGCCACATTGGCTTATTATTTGGGAATGATCATTTACTCTAATATTTACGTTGGTACTATATAATTAACCATGTTGCGATTTGACTTATACGTGCTTGATAGGCCTTGGGAATGGGACATCGGGGTCTCATTTTGGCCGGTCAGGAACGCCTAAGTTGGGTCCTAACAGAAAATCAATTTTTTCATAACCTGCATTAAAAGGAATAAGTTTTTGTTAATGAAAATGATTTTTGGAAATAAGATTTAAGAAGTGCTTGTCCAACACTGGAATAATAGAAGCGCTCGTCCAACAATGAAGCGCTCGTCCAATAAAGTAATAAAAGCTGGCATCCAATAAAGTGATAAAAGCGGCGTCCAATAAAGTGACACAAGCGCTCATCTACTAAGATGACAGAAGCGCTCGTCCACACAAGTCTTTGGACCTGCTAAATTCTTAATGAGAAGCTCCGTCCATTGACGTGGCATATAGAGCTCGTCTACTGATTGGAGCTCATCCAATAACTTTGTGTTTTAGTACTCACGTCTGCTGATGTGGCATATGGAGCTCGTCTACTAGCCCATTCGAATGTAAAATCTTAATGGCTAGATGGATGCAATTATTTTCAAGATGGACGCGAATTCTATAAGAGCTATCAAAATCTTATTTCAAGAACAAGAATCAAGAAAACAGATTCTGTTAATCAGATCCAAATCTGTTTTGATTGATCCTAACGACTATAACTTGTTTTCTATATAAAAAGGGATCAAAGGAACACTTTTTAACAAATTACAACATATACGAATATCATAACATATCACAGTTTTACGAAATCATTTTGAGAAATCAATCGTGAAAATCATTCATCTTCTTTCCTGAGCTTACTGTGAAAAGAGTGTTTCAATACTCATAAGTGCTTCAATTTGTTTATCTGACTATTGAGAGTTAGTAATCAACTTTGTTTTACATTTCGATTGTAAAGGGAAAGGGAGTCTCTCTGAGTGATTAGGGTGAGCTATCCCTAAGGTTGAACATTGAGGCTCTTCACAAGAGTGTGGTATCTCGAGGTGAAGGAGTGCTCTGTGGTGTAAAGGTTTTTCAAGCTACCTGGCAAAGCTTGTGTGTTAGTGTGTGAAATCCCATAGGTGGAGTGGGGACTGGATGTAGGTCACAGTGGAGGTGACTGAACCGGGATAAATCTGGTTGTGTGGTATCCCTAAACTCAAAGTCCTTACTTTCTGTTTATGTTCAAGAACCTGCAACTTTGATGTTTAAAGTTCAATATAATTTATGTTCTTGATTTGTATCAACTGTATTTTGTTATTACTGAATTATTGAACCTGAATCTATTATCTATTAATTCTGAATAAATCCTTCTTATCCTCATCACCTTCTATTCAAGATTTTATATAAACCATTCATCGATCTTGTAAAAGATCCTGAGGTCAAAAATCCGCAACTCCGATTTGGAAAGTTTTAAGAGGGAATTATTTTTAAGAAAACTCAATTCACCTCTCCTCTTGAGTCGTTGAAGCCAATACAATACATGATAGAAACCGAATCAGGTCAAGAGGCTTGAGACATGATTTGTAGATAATTTCCTCAGCTTTCCAACACACCAAAGAATACATCAATCAGATATCCATAGCTCATGATACAGCCAAAACAAATCAACTGGTTCATCATTAATGAAAATAAGATTTTCATCAAAAATGAATTTGGCATGAGATTGGACATCATTCTTGGTTTGCATCAATTGGCCTCATATCATTCTTGTTGCAAAATTGACTCCCCCCCGCGCGGCTTTTATCATACCCTCCTTCTTTAAGAGAATCCGTCCTCGAATTTATAATTTCAATCCCTACATCAAATGAAAAACATAGATGCCACATTGAAGATAAGTTAATATCAAAGACATTTTTATTTATTTTCTCTACAACTTGCAATAGCCCATCTCTTCTAGGGTGGACCTTTGATTTCCTTTTATTGGGAAACATTTTATTCTTTTTATGGACACACACCCAACCTCCGGGATCAAATGGAAATTGATAGAAACCATCAAATACGGCAAGTAGGTGTAACACATTTCCATCTTGTACAATCAACACCCCAACACATTCATAACCAAGGTAATGAATTATAAGCAGAAAGTTATACCTTTTGTGAAAGTTTACTTTCAAGTTTACCTTTCTTGGTTTGAACATGGTCATAAAAGTAAATGTACTTTCTCTTTTTAAAGGATCCCAAGAAAGTTGAGCCTTATGGATATTCTCCTTATCACAAACAAGAGATGGCTCTTTTTCAAACAAGACAATCCTGTCAAACACATTAGAATCATCATATGAAAGCTTAAAAGAATTTACAAGAATGGGTAGAGTAAGAAGGTGAATAGTAGTTAACCCATCAATTATTATCACATGCAAACCTTTTGAGGTCATAACAAACCTCAAAATGCTAACTTTATTTTGAACAAAAGAGTATGTGAGAAAGTTAGCAAACAAATTAAGTTTCTCTAAGTAATCCAACACATTCCTCAAAATTGTTGTGATGAACCTAATGAACATTAGAAAGCACAAAAACACATTTATCAAGGAACTCATTCAAGTCTTGGTTCATAGTTCTCAAATCAATCTTAGGAAGATGGCAAGAATCATGCAATTCATCAAGCAAGTTTTCATTCCTATCAAACGTAGAAGAATAACAAGACCCATGCAATTTACCAAGCATATTATCAAATCTTGTGTTAAGATATTCATACTTTTGGGAACCCATGCAAGTTCCCAAACCATGGGGTACATCCCTTGGGATTATCTCTTCAATTACATCAGTACTCTTGCAAGCTTCCATTGAAGGAACATCTTCTATTTCCTTCAAAAAAAAAAATCAACGCAACTAGACAAAGAGTTAGAAAAAGCATCAAAACAAACATTCTCTTTTTCCACCTCACCTTTTGTTTTGCTCTCATCATTTTCTTTTCTCTCATTCTTTTCCTTACTCTCATATTTCTTTTCTTTCTCTTCAAATTTACTCTCAACTTTTACCTTATTCTTTTCACTCTTCTTTTCACTCTTTTTTTCACTTTCTCTCAAATTAGGAGAGGCTTCCATAGGTTTCTTTCCATGAGCACTAGCCACGGCCTCCTTAGAAGTTGAAGCGTTGCCCTCCTTCTTTGATTTGTTGTGAAGAACTCTATGGTAATGGTGTGGAACAAATCTTTTCCTCGTGATTTTTCTCTTTTTGACCCAAGTCTCAATAGGCTCCTCATCATATCTTCTTCTCTCTTTTTGCAATTGATTCCACCAAACAAGTGCATAGTTCTTAAATTAGAGAGATGCCACCTTCACTTTCTTTCTATCATTGTAATTGTTACAATGGAACACTTGCTCTATCTTTATCTCCCATTTCAAATAGGCTTGGGGATCATTCTACCCATGAAAGGTAGGAACTTTAATCTTGATCCCTTCTCTAATTTGGAGAGCGACAATTTGTCTATCATAATTTGCACTCATTTTCTCCATTTGCCTTTGAAGGGTTTGAATTTGAGTAGCCATTCTAGCATGAAGAGTTACGAAACTTGGAGAAAGTGGTGGACTATCTTCTTGGGCTGTCATCACTTGAACACACAATATCAAAAGATAACAAGAAATTATAAAAATTCCTCACTACTATCCCTCACTTGTGCACACAAATATGTATTTTACTCAATTGGCTTTTTCCACACAAGATGTAATTTTTCACTCTTGCCTTTTTCCACTCAATTGTTCTCTTTTAGGCCTTAGAAGAGTCAAACACAACCACACAAAAATCCAAAAATCAAGTAACAAAACTCACAAAACTTATCAAAAACAAAGGAAACAAAAAGGAAAGGCTATAAAGGAAAAGCTTAGGAAATAAAGAAATAAGGGAAGAAGGGAAATGCTTTCAAGAACACAAATTGCCCAAATAGAACTTTTGTTCTCTTCTCTTTTCTTTCAAAATTTCGTGCACAAATTTTTTTTTTTTAATTCTGTGCATTTTTTGAACATAGAAGAAGAGAATCACACTTTCAAACTTGTTTTGGATCAATACACAATCACGAAATTTACCTTCACAAACTTGCTTTGATGCCACTTGATGACAACCAAATGGTGAGGTTGCCTTGTTGAAGATCTTATGGTTGAATTTTATCAAGTGATTTTTATAAAGTAGTTTGTAATTGATGAGTGTGATTACACCTCATATTTGTTTATCATTTTGCATGCATTTTCATGTAGTTTATGCATTTTTAATTTGATTTTTTGTTAGTTTTTATCTTGGAACGGGTAAAGCGGTTTTGTGGTGTTGTTTTGCAGGAATTAAGGGTAAGATGCTCAGGATTGACCATGATGGAGCTTGGATGAAGATGGAGCCTTAAAAGTGAAGAAAATGAGCCAAACAGAGCCCATCACGGCCTAGCCGTGATGACCATCACGGCCATGATCGAGCAAAACTGAAAGGAAAAGAAGGCAGAAGTCAGAACTGGTCACGGCCTAGCCGTGTTGCCCATCACGGCCGTGACCTGTCAGCTAAACCAGACCCTCAAAAGTCAGAATCTGTCACGGCCTAGCCGTGATGAGCATCACGGTCGTGACAGACCAAAAATTGAAGAAGCGCCCAAGGCAGAATCCATCACGGCCGTGACGCGTGTTACTTGGATCATAAGCAACTGATTTGGATCTAATTTGAGTTAGATTGGGATTCAAACTTCCCAAATATATAAATATGGCATCAAGTCAGAGGCTTTAGGAGGACTTTTGGTCTGCTCATAGGCTATTATTTAGGATCTCTCTTCTTCTTCCTACTCTTTTTTTTTTTCATGTTGTTATTGACCAAGCTTGTCATCACCATGACAAGGCTTGAGTAGTAGTTTAATTTCTAGGGATTGGGGCCATGCCCAAGGTTTGTTTATGGCAGTAAATTGATGTTATATCTTTGTTGATTGCGATTTTGCTTTAGATCTGATTTCTAGTGTTTTAATCACTTATAAATCTGGTGCGCGCTTATTTGCATGTCGTAGACATTCTAAGGAGGAACCTAGTGGTGAACTTAGGTGTCGGATCTATAGAGTCAGACTTAGGACTGAAATCACGAGAGTTAGAAGCCGTCCTTTGAGGATTAACGAATTGTCACAAAACGTAAAGGGTTCAATCTAAATTCGACTACCACGAGAGTAGGGGTTGGTTTAATTGGGCGCGGTTTTTGTAACCCGAGAGGGAGCTTAAACTATTTGAGGATAAATTCGCCTTCAAGGCAATTTCGATAATTAACAAGGGTTAATCAATTTAGTAACATAAACGATCTTGTTGGTAACCCAAATCCCTAGGAATCCATTTAGATCTGAAAAACCATAAATTGTTTACTTTCTGTTTTACTTGATTGCATTTTATCTCTTATTTCAAAACCAAAACAAAACCTTTTTGTTTTACAGCCCAGATTTAACGAATTGATAATTAGTTGCGATTCGAGATCACGGTCTCTGTTGGATCGATATCTTTTTATTACTTGGTGACAATCCGGTACACTTGCCGGATCGCACGTGCACTCGCACGACTATCAAGTTTTTGGTGCCGTTGTCGGGGACTGTGCTTTCTCAAATATCAATTCAATTTTTAAATTGATTTTTCTGGACCTTTTCTTTTTTATTTGATTTTATTATTTGTTATAAAAAAATAAAAAAAAAATATTTCCTTCTTTAGTATCTATCTCTCTGTGTTTTTATGCAAAGATCCCTAAGTCTTGGAAACCTTAGTGAGATCGATCTCGAAGTCGAAAGGACCTTTCATAGACGTAGAAGACTACAAAGAGAAAGAGAGAGGTTGAGTCCCATTCCACTCATGGCGAATCAACCAGATACGAAACCTCTGAAGGACTACGCAGCCCCAAGTGCTAGGGGTTTGCGAACTGGGATTGCTAGGCCAGAGATTGAGGCGGAGAATTACACTATACCGCCTATGCTCATTAACATGATTAGGCAGCATCAATTCGGAGGATTGCCCTCGGAGGACACTACTGACCACATAGAGGCATTCTTGGAGTTCACCGATGCAGTTAGAATTCATGGCGCCCCGGTTGATGCTACTCGCTTGAGGTTGTTCCCCTCATCTCTTACTGGAAAGGCGAAAGCCTGGATGAAGCAAATACCCGCCAATACCTTGACGACTTGGGACCAACTGGAGCAAGGGTTCTTGGAGAAATTCTTCCCTCCATCCAAGACGGCCTACATACGAACCCAGATCACCGGCTTCTTCCAAAAGGACGGAGAATGCTTATCAGAAGCTTGGGATCGCTACAAGGGATTGCTGGAGTCTTGCCCACATCATGGACTCGAGAGGTGGTTATTAGTGCACACCTTCGACAACGGATTGGATTACTCTTCGAAGGTGTCACTTGATTCCGCAGCTGGTGGAGCCTTTATGAATAGGCCTCTAACTGAGGCATTCAACATCATTGAAAACGTGGCCACCAACTACCACCAATGGGGTTCAGAAAGAGGTAATAACCCGAACAAGATTTCGGGGGGTAAGTTTGAAATAAATAGAACTGATCTTATAATGTCAAAAATAGACTCAATGAATAAACGTTTTGATCAGCTTGAACGGGCTAATGTAAGTGCAATAGGTGCTACTAACATTGTTTGTAAGATTTGTGGAATGCAGGGACATGACATCATGGAGTGCCCACGTGGTATTGCTCATGGATCCGGCACTTCGGGGGAACAAGTGAACTCTTGTCACAAATTCTACAACACGAACCCGAAGTTGCCCAATTATGCTCCCCCAAATCCTTACAACCAAGGAAGGAAGAACAGCCCTTACCTCTCCTACGGGAACTACAGCAACACACTAAACCATGAGTTCCAAGAGGGCCAAGGTAATAGGAAACCCGCAGCGGGGTATCCTCAGGTACAGAAGTCTAAACTCGAGTCTTTACTGGAAAGTTTTGTGGAAACTCGAACAAAACAGAATGAAGAGTTTAGACAACAAGGTAGGGCAGTAAACTAGGCAATAAAAGAGCTAGCATCTAAGGTAGATAACTTAGCCATCCATAACAAGATGCTAGAAACTCAGATTACCCAACAAGCCAGCATATACTCTAGACCAAAGGGTATATTCCCGGGCCAACCCGAAGCTAATCCTAATGAACATTGTAATGCCATATACTTGAGGGATGATAAGCTCGGGGTAGCTGAAAAGGATGTGGAATGTGAGGAGGACATGAGCGTAGATGAATATCCATAACCATAATACGTCCCTCCACCACCGTACCAACCCCTGATACCTTTCCCACAAAGGTTGGTCAAGAGAAAGCAAGCAGATATAGAAGCTAAAATGCCTCCTAAACTGAAAGACCCATGCTGTTTCTCTATAGTCTGCTCAATTGAAAAGGTACAAGTAGACCAAGCCTTATGTGACTTAGGGGCTAGTGCGAGCTTGATGCCGCTCTCTATCTTGGAAAGGTTGGGAACCAAAGAGTTGAGTCCATTCAAATTCTCCTTACAATTTGCGGATGGCTCAACTAGAACTCCTCTAGGCATACTAGAGAATGTTCCTGTAAAGGTAGGGAAATTTTTCATCCCTACCGATTTCCTGGTATTGGATATGAAAGGGAATTCTGAATTCCCCATCATTTTAGGAAGGCCATTCTTGGCCACCGCTGGAGAAATAATAGACGTAAGGAATGGCAAACTCTCTCTGAATGTAGAGGAAGGTAGGGTACATTTTAAATTGACTAACTCATATAACAACCCTCCTTTTGTGAGTCATGTGTGCAGGATCGATATAACGTCTCCAGTGGTAAAGGAATTGGTCAACATGGAAGCAACTCCAAAGATTTTCATGATAAATGATGCACCCAGTAGTGATGAAGTTGGAGTTGCTGATCATGTGGAAACAAAACTTCCGCCGGGAGGGAGTAAGGCCATGAAGCTTCGAGTGAAAAGAGCGAAGCGGAAGAGGAATTGGCCATATGAGCAAAATAGGCTCTTTGAAGGACTCCCATGGAAGAGAAGTGTTCCTGCACTTCTACGCCCAGTCGACCCCGGTGGACTGAAGGAAGTATGGTCAAGCTTAAGACCGTAAATAAGCGCTTCTTGGGAGGCAACCCAAGTTTTCTTTCCTTTTTCCATTCGTTTTTTAATTTAGCTCTTGAATAATTTGAGAAGATCAAGAGGAAAAAAAATCATAAATTAATACATTTGTCAAGTGTTTTCAGGTTGAGAAGGAAGGAAGAGCAAAAAGGGCAGGGACTAACAAAGTCAGAAGTCATCACGCCCAGGCCGTGACAGTGGTCACGGCCGTGATGAGGTAACCCATGAAGTCAGAAAGGATCACGGCCCAGCCGTGACATCCATCACGGGCGTGATGAGAAGGACCCTAAGATCAGAGAGTATCACGGCTCACGGCCGTGACAGGCCAACTCCTGAAGACCAGAATTGATCACGGCCTAGCCGTGATGCGCCTCACGGTCGTGATACATTTTCCAGTTTTTTACTAGGCATGTGAGCCAGCACCCGCTACCACCTCGGTGAGTTGTTCCAATTTTTCTCCTCTCTCCGACTTGATTATTTACATTGGGGACAAT
This sequence comes from Sophora flavescens, assembly GCA_030762895.1. Classification (NCBI taxonomy): domain Eukaryota; kingdom Viridiplantae; phylum Streptophyta; class Magnoliopsida; order Fabales; family Fabaceae; genus Sophora; species Sophora flavescens. Next base: position 135,571,289 of record CM061064.1, read on the forward strand.
GTAAATCTTTAAGCTTGGGGTAGGGGTATTTTTGCAAATTTTTGCATTTTTGCATTTTTCATGTTGCATTCATATAGGCATAGTTTTGCATGATCACATGATTAGATTGCCCCCTTGCTTAGAGTTTTCATCCAATTGTGAGAACTTGGTGCCAAATAAATTGAGATAATGAACTTTTTAACCTAATTTTTTTATTCTTGTGAGAAGGCTAAAAATAAAAATTCTTGAGATGATCTTTCGATAGTTGATAATTAGCATGTTGTTCTCTAGATTTGTGTTTCTCATTGATGTTAAACTACTAAATGTGAGATGTTGAGCCAAAAAGGGGTACTCACTAAATCTACCCCATTCTTTGTGATAGAGTGTTTTATTCCTCTTGGATTGTATTCTCTAGAACTTGACTTGAAACCATTTTGAAACTTAGAAATTTTTGTAAACATTTTTGAAAATGATTGAGGCGTTAGGTATTTTTCTGGCCTTTTGAGCTTCGATTGATTAAATGCTACCCCTTAGTTGCCCAATTTTGAACCTAAAAGAATAAAATACTTTTCTTGGTACCTTGAATTATTTTGATGAATGATGCTTGGTATGGCACCTTTTAAAGTATTGCATAAAGGGTAAAAAGGTAGTTTGAAAAAAAAAAGTATGGGATGAGAAAATTAGAAAATATTTCTCTTGAACTGAAAATCTCCCCTTCTCCAAATAAACAAATAAAATGAAATAAACAAAAAAAAATTGGAGAAGGGGATGACAAAAAGAAAGGAGAAATAAAATAAAAAGAAAGAAAGAAAGGTGGAAAAATAAATCAAAACCCAAAAAGGGTATTTTAGGAGGTGTCATGCTTTGCAATGTTTGATATTTTGTTTAGCCTTTTTGAAATTCCCTTTTCTTGATTTCTCCACCTAACGATAAATCCCATGGCCCCATTACAACCAGAATAAAAGACCTCTTGATTCTTTTGTGTTTTCATTAATAAAGTGGAGATTTGGTTAATAGTCAAGCTTATGGTAGAGTACCTTCCTTGAGGAAATTGAGCGAATTGTCATATTCCCTTAAACACTTGACTGAGGTGAGAAGAGTGCCCGAATCAGTGAGAATATGGATTTAGGAAACCTAAGCTTCTAATTGGACTTGAAATTGATCATCTCTAGGTTTCTTATTTGAATAAGCCTGTTAGTTGGATTAGTTACTCGGGTTCTTAATTCACTATCCACGCTCTGATTATTTATATCGTCTGGCCTTGGTAATTGCTTGAGGACAAGCAAAATCTTAACCTTGGGGTGATTTGATGAGTGTGATTACACCTCATATTTGTTTATCATTTTGTATGCATTTTCATGTAGTTTATGCATTTTTAATTTGATTTTTTGTTAGTTTTTATCTTGGAACGGGTAAGGCGGTTTTGTGGTGTTGTTTTGCAGGAATTAAGGGTAAGATGCTCAGGATTGACCATGATGGAGCTTGGATGAAGATGGAGCCTTAAAAGTGAAGAAAATGAGCCAAACAGAGCCCATCACGGCCTAGCCGTGATGACCATCACGGCCATGATCGAGCAAAACTGAAAGGAAAAGAAGGCAAAAGTCAGAACTGGTCACGGTCTAGCCGTGATGCCCATCACGGCCGTGACCTGTCAGCTGAACCAAACCCTCAAAAGTCAGAATCTGTCACGGCCTAGCCGTGATGAGCATCACGGCCATGACAGACCAAAAATTGAAGAAGCGCCCAAGGCAGAATCCATCACGGCCGTGACGCGTGTTACTTGGATCAGAAGCAACTGATTTGGATCTAATTTGAGTTAGATTGGGATTCAAACTTCCCAAATCTATAAATATGGCATCAAGTCAGAGGCTTTAGGAGGACTTTTGGGCTGCTCTTAGGCTATTATTTAGGATCTCTCTTCTTCTTCCTCCTCTTTTTTTTCTGATTTTTATTTTCATGTTGTTATTGACCAAGCTTGTCATGACCATGACAAGGCTTGAGTAGTAGTTTAATTTCTAGGGATTGGGGCCATGCCCAAGGTTTGTTTATGGCAGTAAATTGATGTTATATCTTTGTTGATTGCGATTTTGCTTTAGATCTGATTTCTAGTGTTTTAATCACTTGTAAATCTGGTGCGCGTTTATTTGCATGTCGTAGACATTCTAAGGAGGAACCTAGTGGTGAACTTAGGTGTCGGATCTATAGAGTCAGACTTAGGACTGAAATCACGAGAGTTAGAAGCCGTCCTCCGAGGATTAACGAATTGTCACAAAATGTAAAGGGTTCAATCTAAATTCGACTACCACGAGAGTAGGGGTTGGTTTAATTGGGCACGGTTTTTGTAACCCGAGAGGGAGCTTAAACTATTTGAGGATAAATTCGCCTTCAAGGCAATTTTGATAATTAACAAGGGTTAATCAATTTAGTAACATAAACGATCTTGTTGGTAACCCAAATCCCTAGGAATCTATTTAGATATGAAAACCATAAATTGTTTACTTTTTGTTTTACTTGATTGCATTTTATCTCTTATTTCAAAACCAAAACAAAACCTTTTTGTTTTACAACCCAGATTTATCGAATTGATAATTAGTTGCGATTCAAGATCACGGTCTCTGTGGGATCGATATCTTTTTATTACTTGGCGACAATCTGGTACACTTGCCGGATCGCACGTGCACTCGCACGACTATCAGTAATCAAAATTAAAGTGAAGAAAATAAGAAAATGGATGGAGGTTAGGGATGATGGTGGTGCCACAAACTAGAGAGTTTGATAAGCCAATGAAGTTCGCAACAAGAATCTTGGATTCTTGATAAGAACAAAGGTTGGCTCAACCAAGAACCCAGGAGAACAAAATTCTCACAAAAATGGATTTAATCCAAAATCAACTTCCAAGTTATTATTCCAATGTGTTAGGCATGAAACATATAGGCACATGGCTGCCCACTTTTGATTTACATTGTATTCCCCATATTCCATAAACCACAACTAGTGATTCACATAATTCAACAACTAATGACTAACTTAAATCTTGAGTTAACTCAGCCACTAAATGGTGAGTTTATTATTCTCTCTCCATTCCATTATGTAGCAGCCACACTTACTTCTCACATTAAAAGTGTAACCCTCCATAATTAACAAAATACGTAAAAAACTAGTAAACTCGTGTAAATATTCTTATTAAACTTCCAGACCATTTTTCACCATGATAGAAGCCGAATCATGTCAAGAGGCTTGAGATATGATTTGTAGATAATTTCCTTATCTTTCCAACACACCAAAGAATTCATCAATCGGAGATCCATAGCTCAAGATACAGCCAAAACAAGTCAACTGGTTCATCACTAATGAAAATAAGATTTTCATCAAAAATCAATTTGGCATGAGATTGGAAATCATTCTTGGTTTGTAACAATTGGCCTCATATCATTCTTGTTGTAAAATTGACTTGCACCCCCCCTTGGCTTCTATCACCCCTGCTGAACAATCAACCAAGGACCAAGAATCTACCTAGATTTTTAGGATTTTCTTTTGGACTTAAAACTTTGTTTGTAATTTGGTTGAAAGACTAAATGCATTTGGTCTATAATTGTTTTGATGGATTCTGTGTTTTATCCCTATGAACCATGTTTATGCACTTTTTGATATGCTATGATATGTTATCCTCTCTGCTGGTTTTAAATGGTTTAATCCCTTACCTTTTTTATAATGCCAAAAGGGGGAGGAAAATGTATGAGATGTTGATAACAAATTGAAATAAAACTAAGATGCCTATACTGAGGGGGGGGTCACATATTAAAGGGGAGTCAAATAAATTTTTTTTTAATTGCTCCGATACCATGAATCTTTTTTTAAGAACACTTAGCTTCTGCTATATTACACTCTGATTTCATAATTTGTTAAAAGATTTATCATAATCAATAAGGCGGAGTTTGTAAGACTCAATGAATTAGAGATTTTGATATATGACAAACATATCATTTAATGTGTGTGCAAGTGTTTTTAGTATCCAATTGCAAAGACAGGTATCAAGATAACAATGTCAAGTTCAATGAGCAATTAAAAGAGGAATATACAAAGAAGGACTTGGAGAATTCAAAGAGCAACAAGCAAGGCAAGGATCAAGGAATCATCAAGACAAAGCTCAAAGGAAGATTAGATTTAAGTCTAGGTGATTTCACTACAACAGAAATGACTTTAGATAGCGTTTCTGGATGCCTTTTAATAGCGTTTGTAACCGCTATCTATTCCCCCGCTATTAAAAGTCATTAGCAAAGATAGCATTTAAGAAATGCTATTAAAAGGTGACCTTAGATAGCGTTTCCGTGTACAACCGCTATCTAAAGTCTGCCTTTAGATAGCGTTTGTACACGGAACCGCTATCTAAAGTCTACCTTTAGATAGCATTTGTTAATACAAATGCTATCTAAAATCAGCCTTTAGATAGGATTTGTACACGGAACCGCTATCTAAAGTCTGCCTTTAGATAGCATTTGTTAATACAAACGCTATCTAAAGGCTGACTTTAGATAGAATTTGTACACGGAACCGCTATCTAAAGTCTTTAGATAGCATTTGTTAAAACAAACGCTATCTATTCCCTTTTTTTTTTTTAGTTTACCTATTTCTTAACTTTACCTATTCCTGCTTATTGTTTATAAAAAACAGAAGGTTTACACAAAGAAATGAAGCACAATCCATATGCATATATAACAAGCTACTTTGACAATTCATACTCATTGATAATATTAACCATGATCAATAAACTAAAATCATCATCATCATCCGTGCATTCTAAGCATTTGAAGATTCTACAGAACTTCTAGGGAAACTCTAATTGAAAGGAATAAAATTACAAGATGTAAATACAATATTAATTTATAAGTATCTGTATATCTGAACTATTTTACAACCAAACAGTTTTATAATACAATTTCTCCTTATTTCATATCATTTAACTGATTTAACAATATTCGGTGGTTATTCAGAGCTGAGCTGAGTTATTGGCGATGGCTCCAGCATCATTGAGAAGGGGAATCAGTTGACCTGCCTGGTGTTTCTCCAAAACAGTTGCAAGACCCAAGTGATAAAATGTTAAAAAGACCAAAAATGAAGATAGAAAAATAACAATTTATTTGGCCTTCCCCTCAATAGTCATGAAAGATAAAGCAGATAGGGACTGAATAGAAAGGAAGCAAAAGTGTCCCAGGACTTTGCTGAAAAACCTGTAGGATGGAATAATTTTTTATTTCGATAAAACAGTATGATGGAATAGATAACTCGAGGTCAACATAACTATGCTAATCAAAATCATTTTTCAAGCCATCAAAGAACGAAAATATACCGATATACGGAGGCATAATCTATCAAAAGAGGAATTCAATCCATTAGATGTCTCTGCTATAGGCTGACAATCGATGGATTTATTGATAACGGGTAATTCATTTTTCAAGATTGAACCACAGTCATCTTTTGATGCCACGACCTATTAAAATAAGATCACGCTTAACTGCCATCACAAGTAAACGGAATTAGAATCTGCGACTTAGAGTAACTAGTCTTACATCCACATTGAAAGAGGAGGTATTCAATGTACAGGAAAGGCCACGCAAAGAGAAGAAAGACTTGATAGCTTCCAACACATTAATGGCACCATGTTGACATTGAAGACCCTGAAAAGTATAGTTGCTTCATGACATCTAAGATTAGGAGGAAAGCAAAAGTGACACAACACACAAGAACACGTGTTACAAGTGCAATTGATGATTATTTCAAGGCAATTTTACATGTATGTCAAATAAATTAAGACATCTGCCATATTGGAAATCAAATAGAAACCTTTGCCCATATTGGAAACACACAAAGCTATTCAGTTTTCCTACCTGACAACCTTGTACATGAAGGATGGGTGCACTAACTAGAACTGAATGCTCAACCATCTATAAGTGTGCATCAGAAAATTTCTTAATCTATTTAATAGATTGGAATCACAAAGGATAACCATATGACTCATACATTCACTCATTGGGAAGAAAAAAATCCTGTACAAGGTTCATATGATATGCCCAAAATCATGTGCCTTCCTGTTCTAAATTGGTTGATAAGCTTCTGAACTTATTAGTGGCCCTTCCATCTAACAGGAAGTCTTTTCAAGTTAGCAACCACACTTGTTATCTCAGAATATGCACACCCTTCACCTAATTGACGACTGAATCCCTAACCTAGCAATCAGCCGGAGTTCAAACTTCAAAGGATATTTTGAACTAAAGGTTCTTAGTCAGTCATCATGATATCCACCTTAAGTCTTAGTGCGAGAAGAAAATATAAATTATGTTCTCAAACAATTCTATCAAGGGTCAATATCGTATTATGCTAGATGAAGTGCTGGGAACTAGTATTGCTTCCATAATGATGACATCACTTTTTCATTGGCATGGGATAATAACCAATTTTATTTTGAAAAAAGATATATGTATCAATATACAAACAATACAAATGTTCTAAATCTGTAAAGGTACTATACCTCAAGCATGAAGGACGTGTTACTCTTGATCTATTCTCGGGGTAAAGAAATTGATGACTTTTGTACAGGAGGCAAGAAAGACCAAGCAAGTCCCCATCGGGATGTCCTGCCTTGGACAAATTCAGTTGTCTTCACTATGGTGACACCAACCTCCCAAAGTTTTGATGTAAGGTACTTGAGATTTGATTTTCTCCCTACCATTGAAGTGAACCACCTATGAATGCATTGAAATGAATGAGCATATATTTATTACAAGCAATGAAGCAAATAAACACTGAAATATAAGAAACAGGAATGATATTTCTTATAGAAAAAGTAATACCGGAATTGATGCTTCAGTTCAGTACTATCCTCGATAATACGAGTGATGAAGGCCTTCTCACCACCAGGGCAAACCATTTCTTCTGAAGTGCCACCACAAGAAGTTTTTGGATTAAGTCCTGCTTCCTCCAAACTTTCAAAAAATGGAGGATTACACATGCAGAAATCAAACTTCTCATCATCCCTTACTACACCAAGAAGTAAAGGAGGTCCATGATAATTCTTATTAGGGAATCTGTTTATAGCTCAACAACAGAGGAATTATGTTCTCCCAATACAGACAATTAACCAAAATGGATGCAGATGGTGCCACTTTGTCAAGGAAATTGAAATTGTAATTCTCAGTATGTGTGAAGTATGGTGCAGTGTCCAACATTTGTATGGGATTGGTGATTTCAACAATGTCTTGAACAAGAACAATATAACCAGAGACATGAAAGTTAATGTGTGATGCATACCATGGGTGAATCGCCGTCCTTGTTTGGTTGGGTGGTGAGGGCCCCAAAACATAAATTGGGTGAAAGGTGGTACTCGAAACTCTGGTTTTAATGGGACTAGTTGCCGAGCTTGGTCCTGGCAGAGGAAATGGTAATGACCCCATGATGGTAATGACCCCAACTCCTTTTTTGTACCATAAGGGAGAACCAAAAATGAGAAAAACCCTCTCAAAAATAAGAAGCCCGCCCCCAATTCAAACAAATTCACACAAGAGTAGCAAAACAAAAAGGAAAATTCCACATTAAACTCCCATTAAACCCTAGCCCCAATATAGGAAATCAAATTCAAGATCACTATGAAATCAACCATCAACCCGTAAAAATAGAACTAAATTCCCCCTAAATGCAAACAAAACAGTAGTAGAGAGGAAGATTGGAGGCGAATTAATTCTGAAACCCAGAATTAAAGCAAACATGGTACCTGGAAGAGCTTACGGCTTGGAAGCAGAAAGACGACGCAAAGAAAGAGACGACGGAGGAGAGGAGCTTGCGGCCAATAAAAGAGGAAAGCGTTCTTGGGTGAGAGAAAGCAAAAGAGGAAACAGAGGAGAGGGGTGGAAGCGGAATGAACGGCGGCGACAAGATGCCAAATCTGTCTGGCGGCTCTGGCAAGGGAACCTCATTTGGGTTTAACTCTGCAGGAATGTCCGAAACCTCATTTGGGTAGAGACGCGACTGAGGGATGGAGGCTCTGGACTATGGAGCGCGGCTGCGGTAGTGAGACGAGTGAGTCAAAGTGAAGGGAGGCAACCCTAGACTGAGAATGGAAGGATAAAACACACTCCCGGAAATCAGCAAACACCTAAGATAGCGTTTCTAATTTTAAACGCTATCTAAAGTTGATTTTATTTTATTTATTTATTGTAAATTAGAAAAGATAGTGTTTCCGTGTGGAACCGCTATCTTAGGTGGTTAGTTAAGATAGCGCTTCCTAAAGGAAGGCTATCTTTTCCTGCAGCTTGACTTTTAATAGCGGTTCCTTAAGGAAACGCTATCTTAGGTGATACCTAAGATAGCGTTTCCTTAAGGAACCGCTATTAAAAGTCCCCCCATCAATTTTAATAGCATTTCCGCACGGAAATGCTATAAAAGGTGCGCTATCTAAAGTCTAATCTGTTGTAGTGTTTATAAGAGAGAACCACTTTTAATCACAAATAGCTCTTTAAAAGAAGTATGAAAATCATTTTCATAAATTACATTAAAAAGGAATAAGTTTTAAAGAAAATGATTTTCGGAAATTAAACAAGTTTTTGTTAGTACAGTCTTGTATTCAATGGGTGTATAACTATTTCTGTAACTGACAAGTGAATAAAAGGTTTTTGATATTCAGTACATAGATGTATTACACCTCTGTATGTCATGAAATCATATTAGTTATTAAAGGTTAACTGAATACAGCCCTGTACATATTCTATGTACGCGTGTATTCAAGTATCTGAAAAATATGATGTTCATCAATACATAGATGTACTGAATAGGTGTACCGGTTGATTAACCAAGATCATTTTTTGGAAAACATGTACAGCCATGTACTACACAGGTGTACAGTAACTGTCAGTATGAATCTTGGCTAATACATCCCTGTACTCAACCCATGTACAAGAAACTTGAAACCGAGTAACTGAATAACAGAATCAGTTATCAGTCCCAAATATGTTTCTAACTAATCCCAAATGGTTCAAATCTGTTTTCTATATTTATTGGGATTAAGAGAACACTAAATAACATACAGAACAACACGAAATCAATCTGAGAGATCAATTGTGAAAAATCATTCATCTACTTTCTTGAGCTACATTTTGAAAAGATTGTGTTCTTCTCATTAGTGCTTCAACTTGTGTATCTGACTTTTGAGAGTTATACATCAATCTTTTTCTTTCTATTTGATTGTAAGAGAGTGGGGAATCTCTGTATGATTAGGGCGAAGCATCCCTAAGGTTAGAAAGAACAATTGTTGAGGCTTTTCACAAGGGTGTGGTATCCCAAGGTGAAAGAGTGCTCTGTGGTGTAAAGGTTTTTCAAGCACCTGGGTAAAGCTTGCGGTGAATTCTAGTGTGAAGTACCAGTTTTACTGGTATACTGGTGAGGCACTCATTTTTTCATCAAGAAATGATTTTCAACCCTTAGATATATTATTATAATAATGAATGGCCCAGATTTTTTTGTCCAAAAATATAACAAGCAAATGAAAAGACTCTTTTGCCCTTCACCCATATCACCTACAATCTAAACCCTAAAAATGTCCACCAACGAGACAAAGCAGGGGAGGCTGAAAGCAACGACACGGTGAAGACTCAGGTGGACGGCCGGTTCGTGTGGCGGTTGCTGGGGCGAGACGCGGCGACTTGGATGGTGAAGGCATCTGGACTCTAGATCTGCGTTCTCGCAGAGGAGGCGTGATACGACGGCAGCGGTGGGCGTGTGGCGACTGAGTTGTGCACGGCAAAGCAGAGGGTGCCATTCGTGTGTGGATCCGGGTTTAAGATCTACGGTTCGTGACAGCAGCGTAGGATTGAGGTGGCGACATGGCAGGGATGGATGTAGTGCGGTGGTGTGGAGTTGCATGCCTAGGGTGAAGCTGCCGAGCTTGGCAGAGATGGCGGAGGTGGCGGATAAGCTTAGCACAAGTATACGATATATTTCTTATGTGTTTTGTATTTTTGTTCTGATTTTTTCTTATTTGGGATGGAGTGGTGGGACGTCGACGGAACAAGAAGAAGGATCGCCTCCACTGTTCTTTGAATCTGACACAACGTGTGTAACACCCCGTTTTTTCTGTTTCTTAATAATCTGTGTTTATGTATGTGTATGTGTGTTTATTATTTTAAATTTGAGAGATTATTTTGATAAACTAAAATTATTTTCATGATTTATTTTATAGTAAGAAGCTACAGTTGAAATTTCAGTTAAAAATTTCAGATGAACACGGTCTGTGTTTTCACTGTCAGTAAAATTCTAGTAATCAGGGAAACGAATTTCGACTCGTGTATTGAAACTAGAGATTTCCTAACATGTTTACAACAATTTTCATAATTTTAAAAAAATTCATTTATAAATATTACAATATTAATTTTTTTTTCGGGTAGAAAATTCACGAAGGAAATACGATCGGTTTTCACAGTCGGGAAATCGATGGAACCGGAAGGAAGCTGATGAGACTAAATGGAGTAGGTGATGATTGAAAGACTTGATGTCAAAAACTTGATGGATTTGACATGAATAGTGTTTTTATTAATTGCACACAATCATTTTGCTAAAACTTACAAGAAACTATTTTATTTTATTAATTTAAAACTTTTAAATTCAATTTTTTTTTCTCTCTCTCATTCTCTCCACTCAGCCACACCTCTCCTCTCCACTCTCTATAAATACCCAACTCTTTCTTCATTCACCATTTTTCTTCCTTTTCACTCACTCACACAAAAACTCCATCTACACTCCGAAATGATACTGACATTTTGACCCTCTTATGTTATTAAACTCGAATAACTTTATACATGAAAGTTGTTCTTATTCCTCTCCTCTTTCCAACGAGCTAAAGATCATCAAAAACGGATAAGTACATTGGGAGATATGCCTAAATCACCAGAGCAGCTCAAAACCCTCAGCACCACACGAAAACTACTGAAAAAGGCTCGTTATGCCACTTTTATGTTATGAATCAAGAAAAACCTTCAACATCAACGTTGTGCCTCTCTTTCTTTCCTTTCCAACAAGCCCAAATTTGTAATTTTTGGGTGATCAGATCTTGAGATACACTGATATTACCACCACATCCTCAAAGCTGTCAAATTTCTGATCAAGCTTGTTTTGGATCACTTCTCTTCATTCTTCATCACTCAAGGGTAATATCCTCACTCTTAATACTCATCTTCTCAACAATATTTATTTCATCCTCATGCATGTCATGTTTTCATGATTGCATGTCCAAATTTTCACTCAAAAATTCTTAGAAAACCCTAGAAAAATCTTTTTAATATGAAACAAGTTTTTATAAACTCATAATAATCCCTACTTTCATCTTATATGTTTGGATGCAAATTTTTAAGAGTATAAGACCCTTGCATGTTGATTTTATGACTTGGGGATGATGTTTTAATGAAAATAATAACTTGGTGTGGATGAACATATGAAAATATAAATCTGGCAGCATGACCTTTAGTAATTCGTGAGCCCATAATCTTTTATACAAAACATATTTTTGAATACTAAATACATATTTGGAAATAATACTTTTGAGGCTTTAATTTGATATATAATATGTAAGTATTTGGATAATATTTACTGGGTTAAAACACCTCTCAAAGTAGAATCAAATTCTGACTGCGAAAATAAGAACATAATTGGTTGCATGATGATTTTATATAGGATTTTGAAAGTTAAATTATTTATAAAATTTTCTGGGTTGATACTGAAGTATAACTAAAGTTTGGTTGAAGTTTTGGAATTTTTACATATGTATATGAAGAGAAACAATTTCATAAAGTTACATATTGGTGAAATTGGATTTCTGGAAAAATCATGTGCAAACAGAGGCAGTGTTTGATTTTTAATACATTCATGCCTTTGAATTTTTACATGGGACCATCTCCACCGTGTTTATGTGTGAGTTGGGTACATTCAATTAACTTTTCAAAAATTTTAAAGGTCATTTGCGTAATCATTCATAATTTAAACTCACTGCTGTTTTGAAAATGCTTTTATAAAAGAGTTCATCCTACTTTTTTTTTAATGAAAAATATGATTTTGAAACTAATACCTTTTAACATAATCAAGTAAAGAATTTTGTTATAAAATGGTCTATAAACAAGTGTTAGTGTACAAATATGAAAATGTGGGATTAAAGTATGTGTGTGTGTGTGTGTGTGTGTGTGTGTGTGTGTATAAGTTAATTTTGGACAGAAATGTAATCCAAGAGTTTGTAAAGATTTGACATCTCTAGCCTTATTTTATTAGCCCTGACCGAGAACCATGCATAGAGAGATAAGATTATTTTGTTATTTTAACTTAGGCTATGTGCTTGATTTTTAGACTTGCGACACGTTACGAGCAAAGGAGGTTCGCTTTGGGCAATGTGGAAACAAATATTTTTCTACCCTTCGAGTCAGGTAAGGAGAGACTTCCTGAGGGATGCACTTTATGATAACTATATGTTGTTTGGGATTGATTTTATGTGTGTTTGCTATGTTTTGATTGGTGGCTTAAGTTGTTTGCTTGGTCTGATAACTAAATGTTGTTTGTTTTTGTCGTAAGGTGATTGGTTGAATGTTTTGAGGTGATAATTTAAGTGGTTTATTTGATTGAATAACATGTTTAAAATTTGTTTGTTGGTCTGATTATTTAAGAATATATGTGAATTAGTTGATGTATGTTATATCTGTTATGAGACTGTTTGGTTGATTTCATGAAAAGCCTAACCATTGGTTAGAGCTTAATTAATAATGCAAGATAAAAGCTTTAAGAAAATATTTACAAATAAAATCACAAGTAAAAATTCCTTTTAACAAGGTTTTGATGAAAGGGGAAGTAAAATAATTTTAATGTTTGGTGAAAATTTTTAGAAATAAAAACAATTTTATGAAGGAAAATCAAATGAATTTACACTAAAAGAAAATCAATTTTTTTTAATGTTTGAAGAAAGCAAAAAATTATTTTGGAATTTTAAAAGAAACTTTTTGAAAGTTTCAACTGTTTTTAGGAAAAAGAAGATTTTAAAAATGAAACAATTTGGATTTTGGAAATAGAATGGATTTTTCCAAAAACTTGAAGTTTTAAACAAAAGAATTTCAAAGGAAAAGTTTTGTTTAAAAGATTTTATTCAAAAAGAAAATGTCCGATAACTTGGAAAAGTTAGGAAAAATTTTGGTTTTTGTATTTGTTTTTCACTGAACGAAAAATAACGTTGAAAAGTGAACCTAGTAACCTAGACGTCGGGCCACTAGAGATTTAAAGCACGTGGATCTATGATTCATATCACGATGTTGTGGACTATCTGTCCTATATACGCTGTTGTGGACTGTGTGTCCTATACACTTTGTTATGGACTGTGTGTCCTATATATGTTGTTGTGGACTGTGTGTCCTACAACCGTTGTGATAAAAACATGGTGAACGGAGTAAAAGGGGTGAAAATTGTTTTTCTACGACCACAAAGTCTAAGACTGGTGCACAGGTCTAGGACTGTTGTGATTAGACACTAGGACTAAAACGTCCTGTGTTGACAATGAAAAGTTTTAAAACATAGAAAAAATTCATGGATGGTCGTGGGCCTTGAGCCTCGACAGGGAAAGAATGAAATACAAAGAAAAGCTGTGAAAATAAAAATGTTTTTACATGCATTATTTGGCAGACGTGCCATGTGTTGTAGAACATGGTGTCCTGTGTATTGTCCAACGTGCTATGGACAAGGTACCCATGTTAAGTGATACGTTGTGTTTTGGAAAGGCCGGGCTATGTACGACTAATTCTGGAGCTCGAATATTAGTGATATTTTATAGGGCGAGTTAAGTACGACTATCGTTGGATGTTCTTGTGAACTACGTATGATGATGGTTGGAGCTCGTCTCCTACCGAGTTACGTACTTAAATAGTTGGAACTTGGAACCTTAATGTACAAAACCAATGGACGTTGTGATGTTGTGCCTTTTTGGCAATCGAGCCTGATCAGCTCATTTATTAAAACCGCAGTTGGGATCCCCGGAGATTAAGATAGATGTTGAATATTGAAGTGTAATGCATTTTTCAAAAACAACGATGATTATTGAATGTTATGTTTATTTGTGAAAATCTTCATTTGAATATGAATATTACTTGTGCAAGTTGTTTTGTGTGTGTGCATGTAGTTATCTTAATTAATCCATATATTAGTATCTCACCCTTAAAATATATCAGGTTTCCCTGGTTCTTTGTTGAGGTGCCTTGGTACACGAGAGGAAGTGGTGCCGAAATGTTTCTGACCTCACTTGGGAATATTAATTCCCGAATTCTTGAAGAGGTTGGTGATGATCAATATGGTGAGAACTACGGAGTTCCTTCCCGTAGATGTCTATTAGAATGACCATCTTAGGATCTTTCTTTGGGTTGTATGTTTTGAGAAAGTCGGTTTATGTGGTCTAAGAACCTTTATGAAATTCTGTTGTGAATAATGAAGGATTTTCAAGAGAAATATATACATTATTGAAGAGTTTGTTTTTGAATAAAATCTGTCTATATATGTTGGTGAGTAGGATATAGTTTGTACTATGGTGTTGTGTGCATTTTTCTTAGTACTCCGTAGAAAAGAAAAACATTTACCCCCATATTTTCAGACTTATGAAAAAAATAGAAGTTTTTTCGAAAGCAACCAGTAAACTTTCCTTTCAATTTATTTTCGCATGTGATTAGTAGATAATGCCCAAGGGGGTGTTACATTGGTGGTATCAGAGCTGGTCGAGTCTTTCGGGAACTTGGGGAATAGGTCCGTTATGTTTTTGTTGTGTGATCTCTGTTTGGTCATTGCTTGAATTGTTTCCTTGTCAAAACAATGTGTGTTGACACACCCGTAGGTGCATTTTGATGGGTTTTGTTTTGGTCGAGACCTTATGAGAACTCGTGATTTGTAAATGGTACGTTAATTCATGTTGACATGTTCATTTATCCTTTTGGGATGGTGTCAGACATTTGAATGAGGTACCCGTTGTGGAAAATTTTCCTGGAGATGCAATCGGATCCCCATCGCTTCGTGTGGGATGTCGCCTCTAAAGTTAGTCCTGTTAGATGACTCAACTAAAAGGGGGATCTGATGTCAGAACAGTTGTGGGACCAAGTGTGTCCCGTGGGGAGTATCAGCATTGCTCATAAGGATGAAGCATCACTTTTTTAAAAGTGACCGCAGACGGTAATTAAAATCCGTAGTTTGTTAAGCTAACCGGATATTTCAGAGGGGCATCGAGGAAATATCTAAGATTTTGGAGTTGTTGACTCATCTTACGAGGACTGACCAACTCTTATCCTGACTGAGAGATGGGCTAAGTCGTCGGTTATCGTACGCAGTTCAGAGAAGAATATAGAAAATGGCAACGAACCGGATTAAGCATGTTTAGAAAAAAAAACTTCCTTACTTGTTCGAAGTCGAGACAAGCCAATCCAAACTTCCACTCTTAGAATGAGTGTCTCATGTTTAAGAAAAACTCTTCACTGTACTATTTGATTCTTTATAAATGTGTCAGTTGACAATTGTTCCTCGAGTCCCTATGATTGTATCAAGCAATCGTAGTGATCAAGTTTGCGTGTGTCAAACAAACTTTTCTGAGCTGATTTGAAATCTATCAGGACTCCTAAGTTGGTTATAACTATTTCTTGAGTTATGACCCAAATAATTTCTTAGTAACAAAGGTTTCTTGATGAAATTCATGCTAGTCACTTTTACTTTTGGTAAATGTGTCCCAGTCCAATTTGTCAGACTAAATTCCCTTTAAAATCATCCTTTGACGAACGTCTTGTAGTACGTTGAATACTCTTAGAGTTAAAACTATCCGAGGAAATTCTAATGGAAGGAGCAACTATATTATATTCATGTTTGTAAATGTCTATTGGCCATGCATTTTTACATCCACTAACCTAATTGAAGAATCTTTTTCCATACGAGATGTTCCTGTATCTTTCAAATTGATGAAATTCTTCTCTAAGCTTTTGAGAAAGTGAAATCAAGAAACTTCTTTTCTTGAAAATTCCTTTCTGTAATCTCCAAAACCATGCCTTATTGTAGTTCGAAAGGATTTGTCATCCTGGATCAACTTTACCCTACGTATTCTTCCAAATGTCATTGACATGTAATCTATCTCATGTGTCATAAGGATGGGTATCTGATTTATATCGGGATGTCAGAGTTAGTCGAGTATAGTGAAAGAGAGATAACTTTACACTTGAGACATTCCTTGTCAAGATATAATGTTGCGATGGATTTCGTTATGAGTTTACCGAAAGACCTCTAAGGGATTCGATTTGTTTCAAGTGATCGTGGACAGGCTGACGAAGTTAACATCCTTCTTACTTATTAAGATCCACTATGAAGGGGGAAAAATAACCGACATAGACATCAGAGAGTTGATCAAACTTCATGAAATATCTTCAAGTTTCATTTCAATAATGAAGACCCTAAGTCTATCAATGTCATCGTGAAAATCTGATCTAAGTGTTGAAGACCGAGTTTAGAATTGAGTTCAACGGATCACCCCAACTTGAGGAGACGATTGAGAAAAACGATCCAATCTTTCAGAAGTTGGTTGGGGAGTGAGTGTAGTATCTAATTAGGATCATCCCTTTAGCAGGATAGACAAGAAATGATGGGAATTTTGTTGAGGTACAGTTGTGGCTAGTAAGATATGAATCTTTAAGATCAATAACAGCAAGTGAGGTGATTATTATAACTCAAATGTTGATCGAGACAGAATATTGTTATAGGAATCTAGGGTAATGATCAATATCCATGGTTAAGATTGATTTTATGAGTTTGAAGATTTATACAGAAGTGTCTATAGTAGTTTCCCTAAGCTTAAGAGGAGCAGTAAAGAGGAGTTCTTGAGTAAAACTAAGTTGTTAGAGAATTTCAAGATTTATAGTTTTAGATGATTCAAACCGAAGTAATTCCTTTTTGATTATAGTTGCATGAAGGAGTGTAATCACGTTCGTTAAGATTGAAATGTATGATTATGATATAACTTTGGAGTGGTAGAATATGTTCGAAGGAAGCTAAGACTACGATGTTTTGATCAGAGACTTGAGGTATGTGATTTTGATAGAATCTAGAAAAGTAGATTATGTTCAGAGGGGCTAAGGCTACAGATGTATACCATGAGTAGTAAGTTGATGTATGTTGGAGTAAAGTTAGTTTTATCTTGGTAATGACTATGAGAGTTAGATGTGTGGAGGGCAGTTTTTCTAATGGACTAGTGATTGAGAATAGAAGTGATTAAGTTTTGATTTTGCTCTTCATGAGGAAGGAACTAAGAATTCAACGTCATGAATAGTGGATATAATCTAGTGGTAGAAAATTTTGAGGATGGTAAGAGAACGACATAGGGATGAATTATGTTAGGGAGTAGCAATAAGACAAAAATAGGAGACTGAAAATACAGCATAGAATTTTGGATAGGAACTAATGTGTATACTGTAAGAGAAGTGGGAATCTTAGTTTAAAACTTGGTATTAACAGTAGTAGTTCAAGATGTCAAATGAAAATTTTTCTAATGAATTAGTATTAAAGGAAGAGGAGATTAAGTTTTAATCTTTATGTGTGGAAGATTAAGATAAACTTGTTAAAGACAGGGAGTAGGAATTAAGGATAAGCGATTTTATGTTGAGGATAAGTAGAACAAGGAATAAGCGTGAATTTCGTTGTTAAATTACAATTGTCACATGAGGAAGAAATAAATGTGGGAAGCACAATATAGGACCTTGGGACTAAGAGATCATGTCTAGTTTTGAATCACGAAATTTCGAGGACGAAATTTATTTTGAGTGGGGTAGTAATGTAACACCCCGCTTTTTCTATTTCTTAATAATCTGTGTTTATGTATGTGTATGTGTGTTTATTATTTTAAATTTGAGAGATTATTTTGATAAACTAACATTATTTTCATGATTTATTTTATAGTAAGAAGCTACAATTGAAATTTCAGTTAAAAATTTCAGACAACACTTTGTGTTTTCACTATCAGTAAAATTTTACTAATCAGGAAAACAATTTCCACTCGTGTAATGAAACTGGAGATTTCCTAACATGTTTACAACAATTTTCATAATTTTAAAAATTTTCACTTATAAATGTTACAGTATTAAAAAAAATTCGGGTAAAAAATTCACAAAGGAAATAAGATCGGTTTTCACAGTCGGGAAATCGATGGAACCCGAAGGAAGCTGATGAGACTAAATGGAGTAGGTGAGGATTGAAAGACTTGAAGTGAAAAACTTAATGGATTTGACATGAATAATATTTTTATTAATTGCACACAATCATTTTGCTTAAACTTACAAGAAACTATTTTATTTTATTAATTCAAAACTTTTAAATTCAATTTTTTTCCCTCTCTCTTCATTCTCTCCACTCAACCACACCTCTCCCCTCCACTCTCTATAAATACCCAACTCTTTCTTCGTTCACCATTTTTCTTCCTTTTCACTCACTCACACAAAAACTCCATCTACTCCGCGAAATGATACTGAAAGTTTGATCCTATTCTGTTATGAAACCCGGAAAACTTTATACATGAAAGTTGTTCCTCTTCCTCTCCTGTTTTCAACGAGATAAAGATCATAAAAAACGGATAAGTATATTGGTAGATATGCCCAAATCACCAGAGCAGCTCAAAACCCTCAGCATCACACGAAAACTACAGAAAGAAGGCTCTTTATGCCACTTGTCTGTTCTGAATAAAGAAAAACCTTCAACATCAAAGTTGTGCCTCTCCTTATTACCTTTCCAACAAGATCAAGTTTGTAATTTTCGGGTGAGCAGATCTTGAGATACACTGATAATACCACCACATCCTCAAAGCTATCAAATTTCTAACTAAGCTTGTTTTGGATCACTTTTCTTCATTCTTCATCCCTCAGGGGCCTCTTCACTCTTAATCCTCATCTTATCAAAAATCTTTATTTCATCCTCATGCATGTCATGTTTTCATGATTGCATGTCTCAATTTTCACTCAAAAATTCTTAGAAAACCCTAGAAAATTCTTTTTAATATGAAATAAGTTTTTATAAACTCATAATAATCCATACTTTCATCTTATATGTTTACATGCAAATTTTTAAGGGTCTAGGACTCTTGCATGTTGATTTTATGACTTGGGTATGATGTTTTAATGAAAATAATAACTTGGTGTGGATGAACATATGAAAATATAAATCTGGCAACATGACCTTTAGTAATTCGTGAGCCCATAAATTTTTAAACAAAACGTATTTATGAAAAGTAAATGCATATTTGGAATGCAGACTTTTGGGGCTTTAATTTGATATATAATGTGTAAGTATTTGGATAAGATTTACTAGATTAAAACTCCTCTCAAAGTAGAATCAAATTCTGACTGTGAAAATAAGAACATAATTGGTTGCATGATGATTTTATATAGGATTTTGAAAGTTAAATTCTTTATAAAATTTTCTGGGTTGATACCGAAGTATAACTAATTTGGTTGAAGTTTGGGAATTTTTACATATGTATATGAAGAGAAACAATTTCATAAAGTTACATATTGGTGAAATTGGATTTCTGGAAAAATACTGTGCAAACAGAGGTAGTGTTTGATTTTTAATAAATTAATACCTTTGAATTTTTACATGGGACCAACTGCACTGTGTTGATGTGTGAGTTGGGTACCTTCAATTAAATTTTCAAATTTTAAAGGTCATTTGAGTAATCATTCACAATTTAAACCCACTACTGTTATGAAAATGTTTTTATAAAAGAGTTCATCCTAATTTTTTTTAATGAAAAATATGATTTTGAAACTAATACCTTTTAACATTATCAAGTAAATGTTTTTGGTATAAAATGGTCTATAAACAAGTGTTAGTGTACAATTATCAAAATGTGGGATTAAAGAGAGATAAGATGATTTTGTTATTTTAACTTAGGCTGTGTGCTTGATTCTTAGACTTGCGACACATTACGAGAAAAGGAGGTTCGCTTTGGGCAATGCGAAAACAAATATTTTTCTACCCTTCGAGTCAAGTAAGGGGAGACTGCCTGAGGGATGCTCTTTATGATACATGTTGTTTGGGTTTGATTTTATGTGTGTTTGTAGAGTACATTTTGATTTGTGGCTTAAGTTGTTTGCTTGGTCTGATAACTATATGTTGTTTGTTTTTGTGTTAAGGTGATTGGTTGAATGTTTTGAGGTGATAATTTAAGTGGTTTATTTGAATGAATAACATGTTTAAAATTTATATGTTGGTCTGATTATTTAAGAATATATGTGATTTAGATGATGCATGTTATATCTATTATGAGACTGTTTGGTTAATTTCATGAAAAGCCTAACCATTGGATAGAGCTCAATTAATAATGCCAGATAAAAGCTTTAAGAAAACATTTATAAATAAAATCAAAAATAAAAATTCCTTTTGACAAGGTTTTGGTGAAAGGGGAAGTAAAATAATTCTAATGTTTGGTGAAAATTTTTAGAAATAAAAACAATTTTATGAAGGAAAATCAAATGATTTTACACTAAAAGAAAATCAATTTTTTTAATGTTTGAAGAAAGAAAAAAAAATATTTTGGAATTTTAAAAGAAACTTTTTGAAAGTTTCAACTGTTTTTAGGAAAAAGAAGATTTTTAAAATAAAACAATTTGGATTTTGGAAATAGAATGGATTTTTCCAAAAACTAAAAGTTTTAAAATAATTTCAAAAGAACATTTTTCTTTAAATGATTTTATTCAAAAAGAAAATGTCTGATAACTTGGATAAGTTATGGAAAATTTTTGGTTTTTGTTTTTGTTTTTCACTGAACGAAAAATAATGCTGAAAAATGAACCTAGTAACCGAGACGTCGGGATACTAGAGATTTAAAGCATGTGGATCTATGATCCGTATCATGATGTTGTGGACTATGTGTCCTATATATGTAACACCCCGATTTTTCTCTGCTTTCTAATATCGGAAATTTATATAAGTACGTTTATATATTTATCTGAGACTTAGAAAATTCTTTTAATTAAATCGGAACCATATTTACACTCTACTTTACCATAGAGAGTTATGATAAAAAATTTAGATTGAAAAGTCAGGTGAAACCCGATCTGTGAATTTCACTGACATTATAATTATACTGCTCAGAAAACCTAATTTTGACTCGTGAACTAAAAACTTAAGGTTTTGATTTAATTTCTAACGTTTTCGGTTATTTTGAAATTTTTCACTAAAAAGTGAAATATTATATTTTATCCGGGCGATATCTTAATCGGGTAACGACAGAGCTGAATACGGGATTTCCGGGAGCCGCTAAGGGATAATGTCGATGATACATCCAAGATGACTCACCCATGTGAAGCATTTATGATGCACATGGCATCATCATTACCAACCATAAGGAAATTGCACTTAGGTCCTTAAACTTTTTCTATTTTACAATTTGGTCCTTATAACTTAATTGCACTTTGATCCTTAGGAAACACAAATTCCTTGCTCCTTTGTCCCTCTTTTTGGCGCAGCCCACCTCTATAAATACCCTCCCTCACACTTAATTTTCTTCCTATTTCATTTTGGTTTCAAAAACTCATAAGTCATAAGCGAAACTACAAGCAATTTGTGAAGCAAGTCCTTGATTCTTCACTTGTTTTTGATCTTCAAGAGGTAAACCTTGTTCTCCTTACTCAATCATGGTGATGTTCTTCAATTATTTTCATGATTCAATGCCTTGTTCATCCATGATCATCACTTTTACATTCTTAGATCTAGAAGTTTGAAATTTTCTAGAAAATCATAGAAAAATCCTGAAAAATATGAAACCAATTTCTATGTTCATATTATCATACATATGTTCATAATCCAAGAGATTGTTGTAAACAAAGTTTTCCTCCTCATTTTTTGTGATATGGCCGAACCTTAGGTGATGGTGTTGGAGGAAGATTTTGTTCATTTCCTTCACAAATAATCTTGTATATTATCTTTCTAGTATGTGTTCATGTTGAATCCAAGCTATTTAATCAAACAAAATCTTTAGCTTCATTTACCTATCATGGCCGAACCTAGGTATTAGAGGGTTTGGAAGTTTTGATTCAAACTTTGTTGATTAATCACTAATTAATCTATTGTCTTAAGTACTTAGAATCATTAATCCAATGACTTAAGAATTTTATAAATTTTTAGGACCTATCATTAGGGAATAGGTGATTTTATTTGCTTGTTTGTAATTGGTTGATTGTGGTTGTTTGAAAGTTAAGAAGGTTAAGTGTATCGATTATACGTGAGTCATGAAACCGGAGTTTGACGTTCATTCGAGGAAGGAGATCGGAAGATAAATTCTTCAAGAGGTAAGAGGGGATTGCCTGAGGGATTTTCCGATGCCTACATGCTATCTGTGTCTGTCTGTATGATTTATTTGTGGTTGTGGTGTTTGGTTTGTGGTTGTGGTGTTTTATTAAAGTGTGTTATTTATCTGTGTTTGTTTATCTGCATTTAATTATTTATTTACAGTTATATATTATGATATTGTGATGCATGATCTGCCTGGGAATATTGTTATGATATTGTTGTTGATTGTTGTTTGAGAAGCCTGACAGTAGTCTGTGCCAAATCAATTAATCAGATAAAAGCTTTAAGAAGACTTTACGAGGAATATTCAATAGTTAATTGAGAAATATTGGAAGATATTATGATTAAAAATAATTATTTGAGAAAATAAGGATTGTTTGAAAATATTATTAATTTAATGATTTATTAGAGTAAAAGCAATTTATGAGTCACAGTGAGGACGTAACCGTGAAAAAAAAATTGTACTGTTAATTTTTACGTAAGAAATTCCGTAATATTATAAAAAGTTATTTTATGAAATTAATCTTCGAAAGTAACTTAATTATGATTTTAGAAAATTGTTTGAGTGGAAAAAGCTAAGATTTGGCATAAGTGACTTTAAAAATGTTTAACGACGGCAATTTGGAAAAGTATCGACGACAAGTGTTTCTAAAACGGCAGTACGTGTTTTAAATTAAGTTTGAGCCTCAAGTGACTCTCTTTTTGAAACATGAAGTTTTTATAAAATATTTTAGTATCTAATAATTTTATAAAAGAATTTCCCATTTGAAATGACTTTCCAAAATCAAGTTTTACACCAACAGTGTAGATAGTGATTTTGAACTTAGTAACCGAGACATCGGAGTATTAGTGTCCTTGCGGTGTTTTGGACTTTGTGTCCTAATTTCGGTGTAATTAACGTTATTCAAAGTGAACATTGTTTTCTATTACCACAAACCTAAGCCTGATGCATCCGTCTAGGGTTTCGTGATTGAGAACTCGGATTTTAAGTCCAATGTTAATAATGAAAATCTTAAGGTATTGAAAACGGTGAATGGTCGAAAGCTTTTGAGCTTCGGCAAGGAAACATTGAACACGAAGAAAAAGGACGAGAACAGAATGTTTTACATGCATATTAGGTAGACGTGCCTATTTGTTAATAATGATATCATGGCGATATTCATAAATCGACGTATCATTGTGCCCTGGTTGGACAATGAAAACCATATTCGGTGATCACTGCTCCTTAAATTGAACAGTGTGCTATGGTAACCATATTTGGTGATCATTGTGCCTTGTGTTGGACAGTGTGCTATGGTATTTAATGAGTGCCTTATTGGTCTTCGATCTTGATCAACTCACCTCGACGTTGGGATACTCATGAGAATAAGTATGAAATTAGATGATGAATATGAAGTGTTCATGCATGGTTTTTCAAATGATGATATTTGGGGTATGAAACCCATTGAGAAACTATTTCTCTTATTATGAATGTTGAGTTTATTATTGACATGTATATGTATATATGTTTTCTTTTGTGTCGTACATGTAGTCGTCGCGTTAAATCCATATATTGGTTTCTCACTCTTGCATGTTTTATTGCTGGTTTTTCTACTTGTGCGTATATTTATATCCGAGTCCAGGTGAACCACTCAAGGGAATTGATGACTACATGAAGAAGTTTCCTTGGTTCGGAGCAGGCTGATGTTTGTTTCTACTGTGATAGCTTCTGTTAGTTGCGACCAGCTTAGGTTTTGAATTATATTATGTTTTGGAAGAACCTATACTTAGTAAGGTCTTGTTGTGTAAACAATTATGATGCAGTATAGTTACATGAGGTTATATATACATATCTATCCATATACGTTTATGTTTATGTTGTTGTCGTGGCTATCAAAAAGGGAAAAAAAAAAAAGAAAAATTTTTATCACCGTTTTGAGGAATATTAATAACTTAAAAATATTATTTTCCAAAAGCAACCAGCGAAATTAAGTTTTATTTTCGCAACGAGTTAACCATGTAATGACCCAAGGGGGGTGTTACATTAGTGGTATCAGAGCTGGTCGAGTCTTTCGGGAATGTTGGGGAATAGGTCTGTTGTGTTGACGTGGTATTTTCTCTGAATTAAGTTTTGTTTGAATTACTTCTTAGAAGTAATGTGTGTTAATACACTAATGCGCATTTTATTTTCTTGGTGCGGCCTAATTGATTTTGTTCGGTAGGTCAGATATGGAACTCACATCAGAAGCTGGACGTGGACAAGGACGTGGACGTGGTCGACGAGGTGGTCCGGTTGGTGGCCGGGGCAACATGGATGACAACTATGAAGAAGGAGTGAACTATGTCGCTCAGGCTATAGACAATGTGGCAGCTGCTATCGCACATCTAATTGCTACAATGGTTGCCCAGAACCAGCAGGAGCAGGCTCGAGCTGAGCAAGCAGCTGAAGGCAAAAATCTAACCGCTTTTAGGCATCAAGATCCATCACTGTTTCATGGAGAAGTGGATCCTATGAAAGCTAACTTATGGATTCAGGAGTTAGAGAAAATTTTTAAGATGATTCACAGTCCTGAGGGAGTGAAGGTATCTTATGCCACTTTTCTGTTGGTGGGCGATGCTAAGTATTGGTGCAAGGGCACCGAACAGCTGCTGGAAGCAGAGAATCAGGAGATTGCTTGGGAAGTATTCCGAACCAGCTTCTTAAACAAGTATTTTCCTCAAAGTGCACGAGCTGAGAAGGAGCAAGAATTTCTGCAACTTCAGCAGAGGGGTTTAACTGTTGGAGAGTAATCGGTGAGGTTTGAATCACTTGCCAAGTATTTTCGCTTTTTCTAGAACAACCCAAACGAAGATTGGAAGTGCCAGCGTTTTGAAAAAGGATTGCGTTTGGAGATTAAGGAATCAGTACTACCATTAGAAATTCGGAATTTCCAAGCCTTGGTCGATAAGTGTAGAAAAATGGAGCTAATGAGGAAAGAAAGGGACAACAAACAAACTGTAGGAGGACCGGCTAGGTCAAAGGGTCAATTCCATAACCAAAAGGGAAAACAAGCACAGAATGAACCTTATTTCCGATCACCGGGAAATAATCAGAATCAACACCAATATCGCCCTAATAATTCTTCACCGGGAAATGGATGCCAGAAGAATCAAAACCGAGGCCAAGTTAAAAAATGTTATAATTGTGGTAATCTGAAACATATGGCTAATACTTGCCCTTTGAAAGGAACTAAGTGTTACAACTGTGGTCAAGTGGGACATATCTCAAGGGAGTACAATGCTCCAAGGCGTGGACCTGCTGTCAATAACCCTAGCACTAATAAACCAACGACTACAGGTAGAGTTTATAATGTGAGGGGAGCTGAGACTTCAAACTACGACGGTAATATTTTAACTATACTTTTAATTGAGACTCAACGCATTCTTCCATTTCGATAGAATGTATGAAATATTTGAGTTAGCCTATTTCTTCTTTGTCATATAATGTGATTGTTTCAAACTTAATTATTCAACTAGTTATTGTGGAATTCTACATGTTTGAACTGTCCTATTGTTGTTCAGGATAGACGCTTCCATGACAGAAAGAAGTTTCTTAATGAAACTTAGTCTAGTCACTTTTACTTTTGGTAGAAGTGATCCAGTCTGAATTCTCGTCGAACTGTTGTTCGTTTAAATGGTTGTTAATAGAGTTCTTGTGAAAGAAGGAGATTTCTTAGATTCATATTTGTAAACGTGTACCGATCATACATTTTTACATCAACGAACCTATTAGAAAACCTTTTATGCACATGATATTTCTGTACTCTTTTAAGAGTAATAAAATTATTCTCTATTCTTTCTTGTGAGAGTAAGATTTTGGGATAAAGAGATCCTGTCGAGTTTGAGTCACGAAATTTCGAGAACGAAATTTTTTTTTAGAGGGGTAGTATTGTAACACCCCGATTTTTCACTGCTTTCTAATATCGAAAATTTATATAAATACGTTTATATATTTATCTTAGACTTATAAAAATATTTTAATTAAACCGAAACCTTATTTACACTCTACTTTACCGTAGAGAGTTACAATAAAAATTTAAGTTGAAAAGTCAGGCGAAACCCGATCGGTGAATTTCACTGACAGTATAATTATACTACTCAGAAAACCTAATTTTGACTCGTGAATGAAAAACTTAAGGTTTCTATTTAATTTCTAACGTTTTTGGTTATTTTAAAAAAATTCACTAAAAAGTGAAATATTATATTTTATCCAGGTGATATCTTAATCGGGTAAGCGACGGAGTTGAATACGGGATTTCCAGGAGCTGCTAAGGGATAATGTCAATGAGTCATCCAAGATGACTCACCCATGTGTTGCATTTATGATGCATATGGCATCATCATTACCAACTATAAGTAAATTGCACTTATGTCCTTAAACTTTTCTATTTTGCAATTTGGTCCTTATAAGTTAATTGCACTTTGATCCTTAGGAAACACAAATTCCTTGCTCCTTGGTCCCTCTTTTTGGAGCAGCCCACCTCTATAAACACCCTCCCTCACACTTAATTTTCTTCCTATTCAATTTTGGTTTCAAAATCTCATAAGTCATAAGCTTTCCTACAAGCAATTTGTGAAGTATGTCCTTGATTCTTCACTTGTTTTTGACCTTCAAGAGGTAAACCATGTTCTCCTTACTCAATCATAGTGATGATCTTCAATTATTTTCACGATTCAATGCCTTGTTCATCCATGATCATCACTTTTACATTCTTAGATCTAGAAGTTTGAAATTTTCTAGAAAGTCATAGAAAAATCCTAAAAAATATGAAACCAATTTCTATGTTCCTATTATCATACATATGTTCATAATCCAAGAGATTGTTGTAAACAAAGTTTTCCTCCTCATTTTTTTTGATATGGTCGAACCTTAGGTGAAGGTGTTGGAGGAAGATTTTGTTCATTTCCTTCACAAATAATCTTGTATATTATCTTTATAGTATGTGTTCATGTTGAATCCAAGCTATTTAATCAAACAAAAATCTTTAGCTTTGACTGGGTTAGGTGCACTGGATTCCGGATTTGACACTGTCTCGTGCACCGGATTCCTGATGGCCAAACCTAGGTATTAGAGGGTTTGGAGGGTTTGGATTCAAACTTAGTTTATTAATCACTAGTCTATTGTCTTAAGTACTTAGGGTCATTAATCCAATGACTTAAGAATTTTAGAAATTTTTAGCCACAAAAAGCTCTTAAGGCCGTGACCTATCATTAGGGAATAGGTGATTTTATTTACTTGTTTCTAATCGGTTGATTGTGGTTGTTGAAGGTTAAGTGTAATGATTATACGTGAGTCATGAAACCGGAGTTTGACGTACGCTCAAGGAAGGAGATCGAAAGATAAATTCTTCAAGACGTAACAGGGGATTGCCCGAGGGATTTTTCTGATGGCTACATGCTATCTGTGTTGGTCTGTATGATTTATATGTGTTTGTGGTGTTTGGTTTGTGGTTGTGGTGTTTGATTAAAGTGTGTTATTTATCTGTGTTTGTTTATCTACATTTAATTATTTATTTACAGTTATATATTATGATGTTGTGATGCATGATCTTCCTGGGAATATTGTTATGATGTTGTTGTTGATTGTTGTTTGTGAAGCCTGACAATAGTCAGTGCCTAATCAATTAATCAGATAAAAGCTTTAAGAAGACTTTACGAGGAATATTCAATAGTTAATTGAGAAATATTAGAAGATATTATGGTTTAAAATAATTATTTGAGAAAATAAGGATTGTTTGAAGATATTATTATTTTAATGATTTATTAGAGTAAAAGCAATTTATGAGTCACAAACTATGAAATTTTTTTGTCCTGCTAATTTTTACGTAAGAAATTCCGTAATATTATAAAAAGTTATTTTATGAAATTAATCTTCAAAAATAACTTAACTATGATTTAGGAAAATTGTTTGACTGGAAAAAGCTAAGATTTGGCTTAAGTGACTTTAAAAATGTTTAACGACGGCAATTTAGAAAAGTATCGACGACAAGTGTTTCTAAAATGGCAGTACGTGTTATAAACTAGGTTTGAGCCTCAAGTGACTCTCTTTTTGAAACATGAAGTTTTTAGAAAAGATTTTAGTATCTAATGATTTTATAAAAGAATTTTCCATTTGAAATGACTTTCCAAAATCAAGTTTTACGCCAATAGTGTAGACAGTGATTTTGAACTTGGTAACCGAGACGTCGGAGTACTAGTGTTCTTGCGGTGTTTTGGACTTTGTGTCATAATTTCGGTGTATTTTGGACTGCGTGTCCCATGGACTTTGTGTCCTAATTTCGGTGTAATTAACGTTATTCAAAGTGAACATTGTTTTCTATTACCACGAACCTAAGCCCGATGCATCGGTCTGGGGTTTTGTGATTGAGCACTTGGACTTTAAGTGCAGTGTTAACAATGTAAATCTTAAGGTATTGAAAATGGTGAATGGTCGAAAGCTTTTGAGCTTCGGCAAGGTAAGATTGAACACGAAGAAAAAGGACGAGAACAGAATGGTTTACATGCATATTAGGCAGACGTGCCTATTTGTTAATCATGATATCATGGCGATATTCATGAATCGACGTATCATTGTGCCCTGGTTGGACAATGAAAACCATATTCGGTGATCACTGTTCCTTAAATTGGACAGTGTGCTATGGTAACCATATTCGGTGATCATTGTGCCTTGTGTTGGCCAGTGTGCTATAGTATTTAATGAGTGCCTTATTGGTCATCGAGCTTGATCAACTCACCTCGACGTTAGGATATCTCATGAGATTGAGTATGGAATTAAATGATGAAGTTGAAGTGTTCATGCATAGTTTTTCAAATGATGATGTTTGGGGTATGAAACCCATTGAGAAACTATTTGTCTTATTATGAATGTTGAGGTTGTTATTAACATGTATATGTATATATGTTTTCTTTTGTGTCGTGCGTGTAGATGTCGCTTTAAATCCATATATTGGTTTCTCACCCTTGTATGTTTTATTGTTGGTTTTTCTATTTGTGCATATATTTATATTCGAGTCCAGATGAACCACTCAAGGGAATTGACGGCTACATGAAGAAGTTTCCTTAGTTCAGAGCAGGCTGATGTTTGTTTCTACTGTGATAGCTACTGTTAGTTCCGACCATCTTAGGTTTTGAATTATATTATGTTTTGAAAGAACCTATACTTAGTAAGGTCTTGTTGTGTAAACAATTATGATGCAGTATAGTTACATGAGGTTATATATACATATCTATCCATATACGGTTATGTTTATGTTGTTGTCATGGCCGTCGAAAGGAAAAAAAATTATCACCGTTTTAGGAATATTAATAACTTAAAAATATTATTTTTCAAAAGCAACCAGCGAAATAAAGTTTTATTTTTCACAACGAGTTAACCGTTTAATGACCCAATGGGGGTGTTACATTAGTGGTATCAGAGCTGGTCGAGTCTATCGAGAATGTTGGGGAATAGGTTTGTTGTGTTGACATTGTGTTTTCTCTGAATTAAGTTTTGTTTGAATTACTTCGTAGAAGTAATGTGTGTTAATACACTAATGCGCGTTTCATTTTCTGGGTGCGGTCTAACTGATTTTGTTCGGCAAGTCAGTTATGGAACTTGCATCAGAAGTTGGACATGGACAAGGACGTGGACGCGGTCGTGGACGTGGTCGACGAGGTGGTCCCGTTGGTGACCGGGACAACATGGATGACAACTATGAAGAAGGAGTGAACTATGTCGCTCAGGCTCTGGACAATTTGGCAGATGCTATCGCACATCAAATTGCTACAATGGCTGCCCAGAACCAGCAGGAGCAGGCTCGAGCTGAGCAAGCAGCTGAAGGCAAAAATCTAACCGCTTTTAGGTGTCAAGATCCATCACAGTTTCATGGAGAAGTGGATTCTATGAAAGCTGACTTATGGATTCAGGAGTTAGAGAAAATTTTTAAGCTGATTCACAGTCCTGAGGGAGTGAAGGTATCTTATGCCACTTTTTTGTTGGTGGGCGATGCTGAGTATTGGTGCAAGGGCACCGAACAGCTGCTGGAAGCAGAGAATCAGGAGATTGGTTGGGAAGTATTCCGAACCAGCTTCTTAAACAAGTATTTTCCTCAAAGTGCACGAGCTGAGAAGGAGCACGAATTTCTGCAACTTCAGCAGAGGGGTTTAACTGTTGGAGAGTACGCGGTGAGGTTTGAATCACTTGCCAAGTATTTTCGCATTTTCCAGAACAACCTAAATGAAGATTGGAAGTGCCAGCATTTTGAAAAAGGATTGCATTTGGAGATTAAGGAATCAGTACTACCATTAGAAATTCGGAATTTCCAAGTCTTGGTCGATAAGTGTAGAAAAATAGAGCTAATGAGGAAAGAAAGGGACAACAAAGAAACTGTAGGAGGACCGGCTAGGTCAAAGGGTCAACTCCAGAACCAAAGGGGAAAACAAGCACGGAATGAACCTTATTTCCGATCATCGGGAAATAATCAGAATCAACACCAATATCGCCCTAATAATTTTGCACCAGGAAATGGAGGCCAGAAGAATCAAAACGAGGCCAAGTTAAAAAATGTTACAATTGTGGTGATCCGAAACATATGGCTAATACTTGCCCTTTGAAAGGAACTAAGTGTTACAACTGTGGTCAAGTGGGACATATCTCAAGGGAGTGCAATGCTCCAAGGCGTGGACCTGCTGTCAATAACCCCAGCACTAATAAACCGACGGTAATATTTTAACTATACTTTTAATTGAGACTCAACGCGTTCTTCCATTTCAATAGAATGTATGAAATATTTGAGTTAGCCTATTTCTTCTTTGTCATATGATGTGATTGTTTCAAACTTCAGTTATTCAACTATTTATTGTGGAATTCTACATGTTTGAACTGTCCTATTGTTGTTCGGGATGGACGCTTCCATGACAGAAAGAAGTTTCTTAATGAGACTTAGTCTAGTCACTTTTACTTTTGGTAGAAGTGATCCGATCTGAATTCTCGTCGGACTGTTGTTCTTTTAAATGGTTGTTGATAGAGTTCTTGTGAAAGAAGGAGCTTTCTTAGATTCATATTTGTAAACGTGTACCGATCATACATTTTTACATCTACGAACATATTAGAGAGCCTTTTATGCACATGACATTTCTGGATTCTTTTCAAAGTAATAAAATTCTTCTATATTCTTTCTTGTGAGAGTAAGATTTTGGGATTAAGAGATCCTATCGAGTTTGAGTCACGAAATTTCGAGGACAAAATTTTTTTTAGAGGGGTAGTTGTTGGAACCAAAGTAGTTTTGGATTTAATAATCTCTAAGTTTTGATGCTAACAAAAGGATTATATTTGCTTGGAAAAGTATTAGTTGAGATCTAACTAGTGTTTTCAGTTATGCAGGAACGCTTTTATAAGTAAATAAACTTGGGATAAGTTTCAGTTGAAAAATACGTGCCCACCCCTGTACACGGGCTGTTGAAGAACTGTGGTAAAATTACCTTGTTGTTTAATTAAGTAGACTGGCTTTCTTTAGTAGACGAGGCTATAAATGAATACCTAAATAACTTGTTAGGTACAGTAAGTCCAAAGACTTGAAAATAAGCGCGTCCGTCTTGCCATGTCAGCAGACGGAAGTAAATAGTTGAAGAAAATGAACTAAAACACAAAGTAATCAAGTAGACAAGCTCTAACCGCCATGTCACTAGACGGAGATCTTTATAACTCATTAAGGAATAACAAGTCTGAAGACTTGATAGATAAAAGGATATGCCACGTCATCAGACGAGCTAAGTAAAATATAGAATAGACTTGGACTCTCATATGAATGTGTAGACGGAGTTTCCTTTTAGACGAACTCCATCTTAGAATGAATTAAATGCAATCCGAATCTCTTATATTATTTCAAATGATTGATATTTATTTCAATAGAATATTTGTTCTTCACATTTGTTTTATCTACTTTAATATTTCACCTTGTTGTAAAAGAAATATAGTACAATCAAAAAACACAAAAATCAGAATCGTACAATAAGATTCTATAAAAAAATAATTTGTACAATGACAACTTTATGACTGAAAAAACTGAATTATACACAAAGAAGAAACAACAAGTACTCAAGCTGCAATACACAGAGGAGTGAACCTCCAAATTCATGCTACCTTGATAATCAAGAGTATTATTCAGCATTGCTACAGTCAAGTTATCAGTCACAACGGATATCATGTATTAAATGATATCTCTAAACGGGATTATTCGAAGTAACATTTGAAGAATTACAAGAGAAGAAGAAGGTCACTATAAATTGAAGACCTCAGATACTGAAGAGACAACTCTTGCCTGCACAATCTTACTAACTGAACTTTTGCCATTTGATAATCATTTATTCCATTATTCTTTCAAGAGAAAGAATCCGTATTCATTAGTTTGAATATTGTTGTAATATTCAACTGATCTTAAACTGTCATATTCTCACCCATAGTGAGTTAAGAAGATCAACCTTTAAATCTCTTTATTAGAGTTAGAGCCTGAAGAGGCTTGGTAAGAAATGAATACTTGTAGCCTGAAGAGGTGTTGAATACTTGTTTGTAATCTATTTGGAGAAATAGTTGAATTCATATTTTGTGGCTTAAAATTTTTTGTGGGAACCGAAAAATGTAAAAAAATTATTTAATCTGAATTGTCGATCATAAGTTGTAACAGATATTAACATAATAATAATTATAGATATTACAATACAAATAATGATGCTCAAGTGTAAAAAGTAAGTACATATTGTCTCCTACACAATTTTAGTATTCAAAATATAATTAAAAATAAGACATGTATGAAGTCTATAAAAAATATAATATTTGAAAATAGCCATTAAAGTTTTATTGTGAACTTTTTTTCAAAGAAAAATTATAAGTTAACACTAACCATTTCTTCTCTCACTAATTTAATATCGTACTTCTCCAAACATTTAATAATAAATATACATTTTCAAAGCAACAACTGCTTTCAACATGATTAATCATTTATAAATGCAAGTTATTTAAACACTAATACTAAATACGTCATTGTTATCTTCGTAATGATCTGAATTTTTTCCTTCTCTCTTGAAAATCGAGTTAATTTCTTTCTTCTTTTTGTCTGGTGCAAGTTAACCATTTTTATAAAATATATTTATCTAGCATATTATTTTTTCTTCTCTCTAAAAAAATTATTTGATTTAATTCTCCTATTTTTCGCATTCAAGTTAAGCATTTTTTAAAAATTTATTTATCTATGAGTCAAAAAAAATATTTTTATCTATCATATTAGTTTTTATTCTCTCTTGAAAATATATTTGATTCGTTTATCCTATTATCCCGTGAAAGTTTACATATCTCGTGCAAGTTATTCAAGGATGAATGCACACAATATTCCATGCAAGTTAACCATTTAAAAAATTATATTTATCCTATTATTCCGTGCCAGTTAAGCATTTAAAAATATATATACTTATCTATTATTTTTAATATTTTCAACCTGATTTGACTAATCAATGATGAATGCACACATACTTCTTCACTTTATACTTTTACTCACTTTAAAAGAGTCTGATCCACTATCAAATGTGATGTGAGGGAAAATTTTGCCTCATAATACGATTTATTTCTACCTCAATAAGGAAAGGGAACCAAAGTTGCTATTCTGAAAATTAATTATTCCATTGAAATAAAATATTTGAAAGAGAAAAATTATACACTTAATTACCACTGTTAAAGAGAGTAAATAGACTTATTTTAAGGACACTAAATAATATTTATAATAATAAAATAAGACTTTGGCTGAGCTAGACGTCCGAGATACTTCAATTTTCACCTATGTTTCTACTGGG
The DNA here is from genome assembly GCA_030762895.1 of Sophora flavescens. NCBI lineage: Eukaryota > Viridiplantae > Streptophyta > Magnoliopsida > Fabales > Fabaceae > Sophora > Sophora flavescens. Next base: position 135,605,468 of record CM061064.1, read on the forward strand.
AACTGCTACTCAATAATGTGCCTTCGATTGTGGCAATTAATGGGGCTGAAATTCATTTGGCATTTCACTTGCATATGACAATCTCATTTGAGAAGCAACCGATTTTATTGGTTTTTAAACTTGCAAAACCCTGTTGTTGGTGCAGAGCATCACTATACCATAGGAATTTGGTGTGTCAAGTTTCAATTTCCAACTCATTTCCTAAGTGTACATTTTACAAACATTTTGGTTTAGGCAATAACTTAACTATTTTGAAGTTCTGGGGCAATTTCGAGATATACTGAACCAATGAACCTCATATTCAATATCTAAGCTTAATTTAGTAGTATAAAACTATAGGAGAAACTTGGATAGGAAATTGTCAATGGTTTGAAAATTGTCTCATTATGATCATTTTTTGCTTTATTTAGGTTGGAATTTGGAACCTAAAGGCCAAACTTTGGTTCTACCGCTTCAATGAAGTTCTCCTATGGTATGCAAGTTTATTTTTCCTATAAATTAACACGGTTGGAAAAGTGTTTTGTGCAGTTTTACATCAGAATCACAATTTGACCATGTAAGTAACTAATTTAGGCCTAAACCTCTTAATTTTGATCACAAGGGTCTAAACTGAGCTATAATAGTCCATCTGTCTTTATTTTTGGTACACACTCACACTTTGACATTTCAAAATTGTAGAAACAACTATCATGTCAATATCATTTTTCAATAGAAAGTAAAGCATGTTCAAATTTAGCCTTAAAATAGTCGCTTAGTAACTTCTGCTTGAGGTGGTGATTTTGAGTTATGCCTAACATCTGACCATAAAACTTTACATACAACTCTATATCAGTATGTAAAAGTTGTAGAACACTAATCATCGAATTCTTACTTCATTTGGCACTCCTAGGACTGTGTAGGCCAAAATTTAGGTATTATTTTTCACTTTTGGGGAAATTTCAAGTTATACTGAACCAATGAATCTCATATTCAATATCCATACTTAACTTAGTAATATAAAACTGTAGGAGAAAACCTCATTTCAAAATTGAAAATGGTTTGAAAGTTGTACCATTATGCTTTATTTAAGTTGAAATTTGGAACCTAAGAGCCAAACTTCGGTTCTACTACTTAAATGAAGTTTTCTTATAGTATGCAATTTTATTTTTACCTATAAACATTGTTGGAAAATATTTTTGTGTAGTTTTACATCAAAATCACAAATTGATCATGTTAGTCACTAATTTAGGCCTAAAACTCTTAGTTTTCGTCTTAGGGGTCTAAATTGAGCTATATTTGTCTAACTGTCCTGATTTTTGGTACACACCTAGAATTTGACATTTCAAAATTGTAGAAACAAACGCCATGTCAGTATCATTTTTCAATTAAAAGTTATGCATGTTCAAAGTTAGGTTTAAAATGGTCATTTGAAAACTATTGCTCAAGGTGGTGATTTCGAATTCTACTTATCATACAACTTTGAAACCTGACATGCAACTCTATATCAGGTTTGAAAAGTTGTAGGGACACTAATCATCAAAGTCTTACTTCATTTGACACTCTTAGTATGGTGTAGGCCTAATTTTAGGTATTATTTTGCATTTTAGTGGAAATTTCAAGTTATATTGAACCAATGAACCTCAAATTCAATATCCAAGCTTAATTTACACTGGTGCAGAAAAGGGATTCCACATCGGTTATTTTTGGCTTTTCACATCGGTTTTCAAACTGATGTTGAAAAGATCGATGTTATTTATTGTTACTTTTCACATCGGTTTTAAAACCGATGTTTAAAGTACATTTTTAACAGCGGTTTTCTAAATAACCGATGTGGAAAGTTCATTTTTCATATGGGTTATCCCATAACCTATGTGGAAATATCACTTTCCACATTGGTTTTAAATATAACTGATGTGGAAAGTGAAATTTCCACATCGGTTTTTTATTAACCCATGTGAAAAGTGAACTTTCCACATCGGTTTTTGAGTAACCGATGTGTAAAGTCTCACTTTTTAAAAAAAAAACTCTTTTTACATTTCTATCATTCATTTCCCCTGTTTCAGTAATCCAGATCAATTCAAGCCAAATGGTCTAAAAAAAATAAGGGCCTTCCGTGTCGATTCATCCGAGCGCAAGAGAAGATATCTTTTGGAGTTGCAGTTCCAGTCCTTGGTATTCCTTCTGCCTTTTTAAGTATGAGTGCGTGGAAGCTGTCGTTCCTTTTGAAGCAGTTCCCCCTTTTCAGTTGGCAAATGCAAGCCATACCGTGAGAGTATAACATATTCTAAATATTCACAACACAATCACTTTTGTACAACAAAAACACACTAAATTAATATATACTGAATTTATTACGAATAATACATATGTACGTTCAATTACATTCAGACAACAAAGATAATTAGAAACAAAAAAGCTACATGATATATTATAGATTTCATATCAAAATATATATGATCAGTCAAAAGTACACTATATCTAGTACATGATAAGTTTTTAAACTAACTACATACAAACTATGGTTGGTACACTTCAAGAAAGAAAGTTGCCCAACGCCTCCTTATGTTATTGATGTCGGAATCAGATAATGGAGTTGGGTTGCTGAATATCTGCAAGTTTAATTGGACAAAAGATTATATCTTTTAAGTAATAAACTAACATAAAACATATAACGAATCTACAATTGTTACTTCTAATTGTTACCAATTAACATTTACCTCGTGCCATCTTTCAGTGATCCTGGAGGAGATAATTTCGAACATCTTCATCACATAGTATCCACATTCCCATGATCCACGTTGTATACGGGACTACGTACAAATGACAACCAATTAGAATATGAGGAATTAAATAGAAATCAATAATTATACCCACTGCATTTGAAGCGTTTGAACTAATAAATATCTTACATTAGGAATAATCCATCTAATAGCCCGACGCCTTTCACCATGCAACATGTGGTTTGCATTAATAGAACTATCATGACAAAATAAACATTAATTAAAGTATATCTAATAGATTTCAGATAATTAAAACAACTGCATTACTGATTATAAAGTATTTTAATGCTTATGTTTCCATGATCGTCTTCAGTTCATTCGTCGGCTTATTTCCAATTGAGCAGAAGAAGACCACGACATTCATCCTAAGGTACAAGATCAACAGTTGTCAATGCTTGATGTATTTGAGGAACAATTAGTGACTAAGTCATATATAGTTATAATTAAATAACTGGTACTTACTTATTGAGATAAGGTGCAAGGTAGAATTGATGATCGTCTCGGGCAAGTATATCATGTATGGTGGTGACCGGGTCTTCTGATGCTAGGAGAACATCACCCTGAATGAACATGGGGTCAATGAACCCATAAAGGGCGAGGTTACCCTGATCAACTAACATACGATGCAGATACCTAATATATTGAAAAAACATGTTAATTATCATAGTATTTAAAATTTAATTACTTAACTTATATATAAAATGTACTTACGTGCACCATAACGATGGGTGTGCAGAACTAGCCATTTCTTTATTGAGTACAATCTCCATAAGTTCCTTCTTTGGGATATACAGTTTGTCACCTGGACTGGCATCATTTTCCAACCTTACCAAAGCTGTGTCATTCTCCATGGTCACAACCTGTATAGCCAGAAGTTTAAAAACATCACCAGGTGCCCTTTTGTCGATCCCCTAAACAACAAAGATATATATTAGTAATCACAGATAAGTTATTTCATTCGTAATTAATTAAATGGTCAAATGAATACCTTGGTAGGAGCAGACATCTCTGGTATTGCTGGATCCCACCTTTTAGGCAAAATATCATTTCCAACATCCTATAACAAATAAAAATAAAGCATTATCTTTAAACAATAATAAATAATTTCAACTATGAATATAGAAAAACACAACTAACTGAATACCTCAGATGCAACAAGAAAGCTGACCAGTCTTCTTGGCCAGGGGATGAAGTTACCGGGGGCATGACCCACTGTTTGAACCTCCTCAGTGGGCACAGGGACTCGAGCATCAGCATCTCGAATAATCTCAACAACGACCCTCACCTGATCATCCGGTAATAAACGATGGTGTATGGTATTACCGAAGTTATTATGTGCCATCCCCAATGCCACTAAGCGGTGATCATGATGATCATCAACATACAGCTCACACCTATCAGGGTCGTCATCATCATCACCATCATCATCATTTTCAGGTGGATGAGGAGGATCACATGAGCCCTTAGTGCTCACATGGACAGAGGGTTGGACACCGACTGTCATCTGCTGGGACATAGAAATCAATATTGCCAGCTGCTGGGCAAACTGCTTGGCCATCTCCTGTCTAATCTCAGCTGCAATCTCCTGTTTTAGCCGTGCTCTATCTGCATCAACATCCCTGTGGCATTAGTGTGAAGATGAACCATAGTATTGGCGAATGCCGACGCCCCATCCAACACCAATGACACGGCCCGGGTGGTCTGGTTTACCGATGGCAGCAACTAAGATATCATCGCGTCCTCTAGGAACAAAGGTTCCTTGGGTTAACTGCTCGTCCAAGGCATCCTATAACATATAAAATATCAGGTCACATTACAATTCGGTAGCAATCTTAAAATGACAATTACAATTCAAACTATACTTACAATCTTCTCAGCTACTTGGCGGCCCCCCTCAGATGTATATTGTCCCATTTTTCTTTGTCGGGCCCTCTTCCATTTACGATGGCGTGGGGGTGGAGGTGGATCGACAACTTCTAGATGTTTTTAGCATTAGGATCCGGCTGAGATGTTGCTTCCTGAAATGCTTTCTTTTCCTCTTCCACCATTATCTGACCATGTTTTTTATATCCCCCACGAGACATGACATAGGGGTAGACATTCTTGCATTGGTTTTCCTGCCCTTTTTTCCTCTTCTCCTGTTATAAATAGAAGACAATTAAATTACATAAGTAAATAAAATTAATGAAATTACATAAATTTAGAGACAAATCAAATAAGTTAACCTGAAAGCTGGGATCATGTCGGCTCTGAACAAAACGATCCCACGTCGCCTGGTCAAGAAACGGGTGCACCTCAAGTGGGTTCTTTTCAAATGTTGGATTAGTATCTGCCCAAGTCGACCTTAAAAGCCCTCCAACGCTCACCAGCATACTTTATCAAACGCTTCTTCGTATTCGTCGTATCCGGTATGTCAAAGGTGAGCTACATTAACACCAAAAGAACCAACGAATTACTGTATGATATTAATAAGATTAAAATAAATTAGATACAGACAAACACAGGACGTAAAAGCATAGATACCAGAATACTCTCCCATATCTGATCCTTCACGTCCGTCGGTACATCTTTCCAATTATCAATAAGTATACTAGGCCTGCTTCAAGCAAGGGTCGCCACAAAACTGTTAAACTGCTCTGCCATTGGCCCAATAGGATTGAGGTTATTATCAAAGTCTATTCTTATCCTTTGATTTGAACCACGGTTGGCAGTCAAATTCCTCATTCGTGTGGCACGTCTACCCTTTCTACCTGTAGACGGGGTCTCTAACTCCCTGCATGAATGAGGGATATCCTCAGGATCAGCCATGTATACCTGTTTAAACAAAAAAAACTTATTAGTATGTCAGGATAAATATCAAACATAACTTATAAATATCGATCAACATACGTAAACATAACTTATAAATATCAATGTAAACATATAATATGACTTTAAACATAACTCAAACTAAACTTACATTGTGGTCAATTAGTAAAGTTCTCCCATAACCCTTCTTGGTGATCATTACGAGTAGCATGTACATCATCCACTTCATTTTCCTCATTAAAATTAGGCACCCGTGTTGAGAAAGAAGGAGTATCAGAAATATCAAGAGTTGAATCTTGATTTCCCTCATTACCATTATACATGTTTTTTCCCTGGAGAACCACTGACCACCTTTTGTTAGAAGGATCACCGATATAAAACACTTGTTTTGCTTGGGATGCCATGATGAAAGGCTCTTCTTTATTACCTACCTTATTAGGGTCCACCAATTTGAATCCTAACTCATTGGTTTGCACACCATTGTTACTGTCGACCCACTGACATTTAAAAACAGGTACTCTAAACTTCGTGTAATCAACCTCCCATATCTCTTCAATGATTCTAAAGTATGAAACGGATGCCATAACAGGGTTTTTATATTTCGAACTAGAGAAATGCATGGACTCAGTGATGACCATAACCCCACTGTTTTGCATAGTAATTTTGTCATCCTGGGACTTTGTATAGAAGGAAAACTTATTGATATCGTACCCACTCCAGCATATGGCATCAAAGTTAGGCCCCTGTGCTAGCCATTTTAATGTATCAGAAGCAATACCATCCTTTGCAATTTTTTCTTTAAACCAGTTCAAGAAAGTCTTGTTATGCTTGTTCAAACACCATTTTTCATTCATTCTAGGGTAAGTTTCATTGATGATGCTTTTGTGCTCACATATGTATGGTTCAACCTAATCAGTGTTATTCAATATATACAAATGTGCTTGAATCACTTCCTCCCGATCCATGCTCTTAACAATGATACCTCGTGTACCCTTACCATCATGTCTTCCTTCGTGACGAGACTTCGGAAGCCCTACAGGTTCCGCTTCTGACATGTAGTCTGTACAAAACTCAATAGCTTCTTCTACAACATACCTTTCAATAATAGATGCTTCGGGACGGTGTGGATTCTTCATATATCCTTTCAAGATCTTCATGTATCGCTCAACTGAGTACATCCACCTTAAATAAACGTGGCCGCACAATCTAATCTCCCTCACTAGATGAACAATCAAATGAACCATGATGTCAAAAAATGAAGGTGGAAAATACATCTCCAATTGGCACAAGATAATGGCTGCCTCATTTTCCAAGTCATCCAACTTTTTAGTGTCAATGACCTTGCTACATATAGCATTGAAGAATAAGCATAACCTAGTAATGGCATGCCTGACTTTTTTAGGCAAGATGTCACGAATGGCCACCGGTAGTAGTTGTTGCATCAAGACATGACAATCATGAGACTTTAAGCCAACTAATTTGAGATCTTTCATTGAGACAAAGCTTTTGATATTTGAACAGTAACGGTTATGTGGCACTTTGACTCCCCGTAGACATTCACAGAAACTTCTTTTCTCTTTTTTTGATAAAGTATGACATGCTGGGGAAAAATAAGTCTATTTATCCCCCACTTTATGTGGAGCTAACTGCTCTCGTATGCCCATCGCAACTAGATCCAGACGAGCATTCACACCATCCTTTGTCTTGCCTTGAATGTTGAGAAGCGTTCCGATTAAACTATCACACACATTTTTCTCCACATGCATCACAGCAATACAATGTCTTGCATCAAGCTTGCACCAGTATGGAAGATCAAAGAAGATCGACCTCTTCTTCCATATTTTCTTCTCGGTAGCCTTCTTCTGGGTCTTCCCATAGATAACATTAGTGTTGTTCACCCTTTCATAAACTTGCTCTCCAGTCAAGGCCAACGGAGCAACTTCATTCTCCGGAAGCCCATTGAAAGCTTTTCTCAATCTATGATAAGGATGATTACGTCGGAGAAATCTCCGATGCCCAAGGTAAATTGTCTTCATTCCATGTTGCAGTTGATGGTAACATGTGCCTTCTTCACATATTGGACATGCTTTATGCCCCTTAACACTATACCCACACAGGTTCCCATATGCTGGAAAGTCATTGATGGTACAAAATAACATGGCACGCAATCTGAATGTCTCACGGCAATACCCGTCGATCACATCAACGCCTTCATCCTACAACATTCTCAAGTCTTCAATCCAGGGACTCGGATAAACATCAATATCATTTCCTGGTTGTTTAGGACCCGAAATCATCATACTTAACATAATGTATTTGCGCTTCATGCACAACCAAGGAGACAGGTTGTAAATTACCAGGAGAACAGGCCATGAACTATGAATACTACTTAAGTTTCCATATGGATTCATTTCATCGGTAGCAAGTCCAAGCCTGAGGTTTCTGGGCTCATTGCCGAAATTCAGAAACAAACTATCAATTCTCTTCCACTGCAAAGAATCGGCTGGATGGCGAAGCTGTCCATCACACTTCCTCTTATATGCATGCCATATAATGTTCTTTGTGCCATTTACATTAGCACAATCGCTTGAACCGCGAAATCACGGGAAGATACCATAACACCTTCACAGGAGGACCTTCGGTGACCACATCACAACTAGAATCACCATCCTTCACTTTGTAGCGTGATACCCCCACACCTGGGGCACTCATGCATCTCTTCAAACTCTTTCCTGTACAATATGCAATCATTGAGGCAAGCATGTATTTTCTTATACTCCATACCCATCAGAAAAATGTCTTCTTTGCCTCATAGTTTTGAGATGGCAATGTGTTATGTTCTGGAAGCATGTCTTTCAACAACTCAAGCAATTCGATAAAGTTTTTATCGCTCCACCCATTTCTCGTCTTCACATTGAACAATCTTAACACCACTGAAAGCCATGTGAAATTAGTGCACCCCGGTTACAAAGCCACTTCCGCATCACTGCACAAAGTATCATACACATGTGCGCGCCGAAAAGACTCTTGCCCAACATCATGGGTCATGTCCTTTAGTCCATCGTCCATTTCCACGTCATCAACTTCCTCTCTATCCGACACCCTCGTCCTGTCTAACGATTCACCATGACATATCCATGTTGTATAACTCTTGCAAATCCCCTCACAAATAAGATGATCACGTATCTCCTCAGCTTCTAGTCGTCTCTCATTCAAACAGTTAACACAAGGACAATAAAACCTTCCGTTACCACTATCAGGAGCATTTGTTTTTGAAAACTATAGAAAATCTTCCACTCCATTCTCATACTCTTCACTTGTCCGTCTAGCATTCATCCAACTGTGATCCATGACTAAACCAATAACTTCGTACTTAGTCCAACATATTCATCAACCACTTCTTATGACACGGTATGGCCCTATCCCATTAGAGAAGAAACTTTTTCAACATTCAGTTAACAGTTAGTCCTTGACTCTCATGCTCATACTCGACGAAATTTCGGCAGCATTTCCCTTCGGTCTCCGACGTACACGACTTGAATGCGATGACATCCACCACGATAAAGTATGCACCCGGAGAACGAAATGAAATGTATCAATCCGAACTTTCATCAAGTATATAACATTAGAATCAATGAATAACTATTTTAACTGAATGAAGAAAAAGTTTTTTCTCAAACTGTCCAACTTTGGACAATTCAAGATCCAATACAATGAGCGGTACATTAAGCACGTACACATGTGCTCATTAGTATTGCATCTCAAATGGGAAACTAAGGCTTTACTAATTAATTAACATTAAGAAAATTAATAAAACACTCCAATCCCTAAATCAAAGTAAACAAAAATCAAAATAAACAATAGTTAATATACCAGCTGCTTTTTTAAGTCACAAACTGATAACAAAATAACTGTCTAAAGGCATTGACAATTAATAGTCATCTTTGAAGAGTTGAAGGATAAGTAAAGAGTTCCATAATTTGAACATCGAAAATTCAACCACCAGTTAGACTCAAATAATCAAAGTCAGATTCAAACAAAGAGACTAATAACACCCCTGATAATCAAAAACCGCAAAGCAATTAATAGGTAATAATTACCACACCCTCAAAAGAGGGCAAAAATATTCATGAAAAAGTTTTACATAACATGAAGAAAACTCATCACTGTAGTTTTGAACACATTTTTAAGCACACACCAAACTTACAACAAATCCCACATAGCATTGGATAAAAAAAATAACTCGCCATTTATGATTCTTCAATCCCAATCAACAAAAAATCAACAACTTCCCATTCATTTACTTTTATCCAAAACCAAAAAATGGAAAAACCATTACCGACCAAAGTTAAGGTTCAATGTAAATATTGTACCTTGCAAGGAGTGAGGGCAAGATAGGTAACAGTTGAAGGGAAAGCTTGAACCACAAATGTGACCACTAACCAGTACCACAGCAAGCCCTTTGCACATCTCTGAAATGAGAAAATTTAGTCAAAAAATCGAAATGGGTTGAAGAAGCTTCCATTGTACTTTCCCAATGCTCAGATTCCTTAGAAACATGGTATAAGCTAGAGGTGCATTACCTAAGATGACTAAGCGGCGGAGCAAGCAGAGCAAACGGCGGAGCAAGCAGAGCAAACGGCGGAGCAAGCATCGGACAGTGGGCTTCGAGGCTACAGGAAGCGGCGGAGCAAGCGAAGGCTACAGGGTCATGACACGAAGCGGCAGAGCAAGCGGAGGGGCTTCGAGGCTGAGGTGACAGCGGAGGACGCTGCCGAGCGAGCAAGAATGGAGGGAGAAGCAGAAGCAGAAGGAGCGGAGACCCGCGAGCAGCAGGGAGAGACAAAGATGGGAGGCGGCAGCGAAGCAGTAGGGACGGCGAGCACATAGCAGTGAGAGAGATGGGGAAGAAGTGACGAGCACATGGAAAATGAGGGAGGGAATGAAAAACAAAGGAATGGAAGAGGGCGCGGAACATATGGAGGGAATGAAAATAGAAACAAAAAGTAGGGTTTTGTCAAATATTACACATCGGTTGTACCAAAACTGATGTGGTTAGTCATATTTCACATCGGTTCCATATTAACCGATGTAGAAACATACGATTTAATTTAAATTTTCATTTTTTTTTTAATTTATTACATCGGCTATATAAAAACCGATGTGGTTAATTTATATTAGACATCGGTTCAATAGGAACCGATGTGGAAAGATAAAAATTTTAAATTCAATTTTTTTTTATTTTATACATCGGCTATAATACAACCGATGTCGTTAATCTATATATTAGACATCGGTTCTAAAAGAACCGATGTGAAAAGATAAAAATTTTAAATTTTAATTTTTTTTGTTTTAATTTTAAACATCGGTTAAAATATAACCGATGTGGAAAATATTCACACATCGGTTATTTTTGAAACCGATGTGGAATCCTTTGCTTTTATTTTCGAAAATGTCACCGTCTCGTTTTACACATCGGTTTTTGTGAAACCGATGTGGAATCTCCGATGTTAAATGCATATTTTGCAGTTGTGTTAGTAGTATAAAACTATAGGAGAAAACCTCACATCAAAATTTAAAAATGGTTTGAAAGCTGTCTCATTTTGCTCCCTTTATGCTTTATTTAAGTTGAAATTTGGAACCTAAGGGCCAAACTTTGGTTCTACTACTTAAATGAAATTCTCCTATGGTATGCAAGTTTCTTTTTACCTATAAACACTGTTGGAAAAGAGTTTTGAGCAGTTTTACATCAAAATCACAATTTGATCATGTAAGTTACAAACTTAGTCCTAAAACTCATAGTTTTGATCCTATGGGTCTAAATTGAGCTATAGTTGTCGAAATGTCCTGATTTTTGGTACACACCTAGAATTTGACATTTCAAAATTGTAGAAACAAACACCATGTCAATTTAATTTTACAACTGAAAGTCATGCATGTTTAAAGTTAGACTTAAAATGGTCATTTGAATGGTTTATGCCTAATTTTAGGTATTATTTTGCTTTTTTGTGGCAATTTCAAGTTACAATTTCATTGTTTTATAATTTTTAATGTATGTTCTTTTGTGAGAATATGTATTCATCACATAGCATTAGAGAAGGTCATAGGGAATATGGTTTAGTTCGTGGCTTTGTTAAGTAAAAGCACAATAATGGGTTTATTTTGATTTTTCTTTTGTCAAGTACAAAGTGTAATAAAGCACACAAACAATTTTATATATATGATTTTAAATTTCCCATGAATATGACTATTTGTTTTTGTTGATTGTGCAGTATGTGATTCTATATTGAAGTAGGGTGTGATCCAGTTAACATACTCTACTATTGGGACATGTCTGCACCTTCCCATTGGACTGGAAATTTTTCAGAATGAAATTTCCTCCTCTCATTTGTCAAGCTTATTTATAATTCTGATGCATAATATCATGTCATTGTAAATAATGACATTGTATTAACATTTGTCAAATTTTATTATCTCAGTTAACTACATATGGCTAATTATATATAATATGAATTCAAGATATTATTTTTAATTCTTTTGGACACTTATTTTAAGATATATTTAGAATCATTTCAGTTGAAATGTAAAATAACCATTACAATTAAAAGTTGGATTAGATATTATAACAATCCATTTTGAATTAATTTTAAGGGTTTGTACATTTAGGAGTTTTTTTTTTTTTTGTGCAAGAGGAAAACCAAACCAAAAAACAAACTAATAGTATAACTATATGTGCATTGTCATTGTAAAAGAGTTAAAATTGATATCAAATTAAATTTTGAAAAATTCATATTATTATTATTTATTTATTTATTTATCTCACTTATTACAATAAAAGCATAGATGTCAAAATTTTAGTGACTGTTAGTGTAAAATTTGCAATAACAATTAAAACTACTTTAATCCATATTTAAAAAAATGTAACATTATTTTTAACATTAATAAAATATCTATTAAATTAGTATCCACAATTAATATAAAAAAATTTATACTGACATTCACTAATGTTTTGTTAGGTATGCTTTTGACTGTATTAAAAAATTAAAAAAATTTCTTTCTTAAACATTAAGCATATGTATGTATATATATATATAAAGAAAACTTTCTTATGCTTTCTTCTTGAAACTTTACGTAATACATACATACATACATACATACATAGATATATATATATATATATATATATATATATATATATATATATATATATATATATATATATATTCTGCAAATCTCGTAGTGTATCAAATGGGTTAACATAATGGCGTGATGTCTCATGCTTATCATGCGGCACGATTTGTAAAGGTGGAGGTGTCTAATGCTTATCATGCGGCACAAATTGAAAGTGGAGGTGTCAGGATTTTAGAAAAATGGCCGTGTACCACTTATCATATTAAGAGAAAAATTGTTTAGTTAATTATTTAGTGATAGGTACACAAATGAGTGATAAAATATTAAGCCTAAAATATACATGTTTTTACTTTCTGGAATCTAAAAATAAGGATTGATAGATATACGTTTTCGAAATTCAAATTAGAGTAAAGATTAATAGTTGGACCGATCAACTAAGAAAATACTCGGTCCAAAATTTAATCTCCGATTAAGGTCATACCAGTTTATTTTCAACTCTAAAATTAAATTGAATGAAAATATAAAAATTCTTTGCTCTTAAACATATTATTTAAAATATTTTTCTGTACTGGTAGTAATAGTGACAATAATGTAACTTATTGTCTAGTAAGTGTGCATCCACTGAAATAAGTCAGTGCTAACGCACCCAATAAAATAATTTGAAGAGAGTAATTTAATTATTCAAACTAAACCACATAACAAAATTAACAAACATCCAAATAAAATAATTAATCATATGTGTAATTATATTTTAACCGGTTAAATAGCGTAACTAAAAACGGGCTGTTACATTACTACCCCTCTTAAAAGAAATTCCGTCCTCGGAATTTACGTACCTCCGAAAAGATGTGGATATTGCTGCTGTATATCCGCCTCACGCTCCCATGTAGTATCTCCAGTAATCTCATCCCAAATGACCTTAACCAAAGGAATCTGTCTACCACGGAGTTCTTTAATCCTTCTATCTGCGATCTTAATTGGTAAAGCCTCATATTCTAGATTCTCTCGGAGTTGTATAGATTCAGGCTCAAGTACATGAGAAGAATTAGGGTAATATTTTCTCAATTGGGAAACATGGAAGACATCGTGAAGGTTGGAAAGATAAGGCGGTAAGGCTATCTGGTAAGCTACTAGACCAATTCGTCGAAGAATCTGAAATGGTCCAATGAATCGGGGAGTGAGTTTTCTAGACTTTATAGCTCTGCCAATTCCGGTCTTCGGAGTGACTCTCAAGAACACGTGATCACCTTCTTGGAACTCTAAGGGTCTCCTCCTCTTATTACTGTAGCTTCTCTGCCGATCCTGGGCTTCCTTCATTTTCTCTCTTATTTTCCTAACTTGTTCTGTTGTTTGTTGCACCACATCAGGACCCAACACTTGGCTCTCGCCAGTCTCATACCAACATAATGGAGTCCTACACTTTCTCCCATACATAGCCTCGTACGGTGCCATCCCGATGCTACTGTGGAAACTGTTATTGTATGTGAACTCAATCAATGGTAGGAATTCATCCCAACTGCTAACATGTTCCAACACACAAGCTCTTAAAAGATCCTCCAATGATTGGATTGTTCTCTCTGACTGTCCATCCGTCTGAGGATGATAAGCAGAACTCATCCTCAACTTTGTTCCCAAAGCATCGTGTAACTGTCTCCAAAATCTAGATGTAAATCTAGGATCTCGGTCGGAAACAATACTCGACGGCACACCGTGCAACCTCACTACTTCCTTGATATAGATCTGAGTCAATCTTTCAAGACTATAACTTTCACCTATAGGTAAAAAGTGAGCACACTTCGTCAACCTATCAATGATAACCCAAATCACATCAAACCTCTTCGGAGGTCGTGGTAATCCAACCACAAAGTTCATCGCTATACTATCCCATTTCCACTCTGGGATATCCAAGGACTGCAACAACCCAGCGGGCTTTTTGATGCTCTATCTTAGCTTTCTAACATACCAAACATGACAGAACACATTCCACCACTTCTTTCTTCATCCTTGGCCACCAAAACATCTTCTTCAAGTCTTGGTACATCTTGGTGGCTCCTAGGTGGGAACTCAGCTTACTTTTATGTGCCTCTTCTAAGATCATATTTCTAATCTCTAAGTTCTCTGGCACACATATACGATCCTTAAACCTTAACACTCCATCTGATCCTCTCCTAAACTCTAAAACTTTACCCTCATCTATACCTCGATTCACATCCACCAAATATTCATCCTGACCCTGCTTAATCTTAAGGTCTCTCAAAAACTCACTACTGATGGTGATCATACTTAAACATATTCTATCCTCCATCAGATCCATACCTAGGTTCAAATCTCTAAACTGTTCAAGCAATTCCATCTCTTTCACCATCATTGCGGATACATGCAAGGATTTTCGACTTAGTGCATCCGCCACAACATTAGCCTTTCCTGGATGGTATTGAAGATCAAACTCATAGTCCTTAATGAATTCCATCCATCTACGTTGTCTCATGTTCAGCTCCTTCTGATCAAACAAATACTTTAAACTCTTGTGATCACTAAACACATTAAACGTAACTCCATAGAGATAGTGTCGCCATATCTTTAATGCGAACACTATGGCTGCTAACTCCAAATCATGGGTTAGGTAATTCCTTTCATGAACTCTCAATTGTCGGGAAGCATAAGCCACAACTCTTCCCTCTTGCATCAAAACACAACCCAATCCTTGATACGACGCGTCACAATATACGTCAAACTGTCCTAATGGATCTGGCAACGTAAGCACAGGAGATGTAGTCAACTTCTCCTTTAGCTTCTGAAAACTCTCTTCACACTTCTCTGTCCAAACAAACGCCGTACCTTTTCTCGTTAATTGCGTCATAGGCAATGCAATCTTCGAGAAACCCTCAATGAACCTCCTGTAATACTCAGCTAATCCTAGGAAACTCCTCACCTCACTCACTGACTTAGGACTCTCCCATTTAATCACGGCCTCTACCTTAACTGGATCAACAGCTATCCCTTTCTTGTTGATTACATGTCCTACTTTAATAATAACAGGTCCCCACTCACAAATTAAATCCTTAGATATGAACTTAATACGTACTAGCACTTACCTACATATCCTTCCCTTAGAATCACCTTCATCATTATTAACAATCTTCTTCAAATATCATATCCTAGTAATGTACCTAAATACTAGCATACTATTTCCATATCTACCGTGCTTCTTTATATCAAAATCTCAACTTAACATCCTCTCTTAGTTTGAACTACTACTAATTGTCATGTGTCCACACAACATTTCCAAATAACTTCGATTTAACTATATATATCATTTCTATATACTCAAACTTCTTCATTATATTTCCAAATCATTTCAAATCCCCCTAAATTTACCTTATAACCTTGTGTCTCAAACCAAGTTCGAGTTAATACTATTTTCATAAATCAAATATCACTTTTAAAGAATAATCCCATCACAAACTAAGGTTTACACTTTATCTTAATAAACTCCAATAACATTAAAATGATTCGAAACTAATTCTATTCTCAACAAAAAGACTTAAATACTAATCATGTACAAGCCACACTCAAATCAACACCTCTTATAAACACCATATGCTTAAACCTCCTTTTCTTTAAACAAATCTATCATCATTAGAAAACATCATTAGAAAATAAGTTCATCTTCACATCCAAGTATTAATTTCATAAACTTGAGTCTAATTCCTTTCTCATCTTTAAACACTAGATTCGGGACCAAGTATCAAACTTATAAGCCTAGATTTCCAATCAAATCCACAACTATAACCATCATCTCAACCATAAAAGGCTACAAGGCTTCAACTAATTCAATCCTATACTAATTAAGACCCAAACTAATTTTGTTGTCTCTTTATCATCTTCAACAACTACCCACATTATCCAAATATCTCTAGTACTTAAAATAAATTCCCGTAATAACAATTTCTTCCTACCACTAATTGTTCACTATACCTTATGAACAAGAATTAATTCTTCCAATAAACTCCTTGTCTAACACTTATTTCAAATCTTACTTTCTAACTTTCAAGGCACAATCAATCATGATACCCTCTTTTATACAACAACTTACCCAAGTAGCTTATCTCAAAAATATCGTGTTTATCATGAGTAAGAATATTAATCATTTCAATTCCCTACTCTACTTAGGAACTTAAAACGACGAAGCTATGAACTTTCTACCCAATTTCTAAGCATAGTCAATATCCGATGTGGACTCAACTAGACACGGCCAATAACAACACCCTAACTTTTAGTAGTCCGATCAGAATCAAACTGCTCTGATACCACTAAATGAGACGCCCTGACGTCCCATTAAAGAAAACCCAAAATATTAAAACCTAATTAGCGTTAAGCGAATATATTAAAACATCGGAAAAATTTAAAACATAACATATATACATAATATATACATCTCAAATCCTGATACAGTACAGTAGAGGGAATCCCATCAGTCGGATCCCAAAATGTACAAAACTGATAATCAAACAGAAAATAAAAACAACATCCTAAAAAGATGAGACGCACTGGCCATAGACTCTATACTCAACTATGAGGATCCACTGCTCGTCCTCCAACGTCAGGCTCATACGAAGTTCCATCAAGTTCCTCCATGGCTGGAATCTCTGTAGGATCTTCTCATCACGATCACCAAAAAGAAACAATATAGAGAAAATAGGGATAAGAAACCATATAACATCAAACGTGGAAATGGTTTAGCAACATTTAATTAAATAACGGCACACTAAACATATGTCTCCAAAGTCTGGGTGTATATATATATATATAAATATATATATATATATATCACAATCATCCTCAATCCACATCTATGATCTTTCCTCTACCCTCCATCATGATGCAATGCAAATGCTGTATGAATAGTCTCCTCAGGTATCGGCCATATCCGGATATCACAACAATATAATCGACACGTCCCAGAGTCCCCGGCGCACACCCTCATCCGCGGATGGAGAGTGCCCACGCAAAGCAATGGCACTATAGACGCACAACCCGGTGCACACCTCTGGACCACAATCCAGGATGCTCATGCAATGCATGAACTATAGCTGCGACTAAAATGAAATCATCTCTGGACGGTCCGCCGTTAGCCTATCCCCGGGAATTTTCCCTCCGAGGCATAGACCCCAATCGACCATGTTTCAGGTCCACACGACCATGTTTCAGGTCCCTCATATCACAGACCATGTTTCAGGTCACCCCCTAGTGCCCTAACCGGTCATCATAATCTCAGAGATAACCTCAAAATAATCTCATCTCATCACTCTCGTTCTCATATCACGATAATTATCTCGTTTAGGCACTGCTATCTCATATAGTATGCAATCCCCAAATACATCCTCATGTCTCATATAACTTAAGATTTACTCAATCCTCTAATCACAATCATTACACTCAGTCTATTATCCTAATAAGAATAATAATCACAATAATAATAATAATAATCATAATAATCATAATAATAACGACAATAATGATGATAATAAAAATGATAATACTAACAATAAAAATAATACTTATAATAATAATAATAATAATAATACTGCTAATAATAATAATAAAAATAATAATAAGTATAAACAAGTATCAATTTCACACCAACCAGTCAAACACGTAATCATCACGTAATAACATATAATATAATTATAGCGTAACGACGACAAACGCACAATTTCTATATCATCATCGGCACCACTGAGTAGTCTCCAATGTGGTATAGACATTGTCCATTACTCGTTCTCATGTAGGGTTTGGGTCGCCCTACACCATTATCTAATTAAATGTACCGCGCCGTTTCCGACATTAAATAGTTTCTTTCCCCTACCTGGAATGTCTTAGGCTAGCTCTGGGACAACGAAACGGACACTCCCTAAAATACCTCAAATCTGCCACGCACCGTTCTACACCCTCCGGGGCTCCAAAAATTCACCTGAACACATCATTGTGAAGCACACGTTACTTGTAACCCAAATCTGAAGACGGAATTGGAAACCGATAAATGAATTGAAAGATAACCTCAGTACCGTCGCCGACGACATTTAGGCATAAAAAGGACATAGGCTTACCTTAGCCTAATCAAGAAAAGAAAGATAGGATAATGAAGTAGACATCGTGAGGATCACAACGGTATAATCAGAATTTTGATAGGATGAACGGATTGATCGGAATCGACTCCAGAATTTTCTCTCTTCTCATGGCTCTCTCTCTTTATTTCTACGTCTCTCTCTCTAGCTCATGTTTTCTTTTTCTTAATATCTCTCTCTGACTTGCTTTCTTTCTTAAACATTAAGCATATGTATGTATATATATATATATATAAAGAAAACTTTCTTATGCTTTCTTCTTGAAACTTTACGTAATATATATATATATATATATATATATATATATATATATATATATATTCTGCAAATCTCGTAGTGTATCAAATGGGTTAACATAATGGCGTGATGTCTCATGCTTATCATGCGGCACGATTTGTAAAGGTGGAGGTGTCTCATGCTTATCATGCGGCACAAATTGAAAGTGGAGGTGTCAGGATTTTAGAAAAATGGCCGTGTACCACTTATCATATTAAGAGAAAAATTGTTTAGTTAATTATTTAGTGATAGGTACACAAATGAGTGATAAAATATTAAGCCTAAAATATACATGTTTTTACTTTCTGGAATCTAAAAATAAGGATTGATAGATACGTTTTCGAAATTCAAATTAGAGTAAAGATTAATAGTTGGACTGATCAACTAAGAAAATACTCGGTCCAAAATTTAATCTCCGATTAAGGTCATACCAGTTTATTTTCAACTCTAAAATTAAATTGAATGAAAATATAAAAATGCTTTGCTCTTAAACATATTATTTAAAATATTTTTCTGTACTGGTAGTAATAGTGACAATAATGTAACTTATTGTCTAGTAAGTGTGCATCCACTGAAATAAGTCAGTGCTAACGCACCCAATAAAATAATTTGAAGAGAGTAATTTATTTATTCAAACTAAACCACATAACAAAATTAACAAACATCCAAATAAAATAATTAATCATATGTGTAATTATATTTTAACCGGTTAAATAGCGTAACTAAAAACGGGCTGTTACAACTGGGCTGGTCATAAATTGATTAAAAAGAATGTTTTCAAATTCAAATTTCATTTGGCCTTCAAAATGAAATAATTTCCCGGCATTAAACAGGCATTTATGCTACACCTCATATTCGAATGTTAAAATTTAAAGTCAATAAATTTTCAGAATCCGAAAAAAAAGAAAATAATAATGCAATATTGAGATGCATACGTCCAACATTGATTATAATTAAATGTCAATATATTGAATTAAATTTCCATACTATATGAGCAAATTCAAGTGAGCAATTCAAATAAAAAAAATAAGACAATAATCAATTTCAATAAATTGATAAATATCAGATTGATATTGTCCATTCAATTCTAAACAGATTTTCATAATATTTGCATACTATTATCTGCATCAATTTAAATCACCTGATATGAGATACCATATTGTCATATTCATTTAAATCAATCATTATTTATATGATTGTAATTGTATTCAATATACATCTGCTCCAAACTATACAATTTGTAGCACTAATGACTTTTTTTCCTCAACTTCTCACGAAGGCAAGATATGATCAGAACAAGGAATGTTTGAACTATTTATATGGTATTGGAATCATTCCATTTTTCGGAGAGGTATGATTCATCTAAATTTTTTAAGATTCAAGTATTCCATTATATATTATAAGCATTCTACACAGTCCTAAATTTCTATGTTATGAGACGCATTCATCTTTTATTCAATCTATTTCTATTCAATCTCTTTCTATTTCTGGGATTTTGGATTTAAATTGATTTTTTTTTCATATTTTTCAGATACTCGTCTTTATTTTGATTCTTTTGTTTCTTAATTCAAGGTTTTTTCATTTGCAATACTTCTTATGTCTTTATTTTCTTTTTATTTTATTTTTGATCACATTGAGATGGTTATTAGTTTATCATTCATATTTTCTCCATCTAATTTTATCACTTTTTTTATTGGAGAATGAACATTGTGATATAACGGTATTTTTTAATTTTGAGTTTTATAGAAAGCTAACATTTTTTTACATTTTTTATATAATTTATTTTCATCTGATTGATCTTTTGTCTTATTGGGTAAAAAAAAATTTCATCTCATTTCCTAAGAAGTTTAAATCTATGTGCTCAAAAGACCAACTTATATAGAGACATTAAGAGTATATGAATACAACAGTTGAAGTGTTGAATAAGTAAATGAGAATAGAATTGAACTGCAAAGCCAGACTTTTGATTTTGGGAGAAGAATGAAGCATATGGTCTCTCAACAACGATCATATCATGATGACAACACCAATTTTTTAACTTGTGGGCTTATATTTTATCTTTCATATCCTCAGCGATGATATTATGATTTTATCTATTCAAATTTATTTATTGTACTGCCTCAATACTATTTTATATAGTAAAAATTTTGAATATTTTGTGAAAAAACTTATATTTTTCTTTTATTATTTTAATTTGATATCAATTTGATCAACATTGATTGTGTTTATCATCTTCTACTCATTTATCGTGAAAAAAAGTGTTAGTAAAAGTTTTATTCCACTAATAATAGACAATATGAAACTCATTTGTTAATTTTGTTATGGGGATTACATTATCAAGTTAATGAATAGATGGCATGAAAGTAACAATATATCATTTGTGCCATATTTTTAACACAAGTCACAAAGATTGGATAATTTCTTTTATAAAAGTAAATTAATTTTTTTAACATTAATATCTATATATAAAATAGTGTTAGTAAAAGTTTTATTCCACTAATAATACACAATATGAAACTCATTTGTTAATTTTGTTATGGGGATTAAATTATCAAGTTAATGAATAGATGCAATGAAAAGTAACAATATATCATTTGTGTCATATTTTTAACACAAGTCACAAAGATTGGACAATTTCTTTTATAAAAGTAAAGTAATTTTTTAACATTAATATCTATATATAAAGTGAATAATATACAATTTATAAATAAAAATATAAAGTATGGAACTCAACTTTGAAAAACATTTAAATACACTTATATTTTTTTACTTTCTTTTTCATATGAGATAACATTTTATGTAATTAGCTGAAATTGTATTGGCTTAATATTTGTAAAAGAAAATAAAATAAAAATTATTTATAGATATCGTAAAAATAATTCAAAATAAGGTTTTGTATATTTTTTTAACTGAAAAATGGAAGATATTTAACAAAAATATAGTTTATTTGAATAATTAAACGTTTCAATACTTAAAAAAAATAAAGAAATACTTCTTTAAGTTTCTTTAAAAAAAACTTAATGTTTCAAACATGAATATTTTGATTAATTTATGGATTATAAAAGGAAAATATATATTACACAAAGATGAATATTTTGAATCATAAATATTCATATGGATTTAATTAGTATGCGCTGATAGTGTAAAGATCGTTTACACTATCAATGTTGGAACCAAAGTGGTTTTGGATTAAATAATCTCTAAGTTTTGATGCTAACAAAAGGATTAAATTTGCTTGGCAGAGTATTAGTTGAGATCTAACATGTACTTTCAGTTATGCAGGAATATTTATATATAAGTAAAAGAAACATGGGATAAGTTCTTATTGAAAAATACATGTCCACCCTTGTAGACGGGCTGCTCAAATATTTTGGTAAAGTTACTTATTTATTTAATTGAGTAGACTGGTTTACTTAAGTAGACGAGGCTCTAAGTTTTTACTAGACGAATACCAAAATAACTTGTTAGATACAGCAAGTCCAAAGACTTGATAATAAACACATCCATCTTGCCACGTAGGCAGACGGAAGTAATTAGTAGAAGTAAATGAACTGAAAATTAAAGTAATCTAGTATACGAGCTCTAACTGTCACGTCACTAGATGGAGATCATTGAGAAAAAACAAGTCCAAAGACTTGATAGACAAGAGGATATGTCACGTCATCAGACGAGCAAAATAAAATATTGAACAGACTTAGTCTCTCATATAACTAAGGAGACGGAGGTTTTTTTTTTTGACGAGCTCCATCTTTGAATGAATTAAATGCAATCTGAATCTCTTGAATTTATTCAAATGATTGATATTTATTTCAATAGAATATTTGTTCTTCACATCTGTTTTATCAGCTTTAATGTTTTACCTTATTGTAAAAGAAACATAGTACCATCAAGAAATGCAAAAAGCAGAATCATACAATGAGATACTGCAAAACAATATGTACGATGACATCTTTATGACTGAAAAAGCTGGATTATACACAAAGGAGGAACAACAAGTTCTCGGGCTGCAATACTCAGAGCAGTAAGCCTCCAATTTCATGCTACCTCGATAACCAAGAGTACTGTTTAGCGTGCCACAATCAAGCTATCAATCACAACGGATATCATGCATTAAATACAAGTGAAGAAGAAGGTCACTATAAATAGAAGACCTGAGATACTGAAGAACAACTCTTGACTGCACAACCTTCCGAGCTCAATTTTTGCCAATCGATAATCACTCATTCTTATATTCTTTCAAAAGCAAGAGTCTGTATTCTTAGTTTGAATATTGTGAAATTATTCATCCAATCTTAAACTGTCATATCCTCACACATAGTGAGTTAAGAAGATCAAACATTAAATCTCTTTGTTCTAGTTAGAGCCTGAAGAGGCTTGGTAAGAAAGAAATACTTGTAGCCTGGAGAGGTGTTGAATACTTGGCTATAATCTATTTTGATAATAGTGGAGAAAATCCTTCAAGTAGAAGGGACTAGACGTAGCTCTTGGTTGGAAGAGAGTGAACCAGGATAAAACATCTTGTGTGATTCTTCTATCTCTTAACTCGTACAGCTTTTTTTACTTCTTACTAACCGAGGGGTTTTGATATTGCTTTTGTTAAAGTCTTTTAAAAAGGATCTTTTTCTTTGTGCTTGCTTCTGTTTCTAATCTCCTTGTGTGCAAAATTTGTTTTCAAGGTTGTTTTCGAAAATATTAACAAACACAATTCAACCCCCCTTCTTGTGTTTGCCTGTGTCAACTTCAGTTGGTATCAGAGCTCAGCCTCGAAAGGTTTGAGCATCTAACAAGTGCTGAGGGAGTACGATCCAACAACCATGGATACAGAAGGACAAGCTATCAACAGACCTCCTCTCTTTGATGGATCATATTATGACTACTGGAAGAAGAGAGTGATGGCCTTCTTGGATGCACAGAATGTAGATATTTGGGAGCTGATTGAAGCCGGCCACACTGAACCAAGAGATGAAGTTGGAGCTACTGTTCCTAGAGCCCAATGGACTCAAGAGCAGAAAAACCAACATCGACTAAATTTGAAGGCTAAGCACTATCTCATGTGTGCTATAACCAGATCTGAACATGACAAAGTTCACAGCTGCAATACTGCGAAAGAAATCTGGGATACTCTTGCCCTAGCTCATGAGGTTTCCTCAAAAGGTAAGGAATCAAATATCAACATGCTGGTTCATCAGTATGAGTTATTCAAGATGGGTGAACATGAAACAATAGACCAAATGTTTGGAAGATTCCAAACCATCACCAACAGTCTCAGATCTCTTGGAAAAGTTTATGAAAATAGAGATCATGTCAGAAAAATCCTGAGAAGTCTATCCAAGCAATGGAGACCCAAAGTAACTGCTATTCAGGAAGCCAAAAACCCGAATACACTCTCTCTGGAAGAGCTTCTTGGATCTCTCAAGGTTCATGAACTTGAACTTAATGAAGAAGAAAATTCCAGAAAAGGAAAATCTATTGCCCTAAAGGCAAAGAAAACAAGTTCATCAAAAGTTCTCAAAGCTGCTGAGTCATCATATGAGTCTGAATATTCTAATAATGATGAAGGATCATATGAGGATGGATTGTCCTTTATCTCCAGGAAGATTCAACATATGTGGAGAAAGAAAGGTGGCTTCAGAAGGAAACAACTCAACAAAAATTTTTCCAAGGAGAAGTCAGACTCCAAGGAAAAAGGTCCACCCTTGTGCTTTGAATGCAAGAAACCTGGTCATTTCAAAGCTGACTGCCCTGAGCTAAAGGATAAAAAGAAATTCTTCAAAAAGAAGAAAGGCTTAATGGCTACATGGGAGGATCTTGATCTGTCTTCTTCAGATGAAGAAAATGAAGCAGAGGAAGCGGCAAATATCAATCTCATGGCAGACACTGCTTCAGAAAGTGAATACACTGATGCTGAGGTAATGGACTCTAACCCGTCCACTCTTCAAAATGCTTTTGATGAACTGTTGCATGAGTCATCTATACGATCATGAGAATATAAGAGTCTCAAAAAGAATTTGTCTAAACTGACTAGAGAATTTGATAGGGTCTGCACTGAGAAACAAAACCTCAAAAATGAAAACGACATACTAAATTTAGTGAATGACAGTCTAGTTGACAAAATAGTGTATAAACATGATGTTTCTTGTGAAGTTGTAAAACTGAAACAAGATGTAACATATCGAACTGATTCTCTGTCAAAGCTTGTAGGTGGCTCAGATAAGCTTAGTTTCATTTTAAGGTACTCTAAGTCACCTTATTATAAATCTGGTCTTGGTTATGAAAAAGAGAAGCAAGACGCATCTCAAAAAAAGTCAAAACCACTTAAACAACATAGAGCATCAAAAGTTCCAAATAAATATACCAAAGCTAAGTCTAGCTCATCCAACACCTTTTGCAAAGTGTGTGGAAAAAGTAGGCATATTACATCTAGATGCATACACAATAAACATGCTAAGCATACTCGTCCAGTGACAACTAACAAGAAAGGACCCAAGTCAGTTTGGGTACCTAAAGATAAGATAATACCTGTTGCAGATCTTCTTAACAACAGGAAGAAAACAGATGTCTTGGTACTTGGACAGTGGCTGCTCATGACACATGATGGGAGAAAGGTCTATGTTCCAAAACCTTTAGCCCAAAGATGGTGGTTGGGTCACATTTGGAGGAAATTAGAAAGGGAAAATCATTGGTATATGTAAAATTGGTAAACATCCTTTTCCCTCTATTGATAACGTTCTTTTGGTAAATGGCTTGAAGCACAATCTATCGAGCATAAGTCAATTATGTGATAGTGGATATGCAGTGTCTTTTGATAAGAACATGTGTACTGTCACAAAAGATGATGGATCACTTTTATTCATTGCAAAAAGGTAAAATAATCTCTATAAGATTGACTTGGAGGACCTCTCAAATTAAAGTGTCTCATGTCTAGTGTCCATTGAAGATGAGCGATGGATTTGGCACAAAAAGCTAGGTCATGCAAGCTTGAAATTAATTTCAAAGTTAAACAAACATAACCTCGTGAGAGGACTACCAAACCTTAAGTTCAAATTTGATGCTCTCTATGATGCATGTCAAAAGGGAAAACAAGTCAAAGGTTATTTTGAATCTAAGAATGTTGTTAGTACCAATAGACCACTAGAGTTGCTACATCTTGATCTTTTTGGTCCAATAAGGACTGCCTCTGTCAGTGGTAAGAAATATGGTCTTGTCATAATAGACGATTACACTAGATGGACATGGGTTATGTTCCTAACTCACAAGGATGAGTCTTTTAGGGTCTTTTATGTATTCTGCAAACGTGTACAGAATGAAAAAGGCATGTGTATCACTTCAATCAGAAGTGACCATGGGGGAGAGTTTGAAAATGAGCTATTTCATAAGTTCTATGAAGAAAGCGGTATCCTTCACAACTTCTCAATACCTAGAACACCACAACAAAATGGTGTGGTAGAGAGAAAGAACAGATCTCTTCAAGAGATGGCTAGAACTATGCTCAATGACAACTCTGTCCCTAGACACTTCTGGGCTGAAGCTGTTAATGCTGCCTGCTACATTCAGAACATAATATACATTAGACCTATCCTGAATAAGACTCCTTATGAACTGTGGAAAGGACGAAAACCCAACATATCTTATTTTCACCCTTTTGGTTGTAAATGCTATATACTAAATACTAAAAATCAACTTGGTAAGTTTGATGCTAAAACAGATAATGGAATACTATTAGGGTATTCTGAAACATCTAAAGGCTTTAGAGTTTATAATTCTAGGACTCTGATAGTAGAGGAAAGTATTCATGTCAGGTTTGATGACAAACAGCCTGATAAGAAATTATCAGAGCTAGATGAAGCTTTTGCAGATCTTGATCTAAGCATTCCAGGAGACTCACCTGAGATAAAAGTCGATGATCAAGCAGATGACCCCACTCAACGACCAGAAACTTCCACTGCTCATCATGGTACAATTAAAAAATCTTGCTACTTCAAGAATTATCAACCAGAAGATCAGATCATTGAAACCCCAAAGACAAGCTAAGAACCAGATCAACCTTCAGAGAACAAGACAATTATGCACTAGTCTTTGAGTTGGAACCAAAGACAGTAGACGAGGCTCTGCTAGATGATGGTTGGATTCTAGCCATGTAAGAAGAACTCAATCAGTTTGAAAGAAGTGATGTTTGGACTCTGGTTCCCCTTCTCGAAGACAAATCAGTGATTGGAACAAAGTAGGTTTACAGAAACAAACTTGATGAAATTGGTAAGGTAATAAGAAATAAAGCAAGACTTGTTGCTCAAGGTTTCTCTCAAGAAGAAGGTATAGATTATATTGAAACTTTGCACCTGTTGCTAGATTAGAAGCTATTAGAATTCTACTTTCATTCGCTGCACATCATAGTATTATGCTTTTCAGATGGATGTTAAAAGTGTTTTTCTAAATGGCTTTTTGAGTGTGAAACCCATCCTGAACATGTATATAAGCTTAAGAAAGCTTTGTACGGTCTTAAGCAAGCTCCTAGAGCTTGGTATGACATACTAAGTTCTTTTCTTATGGAAAATGGATTCAATAGAGGAAAAGTTGACACAACCTTATTTAGAAAATCCATTAAGTCTAATTTCATAGTTGTACAGATATATGTTGATGATATTATTTTTGGTGGTACTAATGAGTCTCTATGCAGAGAATTCTCTAAGTTAATGCAAAAAGAGTTTGAAATGAGCATGATGGGAGCACTCAAATTCTTCCTTGGACTTCAAGTAAAACAAACCATGGACGAGGTGCTCATCCACCAAACCAAGTATACAAAAGAGCTTCTAAAGAAATTTAAGATGGATGATTGTAAACCAATGAACACTCCTATGCACCCCACTTCCATACTAAACAAAGATGATAAAGATAAAAAGGTCGACCAAAAGATATACAGAGGTATGATAGGATCTCTCTTATATCTTACTGCGTCTAGGTCTGATATTATGTTCAGTGTATGTTTATGTGCTCGATTTCAATCTGATCCTAGAGAATCTCAGTTATCAGCAGTTAATAGAATTTTTAGATATTTAAAAGGCAATACTAATCTTGGTTTGTGCTTTAAGAAAAATGAAGATTACAGATTAGTTGGCTTCTATGATGTTGACTATGCTAGAGATAGAATTGAAAGAAAAAGCACTAGTGGAGGATGTCACTTTATTGGAGTTAATCTTGTCTCATGGTCAAGCAAAAGACAAAGTACCATTGCCTTATCAACTGCTGAAGCTGAGTATATATCAGCTACAAGCTGCTGCTCACAACTTCTCTGGATCAAACATCAATTGGAGGACTACAATGTGTTTGTAAGTAGTATTCCGCTTATGTGTGATAATACTGCTGCAATAAATCTATTTAAGAATCCAATTTTGCATTCTAGAGCTAAGCATATAGAGATTAAACATCATTTTATTAGGGATTATGTGCAAAAAGGTGTATTTGATATACAATTTATTGATACTGACTTCAACGGACATATATCTTTACTAAACCTCTTGCAGAGGACATATTTATCTTTATTAGGAAGCACCTTAATATGATATGTGTGGATTAATTTAGGCGTCCAGCCTTAAAAAATTTTGTTTTGGTAATCTTGCGTCTACTACCTATGCACGTCTAATACCTATTAAAAGTTGTGCGTCTATTGTGTTGCACGTCCATATGATGCATCCACTGTTACTGGTTACCGCGTCCATTGTATAGTTTCAGACGAGTCCACATCTGCCTATGTTTAAGCATATTTTTTTAGTGTGTCAATAAATGCATTTATTTTGTCTCAATGACAAATTTATCCTTTATTCTCTTTGCTGAGTCAGTACTTCCATCAATCCCATCAAGACCTTTTTATAGTTCCAAGTTACCATCGCCGTTTTATCATAATGACATGTTATGTCAAAAGTTTTTTTTAACCTTTGAGATTCAAAAATCCTTTAAAAGTAATCTTTTCCCTCTGAGAAAAACTTTACACTTCCCTAACCTCTCGAACTATCTCTCTCTCTGCTTTCAAACCCTAAGCTCTCTGATCACCTAAAATGGCTTCTTCTTCAACCTTTAACGTGGACAAGCTCAACTTGGCAATTGAGCATCATTTCAACCTTAGAGTGCTGCAGCCGGGTGGGGAGGACTCTTCACAGAGAAAGTCTCTGTCTTTCTCGACCTGATTAGGGATTTATGGAGAAATGTTCAAGTGACTGATACTGACTTCTTCTCTACGGTGCTAAGAAAGAGGATTGTAGTCTCGGAAAAGACTATTGCTGATGCCATTTTCTGTGCTCAGGAAGGTTTGGTTTTTACTGAGTCATGGGAAGAGGATTTAGGTGGCTCTGAGACCATTGAAGTCTGTCTCATGAAAGAAGATACAGTCAAAACTCACACTTGGAAAGCTGTTGAAATGAAGGACACCGTTCGCATCCTTCATCAGCTTCTTAATAAGGTGGTTCTTCATAAGGTTGGATCCAAAGACAACCTCTCCTCTCTGCACAAATTCTGCCTCTGCCATCTTCTCACCGAAACGAAGATCAATCTTCCAAGAATTCTGTACGGAAGATTTAGAGATGCTATGATGAACAAGAAAAGACTCACAACATTTCCTTATTGCCATCTTCTTTCCAAGATTTTCAAGGCTCAAGGAATTCATGAAATTCTTGCTGCAAGGACTCCTGAGGATCAAGCTAGGATCTTAACTGAAAAACCAATGTCGACTGCAGACTTTGGTAAAATGAATATAGCTAACATGAACCTCAGTACCTATGTTGTTGCTGCAATGGCCAAAACTGAGGAGTTGATGAAAACGAAAGAAGAAATGGTGGAACAGAACAATGCCGAAGTCCTAGGAGTAAAAAGAGTAACTAGGCAAAAGACCACTGCAACAAGGAAGCCTGCCCCCAAGAGACCAGCTGGTGGCATTATTATCAGGGAACCTTCTGGTGCCCCTGCTACAAAGAAGCAAACAAGAGTTGTCTTCTCACACAATGAAGATGAGGAAGCTTATGAGGACAGCGTTCCTATCAATACAATCCTGAAGAAGCAGAAGACTTCTGTTGCTGCTGCTGAGGCCGTTGTTCCTGTTACAATAAAACCTGGAAGGCAACCAGCATGAAAATCCAAAACAACTAAGACTTCTAAGGTAACTATCTCTGCTAGTGATGTTGTTCAAATAGAAGTAGATGCCTTAGTGTCTAGTTTAGAAACTAGAATTGATGATGTGCCTGTTGGTAATAACATTGATGTCTCCACTCCAGATGATGTGTACATTCCCACACCCCTTTCACCCCAACCAACACAAATAGCCACTCCACAATTTCAACCTATTATTCCTGCCGATGATCCCTAGTTCAATCAACCAGATGATGGCATTTCCCCTGGTGCTCCTTTTCCCAAACCCTTGAGAACCTTATTTCCCTTCACCCCAACTTCTGTTCTTTATGATGGAAAATCTGAGGATTGGGCCAAGGTAAAAAGAGAATGGAAAGTTATGTTTCACTCTCACCAACCTGAATCCAAACACATTCCCAACAGATGGTATCCTCTACCTGAGTATGAGGGAGAAGTCAGCCCACCTGTTAAACCCCTTTACCTACCTCATCCTGACTGTAAATTAATAAAAAATGTGTCTTCTCAAATGCACAACAACATAGGACCGTCAGTCACTCACCTACCCCTAAACAAATTCCCCCCCAAAAAATTTACCCTAACCTTGTCAAAACTCCTCCTTTCATACCCCTCACTAACGGAGTTGAGAGGCATATCATACTTGTTTGGGAGACTGACCCCAATAAAAAAAATCTTCCTACCATCCCTGAGCGAAGAGCAAAATCCTCAATGTATGTTGTAACACCCTCCCTTGGGCATTACTTTCTAAACTCGTTTCAATAAAAAATTAAAAGATAATTTGCTGGTGCTTTCGAAAAATAACTTTTATAAGTACATAAGTTTCTGAAATTGGGTATAAAATTTTTTCTTTGTCATGACTCCGCACTTAAGCCATAATCAACACACAACCTTACTATCATAGCTTGGCAAGCCTATTAATTTAAAGGATATACTTAAATACAAGATATTAGTTTTACAAAAATTTCGACAGAGTCTCCTCTGTAATTCGGACATCCCAGAAAATAATACCTGTTAAAATGATTACATTTTTACTCCAGAATTCTAGTTACACTAAATTCAACCAGACATCAATACATAAAAATAATAGTTATAGCCATACGCTTTACAAAACCAAAAGAAATAGCTTAGATTTTCATTCAAAAGATAGGCTCTCCGAGCCTCAAACGTTCCATTATAAAATAAAGGCTCTCTGAGCCAAACTCATACATACTATCAAAATAATCTAAGTTTTAACCCTAAGCTGGTCGTTCTAAGAGTTATTCCGCTAGTAATACCTCATCAATCCACTAGATCTAAGTCTCGGAATGACTTAGACAGACTCCTCTGCACCATCTGTGATAGAGTACCCAAGGTACAATATCGAACTTAGAATAATCCTAAAATGTGTGTGTAAAGGTGAGATGCCAATATATGGTTTTAACCCAATAACTAAATGCCCGACACCACATAACACATATACATTTATCACACGAACATTTATAAGTTAATAGTTTATCAGTGGGTTTAACACCCCAAACATCATCCATAAAATTATGCATGACACTTCTATTCATCATCTAATTTTCGTCCTAATCTCATGAGATATCACCAACCTCGTGTTGAGTTGATCAGACTCCAAAGCCACACTGGCTAACTTGGCCAACTGCCAACAGGTCCTCGACCTCTTCCCATCTTGAAAACAACAAAGGCATACACAGCCAGGCACTAACACGGCCAAACATTGCTAATGCCCACAATCAGTGGCTCCGCCATTAGCAAGTAAGATGGGGATCTCAAGGTCCTCCAAGGCACCAATGAGATAATGCACGTCGTAATTACCTTTCGCCGATGGTAATTGATGCATTTGTGTCACAAACCACAAGTCGCAGGCACGTCTGCCAAATGCATGCAAAACACTTTTGTTTTGTTCTTTTCTTTGTGTTCACTCTTTCTTTGCCGAAGCTCAAAATGGCTTACGACTCACATAGTTTTAAAATACTTTTTAAAACTTTCATCACATCACAGGACCTCACTGTCCATAAATCATTTATCAAAACATAGGACCTCACTGTCCATAAATCATTTATCAAATCATAGGACCTTACTGTCCATAAAACATTTATCAAAACATCGGACCTCACAGTCCAAGTGCTCAATCACGACACCTCTCGACCGGTGCACCAATCGTAGGTTCGTGGCACTAGAAACATCTTCAATGTTTTAACACAGTATACCTCATGTATACAATTCATCACAGTATACCTCATGTATACAATCTCAAAGTCCAAATGACTGAGTCCATCACAACACAGAACCTTAGTACCCCGACATCTCGGTTACTAAGTTCCACACCACTATTAACACGAAATCAGTTTTGCTTTCATAAATTCTTTTTCCAAAAATTGGAAATTCATCAATAAAATCCTTAAATAATAAAACTGGGTTTTCACAAATATGAGTCACGTGAGGTTTTCACTTCCTTAAAATATGTATTGCCGTTTCAAAATACTTTCCTTCTATACTTTTCCAAATCAATCATCAATTATCACTTTTAAAGCTTCTCAAATCAATACTTAACTTCTTCCAGTGAAAACATTTTCTAAAATCATCTTAACTTCTTTTTAACAATTAATTTCTTAAAATAACTTTGTATCGTATTACAAACTTTATTACATAAAAATTAGCAGTACTTAACCATTTTCACAATTTCGCTCTCAGTGTGACTCGAGTTACTATTACACTAATAAATTATCATCATCAAAACTCCTTATTTTTCCAAAAATAATACTTTTCACCACTATTATATTCCAATGTTTCCGATAAAACATTGAATATAATTTACACAGCTTATTAAAGCTTTTATCTAATTAGTCGGTTGTGCACTGACCACAGTCAGGCTTCTCAAACAACACTCACAAGCAACATTTAACAACAAACCACTAAACAGATAATGTACCATAACAATATCATATTCAAGTAAATAATTTAAAACAGATCAAACCCGGATACTCAGATATATAACACAACATAAACCACATAATCAGATAACCACAACCACATTAATTACACAGAATACACAACAAGTAAATGGTCACAAACAAATGGTTATTGAGAAAAATCCATCAGGCAAGCTCCCCTTACCTCTTGAAGACTCGTACTACATAATCTCCCGAACTCGATTCGATTCCTCTTCGTCAGTGTAAATCAGCTAACTCCGTAGTTTCCTTCAAACGAATTGCAACCAAAATAAACAAATCAAACAACAACACACTTAAATCAATGGGGGTTAGGGTTCGGCTTTACCCCACTTTCTAGGTTAGGAAACTTAAAATTTGATTAACTTAGGGATTAATGATCCATAAGTTACTTAAGCATGATTAATCACTTTATCCATGATTATGAACCAAGAACATGAACTAAAACTCATCTAGTTCCAAGAACTAGGGTTTCGGCCAAGAACTGAGTTTGGAGTTAGAAATCTCTAAAATTTCTAAACTCTTGGATTTAAACAACATACAAAACCTAGAGTTAGATTCAAGTGTTTCAAACAACTCTTGAATCATAAAACCAACAAGTGCTCATACCTAGGGTTTCGGTTTTTGAAGAATCAAATAGGCTAAAGTTAGATTTTTGATCTTCTATATACTTGAATACAAAAACTATCAAGATATAATCATGAATCAAGACATGAAATGGAAACAAAACCTAAGAACACAACTTAACCTAGATTCGGCCCAGTCCAGAATTTAAGGAAAGAAATTTCACATGCTCTTATGCTTCTAGATGATGAAAATAGAGATGATTATAAGATCATAGCAATTGGTTTCATGTCAAAAGGATTTTTCTAGAATTAGTTATGAATTTTTTAATCTAGCTTCAAGAACTTTGAACAAATGAAGAACATGTTGATCAAAGGCATAAACTCAAGAATCTTATGAAGAGAAAAGCTTAGAATAGCAAGGTTAAGAGAGACTACCTCTTGATGATCAAAGAAAATGATGATTTGGATGATGTTCTTCAAGAATGTCTCATGGTGTTCTTGAGAACTTAAGGAAGAAGATGAACCAAGTTAGGGTTTCAGAACAGTTTCGGTATTTTGGGTATATATCTCAACATACTTATCCGTTTTGGATGATCTTTATGTCGTTGGAAAGAAGAGAGAAAGATGAACAACTTTAATGTTGAAAGTTTTTCGAGATTCAAAATGGAAACTGATCAGAATGGCTCTGCAAAATCGGACGAGTTATGAACTCTTTAGAGCAAGAATCAAGACTTTGGAAAAAAAATGACTTAAGGAAGGAAATATCCTATTTAAATGAAGAAGCAACCAGCTTATTGAAGAAGGAACTAATGCTTAATGAAGAAGGAGTCAAAACTTGGAGAAGAAGGAAGCAAAACTTGTTTAAGAAGAATTCAAAACTTCTTAAAGAAGTAGTCAAAACTTAATGAAGAAGATGTCAAAACTTGATGGAGAAGATGTCAAATGCTTAATGGAGAAGTATTCAAATACTTGGAGAAGAAGACAAGGTTGGAGCCGTGTGGATTGGAAAGAATTTTGGATCAATTTGTCAAATGGCATCTGGTAGGAATTGTCATAAAAAGACAAGGGTATTTTGGTCATTTCATAACAAAATTCAATGTTGCCATAAATGTGCTATTATTGCCATTTATGATAGGATAAACTTGTCATGAATGCTTGTCAAGTTGGTCAATCCCATGTCTCTACTACTTTGCCGACTTCCCGATCCATCTGACTCAGGCTCTGCCTAGAGACCTCTCGACGTATAGGCCCTCAACAAACATAATACTTTAATTTTTTCCAAAATTTTCAAAACTTTCGGTATCGTAGTAAATATGATAAAAATATTTTTC
Organism: Sophora flavescens; assembly: GCA_030762895.1. Classification (NCBI taxonomy): domain Eukaryota; kingdom Viridiplantae; phylum Streptophyta; class Magnoliopsida; order Fabales; family Fabaceae; genus Sophora; species Sophora flavescens. The sequence goes on from CM061064.1 coordinate 135,640,551, forward strand.
ATCTCGTTAACGATTCAAAATTAGATCTTCCGAGCAGTAAACTTTTACTGTCAGTAAAAACACAGAAAACAGCAGACCGGCTTCCGTCTGAGTTTTCAACTAAAAACTTCCTTGTAACCTTATAAAAATAAGTATAACAAGGAAATGACCTTGGTTTATCCAAAATCATTTTCTAAGTCTCGGATAAAAATATATATTTATATATTTATCACCGATATTACGAAACAGTGAAAATCGGGGTGTTACATTACTACCCCTCTTAAAAAAATTTCGTCCTCGAAATTTCGTAGTTCAAAACTAAACTGGATGTTGTAATCATACTTTAACTCTAAAATCTAGCTTTGTATTTTCATCGCTTCATTCCTTTTATCTCTAACAGAATCAATTCTTATGCCATTTTATTTATCCTCGAAACTTTTCACTACCGCATTCTCTCCACTACCTTTGATATTTCATCTTAGTATATTACACTTTAAAGAACAAAACCAATGCTTAATCTCCTCAATTCTCAATATAGATCCATTAGGAAAAACTTTCTCCAATATCTAACTTTCACAGCTAACATCAAAATCCACACTAACTTTACCATAACATCGATTAACCTTCTACTTCAAGAGATGCAATCATAGTCTTAATCCAATTGAGCTTAGTCTATTCTTCTAGTCATATCAAATTCACACTTTTCTAGTTTCCAATCAAAACGTCATAACATTCCTAAATTGCACATGATAAACTTTCTCCAAGAACCTAAGAAATTCAATCTTATTGAAATTGAATCTTACCACATCCATCATAATTCGTTCTCTTATTAATTCCACTTGAATCTTTTGCCTACTTCAATTTCATATCCTCCATTTGCCTCTCATTTTCAATTTGATTCTCAAGCCCCGTTAGTATCCCTGGTTTAAGAAATTTCCCATGCACATCTACCCTATTGTCCAAGGAAATACACAACTCCTAACAATTCCTCCATTCGAAGACTTATCACTTATACAAGGAAGTACTTGTATCCTATGTGCACTTATCTTATATATTTGCAACCGAGAAAAGATATTATAAAATAAAATTTCTCTAAGGCCATTACCCCTAAGAGTTGAACTAAAACAAAGCCAAGAAATCCAGGTAAATTCTCCCCAATGGCAATCTCGAATTTAAAAATGTCCAATTCCTACTATGGATCATCAATTACATATTACCAGAATAAGACCTCAAAGATTATAAATATTTCATCATAGCTTATCACACTCGAAAGACATAATCAAAACTTAATCACTTCTTGCCTCCAAATTAGTCTGCTAACAAAATTCTTCCACACCTTATCCTCACAACGAATAGCAAGTTCAACACTAACTTTTCTTTACTACATATATTAACTTTCAACCCAAAACATACAATTGTAGTCTTAGTTTCCTTTGAACATATTCTACCACTCCAAATTATATCATAGTCATTCATTTCAATCTTAAAGAATACTACTACATTTCTCCATGCAATTACAACCAAAAGGAATCACTTCAACTTGAATTATCCAAAATCATAATTCTTAAACTTTTCTAACAACTTAGTTTCACTCAAGAACTCCTCTTTACTATTTTCGTCCAGCTTAAGGACAACTACCATATTTTTTTTTTCCCATCAATCCTCGGACTCACTAAGTCAACATTAACCATAAATATTTATCACTGCTCTAAATTCCTTTAATGATATATCTACCTCGATCATAAAGTCCATTGTAATCATCTCACTCAAAATTGTTGAACTTAAGGGTTCTCATAATACCATTCACCTCTATACACCAACGAAACTCCTATCAACTCTGGTTCGTCCTACCATAAAGATGACAAAAATTAGGTACCACACTATCTCCCAGCTAACCTGCTAAAGATAGGTCACCTCATTCCTTATCCATCCTACTAAGGATGATCAGCTGGACTTAGTCTCAACTTAGTCCCCAATACTTAAAGTAAACTTAACCGACACACTTTAATAAACTTCCGTTTTTCATCTGAAACAATACTTGAATATACTCCACTAAATCTGAACAATCCCCTGATACACTATTTGATTCACTAACTCTACTTGTGGATCTTAATTCGTAAGAAAATGTAAACTTCACCAGTCGATCAACGATCACTTGAATTCAAACAAAACTCGTGCAGGTCTTCAGAAAACTCATAACAAAGATTGAAGAAATGCCAACATCTCAACAAAGAAGGTCTCAATTGTACATCTTGATGTAGAGATATCCAACTCGCGACGGATGAAATAAGTCACACATCGACAACATTTGGAAAGTACATAGAATTAAGATGATCAATGACAACAAGTACTTTCAAACCACAATAAAACATGACCTGATGATCATAAAAGAAACACATAAGCATAGAAAAGAATTTCATTAATTTGAAGAATATCAGAACATCCAGTATGGAAAAAGATCATTCCATCAAGTTCGTGGATGTAAAAATGCATGATCAATACACATTTACAAACATGAATCTAATAAAGTTCATTCTTCCACAAGAATCTTCCAACGGATTCAAATAATCAAGGAGTGAATAATGTCTAATCCCAAGAGGATTAATTCTTATTCTTAATACAAAGAATTTACAAAATGATGACTTTCACCTCTATCAAAATAGAAGTGACGAAACTAAGTTTCACCAAGAAACTTCTGCTATCACGAAATTATCTGGGTTATAACTCAAGAAATAGTCATAACCACTTCTCTCAACAACACTTTAAGGGATCCCGACCAATGGATTCCTTTAAACCAATTCACTCAAATGTCTAATACATCGAGGATCATTTAGAAGTGTGAGTACAACTTCTCACAAACAATAGAAATGAATAACTAGAAATTTATGAATCAGCATAACGAATTCATGAGTCTTGACAGACTGTAAGCAGAAAATTTATCTGACATACACAAACTTCACCGTTGTGATTATCTAATACAATCACAGGATTTGAGAAATACATGTCAACTGACAAACACAAGAGAATCAAAGGGTACAATGAAGAATTCCTCAATCACAAGACACTCACCCAAGATCGAAAATCCACTAAATTCGGCTTGGTTCCAACCAACATACACGTCTTTCTAGTCAAGCTTAGTATAACCACCTTGAATTTGAATACGATTCCGGATAACTTAATCAATCGATCCAACATACAAAAAGTTGATCTTTTCTCATAAACTGAGTTGACAATGCAAAACCTTAGATAGCTCCAATCTGGTACTAACTCGTCTTCAAGTCAATCTTTGAGTAGATAACAACTCCTCGCAATTAATTTATCAAATCAACTACGCAAGTTAGAGAATACTTATTCCTAATTCGTCCTTTTACCTAGTCGTCAGAAATCTAGACGATGACACGAACCTCCACACAACGTTGGTGATTCACAAAGAAAACACTCGGTCTAACAAACGATTCAGACCACCGATTGAACTCGTTTCAATCTTTGTAGGCAACATCCTACACAAAAGAACAGAGATCTGACCGCATCCAGAAACTAGATCAATCAAAATCAATGTCCTTTGCTAACCCTAAACCTAGAATATTTCCAGGAAATACTCCCGGAAAAATCCTATACACAAACATCTTGTTTCGAACGTCTGACACGATTCACAAAATAATCGGATGTCATATTCGAACCCAAGTAACATTCAAGATCTATGGTCTCCCAGGACATAAAATCCTTGGAAAAACCATCAACAAAACATATACTTGTGCGTCAACACACATTGCTTCAACAAGAAACAATTCAAACAAGAACCAACCAGAGATCACACAACAAAAACTTAACAGACCTATTCCCCAAAGATTCCGAAAGACTCGACCAGCTCTGATACCACAATGTAACACCCTCCCTTGGGCATTACTTTCTAAACTCGTTTCAATAAAAAATTAAAAGATAATTTGCTGGTGCTTTCGGAAAATAACTTTTATAAGTACATAAGTTTCTGAAATTGGGTATAAAATTTTTTCTTTGTCATGACTCCGCACTTAAGCCATAATCAACACACAACCTTACTATCATAGCTTGGCAAGCCTATTAATTTAAAGGATATACTTAAATACAAGATATTAGTTTTACAAAAATTTCGACAGAGTCTACTCTGTAATTCGGACATCCCAGAAAATAATACCTGTTAAAATGATTACATTTTTACTCCAGAATTCTAGTTACACTAAATTCAACCAGACATCAATACATAAAAATAATAGTTATAGCCATACGCTTTAAAAAACCAAAAGAAATAGCTTAGATTTTCATTCAAAAGATAGGCTCTCCGAGCCTCAAACGTTCCATTATAAAATAAAGGCTCTCTGAGCCAAACTCATACATACTATCAAAATAATCTAAGTCTTAACCCTAAGCTGGTCGTTCTAAGAGTTATTCCGCTAGTAATACCTCATCAATCCACTAGATCTAAGTCTCGGAATGACTTAGACAGACTCATCTGCACCATCTGTGATAGAGTACCCAATTTACAATATCGAACTTAGAAGAATCCTGAAATGTGTGTGTAAAGGTGAGACGCCAATATATGGTTTTAACCCAATAACTAAATGCCCGACACCACATAACACATATACATTTATCACACGAACATTTATAAGTTAATAGTTTATCAGTGGGTTTAACACCCCAAACATCATCCATAAAATTATGCATGACACTTCTATTCATCATCTAATTTTCGTCCTAATCTCATGAGATATCACCAACCTCGTGTTGAGTTGATCAGACTCCAAAGCCACACTGGCTAACTTGGCCAACGGCCAACAGGTCCTCGACCTCTTCCCATCTTGAAAACAACAAAGGCATACACAGCCAGGCACTAACACGGCCAAACATTGCTAATGCCCACAATCAGTGGCTCCGCCATTAGCAAGTAAGATGGGGATCTCAAGGTCCTCCAAGGCACCAATGAGATAATGCACGTCGTAATTACCTTTCGCCGATGGTAATTGATGCATTTGTGTCACAAACCACAAGTCGCAGGCACGTCTGCCAAATGCATGCAAAACACTTTTGTTTTGTTCTTTTCTTTGTGTTCACTCTTTCTTTGCCGAAGCTCAAAATGGCTTACGACTCACATAGTTTTAAAATACTTTTTAAAACTTTCATCACATCACAGGACCTCACTGTCCATAAATCATTTATCAAAACATAGGACCTCACTGTCCATAAATCATTTATCAAATCATAGGACCTTACTGTCCATAAAACATTTATCAAAACATCGGACCTCACAGTCCAAGTGATCAATCACGACACCTCTCGACCGGTGCACCAATCGTAGGTTCGTGGCACTAGAAACATCTTCAATGTTTTAACACAGTATACCTCATGTATACAATTCATCACAGTATACCTCATGTATACAATCTCAAAGTCCAAATGACTGAGTCCATCACAACATAGAACCTTAGTACCCCGACGTCTCGGTTACTAAGTTCCACACAACTATTAACACGAAATCAGTTTTGCTTTCATAAATTCTTTTTCCAAAAATTGGAAATTCATCAATAAAATCCTTAAATAATAAAACTGGGTTTTCACAAATATGAGTCACGTGAGGTTTTCACTTCCTTAAAATATGTACTGCCGTTTCAAAATACTTTCCTTCTATACTTTTCCAAATCAATCATCAATTATCACTTTTAAAGCTTCTCAAATCAATACTTAACTTCTTCCAGTGAAAACATTTTCTAAAATCATCTTAACTTCTGTTTAACAATTAATTTCATAAAATAACTTTGTATCGTATTACAAACTTTATTACATAAAAATTAGCAGTACTTAACCATTTTCACAATTTCGCTCTCTGTATGACTCGAGTTACTATTACACTAATAAATTATCATCATCAAAACTCCTTATTTTTCCAAAAATAATACTTTTCACCACTATTATATTCCAATGTTTCCCATAAAACATTGAATATAATTTACACAGCTTATTAAAGCTTTTATCTAATTAGTCGGTTGTGCACTGACCACAGTCAGGCTTCTCAAACAACACTCACAAGCAACATTTAACAACAAACCACTAAACAGATAATGTACCATAACAATATCATATTCAAGTAAATAATTTAAAACAGATCAAACCCGGATACTCAGATATATAACACAACATAAACCACATAATCAGATAACCACAACCACATTAATTACACAGAATACACAACAAGTAAATGGTCACAAACAAATGGTTATTGAGAAAAATCCATCAGGCAAGCTCCCCTTACCTCTTGAAGACTCGTACTACATAATCTCCCGAACTCGATTCGATTCCTCTTCGTCAGTGTAAATCAGCTAACTCCGTAGTTTCCTTCAAACGAATTGCAACCAAAATAAACAAATCAAACAACAACACACTTAAATCAATGGGGGTTAGGGTTCGGCTTTACCCCACTTTCTAGGTTAGGAAACTTAAAATTTGATTAACTTAGGGATTAATGATCCATAAGTTACTTAAGCATGATTAATCACTTTATCCATGATTATGAACCAAGAACATGAACTAAAACTCATCTAGTTCCAAGAACTAGGGTTTCGGCCAAGAACTGAGTTTGGAGTTAGAAATCTCTAAAATTTCTAAACTCTTGGATTTAAACAACATACAAAACCTAGAGTTAGATTCAAGTGTTTCAAACAACTCTTGAATCATAAAACCAACAAGTGCTCATACCTAGGGTTTCGGTTTTTGAAGAATCAAATAGGCTAAAGTTAGATTTTTGATCTTCTATATACTTGAATACAAAAACTATCAAGATATAATCATGAATCAAGACATGAAATGGAAACAAAACCTAAGAACACAACTTAACCTAGATTCGGCCCAGTCCAGAATTTAAGGAAAGAAATTTCACATGCTCTTATGCTTCTAGATGATGAAAATAGAGATGATTATAAGATCATAGCAATTGGTTTCATGTCAAAAGGATTTTTCTAGAATTAGTTATGAATTTTTTAATCTAGCTTCAAGAACTTTGAACAAATGAAGAACATGTTGATCAAAGGCATAAACTCAAGAATCTTATGAAGAGAAAAGCTTAGAATAGCAAGGTTAAGAGAGACTACCTCTTGATGATCAAAGAAAATGATGATTTGGATGATGTTCTTCAAGAATGTCTCATGGTGTTCTTGAGAACTTAAGGAAGAAGATGAACCAAGTTAGGGTTTCAGAACAGTTTCGGTATTTTGGGTATATCTCTCAACATACTTATCCGTTTTGGATGATCTTTATGTCGTTGGAAATAAGAGAGAAAGATGAACAACTTTAATGGTGAAAGTTTTTCGAGATTCAAAATGGAAACTGATCAGAATGGCTCTGCAAAATCGGACGAGTTATGAACTCTTTAGAGCAAGAATCAAGACTTTGGAAAAAAAATGACTTAAGGAAGGAAATATCCTATTTAAATGAAGAAGCAACCAGCTTATTGAAGAAGGAACTAATGCTTAATGAAGAAGGAGTCAAAACTTGGAGAAGAAGGAAGCAAAACTTGTTTAAGAAGAATTCAAAACTTCTTAAAGAAGTAGTCAAAACTTAATGAAGAAGATGTCAAAACTTGATGGAGAAGATGTCAAATGCTTAATGGAGAAGTATTCAAATACTTGGAGAAGAAGACAAGGTTGGAGCCGTGTGGATTGGAAAGAATTTTGGATCAATTTGTCAAATGGCATCTGGTAGGAATTGTCATAAAAAGACAAGGGTATTTTGGTCATTTCATAACAAAATTCAATGTTGCCATAAATGTGCTATTATTGCCATTTATGATAGGATAAACTTGTCATGAATGCTTGTCAAGTTGGTCAATCCCATGTCTCTACTACTTTGCCGACTTCCCGATCCATCTGACTCAGGCTCTGCCTAGAGACCTCTCGACGTATAGGCCCTCAACAAACATAATACTTTAATTTTTTCCAAAATTTTCAAAACTTTCGGTATCGTAGTAAATATGATAAAAATATTTTTCATCTCGTTAACGATTCAAAATTAGATCTTCCGAGCAGTAAACTTTTACTGTCAGTAAAAAAAACACGAAAACAAAGACATCAAGCCTCCGCCTCGAGTTTTCAACTAAAAACTTCCTTGTAACCTTATAAAAATAAGTATAACAAGGAAATGACCTTGGTTTATCCAAAATCATTTTCTAAGTCTCGGATAAAAATATATATTTATATATTTATCACCGATATTACGAAACAGCGAAAATCGGGGTGTTACATATGTTCCCATGATTATGCCAAGGGACACAAAGTGGGTATCCTTTGAGCATCCCAGAGTCTATGGGAGGGTCTCTGATTTCTTCCTGGATCAGCTCATCTATGAAATGCTGAAGCGAGTATTCAGTCATTTCAGAGTTGATAGAGCCGTCCATTTTGTCCCTCCATCCTGGCTGAGACATAATGAAGCAACCAGAGTTGGAATCATGCCTTATAGAATCTGTCCAAGACTGCCGATGGTAGATCTGAATAAGGACAAAGACAAGAAAAACAGAAGATTCAAAGGAGTCATGCCTGAAGCTGAATCAGCAATGCTTGATCTACATCAAGAAACTTTTGACTGCTCAATGCTGGATTTCTTTTTACATATTGAATCCATTTAGTTGATCAATGAACATCGAGCTACTAATTTCTGGAAATCTCATATTATTCACTACACAAGAGAGGAATCTTCCTCTGGACTGTCTAAAGAAGAGAAGAAGGAAATTCCTAAGGTCAGAGGGAAGTGTGGTCTTTCAAATTTCAGGTATATGATCTATAAAGACCTCTGGGGACTTCCCATAAATAGTAAAAATGTGGAATTCATCTACCCCATCAGATGGGCAAAAAAAGTCTCAGTGATCCCTTCACCTACTTCAGAGCCTCTCGCAGATGAAACTGTTGTTGAAGAACCTGGTCAAATTGCCACTATTGTTGGCTTAGAAGAAACAACTAAATCCATTCACAATCAGAGCTCATTAGAAAAACACTCTTCTCAACCATTAGCTCAAGTTGTGATGCACCCTTCAGATCATTCAAGAACATTAAGCACATTTCACGAGTCTGCTGAAAGCTCAAGGTAACAGGCTCTGCCACCTAATCTTGAAGAGGTTCTTGGCAAAATAGTTGATGACAGAGTTGGCAAGATAGTTGATGAGAAGGTTGAGAAGATGACTGAGAAAATTAAGGAGGATGTCCAACAACAAGTTCAAACTTCAATGGCTCCAACCTTAGAGGTTGTGAATAAAATGCCGGAATTCTTCATGGATTTCAAGAAAAGCCAGACTCAGAACCCTCCACCTCCACCACCTCCTCCTGCCTAACCTTAACATTTTATCTTCTTTTTCAATGACAATGATGGTCCACTCCTTTTACCTTTTTGGCTGAAGACAAAAAGGGGGAGAAAGGAAAGTAAAGAGATTTGTTTATATTTATATATAAAAAGTCAGTTTTGAAAAGATCATATTTGTCTGCATATGCATATTCTTTTCTACTTGCTAACTGCAATGATACTTATGTTTGCTTATTTGCTTTGATATCTGCTGACTATGCTTATTTATTCCTTTATATATACTCTAAATATAATAAGCTGTTGCACCTATCTGTTAGCTTATATGCAGTTGTTTATCATATGCTTTTTCTGCTTAATTATTTGAATGCTTTGTCTTAGGGGGAGCCCTGCAACCTCTCTTAGACTTTGCTTTTCAAATTTAATTAGTTTTGTCTTCAACAAAAAGAGGGAGATTATTGGAACCAAAGTGGTTTTGGATTAAATAATCTAAGTTTTGATGCTAACAAAAAGATTAAATTTGCTTGGCAAAGTGTTAGTTGAGATCTAACATATGTTTTCAGCTATGCAGGAATATTTAAATATAAGTAAAAGAAACATGGGATAAGTTCTCATTGAAAAATACGCGACCACCCTTGTAGACGAATTGCTCAAATTTTTTGGTAAAGTTACTTATTTATTTAATTGAGTAGACTGGTTTACTTAAGAAGACGAGGCTCTAAGTGTTTGCTAGACGAATACCAAAATAACTTGTTAGATACAGCAAGTCCAAAGACTTGATAATAAGCACGTCCATTTTGCCACGTAAGCAGACGAAAGTAATTAGTAGAAGTAAATGAGCTAAAAAATAAAGTAATCTAGTATACGAGCTCTAACTGCCACGTCACTAGACGGAGATCTTTGAGAAATAGCAAGTCCAAAGACTTGATAGACAAGAAGATATGCCACATCATCAGACGAGCAAAATAAAATATTGAACAGACTTAGTCTCTCATATAACTAAGTAGACGGAGTTTTTTTTATGAGCTCCATCTTTGTTCTTCACATCTGTTTTATCTGCTTTAATGTTTTACCTTGTTGTAAAAGAAACATAGTACCATCGAGAAATGCAAAAAGCAGAATCGTACAATGAGATACTGCAAAACGGTCTGTACGATGACATCTTTATGGCTGAAAAAGATGGATTATACACAAAGGAGGAACAACAAGTTCTCAGGCTATAATACTCAGAGCAGTAAGCCTCCAATTTCATGCTACCTCGATAACCAAGAGTACTGTTTAGCGTGCCACAATCAAGCTATCAATCACAACGGATATCATGCATTAAATACAAGTGAAGAAGAAGGTCACTATAAATAGAAGACCTGAGATACTGAAGAACAACTCTTGACTGCACAACCTTCCGAGCTCAATTTTTGCCAATCGATAATCACTCATTCTTATATTCTTTCAAAAGTAAGAGTCTGTATTCTTAGTTTGAATATTGTGAAAATATTCATCTGATCTTAAACTGTCATATCCTCACACATAGTGAGTTAAGAAGATCAAACATTAATTCTCTTTGTTAGAGTTAGAGCTTGAAGAGGCTTGGTAATAAAGAAATACTTGTAGCCTGGAGAGGTGTTGAATACTTGGTTGTAATCTATTTTGATAATAGTGACGAAAATCCTTCAAGTAGAAGGGACTGGACGTAGCTCTTGGTTGGAAGAGAGTGAACCAGGATAAAACATCTTGTGTGATTCTTCTATCTCTTAACTCTTACAGCTTTTTTTGCTTCTTACTAACCGAGGGGTTTTGATATTGCTTTTGTTAAAGTCTTTTAAGAAGGATCTTTTTCTTTGTGCTTGCTTCTGTTTCTAATCTCCTTGTGCGTAAAATTTGTTTTAAAGGTTGTTTTCGAAAATTATTAACAAACACAATTCAACCCCCCTTCTTGTGTTTGCCTGTGTCAACTTCAATCAACCATTCAAATATTGACAATTGATTAAAAATATTTGACTTTTATCCTAATTATCTTAAAAGTTATAAGGGGAGATTCCTGAATCCAAGTTTGGTTGAGGTTATTTATAGACTGTGGCATACTTTACTAGACAATGGGCCACTTGATTTTTTTTCTTACCTACATGGGAGGGAATACATTATAATTATAAATATTATAATAAATTTAATTAAAAGTAGAAAAATTTATAATAAATGTCATAAAGTAAATTATTATCATTCCAAATTTAAATTTAAATAATTTTAATTGGAGATCGCATTGAAAGTTACTCTTTAAAATTATTATTCAAAATAGGATTTTTAAAATGCATTTCAACAAACTCATGTCAACAATTCTAAATTTTAAAATATTAAATCTTTATTTTCTATAAATTTAGATAAACAATTTTCATACATCTTCATATCAAATATATTATAAAAAAATATTTATGAATTTTTTAAAGAGTTATTTTTTATGAATCTATTATTTTAGTTTTAAATTTAGTCATCTTAATTATTATTATTACTATTATCACTATTATATGCTTATATAAAATCTTGATGGGTTTATTTATTTTAATTATAAATTGAATATATTTTTATATACAAAATGTTCCATTATATGATTGAAGTCAAATAATAACTTTGATTTAAGTATATGATTAAAAAAAATCAAATATATATGATTGTTTTTTTATTTTCTCCTTACAAATTTAAAATTTAAAATATTAATAACTTTTGGCAAATCATTGTTCTTTTCTTATTTATTTTCTTCTCACATACTTAATTTCTTGAATATATTTTATTTGAATTGTTATAATAATTCAGTATAAATATATTTCTTTCTTAGTCATTATCTTCTCACCAAATAATTTTTTTGAAGATTTATTTTTATTTAAGATAATTTTGATTTTTTTACCTAATTGATTTTAATTTAGTCATGTAATCGAAAACCAATTTAAATTCATTTTTTTTTATCTTTTCCTTGAAAGCTTTAAATTGAAAATATGAATAATTTTTAGACAAAATAATATTTTTTTTCTTATTATCTTCTCACCTTACTAATTTTTCCGGTTCTATTTTATCTAAACATATTTATTTTTTACTAATTAATTTAGATTTAATTATATGACAAAAAATTGAATGTAAAAAATCTTAACATTGTTTTTTGCATTCTTCGTGTAAATTTAAATTTTCAAGTGTTAATAATTTCATACAAATTATTATTTCTTTAGTATTTATTATCCTCTCACTAATTAAGTAGAAATATAGTACTTTATTAAAATTATAATTTAAGCACCTATTTGTAATTCATCGTTTTATTGATTTCAACATTAAGATTTATATTTTTGAATTGATTTCAACATTAAGATAACTCTTAATTATTTATTATCTTCGTAATTAATTTATTAGAAATTCTTTTTTATCTAAGTAAATTTGAATTTCCTTTTACTTAATTATTAATTCAGATTTAATTACAAGATAGAAAATCAAATCAAATTCATACGTTCATTTTTCAACCTTTCCTTACAAGTTCAAAATTTAAAATCTTAATAATTTTTAGGCAAATCATTATTTCTTATCAATTATCTTCCCATCTAATTAATTTATTAATTTATTGAAGATTTTTTAATTTGAGAAATTTTTTATTTTATTTTAAAAATTAATATCTTTATGTAAATGATCAATATAAAAAATTACGTACTGTATACATTTATGAATAATATCATTGAATATCTTCCATGTGTCAACCTTTAAGAAAAACAACATTTAATTCCTAATTAGGAATTAAATTCAAGGGCACAAATCAATTAATAATATTTTCTAAAAAATGGGCACAAAATCATTTTTTCCCTAGAATTAAACCTTGTATACAGTCTATCCACAAAAAAATGTTATATACAGTCATTAATCGAAAGCATCGATTAATGATATTTTTTAAAATTGGCATACAATCATATTTTCCCGACCATTAAACATGATAATGGAAATTCATTTTTGAAAGCAACTAATATGCCAATAAATTTATTGCTATTAACTATAGTTGGTACGTAATTTAATTCTTTCTCGAATACATTTAATATAACTTATTAAGATTTATGAATCAACAATTGTATTAAGATTCAGTAATAACTAATAAAAATAAAGTTGGGCACAATTAAATCAGTAATTATAACTCATGTTTACTTCTCATAAGTATCAAACATTCTATAATCAAGTTCCACGACATTGATGATGCAGACATCATTTTGACATCAATAAATCCTGTGCAGAAATGATTGATTCTATTTACACGGGTAGTCTCATAATCCATAATTGATATTACTTTTTTCGCAATATTTGTGTGACTGTTAGTAACCTTTTAGAAAACCAATTTTTTTTTTGTTCTTCATATCTCTCGAGAGCAAGACTGAGACAAGCTTTAGAAGCACATGACTTCCGTTTGAGTAGAAGCAAGACGAAGTATATGGAATGTAAGTTTAGCAAAAGGCGAAACACCTCTAGCTTAGAAGTGAAAGTTGGAGACCACAACATACCACAAGTCACACGGTTTAAATATCTTGGGCCTATTATACAAAATGACGGAGAAATTGAGGGAGATGTAAACCATCGGATTCAATCAGAGTGGTCGAAATGGAGGAAGGCTTCGGGTTTTTTGTATGATAAAAAGGTACCTCTTAAGCTAAAGGGAAAATTTTACCGTACAGCTATTAGACCCGCGATGTTGTATGGGACGGAGTGTTGGGCGGTAAAAAATCAACACGAGAGTAAAATCAATGTAGCAGAGATGAGAATGTTGCGCTGGATGAGCGGAAAAACTAGACGTGATAGGATTAGGAATGAAAGCATTATAGAGAGAGTTGGGGTAGCACCTATTGTATAAAAGATGGTTGAATCTCGACTTAGGTGGTTTGGGCATGTATGGAGGAGACCTTTAGATTTTGTAGTAAGGAGAGTGAACCAGGTGGAGGGCAATCCAATAGCTAGAGGTAGAGGTATGCCAAGAAAAACCATAGGAGAAACTATTAAGAAAGATTTGGAGGCCAATGATTTAACTATTAACATAATTCATGATAGAACATTATAGCACCGTATGATCCATATAGCCGACCCCACCTAGTGGGATAAGGCTTGGTTGTTGTTGTTGTATATCTCTCGAGAGCAACATGACACGTGTTGTCTCGGAGGACGTTTCTAAATTGGTTGACAAAACATTATGTTCAAGGTGGCAATAAAAAAACGTTTAGGGTTCTGATTTTGCAATGGGAGCAACAAGGATCAAAACAAGGAGAGGGAAACTATTATTATTTAAGAGATGATAGAATTATTATCTTTCAATTTGACATGTGAATTGCTACCTGGCAACATCAGACACTGAAGAAGAAGAAGAATATGATATATATATATATATATATATATATATATATATATATATATAATTGCATGGGAAAAAAATGAGAAATAAATTAAATAGATTTTCAAGAGAGAAGAAAATAATAATATGATATGTAAACATATTTTTTTAAAATGATTATCTTGCACAGAAAATAGGAGAAATGAAATTAAATAGATTTCCAAAAGATAAGAATAAAATAATATAATAGACAAATAATTTGTTAACAATTTTTTGATATATAATTTTTCAAAAAAAAAAAAAACTAAACCAAAAACATGAAATCCAAAATTACATATTTTTTTAAATCCTGAAAAATTAGCATACACTGGTAACATTGAAAAGAATGATGGTGCCTAAAATTGATACAGGGATGGAGAGGTTTATACACGGTTCTCGTTGACCCGTACGATATTGGGCGGGAACGGGAAGAATGAGCTCGTCAGGTATGGAGGAAGAAGCCCCAGACCTTGTGTGCCAGCTCGAAAACGTTCAAGGCCTAGTTGACGCCCTCACCGCAGTTCGTTGGAAGCGCCACCACGTAATATTCCCCTCCTTTTACTTCATCTTCCACTTCCACAATCCACTACTTACAGTAACTAACTAACTAATTTATAATGACCTAGGACGCCGTATTAGAGTTGTCCGAACACGGCATCGTCTTGATTGTTGAAGAAAGTGGTTGTCTCCAAGCCAAGGTTTATCTAAAACGCGAGGTACCCAATTTCAATTTTTTTGCCTTCAATTATTATTAGGTAGCTTTATTTCTGGAATTCTCGTTTATCTCAATTTGTTAATTTAGGGGGTATTTTCGGTTCTGCTATTTGTAGCTATTCATTCGCTATGATTACAAAGCACAAGGACGGCCTCGTTTTGGAGTGAGTTTGGGGCTTTTAGTGGATTCCTTGAACGCCTTCTCTGTTCCCGGTCACTCAAGCGTGATTCAGATTCAATATCCAGGTCCTGACATGCAGATTCTTCTCAAGTATGTAATTTCAAAGCTTTAGCTGTTTTGATTTTCATTCATAATTTTATCTTTATTTGGAGTAGCGATTACAGTTTACATTGAAGAATCCATTAATGCGCATCTACATTTTTGTGATACTCTGGACTGTGGAGGTGCTTGTTGGCATTTCTTCAATGAACAGGAGTATTAACAAATAACAAGATTAGTGCACACAAATGAAAATTTAGCTTGGTTAGTCACATGCCTATAAGATGAAACATTGCAAGAAAGTTTTAGTGAGTATGACTATAGACTAAATCCAGTGTCAAAGCCACTTATAAACCCCTCTTAAACAAAGAAACTTGGCCTTTTTCACTTCTATTCCTACTAAAATTCTGCTGCCTCAATCATCATTATCGTTTTGGTTGCAACTAGGACAATGAAATTTAACATGACCAGTTTACTTGCAATTGTGGCAATGAGCACCCATATAGTTGATCCTGGAACCAATGTTGTTTATTTCATATGCTCCGTCAGATGCTTTCCTTTATGATTCTTACCTTGAGCAACTTATAAAGACCCTTGTCGACTCTTTCATCACTCTTCTTATGAGTATCATGGGAAAAGGGTTTGCTTATACCTGAAACATCATGGTCTCGTAGAAAGGCATTGGTTAGATTGTTGATCATCGATTGGAAAGGTGGAGAACTAGATATGGCAGTCATGGTGGAGGGGAAAAGTAGAAAAGGTGAGATGGCTGCTGAATTTACAATAGGTTGTAAACAGGACACTAAACAAACGAGTTCTAATAGAAGATAATAGGAGATTGTTGGAAATAGATAATTATGTTCAAAGCAGAATATAATGATTATTCTACTAATTACAGTTCATTGTATCTTAGAATTCATTATACTCGTAGGATTCATTGTATATAAATAGATTATCTGGTGAGTGGATGACTCACTCAAGCATTTCACAAATCCTTTAGTTTAACTTGGCATCAAAGCAGGTTCGTCCTGCTGTTGGTCTGTTACTCGAAGGATTTTCTGCCATCTTGTCTAGCAGAAAACTCCAAAACACCAAGTCTCCTAATATGTCCTTCATAGAAAGTCATCACAACTGCTAACCTAGCTCCCATTGTCATTGAAAATTGCCAACTGGCCTGCTCACAAATCGCTGTCGCCAAAAACCATCGCACGCGCCGGTCATGCGCCTCTGTCCTCCAGGGGCCACGCGCCACCTTCCCGCAGCCGGAAAATTTCTATGCCTTTTCAAAATCACTCGTCAGCCTCTCCTCTGTCTTTAGGTGATTAGACAAGTGATTTTCTGTTGTTTGGTTAGTGGGTCTAAGTGCTCTTGGAGCCTGTCATTAGGTTCTCAAATATTTCTATTTTTGTCTTCTTTTCTACCAAATGACATCACCAGCAAGTTCTGACAAAGGCTAGAAAAGTTCCATCTCATTTGCTTTATTAGGAACCCCTTCAGTGAATGCAAAAACAATATGGTTTGGTGTTTTGTTGTTGAGATTTGGTTCCTCGGTCAGGTACTTTCTGTTCATTTGACAACTCAGGTCGAGAAAATTGATGCTAGATGAAAGGATGAATTACATAAGGTTGACTATCAGTTAGTGTCTCTTCTTTGACAGTCCATGGATCCATTACTGCTGGTTTACTACCGCTCCTATAAGTCTTGTTATGATATTTGGAAGAAGGCTAAAAGTGTTTATGCTAATGACATTCAACGACTCTATGATTCTATCCACAATTTGGTAACTCTTCAAATGTAGGATAGTGACTTAATTTCCTATCCGAACAAAGCTTAGTCCACATTTCAGCAAGTAAAGATGCATTTAACTGATAGTGATATGAAAAATGTGGTAGATAAGTTAGATCATATGTACATGGTGTTTGTTCTTCATGGCTTGCACAAGGACTTTGAAAATGTTAGAAATTAAGCCTTGACAAATCCAAACATTCCTACTGTTGATGAACTAATTGATCGATTATTCCGTGTTCCATTGATTGTTGAATTTCTCAAACCTGATCCTCAAGTAGACTCTGCAGCCTTTGTGGAGGACGTGGTCGTGGTCGTGGCAGTGGAACAGAAGGTCGTGGTAATCGACCACAATACTTTTACTGGAAACGAATGGGGCATACTCAAGTTCGATGCTGCACCCTGAATGACTTTCTGGGAAAATCTATCAATATGTAACAAATGCAGGTACTGGATACCACAAAGAAGGATGATCCTCCACAAGAAAATAATGTTCTCTTATCTGATAATGAGGATAAGGAGTACCTCAAGTTAAAGACTGCTTCTCCTAGTAATGTCTCATCCTCAGTGCCTCAATCTAGAATTCCTCAGTTTGTTTTCTCAAACTTTGCCTTTTGGATCCTTGATTTTGGACTCTATTGCTGGTAATCCTTCATTATTATCAAATTTATCTTACACAAAAATTCCTCATTCGATAACCCTTCCAGATGGTTCAAAAGTTCAAGCTGCTAGCATTGGCAAAAATTTTCCTCTTCCTTCTTTAAATTTACATTTTGTTCTTATCATTCCTGGCGGTCCTTTTAATCTACTAGCATTTTATAAATTGACTCGCACTCTTAATTGTTTAGTAACTTTTTTTTTTCTTTTGATTCTTTATGTATTTGGGATCTGAGTACGTGACAGATGATTCACAAAGGCTCTGAATCATGTTGGCTCTATTTCTTTCAACCTGCATCCTCAACCATCTGTGTTGTGGCTGATTCTCCAAGTATCCTTAGTAATCGCTTGGTTTATCCTAGGTTAAATAAGTTGAAGAAAATGATTCCTAGTCTTTCTCGTTAACAGTCTCTTCAAAGTGAATCTAGTCAACTTGGCAAACATGCCTGTCCTTTAAAAAAAAAGAAACATGTCGGTCCAAGTTTCCTTTTGAGTTAGGTCACTCAGATATCTAGGGGCCCGAAATAGGGGCACTTTATGCACATCCCTCTCAATACGGACGATTTATAGGATGTCTCTTTACTTGACTATTACACAGCCTAAGGTCACTTACTCAATACATATCCTTAGTCAATACATGCAAAATTTAGTTCAAGACCATTGGGTTGCAGCTATGCGAGTCTTAAATTACTTGAAGTCCTCTCTTGGACAAGGTCTTTACTTATCTAAAGGCTATGATTTGCAACTTAAAGGCTACTATGATTCAGATCGGGCTACTTGTCCCATCACTCCCAGCTCTGTCATTGCCTATTTCGTGACCCTTGGAAGTGCCCCGATCTATTGGAAAACCAAGAAGCAAACAACAGCCTTACGATTATCGACTGAAGCTGAGTATCGTGCAATGGCTGTTGCGACTGGCAGACATATTCACCAAGGCCTTGGGATAATGGAAATTTCACCATCTGATGTCCAAATTAGGTGTTCTCAATGTTCACATCCTAACTTGAGGGGGGGAGTAATAGTCTAATAGAAGATATGTATCTTATCAGTTCAGCAGATTTTTCTGAGGTTATTTGTAGCATCAAATCTGTAGTTATTTGTTTAGGGCTTTAGGCTATCTCCCTTTTTAGCCGTATCAGTCCCATATCAGTTGTGTGTGTATTACCTCTTAATCTTGATTCAATGACAGAGTATATTCAATCCTTTCATATATCTCTTATTAAGTTCCATGCTTTGGGAAACTCTGTAGTATGTGTGACAAGGTTAGGTCACAAAGGATAGTACTGCTTTGATATAGTGTCGAAACCAAGAGTACCTGGAAGATATTGTGTGTTTATACATTGTATAGAGTTCTCATTTTTTGTACCATGATTACCAATAATCAATGAGCAATCAAGGGGAAAATTAGTTGATGATGTTATCCTAGGTTTCTCTTTTGTCCATCAGTTATATTATGTTTCCTATTCTTAATAATTCTTTCAAAAACCTACCAAATTTGTCACGGCTACTTCGCTAGAAATTCTAATAGAAGTTGCTTACGGCATCCTATGTAGTATAAGTGGACAATTGGCTTGCCAATTAAGATTTTTAAAATTTGAAATTAGTGTTTGATACAAATCCGGTGAGTCTTGAAAAGATCTGGATGGATATGAAACAAAAAATAGTGGGATATGAAACAAAAAATAGTGGGCTATGAAACCCATCCACTTATAGCTGCACACAATGCAGTGCCAATTGTACAGATATGCTCACATAAGATGAGTTAGTGTTAGAGCCGTATCTGTTAGGAAGAATAAAATAGCCACTTAGTTGGTTACTGGTCAATTAGTAGTTGGGATAGGTCTATTGTAGTTTGTTAGCTTTGATTAGGATATTCAGTTAGCTTTGTGAGTTACTATTCTGTTAGGAGTTGTGTAGGTTAAGGCCTATAAATAAGAGGCTAATCTGCAATCAAGGGCATGAATTAAGAATTATTGATTTGTTGAACAGAGCAGGAAAGGAGAGTGCTCCTTTGGGGTACATTTGTACCATTCTTTCCCTATTCTTTTCTTTTTCTATTCTGCGATAGTGAGAGGTTCTCTCTATTGTTAGGATCTTCACCTTCCTAAAGGAAAGGTTCTAACAAGTTTGGTCCGACCTGCCAGATCAACAACATGATGGAGAATCGGGTTGGATCATTGGAGAAGATGGTCACTGAGCACGACATGAAATTGGCTGAGTTAAAGACTGATATGGACTATATCAAGGAGTTACTGTTGCAGATGAGAAACAAGAAAACACCCTCTGTTGTGGGAGACAACTCAGTGAACAAGAGAGAGAAATCCTTAGAGGAAGAGGCAGAGGACAAAGGGACTCAGGAATAGGGACATGCCACTTCGTTCTTGGGTCAAAAAGGTGGAATTACCCACTTTCGAAGGAAGTGACCTTCTAGGGTGGTTGGCAAGAGCAGAGAAATTCTTTGAGGTGCAACAAGTTAGACCTTCAGAAAAGTTGTGGCTAGCTTTTATCAGCATGAAAGGAAATGTTGTGCACTGGTTCCAGTTCTGGCGAAAAAATCCAAGAACCCTTCTTGGAAGGAATTCGTGGAAGCTTTGATACAGAGATATGGAGGGGATGGTCGCAGCACTGTGTACGAGAGGTTAGCATCTTTGAGGAAGACGGGAGGGGTAGATGAATATGTGCAGGAGTTTGAGTTACTGGTGGCATAAACCACTACCACGAAGGAGGACCAACTTCTCGGCTATTTCTTGGCTGGTTACGCCAAGGCATAAGGGGTTAGGTGCAACCCCATAACCCTAAGGAATTGCTTCGAGCCATGGAAACTGCACGAGATGTCGAGATGGCGTTAGAAGGGGGTTGGAAGAGGCGAATTTTGGGGAAGCTCAGACCCGAATCCCTAATTCTGGTTTTCGATATCAGAGAGGAGGCAGTGTGGTGTCTCGAGTCGTGTCAGTAGGGGGTTCCAACCGTTCGCATACCCCAAATGGTTTTGACGATCTATGCCAGGTGGGAGCAAATCCACTTCCATGTCTTCTGCAATTTAACCGGGAGAAAGTGGTGCTGTGGGGTCTCGAAACAGGGATAATGAAATCTCCCTTATCAGGAATTTGTAAAACAAAGGGAAGAAGGGAGGTGTTATCACTGTAATTTGCCTTTTGCACCTAGACATCGCTGCACAAAAAAGAGGCTGAGGTTGGTCTGTTTGACTGAAGATGAACAGGTTAATGATGAAGGGGAGATTACGATGATGGAGTCCGAATATGATAACAAATATGACGCAGAGTGACTAATCCTTAAGGATGATTCTACCATCCGAAGTTTTTCCTAGATTTCAACCTTGAGAACAAGGTTGTTTCCGAGGAGGGTGGTATTGTTAGATACGTATCTGTTAGGAAGAATAAAATAGGCACTTAGTTGGTTTCTGGTCAGTTAGTAGTTGGGATAGGTCCATTGTAGTTTGTTAGC
Source organism: Sophora flavescens (assembly GCA_030762895.1). Lineage (NCBI taxonomy): Eukaryota > Viridiplantae > Streptophyta > Magnoliopsida > Fabales > Fabaceae > Sophora > Sophora flavescens. The sequence goes on from CM061064.1 coordinate 135,662,057, forward strand.
TTTGATTAGGATATTCAGTTAACTTTGTGAGTTACTTTTCTGTTAGGAGTTGTGTAAGTTAAGGCCTATAAATAAGAGGCTAATCTGTAATCAAGGGCATGAATTGAGAATTATTGATTTGTTGGACTGAGCAGTGGCTTAGTTGTGAAAGGAGAGTGCTCATTTGGGGCACATCTGTATCATTCTTTCCCTATTCTTTTCTTTTTCTATTCTGCGATAGTGAGAGGTCTCTCTCTAAAAGAAAGGTTCCTAACAGTCAGCAAGTTCCATTAGCACTTCTAGCAATTAGTGGTTAGGACAAGTTTGGTCTGTTTTGGGAAGATTTGGGACAAGAGTGAAGTAAAACATAATTGAGACGAAAATGATATCCAAAATGTAAAGTTAAGGGATGAAAACTAAATTTTCTTAATATATTCTAACATAAATGCTAATATCCAACAGGAGGAGAAATGTTTTTGAACATCAAAATAGGGACATCATGCGTACCCCTTTGTTTTTTGTTTTTTTTCCTGAAATGAATGTATATAAAGAAGAAAAAATATAAGTGAATGATAGAGATTCATATACGGTATCAAATATAATATTCACAACTTTATATTTGAATAACAAACACTGACAGCCATTGAAGAGCTACTAGTGGAATCCCCCAAACGCAAGAGCAATCTAGAAATTCCCTAAACAATGAGAAGGGGCTATATGAGTGCAGGCGTGTGAAGTAAATGTGAAACGGCATATCTCATGCCAGTCCACTCAGGGAATGGAAACAAATTTAGTGAGAAGAAATGTTACAAGAAAAAAGACAAAAAACTGCACAATAATCCAAACCCAGTCCTAATGTCCCTTTTTAGTCCCTCCTCATGAACGAAGAACAGCCTTTGTCTTTTTGTCTTCTCACACGTTCGACAACTAAACAAGCTATTATCATGCTATCTACCATTCTATACATTAAATGTCCATTTGTGTATACTTGCCAAACGGATAGTTGAAAATGATTAGGCTTGAAGAAAAAAATAACCAAGATTAAGCTACATACTGATAAGCACCCAAGCACTCGGGGAACCCTCCCTTAAAAGCTAGCTATTAAGGGAGGAGAACCAAGCCACTTAAGTACTCCATCGAGCATCCCATACTACTCGATATGGGACTTAGGCACCCCATAATACCCAGTCCCAATCATAGCACCGCCCTTGAGGGCCGATGTCCCGGCGGCTGCACTCTACGTCGCTTCACTCGGCCTTTCCGGCCAGCCCCTTCGTAGGTAGCCCTTTCCGAGACACCGACAACCGGCTTTGATACCAAATGATAAGCACCCAAGCACTTGGGGAACCCTCCCTTAAAAGCTAGCCATTAAGGGGGGAGAACCATACCACTAAGTACTCCATTGAGCATCCCATACTACTCGATGTGGGACTTAGGCACGCCATAATAGCCGGTCCCTATCACATACCTACACGGGAAAATCATCATGCTGCCAAGTACAATAAATTCCCCAAGATGGGCCACCACAATTTAAGTCAAATTCCAACTGCTTCTACAACTATTTAGGTTTTGTTTCTAGAGATGAAAGTGACTTATAGAACCAAAAAATTCATTTGGTCATAGCCAATAACAATTTGGCAGACCTTTTAGTACTCTACATTTTTTTTTTTTTGTAAAGACGTCTTCATGGATATGGAACTTACTTTTTCAAGTAAGAGGTTCTATTTTAATCTGTTATTCCATTATGTGTCAACCATAATGATGGTTTATTGAAAAGGATACTTGATCCGTCAATTTTCTTTAGCACTGCAAGCCTACAACAAAACAACAAAATAGAATTATCTTATCTGTGTCTTAAATACACTTTCTCTACTTCTTTAGATCTGTAGATTCTCTGGATGCCAGCATTTATGCAGAAATCAGGACAAGGATTCCTGACACAGTTGCTTGGGACTACAATTTTGAACCTGCTGGCACAAACCCTCTAACCTTTACTGTTAAGGTATGCCTTAAATTTCTCATATCACATGCAGATGCTGCTTGTTATCCTTTATATGCAGTACACGGACAAATAAGATGGAGGTGTCCACGAATCCTTTGATAAGTTAGATTTTATGCCTTTGTCGTTTCTAAAATCTACATTCTATTAATGTACACGTTTGCTTAAAATACTTGCAGTAGAACAAGCCTTTCCTTTTGTATACTAACAACTGATATTTTTATTATTGATCTATACCTAGTCTGCAGCATTAAAGGAAGCTATTGAGGATCTCGAATGGCCTGGATCAAGCATCCAGATTATTTTAGAGCCAGATCCTCCTTCTGTTACGTTAAGAGCTGAAGGTCATGGAGACTTGCAGGTTTGGTTTGCTTTTAACTCATAAATGGTCACAATGTCACATGATGCTGCTTTGAATCCATTATACTGAGTTCTTTTTTTTTTTCCAGATAGACTTCATGCATTATGTGAATTCCGATCTCTTGGTGGCATTTCAGTGTGATCATCAGGCTTCTTTCAAGTATTAATACTCTTTATTATTACTTACATGTGTATTAAGGGTTAGATAGCCTTTGTATTCTAGTTAATAAACCTTTATTTACCTGTAAAAAAAATTATTACTTACATGTAATGTAACATTTCCCTGCTTTCAATATATGTTCACAGGTACAAATACAAGTTCCTCAGAGCAACAACTTCTAATATGCCTAGCAGTGTTCTTAAAGAAAATAGAGGAAGCAAGATAAGCATCGGGAGAGGTGGAATGTTAAAAGTTCAGCATCTGGTTTCAATTCCCAAACCATCAGCCTCACATCCGTACGGTGATTCTGTCGGCTATCAGCAACCAGGTCGGATAGCTCATATTGAATTCTATGTGAAACCAGAGGAAACTGAGGACTCAACGAATGATTATTAGCCATTAGGTAGTATCCTAAAAGTGTACTTTTACTATTTTCCATACAATGCTTTTCAAACCAAATTCGGAAAGTGAAGAAAGGTTCCCGTCAAAGATTTTCCGCATAAACCATTAATTTTGCAAAGGAAAATGTCTTTCCTGTAGTACGTCTTACAAAGTTACAAAACTACTAGTTTTTCTCAATGTAGGTGAAAATATAGTTTTGCAGCAAATCTCGCTTTAACTTAGTAAGGGAAAAGTTTAGTAAGACCACCTAAACTCGAGGCTTAATGGGGGGTTGGATAGCTCAATTGGTTTGAGCTAAGGATATAAGAAGTTGGAAGAGTACTAAAAATATTAACATAACAATTAACTACTAATATTTGTCTGAATAAAAAAAAACCTGAGGCTTAATGGCATTTTGATTCCAAGTATAGTTTATGTGTGATGTTAGTTTTAAACTTTTTTCTGTGTATACTTTCCCAACTTTTTATAAAGATGCAATGTTTTTTTTTTTTTGAAACAGTAAAGTTGCAATGTTAGTGTTAATCAATATGGCACCTCAAGGGTGGTTGAATTGATGTGTAATCACTTTCTTTGAAAATTTTACTTTCTTTAAAAAATTGTTCAAGAAAGACTATGTATGATGCAAAGAAATTGAGTAGAAGAGGAGAGTCATTATGAATGAATGACCTCAATTAAAAATCAGAGAATTAAATCTACCACAATTAACCAAATACAATAAAGAACAACAATTGAATAATAATTGCAAGAACTAGAAGAGTGAAAGAGAAGATTACATACCATTTTACTGGTTCGATTACAACCTGAGTGATCTACATCCAGCTCTCAAGAACCATTGAGAGATTCCACTATTTTTGAAAATTGTTTACAAGATTATAATTTACCAAAAACTAAAGGATACCCCACCTTTACCTTGATTAACCTTGATTATTTTGAGATGCCCCACTCAAACTAATCCTTACCTCCTAAGGATGTCTCACCTTAGCTTCAAGGATTCCCCACCTTGAAATTGATTTGGATGCCTCACCAAATCAATGAAGCAACTCTCTTATTGCTTACAAGAAAAATTGTTTCCAAAAAGAAATACAAAAGAAACTATAATTGCCTCTTACAAGATGAAGTATGAAAGCTCTAATGATTTTTGTGGAGGTATTTTGGCAGTTTTGTTAGCTCAAAAGGTCTTAATTTTCGTGCCAAAGTAACCTCTTTTTATAGAGAAAAAATTTAAAAGAGATTTCGAAAATTTGAAAATTTTTAATTATGTTTTTACTCAAGTAGTCGACTACTTTATAGTAGTAATCGACTACTTTAGTGTAACAGAACCAAGATTCAAGAATTTCAGCTGAGTAGTCGACTACCTGATTGAAGTAGTAGACTACCTGACTGAAGTAGTCGATTACTCAACAAAGTAGTCGACTGCTTAACACAAACAGTCGACTACTTGTCATTTTCACATGAAAAGTCAATTTTTTCTTTTCAAAGGCAAGTCCATAAACTTGTTTTTAATATCTTGAATCAAAGTGTAATAATCTTCTAAACATTTTAACTCTAAAACACTTATTACATCACTTACAACTTATACTTCAATCTTAAAGGCAATTTTACAAAATATTCCTTAAGAAAAATTAAAGCTTTCAACAATTGGAGTTTCTTCCTTGGTGCATTTGGAGATCAATCATCAAAACCATATATTGAATGAAGATGTGGAATATTTTTTGAAATACGCTTAGTCACAAAAACTTTAACACTCGCCCTAAATTTGTGCATTATATTCTGAAAAAAAAAATACAAGACCTTTCTCCCCCTTTGACATTATCAAAAAGGAACCATTAAATGCATAGGAGAAAAGTATGAAATAGAAGCGCATAGGGAGTAGAAAGTATGACGTGACAAGCAAAACCATACACATACACATCATGCAGTTTTCATATATAAAACACATACATATCATGCATTTTTTATATATATATATAAAACACACACATATATTTGCACAATCAAGATATCTTTGTTTTTCCTTTTAATGAAGAGTGTTGTGTCAACCTTCCCTCTATTAAAATCATTTTGAAGTAAAAATTTGCTAAGTCTCTCATATCAAGCTCCTGGAGCTTGTTTTAAACCATAGAGAGCCTTTTTGAGTTTATAAACAGGATTTGGGTTTTCAAAATTCTCAAAACTGGGGGGTTGAGCAACGTACACCTCTTCATTAATTATGCCATTTAAAAAAACACATTTAACATCCATTTGAAATAATTGAAAGTCCATATAACATGCAAATGAAAGTAAAAGACGAATAGCTTCCAACCTAGCAACCAGGGCATATGTTTCATCATAGTCAATTCCTTCTTCTTGATTGTAGCCTTTAGGCACTAACCTAGCTTTGTTTCTAACTATTATACCATTTTCATCAAGTTTATTACGAAAGACCCACTTAGTTCAAATAATTTGCTTATCATTGGGTCTTGGGACTAATTCCCAAACTTGATTTCTTGTGAATTGATTTAATTATTCATTCATAGATATTAGCCAATGCTCATCTAGAATGGCATCGTCTATGGATTTAGGCTCAAATTGAGAAACAAAAGACATACAATTGCATAATCCCCTTAAAGAGGACCTTGTAGTAACTCCCTTTGATATATCTCCAATTATATTATCAATTGGATGGTCTTTGACAAATCTCCATTCTTTTGGTAGTCCTTCATTTGTTTCTCCAATTCTTGATTCTTGGTGTGTTACTTGATCATCATCCGATTGTTGCCCTCCATAAGGATTATGAGGAATTTCTACAAAATCATCAATAAAACATTTCCCATCCTTTTGGGGTTAGTCTCATCAAAAGTAACATGAATAGACTCTTCAACAATCATAGTTCTTTTATTAAACACTCTAAAAGATTTAATAGATGATGCATAGCCTAAGAAAATTCCTTCATCCGCCTTGGCATCAAACTTGCCAAGATTGTCTTTTCCATTATTCAAAATGAAACATTTACAACCAAAAACATGTAAGCGGGCTATGTTGGGCTTTCTTCCTTTATATAACTCATAGGGAGTCTTTTTAATTATTTGTCTAATGAGAACCCTATTAGTTACAAAGCAAGCGGTGTTGACCGCATCGGCCCAAAAATATTTTGGTAAATTTGATTCACTTAACATGGTTCTAGCTAATTCTTCTAGAGACCTATTTTTCCTCTCAACAACTCCATTTTGTTGAGTAGTCCTAGGTGCTTAAAATCCGAGTAATACCATGCTTATCACAAAAATTTTCAAAATCATGATTTTCAAACTCACCTCCATGGTCACTTCTAATACATGCAACTTTTAGATCCTTTTCATTTTGAATTTGTTTAGCTAATTTTCTAAAGGCATGAAAAGCATTATTTTTATGTGCAAGAAAAAGAGTCCATGTAAACCTTGAAAAATCATCAACAATCACAAGTGCATAATAATTTGCACCTTGATTCATTGTTCTAGATGGTCCAAATAAGTCCATATACAAAAGTTGTAGAGGTCTATTAGTAGAGACTATATTCTTGGATTTAAAGCTAGTTTTAACTTGCTTACCCTTTTGACAAGTATCACATAAGCCTTCCTTTTGAAACTTGATTTTAGGGGGAGACCTATAACTAAGTCTTTAGAAATTAATTTGTTAAGATGCTCCATGTGAATGTGTGCTACCCTTCTATGCCATAACCAATCCTCATCATTTTTACTCAACAAGCATTGAATATTATTATTGATGTCATCTAGGTCTACCATATAAATGTTATTAATTCTTTTTCCAACAAATTTAATATCATTGTCATGCAAACATTCAATCATGCAACATTTACTATCAAACACAACCCTATAACCTTTATCACAAAGTTGGCTTATGCTAAGTAAATTATGCTTTAAACCATCTACTAAAAGAACATTTTCAATGATAGTAGACTCATTTCCTATTTTACCAATACCAAGAATTTTACCTCTATTGTTGTCACCATATGTTACATGACCACCTTGCTTTGGGGAGAGATGAATGAACTTTGATATGTTTCCCGTCTTATGCTTGGAGCACCCGCTATCAAGATACCATTACTTTCCATGGGTACTCAAGCAATCCTACAAAGCAAGTTTAGATCTTAGGTACCCAATCTTGATTGGGTCCTCGAAAATTAATCTTGGGTACCATATTTTTTTGAACCCACATCATCTTGGCCTTTTCAAGACCAATTATTTTAACATAGCATCTAGGAGAAATATGACCATGTTTACAACAATAATGACATGTTACTTTATTTCTAGCATTTTTACTAGATGGAACAAATATTATTGAATGTGTTTCTTTCTTATCATAAGAATTATACCCTAAGCCGGTTTTTACGAAAGGTGATTGTTGATTACCAAGCAAATTATTCAATTTCCTTCTACCATTTGTAAATTTAGCAAGGGTATTCTTTAAGTCCTTATTCTCCTTTTCAAGAAACATGCATTGATCACATTTTGAGGAACTAGGTATATAATTTCTACAACTAGCATGCATCGAAGGTAATAGAATTAATTTCTAATTTCAAGTCATTTATCTACTTAGCTAAGTTTATTTTATCATTTTCATGCATAGACATTATTGACTTTTGTTTGGTTACCTTTCTAGCAAGTTCTATAGATTCCCCATCCAATTCTTCAAAGGCTAATTGCAATTCATCATAATTGAAAGATAATTCATATTCATCATCACTTACCTCTTGGTCATCCTTTTGACTTGCCATCAAGCAAATATTTGAAACTTCATCATCCGTGCTATCACCACTTGATGAAATTAGATCGTTGTCCTCCCATGCTATGTATGCCCTTCTCCCTTTCTTTTCCTTCATAGGCCTCTTGTCATCTTTATCTTTCTTTTGGAGAGTAGGACATTCGAATTTGATGTGCCTGAGTTTTCCACATTCGTAGCATAGAGGTGTTGATGATGGTGCATCTTTCTTGGTATATTTCTTGGAATTGTTGAATCTCTTCCACTTACTTTTATTCTTGAGAAACTTCCTAAATCTCCTTACTAGTAGATTGATTTATTCATCTTCCTTAACATCTTCATTAGAATCATTGCTTTCCTTGTCGCTTTCATCTCTCTTGGAGGAAGAAGCCATGAGTGATATTCCTTTGCCCTTTTTATCCACTTCTTCATTCTCATCGAGCCTTGTTAGCTCCAACTCATGCTCCTTGAGCTTTCCAAAGAAAGTTGCTAGAGACATTGTTGAAAGATCCCTAGACTCCATGATGGCCGTTACCTTTGGTTGCAATTCTCTACTAAGACACCTAAGTACCTTAGTCACAAGATCTTCATTAGTGAAAGTTTTCTCAAAATAAAGCAATTGATTTACAATGACTTGAAAACGATTTTGAACCTCATTGATAGATTCACCATGATTCATTCTAAATAATTCATATTGATGCATCAAGGTATTTATCTTTGATCCAATAACCTCACTAGTTCCTTCATGGGTCACTTGTAAAGTGTCCCAAATTTCTTTTCACTCTTGCAATTAGAAATGCGAAAGAATTCATCAATTGAGAAAGCGGTGATGAGGATATTCTTAGCTTCAAAGTCAAGTTGAACCTTTTGCTTTTCTTCTCCAGTCCATAGACTTTTGGGTTTGTCTCTCTCTTCATCTCCAACACCATGTTTGGGGATAAAGGGACCATTTTCAATAGTATCCCATAAAACTATGTCTATTCCTTCAATAAAAATTTTCATTCTTGCCTTACAATAAGGATATCCTTCACCATCAAAAATTGGAGGAGAGGTGGTAGAAATGTGTTTATGTTTCTTGATTCAAGTGCCATTTTCGAAAATAATCTTGGAAGCTATTAAGCCTTATTCAAGACCCTAGCTCTAAATACCAATTGTTAATCAATGTGGCACCTCAATAGGGGGGGGGGGTGTTGAATTGAGGTTTAATCACTTTCTTTGAAAACTTTACTTTCTTTAAAAAATTGTTCAAGAAAGACTATGTATGATGCAAAGAAATTGAGTAGAAGAGGAGAGTGATTATGAATGAATGACCTCAATTAAAAATCAGAGAATTAAATCCACCACAATTAACCAAATACAATAAAGAACAACAATTGAACAATAATTGCAAGAACTAGAAGAGTGAGGGAAAGAGAAGATCACACAAACGATTTTAATGGTTCGATCACAACCATAGTGATCTACATCCAGCTCTCAAGAACCCTTAAGAGATTCCACTATTTTTTAAAATTGTTTACAAGATTACAATTTACCAAAAACTATAGGATACCCCACCTTTACCTTGATTACTTTGAGATGCCCCACTCAAAGTAATCCTTGCCTCACCTTAGCTTCAAGGATTCCCCACCTTGGCTTTAAGGATTCCCCACCTTGAAATTGATTTGGATGTCCCACCAAATCAATGGAGCAACTCTCCTATTGATTACAAGAAAAATTGTTTCCAAAAAGAAATACAAAAGAAACTATAATTGTCTTTTACAAGATGAAGTATGAAAGCTCTAATGATTTTTGTGGAGGTATTTTGGCAGAGTTTTGTTAGCTCAAAAAGTCTTAATTTTCGTGCCAAAGTAACCCCTATTTATAGAGGAAAAATTTAGAAGAGATTTTGAAAATTTGAAAATTTTTAATTATGTTTTTACTCAAGTAGTCGACTACATTACAGTAGTAATCGATTACTTTAGTATAACAGAACCAAGATTCAAGAATTTCAGCTGAGTAGTCGACTACCTGACTGAAGTAGTAGACTACTTGACTGAAGTAGTCGATTACTCAACAAAGTAGTTGACTAATTTGATTCAAACACGTTTCTGGAATGCTAAAGAACAAAGTAGTTGACTGTTTAACACAAGCAGTCGACTACTTGCTTTTTTTCACATGAAAAATCATTTTTTTCTCTTCAAATGCAAGTCCGGAAACTTGTTTTTAATATCTTGAATCAAAGTGTAATAATCTTCTAAACATTTTAACTCTAAAACACTTATTACATCACTTACAACTTATACTTCAATCTTAAAGGCAATTTTGCAAAATATTCCTTAAGAAAAATTAAAGCCTTCAACAAACTTGCTATCTATAAGCCGATCTCCAAACAGAGTAATGTTGACAGCTTCCTTGTTTTCCTGTTCTTCCTGATCATCTGACATACCGATTCCTTCTCAAGAACAACCAATTGCTTTAACAATATCAAAGATGTCGAACTGGTGCCTTACTGCGTTCACATTTCCAACAACGCTGAACAAGTGTGCATGTCTTGACGAAGCGAAGTTCTTCCAAAACTCTTTGACGACGTGAGGGTAGACATTTTCTATGATTGAAAAGAAGTTCATCCAACCCGCATATTCTAGTTCTGGGAAAACATCCAAACCGGCATCTTTTATCTCTTGAAACTCAACTATGTGCTCGATGGTTATCTTTCTTGCTTCGAATTCTTCCATATTGGGTACAACAGCAGGGTTTGTAGTCCTTCTGGAAGCCATTTGGAGTAAGAAGAGGAATATAGATTAGGTTTTGAAAAAGAATAGGTGAGAACTTTAGAGAGAGAGGAGTCTGAGGGTGAAAGGTTGTGTATGAGGGAGAGGTTTACGAAAAGCACTTAGCATTTATGACGTTGACATGTGGAGAGAGAAACTAGCCGAAGGGAGCGAAACGTTTTCTCATTAACTTCCCACTTAATCATTCGAGAATTTGAAATTAATTATGTCTTTCTCAGTCTTTAAGAGGGTCCACGTCATATCAGACGTGTCTTAAACTATCAGACACATCATACAAATATTCACACATAAAAATCTTAAGATAAGATTTTAAATACTTACTTGTAAGTGATTTGTCTCAATAAATCAGTTACCTCTTTTGTTGTTTCTCTTTTTCTCTGAGATGTTCTTGCTTAAATTGGAGGCTTTGGAATATATACTCTTTTGTGATTGTGAGTAGTGAGAGTCCATTTTCCAACTTCTATCATAGGAGTCCTCTTTGTTATACTCAACAAATTTGCAAGAGGAATTATAAGGTGTTTTGGTACCCATACCTTTTGGGTCATTTCCCATTAGTTGTTTTAGTTTGTGAAGACTTGGCTTTTCTTTTGTCAAAGCACTTGGACGTGATATGTCCAGATTTACCACAAAATGTACATGATATATCAGAAGGAGATTTATCAGTAACTTTCAGTTTATCTCAGAGTTTAATAGATACTTTATCAGGATTCTTTTTAATGTATCCTATACCAGTTTTGACAAAACTAGACATTTGACTTTCGAGAAGTTTCATTAGGTTGTTCTTGCCATTGAAAAATCTAGCAAGATCATTAGTGAGCTCTTCCTCTTTCTGTTGAAGTTTCAAAACTTTTTCAGATGGTGATGTTTCAATAATGATCTTAGCTCTAAGCATTTCTGCCTTAAGCTTTATGTTTTCTTTGACTAATTCATTAATCTCAAGCTTTCTGTTCCTTAGTGAGCTTCACATACTTTTTATTAAGTTCTTTGAACTTATCAAGAATATAGTTGGGTTCACTGAGAAGTTCATGATAGGCATCTTGTAAATCCTCAAATTCAGAATTTACCTCATAATCTGAGTCAATGTCTCCAAATAGACATTTAAATTCATCATCTGATTCCTTGTCTAGATCTTCCCAAGTGATCATCTTTTTGAGTGGTAGCATCTTATCACCAGCTGTTCTAATTGCTGATTTCTTAGCCTTTATTTTGTTCCAGAATCTTCTCATCTTTCTGGTTGCTTGAAACTTCCTCATCTTCATCATCATTTTGAGAATGTTGATCTTTTGGTGTACTTGAAGATGGAAGCTTGTCAACATTGTTAACTGATCTTTCTTCAGACGTTTCTTTGACAACAGCATCTTCATCATATAGTTCTTCTAGTTTGTTCGAAATGTCTTATGTTGTTTCACAGTGATGCAAACCAAGAACGATGTCCAATTTAAGGCCAAATTAATTTTTGATGAAAATTTTATTTTCATTGTGATGAACTCATATACTTGTTTTGGCTGTATCTTGAGTTACAGATCTCCAATTGATGCATTATTTAGTTCGTTGGAAAGCTTATAAAATTATCTACAAATCAGATCTCAAGCCGCTTGACCTGATTCCTCTTCTATCATGGTAAAAAATGGGATGGAAGTTTAACACAAATTCTTGGACGAGTTTGAGTTTTTAGGAGGGTATCTTTTGGCTTGCATGCCTAAAGTAACTATTTCTTTATTAGTTATGTTCCATTTTAAATATTCTCTTAAGTTTGGTAATAACTCCAATTAGTGGTATAGTTATTAGGGGGCTATAGAATAATGAAATCTTATGAGAACTTTGTGTAAGCCAATTTGTGGCAGCCTCATGCCTATTTGTAACATGCCCAAACATGATGAATGATAACTTTGAGTTCAATTTGGATTTGATTCCATTAGTGAGAGTGTTTAGCCTCTCTTAGGTTCTTTATTGAGCCAACCCTTTGATCTTATCAAGAGTCCAAGACCCTTGTAGAGATCTTCACCTTGGCTAATCAATTCCCCTTGGAATTGTGGTGCCTACCTTCCATCCCTTGTCTTGTCCATTTGTTATTCTTCTTCTTCTTTGAATTTTGGTAGTCACTCAAGGATAGATCCGAAAATTTACATGTTCCTTCTTAGGATCATATCATTTGGCGCCTACCTTCCATTCCTTATATTGTCCATTTTCTTGTGTTCTTCTTCTTCTTCGAATTTTGGTAGTCACTCAAGGATAGATCCTAAATTCTATATGTTCCTTTATAGGATAACGTCATTTGGTATCAGGAAGACTGTTTAGCCTCTCTTATGGTCTTCATTGAGTCAACCTCTTTGAATTTATCAAAAGTCCAAGATTCTTGTGGCAATCCTCACTTTGTCTTATCAATTCTCCTTGGAATTATGGTTCATAACTTCCATTCCTTATGCTGTCCATTTTCTTGTGTTCTTCTTCTTCGAATTTTGGTAGTCACTCAAGGATAGATCCTTAATTCTATATGTTCCTTTCTAGGATCATATCATTTGGTGGATAAGATTAGGAATGGAAGGGAGGCGCCACAATCCCAAGGGGAATTGATAAGTCAAAGTGAGGATCGCCACAAGAATCTTGGACTCTTGATAAGATCAAAAGGGTTGGCTCAATGGAAACCTAAGAGAGGGTAAACACTCTCACAATTGGAACAAATCCAAATTGAACTCAAAGTTGTTATTCATCATGTTTGGGGCATGTACAAATAGTAGTGGGGCTGCCAACTCTTGGCTTAAAAAAAGATATCATTACCCCCCTAATAACTCACATAACTAAACCACTAATTAGTGTAATATATTTTTTACTACAAACAATGAAGTGGCTGCCTAATATTAACTCTCCTACTTAAACCAAATAATAAAATGACTCATAACTAAAAAGGAGTTACTTTAGGCATGCAAGCCAAAAGATGGTCCCAACAAGACTAACAAACTCGTGCAAAAATTCGTTCATAACTGCCAACATTATTTTCACCATGATAGAAGCCGAATCTGGTCAAGAGGCAAGAAATAAGTTTTGTAGAAAATTTCCTTAGCTTTCCATCGCACCAAAGAATGCATCAATCGGAGATCCGTTACTCAAGATACAGCCAAACAAGTCAACTGGTTCATTACTAATGAAAATAAATTTTTCATCAAAAATCAATTTGGCCTTAGATTGTACATCATTCTTGGTTTTCATGATTAAATGATGCAAACCAAGAATGATGTCCAATTTAAGGTCAAATTGATTTTTGATGAAAGTTGTATTTTCATTGTGATGAACCCATATTTTTGTTTTGGCTGTATCTTGAGCTACAGATCTCTGATTGATGTATTCTTTGGTTCGTTGGAAATCTTAGGAAATTATCTGGAAATCATATCACAACCCTCTTGACCTGATTCGGCTTCTATCATGGTGAAAAACAGGCTGGAAGTTTAACACGAATTCTTGGACCACTACAAGAATAAGGTTAATTAGCGACGGAATTTTTGCCACGGCCTCAAATCCGTCGCTAATTTTATGTTTTGCGATAGCTTAAGCCGTCGCAAATGGTAGAAGAGATTACTGACGGAAGTTCCGTCGCAAATCTGTCAGTAACGCTCCCGCCATTTTACGTGAAATGTTGGTGCCAATTTGCGACGGGCATGGCCGTCGCTAATGTGCAAATGTTTGTCCAAGGTCATTTGCAACAGCCATATTGGTTTGCGACGGATCGTACTTTTGTGACGGTCATTCTCAATTTGTGACAGAATCATAATTTGCGACGGCCTAGCCGTCGCTAATATTAAAAGGCCGTCGCTATTTTCCAATAAGTAACTCGAACAGTTTTCTTCCTCCCTCAGTTGTCATCTTCGCATGCAGATCGAAACCCCTGGTTCTCTGCTCTGGTTCTGGTTTTCTGCTCCCACCGCGCGCCGCCCAAGCACCACCTCTCGCGCCGCCTCTGCCGACCCATCTCGAACAACAACACCACCTCCTTTCCTCCACCGCCCATTCACTGCCGCGACGTACGTAACTCTGGTCGCATTCCTCATTCCCTTTCATTTTTTAAACTTTAAACTGTGTTCCTCATTCCCTTTCATTTTTACATTTTTGAACTCTGAACTGCATTCCCTTTTTCCCTTTCATTTTTATGCGTAGGCACTCCTAGGGCTCCAATTTTATGCCATTCCCTCGCACGCAGCGACAGTGGGTTGATTTCTGGTTTGGGTTCTTCTCCTCATAGTAAGATTTGAGCATTTATCTATGTTTGCACATGTTGAGATTGTCACTTTGGCATTAATTTGTAGTCTCCATGTTCTGGTTGGTCTGTTGATGCTAACACTTGATGAGTTTATTTTTGCTTGTACTAACTTTTATGCTCTTTAAGATAGTTTAGAAATCTTACTTCAATGTCCTGAGATATAAGAATATTATGTGAAACTTGATGTGAAAATTGATAAATTTGTTAAAATCTGGTTTGTTGATACTTTCACTGTCGTGACTAGTCTCTATATGTGTTAAATGTTGGTTGATGAGTTTGATTCCTTTTACTGAAAATAATTTGGCTTTGAATTTGATTGCTTGATTGTACACTAAGCATACCACATGTAAATCCCAAATGGAAATCATCTATGGACTCAATAATTATCTCAGACAGGATAATAGTTCAATATGTTCACTTTGATAACATGTCAATTATTTCGGTAAAAAACTTGAATTGAATTTCCCTTAGGTGTGAGGGTGAAGGACATTTTTTTTTCGCTTCAGCAGTTTTAATTCTTCTATGAAGGGTTAGAATTTCTCTTATTGTATTCTATGTTGTGGAAATATGATCTAAAGTTCGAAGGATTTGGTTTAAGGAGGTTTGAACTTGAATGAAGAATTAATTTCAAAATGACTGTGGATTTTGTTAGCTTTATAAAAACTGATTTGGGCTAGATATTTAGAAGAGTGTTTCTTTTTTTTTTTACAAGATACAAGTTATTGGAAATAAGCAATTTGTACTTGTATATGATACATGACCAACATCTATTTTTCTTGTTTCAACATGTTAACAGGTGCAAAACCATTATTTTGTTTCTCGCTTCTTCAGTTTTGTGTTGGATGGTTGTACTTATCCAATGGTATTTAGATATGGTCATTTTTCATGGTGAGTTTCAGTAAATTTAATGAGAAGAGTATGGCTAGGATCATCACTTATTAAGCTTCTTTTATGCTCTTTGTTTGATTTTGCAGCTGTGATTTGAATTCAGCAGTCCTTGAGGATGGTTTTGTCCTGAACTTTGTTTTTATTTGAATTCAGCTGTGATTTGAATTCAGCTGTGATATGAAAACATGATTTAAACTTAATTAAGAATGTTGTCGAATATTGAAGCTTCATTCAATTTGGGGATTCAGTTTGTACATTGTCCTTTTGAAGAAAAATAAATGGGTATCAGTTTACATGATAAAGTCCAGTGAAATCAAAGTCACAGTAATGGTTCAAGTTCAATCAAATAAACCTATTACTCCTGAAATCCTATTTTTTACTTCCAAACAGCCTCACTCATCTATGGTTGTAAGTTGTAATCATTGTCGTTAGCAGTGTTTGAGTGCAAAACTACTTGTTGAAGGATAATTCACACTATTTCATAGTCAACTTGCTACTAAGAGCCTCAAATTAAATGGCTTCAATTGGAGACCAACCATGTTAACCAGATATGCTTAGATTTTAAATTAGCTTTTGTATATATTAGATTTTAAAGTGATTCCTATAGTTTCTTTTACTCCCGAGTCCTGAAATTTTAAAAGTTGGCTTTTGTATATATCTTGATGAACTTGAAACTGATGATAGTTTCCGGTCCAGTAAATTAATTCACATAGATCAAGTGAAACCCACATCCATCCTAAGGTTTCCTCATCCTTTCTATATAAGGATACTTTTGTGTGCTCTGCACTGTGCAGTCACTACTTATTAGTGACAAGGGATCCTGTTCTCTTTATATTTTTGAAATTTGGTTCTCCGGTTAGAGTTTTGTTTCTTCTGAAAAATCATTGATCTTTATATCTGGCTACATTTTACCTTCAATTGTTCAGCACTGATGAAGAATGATGGTTAAGTGGTTTATGTGTGGGGTGTGTGTACTGTGTACATATTGTACATATTGTCTCCTATATGTATCCAATTTGTTTGATGAAAGATTTAAAAGACCTTTTTGTTGTTGATCTAACACTGTTAAGCATTATGGTATTGGTGAAACTCTTGTTGGCATTGCTGGAATATGAAGACTTAGAGTCTTAAAAAACAATTTATTTTCTTGAATCTGTAGCCACTTAAAATAGTTGATTGATGTTTGATCTTGGAAAGAGAGAAATCTCTATCTTTGATTTCAAGTAATTTGGGTCCAAATAAATGTTAAGTTAATAGTGTTACTAAAATTAAAGGTTGATTATACTTACAATAACATGAATCCTTTGATTTTAATATGGTCCACTTGGCGTTGGTGTCCTTTCCTACTTGAGTAGAAGAACTTTGCTAAGACTAGCAATACCCATAGATAAGGAAAGAAAGCTAGTGTTGCTCTCATTCTAATTGGTAAGTGATTTTAATTACTTTTTCCTTGTGGTTTAATGTAGTCTATTAAGTGGTTCTTTGTTGATGCTGTCTTTGCTCTTTAAAAATGAAATATTATGTAACATTAACAAATAAGATAAATGAGGATAAACATGAGCATGATAAGAATATTACACAATCAACTATGCATGTAACCTGACAATTTTTTTATGATTGTTCTATCTTTTATAAACTACACCATGTGCTTTGTTTTTTCCTTATTCACTATATGGTTATCCTTTCCATCGGGGAGTGTCTTTTATTTTCTCATACAATATTTTTTTTTTGTGATATCTTGATGATAAAACTAAAGTAAGAAATGTATGTATCTTGTGTATAGACAATGGGTTTAAATACCCACTTTCATGTTGATTTTTCAATAATTGATTTGGTGTTAGTCCGCTATGTTTTGGCAATGATGTAACAACTTATGATTAGAATTGGTATATATAGTGTTGCTTTTTATGGATCACTTAACAATTCATAAGTTGATTATTGCTTGAATTGTATATATGTTGGTTATTTAAATTTTAGTAAACATTAGAATACACCCTCTCTGACCCTTAATTTCCTTGTAATTTTTTGGCTTATAGTGAACAATATGGAAGCTTCCCTCTCCGACCCTGCATAAGGAAGGCCTTAGACCTTGGTTATAGTTTCGGCATTTATGTGAGCTCTTCGTCCTCAACAATATGATATAATGCCTGAATGATGACTATCTGTTATTTTTTTCTCTGTAAAATGCTATAGTTTTTAAGTAGTCCTCTTTGCATTATGATTATTGATTACTTGGGCTTCAAATATTTTTGATAAATTTGTTTATTTTTCAAATTTTATGCCTGGGTGTGACTTTAATTTGTTAAGGGGTTTTACAGCGTCAGTGCTTTGTTTTTGTTTGGGAATGATGAAAATGTGATTTTTATTTACAAGTATTCAATTGTGAATGGGACATGATAGCATTGTATGTTTCCTGGAACCTGAAAAGTTGATCGTATGTTTTTTTTTATCTCATAACAACTTAGTGCCTGTTTGTTTTGTTTCCAATTTTCTGTTTTCATGTCCAGTTTTTAGAAATAATTACGAAACTGTCACCTTGTTTTCCTCGTTGATAAACAACCACCACCTCATTTTTGCATCATTAATTTTTGTTCCATATTTAATCTCATAATTGTTGCATATATTTGTTTATGAATTAGTTCTGGAGAGTCACGTTCGCTGAGAGAGTAAGAACGCGACTTTGAGGTTCAACAACAAGGGAAAATCGCTTCCAAGCAAACAAAGCAAGAGAAGGTGTGTTTTTTTTTTCGTTAATTGAGAGAATGTTTGATATTGATTTGATCATTTTTTGGTGCACCTTGATGTGGAGATTGTAATTGTTTTGGTAATATAATGCCTTTTCATTAATGTCTATAATCTGTTTGTTGAATCACCTAAATGCTTTTAGGTTGGAATGTGGTCATGTTATAGGTGGTTGGGTTAGTTTTCTTTTGATATTAATGACTGAATTGGTGAGTAGCTTGAATCATAATCTCTTCTTGTGCTGAATGGACTATGAATTTTCTTTATTGTTTTTTGTGTATTTTTGACAGGGTTATAGTTATCAATATTATATTAAATGATCCTTATATCTTTTTGTTCACTTTTGCCTATATCTATTAAGTGTTTTAAGTTTTAAGTTTCTTGCCTATATTATATTGAATGATTCTTATTCTTGTAATGTTGTTTATGTTTTGTTTCAAGTATGTTAGGGATATTATAAATTGTCTTTATAATAAAGATTTATTTTCTAGATGAGTTGATCGTTGAAAAAAACCTTAGTTACCCGTTTGAGGTGAAATATTTTAGACACCGTGTACTGTTGCAATTCATTGTGCTCTTGATATTGGACCTCAAATTGTCCAAGTGGGACAGTTTGAGAAAAAACTTTTTCTTTACTAGTATAATAGCTATTCATTAATTCTTATGTGATATATATGATGAAAATTTGGTCTGACGCATTACCATTTGTTCTCTGGGTACATACTTGATTGTGATATCTCACCCTGGTCAAGTCATGTACTTGGAAACCAATGGGAAATGCTGCTGAAATTTCGTCAGATATAAGACATGAGAAGTGATGAGTAACTATTATACTAGTGTTAAAAAAGGTTTTTCTTGAATGGGATAGGGCCATACCAAATAAAGAAATGGAGCAGTTCTACGAGTTTGCCCAAAATAGTTTTTCATTATAGTTGTCTTTTTTTGGCGCAAATGCGGAGGGATGGAATTTGTTCCTTTGAATCGTACTTGGATGTATGATAGGGTTTATCCGCGTAGAGGGGATTAAAACAATCTTTCTTAGATGGTGTTGAAGAATTTATTACCAAGGCAAGTCAACAAGATACGTATAACAATGGGGGGGGGTGATTAGATGTCCTTGTGTGAAGTGTGACTGCATGCCGAATTAAGAATGTAGACGATGTGAGGGTCGACCTGTATAAAGTTGGGTTTAGGCCTAATTATTGGATTTGGACAAATCATGGAGAAGAAATGCCGCAATTTGATTTTGGCATTGACTGAGTTGCACCGGTGGTTCAAGTAGTGGTGCGGAAGCTGGATATGGAAATCATATTGTTTCCATGGAGGAGATGGTGTGTGACGCTCTTATGATGTCCGGGTCGTTTGAGTCCAATAATACGGAAGAGCCGCCTAATGCGGATGCACAAAAATTTTATAATCTCCTAACGAGAGGCAAATAAGCCTTTGTGGGAAGGGTCCCCCGACTCGAAGTTATCGATGTGTGTTCTACTGTTGTCTGCCAAGTCCAATTGGAGCATACCCGAGTTAGGCTTGGATTTCATTGCCAAAATGGTTTTGGCCGGGATGCCTTTCAAAGGAGGATTACCCAACAATTATTATGATGCGAAGAGGTTAATGTCCAAGTTAGGATTGGAGTCCAAGAGGATTGACTGTTGTCAGAATGGGTGCATGATCTTTTACGATAATGAATTCGACAAAAATGATGGCGCATTGGTTGAGTGCAGATTTTGTCATGCACCAAGGTATCGTTAGCGCAACGCAAGTAGAAGTAATTTGAAACCAGTTCCGGTAAAGTCGATGTTCTACTTGTCAATCATTCCTAGATTACAGAGGATGTTTGCATCGATGCAGATCGGGAAAAATGACATGGCACCATGAGAATAGGAGGAATGCAGGAGTGTTACGCCATCCTTCTGATGGTGAAGCATGGAAGCACTTTGATCAGGTGCATCTGGATTTTGCCGTTGATCCTCGTAATGTACGACTTGGGTTATGCTCGGATGGCTTTACCCCATATATCCAAGCCTCAGCATCACCTTATTCATGCTGGCCTGTTATTGTTACCCCTTACAATCTTCCTTCCGAAATGTGTATGTCAAAGCCATATATGTTCTTGACTTGCCTGATTCCGGGTTCATCTAATCCAAAGGCAGGCATTGATGTATACTTGCAACCTTTGATTGATGATTTGAAGAGGTTGTGGAATGGTGTTTTGACGTACGATATTTCTCAAAAACAAAATTTTACAATGAAGCAGCGTTGATGTGGACAGTTAATGACTTCCCTGCGTATGGCATGTTGTCTGGCTGGGGGACGCATGGGAAGCTTGCATGCCCGCATTGTATGGAGCATACAAAGGCATTTACCTTAAAATACGGGGGGAAGTCGTCCTGGTTTGATTCCCATCGCAGGTTCTTACTTGAACGATCATCAATTTAGAAGGAATAAGAATGCCTTGAAGAAGGGGGTTGTTGAAATGGATGGACCGCCTCCGAGGTTAACACCGAAACAAATTTGGAGTAGAATCGGGGACTTGCCAAAAGTGATCAGGCTGGGGTTTCCAAATTAGATGGTTACGGGCAGTGGCATAATTGGACAAAGAGGAGTATTTTTTGGGTCTTCCTTATTGGAAAGATAATTTATTGAGGCACAATCTTGATGTAATGCACATTGAAAAAAATTTCTTTGACAACATTTTCAACACTGTGATGAACGTGCATGGCAAGACCAAAGACAACAATAAGGCTAGAATGGACTTAAATTTGTACTGCAGGAGACCGGATTTGGAGCTGAGACATCAGGATAATGGGAAGATGTACAAGCCAAAGGCCAATTATACCTTGACTATCCAGGAAGCAAGGTTAGTTTGCCAATGGATAAAGGGGCTCAGGATGCCTGATGGTTATTCTTCTAACTTGGCAAGATGTGCTGATGTTATCAAAGGCAAGTTGCATGGGATGAAAAGCCATGATTGTCATGTGTTTATGGAGTGCTTACTTCCTATCGCCTTCAGTTCGTTTCCCCCCCATGTTTTGAATGCCCTTACTGAAATAAGTCAATTATTCAAGGACTTGTGTTCTGCAACTTTAAGGGAAGACGATTTGACCAGGATGGAACAAAACATTCCACTCATTTTGTGCAAGCTGGAGAGAATATTCCCCCCGGGCTTCTTTGATTCAATGGAGCATCTTCCGATTCATCTTGCATATGAAGCCAGACTTGGTGGTCCAGTTCAATATAGGTGGATGTATCCATTTGAAAGGTAATTTAAGTATCACAGTTATTGATCCATTTTCATGCATATTAGTTAATTAATAATAACCTCGTCATTTTTTAATAGATTCATGGGCGATTCAAAACGATCGGTGAAAAATAAGGCTAGGGTTGAAGGTTCGATCTGTGCGTCTTACTTACACCGTGAGACAATTCATTCCTGCTCTCATTATTTCAAACACATGGTTTTGTCGCCAACAACTAGAAGGAACGAAACGGAAAATGAAAGTGGAAGACTACCTGGAACCTCATCAATTTTTTGTCTTCCCGGTCGTCATTCTGGAAAGGAGTTGACACATTATTTAACGGAGGCAAAGTGGAACTCAGCTCATGTTCATGTATTGATCAATTGCGTCGAGGTTAAACCATACCATGAGTAAGTATGAGCTTATAATTTTTATTCCTTCGATAGCATATGTCAATTTTCATTGATGTCATCCATATATGTTCAGTGCATTCTTGTCTTCTCGTGATGCATCTGCTCGTACTCATGAAGATTTTCCAAAATGGTTTAAGCAACAAGTATCTTCCCATTTATCATTCTGTTATTCACTATAATGTATGCGGATAAAAACATATATCGTTAAACTTTGTGAATAGGTTTACAATGAGGCACCTACTGTCATTAATCAACATTTACGAAACTTGGCTGACGGTCTTCTGACACAAGTCAAAGAATGGCACACATACTTCGTGAATGGGTACAAATTTCATACTCAATCATGGACAGAAGACAAAACAACAATAAATAGTGGTGTTTACGTAAATGGTGAGCTAGGCGGAGTTGCAGATGACTTTTATGGTGTCATACAACACATATATGAGTTGTCATATCGTTATTTAGATTACCCTAAGAGAATAGTGTTGTTTTATTGTAATTGGTTCGATCCATCTAGTAGAGGCACTAATTTGAATAAAAAATATAATATTGTGGACATCCAAATGAGTAGAAGATATCATATGTTTGATCCATTTATCATGGCACATAATGTGAGACAAGTATATTACGTTCCTTATCCAGCAACTCCAACAGAAAAACGAGGTTGGTGTGTTGCAATCAAGACAAAACCAAGGGGTCGCATTGAAATAGATGTTTCAGAGTTGGATGAGCCATATCAAACGGATGAAATGTCACATGCAAATGAGGTAATTGAAGTTGAACCAATCTCATGTTTACAAGACACAAAAGTTGTAGGGGAAGAAGTGGATACCTCCAGCTCGATATCAAATCAAGTCATTCCGGATGAAGATGTTGAAGAAGCAGAATCAACAGAAGATGAAGAAGATGAAGATGGCTATGAATATGACACTGGCTCAAATTCTGAATAACAATTACTTTATTTATTTTAGTGATATATTTTTTATTAAGTTGTATTGTCATTGTCATAACTTTAAGTTCATTATGATTAGCATCATTTTCCATTATTTACAAATTTGTGTTTTTGCTTACTTTAAGTTAATTATTATCACCATCAATTTCCATTATTTGCAAATTTGTGTTTTGGTTACTTTTAATTAATTATTATCAGCATCATTTTCACTATAGACATGACTGATGGTAAGGGAAAGGGTAAGGCACCTGCTGGAGGGGCACGTCGTCGTGGTCGACCCCGCTTTGTGACACGGACAGTCGATGACGGATTCGTGTCCCTCCCATCTACATCTGTTACACTACGCCCACCGCCCACACCCATGCCTCCACATGATATGGCACCGGCACCCCCACCTGTTGCTCCTACACCATGTCCACCACCCACACCCGTGCCTACACATGTTCTGACACCTCCCTACCGACCTGTTGCTCCAGCCACTCAGTTCATGGACACCTCCATTGGGATCACGATGATGACCACCCCAAGGATTCCGACTCAGACCCATGGAGACAATTCCAGACAACCAGATGCATCAGGGGTGGATTTGCCCATGGACGGTGATCATCAGTCTAATGGTGACGACGAGGAGACTTATGGATATTCATCACCTATATCATCAGATGATGAGGAGATCGAGGTTATGTCAGATGGCCGAGTTATTGTTACCCCGACCGGTAAAGGGTAAGAAATATCTCAAATATTGTTATTTTATTGTTGAGTGCAGATTTTATATGTATGTGTATTGATTGTTCTCATGTTCTATTGATAAGGTTCCTTCCATCGAGAAAATCTGCAGAGGCCGTCACGTATGCAGTTACATCTCAGTTTGATCGGGCCTGGAAACGTTGGAGTGAGCTTGAGGATCAGGATCGGGATCGATTCTTTGCGGCTTTTAAGGTATTTTGTACTTTTGAATTTACTTCCATTTTTTAGTTACTTTTAATGTTTCTTTAGTTTATTATTATCCTAAAAAATATTATATTCTCCTTATTTACAGGAGAAGGCTGCCTGGAGAGTAGAGCATTCCACTGATGTAGAGATAATTTTTCATAAAAAAGCGAGGAAACACCTCTCCGAGTTGTTGACGAGATATCGGAAAAAGGGACAGCGTCCAAAATGGTGTTTCCCAACCATTTGGGAGGAGCTATGTGCTTACTGGGCCACACCTGAATTTAAGAAAAAATCCGCCCAGGAAAAGCTCAATAGGACCTCGAAAAAGGGTGGGAGCCTACACACTAGCGGCAACATCAGTAATCAGGAGCATGCTCGACGCCTTGTAAGTTCCAACATCATATTTTGTTAATTCATTTACATGTCTGGCTATTAAGAATGTGTAACTTCAAATATGAACAAGTTTTTTTTTTGGTGCAGGCTAGGGAGCTTGGCCGTAGTGTCAAGCCGGTTGAGCTTCATGCCCGAACTCATACTAGGAAGGGTACCGACGAGTATGTAGATGAGCGCTCTAGACGCACTCAGGTGATTTACATGTCTCTTTGTTGGAAATTATTTTTATTTTATATTTAATAATTATGGTCATTTTGTATGATGATGTGCATCAATTTTAATGACAGGAGGACTATCATGATAAGTTATCTCAGGTTCGGTCTCAGGCAGCCTCATCTTCCCCTTCCACCACACTTGACCCAGAGGTGGAAGCCCAATTGGAGTTGCAGGCATGGGTCGAGGTTGCTAGCGGTAAGAACAAGGGTCGCATATACGGTATGGGAGACCTAGCCGGTAACTATCGACGCGGGTGATCCAGCATCTTCACTCAGCAGAGTCGAGCATCGTCCAGTACTAGGCCCCGCCAGTCTCATGAGTCTGCGGAGATGGTCAAGATGCGACAGAAACGGCAGCTTCGGGATGAGATCAATCAGCAATTGCTTACTCAACAGACACAGATGATGGAGCAGATAGAGATGATGGCAGCTGCACAGAGAGAGCTCATGCTGCGTTTAGGAACCAGCACCCCTCAGCCACAGTTGCAGCAGGACCAACACCTTCACAGCACCCCTCAGCCACAGCCACCACCGTCCCAGCCTGAGGGTCATCGGCAGACCAGTGACGAGGATGATCAATCCTTTACAGATTTGTTAATGCGGGGCTATAGAGAAGGTTATTAGTTTGGGTTATTAGTTTCTTTAATATTAGATTTTATTTTGTATGATGTATGCACTTTGTCAAAACAATTTGCTTTTATTTATGAATTCCATTTATTGTTTAAAATTATGATACATTTATCATAATATAGTCTAAATTATAATTAATATAAAAAATAACTAATGTTTATATTAATTTTGAATTTTATATTAAATATTAAATAATTAATTAAAAATAATTCATATTTTAGATAATTAATTAATAAAAAATTAGTTAATTAAATTATTTAGTTTTATAAAAATGTGTTGCAATTTGCGACGACCATTCCATCGCTAAATTATGTTGATTTGCGACGGTTATACCATCGCTAATTTATGTTAATTTGCGACGGTTAGGCCGTCGCTAATTTCTATAATTTGCGACGGCCATGTCGTCGCTAATTTCCTATAATTTGTGACGGCTAAGCCATCGCTAATTAGCGACGGTCATTTAAAAAAACCGTCAGAAAGTGTTTGCGACGACCCAATATGTGACGAATTTGTGGCCATCGCAAATCCGGCAGAAACATGTGTTTTGCGACGGATTTAAGCTGTTTGCGACGGCCTTTGGCCCTCGCTAAATTCATTTTTTCTTGTAGTGGACGAGTTTGAGTTTTTAGGAGGGTATCTTTTGGCTTGCATGCCTAAAGTAACTTCTTCTTTATTAGTTATGTTTCATTTTAAATATTCTCTTAAGTTTGGTAATAACTCAAATTATTGGAGAGTTAAATTTAAAAAGCCACTTAATGGTTTATTACACCAATTAGTGGTATAGTTATTAGGGGGTTATAGAATAATGAAATCTTATGAGGACTTTGTGTAAGCCAATTTGTGGAAGCCTCATGCCTATATGTAACATGCCCAAACATGAATGATAACTTTGAGTTCAATTTGGATTTGTTCCAATTGTGTGAGTGTTTAGCCTCTCTTAGGTTCTTCATTGAGCCACCCTTGTTCTTATCAAGAATCCAAGATTCTTGTAGCGAACTTCACTTGGCTTATCAATTCCCGTTGGAATTGTGGCGCCTCCTTTCCATTCATAATCTTATATATTTTTGTATTCATCTTCTACTATAATTTTGGTTGGTCACTCAAGGATAGATCTGAAAATCTACATGCTCCATTTAAGGATCATATCATTTCAAACCAAGAATGATGTCCAATTTAAGGCCAAAATAATTTTTGATGAAAATTTTATTTTCATTGTGATGAACCCGTATACTTGTTTTGACTGTATCATGAGCTACAGATCTCCAATTGATTCATTCTTTGGTTAGTTAGAAAGCTTATGAAATTATCTACAAATCACATCTCAAGCCGCTTGACCTGATTCGGCTTCTATCATGGTGAAAAACGGGATGGAAGTTTAACACGAATTCTTGGGCGAGTTTGAGTTTTTAGGAGGGTATCTTTTGGCTTGCATGCCTAAAGTAACTCCTTCTTTATTAGTTATATTTCATTTTAAATATTTTCTTAAGTTTGGTAATAACTCCAATTATTGGAGAGTTAAATTTAAATAGCCACTTAATGGTTTATTACACCAATTAGTGGTATAGTTATTAGGGGGTTATAGAATAATGGAATCTTCTGTTGACTTTGTGTAAGCCAATTTGTGGCAGCTTCATGCCAATATGTAATATGCCCAAACATGATGAATGATAACTTTGAGTTCAATTTTGATTTGATTCCAATAGTGAGAGTGTTTAGCCTCTCTTAGGTTCTTTATTGAACCAACCCTTTGAACTTATCAAGAGTCCAAGATCCTTGTGGCGATCTTCACCTTAGCTTATCAATTCCCCTTGGAATTGTGGCGCCTACCTTCCATCCCTTGTCTTGTCCATTTGTTATTCTTCTTCTTCTACCAATTTTGGTAGTCACTCAAGGATAGATCCGAAAATTTACATGTTCCTTCTTAGGATCATATCACACAGCTTCTAACTTTGTCATATTCAGACCTGTTAAGAGAACATACAAGAAGATATTTTGGTTTGGCATTGAGCTGGACCATATTTTTGTGATCTAATGTCCATCTGCTTCTGGGAATAGCATTTCCACTTTCATCAGTTGGACTATATGGTCCTTGAGATATGATTTCCCAAAGATCTAAGTCAGTTGACTCAATGACCATTTTCATCTTATTTTTCAAGTACTTGTAATCCTTTCCATTGAACATGGGTGGTTTGCTGAGATATGTACCCTGATTGTACATACTGTTGCTTGAGGCTGCTTCACTTGCCATTCTACAAAATCTTTTCCTCTACACTATGAGGTGCTCAAACCAAAGGCTGAGCTCTGATACCAACTGAAATGGCACAAAACAACACTAGAAGGGGGGGTTCAATAGTGTTTTCAAAAATCAGAGTTTAAGAAGCACAAAACAGAATCAATAAATGTGAGATGGTTAAATACAAATGCTTTTCTCAACAAATTGATCATCAACTATTTACCACACCCGAGTTAGTTACTTAAAACAATTAAACAAACTGAATAATAAAGTAAAAGGTAAGGAAAAGAGTATACTCAAAGATTTATCATGGTTCACCCATAAACTTTGGGTTACATCTAGTCCTTGGTTTCACCAAGCTTTAACACTATAACTGATCAAGGTTACAGGTGAGTATTATTTGCATACCTAACCTCTCCAGGCTCAACTGTAAGACTTAATGACTTAGAGATTTTGATATATGACAAATACAACTTAATGTGTATGCAAGTGTTTTAGTGTCAAACTGCAAAGACAGGTATCAAGCAGTAATCAACAAGTTCAGTAAGTAATTAAAGGAGAATATTCAAGGAAGAACTTGAAGAAATCAAAAGAGCTACATGGAGGAATCAAAGATGATGACAACCAAATGGTGAGGTTTCCTTTGATGATCTTTTTTGGTTGAATTCTTAACAAGTTACAAAACCAAGTCAAAATTGTGTTGTAACATAAAAGGAAGAAAATATGAAAATGGGTGAAGATTAGAGATGGTATGGCGCCACAAACAAAGAGTTTGATAAGCCAAGGAAGTTTGGCACAAGAATCTTGGATTCTTGATAAGAACAATAGTTGGCTCAACCAAGAACCAAAGAGAACAAAGACTCACAAATGGATTTCAATCCAAATTCAACATCCAAGTTGTTATTCATGTGTTTTAGGCCTCATACATATAGAAGTGTGGCTGATTTCATTTGGCTCACACTTGGTCTTCCAAATGATTCCAAAACCCCCTCATAACTAGACTAATCAAGACTAACTTAACACCATTTTAATTCAGCCACTAAAACAAACCATAACCCCCACTTAATTGGCCTAATTCATGACCTTAAACACACTAAAAGCCTAACTTAAATCAGCCACCAAAATAAAAACGAAAATACATAGCCCCCACCCCTTTATGACTCTCTCATACTCATTATGTGGTTGTTACACTTGCTTCTCAAATTAAAAGTGTAACCCCCCATAATTAATACAATTTTATGCACACTAATGAGGAGTTTCTTATGGCTTGTAAACCAAAGATTCCCTCCCCAAGACTCTCTAGAACTTGTGTAACACATGGAAAAGTAGTGGACTTGACCCAAAAATATCACAAATTAATTGGGCTTAATCACACTAACCATTACACTTATTGGAAATAAAAGAAAACAACTCAAATTGGACCTACACGCCCTTCTTCATGTTTCTTCTATTTGAATGAGCAAAGTTGTGCATTTGGGCTCATTATCTTCTTGACTTGAACTTGGGCTTGTGTCCATTAAGAGAGCCACCATTTGATTTAGAGCTTGTTGGGCCTTTTTGGTCCTAGCTCTTGTCATGGGCCCACCAAGTCCTTGAGTGGCATCTTGATCCATGATGGGTTTGATAAGCCTCTGGCTCATCTAGTTTTATAGCTAGTATGACCAGGGTTTTGTGCAAATTATATCGTATTTTCACCCAAATTAGATTAGATTGTCCTCAAGCAAGGTTTTGAGTCTCTAGAGTAGTTTTAAATTAATTTAGCTAGTTTTAAGTCAAAATAATACACTTATGGTTATTTCCTTACTTTCAGGTTAAGTAGAAGCTGAGAAAATAAAGAGCAGAGGTCTCGCCCCGCGAAGGACACGCTCGCCACGCGACCCAGAAGCCTGACTGTTCCAAGAAATTGCTAAGTCTCTGGTTCGCCTCGCGAAGAAGGTCTCGCCCCGCGAGTCTTGCAAACCTGAAAAAGTCAGAGACGATCACGGCTTGCCCGTGTTGAAGGTCATGGCCGTGGCAGTTTTGAAGCTGAAGAGTCTCGCCTCGCGAGCATCCCTTCGCCTCGCGAATCTGGAAGTCAGAGAGCATCACGGTTAGGCCCTGATGGCCATAACGGGCGTAAGGAGAAACTCTTCATATCCTCGCCTCGCGAGCAAGTACTTCGCCTCGTGAGAATGCCAAAGGTTGCTGACTGTTCATGAAATTCGCCTCGCGAATGTGTGCTCGCCTCGCGAGACATCTGAATTCTGATTGTGTATAAAAGGCTGTTCTGAACATTTTGTAAAGACTTTTGCTTCTCCAACTTTCTGATATACATTTTTCTCTGTGATTTCGTTTTTTCCATGGAGCACTAAGTCCTAGGATTAATCTACTGTTTGAGGATCCTATATACTTGAGGTTATGTAAATCCCTATTTTAATTGCTTTTCCCTCTTCAATACCATACTTTGTATTTCTGTTTGCTTAATTCAGGAGTATATTGTATTGTATTGATTTATTTCTGGTGATATCATGTTCCTATAATTAATCGCATCTGCTTAATTTGCGTGTGTACATTTCGTGTTCGCTTAGTTCACGAAGGGCTTAATCCCGTTTGCTTAATTCGGGAATAGGGACATGTATCTGTGGTAGTAGTTTCGCTTGTAAATTGCTACTACAACCGGGAGGGGATAAGAGCCTGCTTAGGGCTTGGGATTACATTAACCAAGGATAGTTGGGAATTCTTGACAGTAGATTAATCGTTGTTTGATAATTGATAATCCCCTTTTCAACTGCCTTGTTTTTGATTGCTTTGTTTTGTTTGTTTCTTATTTGCACTCCAATCCAAACCCCCCCCCCCCCCCCAAAAAAACTGATTTTTGTGAAAGATAATATTCTCAGAGTCCTTGAGAGACGACATCCGAGTTGTCGCACTATACTACAGTTTTAAACCCGCTCGTCCTTTTTGGCGCGTGCGCGACAGCGCGACCAAAAATTGGCGCCGTTGCCGGGGACTCTGAGTTGTTATTTTTCGCTATTTGTTTTATTTTCTTTTCTTTTCTTTCTTTTAATTTCTGTTCTGTTTTGAATTGGTCTGGCTACTAGGTCTCATTGCCCTGAACTGTGTGATTTTGACCCGGAAATTGAAAGAACATTGCACACACTCCGTAGGGAATTTCGGGCTAGCACTAGTATTGATTCCAATTTTAAAATTGCTTTTGAAAACATGGGAGACCAGAGGACATTAAGGCAGCTTGCTGCCCCTGATGTCAACTATAATGGATTATGTATTTCTTATCCTGGTGCTGACACTCCTTTCGAACTGAAATCTGGTTTTATTCACCTTTTGCCCAAGTTTAATGGTCTTGCAGGTGAGGATCCACACAAGCACTTGAAAGAATTCCAAGTTGTATGCTCCACAACCTTGAGAGCAGAGGGAGTCACTGAGGACAGTATCAAGCTGAAGGCTTTTCCATTTTCACTCCAAGGAGCTGCAAAGGATTGGCTATTGTACCTTGAGCCTAACTCCATCACAACTTGGAATGATTTGAAGAGGGTGTTCCTAGAAAGGTATTTTCCTGCTTCAAGAGCTGCTTCAATAAGGAAAGAGATATGTGGCATCAGGCAAGGGAACGAGTCACTAGTCGAATCTTGGGGAAAGGTTCATACATTTGGTATCTAGTTGCCCCCAGCATCAAATTTCTTAACAACTCCTGATCCAATACTTTTATGAAGGATTGTTGCCTACGGATATGAATCAGTTGGATGCTGCTAGTAGGGGAGCATTAGTTGATAAGACCCCAGTCTTTGCTAAGCAACTTATTGAGAACATGTCGTTGAATTCCCAGCAGTTTTCTACAAGAAGAAATTCAGTTGAGCCAAGAGGTGTGCATGAGATTCATAGTTCATCTTCCAATCAGGCCGCCCTTGAGAATAGATTGGATGAGCTGACTTCCTTTGTAAGACAATTGGCAATAGACAAGGTTCAGCCGGCAAAGTTATGTAGCATGTGCAATGCACCTGAGCACCCATTTGATCCATGCCCGATCCAGAGAGAAGAATTTGTCGCTGAAGTACCTCGAGGCTTATGCAAGTGAACCCCTATAATCAAGGAGGCAGTCGAGAATCGGTACAAACATTCCGCACCTCTCTACTAATAGGTACCATCCTAGCTGGAGAAATCACCCTAATCTGCGGTATGGAAATTCTTCCCAACAACAGCCGATGGCACCTCAGAATCATCCTCCAGTGACCACTTCTGCACCTTCTGGACCATCATTAGAAGACTTGGTAAAGCAAATGGCTGCATCTAGTGTACAGTTTCAGCAAGGACAGATGCTAGTATTCAAGATTTGAGGACACAGATTGGACAGTTGGCCACATCCATGAATAGCATACAACAAGGTCAAGGGACAAACCAGCTGCCTGCACAGCCAGTGATAAATCCTAATGCCTCCAACCCTAATGTGAGTGTCATCTCTCTGAGATCTGGAAAGGTTGTTGAGGCCACTTCTGGAAAGGATGAAGAAACTATGGAGGCTACTCCTGAGCCTACTGTTGAGGCTACTCCTGAGCCTGTGGTTGAAGTTGAAACTGAAAGAGTGTATAGACCACCCATTCCATTCCCACACAGAATTCAGAAAAATTTGAAGATGGGTGGTGAAAATAAAGAGAAGGAGATTCTTGATGTTTTCAGAAAAGTAGCTGTTAATATTCCACTGTTGGATGTGATCAAGCAAGTGCCCAGATATGCTAAATTTCTGAAGGACCTATGCACTAACAAGAGGAAGATGAAGACTAATGAGAGGGTTGACTTGGGAATGAATGTCTCGGCACTTATCCAGTCAAAGATAGAGAGAGTTGCTTCTATAGCCCCTAATCAAGTACTGCCACAAAAGTGCAAGGATCCAGGCACCTTCACTATCCCATGCACTATTGGGGACAAGAAGTTTGAGAACTGCATGCTGGACTTGGGAGCATCAATCAATGTCATGCCTACCTCCATCTTTAATAACCTCGATCTGGGGCCATTGCAGTACACAGGTCTTACCATCCAGTTGGCTAACAGGACCAGGTGCTCACCCATGGGGATGGTAGAGGATGTCCTAGTGCAAGTTGATGATTTGATATTCCCCGCAGACTTCTATATCCTAGACATGGCAGGAGAGACTCGACCGATGAGATCACCCATAATCTTGGGGAGACCGTTCATGATGACATCCAAGACCAAGATTGATGTTTATGATGGGACTATGTCTATGGAGTTTGGTGGTATTGTGGCCAAATTCAAGATTTTTGATGCTATGAAGCACCCAGTAGAGGAGCACTCTGTATTCCACTTAGAGTTCTTTATGTCGAGCTTATTGAGGACACTCATGATGACCTTATTTCTGATTTTCCTGTTATTTCTGGTTTTGATGATGTGTATACTTGTACTAACTGCACTAACACTAACCCATGTTCTGTTTGTTCTGAGTTTTTGGATTTAACCTTGCAGGGTGAGGATGATAGTGAAAATGATAGTGAGAGTGAAGCTGTTTACTCAGCAAAAGTCCTTGACCCTATGGCTGCTCCCAATGCACCATATGTTGAGCAGCCACCTTCTTTGGAACTCAAACCACTTCCTGAGAGCCTAAAGTATGCCTACTTGGGGAGGGATGCAACATTGCCAGTCATCATTTCCTCCAGCCTCAATTCTGATCAGGAAGCCAAGCTTTTAGAAGTTCTGAGGAAGAACAAGAAGGCCATTGGGTGGACATTGGCCGATATTCCAGAATTAGCCCCTCCGGATGCATGCACAGAATTTTCTTGGAGGATGGGGCTAAGCCAGTCGAGGGCAGAGCCCAAAGGCGACTTAACCCACCGATTACGGATGTGGTAAAGAAAGAGGTGACTAAGCTTCTACAGGCAGGTATTATCTATCCCATCTCCGATAGTTCTTGGGTAAGTCCGGTTCAAGTTGTACCAAAGAAGTCCGGTCTAACAAGTAGTTAGGAATGAGAATAATGAACTTGTGTCTACTAGAGTCCGAGAATAGCCGGGAGAGTTTGTATAGACTATAGGAAGCTAAACCAGGCCACCGAAAAAGGATCATTTTCCTTTGCCGTTCATAGATCGGATGCTAGATCGGTATTGGGCTGGTCATCCCATTATTGTTTTCTAGATGGCTTTTCCGGGTATTTCCATATTCATATTGCCCCCGAGGATCGGGAAAAGACCACCTTCACGTGCCCCTTGATGCGTTTGCTTATAGGAGGATGCCTTTTGGCCTCTCGTAATGGTCCCGGCACCTTTCAAAGATGCATGCTTAGTATTTTCTCCGACTTTATTGAAAACTGCATAGAGGTGTTTATGGATGATTTTACTGTGTATGGCTCCTCTTTTGATGCTTGTTTGCATAGTCTAGATCTAGTTCTTCAAAGATGCATTGATACTTGATTTGATTCTGAATTATGAGAAATGTCATTTCATGGTAGAACAGGGGATAGTATTGGGTCATGTAATTTCCAAAGAGGGTATTTCTGTGGATCCTGCAAAAATAAATGTAATTGCTTCATTGCCTTACCCATCTTGCGTACGCGAGATCCGTTCCTTTCTTGGACATGCAGGTTTCTACAGGCGCTTTATAAAGGACTTCAGCAAGATAGCACTGCCATTGTCAAATCTGCTGAAAAATGATGCCTTGTTCCAGTTTGATGAAAAGTGTAAAGAGTCATTTGACTATCTGAAGAAGGCGTTGACTTCTACCCCTGTCATCCAGCCCCCAGACTGGACACTCCCGTTTGAACTGATGTGTGATGCTTCAAATTTTCTTTGTGGGCGTTCTGGCACAAAGGGTGGGCAAGGTTGCCCATGTAATTCATTATGCTTCTAGGACCCTGGATGCCGCACAGGCAAATTACACAACCACTGAGAAAGAGCTGCTAGCTATTGTATTTGCACTTGACAAGTTTAGGTCTTATTTGCTAGGTTCTAGGGTAACTGTTTTTACTGACCATGCAGCTTTGAAATATCTGTTGAAGAAGCCAGAAGCTAAGCCAAGACTCATCCGGTGGATGCTTCTGCTCCAGGAATTCAATGTGGAGATAAAGGATAAAAGTGGAGCTGAAAATCTGGTAGCAGATCATTTGAGCAGGATAGCAAGGGATGAGGATATTTTTCCCATCCAAGATGATTTCCCTGATGAGAGATTGTTACATATGTATGGGGTAACCCCCTGGTTTGCTGACATTGTAAATTTTCTAGTTACTGGTGTTGTTCCTGCAGGTACAAGTAGACAGAAGTTCCACAAGCTGAAGAGCGATGCAAAGTATTATGTGTGGGATGACCCCTATCTGTGGAAGTTTTGCAGTGACCAGGTTATTCGGAGGTGTGTACCCGATCATGAGAAGGAGTCCATCCTGCATTTCTCACATGCATCTCCAGTTGGAGGACACTTTGGACCTCAAAGGACAGCAAGAAAAGTCCTGGACTCCGGGTTTTACTGGCCCACAATTTTCAGGGATTCATATGAGGTATACAAGAATTGTAAAGTATGTCAAATATAGGCCCTGCAATCACTCGTAGGAGTGAGATGCCTCAGCAGCCAATGCTTTATTGTGAGGTCTTTGATGTGTGGGGGATGGACTTCATGGGTCCTTTTCCCCCTTCTTTTGGTTTTGTATATATTTTGTTGGCTGTAGATTATGTTTCAAAGTGGGTGGAAGCAATCCCCACTAGGACTAACGATGCTCAGATTGTTTCAAAATTTGTTAGGTCCAACATCTTTTGCAGGTTTGGCATACCCAAGGCCATCATCAGTGACCAGGGCACACATTTTTGCAACAGAACCTTGGAGGCCTTACTCAGAAAATATGGGGTTGTACATAGAGTGTCTACTGCTTATCATCCCCAACCAATGGCCAAGCTGAAATATCAAACAGAGAGATCAAGCAAATTTTGGAGAAGATGGTGTAGCCTAATAGAAAGGAATGGAGCCGCCGTCTGGAAGACGCACTGTGGGCCCAGAGGACTGCTTTTAAGACACCTATAGGGATGTCCCCCTTCCGGCTAGTTTTTGGCAAGGCATGCCACCTCCCGGTGGAAGTTGAGCATAGAGCATATTGGGCAGTAAAGTGTTGCAACTTGGACATGAAGAAAGCTGGTGTTGAGAGAAAACTGCAATTACAACAACTTGAGGAGCTTAGGCTTGAAGCCTATGAGAGCTCCAGGATGTATAAAGAGAGAACAAAACTTTTTCATGGTAGAATGATTGTTAGGAAAGAATTTTTTGTGGGTCAGAAAGTCTTATTGTTTAATTCCCGCCTGAGATTGATGGCTGGGAAGCTTAGGTCTAAATGGGATGGCCCTTTTGTTGTGACTAATGTGTTTCCTTATGGTGCAGTGGAGATTCAAAGTACAGGTACCAACAAGACTTTCAAGGTTAACGGGCAAAGGTTGAAGCCGTTCCATGGTGTGGATCTTTGACCTGACCTGCGGATGCTAATGTTGAGGAGCTATCTTTGGATGCTCCACCCTACACTGATGCTTGATCAGGGAGTTTCTTTTCCTTTCCCTCACTCTGATTGTAAAGTCTGTTGTTGTTCATTGGGGACAATGCATGTTTTAAGTGTGGGGGAGGGAACTAGTTGTAGTTTTTCTCTTCTTTGAATAAAGTTTTCTTTTCTTTGAATAAAGCTCATGAATAATTTGAGAAGCTCAGGAGCACTTGTGTGTTGAGTCTTTTGTTGGCAGGTTTGCTAGATTTTGATTGATGTTGCACAGATTGCTTGCATGATTGATATGTGATGATTCCCCCTAGGCTGAAAAATTTTTGTTTTTGAAAAGTGATTCCCATGTGAAATTGAAAACTGAACTTTGGGATTTTGTTATGATGGCATGATGAATGATAAGTTTGGGGTGATAGGAAGCACACACTAGGGATAGTATCTCTTTCAAACAATTTGCATGAATGTCCAGGTGAGGTTTTGAGCCTCCAACATGTTTTAAACTGTGTGAAAATCGCTTTCAAGTTGCACTTCCCTGGATTTGATTGAATCTCTTTTTGGTTTGCATGATTATATGTATGTAGCAAATGATTTAGGCATTTTCCTTGTAAATAGCTACTTGGCCTGAATAAACCAATTCCTAATGCGTGTTTCCTAGTTAGCCCTTTTGAGCCTATTAGCCTGTTAGTTCTTGTTAACCTAATGTTATAAGCCCAAAAATCTGGAAAACCATGTTAACCCGATCTTAGGATTAGGAGAGCATGTAATCTTAGAATGGGTGCAAGAAACTAAGTTTGGGGTGGCTGCAAGGTGTAATATGCTGTTGGGATTGAGAAAAGAAAAAAAAAGAAAAAAAAAGTTGAAGCCAAAAGCTTGTGAAAGAAAAAAGTGTACAAATGTTTGTGAAAAAAAAAATGCAAAAATGCCAAAAAGAAATAAAAAGAGCTGTAGCCACCCAGAAGTGTAAAGAAAAAAATAAAGAAAGGAACTTGAGTGAATTGCAAA
This sequence comes from Sophora flavescens, assembly GCA_030762895.1. Taxonomy (NCBI): domain Eukaryota; kingdom Viridiplantae; phylum Streptophyta; class Magnoliopsida; order Fabales; family Fabaceae; genus Sophora; species Sophora flavescens. The sequence goes on from CM061064.1 coordinate 135,698,818, forward strand.
GTGTAAATATAGTTCATGCTCTCTTAGTTCCTAGGGTCTTCAGCTTAGTTCCTTTTGTATATCCTACCCTTAGCCAGGCCCCATTACAACCCATAAAAGACCTTCTGATGTTGCTTGCATGTTTTCTGTGGGAGCCATTTTGAGATGAAAAGCAAATTTTTGGGAAGTGTACTTGAAAAGTGAAACTGAGTGCAAGTTGTTAGCCTGACATAAACTGAGTGACTGAGTGAACAAATAATGCCCTTGTGAGGAAGGCAGTTGTTTGGATTTGGTGATCTCCCTCTTGTGTGTAACTTAGATCCCCTGCTTAGATTTCTGATTGTTTTCATGATGAAACTCTCAAATGCTTGGAATAAATGAATGTGGGGTTTGCTCTGTTTGAAAAGGGGGAAACAATGAAGAAAAAAAAACTGTTTTTGATGTATTGCTTGAATGTGTGCAATGTTGATTGAATCTTTTGAGCTTGCCAGGTCTTGAGTCTTTTTGATTTTTGAGTCTTAGTTTTCTTGGGGACAAGAAAAGTTTAAGTTTGGGGTATTTTGATAAGCCTCTAGCTCATCTAGTTTTATAGCTAGTATGACCAGGGTTTTGTGCAAATTATATCGTATTTTCACCCAAATTAGATTAGATTGTCCTCAAGCAAGGTTTTGAGTCTCTAGAGTAGTTTTAAATTAATTTAGCTAGTTTTAAGTCAAAATAATACACTTATGGTTATTTCCTTACTTTCAGGTTAAGTAGAAGCTGAGAAAATAAAGAGCAGAGGTCTCGCCCCGCGAAGGACACGCTCGCCACGCGACCCAGAAGCCTGACTGTTCCAAGAAATTGCTAAGTCTCTGGTTCGCCTCGCGAAGAAGGTCTCGCCCCGCGAGTCTTGCAAACCTGAAAAAGTCAGAGACGATCACGGCTTGCCCGTGTTGAAGGTCATGGCCGTGGCAGTTTTGAAGCTGAAGAGTCTCACCTCGCGAGCATCCCTTCGCCTCGCGAATCTGGAAGTCAGAGAGCATCACGGTTAGGCCCTGATGGCCATAACGGGCGTAAGGAGAAACTCTTCATATCCTCGCCTCGCGAACAAGTACTTCGCCTCGCGAGAATGCCAAAGGTTGCTGACTGTTCATGAAATTCGCCTCGCGAATGTGTGCTCGCCTCGCGAGACATCTGAATTCTAATTGTGTATAAAAGGCTGTTCTGAACATTTTTCAAAGACTTTTGCTTCTCCAACTTTCTGATATACATTTTTCTCTGTGATTTCGTTTTTGCCATGTAGCACTAAGTCCTAGGATTAATCTACTGTTTGAGGATCCTATATACTTGAGGTTATGTAAATCCCTATTTTAATTGCTTTTCCCTCTTCAATACCATACTTTGTATTTCTGTTTGCTTAATTCAGGAGTATATTGTATTGTATTGATTTATTTCTGGTGATATCATGTTCCTATAATTAATCGCATCTGCTTAATTTGCGTGTGTACATTTCGTGTTCGCTTAGTTCACGAAGGGCTTAATCCCGTTTGCTTAATTCGGGAATAGGGACATGTATCTGTGGTAGTAGTTTCGCTTGTAAATTGCTACTACAACCGGGAGGGGATAAGAGCCTGCTTAGGGCTTGGGATTACATTAACCAAGGATAGTTGGGAATTCTTGACAGTAGATTAATCGTTGTTTGATAATTGATAATCCCCTTTTCAACTGCCTTGTTTTTGATTGCTCTGTTTTGTTTGTTTCTTATTTGCACTCCAATCCAAACCCCCCCCCCCCCCCCAAAACTGATTTTTGTGAAAGATAATATTCTCAGAGTCCTTGAGAGACGACATCCGAGTTGTCGCACTATACTACAGTTTTAAACCCGCTCGTCCTTTTTGGCGCGTGCGCGACAGCGCGACCAAAATTCCATTGGGCTCATATTATTCTCGTTGAAAAGTTGACTTACCCCCCTTGGATCATATCAAAAGAGCAAAGGCAAAGATCAAGGAATCATCAAGACAATATCTTAAAGGAGAAATTAGATTTAAGTCTTAGATGATTTGTAATAGATGTAATCTCTTATTCACAAATAGATGTTTTGAAATGATGCATGAAAGAAAATCAATTTTCATAACCTGCATTAAAATGAATAAGTTTTCGTTAATGAAAATGATTTTTGGAAATGGAAGCGCTCGTCAACCACTGAAGTAATAGAAGCGCTCGTCCAACACTGAAGTAATAGAAGCGCTCGTCCAACACTGAAGTAATAGAAGCGCTCGTCCAACACTGAAGTAATAGAAGCGCTTGTCCAACAAAAGTGAAAGAAGCGCTCGTCCACTGAAGTGACAGTAGTGCTCGTCCACTAAAGTGACAGAGGTGCTCATCCACTATAGTGATACAAGCGCTCGTCCACTAAAGTGACAGAAGCGCTCGTCCACGGAAGTGATAGAAGTGCTCGTCCATTAAGGTGACAGAAGCGCTCGTCCACACAAGTCTTTGGACTTGCTAAGATCTTAATGAGAAGATCCGTCCAATGACATGGCATATGGAGCTCGTCTACTAGCCTGTCCAAATGTAAAATCTTAATGGATAGATGGACGCGGTTATTTTCAAGATGGATGCGAATTCTAAAAGAACCGATGTAGAATCTTATTTCAAGAACCAGAATCAAGAAAAGAGATTCTGTTATCAGATCCAAATCTGTTTTGATTGATCCCAACGACTATAACTTGTTTTCTATATAAAGAGGGATCAAAGGAACACTTTTTACGAATATAACATATCATAGTTTTACGAAATCAATTTGAGAAATCAATTGTGAAAATCATTCATCATCTTTCTTGAGCTTATTGTGAAAAGAGTGTTTCGTTCTCATAAGTGCTTCAATTTGTTTATCTGACTATTGAGAGTTAAGAATCGATTTTTGTTTTACTTTCGATTGTAAAGAGAGAGGGAGTCTCTCTGAGTGATTAGGGTGAGGTATCCCTAAGGAAGAACATTGAGGCTCTTCACAAGAGTGTGGTATCTCGAGATAAAGGAGTGCTCTGTGGTGTAAAGGTTTTTCAAGCTAGCTGGCTAAAGCTTGTTGTGTTAGTGTGTGGAGTAGGGACTGGATGTAGGTAATGATGGTGGTGGCCGAACCAGGGATAAATCTGGTTGTGTGGTATCTCTAAACTCAAACTCCTTATTTTCGGTTTATGATCAAGAACCTGTGATTTTGATGTTTAAAGTTCAATATAATTTATGTTCTTGATTTGTATAAACTATATTGAAACCCGAGTCCGTTTGTAATCAAGTCTGTATTATCTGCTTTCAAAACTGAGTTGATCAAAACCATTCTTGATTGCTGAAATTGAACTAAAACTGAAACTGAAACCTGCAAGTTTGTTCTTGATTGTTAATGCTTGTATCTGAAACTTGCATAACTTGTTCTTAATCTTTAAAGGTTCAATCAGTTTCTGTATTTTGTTATTATTGAGTTTTGAACCTGAACCTATTCTGAATTATTCTTTCTGAATTAATCTTTCTCAAGAATCAACCTTTCTTATCTTCATCGTCTTCCAATTCAAGACTTATATAAACCCTTCATTGATTTTGTAAAAGATCCTGAGGCCCCAAATCCACAACTCTGATTTGAAAAGTTTGTGAAAAGTTTTTAAGAGGGAAATATTTTTTGAAAAGTCAATTCACCCCCCTTCTTGAGTCGTTGAAGCCAAAACAACAATTGGTATTAGAGCTAAACTTTTAGGTTTGGCTTAACAGCTATAAGAGTATGGCTTACAATGACTGTTTAAATGAAGGGGCTTCCCTTGATAAGGAAAGAAAGGATGATAATCTTTCTTGAGGCAGCATGTGTAGACATTTGGGATGCAGTAGAAAATGGACCATTTGTCCCCTCTACTATAGATGCTAATGGTGTTCCAAGAAATACGCCTAAAACTGAATGGAATGAGGATGATAAGAAAAGATTTCAATATAATGCACATGCTAAGAATATTATAACATCTGCTTTAAGCCGTGATGAGTTTTTCAGGGTTTCAAATTGCAAATCAGCAAAGGAGATGTGGGATACATTGCAAGTAACACATGAAGGAACCACAAACGTCAAAAGAGCAAGAATGAACACCCTCACACATGAGTATGAGCTGTTCAGAATGAATCGAGGAGAACCTATGACTGAAATGCAAAAGAGATTCACACACATTGTAAATCAATTGGCTGGTCTTGGAAAAGCTATATCAAATGAGGATCAAATTAACAAAGTAATGAGATGCTTGAGCAGGGAATGGAAACCTAAAGTCACTGCAATCTCAGAATCTAGAGACCTCTCATCAATGACCATTGCCACATTGTTTGGAAAATTGTAAGAACATGAATTGGAGTTGAACAGACTGAATGAGAGTGAAGAAACTGATAAAATAAAGAAGGGATTGGCTCTGAAATCACAAGTTAGAGAATTAAAAGATAGCGATGATGATAATACAGAACAAGAGGCTGAATCTGAAGAAGAGATGGGAATGCTAGTTAGAAAATTCAAGAACTTCCTAAAGAAGAAAGACAAATTCAAAAGAAAGCCATCCATCTTTCATAAAAGTAATTTCAGCAAAGGTGACAACTCTTCCAACAACATCACATGCTATGAATATGGAAAGATTGGCCACATGAAGCTTGACAGTCCAAAACTGCAAAAGAAGCACAAAACATAAAAGTTTGACTCAAAGTACAAGAAGTGGAAAAAACCAAGAAAGGCCTACATTGCTTGGGATGATAATGATCTAGAATCCACTGACGAATCTGAATCTGAGGAGGCAAACCTGTGTTTGATGGCCAGCAATCATAGTGATTCAGAAAGTGAAGTAAGTTCTAATTATCAACCTTCTTATGATGAATTGCAAAATGCTTTTGAAGAACTTCATAAAGAATCCATCAGACTTGCTAGATTGCTAACTAAGTCTAAGAAAACCATCAAATGCCTAGAAGAGAAAAATTCTATTTTAAGCAAAGAGGTAGATGAATTAAAAACAGAAAATTGTGCTTTAAAAGAAAGATTGGCTACTGTTTTGGAGCAACCTATATGCTCTAATTGTTCTAAGTGTTGTACATTGACTAAAGAAGTTGAAAAACTGAAAAATGACTTAGCCAAGTTCACAAATGGTAGAGATAACTTGAATGCTTTATTAGGATAGCAAAAATGTATTTATGATAAGGCTGGAATAGGCTATGAACCTAAGATACATGTGAAATCTTTCAATAAATTTTTTTCTGCACCTAAGAGATCGATCAAACACACCATTTGTTAAATGCAATTTTTGTGATAGAAAAGGTCACAGCTTCTACATGTCAATATAGAAAATCAGCATACAATAAATCTAAGTATATATGGGTTCCTAAAGGAACTATTGCTGCAACTAACTCAAAAGGACCCAAACAGATTTGGGTACCTAAAACACAAACATGATTCTGTTTTGTAGGTGTGTTGGAAAGCCAAGAATGTGAAATGATATCTTGACAGTGGCTATTCCAAGCACATGACAGGAGACAGAAGCAAGTTCATTACATTCACCCCTAAGCCAAGTGGTAGTGTTACCTATGGAGACAATAATAAAGGGAGAATACTTGGCATTGGCAACATTGGAAGTAACTCAACAACAATCATTGAGGATGTACTATATGTTGAGGGACTGAAACACAACCTATTAAGTATCAGTCAACTATGTGACAAAGGCTTCAAGGTAAAATTCAATTCCAATAGTTGCTTAATAGAACATGATGAAAATTTGAAATTAATTGGACATAGGACAGATAACATCTATATGCTTGATTTAGATAATATCTCTTCAAATGCTGCATGCTGTCTTATTTCAAAAGAAGAAGAGAATTGGATTTGGCATAGAAGAATTACACACATTCACATGAACCACTTGAATAAACTGCTTCGTAAAGATCTTGTAGTTGGCTTGCCTAAACTGAAATTTGTGAAAGATGGACTATGTGATGCATGTCAAAAAGGAAAGCAAGTTAAGGTCTCTTTTAAACCAAAGAAAATTGTTTCAATAACTAGACCCTTGTAACTTTTACACATGGATTTATTCGGTCCATCTATAACCAAAAGCTTTGGTGGTAACTTGTATGCATTGGTAATAGTAGATGATTACTCTAGATATACATGGACATATTTTCTAACTCATAAGAGTGATTCATTTGCTGCATTTAAGAAAATGGCAAAAATTGTGCAAAATGAAAAGGACGTGAAAATTGATTCTATAAGAAGTGATCATGGGGGAGAATTACAAAATGAAGTGTTGGAAAACTTTTGTGATGAGCATGGCATTCAACATAATTTTTCTGCTCCTAGAACTCCACAACAAAATGGAGTAGTGGAAAGAAAGAATAGATCATTAGACGAGATAGCAAGAACTATGTTGAACGACTCTAGCTTGCCAAAACATTTTTGGGCAGATGCTGTTAATACAGCCTGCTCTGTGCTAAATAGAGTCTTGATAAGACCAATCTTAAATAAAACCCCTTATGAGCTTTACAAAGGAAGAAAACCAAATATAGCACATTTTCATGTTTTTGGTTGCAAATGCTTTATTCTTAACAATGGAAAGAATAATCTTGGAAAATTTGATGCAAAGACTGATGAAGGAATTTTCCTAGGTTACTCTCTATCTAGTAAAGCATTTAGAATATATAATAAGAGAACACAAACTATTGAGGAATCTGTGCATGTGACATTTGATGAGTCTAACCCCAAAAGATTGGGAAAGGATTCTGTTATTGATGATCTTGCAGATTCAATTGAGAAAAATCTCCTAGAAGAGAAACAAGACAATGAGGAAGATGAAAGCTTAAAGAATAAATTGTTGCAACAGGAGCAAACAGAACAACAGCCTGACCTACCAAAGGAATGGAGGACTGTCAAAAATCATCCAATTGATAACATCATTGGTGAAATTACAAAGGGGGTAACTACTAGACAATCTCTTAGAAACACTTGTAATCATATGGCATTTGTGTCTCAAGTAGAACCTAAGAACATAGATGATGCTATAATTGATGAACATTGGATGATGGCTATGCAAGATGAATTAAACCAGTTTGAAAGAAACCAAGTTTGGAAACTAGGGCCTAAACCCAAGAATTGTCAAGTAATAGGTACAAAATGGGTTTTTAGGAATAAACTAGATGAAAATGGTATAATTGTAAGAAACAAGGCTAGATTGGTAGCCAAATGGTATAACCAAGAAGAAGGCATAGATTATGATGAAACATATGCACCGGTAGTAAGATTAGAAGCTATAAGAATGCTACTTGCTTATGCTTGCATAATGGGATTTAAATTGTATCAAATGGATGTTAAGAGTTCTTTCTTAAATGGATTTATACAAGAGGAAGTGTATGTTGGTCAACCACCTGGTTTTGAGAATAATGAATTGCCTAACCATGTTTATAAACTGTCTAAAGCACTATATGGCTTAAAGCAAGCTCCTAGAGCTTGGTATGAAAGGTTAAGTAATTTTCTCATTGAAAAATGATTTAAAAGAGGTAAAGTTGACACAACTTTGTTCACTAAGAAAAAGGCACACAACATTTTACTTGTACAAATATATGTGGATGATATAATTTTTGGTGCTACTAATGAGCAGTTGTGCAATGAGTTTGCAAGTCTTATATAGAGTGAGTTTGAAATGTCAATGATGGGTGAGCTAAACTTTTTCCTTGGACTGCAAATAAAGTAAACTGAAAATGGAATCTTTGTTAGCCAAACCAAGTACTGCAGGATCAAGAAGTTTGGCATGGAAAAAGCTAAGGAGATGGCTACTCCAATGAGTACCTCCTGTTATCTGGACAAGGATGAGCAAGGTAAACCTGTTGATGTTTCTAAATTCAGAGGTATGATAGGCTCACTACTTTATCTTATTGCTAGTAGGCCAGATATCATGTTTAGTGTATGTATGTGTGCTAGGTATCAAGAAAATCCAAAAGAATCACACTTAACAACAGTTAAAAGGATAATTAAGTATCTGTTAGGAACAAAAGATATGGGATTATGGAAGGGAGCTACATGTACTTTAATTAGCTATTCAGACTCTGATTTTACTGGTTGTAAACTAGATAGAAAGAGTACTAGTGGAACTTGCCATTTACTAGGAAACTCATTAGTATCATGGTTCAGTAAGAAACAATCTACTGTGGCTTTATCCACTGCAGAGGCTGAATATGTAGCATGTAACACCCTGTTTTTCCTGTGCTTTCTGTAGCAGTAAATACATATTTAAATGTGTTTATTTTAGATTAAACTCAGAGGATGATTTTAATTAAAATAAAATCATTTTCTTATGTTGTTATATCATATGAAGTTACGGTAAAAATTTCGGTTGAAAATTCAGACGGAAGTCGGTCTGCGTTTTCACTGCCGGTACAAGTTTACTGAGAATAAAACATAAATTTGACCCGTGAACGAAACGGTTAGTGTTTTTATGATGTTTGGAAATTTTCGAAAATTTGAGTTCAGAAATAAAATATAATATTTTATTCGGGTGAAAACATTGGAAGAATTACGATTGGAAATGCTACCGGGTACGAAATGAAGCAGAATAAGAGTATAAAAGGCTTGAGGTAAGACGAGGGAGTGAGGTGACTCACTAGAGGTATGGCCTAAGCCACCTCCTAAAAAGTGGTCATGATGACACTTTTTGAAATATAACATACTATATTCTAAAAACACATTTTTCTCTCTCTTCTCAAACCAAACAAGGCACAAGGTCAAAACTTGCTCTCCAAGCTCATTCCTCTCTCCTCAATTTCGTGCCACTCTCCCCCCTCTCTATATATATCCCTCTCATTTTCACTTCATCATCTTCCTTCTTCAAACTCCATTAAACCTTCATCTTCTTCCTTTCTTTTAAAAGTTCAAGCTCTTAAAGCTTTAGTTTTTATTCATCTTTTCTACTTGAGTTATTCATTAAAGTTCTTCCTTATACTAAGGGTAATGCTCTCATATGAATCTTTTTGCAAGTTTCATCTTTTATTTCTTAGTTTACTTTATGTGTTCTTTATATGCTTTAAACTTCTAAAATCTCTCTAAAATGGTAGAAAACTCCTTTTGAGTTGAAACCGCTTTCTGTAGTCTTGTATTAACTTATATTTTCACATACTAAGAGGTTATTTAAAACAAAAATCTCTAACCATCTCTTCCAATGAAGGCTGAATGCTTGCATTTGTGACCTAGGAAGTTTTTGTTTCAACTTTTGGAATATGATCATGTGTTTGAGTTTCTAACTATCCCTTGATCTTGAACCTATAAATCTTGGAAGTTTTTATAGCTTGTTCCTATGATGGCCGAAAATATGAATAAGTAAGCCTAGGATACTATGTTTCAACTTTCCAAGTATGATCATGGATTTAGAAATCTTAATACCTTATGATTCTAAACCTAATAGTTATTGTTAAACAAAGAATATTTTCCTCATCATCCTATGATGACCGAAACTTAAAGTTTAGGTGCTAGGATGTTCGAGTTTTTATTTTTCCAAAATGATCATCGACTTGAGCTCCATAAGATATTTGGATGCTAAGTCTAAGAGATTGGAGAGTTTAAGGATTTCAAACTTGTTTATTCTATGTTATTAAAGCTAGGATGTATTACTTTCATTTTTCCAAGATGATCATGGACTTGAGCTCCATAAGATATTTGGATGCTAAGTCTAAGAGATTGAAATGTTTAAGTTTCCATTGTTTTCCAAAATGATCATGGACTTGAGCTCCATAAGATATTTGGATGCTAAGTCTAAGAGATTGGAAAGTTTAAAGATTTCTAGCCTATAAATCCTATGAAGGCCGAACCTAGAAGGTTATGGACCTAGGATACTTTGTTCTTATTTTTCCAAAATGATCATGGTTTTGAGCTCCTTAATACATATGGATGCTAAACCTAAGAGATTGGAATGTTTAGTGAATGCTAGCCTATTTTACTAGCCTTGGCCGAATACCCTAAGTTTATAACTTAGTGGGATTTTAATTCAACTTTGTTAATGATCATTGTTTATGAACTCCTAACACTTAAGGATCATAAATCCATGAGTTGTATAATTTTCGGGAATCTCTAACCCTAAGAACTAGTCTTGGCCGAACCTATACCTTGCGGTTTAGTGTTCTTGTTTGATTTTAGCTTGTGATTTTGTGTTCATAACCTTAGACTTCCATCGCGGAGGAAACGAGGACGTTCGTGGTATACCTCTTCGAGCATCAAATCTCCTTACCTTCACAGAAGGTAAGAGGGGATTGCCTAGGGATATTCAATGACTATATGCATGTGTGTATGTGTTTACTTGAGTGATTTGAATATTATTATGATATGGAGCAAATACTTGAATGATTTGTTTACTTGAACTATTGTGATTATTACTTGAAGATTGTTTATTACTTGCCTTAAAGTATTGTGAGTTGTATATATGTGATGAACTGTCGTTAACTGTGATATTATTGTTGAGAATATATTACCGTTGATTGAAGTTTGAGAAACCGGACTTGAGTCCGTGCTCAATGATTATAAGGATTAAAATCCTTAATAAGCCTTGAATAGAACTTTGAAAGTATTGGTTTCATTTATAAAAGTTCCTTGTTTAAAATGCTTACTTCAAGAGAATGAGATTCTTGTTTTGAAAAGAAACGTTGAAGTGTTTTTAAGTCGATAGAAACTACCTTTTTATGATCCAAAGCTTGTACGAGAGAAAACCTTTTTCGAACTATGTGTTTCATGAAGGAAAAACCCCTTTGAAAATATTTGACTTTATTCCACCAAGGATTTCAAAAGCAAACGAATTTCCAAATGTTTTATAAAAGACTTTGTAAAGGAAAATATTTTCTCCTAAATGATTTAGAAACGTTCCGGTTACTTGGATAAGTGACTGAGGTTTTGTTTTGGTTTTTTATTTTCACCGAGCAAAAAGTAAGCACATGTGAAAGAGAATACTAGTTCGCGAGACGTCACCTCTAGCATTCAGTTTATGCACGTGATCTGGGATCCGTGTCAAGAATTATGGACCAAGGGTCCTAATCGTGATGTTATGGGCTGGGAGTCCTAATTTTGGAATTGAGGACTGTGTGTCCTAATTTCGTTGTTATGGGCTAGGAGTCCTTATCATGTTGAAATAAAACATGGGAAAAAAATTATAATTGTTTCTACGACCACAACCTTGGACTGCGGCATCGGTCTAAGGTATTGAAATTGAGCACTCGGACTACGTGTCCCGTGTTATTGATTTTCAAGTAACGAAAATTGTGAATAGTCGTTAACTTTGGGCTTTGACAACGAAAAAGAGTGAACACAAAGAGAAGTCTCGATAATGAAAAGTCTTTTATTCATATGCATTTCCCCTTAGCAGACGCCCTTGAGTTAACCGAATACCCGCTTAAGATGTGGTATTCGATGAGGTATACATCCGAATGGCCATTATAAGGGATTCGTGATGATGTTGATCTGGGTGCATGAGGTGACGGAGACAACTTGCCAAATGTGGCGTATGATCCTAATCAACTCTTTCTTTCTTAATGATAAAACGGTATTGGTATCTCATGAGATTAAGATTATAGCCCGATGATTGAAGTGTCATGCATTATCTTTATAAAATTGATTGATTCGGGTATGAGACCTACTAAAATAATACTTGTTGTTTACCTATGAGTAATGTTTAAAATGTTAATATGCCAAGATGTTGTATGTATCATGTATATGGTTGTTGTGCGATATATCCATTGTCGGTATCTCACTCTTTCATTTCTACTTGTTATTCTCTCTTCCCTTTTGGTACCGCCGTATGTGTATAAGTTCAGATGGATCCCAATATCCCCCTTGTGCCGACAATGTTGAAGACTGAGGTCTTCAATGATGCAGGGAATGCTAGGGCATGGCTGATACATCCAAGGGCGACATCTGCCACATACCACGGAGCAATCACCACAACCGATTTAAATGCTGACGGAGACCCAATCCGTAGGAGCCATATCGTGGAGACTAGGATGGTAGCTCTGCCTCCAACTTGGTATTACCTTCACACACTGCGAGTTAACGGACTGCTACATGAGCCACCACCTCTAGACGTAGAGTCGGCAGCACCGATTGAGGAGGATCCAGAGGAGGACCCTGAAGAGGATCCTGAGGAGGACCCTGAGGAAGACTTCTATGAGGTCATGGAGGAGGATGAGTCGGAGTATCATGTTATGGATCATGACGATGACGACGATTCTATAGATGATGGCGGTGATGTCATAGATCTATTGCCTGATGTCTCATCTCGTGGGAGCATTTGTGGAGACCCTGCTTGCAGCAAGTGTCAGTAACCAGTTCGGAGCGTTTTGTGGATAATCTTCTGTCATCTGACTTTTTAGAGTTACCTTTTTGGATGTGGTTCCGAACCCTCTTTCCCTGTGTCTTTACTTATTATCTTTTAAGTTGTATCTTCTAGATGTCTAATTCTGTTTCAATGGCACATAAAGCCCTATCTTATGTACTGGAACTTGGCCCTATCTTTTGAGTGTTCATCACCTTTATCTTGTTTCATCCTTTCAAAAAAAAACTACATTTATACTTTCCGAAAGTAACCAGCATTGTAAATCAGAAATATTTCCGCAATTAGGTAACCATGTGATGCCGGGTTTAAGGTGTCACATAGCAACTGGTAGTTGTTGTTCACGGGTTTTATGGATGAAACAACAATTAGTTGATTATGGTGTACAACTAAACCAAGTTCCTATTAGATGTGATAATACAAGTGCAATTAACCTAACTAAGAATCCCATAATGCACTCTAGAACTAAACACATAGAAATCAGACATCATTTCATTAGAGATCATATACCAAGTAGAGAAATTGAGATTGAATATTTTGATACAACTAAACAACTTGCAGATATTTTTACCAAGCCCTTGAACATGGAAAGTTTCTTTTTCATTAGAAGAGAATTGGGCATAATTGATCAATCCTATATCTAATCTCTAAAGAAACAAATCATGAAATTGAAATGGCTGCAATTGTTGAAGTGAATGAAAGGATAAAAAGGGCAGAAAAGGACATTAATAAACTCAAAGATAACCCAGGAGTGGACTTTCATTTCCCTACACCTATCCCTCTATCATCAACAATTTTATATGCTATGTTTGAATGTTTAAATGCTTACCTTCACTATTGCTTTGAATGTTTCTTTTCTTTACCTTTTTGGTAATGCCAAATGGGGGATGAAAAAGTATGATATAGAGAAAGGGTATAATAACAAATTATACATGCATATGTTGAGGGGGAGCTTATAAGCTTACATGATTAATGGGGAGTAAATCAAATTCTGCTCTGTTAGTATTTTTTTGCTCTGATATACTTCTGCTCTGAATGCTCTAATACCATGATATAAATCTGTCAAAAACACTTAGCTTCTGCTACACTTATACTCTGATCTTATAATTTGTTAAAATATTTGTCATAATCAAAACGGGGGAGATTGTAAGACTCAATGACTTAGAAATTTTGATATATGACAAATACAACTTAATGTGTATGCAAGCGTTTTAGTGTCAAACTGCAAAGACAGGTATCAAGCAGTAATTAACAAGTTCAGTAAGCAATTAAAGGAGAATATTCAAGGAAGAACTTGAAGAAATCAAAAGATCTACATGGAGGAATCAAAGAGCAAAGGCAAAGATCAAGGAATCATCAAGACAAGAGCTTAAAGGAGAAATTAGATTTAAGTCTTAGATGATTTGTAATAGATGTAATCTCTTATTCACAAATAGCTGTTTTGAAATGATGCATGAAAGAAAATCAATTTTCATAACCTGCATTAAAAGGAATAAGTTTTCGTTAATGAAAATGATTTTTGGAAATGGAAGCGCTCGTCCAACACAAGTGACAAAAGCGCTCGTCCACCACTGAAGTAATAGAAGCGCTCATCCAACACTGAAGTAATAGAAGCGCTCCTCCAACACTAAAATAATAGAAGCGCTCGTCCAATACTGAAGTAATAGAAGCGCTTGTCCACTAAAGTGATACAAGCGCTCGTCCACTAAAGTGACAGAAGCGCTCGTCCACTGAAGTGACAGAAGTGCTCGTCCACTAAAGTGATACAAGCGCTCGTCCACTAAAGTGACAGAAGCACTCGTCCACTGAAGTGATAGAAGTGCTCATCCACTAAGGTGACAGAAGCGTTTGTCCACACAAGTCTTTGGACTTGCTATGATCTTAATGATAAGATCCGTCCAATGACGTGGTATATGGAGCTCGTCTACTAGCCAGTCCGAATGTAACATCTTAATGGCTAGATGGACGCGGTTATTTTCAAGATGGACGCGAATTCTATAAGAACGTATGTATAATCTTATTTCAAGAACCAGAATCAAGAAAACAGATTCTGTTATCAGATCCAAATATGTTTTGATTGATCCCAACAACTATAACTTGTTTTCTATATAAATAGGGATCAAAGGAACACTTTTTACGAATATAACATATCATAGTTTTACGAAATCAATTTGAGAAATCAATTGTGAAAATCATTCATCATCTTTCTTGAGCTTATTGTGAAAAGAGTGTTTCGTTCTCATAAGTCATTCAATTTGTTTATCTAACTATTGAGAGTTAGGAATCAATTTTTGTTTTACTTTCGATTGTAAAGAGAGAGGGAGTCTCTCTGAGTGATTAGGGTGAGGTATCCCTAAGGAAGAACATTGAGGCTCTTCACAAGAGTGTGGTATCTCGAGATGAAGGAGTGCTCTGTGGTGTAAAGGTTTTTCAAGCTACCTGGCTAAAGCTTGTTGTGTTAGTGTGTGAAAACCCATAGGTGGAGTGGGGACTGGATGTAGGTCACAGTGGTGGTGACTGAACAAGGATAAATCTGATTGTGTGGTATCTCTAAACTCAAACTCCTTATTTTCGGTTTATGATCAAGAACCTGTGATTTTGATGTTTAAAGTTCAATATAATTTATGTTCTAGATTTGTATAAACTGTATTGAAACCCGAGTCCATTTGTAATCAAGTCTGTGTTATCTGCGTTAAAACTGAGTTGATCAAAACCATTCTTGATTGCTGAAACTGAACTAAAACAAACTGAAACCTGCAAGTTTGTTCTTGATTGTTAATACTTGTATCTGAAACTTGCATAACTTGTTCTTAATATTTAAAGGTTCAATCAGTTTCTATATTTTGTTATTATTGAGTTTTGAACCTGAACCTATTCTGAATTAATCTTTCTGAATTAATCTTCCTCAAGAATCAACCTTTCTTATCTTCATCATCTTCCAATTCAAGACTTTATATAAACCCTTCATTGATTTTGTAAAAGATCTTGAGGCCACAAATCCGCAACTCTGATTTGAAAAGTTTGTGAAAGGTTTTTAAGAGGGAAATATTTTTTGAAAACTCAATTCACCCCCCCTCTTGAGTCGTTGAAGTCAAAACAACATCAACCACAAGTATTGTTTGCACACCTAGACTCTTCAGGCTCAACAAGTATTCTTGAAACAAGCCTCTTCAGGCTAAGAGAGTTTTGAAGCACAGCTTCAAAGTTACAAAGCTAATCAACCAATCTTTTAACACTATAGATAGTGAATATGAACTTGGAAATTGGTGAGTTGCAGATAAGTTCTTCTTAAAATGATTTTCAAAGTGTGAAGAAGATATATGAGTGATCAAAGCTTTCAGCTATTGATTTTATAAGATGAATGCTGTTCTTGAGTAATATAGATTTTTCACTGATGAGTAAATATTGGCTTGCTCTGGTTGCTTATTATTGTATCACTTTATTATGTTCAGTCTTCGACTTCTTCTATTTATACTCTTCTATTTATACTTGATCACGAAGATCCGTTGAGACGCATTTGAATCACGAAGATCCGTGGAGATGCATTTGAAAGTCTTTAGCTTTGTTAATTGAGGAAATAGCCGTTCTGACTTGATAATAAATGCTCTGAAGAACATTGGAGATTCCTAGATGATAACAGAGTATAGCGGATATGCTTTTCTGGCTTTGGGCAGCGTTCTTTCCTTATTTGTGCAACACTTAGAAAAACCTCAGATAAAGTAACTTTTCTCTTACTTACTTAAGGAATAGTTTTCTGTAGCCTTGCCCTTTTGTCTTTTCTCCTTTCTCTAATTTCGATTGAAGATAAGAAATATATTAATAAACTTCTTTCAAGTGAATTAACTATATTTCAAATCACTTTTAAGAAATATAGCAGATATGCTTTTCTGGCTTTGGGCAGCGTTCTTTCCTTATTTGTGCAACACTTAGAAAAACCTCAGATAAAGTAACTTTTCTCTTACTTACTTAAGGAATAGTTTTCTGTAGCCTTGCCCTTTTGTCTTTTCTCCTTTCTCTGATTTCGATTGAGGATAAGAAATATATTAATAAACTTCTTTCAAGTGAATTAACTATATTTCAAATCACTTTTACTTTTGAATCAGAGATTAAGTGATTACTTCATAGAGAGCTTTTCTCTTTGGTGCGTGCTTCATCAACACCGAAGGTGACGTAGCGTTTCACATCTTCTAAGCATGTGGATGTTTGAATATCTTTTGAATCAAAAAAGTTATTCTGACAGAAGAGTGATTCTGACTTTGTCAGAAGCTTAGACGCATACTGAGAGAGATAGATGCTTCTTTGAAGTGAGACTTCTTAATCTTGTTTTGATCTGTAATCTTGATCCTTCTTCTTTCAATTTCCTTCAGAAGATAGTGGTCGTATTCTTCGAATACTTTGATCATTACTTTGACTGATAACTACTTCAGGCTTTTTGGTCTTCAATAAGCACAGACAGACTTCTTATAAGAATAAAGCTTGATGTTCTCTTCCTTTCATTTACTTGTTAAATGGATAAGTCATTTTCCTTTTGATTTCGGTGAAGATGACGGTTGTTGACTGCTTTGCTTTGGTATTGCTACTAGCTGATCATTTTCATAGTTTGATAAGTCTGAAAGATGTGCTTCAGTGTGAGTCAGACTTCAGACGCATTGAGCTTTTGACAACTTTGAGTCAGACGTTTGTATATAAGCTTTTGATTATTTCATAATCTTTTGTTGACTTGATCTGCTAAGATAGAATGCTTTGGCTACACAACTCAAGTAGATGATTAACAATTTTCAGATGGTTCAATGTAAATTCGATTGCTTAATGTTTGGGTTCATCAAAACACACAAGGGCCAAATGAGTGTGAGCCAGACGCATGACGAGTCAAACACTTTGTGACTTAACATTGTCTTCAGGTAAGGGCTTTGTTAATATATCAGTCCATTGATTTTCATTTTTGACAAGTTTAATGTCAAAAACACCTTTTTGAACATAGTCCCTTATAAAATGATGTTTAATTTCTATGTGTTTAGCCTTAGAATGTTGTATGGGATTCTTATATAAACAGATAGCAATAGAATGATCCCACCAAACAGATATATTATGTCCAAAGATAGAGTAATCTTCAAGTTGATGTTTTATCCATAAAAGCTGTGAACAACAACTTGCAGCTGAAATATATTCTGCCTCTGTAGTAGATAGTGCAATTGTAGTATGTATTTTTCTTGTCCAAGAGACCTAACTTGTTCCAATGAAGTGACATCCTCCACTGGTAATTTTCCTTTCAACTCTGTCTCCAGCATAATCATCATCACAAAATCCAACTAATCTGTATTCTTGTGTTCTTAGATACATCAAACCAAGATTAGTGGTTCCAAGCAAATATCTAAATATTCTTTTGACAGCCTTAAGATGTGATTCTCAAGGGTCAGATTGGAATCTTGCACAGATGCAAACACTGAATTGAACATCAGGTCTACTAGAAGTTAAATATAGAAGAGAACCAATCTTACCTCTGTAGACAGTTTGATATACCTTTTTACCTTTCCCATCTCAACTCAATTTTCCATTTGCTTCCATGGGAGTTTTCATTGGTTTTGTTGTATCCAGTTTATATTTCTTTAAGATCTCCTTGGTATATTTATGTTGATGAATGTATATTCCATCATCTGTCTGTTTGATTTGTAAACCAAGGAAGAACTTCAATTCTCCCATCATGCTCATCTGAAACTTATTCTGCATAAGCTTAGAGAACTCTTTGTAGAGCCTTTCATTATTAGCGCCAAATATAATATCATCAACAAAGATCTGTACTATAATGAAATCCTTTTCAGAACTTTTTCTAAACATAGTTGTATCAAATTTTCCTCTAATTAAGTAATTTTTCATAAGAAAATAAGAAGTATATCATACCAAGCTCTAGGTGCTTGTTTCAATCCATATAGAGCGTTTTTAAGTTTATTGACATGATCTGGTTTATCATTATCTTCAAAACCAGGTGGTTGTTTAACATATACTTAATCTTCAATTATTCCATTAAGAAATGCACTTTTTGCATCCATTTGAAATAAGGTGATTTGATGTTGTGCAACATATGTCATAAATATGCGAATAGCTTCTATCCTAGCTACTAGTTCATCCTCACAAAGTTTGTTTCTGACCACTTTACTATCCTCGTCAAGTTTATTTCTGAACACCCATCTTGTTCCAATAACTGATTTTCCTTTGATTTTTGGAACTAATAACCAAACATCATTTTTTTTGAAGTGATTCAGCTCTTCTTGCATAGCTAAGATCCAGCTTTCATCTTTGAGAGCTTCTTTAATATTCTTGGGTTCTATCTCATATAGAAAAACCATGTTATTTTAGTCTCTGAATGTTGATCTGGTTCTGACTCCTTGAGAAGGGTTACCAATGATCAATTCTCCAGGGTGATGAGTTTTGAATTTCTAGTCTCGTCTGGGTTCAGTGTCAGATGCTTGTTGAGTAGATGGATCAGATGCTTGAGCAGGTGCTTGTGCATTCTCAGTCTTCAAGTTGTCATAAGTATGATCATCTTGTTTTCCAAGATATAAATCTGCAAGATCATCTTCAAGATCTAATAGTCTCCTATCAGTCTTTAAACCATCATTAAATCTTACATGAATAGATTCTACAACTACTTCTGTTCTAGAGTTATAAACTCTAAAAGCTCTAGAAGTGTCTGAGTATCCAAGAAATATAGCCTTATCTACTTTTGAGTCAAACTTTCCAAGTTGATCTCCAGTATTTAAAATATATCATTCACATCCAAAAGCATGGAAATAAGAGATGTTAGGTTTTCTATCTTTCCACAATTCATAAGGAGTCTTATTCAAGAAGGGTCTTATCAATATTCTGTTCTGCACATAGCAAGCAGTGTTTACTGCCTCAGCCCAGAAGTACTTTGGGAGTTTTCTTTCATTGAGCATTGTTCGAGCCATTTCTTGTAGAGATTTGTTCTTTCTTTCTACTACTCCATTTTGCCGAGGAGTTCTAGGAGCAGAGAAGTTGTGAGAAATTTCATTTTCTTCACAGAATGTATTGAAATGCTCATTTTCAAACTCTCCCCCATGGTCAATTATGATAGCTGAGATATAGAGTCCTTGCTCATTCTGTACTCTTTTACAAAATATAGAAAACATCTTGAATGACTCATCCTTGTGGGTTAAGAAGAGTACCAATGTATATCTAGAATAATCATCGACTAAGACAAAACCATATTTCTTTCTTGCCTTACTAGCAACACTTACTAGACCAAACATATCCATATGTAGAATTGTAATGGTCTAGAAGAAGATACTAGATTTTTGGGTTTAAAGCTACATTTAACTTGCTTTCCACATTGACAAGAATCACATAGGACATCCATTTTGAAACTTATATGAGGTAGACCTTTCACAAGTCTATACTTCTGAAGTTTGGTTATCTGTTTCATACTAGTATGTCCTAGCTTCTTATGCCATACCCACCTTTCACCTTCCTTTGAAACAAAACAAGTCACACTTTGTTCAGATAGTTCAGTTAGATCAATCTTATAAAGATTTTGTTGCCTGTTTACTAAAAAGAGAACTTTGCCATTAGTGTCTTTGACTATACATGCATTCTTAGTGAAGGAAACATTGTATCCATTATCACATAATTGACTTATGCTAAGCAAATTATGTCTTAATCCTTCAACTAACAAAACATTAGAGATAGATGGTAAAGGTGATCTCCCACCAATTTTACCTATCCAAATAACCTTTCCTTTTTAGTTTCCACCAAGGTGACATGTCATCCTTCTTTAGGTTGGAGGTCTAGGAACATAGACTTTTCTCCTGTCATGTGTCATGAGCAGCCACAGTCCAGGTACCATGATAGGTGTGCTCTTTGTCCTATTAAGGATATCTCAGAGTTGGAATCCGCATCTGCCATAAGACACATGTTTGCTTCTTTACTTTCTGCATCCTCATCTAATGAACTGCCATCTAGATCTTCCAATATGGCCATCATTCCTTTCTTTTTCTTTTTATATAACTTTTTGAAGGGTTTTTTTTTTCAACTGAGGGCGTTCAGATTTGATGTGTCCTGGTTTCTTGCATTCATAACAAACTATAGGACTTTTATCAAAACTATTGCTTTCTTTGAAGTATTTTTTTTGTTGAACTTTTTGAAAAGTGATTTATCCTTTCTAAAATTCTTCTTTTTCCATAGCTTCCTCATTTTTCTAGATAACGGTGTCATTTTGTTATCACTGTCAGAATCTTCTTCAGAAGCGTCTAATTCTGATCAATCTAATTCTTCAACCTTGAGAGCCTTTGAGGGAGTTTTCTCGGCTTTAAGAGCAATAGATTTTCCTTTCTTTGTTGAGCTATCTTCATTCATCTCTTGATCAAGAACTTGTAAGGTTCCAAGAAGATCACTCATTTGAAGAGTTATGAGATCTTTGGCCTGAGTTATTGTTGTAACCAGAGGTCTCCATTGTTTGGGAAGACTTCTCATCATTGGTGTAAGTTTTCTCAGTGATTTCGGATTATTTGTAATAGTCTGAAATCTACCTATCATTTGATCAATGCTTTCTCCATATTCCATGGATAATAATTCATACTTTCGTACAAGCATATTTATCTTTGTTTCTTTCACCTTTGTTGTTCCTTCATAAGTTACTTCAAGAGTATCCCAGATTTCCTTAACAGATCCACATGCATGGACCTTTTCAAAATCTTCCTGACTTAGGGCACACATCAAATAATACCTTGCTTTATGATTTAGCTCCTATTTAATATTTTTTGCAGCAGTCCACTAGGCTTTAGGTTTGTCAGTGTTGTCAGCATCCTTTGGAGTGAAGGGACCTTTAGTATTGATTTCCCATAGATCAGAGTTTGTGGTCATGATGAACCATTGAAATCTTTCCTTCCAGTAGATGTAGTTTTCTCCATCAAAGAAAGGAGGTCTGGTCATGGATGCTCCTTCCATCCCTGAGTTGCTTCTGCTTGTGCTAGCTCCAGCTGTCATCGTTTCTATTCAACATGATCTTTCCTCAACACTGTTAAGTGCTCAACCTAGAGGTTAAGCTCTGGTACCAACTGAAATGAACAGATATAAAACACGAGAAGGAGGGTTGAATTGTGTTTTCATTAACTTTTCGCAAATGACAAAGTTTTCTTACTGATAAGAGGTCAGACACAAAGACGCGTCTGATATAAAACATGATATATGAAAACTTAGCACTTTCAACTCGGTTAGCACTGTTGCCCAAAAAGTGCAATTTACAAGTATACACGATCGTAACAAGTAATAAAGAGTAAGTAAGATATCGTTCCCACGAGGATTAGAATGATGTAGCAATTACCAAAATTCAGATTAATTGTTCTTGGTAGTTAAGATTAAGGAGTAACCGAATAGTGTGTGAAAGTATTGATTTTCAAATATTAAAAAGGACAATATTAAAAGGCATTAATAAGAGAACTAGATAATAAAATGGGGCTGTGAACAGAGATGATAAAACAGCCACAAGTACGATCCCTTGTAATTTCAGTTTAGCTTCAGTTATGCTTCATGATGCTGTAGCATTTTGCTCTAGGAAATTAAAGTTGTGTTTTCCAACACTTGAAAGATAAGGTTCATTAAACAGCTTCTATTCCTAGATTCGTATTAATTACACCCTCTTATTAATAAGCATATTCCAGCTAGCTTAAGGACTTGAATGATTTTTCCTAATCCATTCAACATCTCATATTTCCCAATTAGAGACTTAACTCTTATCTCTTAACCAAATCCACTTAACTTTACTTTTCCAGGTTCAGCAAGCTAAAGTTCTACATAAGATAGCCAAGCTTCAATAAAACAGAATATAAACACGGATTAAGAGAAAATGCAGAAGCAATGCATCACATAACAGCAACTAAAATTCATTACAAGTTCAGCATACCAGTGCACTGCAGCAAACTAACTCATACTGAGCTTACAAAATCTGGAATCGAAATAAATGATGGAAGAAGAAGCCATGGGAGCACGAAAATGAACAATGGAGAGGAGGAAGACAACCCCTAGCTGCTGTCTTCTCTGCTTAGCTGCTGTCCACTGATTTAAGGCAGCCCCCTCTTAATATTAAGAGAATATTCCCTTCTTTAGGGTTTTGGAATGACCCTTCTTCTCTTTATTCCTTTTGGGCCATCAAAAAATATTAAAATAAAGACTTGGGCCCATTTCATTAATTGTACCAGCAGAAAACCCTTGCATGTGATTGAGCCACATCATCAGCTTTTAGGACATCCCACAGGAGACAGAAAGTGGTCCCACTTTTATCCTTTAATGATAATGAGTTCGCTTCCCTATGTTGCAGCATGACCAGAGCATTTTCCAGTAGCTTGTCAGGAGTTCACGCTCATATGTTGCAGCATGCCCAGAGCATTTCCAGCAGCTTGTCTAAACTTCAACAGAAACCTAACAAAACTCAAGAAACACATTAAGAATATTCCTAGACACTCAAAAACAGAAAATTAAACGAAATTTATACAAAGACACATATTACACTAAAATAACTTAAAATACCTAAAATATCCACATAAAATACTTAAAGATTACAAAAGCTCAAGCTAAGAAAGAGTAGATAACTCTCATTTCTAAGAGTTATCACACCCCCAAACTTTAATCATTGCTTGTCCTCAAGTAATGGAAAGAAAGACACAAAAGAAAAAGACAA
Source organism: Sophora flavescens (assembly GCA_030762895.1). Classification (NCBI taxonomy): domain Eukaryota; kingdom Viridiplantae; phylum Streptophyta; class Magnoliopsida; order Fabales; family Fabaceae; genus Sophora; species Sophora flavescens. Next base: position 135,721,822 of record CM061064.1, read on the forward strand.
ACAAAAATCAACAAAGACCTAAACATGCACACAAGACTGATAGACCACAAATATTTTTTTTCCTTAAAGCAACGTCATGCACCACAAACTAAAACCTCTTCCTCAACATTCATGCATCACAAATCAACAAATTTTTATGACATCAATCATTTTCAGCCTAGAACAACATGCTACAGCATTATGCACTCAGAACAGTGTGTTCTTCCTCACTCACACAATTAAGCGGGTTCACTCAATCATCATTCACATGAAACCCTACAATAAGCTTGACAATCTTCTAAACTCACTAGCACAATATCAAAGTTTTACACTGCTGAAGGACTTTTATTGGGTTGTAATGAGGCTTAGGTCAGTGTAGGATACATTTTTGGGAAGTGGCTAACACTAGGTGGAGTTCAGAAATACTTTCCCTACAATGTGTTCAACACCAAATGCTTTCCACATACCACCACAAAAATCTCAATACCAAGGATGGGGTACTCTTTTTTTCCCTTTAACCCTTCATTTCTTTCCTTATTACCTTTCTTTTCTTTTCTTTTCTTTCTTTCTTTCTTTCTTTTTTTAAACAGAGAACAATTTTCACATTTGAAGGCCTTTGTCCTATTCATGTTCTCTTTTCTTTTCTTTTTCTTTTTTTTTCTTTTCTTTTTCTTTTTCTTTTTTCAAAAACAGAATTTCTGTAAATAAAACTGCAAAACTCAGTCATTTACAATACACCACTTTGCTGTATAACACTCCCAAACTTAAAATGGCGCTTGTCCTCAAAATTAGAATGGTGCTTGTCCTCAAGCCACCCCCAAACTTATGTTACAACCATGTATTCAAGAAAGGCAAACCCTAAACTCCACCTAGTAAGGACAAACTTTTGTTTTTCAAGTTATAGGGCTTATAATGTGGCTAGTAACAAAATAAGGGGATCAAGCTTAAAGGGCTCACACACAAAGTTAGATTCAAAGGGTAGGCTATTTATGCTAAAACTAGCATTTGCAATAATCAAACATACCTCAAGCAAAAGTGTGTGCAGCAATGATGTGTTCAAACGAGCAAGAAGAAAGTCAAGCTTTATAGAGAAAGCACATAAATGTAACTCACAATCAATTAAAATTATTGAGGCTCAAAATCTCACAGTAACTATCAAAATGTTGCAACATATATTCAAGCCTCAAACAATTTCAGTCAATCCAAACAGCTAAAAAGTTCAACAGTCATGGCAAAGGTTCATAAATTAAGGTTGTGGTTCAAACAACTTGATTTACTTTTCAAAAGATGCCCATGAATAGGGTCGTTTGTTAATCATTTGTGGTCCAATCAGAGACAAACATACTAAAACATAAAAAATACAAACACTGCCAAACATAACATAAACTACAGTACTACAAAGAAGAGTGCAAGATAAAACAGAATAGAAACTTCCAAAACAGCAAAAGTTAAAAAGAGAAAACATCCCTTGTTCTTATGTTACCGCATGCTGCAGCATCTGGGTGTAGAAATTCTTCATAGCTGGGCCAAAAAAAAGTAGCTCCTCCTTTGAGCAGATTGAGCCATTTGCCTAAGTGTTTTCTTTCCCGGGCCTTTGGCTTCTTTTGTAATGGCCACCTCATATGTTTGAGTTACCTCTTTAATCTTTGGGGGAAAGGTAGGGAAGGCCTCTCTGGTACAAATTTGGGAAAATAATTTTCTGCAGGATTTTCCTGTTGAGTTTTCTTTGCTGCAGCATGTTCGGAAGATTATGTAATAACTGGATCAATCTTTTTAAACTCAGATTCTCCATTCTGGACATTCTCTTAGTCTTAATAGATTTTCTGTATCCATTCTGCCCTACTGAAGTGAGGACTTCTTTCCCATTTCTGAGGATTATTGCCTAGCAGTGCTCCATTTCATTAGGCTTAGGTGTCTCTGTGGTGCTAGGCAGTTTCCCAGTATGTCTTGAGCTCAGTGCTGTAGCCAACTGTCCAATCTGATTTTCTAGATTCCTCATTGCTGCATCTAGACTCTAAAGCTAAGCTTTTGTTTCTGTCTTGAAGGCTTTAAGTACAGATTCAAGTGATGGTTCATGATTTGCCGGCTGACTTTGCTGAGTTCCTTGGCCATAATTTTGACCTTGATGACATTAAGGTGGAAATCCTGGATTGTATGTATTAGAATAAGGATTGTTGCCCCTTTTGTTATTCCCCATATAGTTCACAGAAACTGGGTTGCTCGGGCAATCTTCAAACAAATGTCCTCCCTCACAGTACACACATGATACAACATCAGTTTGGAAATATTGTTGCTCCTTTCCCATAGGCTCATTCAATGAAGCTTGATTCAGAGAAAGGCCTTGGTTAAAATTTTCACCATGTTTGTCAATGAGGCTAACTGAGTAAAAATAGTAGAAATTGCAGTCCCTTCGTGAAATTTTGCTACAACACTTGATTTGCTAGAGCATAGCCTAGCATTGGGCCATTGATGACTATTTGCAGCAATGCTTTCAATCAGGGCATATGCTTCATTATAGGACTTGGTCAGCAATGTGCCACGTGCTGAAGCATCTAACATCATTCTTGCATCAAGCAACACACCATTACAGAAATGCTCCATTTGAATGCAGATAGGAATTCTTTGATGATGGCATCTCCTTAACAGCTCCTTAAACCTCTCACAAGCCTCAAACAGTGGTTCATCATCAATTTGCTTGAATGAGGTTATGTCATTCCTCATTCTAGCATTTTTAATAGCGGGAAAGTATCTAATGAGGAACTTTTCAGCTAACTTGTTCCACGTATCTACTGAGTTGTGCTCCAAACAATATAACCAAGTTTTAGGCTTCTCACTCAGAATATGGAAACAATCTCAACCTGAAGGCATCCTAAGTAACTCCTGGGTTTCTAAAGTTACTAGCCACATCCAGAAAGTGTTTCACATGTAAGTGAGTAAGACACCCACTGTGCCCCTTTGTGTCATTAGATTAAAACCTCATTATTTAATTACTTAATCGCACGCTTAACGTAAAAAAATACGTAAAAATTAAAAACTTAACTTATAAAGTATACAACTTCATATAGAATGGAATATCACAATATAAGCATATTATTCATATTACAAAACATTGTTGAGGATATCCTATCAATAGGATCCCTCATAGGCATATACTTAGACAAAGTGTTAAACAGCGGAAAACATAATAAAAATGCGCCTCACGAGATGCACTGGCCATAACTAACTAGACCCTAATCACCATGGATCACAGCTCATCCTCCAGCCTCCGGTTCGTAGGGAGTTCCATCCAACTCCTCCTGGTTATGCTCATCCACAGGGTCTTCTCGTACGATTCCACAAGGAGATAAAATACGATATACAAAAACATACAGGGGATAAGAAACAGTTCTATCATCAAAAAGTGGAAAAGTGTCATAGTAAACTATACAGTAATTGTCACAGACAATCAACACACATAACTAACGAATCATCCTCAAGTTAATATATATCATCCTCTACCCTTACTCTCAGGCAATCTAACACTTTATTTTAACGTAACCTCTCTAATCCTGTCACCATGTCTTTACATTATCGTGGCCACTACCACTCCTGTCACCATCCCTCATTTGCATCGGGGCACACCCTCATTCCCGTTAGGATGTTCCACCTAGTGCACACCTCCATTCCCGTTAAGGTGTTCCACCCCCATTCCCTAAGGTGGAAGTGGTCTTGCAAGATATTACCAATACACAGAAGTGTTTTACGTGTATTATATTACCAACACCGTATTATATTACCAATACACGGTGTATTATATTACCAATACACAGAAGTGTTTTACGTGTATTATATTACCAATACACGATGTATTATATTACCAATAAACAGATGTCCTTGCGTATTATACTACCAATACACTTTTGTCTTTGTGTATTATATTACCAATACACTTTTGTCCTTGTGTATTATATTACCAATACACGGTTGTGGACAACAACACCTATACTTGAATCTCACCAACCCGTTTTAACAACATCCTAGTGCCTTAACCTTCCATTAGAACTTGACATATATTCTATGCCGTAACACCTCTTTAACATATATCATCTAGGTTAGGCACTTCTAAATCATTATTATCCTCACACCCAAAACAATCATCTCTTAGACAACATATATATCTTTGCTTAAAAACCATTAAGCATAATAATACAAACCAGGAAGATAATGCATAACACAATATCAATCAAAATATTCTCATATCACCAACATAGCACAAAATCAATTCAATAAAGGTAATAAAATCAAATCAACCATCAACAATATAAAATCAACCTAATATCGATAAACCTACAATCCCCGAATAGTCATTGGTTTTTCAGAAAAGGTTTCCAATGTGATTTTGGTCTTGTTGATTACTTGACTACTAGTAGGGTTTAGGTCTCCCTACACAATTATTATATAATCTACTACTTATCCATTCCGACGATAGGTTGGTTCTTTCCCCCACCTGGGTTATCACCGAACTCCCGAACTCGAAGCTCCTTGTTGTCACACCACAAAGTACTAACTCCACCTTCAACCAATCAACATAATAACCAATAAATCAAACAAACTCATCTATGTTCTCTTTAGGCTAGGTATGGCCATTTAATTCAAATTAGAGTTAGGATTATTTTCTCAACATAAGCCTTTGGATACTTATCACTTAGGTTCTAGGTAACTTAGATAAATTGCTATAACTTGAAAATATGGAATAAAAATCGTCCAACCACTTAGGGTAGGTTTCGGCCTTGTATTACCAAATAGGCTAGGGTTTTCAAAACAACACAATTTCTTAGATAAATGATCTTAGAGTATTAAAGAGTATGAATCAATCATTAGATTTCACAAATCAATCAAAAACCTTTCACCCCTTTTATGTTAGGGTTTCGGCCTCTTTAGAATAAGTAGGCTAGAAACCTTTAAACTTTTCAATCTCTTAGACTTAGCATCCAAATGTATTAAGGAGCTTAAGTCCATGGTCATATTGGAAAATGAAAACAAAACATCCTAGGTTGACAACCATCATAGGTTCGGCCATCATATAGGATAAATAGGCTAGAAATCTTTAAACTTTCCAATCTCTTAGACTTACATCCAAATGTATTAAGGAGCTCAAGTCCATGATCATATAGGAAAATGAAAACAAAACATCCTAGGTACACAACCATCATAGGTTCGTCCATCATAAGAGAAACATGATAGAAATCTTTAAACTTTCCAATCTCTTAGACTTAGCATCCGAATGTATTAAGGAGCTTAAGTCCATGATCACATTGGAAAATGAAAACAAAACATCCTAGGTTCACAACCATCATAGGTTCGGTCATCATAGGATGAATAGGCTAGAAATCATTAAACTTTCCAATCTCTTAGGCTTAGCATCCAAATGTATTAAGGAGCTCAAGTCCATGATCATATTGGAAAATGAAAACAAAACATACAAGGTCCACAACCTACTAGGTTCGGCCATCATGGGATCAACAATCTAGGAATTTTCAAAATTTCCAAGACTTTAGATTTAAGATCAAGAGGTATCTAGAAGCTCAAATACATGATCATCTTTCAAAATGTTGAAACAAAACTTCCTAGGCCACTAATACATAGTTCAGGCCATCATTGAAAAAATAGGTTAGAGATGTTTGTTTGATACAAGCTCTTGGAATATGGAAGTAGAGATTAATAGAAGTTCATAGAAATTGGTTTCAACTCAAACAGAGTTTTCTACCATTTTCTAGAGATTTTAGAAGTTAAAAGAGCTTTAAGACCATTTTAAGAAGACATAAAGTAAACTCATGAAGTAAGTGTAAAACTTGAAATAGAAGAGTATGAGAGTGTTACCCTTGATACTAGAAAGAAAAAGTATGAAGAACTTGAACCTTGAAACTAAGTAAAAATGGAAACTTTAAGTGTTAGAAACTTAAAAATGAGAAAGTGAAGAAGTAGGAAAGTGATGAAGAGAAAATGAAATGGGTATTTATAGGGGGAGGGGTGAGAGTGGCATGAAAGAGAGAGGGAGAAGCGCGTCTTGATGGCCAAGTTTTGGCTTATGCCTTGTTTGGTTGAAGAAGAGAGAGAAAATTGGGTTTTTAGCATATAATATGTTATAATTCAAAAAGTGTCATCTTGACCACTTTTTAGGATGTGACTTAGGCCATCCCCCTAGTAAGTCACCTCACTCTCACATGTCACCTCATCACTTTTGTGCTCCCAACTCTGCTCCATTGCATATCCGGTTCAAGTTTCCGATCGTATTTCACCCAGAATAAATATTATATTTTATTTCCGAACTCAAATTTTCGAAATTTTCCAATATCATACAAAACATCGGAAAAACACTAACCATTTCATTCCTGGTTCAAAATTAGGTTTTCTGCTCAGTAAACTTTTACTATCAGTGAAAACGCGGACCGGGTTTCGTCTGAATTTTCAACCCAAAATTTTACAGTAACCCTCTATCATAAAGTAGACTATGAATATGATTTTTTTTATTCAAAAACACTTTCCAACTCTCAGATTAAAATATAATTAATTATATTTTAACCGCTTGAACAACATAATTAAAATCAGGTTGTTACAGTGAGTATCTTCATTGTCAGCTCCACTGAACTGCCCCATTGCTTGCAACATCTGAAACATAAAAGGCTTGAACTCAAAGTGAGGGGTTGTGATCTCAGGTCTCACAATCCTTGTGTTCAAAGTTGTTGGATCAAAGAGTGCATATCCTCGGATAGCACTATTCCTATCATTAGCCAATGCCATGCTATCTTGTTGATTTGTTTCAGCCATTTCAACCAGAACAAGTACCTATTGCTACAGCAATCACTGCAAAAATCAGTTGTCCTAACTAACAGAACTTTAGTCTAAAAATTGGAATTTAGACACCATTACTAATCCCTGGCAACGGCGCCAAAAACTTGTTGCTCAAAAAGTGCAATGTGCAAGTATACACAATCATAACAAGTAATAAAGAGTAAGTAAGATATCACTCTCACGACGATTAGAATGTTGTAGCAATTACCAAATTTCAGAGTAATTGTTCTTAGTAGTTAAGATTAAGGAGTAACCAAATAGTGTATGAAAGTGGTGATTTTCAAATATTAAAAAAGGACAATATTAAAAGACAGTAATAAGAGAACAATATAATAAAATGGGGTTGTGAACAAAGATGATGAAACAACCACAATATGATCCCTTGTAATTTTATTTTAGCTTCAGTTATGCTTCACGATGCTATAGCATTTAGCTTCGGGAAATTAAAGTTGTGTTTTCCAACACTTGAAAGATAAGGTTCATCAAACGCCTTCTATTCCTAGATTCATATTAATAACACCATCTTATTAATAAGCATGTTCCAGCTAGCTTAAGGACTTGAATGATTATTCCTAATCCATTCAACATCTCCTAATTTTCCAAGCTAAAGTTCTACATAAGATAGCCAAGCTTAAATAAAACAGCATATAAACATAGATTAAGAGAAAATGCAGAAGCAAAGCATCACATAATAGCAACTAACATTCATTACAAGTTCAGCATACCAGTGCACTACATCAAACTAGCTCATACCGAGCTTACAAAATGGAAGAATAAGCCATGGGAGCACGGAAATGAACAATGGAGAGGAGGAAGACAACCCCCGGCTTCTGTCTTCGCTGCCTAGCTGCTGTCCACTGATATGAGGCAGCCCCCTCTTAATATTAAGATAATATTCCCCTTTTTAGGGTTTTGGAAGGCCCCTTCTTCTCTTTCTTCCTTTTGGCCCATCAAAACAATATTAAAATAAAGACTTGGGCCCATTTCATTAATTGTACCAGTAGAAAACCCATGCATGTGACCGGGCCATCGTCAGCTTTTAGGACAGCCCGCAGGAGAGAGAAAGTGGTCCCGCTTTTGTCCTTTTCTGATAAGAAGTTCACGTCCCTATGCTACAGGATGACCAGAGCATTTTCCAGCAGCTTGTCAGGAGTTCGTGCTCTTATGTTGCAGCATACCCAGAGCATTTCCAGCAGCTTGTCTAAACTTCAACAAAAACCTAACAAAACTCAAGAAACACATTAAGCATATTCCTAGACACTCAAAAACATAACATTAAACAAAATTTATACAACGACACATATTACACTAAACTAACTTAAAACACCTAAAACATCCACATAAAATAATTAAAGATTACAAAAGCTCAAGCTAAGAAAGAGTAGATAACTCTCATTTCTAGGAGTTATCAATCACAGAGACAAAGATTTATACTGGTTCACCCCAAACCTTGGCTATGTCCAGTCCTTGGTTACCCAAGTATTAACACTATAACTGATCAGGTTACAGATGGGTATTGTTTGCACACCTAGCCTCTGTAGGCTCAACTAACAAGTATTGTTTGCACACCTAGCCTCTCCTGGTTTAAACAAATATTCTTTCAGCAAGCCTCTTCAGGCTTTACGAATGGTAAGAGCTGAATGAAGCAGCAGTTTCACAAATTGCAACTTTGTAAGTCAACCGAATAACACTCAGTGAGTGAACAAGTATTTAAGGCAGGTTTGGCCGCAATAAAGACTTCTTTGTAAATACAAATGATTGAGCAGAGAAGTTTTTTAAGAAGAACTCAACAAAGCTTTGAATGCGAAGAGAGTATTGAATGCTTGAGTGAATTTGTTCAGGTGTGTATCTTCATCAGTCTTCAAAGTCTTCTATTTATAATCATTAGTAATAAATCCGTTGAGGATTCTTCAGATGAGTAAACTTTTGTTCTTCATTCATTAATGCAAAAGAGTCGTTCTGAACTTGCATTCAGTGTTTATGGTCGTTGGAGAGCTTCAAGAAAAGTTGAACGTATATGTTGGCATTGCTTTATCAGAGTGCAGCTTGATTCAGAGCATTGTTTTTTGCTTTTCAAACTTAGGCAGCGTGACTTTCCTTATTTGTGCAACACGGGTCTGCGGCCATGTAAAGGCCATTTTGACTTTTGCAACAAAAAATAATTTTAAGCACGGATTGATGCATTGAGCTTCCGAATTGGATTTTCTTGATTTGAAAATGCAAGAGAATATTCTTTATTATCGAATAGAAGTCAAGTGAAGGACTTCCAGTCATTCTGGAGAGTAAGACACATTTTCATGGCTTGTAGGAACCGAGTCTTACTTCAGATGCATTGTAACACAAACGCATCTTAAAGACTTGTATGCTCTTGTTTTATGATCTACACACTTAATAAATATATTAGTGGATTTCAAGAGGTTCACTTAAAATCATACTTTTGTTTGGATTCATCAAAATCAGAGATGTCAAAAATTTAGACTTAACACTAACAAGTTGAAGGGAGAGAGGGGGTAGGGGATAATGTGGTTATGTGGGTAAACGTTCAGACATATATATATTTTTACTTTTGGTATGGCTTTCCTTGGTTTTCTTTGTATATGCGTTAGAGTACCTCTAGTACTTCCCAATCAATATACATTTTGCTTATATATATATATATATATATATATATATATATATATATATATATATATATATATTACTAAATAAATAATTAATATTTTTAATAAATTAATATCTATTATAAAATAATTTTTTTAATAACATATTCATAAAAATATATATATTTAATTATTATACATAAAATAATTAGATATATAAATTAAAAAATAATATAATATCTAGAGATATTTATGTCATTTTATATATTCTTTCTTATTTTTTTAGACATTTCCCACTTTCTTTCATTCCATCTTCTTTCATCTTTCTCTCATACCAAACATGTAACACCCTTCTCAGGTGCTACATTGTCTGTGACATTTCTTCAATATTGTTTAACACGGAAATTAATTTTCCAAAGATATGTGTTTATTTCTCATTCTTCCTTTTCGTGAATAATAAATGAGATGATACTTAATACTTATTAACATTCTCCAACCACTAACAGGCCTAGAACATATACATCCAGAAAATGAAAACATAAGTAGTAATGAATCATACATTCTCCATATGTACATAGTTCCTTCATAAATTCTTTCAAAAGATAAAGGTCATGAAAAGACAGAATTCACAACATGCGGAAATAACAACGCCATTAAAAATTACATGACCAAGAGAAACATAAATAACCTTGAAGACGCAGATCCATAAAACTAATCATAAACACAAGGACTCATCATGCTGGCCTGTACAAAACAATGATGAGGTGTCATCATTGTACAATAATAATTGGTCTGTCTCATAATCCAAAGATGGCTATGATAATGCAGCAGTACTACCATCTTCGTTGCAGAACATAAAATAAACAGAAGACCAGAAGACACAGAAAATGAGGTGAGATCCCCATTCATCATACCCATAAAGCAGGAATGCAGTGGTATGACCCATATACATGGTACAATATACATATCTATATAATCTTCCATTCTCATTCCGCAGATCAAAACTCGAAGAATATACAATACCAAACTAAACGATAAGCTTATCAAGCATACCGGATACGACCTGACCATTAAGGGAGGAGAATAGAGAAAAAACTGATTGAAACTGTATAGTCTCATACCTACACGGCCTCAATGAATTCTTGATCCTAACTCCAGAGCTAATTGACATTTGGGAAAGGAAATGGTTAGTACAGGTTTCACATAAGCCCACCTCTGGCACCATGTGTGGCTATCATGGTACACAAGGCTTAAATCATAATATACGTACAATCATAATCACATGTGATATCAAACATAAACTCACTATAAAACATCGGGCTCTTTATGAAACCTCAACAACTGGGAAGCTCAGCTTCCTAGGCACAAAGGACTTACTGAACATAGTATCAACTATATATTTGGGAAAAATTGCCGGAATACTTCCAATTGGTCAATCCACCAGATAACCTCTTGATTCCACCGGAATCCATTTGTTGTCAATCTCTGATGGACGATATTCTCGGGTCCGAATCACCAGCCCTTCGCTGAACCATAGTTCTCAAGCAGACTTTCCATGTTTGTGTAAAGATGTTTTAAGGCACTTGCTTACAAGTCCTAACACATTATGAAATTGGATCGATAGTCCAATCATTTATTTCTTTTCACTTTTCTAATGGAGCCTTTTTCTTGGCTTCCGAGAAATCATATTTTGAGTCCATTAAGTCTTATGGATGTGTGGAGATTGAATCATCCACACTTTATGGCAAATGGTCTTGCTTCACCATAAGTCATAAATCATTAAGTTCATATTTTCACTAAGTCATTTATGACTTAGGTTTTGCATTTGACTTAAAATATTAGTCTTTAAAGACTCAAATCCTTTTTTATAGAAACCAAACTTTTTAGCGAAGACCAAACCATTTGAACATAAGTTAATCAATGGTACATAGATATTAAATTTCTCGAAACAAGTTCGTGATGATACTTGAAATTCTACTCTTTAAAGACAAAAGTCTCTTTGGCATAAAATCAAACTATTTGGCTGAAACTAAACCATTTTGAAGTAAGATTTGAACTTAGGTACATTAGTTTCAAACTTCTCGAAGTAGTTTCCCGAAAATACTAGAAATGTACTTAAAAAACGGCTCTGCCCCTTTTTACTGTATTTAGGGCCTAAACTCCGTATTTTCAAAATTTGAACTCTTTTTTATCGAATTTTTCACTTCACTAAGTTCCAATACCCATGTTTAGGAATTAGAATACTGTTTTAAAGTTTTACGCTACGGTTTACACAAAAACCCTAAAACTCAACCGAACGTCGCTAAGTTCGAAAATCGCGTAAATCCTTTTTCGACGATTTTTAAACCTAATGGTCCGAAACTCATTTTGGAATCTTAGGACACTTAAATGGACTTCAGAAACAGTTACAAACTGTCTAAAACAGTTTGGGGGCGAAATTGGAACCTTGATTCATTTTACGTGTCCGATTCCGTGAAAATTCCATTTTTAAGTTCGCTAAAACATGATTTTTGTTCTCTTAAGATCTAAACTCAAATTAAAACTACTTTGGGGTCATTGAATCCTCAAAAGTCAGATTTCAACACTATGAAAACAGTTTTGCAAAACATTATTTTTCTTCTTGGTTTTATTCCTTTTAAAACCTTTAAACAAGATCAGAATTACATAGATTGATGAAATTAAGGTTGTCATACCATTTTTTCTTGCCTTGGCCGAAACATGCATCAACAAAGTGAAGGTTATCACTTCAATAAACAAGCACACAATCATATATACATATACATGTATCAATACATAAGTTCATGGCATATACTTTAACATTTTAAGCATACTTTCCTAATCATGATTCAAGAGAACCAAACATGAATTTTCAACAAATAAGCATGTTTCAAACAAGCATATACTTTACTAATTATAACCACACAAGAACCACAATTATGACATCCATTCCACCAAGAGGATCACATAAACACACATATATACAACCCTTTGACTTAGGGTTTCAAAACAAGTCAATAATGGAATAAACCATACACACACCTACAATATGGTAAGATGAAGGTTATTCTCCCCCATACCTCTTGTAGATCACTTAAAAAAGCAAGCAAATGATGGTAAACCAAGCATGGAGACTCACGGTTTTGTCACAAAACCTAGTAAAGAAATCAAACAATAATTAAAAGGATTATAATAAGAGTCTAGGAATACACAAGGAAGAGAAATTCTATGTTGCATCACTCACTTGGAGTAGTAAAATGGATGATCAAGTGTTGGATATTCTTAGGCTTGAAATACCCATTTTCAAGGAAGGCTCTAAAGGGATTTTTATGTGAGATAAGATAGTCTTAGAATGTCTAGAGGAGTAAGGATCTAGTCGTGGTTTTTCAAATAAGTAAATGGATAATGATTTTTGGAGGGTGATCGAATTTTGCACATGAAGGAATGAAGAACACTTTGTGTTTTTGCAAGGAGATGATGGTATGATCTTGGATCATGAAATTATACCTCTAGATGATGAAGAATGGAAGAAAAAATGATGACATGGTCAAGAACTTTCAAGAACACTTAAGGCTTTCTAGAAGAAAACTTAGTGTTTTCATGATTGAATGGATGAAATTAAATGGGTTTGGGGCTTAGAAGGGCTGCATGAAATTTGAGCAAGTGAGGAGGTGGTAGGATTAAGTTTAGGACACAAAAAGAATTGTATAAAGACTTAGGGGTAAAATGGTCTTTTCATGTAACATCCTGGTGTTTTGAAGACCTTTATCTAGGTCTGAGTTTAAGTCCTAAGGATGATTTGGAGGTTGGAATTGATTAGAGATGGTTAAAATAATTAAAAGTTGGCTTTTGAGGGATATAATCGATTATTTCCAAGGTATAATTGATTATGGGTTCTCTAGAACATCCAAATGAAAAACAGGAAGTAAATAATCGATTAGGCATCCATAACAAACGATTATTTTAGGCAATAATCGATTATAATGTTCCAATAATCGATTATCACTGCAGATTTTCTATAAATACCTTGTTTCTACCCAGAAACGAAGGGAACGAAGTTAGGGTTCCGAAAATGCGATTTTAGAGAGAGAAAGAGTGAGAAAATGAGGGAAAATACATGGGAAAGGATAGAAACACTAGGAAATCAAAGAGATTACAAGGAATGAAGGATGCATGAAGGTGGATCAAGCGACAAAAGGGTTGAAGAACAAAGATGATCCGTAAGAGAAGAAGAAAATGAAGAAGAGCAAGAGGTGCCAGGATTAAAGGTCTCCAAGTGAGGTGAGGAAATACAATCCTTAAACCTCTCTAAGTTATGGAAGATTAGATGGAATTTATGCTTGAGGATGTTGGATTATTGATGCTTTTGAAGCTTTATACATGCATGAGGTCTATTTTCAAAGAACTTATTTTGAAGGATGATTATCAAATCCTTTCTGCATGTTGATTTCTATTAGTTATAAGAAGAAGATATTATAAGAGAGTTTTATGAGCATTTATGCTCTTTTAAGTTGTCTCTTCTTGGGAGAATAAGTGATAGCACTTAAGGTGTTTGATGAAATGCTTGAACTGACAATTTGTTACTGTTTGAGATAAGTATGAATAAAGTTAAGCTATAGAATGCTTCATGCTATAGAATGTGTTTATGTGATTTTAAGAACATGAACTAAGGTTTTCATAAATATTTATGTTAGGAAGGATATGTTATAATGAATGACTTGATGAGCAAGGTTTACAATGATGTTTTTAGGAGGTTTATTTATGAAATTATGACAATTTTGAGGATTGCTTTCATGAACTAAGTTTTCAATGATGTTGAAAGTCCTTAGGGACATACGATCTAATTATGAAGTTATTTATGAATGTTAAGTTAAGGGAATGAGATTATTATGATGTTGAGGGTCATGTTCATGGCATTTGCATTGAGGTAAGGCAGAGGGACGCCCTGCCGGGTAGTGAGCTCACGTACCATCGAGGTTGAGGATTCATTCCCTATTTTATGAGATCATTTATGAAGTTCCTATGTGATGATGTTTTGTTGAAGCTTATAATGTTAAATGTTATTCATGATGGTTCACTAAAGCTTTGATGTTATAAGGTTATGATGTGATATTTAATTTAAGCTTGTGCTGTTATAAGGATATATATGATGTTTTATTAAAGCATAAAAGTATGTTATGATAAAGTTTAAAGTAAATTATAAAAGTACCTTTTGATGAAGTTTGGTGTAAAAGCGTACAAGTGTTTTTATTATGAATTACATGTTTTTCATATACTTTGTTTTAATGATAGCTTGAGGGGATTTTCCGGAGTTCTTCCGGCTGGTTGTACGACTGTTTTCTTAAATGATTGTAATTCCTCATTGAGACATAGTCTCACTTAGTAGTGAAACCAGATGTGGATGCAGATTTTAGCAAGGATTAACGTGAGGAAGTGACGATGAAGAATAGAAGAATGATAAGTAGTTAGTTTCCCAGTGACATGTCAAAGTTATTAAGTTTATGTATTTTGGTATTTTTGATGTAAAAATGTAATTTATTGTAAGAAATAAGCATGTATATAAAGATTTTATTAAGTTTTCAAAATTATGTTTTTATAGAAATGTATGAGGTTTGTTTATTCTGATATACATATAATAATTAGACGCTTATAATTGTTATATGTAATGTAACCAAGTTGAGGTGTTACATTTCACATATAAATATCTAGATATTTTGTTTCAGGTAATCATGTCAGTGGTGAGGAATGGTGGTGACTCACCACACGACTCACACCCTAAGGTGGCAAGGTGTTCCATCACTCTAGCATCCGGTTCTAACTCTGCAGTTCTTTATCCGGCTCCGTCGTTTACCATATTAGGGTTTTCGATCGTTTTTCATCAAGATTCGCCCGAATAAAATATAATACTTTATTTTTGAGCGAAAATTTTGAAACTAGACTTTATCACTGAAATAATGATAAAATCTTGAGTTTCTCAGTTTCGGGTCAAATTAGGGTTTCTGCCTGTACAAAATTATATTGTCAGCAAAAACGCAGACCGATTTTCGTCTGAGTTTTAAACCCAAAATTTAACTGTAACTTCCTTCGATATAGAAGGTCTCAACTATGATTTTGTTTTCCTCAAAATTACTCTTGGTTTTTAAGAAAACCACAGTAAAATAATTTACGGGTTTCCTCAATTGAAGTAACTCCAACTCGTTTGTCACAACAACAAAATGAATTGACAAAATTTTCACCTGCCAGAAAATTTATAACTCTTTACCCACACAAACTAACTAGATATGATCTGCAAGAGATCACTCCATTTCTCAATTGTACTCATTTGTGGAAAAACAAATGGTTGAGTTTACAAAACTCAATCCTCAACAATATAGGAGTATCCAAACAGAGTTCTCCGACTAGGATGAGTTATCAAGAAACTGTAAAGGTAACCCTATTAAGGGATAATAGAGTAGTACAAACTCAAATCCTTTCGCATACCATGTAGACAACAAAAGATGCGACGATGAAACAAAACCAACTCAAAACAGGTTGGCGACCAAGATAGATAGTACATAGATAAATACATAGAGTATTTTACACGTTCATAGGAAATCAAAAATGATTTTCCATATGAATTAACAGTACAGTCAAAAGTCTACTTTCTATGACACATTTCACTTAAAGTTTTCATCTGATTGTGATACTTCAGTCCAATCTTATTGTGAAGGTTTCACACGTTAATAACTAGTCACGGATTCACACTTTAAACATTGGTGAACTACTTCCACTTGCACATTGTTCTTTAATCGGGTCCTTGTCTTAGGCCTCACAACCTACATGTTGCTTCCAGAAGGTTTCACTCTGGGCTTCCGCACTCCCTAGAGAGGTGTCCGGGCTTCCCACACTTAAAGCATATAATACCATTGATGACACAATCACAAGTTGCGTGTTCTTTACCGCATTTCATACACATTTGTGGAGGCATCATAGATGGACCAGACTCTCCAGTGCCTTTTTCAGACAACTTTGACTTCCGTCGAAGCTGTGGTCACGTTGATTTCGCGAATGGCTGCTTCTGTAACTTCTTGTTGTGTTTGTACTTCAAAGGTCCAGAATTTCTCTTTCTATCTTGACACACATTCAAATCTTGAGAAGGTCGACACTTATCCCTCAAAGCTGGAAACTGTAGGAGTTTCCATGACAAGATTGTTTTCCTTTTTAAGAACTTTAGATCCTCCTCTATCTTTTTATATTTCCATTCATCACTAGAATCCTCTAAATACAACTCCTTAAACTTAATCAATTCTTCAAACTCAATAGCATACGCACTAATCGTCGTGTCACCTTGTCCTTGCTGCAGGAGCTCAGTCTCCTTGGTATGACCTATTTCAGTGTGAACATATTTCTCCAGAAACTTAATCCAAAGCACATCCCAAGTAACCACTCTCTGTTCTGCCACTAACAACTGCTGAGTTTCTTCCCACCAAAATCCAGTATCTCTTTTCAACATAAACACTCCACATGCTACCTTCCAGTTCTCAGTGTATTCCATTTTTCCAAATATTTTCTCCATCTCCTTAATCCAGAGTTCTGCTTCCTCCGGGCTAACCTCACCATCAAGGATTACTACGACAGAACTCAGCTAGTCCTCGCCTCTCCGCAATTTCCTCATTTTGACATTCCACAATTTTGCTAGCTCATTCAGAACTTGTACAGTTGTCGTCATATCTGTAGAATCCTTGCTTGCTGGACCAGATCCACTCATTCCAGGACTAACCATGATTTACTATGTAAACATGGTAATCAGAACTAGGGAGAAAACAAGACATCAAATTCTGTCCACTATTATATTTCTCTTTAGAAACAATAATGAAAAGAACAACAAACAATGTTGTATCCCTTCAGAACAACATCATGAAGCACATAAACACAACCAAGGATAGACTAAAGTCATTATCCTTCCAACCATTGGTTCTCCATTGAACCAAGAACACCAAACAACACAAAATAAAACCAGAGAAACACAACAAAAACAACGATAGGCCTACACCACAAAGCCCAAAAAGACTCGGCCAACTCTGATACCAAATAATGTAATACCCTTCTCGGGCACTACATTGTCTGTGAAATTTCTTCAATATCGTTTAACGTGGAAATTAATTTTCAAAAGATATGGGTTTATTTCTCATTCTTCCTTTTCGCGAATAAGAAATGAGATGATACTTAATACCTATTAACATTTTCCAACCACTAACAGGCCTAGAACATATACATCCAAAAAATGAGAAAATATGTAGTAATGAATCATACATTCTCCGTGTGTACATAGTTCCTTCATAAATTATTTCAAAAGATAAAGGTTATGAAAAGACATAATTCACGACAGGCGAAAATAACGCCATTAAAAATAACATGACCAAGAGAAACATAAATAACCTTGGAGACGCAGCTCCATAAAACTAGTCCTAAACACAAGGACTCATCTTGCTGGCCTATACAAAACGACGACATGTGTCATCATTGTACAACAATAACAATTGAGGACGATACATCCTCACACTGGGGTTGAGCTCTCACATCTTCCATATACCGATTCCAGAAGATGCGTCCTCATGACCGGTCCGTCTCATATTCCAAAGCTGGCTATGATAATGCAGCATTAGTATCGTCTTCATTATAGAACATAAAATAAATAGAAGACCAAAAAACACAAAATGAGGTGAGATCCCCATTCATCATACCCATAAAGCAGGCATGCAGTGGTGCAACCCACATACATGTTATAGCATACATATATTCATATTATCTTCCATTCTCATTCCACAGATCAAAACTCCAAGAATATACAATACCAAACTAAACGGTAAGCTTAACAAGCGTACCAGACACGGTTTGTCCACTGAGGGACGAGAATAGAGAGAAAACGGATTGAAACTATATAGTCCCATACCTACACAGCCTAAAGGAATTCTTGATCCTAACTCTGGAGCTAATTGACATTTTGGAAAGGAAATGGTTAGTACAGGTTTCACATACGCCCACCTCAGGCACATGTGTGGCTATCATGGCACACAAGGCTTAAATCATAATGTACGTACAATCATAATCACATGTGATCTCAAACTCTGTGTAAAACATCAGGCTCTTTATGAAACCTCTAAAATTGGGAAGCTAGGCTTCCTAGGCATAACGGCCTTACTAAACATAGTATCAACTCTGTATTTGGGAAAAATTACCGGAATACATCCAATTGGTCTATCCACCGGATAACCTAGTTATTCCACCAGAATCCATTTGATCTCAATCTCTAACGGATGATATTCTCGTGTCCGAATCACCAGCCCTTCGCTGAACCACAGTTCTCAAGCAGACTTTCCATGTTTGTGTAAAGATGTTTTAAGGCACTTGCTTACAAGTCCTAACACATTATGAAATTGGATCGACAGTCCAATCATTTATTTCTTTACCCATTTCTAATGGATCCTTTTGCTTGGCTTCCAAGAAATCAAACAATTCTGTGTCCATTAAGTCTTATGGATGTGTGGATATTGAATCATCCACACTTTATGACAAATGGTCTTTCTTCATCATAAGTCATAAATCATTAAGTTCATATTTTCACTAAGTCATTTGTGGCTTAAAGACTCAAATCCTTGTTGATAGAAACCAAAGTTTTTAGTGAAGACCAAACCATTTGAACATAAGTCAATCAATGGTACATAAGTATTAAATTTCTCGAAACAAGTTCGTGATGATACTTGAAATTATACTCTTTAAAGACAAAAGTCTCTTTGGCATAAAATCAAAACTCTTTGGCTGAAACTAAACCATTTTGAAGTAAGATTTGAACTTAGGTACATTAGTACCAAACTCCTCAAAATAGTTTCCCGAAAATACTTGAAATACTTAAAAGACGGTTCTGCCCCTTTTTACTGTATTTAGGTCCTAAACTCCGTATTTTCAAAAGTCTAACTCTTTTTCTCGAATCCTTGACTTCACAAAGTTCCAATACACATGTTAAGGTATTAGAATATTGTTTTCAAGTTTTACGCTACGGTTTACACAAAAACCCTAAAACTCGACCGAACGTCGGTAAGTTCGAAAATCACGTAACTCCATTTTCAACGATTTTTAAACCTAATGGTCCGAAACTCATTTTGGAGTCTTAGGAAATTAAATGGACTTCACAGTTTGGGGCGAAATTGGAACCTTGATTCATTTTACGTTTCCGATTTCCAGAAAATTCTGATTTTAAGTTCGCTAAACCATGATTTTTGTTCTCTTAAGACCTAAACTCAAATTAAAACTATTTTGGGGTTATTGAATCCTCCATAGTCAGATTTCAACACTATGAAAACAGTTTTGTAAAACATTATTTTCTTATTGGTTTTATTCCTTTTCAAGCCTTTAAATAAGATTAGAATTACATAGATTGATGAAATTAAGGTTGTCATACCATTTCTTCCAGCCTTGGTTGAACCAAGCATCTACAAAGTGAAGGTTCTCACTTCACTAAACAAGCTCACAATCATATATACATATCCATGTATCAATACATAAGTTTAGGGCATATACTTTAACATTTTAAGCATACTTTCCTATTCATGATTCAAGAGAGCCAAACATGAATTTTCAACAAATAAGCATGTTTGAATCAAGCATATACTTTACTAATTATAACCAGACAACAACCACAATCATGACATCCATTCCTCCAAGAGGATCACATAAACACACGTATATGCAACCCTTTGACTTAGGGTTTCAAAACAAGTCAATAATAGAATAAACCATACACACACCCACAATATGGTAGATGAAGGTTATTCTCCCCCATACCTCTTGTAGATCACTTAGAAAAGCAAGCAAATGATGGTAAACCAAGCAAGGAGCCTCACAGTTTTGTCAAAAAACCTAGTAAAGAAATAAAACAATAATTAAAAGGATTGTACATACGAGTCTAGGCATACACAAGGAAGAGAAATTCTAGGTTACATCACTCACTTGGAGTAGGAATATGGATGATCAAGTGTTGGATATTCTTAGGCTTGAAATACCCTTTTTCAAGGAAGGCTCTAAAGGGATTTTTATGTGAGATAAGATAGTCTTACAATGTCTAAAGGAGTAAGGATCTAGCCTTGATTTTTCAAATAAGTGAATGGATGATGATTTTTGGAGGGTGGCCGAATTTTGTACATGAAGGAATGAAGAACACTTTGTGTTTTTGCAAGGAGATGATGGTATGATCTTGGATCATGAGATCATACCTCTAGATAATGAAGAATGGAGGAGAAAATGATGACATGATCAAGAACTTGTTATGTCTCTAAATTGTCTGATGTCTAAACATTTGATAATGATTTAATTAACCTTCATATTGGTTGTTAACCTGTCTATCGAGTGTGCAGATCACAAAAGTCAGAATTCACTTTCTCACATGTCTGCCCACATTGATGACCACCTGTCTGAAGAAGTAAAAGTCAACCTGTCTGCTGACTAGGATATTGATTTCTGCATTTGAAGTTCCAACTTGTCTTCTGATAAGTTCTCATACTCGTCTAAGGTTCTTCAATGGAGAACTCAAGTACAAAGAGCTTTTGAAAGTTGTCCCCTCATATAGAAGACTCTGAAGCTCTCTCTTTCTTCTTCTCAAGTTTATCAAGAAAGTCAGAAGTTCATTCTCACAAGCAACCTAGAAAATCAGAAATGAAATCCTGTTAAAGAATGTTTCCAACATGCTTTATTCACTAGTAATCTTGGTTATTACACGAAAAGAGAAATGTGCTCTGTAAAGTACAAAAGCATTCTGCACAACTCTGATTTGGCTATTGCACGATGCATAAAGTCACGATCCTCCGTGTTAGAGTAAAACCAACATTCCTAATGCATTATGGTCGCGCTGTCGCGTACGCGCCAAAAAGGACGAGTGGGTTTAAAAGTGCAGTATAGTGCGACAACTCGGATGTCGTCTCTCAAGGACTCTGAGAATATTACTTTTCACAAAAAAGATCAGTTTTGGGGGGGGATTGGATTGGAGTGCAAAATAAGAAACAACAAAACAGAGCAATAAAAAACAAGGCAGTTGAAAAGGGATTATCAATAGTCAAAAACAGATTAATCTATTGCTCTTGATTTCCCACTATCATAGGTTCATACAATTTCCAGGCCCTAAGCAAATTCTTATCCCCTCCCGGTTGTAGCAACAATTTACAAACGAAACTATCGCTCTGAGATACATGTCCCTATTCCCGAATTAAACAAACGGGGTTAAGCCCTCATGAACTAAACGAACATGAACGCATACACGCCGAATTAAACAAACGCGATTGATTATAGGAACATGATATCACCGGAAATAAATCAATACAATGCATTATACTCCTGAATTAAACAAACAGAAATACAAGGCATGGCATTGAAGAGGGAAAAGCATACAAAACAGGAAAGTATAAGAACCTCAAGTATGTGGAAATCAATTACAATAGATCAATCCTAAGAATTTAGTTCTCCATTACAGACAGAAGGAAAACTCAAAAGTGTAATGTAAAGTGGTGAAAAACTGGATGCTTTATGTCTGCAGCATTTCTGCTTTTATAAGAGGCTGCGCATCACGGCCGTGATGGCTGTCACGGCCAGGCCGTGATCGTCTCTGCCAAGGGTGACCTTTCGCATTTTGGTACGTTACGGCCGTGATGTCTATCACGGGCAGGCCGTGATACATTCTGACTTTTGGTTTCTCTCTTGTCACGGCCGTGACCTTCATCACGGCCAGGCCGTGATCCTTTCTGACTTTTGGTTTCTCTCTTGTCACGGCCGTGACCTTCATCACGGCCAGGCCGTGATCCTTTCTGACTTTTTGCATTTCTTTATCACGCCCGTGATGTGTATCACGGCTGGGCCGTGATCGCTTCTGACTTTTCATGATCTTCTCATCACGGCCGTGACCAGTGTCACGGCCTGGGCGTGATAGCCTCTGCTTCAGATACACTTCCTTACTTGCTCTTCTTATTATCCTGAAACACCAAAATAAACATAAGCTTTATTTAATTCAAAACTAACTAAATTAACCTAAAACTACGCAAACGACTCAAAACCTTGCTTGAGGACAATCTAATCTAATTTGGGTGAAAGTAGGATATAATTTGCACAAAACCCTGGTCATACTAGCCATAAAACTAGATGAGCCAGAGGCTTATCAAAATACCCCAAACTTAAACTTTGCTTGTCCCCAAGCAAACTAAGACTCAAAAATCAAAAGGACTCAAGACCTGGCAAGCTTAAAAGATTCAATCAACATTGCACACATTCAAGCAATACATCAAAAACAGTTTTTTTTTCTTCATTGTTTCCCCCTTTTCAAACAGAGCAATCCCCAAATTCATTTATTCTAAACATTTGAGAATTTCATAATGAAAACAATCAGAAGTCTAAGCAGGGAATCTAAGTCACACACAAGAGGGAGATCACCAAATCCAAACAACTGCCTTCCTCACAAGGGCATTATTTGTTCACTCGGTCCTCTCAGTTTATGTCAGGCTAACAACTTGCACTCAGTTTCACTTTTCAAGTACACTTCCCAAAAATTTGATTTTCACCTCAAAATGGCTCCCACAGAAAACATGCAAGCAACATCAGAAGGTCTTTATTGGGTTGTAATGGGGCCTGGCTAAGGGTAGGATATACAAAAGGAACTAAGTTGAAGACCCTAGAAACTAAGAGAGCATGAACTATATTTACACCTTGAATTTCACTCAAGTTCCTTTCTTTATTATTTTTTTTTTTACACTTCTGGGTGACTACAACCTTTTTATGTCTTTTTGGCATTTTTTGCACTTTTATTTTTTTCTGTTTTTCTTTTCTTTTCTTTTCTCTCTTTTTTATTTTTATTTTTTTTTTCACAATTTTTTTTTCTTTTTTTTTTTTACATAAATTTTTTTCTCAATCCCAAACAACATGTTACACCTTGCAGCCACCCCAAACTTAGTTTCTTGCACCCATTCTAAGATTCCATGCTCTCCTAATCCTAAGATCGGGTTAACATGGTTTTCCAGATTTTTTGGGCTTATAACATTAGGTTATCAAGAATTAACAGGCTAATAGGCTCAATGGGGCTAACTAGGGAACATGCAATAGGAATTAGTTTATTCAGGCCAAGTAGCTATTTACAAAGAAACTGCCTAAATCATTTGCTACACACATATAATCATGCAAACCAAAAAGAGATTCAATCAAATCCAGGGAAGTGCAACTTGAAAGTGATTTTCACACATTTTAAAACATGTTGGAGGCTCAAAACCTCACCTGGACATTCATGCAAATTGTTTGAAAGAGATACTATCCCTAGTGTGTGCTCCCTATCACCCCAAACTTATCATTCATCATGCTATCATAACAAAATCCCAAAGTTCAGTTTTCAATTTCACATGGGAATCACTTTTCAAAAACAAAAATTTTTCAGCCTAGGGGGAAATCATTACATATCAATCATGCAAGCAATCTGTGCAACATCAATCAAAATCTAGCAAACTTGCCAACTAAGAACTTAACACACAAATGCTCCTGAGCTTCTCAAATTATTCAGGAGCTTTATTCAAAGAAAAGAAAAACTACAACTAGTTCCCTCCCCCACACTTAAAACATGCATTGTCCCCAATGAATAACAGAATTATAAGATCATAGTGAGGGAAAGGAAAAGAGTACTCCCTGATCAAGTGCAGTGTAAGCGGGAGCTGTCACCTGGATCCCATTCCTTGCAGTCTAAGTCCAAAGAGGTTGAGAGGGCCTCCGGTGCTGCTTCATCCTCTTCATGGTTCTCATCCACTGCACTGACAATTTTATCACCTGCTAAACATGCAGCAATCTCAGCACAAACCACAAAATGGTTAGCGTTAGTACAATCAAGAAAAGAAAGAATATCATCACAGCCAGAATTAAGTGGAAAATTAGAAAACAAGTTCTCATGGTTATCCTCAATAGTCTCAGATACCAGCTCAATGTGGAATACAGAGTGCTCTTCCGCTGGATGTTTCATGGCATCAAATATGTTAAACTTTGCAACTATATCCCCAAACTTCATAGACATGGTCCCATCACCCACATCAATGTTAGTCTTGGCTGTCTTCATGAATGGCCGGCCCAGGATGATTGGTGATTTACTGGAATGTGTCTACTTTGCCATGTCCAAGATGTAGAAATCAGCTGGGAAGATCGGATCATCAACTTGCACTAGTACATCTTCCACCATTCCCATGGGGCGGGCACAGTCCTGTTGGCCAACCGAATGGTGATACTGTGGTACTTCAAAGGACCAAGATCCAGTTTGTTAAAGATGGAGGTAGGCATGACATTGATAGATGCTCCCAAGTCCAGCATGCAGTTTTCAAACTTCTTGTCCCCAATAGTGCATGGGATAGTGAAGGTGCCTGGATCCTTGCACTTTGGTGGCAGTGCCTGAGTGAAAGCAACAACTTCTTCTGGCTTAGACTGGATAAGCACTGAGACATTTCTTCCCAAGTCAACCCTCTCATTAGTCTTCATCTTCCTCTTGTTGGTGCATAGGTCCTTGAGAAATTTTGCATATCTGGGCACTTGCTTGATCATATCCAACAGAGGGATATTAACACCCACCTTTCTTAAAACATCAAGAATCTCCTTCTCCTTATTTTCACCACCACTTTTCAAATTTTTCTGTAATCTGTGTGGGAACGGAATGGGTGGTCTATACACTCTCTCAGTTGCAACTTCAACCACGAGTTCGGGAGTAACTTCAACAGTAGGCTCAGGAGTAGCCTTCATAGTTTCTTCATTCTTTCCAGAAGTGGCCTCAACAACCTTTCCAGACCTCAGAGATATAGAACTCACATTGGGGTTGGAGGCATTAGGATTGATCACTGGCTGTGCTGGCAGCTGGGTTGTTCTTTGACCTTGCGGTGTGCTATTCATGGATGTGGCCATCTGTCCAATCTGTGTCTCTAAATTTTTAATGCTGGCATTTGTTTGCTGCTGAAACTGTGCCTGTGAGGCCTGAATCTGTCCCATTTGCTGCTGAAACTGTAGATTTTGTGCAGCCATTTGTGCAGCCATTTTATTGAGCATGTCATCTACTGAAGGTCCGGAGGGTGCTGAAGTGGTCACTGGAGGAGGATTCTGAGGTGCCATCGGCTGTTGGGATGAGTTCCCATACCGCAGATTAGGGTGATTACTCCAGCTGGGATGGTACCTATTTGTTGAAAGATCTGGAATGCTGTATCTGTTCTGGTTATTGCCCTGATTATACGGATGGACTGCAAAGGCTTGAGGTGATTCAGTAACTGACCCTCCTTGCAAAATGGGGCATGCTTCATATGGGTGCTCAGGAGAACTACACATGCCACACAACACCGCAGGCTGAACCCTATCCATTACCAATTTCTCTACCAAAGAAGTGAGCCTATCAATTCTATCATCACTGTCATGGCTGGAAGAGGAAGTGCGGACCTCATGTACACCTCTAGTCTCAACAGAATTTCTTCTTGTAGTGAATTGCTGGGAATTCAACGACATGTTCTCAATAAGTTGCTTAGCAGCAGCTGGGGTCTTGTCAACCAATGCTCCCCCACTAGCAAAGATCCAAAATATTCCTATCCATAGGCTGCAATCCTTCATAAAAATATTGGATGAGGAGCTGTTCGTAAATTTGGTCTTGGGGGCAACTGGATGTCAACTGCTTGAACCTCTCCCAATCCTCAGCTAGCGACTCATTTCCTTGCCTTATTCCACAGATTTCTTTCCTAATTGCAGCGGCTCTGGAGGCAGGAAAATATTTCTCCAGGAAGAGCTTCTTCAAGTCATTCCATGTGGTAATGGAATTTGGTGCAAGGTATAAAAGCCAATCTTTTGCAGCTCCCTGGAGTGAGAATGGAAAAGCCTTCAACTTGATATGATCCTCAGTTACTCCTTCCGGCCTCAAAGTTGTGGAGCGGACAACTTGGAACTCCTTCAAGTGCTTGTGTGGATCTTCACCGCAAGACCATTAAATCTAGGCAACAAATGGATTAGCCCAGATTTTAACTCAAAAGGGGTGTCAGCACCAGGATAAGCAATGCACAAACCATTATAATTCACATCAGGGGCAGCAAGCTGCCTCAAAGTCCTTTGGTCTCCCATGTTTTCAAAAGCAGTTTTAAAATTGGTATCACTACTAGTGCTAGCCCGAAATTCCCTACGGAGTGTGTGCAATGTTCTTTCAATTTCCGGGTCAAAATCACACAGTTCATGGCGATGAGACCTAGTAGCCAGACCAATTCAAAACAGACAGAAAATAAAAGAAAGTAAAGAAAATAAAATAAAAACAAATTGAGAAAAATAACAACTCAGAGTCCCCGGCAACGGCGCCAATTTTTGGTCGCGCTGTCGCGCACGCGCCAAAAAGGACGAGTGGGTTTAAAAGTGCAGTATAGTGCGACAACTCGGATGTCGTCTCTCAAGGACTCTGAGAATATTACTTTTCACAAAAAAGATCAGTTTTGGGGGGGGGATTGGATTGGAGTGCAAAATAAGAAACAACAAAACAGAGCAATAAAAAACAAGGCAGTTGAAAAGGGATTATCAATAGTCAAAAACAGATTAATCTATTGCTCTTGATTTCCCACTATCATAGGTTCATACAATTTCCAGGCCCTAAGCAAATTCTTATCCCCTCCCGGTTGTAGCAACAATTTACAAACGAAACTACTGCTACAGATACATGTCCCTATTCCCGAATTAAACAAACGGGGTTAAGCCCTCATGAACTAAACGAACATGAACGTACACACGCGAATTAAACAAACGCGATTGATTATAGGAACATGATATCACCGGAAATAAATCAATACAATGCATTATACTCCTGAATTAAACAAACAGAAATACAAGGCATGGCATTGAAGAGGGAAAAGCATACAAAACAGGAAAGTATAAGAACCTCAAGTATGTGGAAATCAATTACAATAGATCAATCCTAAGAATTTAGTTCTCCATTACAGACAGAAGGAAAACTCAAAAGTGTAATGTAAAGTGGTGAAAAACTGGATGCTTTATGTCTGCAGCATTTCTGCTTTTATAAGAGGCTGCGCATCACGGCCGTGATGGCTGTCACGGCCAGGCCGTGATCGTCTCTGCCAAGGGTGACCTTTCGCATTTTGGTACGTTACGGCCGTGATGTCTATCACGGGCAGGCCGTGATACATTCTGACTTTTGGTTTCTCTCTTGTCACGGTCGTGACCTTCATCACGGCCAGGCCGTGATCCTTTCTGACTTTTGGTTTCTCTCTTGTCACGGCCGTGACCTTCATCACGGCCAGGCCGTGATCCTTTCTGACTTTTTGCATTTCTTTATCACGCCCGTGATGTGTATCACGGCTGGGCCGTGATCGCTTCTGACTTTTCATGATCTTCTCATCACGGCCGTGACCAGTGTCACGGCCTGGGCGTGATAGCCTCTGCTTCAGATACACTTCCTTACTTGCTCTTCTTATTATCCTGAAACACCAAAATAAACATAAGCTTTATTTAATTCAAAACTAACTAAATTAACCTAAAACTACGCAAACGACTCAAAACCTTGCTTGAGGACAATCTAATCTAATTTGGGTGAAAGTAGGATATAATTTGCACAAAACCCTGGTCATACTAGCCATAAAACTAGATGAGCCAGAGGCTTATCACATTAATGGCTGCCCAGAACGAATTTATTGCATTTAATGGAGCCCCGCTTGAAGCCAACATTTGAAGGAATGTATCTAACGGATCTTAAATGCTTGAAGGCTATAAATACAGAATTCATTGAAGATGAAGATATATAATACACAGCATTAAAGAGCCATTACTCTGCATATTTATTTCTTCATTGTTTCAATCTGTATTCTTAAATCATTTGAAGTTATTGCGCAGTCTTTCCTAAGCTTACATTTAATCCACTCTGAGTGTTAGTGAAAGAACTGCCTGTCTGATTGTATTTATTACAAACAATTTTCTCAAACAAAATATGAGTGAGCCTGAAGAGGTTAGGTGAGCAAAGAATACTTGTCTTGGAGCCTGAAGAGGCTAGGTGTGCAAACAATACTTGGAGTCTGTAACCTGATTAGTTATAGTGGATAAAACTTGGTGCTGCCAAGGGATGGACGTAGCTCTTAGTGTTAAAGAATGAACCAGGATAAATAGTTGTTTTAATCTTTCTTCCCTTAAACTCTTTAGTTGCTTTGATTATATTATCTGCTTTCTAACTAAAGGGGTTAAAGTGTGAATATCAAACTTGTTTTCAAGTTGTGTGCTTGTGTGTTTCTCTGTTAAAATCACACCAGACAGGTCACCTGTATGTGCAGTGCTTTCACACTTGTCTGAACCTAGCTTCTGTATGTGAAAAGTTTTCAACTTTATTTTAATTTCTGATAAACACAATTCAACCCCCCTTCTCATGTTTATAGTTGTCTATTTCAATTGGTATCAGAGCTCAGCCTCGAGGTTGAGCATCTAACAGTGGAGAGGTAAAGGTCCTGAAGAATAGACATGACTGTTGGAGCTAGTTCAAGTGGGAGCCACCAGACCGAAGGAGCTTCTCTAACCAGACCTCCATTCTTCAATGGAGAAAACTACAACTATTGGAAATATAGATTTCAATGGTTGATTCTATCTATAAACTCTGATCTCTGGGATGTCATCACTGATGGTCCATTCATTCCTAAAAATGATGACAACACTGACAAGCCAAAAGCTCACTGGACCCCTGCAGAAAAGACAAAATGGGAGCTGAATCACAAAGCCAGATACAACATCATTGTGCTCTCAGTCCTAAAGAATTTGAAAAAGTTTGATCATGTGATTCTGCCAGAGAAATATGGGATACTTTAGCTGTGACACATGAAGGAACAACCAAGTTAAAGAATCAAAGATTACCATACTTGTCTGAAAGTATGAACTGTTTCTCATGGAGGAAGAAGAATCTGTTGCTCAAATGATAGGAAGATTTCAAACTATCATCAATGGCCTAAAGTCTCTTGGTAAAATTTATACTAATGCTGAGAAGGTTGGAAAGATACTGAGAAGTCTACCTAAGTAGTGTTGACTGAGACGCCCCGACATCCCATTAAAGAAAAACCCAAAATTATAAAAGCTTAATCGTGTTATTAGCGTTACGTGGTTATTTTAAAACAGTGGAAAAATTTAAAACTCAAAACTAAAAAAATATCATACAGATATATCAACATATACATACATACATGCATCAATATATGCATCACCTCCTGGTACAGTAATGTAAAGGGAATCCCCTCAGTAGGATCCCAATATGTACAAACTGAAAACATAACAAAAATATATCAAAATACTGAAGGAAAGATGCATCACTGACTCTCAACACCCAGTCCCCTCTCAAAATACATGAAAACCTCTCACACACCTACATAGATAGCATTGGCCTGAGCTATCAGAAATTACTACCCTCGCTACCACCCTGGGGTCTCGACGGTCCAGCTACTCCTCCGCTACCACTGGAAGAGCTCCTATCTGAAGGCCTCTGAAACATCCGTCGATAGACTCTGCTATCTCGGGAAGGCAACCTGGAGGACACTCTGGAAGACTCTAACCCTGTGGCTCTAACCTCAGGAGGTGCGGGTGCCTCCGGAGTAGGCATTGGGTCAGGAACTGGTACTATGGGGTCCTCCTCTGGCACTGGTGCAAGCACAGGCTTCGGTATGGGTGGTGGTGCTGGTGCAGGTCCTGGTCTTGGCACAAGTACCTCAAATGGTATCATGAAAGGAACTAGCGCAATATCCGGCATTGGCAATAACTGCGAGTCTGGATGTCCGATAGGGAAGGGGAATGTTTGGCCGACCCGGAAGGTACCAACCAAATCTAAAGGCGCTCCCTGTCCAAACCCAGTAGTCACCGAGACTGGACCCGTGTAGATTGCAAAGCTGGTGACGGGGTCCACGAGCCACCCGTTGGGATCGATGAACTCAAACTCAAAGCTCCCCGTGAGAGGGAACCCTGCCTCCTGTGTCATCCAGGGGTGATCCCAGTTTGCCATCCTCTCGTTCAGGATCTAAATTACAAAAATAAAATAAAACAAGCACCACAGAAAAAGGAAAGGGGATAAGAAACTATTTAACATCATATGTGGAAAGGGTTTAGCAACATTTAATTTTATAACATCATAAACATACTGAACATCCATCTCCACAAATTTATGTATGTATATATATATATATATATATATATATATATATATATATATATATATATATATATATATATATATATATATATATATATATATATATAACCACAATCATCCTCGAAAACATCTATTATTTTCCTCTACCCTCCATCATGATGCAATGCAATGCTATATGTATCACCAGGTTCGGCCACATATCCGGATATCCACCACCACACGTCTCCAAAGTCCCCGGCGCACATCCTTGTCCGCGGAGGGAGGATGCCCATGCAAAGCAATGGAACTATAGTTGCACAATACACGTCAGTGCATATCTCGAACCCCGGGAATTCACCTTCCGAGGAATCAAACCCCACAGACCATGTTTCAGGTCAACCATATGATAATATCACAGACCATGTTTCAGGTCACCCCCTAGTGCCTTAACCTCTCATCACTATCTCATAAATAACCTCAACAATAATCTCATCTCATCATTGTCATCACCATATCACAATAATCATCTCGGCTAAGCACTACTAACACATGTAGTATGAATCCCCCACATACATCACCATGACTCATCATGTCTTATGATTATTCAATCTCTAAGCACAATCATTACCATCATACCAACATGTCATCATTACCATCATTTCCAAATAAAATAATATATATATATATATATATATATATATATATATATATATATATATATAGCACAATTAATCCAACAACTCATCGTATAATCAGCCAAATACAATAACAGCAAGCCAGTCCAATCAGTCAAAGCAGTACAAAACAGTCAACATCAATAATAAAATATTATATTTTATACATAACGGCGATAAACGTACAATTCCAATATCATCATCGGTACCACTAAGTAGTCCCCAATGTGATATTGACATTATCCATTACTCGCTCTCTAGTAGGGTTTAGGTCGCCCTACGCCATTATCGAAATAAATGCCACTTTGTCGTTTCCGACGTTAGATGGCTTCTTTCCCCCACCTGGAAAGTTGTACGACAACTTGAACGTCACGGAATGAGCGTCCCCTCTTCGCTCTCAATTCTGCCTCGTCAAGAACCATGGCCTCCGAGCCTCCAAAATTTCACCTAAACATCACATTGTGAAGAGCACGTTACAAGGAGTTCTAATTCGAAGATGGAATCGAAATCCAATAATCGAAACTAAAGATAATTCAAATACCGTAACCGACGGCATTTCGACATAAAAGAGGGTAGAAATTACTTCCACTAGAAAAGAAAAGAAGGGTAGGGAAGTGAAGTGAAGGTATCGTCGTCACGAACACAACCACGTGCTCGGATTCGTAACGGGACGATCGAATTGCTCTAACTCTCTTCTTGAAGCACTCTCTCTCCAACTCTCTTACTCTTTCTCTCTCTAACTCACCCTTTCTGCCTGTGTTTTTCTCTGTACTCCGCTCTCTATTTTTCATATGGGACTAAGTGAGTTATGTCACTTAAGTCCCATTTTTATTTTGCTGACTTACACGCCCATGCTTGAGCGTGGGAATTGCCACGCTTGAGCGTGGGAGGCAGGTATGCCACCACGCCATGCAACCTATCACAAGATGCCACGTGTGCTCCATTTGACATGTCGAGGTCAACGCCAGAGCTGGTCTGGTTGACTAGGGCGCTTGATCGTTGATATAGTCACACTTAAGCATTCCGTGGATGCTTGAGCGTTGGGTTTACCACGCTCGAGCATTGACCATTGACCAGAAGACGTTTGGTCGTCTTCTGAGTCCGTTCGACGTCCGATTGACCTCAAAAATGCCTAATCTCAATCATAACGCCAAATTTCTTGTCTCACACTCAAAAACCTTAAAGACGATAAATTGGGAAACCCTAAGAATCGTGTACGTTCAAACTCACTCTAGGTGGTTGCGTATTTTCCATGCAAGGGTTCCTAGACCTCAAACAACCTCTTAACTATGTAATCCAATTCTGAAACATAATCCTCTTACGTAAACAAAACATAAAATCAAGGATGTTAATTTCTACCTCCCTAAAAAGAAATTCCGTCCTCTGAATTTGCATACCTGAAAACAAGTGGGGATACTGCTGCTGCATGTCCGCCTCACGCTCCCAACTAGAATCTCCTGTTAAATCATCTCAAATGACCTTAACCAGGGGAATTTGTTTACTGTGGAGTTCTTTAATCCTTCTATCTGCAATCTTAATCGATAAAGCCTCATATTCTAGATTCTCTCGGAGTTGTATGGACTCAGGCTCAATGATATGGGAAGGATCTGGATAGTATTTTCTCAACTGAGAAACATGGAAGACATCGTGAAGGTTGGAAAGGTTAGGCGGTCAGGCTATATGGTAAGCTACTGGACCAATTCATCGAAGAATCTGAAATGGTCCAATGAGTCGGGGAGAAATCTTTCTAGACTTCATAGCTCTACCAATTCCAGTCTTCGGAGAAACTCTCAAAAACACGTGATCATCTTCTTGAAACTCTAAGGGTTTCCTCCTCTTGTTACTGTAGCTCATCTACCTATCATGTGCTTCCTTCATTTTCTCTCTTCTTTTCCTGACTTGTTCCGTGGTTTGTTGTACCACATCAAGACCCAACACTTGGCTCTCGCCAGTCTCATACCAACACAACGGGGTCCTACACTTTCTCCCATGCATAGCCTTATACGGTGCCATCCCAATACTGTTGTGGAAACTGTTATTGTAGGAGAACTCAATCAAAGGTAAGAACTCATCCCAACTACCCACATGTTCCAACACACAGGCTCTTAAAAGACCCTCTAATGATTGAATTGTTCTCTCTGACTGTCCATCCGTCTGAGGATGATAAGCAGAACGCATCCTCAACTTGGTTCCCAAAGCATTGTGTAACTGACTCCAAAATCTAAATGTAAATCTAGGATCTCAGTCGGAGACAATACTCGACGGCTCACCGTGCAACCTCACCACTTCCTTGATGTAGATCTGGGTCAACTTCTCAAGACCATAACTCTCACCAATAGGTAAAAAGTGAGTACACTTCATCAACCTATCAATGATAACCCAAATTGCATCAAACTTCTCTGGAGTTCGTGGTAATCCAACCACAAAATCCATTGATATACTATCCCATTTCCATTCTGGGATATCCAAAGACTGCAACAACCCAGCAGGCTTCTGATGCTCTATCTTAGCTTTCTGACAAACCAAACAAGATAGAACATACTCCGCCACTTCTTTCTTCATCTTTGGCCACCAAAACATCTTTTTCAAGTCCTGATACATCTTGGTGGCTCCTGGGTGAAAACTCAGCTTACTCTTATGTGCCTCCTCTAAGATCATCTTCCTAAACTCTAAATCCTCTGGCACACATATTCGATCTCTAAACCTTAACACACCATCGGGTCCTCTCCTAAACTCTGAAACCTTACCCTCATCTATGCCTCTACTCAGCTCTTGCAGATATTCATCTTGACCCTGCTTAATCCTAAGGTCTCTCAAAAACTCACTACTGATGGTGATAATACCTAAGCATATTCTATCCTCAATCAAATCCATTCCTAAGTTCATATCTCTAAACTATTCAAGAAACTCCATCTCTTTCACCATCATTGCGGACACATGTAAAGATTTCTTACTCAGTGTATCTGTCACAACATTCGCTTTCCCTGGATGGTATTGAAGATCAAACTCATAATCCTTAATGAATTCCATCCATCTCCTTTGCCTCATGATCAGCTCCTTCTGATCAAACAGGTACTTTAAACTCTTGTGATCGCTGAACACATTAAACTTAGCTCCATAAAGATAATGTCGACATATCGTCAATGCAAACACTATTACTGCCAACTCCAGATCATGGGTTGGATAGTTCCTTCCATGAATCCTCAATTGTCGGGAAGCATAACCCACAACTCTTCCCTCTTACATCAAAACACAACCCAATCCTTGATATGACGTGTCATAGTACACATCAAACTGTCCTAAAGGATCTGGTAATGTCAGCACTGGAGACATAGTCAACTTCTCCTTTAGCTTTTGGAAGCTCTCTTCACACTTTTCTGTCCAGACAAACGTCGTACCCTTTCTTGTTAACTGCGTCATAGGCAACGTAATCTTCGAGAAACCTCCAATAAACCTCTGGTAGTACCCAGCTAACCCTCAGAAATTCCTCACCTAACTCACTGACTTAGGCCTCTCCCACTTAATCACAGCCTCTACCTTAACCGGATCAACTGCTATCCCTTCTTTATTGATTATATGACCTAAAAACTGCACTTCCTCTAACCAAAATTCAAACTTTGATAGCTTCGGATACAACTACCTATCTCTCAACACTTGCAACACAAATCTCAGGTGTTCCTAGTGTTCCCCCCGTGAATGGGAATAGATAAGAATATCATCTATGAACACCACTACAAACTTGTCGAGGAACAGTCTAAAGATCATGTTCATGCAATCCATGAACACTGCTGGAGCATTAGTCACACCAAACGGCATAACCAAGTACTCATAGTGTCCGTACCTCGTCCTAAAAGTTGTCTTGGGTATATCCTCCTTCTTCACCCTATTCTGATGGTATCTCGATCTTAAATCGATCTTAGAAAACACTGAAACTCCCTTAAACTGATCCATCAGATCATCTATCCTAGGAAACAAATACTTATTCTTGATTGTTACCTTGTTTAACTGGCTATAATCCGTACACAACCTAGAACTTCCATCCTTCTTCTTCACAAACAACATTGGTGCTCCCCACGGTGAAACACTCAGTCTGATAAATTCCTTCTTCATCATATCATCCAATCGTTTCTTTAACTCTGCCAACTCCACAGGTGACATCCGATAAGGAGCTACTGATATAGGTCCTGTCCCTGGTATGAGATCTATAGTGAATTCAACTTCCCTTTCTGGTGGCAAACCTGGAACATCAGGAGAAAAAACCTCAGGAAACTCTCTCACGATAGGCATAGAATCTATACTCAGGGTCTCAGCTTCCAAAGAGAAAAGCATCA
Organism: Sophora flavescens; assembly: GCA_030762895.1. Lineage (NCBI taxonomy): Eukaryota > Viridiplantae > Streptophyta > Magnoliopsida > Fabales > Fabaceae > Sophora > Sophora flavescens. The sequence continues at coordinate 135,757,388 of CM061064.1, forward strand.
CATACTGATAAGAATCGTCACTCCTCATTGTTGCTCCTTCATTGGCTGATACTATACTAGAAGGCTCAAGAAAAGATAGGGTCTTTTAGGAAGAATCTAACATTACATGGTTAGCCGAAAGCCAATCCATGCCAAGAATAACATCTATCTATTGCATAGGCAAACAGATAAGATCCACAAGGAATGTCCTATTTTCAATAACTATAGGACACTGTAGGCAAACAGACATAGTGATCAAAGAATCACTAGTCGGGGTCGATACTATAAGAGTATATGGTAGCTAGGTGATGACAACCAAATGGTGAGGTTGCCTTGTTGAAGATCTTCTGGTTGAATTTCTAACAAGTTAAATGTTTAACTAATTTTGTAACCAAAATAAGATGAAGAAAGAAAAAAAATGGAAGAAGAGAGAAGTTGATTGGCTCCACAAACAAGGTTGTTTGATAAGCTAAGTGAGGTTCGCCACAAGAATCATGGATTCTTGATAAGAACAAGTTTGGCTCAACCAAGAACCAAGGAGAAAATAATCTCACAAAATGGATTTAATCCAAATTCAACATCCAAAGTTCCATTCCATGTGTTAGGCGTCATATATATATATATATATATATATATATATATATATATATATATATATATATATATATATATATATATATATATATATATATATATATATATATATATATATATATAAGTGGGCTGATTTCTTTTGCTCACACTTTACCTTCCAAAAGATTCCAAAACCCCCACTTAACTCACCTAATCATGACACTAAAACACTCACTAATTACCACTTAATCCAGCCACCGTAAAATGAGTTAATTAGCCTAAAAACCCATCTTAATGTAGCCACCAAAGCATTCAACTCAGCCACCAACTTAACACCCACATAATTGGCCTAGTAAAGACAATAAAAACTCACAAAAACTAATCTTAACTCAGCCACCAAAGGTAGGTTACGCCCCCCACCCCCTGAATGACTCTCTCACTCATTATGTGGTGGTTACACTTGCTTCTCAAATTAAAAGTGTAACCCCCCATAATTTACATAATTTATTCACACACTAATGAGGAGCTTCTTATAGCATGCAAGCCAAAGATTCCCTCCCCAAGACCCTCTAAAAAACTCGTGTACACATGGGAGATTAGTGGGCTTGATCCAGTTGTAACACTTAACAAATTTGGACCCACTTACATAACCCATTACACTTATTTAAATTAAAATAAACAACTAAAATTGGACTCTTCTTCATGTTGCACGCCCTTCTTGTCATGGATCCTTTAGTTGGATAATGTAAGTTAATAATTTGGGCTTCATTCCATCCAATCTTGTATTTGGGCTTGCTTCCATGATAAAAACCATACTTTGAATTAACACTTGTTGGGATTTCTTGGTTACATTTGTCATTGGCCCACCAAGTCCTTGGCTAGCTTCTTGAACCATACTCCAAATTGGGCTCATATCACTAGGAAATGGGTAAATGTAAATGATCTACACACTCATGCAAAATAAACAAATGTGTAGCCCCTGAGTAAAACAACACACGTGGGAGTCTGCCAGATAGTAAACACATACCTTGAATAAGATCTGCAGACTGAGAGGATTCAGATCCTCTCACAGTAAACACCCTCCATGTGGCCTAAGGTCTGGCTGTCTATTGTCCTGCTGCTGGAACTCCTCTCCCAGCTCCACCTCTGGAAGTATTGGCTCCTCTGCTGGTAGCTGGTTGTTGTTGTCCTGCTCTCTGCCTGTACTCCCTAGCAAAATGACCTGGTTTTCCACAGATGAAACAACCAGATCCCTCTAAACACTCCCTGATATAATGTGGACCTCCGCATCTGAAACAAATTGGGCCTCTCTGCTGCTAGCCCTCTCTGCTAACTGGTGTTGCTGCGATAACTGGTATTGATGGTGCAAATGTCTGAGTGCTCTGCCTTGGAACCTCTATATCCTATCCTCTGATGACCTGCCCTAGAAGGACCCCCACTCCGCTGCTGCCTCAACTTTGCAGCCTGCTTCTGGTCCATACTCTCAATGGCACTGCACCTCTCTACTAGCTAGGGAAAAATCAGAATATCCAAGGGCACTATAGCCCTCCTCAACTCGTGCATCAAACCCTCCTCAAATCTCCGGCACATCCAATCCTCGTCTGGAAACCTCTGGTAAAACTCAAAACTGTATCAAGGCCTCAAATATTGTCGCATAGTCCCCAACAGACATGTCCCCCTGTCGGAGACTCATGAACTCCCTCTCCTTCTCGCGTATGACCAACCGTGGGAAGTAATTCTCAAAGAAACATCCCTGAACAAATCCCAACATATGAATTGCCTCTGCCTCTAGCAACCTTCTCTTGCCTCTCCACCAATACTCTGCTCCTCCTGTCATCTGTGCATCTCATGGTGTCAAAGATCTTCTCCATCTCCTGTGTCCACCACTGTACCCGCTCTGGGTCATAATCCCCTCAGAACTGTGGTGGCTTACCTTTCAGAAAGGTAGCCAACCCTGCGTCCTCAGCCTCAGCAGCTTTCCTCATATCCTGGTACTCCTGTAACTCTACATCCTATGAGCATTCTGTTGCGCCTGCTGCAATAGAGCGGATGCTAACTCACGGATAGTCTAGAGAGTCTCAAATGACTCCCCTCCACCTCCAGCTCCTACCTCAGGCTGATGCGCATCCTCAATACCTACTCTAGGGTCTCCCTCTATAGCTCTACCACCACCACGTCTACCACGTCCTCGTCCTCTGCCTCGAGCCATGATACTGTTAAAAGAAATCATTAGCCCACATCAATATGACATATAATACTACATAAACTAGAATATAAATACTATATGTCATAGAAATGTCGCATTCGGACTCACTACCCAACTTCAAAGCATAGTCGTTATCCAGTGAGGATTCAACAAAAATGGCCAGTACACCCTATCTCACAGTCCGATTAGAACCGACCTGCTCTGATAACACAAAATGAGAAGCCCCGACACCTCATTAAAGAAAAACCCAAAATTATAAAAGCTTAATCGTGTTATTATTATTACACAGTTATTTTAAAACAGCGAAAAAATTTAAAACTTAAACCTAAACAAATATCATACAGATATATCAACATATACATACATACATGCATCAATATATACATCACCTCCTGGAATAGTACTGTAAAGGGAATCCCCTCAGTAGGATCCTAATATGTACAAACTGAAAACATAACAAAAATACATCAAAACACTAAAGGAAAGCTGCCTCACCGACTCTCAACATGCAGACACCTCTCAAAATACATGAAAACCACACACACCTACACAGATAACACTGACCTAAGCTATCATAAACTACTACCCTTGCTACCATCCTGGGGTCTCGACGGTCCAGCTACTCCTCCGTTACCACTAGAAGAGCTCCTATCTGAAGGCCTCTGAAACATCCGTTGGTAGACTCTGCTATCTTGGGAAGGCAGCCTGGAGGACACTGTGGAAGACTCCAACCCTATGGCTCTAACCTCAGGAGGTGCGGGTGCCTCCAGAGCAGGCATCGAGTCAGGAACTGGTACTATAAGGTCCTCCTCTGGCACTGGTGCAACCATAGGCTCCGGTGCAGGTGTCGGTGCTGGTGCAGGTCCTAGTCCTGGCACAAGTACCTCAAAAGGTACCATAAAAAGAACTGGTGCCATATCTGGCATTGGCGGTAATTGTGCGTCCGGATGTCCGATAGGGAAGGGGAATGTTTGGCCAACCCGGAAGGTACCAACCAAACCTAAAGGTGCTCCCTGTCCGAACCCAGTAGTCACCGAGACTGGACCCGTGTACACTGCAAAGCGGGTTACGGGGTCCACGAGCCACCCGTTGGGATCGATGAACTCGAACTCAAAGGTCCCCGTGAGAGGGAACCCTTCCTCCTGAGTCATCCAAGGGTTATCCCAGTGTGCCATTGTTGTGACGCCGGCAAGTGTACCGGGTCGTCGCAAGTAATAAAAATAACACGGTAAGTAATTACCGAGGTCGAACTCAGGGATAGGGTTACCAATTCGACTAATCCGCGGGAAATCCGATACGTTTGGTCAAGTTACATAAAGGTGGTTGAGAGAGAGAGATTAATGTCTAAAATTCAATTAACGAATCTAATAAACTAATTAACTAAAAATCAGAAATTAAAATATCCAAGGTCACAAATCCACCTACCCAATATGTATTCCCAAGTGATGATGAATTCCTCCCTATGTTAAATTACTATGTCAACCGGGACCCCTGAATTCTCCTAAATCTACGGTCGTGCTCATTAGGACGTATTCGACGATTGGATTAATTACTTGCAGGTCTCGTAATCCTAATCTCGAATTCTGTTAAACCTTGTTCCCTATATGGTTGCACTAATCTCCTAAATCCACTTTCGTGTTTATTATTCGATTAGTGATTCCAATTCAAGTTCTAAAACGTGAATCGCCGTTTGGCCTTAACACGTTTAACTAGTTAATCACGCAACACATATGATTAAGCATTCAAATCAGAATTGGAAAACATTAATTAAAAGAAGAGAAGGAAAACATACATCACATCGGATCTACACTGCCATGGGCGGCTTCATTGATCCCTCGGACGAAGGGATTAGTTCCTCATGCTCATAGACAAACACTTGGACATAATCACCATCGTAAAATAAAAAGAAAAGAGAAAAGGAGACGCAGCTCCAAGGAGAAATAAGGATTCGCAACTACTGCCCTAACCTAAGTGGAAAACCTCCCTCTCAATTTGATCTGCCACAGCCTTTAAATAGGATTCCTGATCTGCGCTCGCTCACGAGGCGAGAATTAAAATTGGCGCGCTTTCAATTTGAACTCTCGCGAGGCGAAAGTGTGTTCGCGGGGCGAGTCTTCAATTCTAGGCTGTGACCTTCATCACGGCTGGGCCGTGATGGTCTCTGACTTCCAGGGTCTTCAAACTCTCGCGCGGCGAGATGCTTATCGCGGGGCGAGACTTCAAACCTTAAACTGTCACGGGCGTGGTCTTCATCACGGCTTTGCCGTGATGGTCTCTGTCTTGCAGGTCTTCATGATTCGCGGGGCGAACATATTCTCGCGTGGCGAGACAGAATTGATGACTTTTGCTTCTTTGTTGACCTTCAGTCTCGCGAGGCGAGCATACACTCGCGGGGCGAGTGTCTCCAGAAGTGCTTTTTCCACTGCTTCTTGACTTTCCTTGACTCCCGAAGCTTCACTTATTTAACCTGAAACACAAAAACACCCAAAAAGCGTAATTCTATTCAAAATAACCTAAAAACTACACAAAATACGCAAAATGAGTCAAAGTCCAACTTAGGAACAAAACAAGGCAAATTTGGGCGAAAACGAGAGTGAACTCGAATAAATAGGCACATGAACCCTAGTTCTTCTAGTCATAAAACTAGATAAGCCAGAGGCTTATCAGCCATCCTCTCGCTCAAGATCTAAATTACAACAATAAAATAAAACAAGCACCACAACAAAAGGAAAGGGGATAAAAAAACTATTGAACGTCATATGTGGAAAGGGTTTAGCAACATTTAATTCTATAACAGCATAAACATACTGAACATCCATCTCCACAAATATATATATATATATATATATATATATATATATATATAACCACAATCATCCTCGAAAACATCTATTATTTTCCTCTAGCCTCAATCATGATGCAATGCAATGCTGTATGTAACACCAGGTTCAGCCACATATCCAGATATCCACCACCGCACGTCTCCAGAGTCCCCGACGCACATCCTCGTCTGCGGAGGGAGGATGCCCGTGCAAAGCAATGGCACTATAGTTTCACAATACACATCGGTGCACATCCTGATCCCTCGGCCTGGTTGCTCATGCAATGCATGAACTATAGCTGCGACTATAATAAAATAATCTCTGGTACGGTCCTGCCGATAGTTTGAACCCCGAGAATTCACCCTTCGAGGAATCAAACTCCACAGACCATGTTTTAGGTCAACCATATGATAATATCACAGACCATGTTTTGGGTCGCCCCTAGTGCCTTAACCTCTCATCACTATCTCATAAATAACCTCAACAATAATCTCATCTCACCAGTCTCATCACCATTTCACAATAATCATCTAGACTAGGCACACTAACACATGTAGTTTGAATCCGCCACATACATCACCATGACTCATCATGTCTTATCACTATTCAATCTCTAAGCATAATCATTACCATCATACCAACATGTCATCATTACCATCATTTCCAAATAAAATAATAGAAATATATACATTCATAGCACATTTAATCGAACAACTCATTATATAATCAGCCAAATACCAATAACAGTCAAACCAGTCCAATCAATCAAAGCAGTCCAAAACAGTCAACATCAATAATAAAATATTATATTTTATATGTAACGACGATAAACGTACAATTTCAATATCATCATCGATACCACTAAGTAGTCTCCAATGTGATATTTGTTGGGAATTTGCGTATAAAACAAAGTAAAACGCAGCGGAAAAATTCCCATCGAAGGATCCTTGCGAATGGTCATGATTCATGATTAGAAGGTTTACCTCTTGAAGCGATGGCTGTTGATCAGAATTCGTCTATCACGAACACCGCACGAACGATGTCTCTAGAGGTATCCACACGAGCGGATTCTGTGAGCGTCCAACGTCACGAACCGAAGCGTCTTTGTCTCACAGTGCTAGCTTCAAAACCGAGACTTGCTGTTCACACTTACTCTCTATGTGCGGCTAGGTAATCAAAAAACCGTGTGTGCACAACAACTTAAGTGGTCTACTTATAGTAGCACCTCCTTAAGTGAGTTAGTGAGAAGCATTTGACCTAAGCCCATCTACTATGCGCTAGGCCCAATAGGAAAGTCCAACTTTCTTTTAATGCTTCTTTTAATCCGCTCTTATGTGTGTGACCCTATAGGTTCCCAAAACGTTAGTAGTAATATTAAATCCCATTTAATATTACAAACAGTGAGCGGTATCTAGTAATACATCATTGCTACCTAAGTAGTGAGAAAGTCAGTGATTTGACGAAACCTTTCTGTGACAAATATTCATGTGCATTATTATCCCTTTGTCCATATATCTATATTGAACACAAGGCATAGAATGTGTCACCCTTGTATGGTTCAATATCACGTTCCCTGATACCCGAGTAGACTTAACAACAATTAAGGTCAATATCTCATATTGACTCATTTCAGCACGGCCATGCATTTTACAGTCTCACTCTATCAGGGGGCCCACAGATATTACTCCTGTTATGTAGGAGGGACAAATTCCATCTAGGTCACTCACATCCCTCTACATGGCTCGTGGTATGCCCAATGACCGTCTTTATAATCATCCTATTACAGATGATGTTTGACGATATTAAAGCACACGACTCCTCATGTAGGGATCGTAGTGATTTCAGGTCGAAGGATTGTATGCACCATTGTCACTATGAGAACTACTTATGACACTCACATAACGCTCCATGTAGTGTTCTCATGGTGGGTCAATCCAGTACATCATTACTCTAATGTGTACCTATGTGTTGACTCGATATCTCATATCCATGACCCGTGAGATATGGCCATCAGTCTGCACACATAATAGTCTCAATGTATTATTATTATCCTTATTAATAAAATACTTGACTACGGATATTTAAGAATAGGATTTCATTGTTCAATAGTGTCTCACGATCAAGTCATATACTTGATATTCTATTAAACTGAAATTTCTATTCTAAGGACTTTATTATGTTTAAACAAGTAACACAATAAACTGGAATGCCTCATATCATATATATATAATGGCAAGATACAAATGTAAGTCTAAATAAATACATTGGCCTCTAGGGCTTACACCAACAATCTCCCACTAGCACTAGAGCCAATCAGGCATAAATCTAATGCCTATCGATCTAGTGTGACCTTCATGCTTCTGTTGAGCAAGAGGTTTCGTAAGTGGGTCAGCAACGTTATCAAGCGTTGGTACTCTGCATATTTTCACATCTCCTCTATCGATAATCTCTCGAATGAGATGGAAGTGCCTAAGTATATGTTTGGATCGCTGATGAGATCTAGGTTCCTTAGCTTGTGCAATGGCCCCATTGTTATCACAATAGAGATCAATGGGGTCCACAATACTAGGAACTGTACCAAGCTCGATAATGAACTTCCCGATCCAAACAGCCTCCTTTCTTTGCATTGGAGGCGGCAATATACTCAGCCTCTGTAGTAGAATTGGCAATCGTCTCCTGCTTTGAACTCTTCCAGCTCACAACCCCCGCCATTCAGGCAGAACACATAACCAGATTGCGATCTGGAATCATCCTTATCGGTCTGGAAGCTAGCATCGGTGTAACCTATTACAACAAGCTCTTCCTCGCCTCCATATACCAAGAACGAATCCTTAGTTCTTCTCAAGTACTTAAGGATGTTCTTGACAACGGACCAGATGACTTTCACCTAGATCGATCGGGTACCGCTCGTTATGCTTAAAGCATACGATACATCTGGTCGAGTACATAACATGGCATACATGATAGATCCAATTGCGGATGCATATGGAATCTTACTCATGCGATCCCTTTCTTCTTGAGTGGAAGGGGATTGTGCCTTTGATAGGCATATACCATGTGACATAGGCAAGAGTCCTTTCTTGGATTCATGCATGTTAAAGCATCTCAACACTTTGTCTATGTATGTACTCTGACTTAGGCCAAGCAATTTCAGTGATCTATCCCTATAGATCCTGATTCCCAATACATAGGTAGCTTCACCCAAATCTTTCATAGAGAAGCAATTCCCTAACCATGTCTTTACATTTTGTAGTGTAGGGATGTCATTTCCAATGAGTAATATGTCATCTACATATAATACCAGAAAAACAACAATGCTCCCACTAACCTTCTTGTAGACACAAGGTTCATCTTCATTTTTGATGAATCCGCATCTTGTCTTACAAAGATCATCAAAACGAAGATTCCAACTTCTGGAAGCTTGCTTCAATCCATAGATTGATCGCTGCAATTTACATACCTTTCGGGCATCCTCTGAAATGTCAAAGCCTTCAGGTTATGTCATGTACACATCCTCAAGAAGCTTTCCATTAAGGAAGGCAGTTTTGACATCCATCTGCCATATCTCATAATCATGGTATGCAGCGATAGCAAGTAAGATCCGGACGGATTTAAGCATCGCAACAGGTGAAAAGGTCTCATCATAGTCGACACCATGAATTTGCTTGAAACCCTTGGCCACCAATCGTGCCTTAAAGGTATGTACTTTACCATCCATGTCAGTTTTCTTTTTGAAAACCCACTTGCAACCTATAGGTTTTACCCCTTCAGGTGGCTCTACCAAGGTCCATACCTGGTTGGTGTACATGGAATCCATCTCAGATTTCATGGCCTCAAGCCACTTCTCAGATTCTGGGCCAGTGATGGCCTCCTGGTAAGTCACAGGCTCATCTTGATCCATGAGAAATACATCACCTTGTGGAGTCATGAGAAATCCATATCTCTCAGGCTGGTGACGTATCTTGTTAGACCTACGCTGGTCTTGTGCTACTGGAGCAGGTTGTTCCTCCACAACATTTTGTGAAGGTTGCTCCTGTTCCACCAATGGTAGGTCACTACTCTGTGATTCTTGAATTTCTTCAAGTTCTATCTTCCTCCCACTGGCTCCTATGGAGATAAACTCCTTTTCTAGGAATACACCAGTCCGTACGACAAACACTTTGCCTTCGGAAGGATTATAGAAATAGTATCCCTTGGTTTCTTTGGGATACCCCACAAAGAAGCATTTATCAGATTTGGGATCAAGCTTATTAGAAACTTGACGTTTTACATATGCTTCACAACCCCAAATCTTCATAAAAGACATGCTAGGTCGTCTACCAGTCCATATCTCATATGGTGTCTTTTCTACCGCTTTGGATGGAACACGGTTAAGTGTAAAAGCTGCTGTTACTAGAGCATGTCCCCCGAAAGAGTTTGGAAGGTTTGCATGACTCATCATAGACCGAACCATGTCCAACAAGGTTCGATTTCTCCTCTCAGAAACACCATTCCATTGTGGTGTTCCAGGTGGAGTGAGTTGAGATAAAATTCCACTCTCTCAGATGATCATCAAACTCTAGGCTCAAATATTCACCACCTCGATCTGATCGAAGAGTTTTAATATTTTTACCAAGTTGGTTTTGTACCTCATTTTTGAATTCCTTGAACTTTTCAAAGGATTCCGATTTATGTTTCATAAGATACACAAATCCATATCTACTTAAATCATCAGTAAATGTGATGAAGTACTGAAAACCACCTCTAGCTAATGTGTTTAGGGGTCCGCATACATCGCTATGTATAAGACCCAAAAGATCGTTAGCTCTTTCACCTTTGCCGGTGAATGGAGCTTTAGTCATCTTTCCCAATAAACAAGACTCGCATATCTCATATGATTCATAATCAAATGAGTCCAAGAGTCCATCTTTATGGAGCTTCGAAATGCGCTTCTCATTTATATTGCCTAAACGACAATGCCAAAGATAAGACGGGTTCAACTCATTTGGTTTGAACCTCTTAGTATTAATGTTATAGATGGGCATTTCAAGATCAAGGACATAAAGTCCATTACTCATGTGTGCACTAGCATAGAAAATATCATCCAAATAAATAGAACAACTTTTGTTCTTTATTATAAAAGAAAAACCAATCTTGTCCAAACAAGAAACGGAAATGATATTCCTGCTAATTGCAGGAACAAAATAGCAGTTCTCTAACTGAATAGTAAGCCCAGTGGGCAAAGTCAATACATAAGTCCCTATAGCTAAAGCAGCAACCTTTGCTCCATTTCCGACTCGTAGATCGACTTCGCCCTTTGTCAATGGTCTACTCCTGTTTAGATCCTGCACATTTGTACAAATGTGAGAACCACATCCAGTATCTAATACCCATGATGCAGAAGTAGATAAATTGACTTCTATAACAAACATACCTGAAGCGGAAGTCTCACTTCCCTTCTTTTTCTTGATTTCTTCCAGGTATTTTGGGCAGTTCCTCTTCCAATGTTCGGTCCGACCACAGTGGAAGCAATTGCCTTCCTTAGCCACACCACCCACAGGCTTCAAGCCAGAAGTACTGGGCTTGATCTTGTTGATGGCCTTGCCCTTGCCCTTTTGTTTGTTCTTGGGCTTCTTGGGCTGCTTCTTGCTATTTCCCGCCTGGACCATCAAAATGGCCTTCCCCTTTCCTTTGTTAATGTTTTGTTCAGCAGTTCTTAACATGCTCAACAATTCTGGCAAAGGTTTGTCAAGATCATTCATATTGAAGTTCATGACAAACTGACTATAGCTCTCAGGCAACGATTGCAGAACCAAGTCGGTGGCCAACTCTTGGCCTAAAGGAAATCCCAGTCTCTCGAGATTCTCAATGTACCCGATCATCTGGAGTACATGAGGACTCACAGGGCTTCCTTCTGGCAATTTACATTGGAAAAGGGCTCTGGAAACTTCGAACCGCTCATGCCTTGCTTGCTCTTGGTAGAGCAGTTTGAGGTGCACGATCATATCGTACTCCATGGTCTCATGTTGCTTTTGCAGCTCAGAGGTCATGGTAGCAAGCATAAGACAGCCGACGTCTAAGGCGTCATCCTGATGCTTCTTATAAGCATCCCTGTCAGCCCTAGGAGCATTTGAAGCCGGTGGCTCCTCAGGAATAGGCTCCTCAAGAACATACAGCTTTTTCTCATGTTTGAGGACAATCCTCAAGTTTCTGTACCAGTCCAGAAAATTTGTTCCGGATAGTTTGTCCTTCTCAAGGACGGATCGCAATGACAGGTTACTTTATGTGTTTGATGCCATGGTAATCTACAGAGATAAATATGCAGAATATAAGTATCATGCCATGAAGTTATTTAACAAGGTCTTTAATTAAATATTCCTCCCACTATTTTACTCAAAACAATGACCCTCATCATTGATTCGGAAAATCCCGTTGGAAGATTTTCTAGTGGGCCAAGATCCATATTTCACCTAGCTTTAAGTCAGCTTTGACTGATCACCCAAAATTCGGTTATTTAGGTAGGAAACACTTTCCGATTGCATCTCATGCAACTCTTGGATAGTTGGGTGAATAACTCTTATTCTAATCCATCACATGGACTAAAGCCCAACTTATGAGCCTCTAAGCCTTTCAATCCTATTGAAGTTGGCTTAGTTAAGTCAGACCCAATGGATAGCAATTGAACATTACATTTGTCCCATCGCGTCTTACTAGTATAGATAAAGGTACCCCGCTTTGGCGGACCCACACTTAATCGATCCTAGTCTTGACGAGTGCCATGCATCGGAAGGCCTTTAAGTGTGACTTAATATTTCCTTTTGAGGGATTTGTTTAAAGTTTGATCTCATCATTTGTTAAACTCTTTAACTTATTATTTACATATATGCATCTCATACATATATTAGTTAAACTCTTTTAACATACTATATACATACATGCATCTCATACATATATAAGGCAAATAAATGTGATATGGTTATGGCCCCTAACGCATTGATTCTCCCAAGCCAATGAGAGAATCTAAACTTAAACCTAGGAGCGTCCAAGCTTCTCCAAGCATGATCTCCCAGAGGATGACGTCTTCTTGTCTCCACCATTACATTACATAAACAGAAACCTCATTTTACATATGAGGGGAGTGAGATGAGAAAAGAAGATACGTATGGAATATAAGAGAAAGGCACGGCACGCAGGCCGTATTTCAAAATATAAACCAAAAGGTAAAAGGACTAAGGCCATAACCATTCACCATACATCACCAAATAAATAGTAACAACCAATAATAACACATAATCATTATTATTATTAATTTCATAAATTAGAGATTTCAAAATCTGAATTTTGAAAACATAACATATATATATATATAATAAATCACATTTATTATAATAGATGTTACTATAAATCATATTTATTGCAATTGTTGTTACCACAAATCACATTTATTATAAATCATATTTATTGTAAATGACATAAATCACATTTATTGCAATTGTTGTTACCACAAATCACATTTATTGTAATTGACATAAATCACATTTATTCAATTAACATAAATCACATTTATTGCAATTGTTGTTACCACAAATCACATTTATTGTAATTGATATAAATCACATTTATTCAATTACAGTAAATGGTGACATAAAAATTTCAAAATTTGAATTTCGAAATAACACACTACGCAGAGGTAGCACGGGGGCTAGGCGGCTAGGGCTTCAACCTTTCAACCCTAAAACCGCAAGGCCCGTGAACACTTCACGTTGCAAGGAACGGCGGCTACGGTTTCAACACTTGGAACCTCAGCCGCAACAACATGAACCTTTCATGTCTGAAACCCCTTAACGCCGCCAACAGAGAACTGAAACCAATCATGTTTAACATCAATATTTGACGCCATCGCAGAACATAATAAGGATTCAGAACCAATGTATATATCGCATACATACACAAACATGCAATAGACGCATATATCATATACATACGAAAATTGCAGAAACAAGGTTTCGCAAACCAGATGCAAACGATTTTCAAAAACAATTTTCAGAAAAACGATTCACATTATAAACATGTTATAACAGGTAAACCACGTAACAAAATCATGGTTTCGCAAGCGGCTCTGATACCGCTGTTGGGAATTTGCGTATAAAATAAAATAAAATGCAGCGGAAAAATTCCCATCGAAGGATCCTTGCGAATGGTCATGATTCATGATTAGAAGGTTTACCTCTTGAAGCGATGGCTGTTGATCAGAATTCGTCTATCACGAACACCGCACGAACGATGTCTCTAGAGGTATCCACACGAGCGAATTCCGTGAGCGTCCAACGTCACAAACCGAAGCGTCTTTGTCTCATAGTGCTAGCTTCAAAACCGAGACTTGATGTTCACACTTACTCTCTATGTGCGGCTAGGTAATCAAAAAACCGTGTGTGCACAACAACTTAAGTGGTCTACTTATAGTAGCACCTCCTTAAGTGAGTTAGTGAGCAGCATTTGATCTAAGCCCATCTACTATGCGCTAGGCCCAATAGGAAAGTCCAACTTTCTTTTAATGCTTCTTTTATTAATCCGCTCTTATGTGTGTGACCCTATAGGTTCCCAAAACGTTAGTAGTAATATTAAATCCCATTTAATATTACAAACAGTGAGCGGTATCTAGCAATACATCACTGCTACCTAAGTAGTGAGAAAGTCAGTGATTTGACGAAACCTTTCTGTGACAAATATTCATGTGCATTATTATCCCTTTGTCCATATATCTATATTGAACACAAGGCATAGAATGTGTCACCCTTGTATGGTTCAATATCATGTTCCCTGATACCCGAGTAGACTTAACAACAAATGAGGTCAATATCTCATATTGACTCATTTCAGCACGACCATGCATTTTACAGTCTCACTCTATCAGGGGGCCCACAGATATTACTCCTGTTATGTAGGAGGGACAAATTCCATCTAGGTCACTCACATCCCTCTGCATGGCTCGTGGTATGCCCAATGACCGTCTTTATAATCATCCTATTACAGATGACGTTTGACGATATTAAAGCACACGACTCCTCATGTAGGGATCGTAGTGATTTCAGGTCGAAGGATTGTATGCACCATTGTCACTATGAGAACTACTTATGACACTCACATAACGCTCCATGTAGTGTTCTCATGGTGGGTCAATCCAGTACATCATTACTCTAATGAGTACCTATGTGTTGACTCGATATCTCATATCCATGACCCGTGAGATATGGCCATCAGTCTGCACACATAATAGTCTCAATGTATTATTATTGTCCTTATTAACAAAATACTTGACTACGGATATTTAAGAATAGGATTTCATTGTTCAATAGTGTCTCACGATCAAGTCATATACTTGATATTCTATTAAACTGAAATTTCTATTCTAAGGACTTTATTATGTTTAAATAAGTAACACAACAAACTGGAATGCCTCATATCATATATATATAATGGCAAGATACAAATGTAAGTCTAAAGAAATACATTGGCCTCTAGGGCTTACACCAACAATATTGACATTGTCCATTACTCGCTCTCTAGTAGGGTTTAGGTCGCCCTACACCATTATGGAAATAAATGCCACTTCGCCGTTTCCGACGTTAGATGACTTCTTTCCCCCACGTGGAAAGTCGTATGACAACTTGAACGTCACAAAGCGATCGTTCCCTCTACGCTCTCAATTCTGCCTTATCAAGAACCAAGGCCTCCGTGCCTCCAAAATTTCACCTAAACATCACTTTGTGAAGAGCATGTTACATGGAGTTCTAATTCGAAGATGGAATCGAAATCCGATAATTGAAACTAAAGATAATTCGAATACCATAACGGACAGAATTCTGACATAAAAGAGTAGAAATTACCTCCACTAGAGAAGAAAAGAAGGATAGGGAAGTGAAGGTATCGTCGTCACGAACGCAACCACATGCTTGGATTTGTAACGGGACGATTGAATTACTCTAACTCTATTCTTGAAGCTCTCTCTCTCTCTAACTCTCTTACTCTTTCTCTCTCTAACTCACCCTTTCTGCCTGTGTTTTTCTCTATTCTCTGCTCTCTATTTTTCATACATTTTTATTTTGCTATCTTACGCGTCCACGCTTGTGCATGGCCACGCTTGAGTGTAGGATCCTCCATGCTTGAGCGTGGGAGTCAGGTACGCCACCGCGCCATGCAACCTATCAGAAGATGCCACGTGCGCTCCTTTTGACATGTGGAGGTCAATGCCAGAGCTGGTCTGGTTGACTAGGGCACTTTAGCTTTGATACACCCACGGTTGAGCGTTCCGTGGATGCTTGAGCATTGGGTTTACCACGCTCGAGCGTTGACCATTGACCGGAAGACGTTTTGTCGCGTTCTGGGTCAGTTCGACGTCTAATTGACATAAAATTTGAGATAAAGGCTTATCAAGACCTAATAAACAACCTCAAACCCTCAAAATTTCCTAATCTCAATCCTAACTCCAAATTTCTTGTCTCACAATCAAAAACCTTAAAGACGATAAACGCGGAAAACCCTAAGATTCGTGTACGTTCAAACTCAATCTAGATGGTTGCGTATTTTTCATGCAAGGGTTCCTAGACCTCAAACAACCTCTTAAATATGTAATACAATTGTTAAACCAAATCCTCGTACGTAAAAAAAAACGTAAAATCACGGATGTTACAGAGACCCTTGGTCACTGCTATCTCTCAAGCCAAGGATCTCACTACCTTAACTATGGATGAACTTCTTGGTACACTCACTATTCATGAGCAAGAACTTGGAGATGAAATTGCAACAAAGAAGGGCAAGTCAATTGCTCTGAAGGCTGATCAAAAGTCAGCAAAAGCTTCCAAAGCTCTGAAGGCAGACGAGTCATCCAGTGATGTTGACCTGTCTGAACCCGAGGATTCTGAAAGTGATGAAGAGTTGTCTCTCCTAACCAGGAAAGATAAAGCTTCTCTTACAGAAAAAGAAGTTCAGAAAGGATAAGCCATTCATAAGGTTCAACAAGGATAAGAACTTCAAAGAATCATCTTCAATAGACAAGAGTTCATGTCTGCTCTGAGTGCAAGAAGCCTGGTCACATCAAAGTTGAATGTCCTCAACTCAAGAAAGCCCATTTTAAGAAGTTCTTCAAAAGAAGAAGAAAGGGATGATGGCTACTTGGAAGGATCTGGAGTCAACATCTTTTGATGATGAAGAGACAGAGGAAGAAGCTAATATCTGTCTGATGACCAATACTGACTCAGATTCAGATAATGTGGTACATCCTTCTACGAGGAATTACTTGATGCCTATGAGGAGTTGCTGGAGGAATCCAACTGCTTATCTAAGGCCTTCAAATCCCTCAATAGAGAATATGTAAAGCTCTTTAGTGAGCATAAGCATAAATCTAAAGAGTGTGAGAAACTGGCCAAAGAGAACAGTGAGTTGAAGACTGAAAAGTCTGATGAAGCTAAGATCTCTAGTGAAACATCACAATCTGAAGAAGTTGAAAAATTTCAATAGAAAGTGGAAGATCTCACTTCTGATCTTGCCAAATTTGTTAATAGCAGAGACAATTTGACTAAGCTACTTGGCTGTCAAAGACATTCCTTTAACAAAGAAGATATTGGATATGTCCATCAGACACATCATAAAGTATTAACTAAAACCTCTAAAGTGTTTGTTAAGTCAACTTTCATTAAATCCATACCTATCTGTAACTTCTGTGGAAAATCTGGATATATTATGTCTAAGTGTATTCACAAGAAGAGAAGGAAGTCTTCACGGACTCCTAGAACTAACAGAAAAGGACCCATAAAATTATGGGTACCTAAAGGCTAAATAATTCCTGTTGCGGATGTCCTTAATGGGACAAAGAAAACACCATTGCTGGTACTGGACAGTGGTTGCTCGCGACACATGACAGGAGAAAGGTCTATGTTCCTAAATCTTCAACTTAAGAAAGGAGGACATGTTGCCTTGGAGGCAATAAAAAAGGGAAGGTTATAGGCATTGGTACTATTGGTGGTAAACCCCCTCTTCCTTCTATATCTAATGTTCTTATGGTTGAAGGATTAAGACACAATTTTCTTAGCATAAGTCAATTATGTGACAGTGGATTTGATGTATCCTTTATCAACGATTTATGTATAGTTAAAGACTTTAGTGGCAAAACCCTCTTTTCAGCTAAAAGGCAACAAAATTTGTATAACATTGAACTGACTGATCTCTCATATCAGAGTGTAACCTGTCTAATGTCTAAAGAGGATGAAAGATGGTTATGACATAAGAAACTAAGACATGCTAGTATGAAACTAATTTCTAAACTGAAAAAGGATAAGCTTGTGAGAGGATTGTCTGATATTAGTTTTAAGAAAGATGTCTTGTGTGATGCATGTCAGAGAGGTAAACAAATAAAATCAAGTTTCAAATCTAAAAATCAAGTATCAGCCTCTAGACCTCTTCAGTTCTTACACATGGATCTGTTTGGACCAGTTAGTGTTGCTAACCTGGTCGGAAGAAAATATGGATTTGTCATGAAAACACTAAGTCACCTGTCTGTGCAGTGCTTTCACACTTGTCTGAACTTAACTTCTGTGTGCAAAAAGTTTTCAACTTTATTTTAATTTCTGATAAACACAATTCAACCCCCATTCTCGTGTTTATAGTTGTCTATTTCAGAACTTTCAAGAACACTAAAGGCTTTTCTAGAAGAAAATAAAATGGATGAAATAAAATGGGTTTGGGTCTTAGAAGGGACTGCACGAAATTTGAGAAAGTGAGGAGGTGGTAGGATTAAGTTTAGGACACAAAATGAATTGTATAAAGACTTAGGGGTCAAATGGTCTTTTCACATATAAATATCTAGATATTTTGTTTCAAGTAATCATGACTATGGTGAGTAATGGTGGTGACTCACCACATGATTCACCCCCTAAGGTGGCAAGGTGTCCCATTACTCCAGCATCCGGTTCTAACTCTGCAGTTCCGTATCCGGCTTCGTCGTTTACCCGATTAGGGTTTTCGATCGTTTTTCGTCAAGATTCGCCGATTAAAATATAATACTTTATTTTTGAGCAAAAATTTTGAAAATAGAATTTATCACTGAAATAATGATAAAATCTAGAATCTCACGGTTTCAGGTCAAATTAGGGTTTCTGCCGGTACAAAATTATACTGTCACCAAAAGCGCAGACCGGTTTCCGTCTGAGTTTTAAACCCAAAATTTAACCGTAACTTCCTTCGACATAGAAGGTCTCAAATATGATTTTATTTTTCTCAAAATCATTTTCTAGATCCCCGATAATAATATAAAATATAATTACCGGTCAATAGACGAGAAAACGTGGTGTTACAAAACAACTATTAAAATCCACTTTTTTTCGCACTATTTTCTTTTTAGGCAAGTTCTTGGGTGAGAGAGCAATACATTTTGCTCACCATGGGTCATGTTTAATTACCTTTGGATTAAATAATTCTACCAGATCTTATCATACAATGTCTACACCTGATTTTTTTTGTTGTCATTTTGTCCCCCCCTACAACAGAAAAGGCTTTAGATAGCATTTTCGGATGCCTTTTAATAGCGTTTTTAAGCGCTATCTATGCCACCGCCATTAAAAGTAGTTAGCAAAGATAGCATTTAAGAAGTGCTATTAAAAGATGACCTTAGATAGCGTTTCCGCATATTTACAAAACGCTATCTTTAGTGTGTGTTTTCTAAAGTCATGAGTGACTTTAGATAGCGTTTGTTTTAACAAATGTTATCTAAAGGCAAACTTTAGATAGCGTTTGTTTTAACAAATGCTATCTAAAGGCAGACTTTAGATAGCATTTGTTAAAACAAACGCTATCTAAAGGCAGATAGCGTTTTCTTAGCAAACGCTATCTAAAAGCCTGCCTTTAGATAGCGTTTTCTAAGAAAACGCTATCTATTCCTTTTTTTTTAGTTTACCTATTTCTTAACTTTACCTCCATCCTGCATGTTCATAAAAAACAGAAGGTTTACACAAAGAATTGAAACACAATCCAAATTATGGGTAGCAAATAAAACCCAGACACCTAAGTTACTAGTACCAAACCATGCATATAACACAATACAAAGTTTAGACCATATATAACAAGTGTAATCAAATAAACTTTTCAACAATATAGCGACACCAATCTTCCTTGACTTCAGATAGTTGAGCAGTGGAGTGTGTGGAGCATTTGAAGTTAGGAAAGTACTGCGACATAAAAATTAAATAAATTAAGTTACAATTGCTAAAACATTTGAACAGTCACAGTTAAAAGCTAAGTAAACAACAAGCATTGAAACTATACATACCGTCATTGGTATTTTAACTTGGTTCTGTAAGATAATTTCCTTCATGAAACACATTACATAATACCCACAATCTGTATTGTTGGGTTGTCTTGGGCACTATAAAAAATAAAATAGTAAATCAATATAGTTTTTTTTAACTAATTGCGCATTAAGTTTTTGCATATATACCTCTATCCGAATCCATTTAATGTTGGTTGCTTTTAAATGGGGCACCTTAGCTCCGCTACGTGCGCGATAAACTTGCAAAGCACTAATCACAAAATCAAACAGACTTCATTAAGAAACATATTTTCAATCATCACAAACACACGCATGGATTTTCCAACAAAAATTCTCAATGGTAACATCTAAATACAAAATGAAGGTTCCGGTTGCTTATTTTTTTTATTTTGAACCACAACAGCCACAACCCAGTATATGCCAATTCAACACAGTTATTCTAATGTCAAAAATCAAAAGCACATTAGGACCATGACAACTTGCAACATGTATCTACCATGGAAGCCATTCGACAGAATCATAGAAAATCAAAAAAATAAAAGCATGCTTACTTATTGAACAGATTCTTTAATTCTGGGCGATTCCTAGGATCAACATGAAAGGAATCTAGATAGTAAATAATCTCTTCAACGGTAGTTATCGCGCACAACACCCAATGATTCCTACAAAAATGTTGAGATAACAAATCCTAAGCACCTCAACTTTTATATAATTCATTATTGTGAATTAAGTCCTATAGGATAAGTGACTCGCCCAACATTGCACGGCGCTAGAAACAAGGGCTGATATTCTCTTTCTGTAGTTGCAAAGCGGTCAGCTATATACTTTGTCTATGAATCCCTCTCGAAGAAGCCGTATGTATCTGTTTGGTGTGGGGACAAGAACAGAAACCTCCTCGTTCTTTCCATTGGTAGCAAAAATTCTTCATACAAATACCTTCAATTAAAATATAAAAATGGATTACACCAATGACATCAATATTTAAATGGAAAGACTAAAAAATATTGTACACTTTAAGCCCGATTTAGTACCTGATATATACGGAAATAATGGAGGCAGATACCCATTCATGATTTACAATTTCTCTGATATTTTCAACATTAATTATATCAATGATATGATCACCAAAAATATTTTGTTCTATCTCTATGTCCAATGGGTCATCATTTTTCATATTCTTTTGTTCATGTATTTTAAGAAAATTGAAATATTCCAGAGAAATGTTAGTTGAACCAGCTGTAGGAGGGTTGGCCTCAGATTTGCCTCCTTTCGTTTCCGGGGTTGTAATTGACTCCTTTGTATGTTCAGACACTCTGCCCTTGCCTTTAGATTTTGCAGGTGCCTGGAAATTTTGCATTTCAATATGCCAGTTAGTGATCAACTAATGTAATAAATATACGCCGTATATGACAAGGTGGAAAAATCCAATTACATACCATATTAATTACAACCACGAGATCAATTGGCCATGCCACATAAGTACCTATTGCATCTCTTATTGTCATTACATCTGCATCATCAATAGGTACCGACCAGGCCGTGATTCCCATCACGGCCGTGACATGTCAACTGAGCCAGACCCCTTCTAGGCAGAATCTGTCACGGCCAGGCCGTGATACCCATCACGGCCGTGACAGACCATTTAGTGAAGCAACGTTCAAGGCAGAAGTTGTCACGGCCAGGCCGTGATGCCCATCACGGCCGTGACATGTCAACTGAGCCAGACCCCTTCTAGGTAGAATCTGTGTCACGGCCAGGCCGTGATACCCATCACGGTCGTGACAGACCATTTAGTGAAGCAACGTTCAAGGCAGAAGCTGTCACGGCCAGGCCGTGATTCCCATCACGGCCGTGACTCGCATTCTATGGATCTTCAACAACTGATTTGATCTGCTTTTTGTATTGGTTTAGGATTCAAATTGCCCAACCTTATAAATAGGACTATATCTTGGTGATCAATTAGTTATAGGATTATAAATATAAAACAAATTCAACAACCGTACGATGTGTAGCATTAAATCACAATACAGGTGACCGAACCTGATCTCCACTAATACACAGAAAAATGAATGGTAACCATAAAATGGATCATGTGTAGCAGCAATTAACTTAAACATATTGATGACTCAGTTTTGTTTTCAAACCCCATACTCTTTAGATCATATTTGACAACACCAAGCTTACTTCCAAATTTCATAAAAGTGAAGCCAAAGCTAATACATCAAGCATAGCTAGATAGTGCTTACCTATAAATTTCTCTGTTTTCTAGCATATTGTTAAAACAAATTGGGATGGATTAATTGTATTTTACCGATAAAAATGATAATGGCAGCAAGTAAAAATAATCACAATAGAGGTAGTGTCATCCCTGTTGAGGATGCAGTTGGATGAACAAAATCCAAAATTATATATCCAATATTATGAGCTAATAAAAATAAGTTTCATGCATCCAGTGTCATAAACATATATTACAAAGTCTACTATCTTTCTTGCCTGAATTTGTTTGTACATATAAGAGATGATGTGATACAAACTTCTGTTGGCTGCTAAAAAAATATTGAGAATAAGCAAATTTATTCCGAGGTCAAGTGCAGTTGCCATTTGCTTCCCCTACTGGAGCAAATCTTTAACGAATATCAAAAACGGAAAAAAGAAATTTAGAACACTCCCCCAAACCAAAGTAACCATCATAAGGTTGATAGTTCACCGTTTTTGCTTGTAATTTGTATGGGAAAGAATTATAACTAGGGATGTGGTGTTCAACAAAAATATTTTCATGGAGGCATTTTATCAAACAGAAGTGATACATGTGAAATCCTTCTAACATAAATGCATGGTTAGCATATCAATAACTCCCCAAATTGGAAAAATGAAATCAGAAATCACATTATCAACCAAGGAGTCTCAAACCAAATCACATTAAAAAATGGATCCCCAAAGATTTTCCCCATTCTCATGGTCATGTGTATACGGCAATTGATAAGAGTGGTGTAGGAACAAGCTTAAGATGCATACATGATATGGGATGAGTGCAAGGAAGAGAAGGATTTGTTACCACTACTTTGAACTGATGAGTCTTAGGGTGAGACTTGTGAAGCTTTTATAGTGCAGACTTTCGCACTGCGATGCACGAGCTCCGCCACGACGAGAGGCAGTAGCTAAGGAGTTGGAATTTCGCCTAGCAGAGAAGCGCCTTGCGAAGTCAGTCGGGAAGCTCCAGTTTGGAATTTCGCCTGGCAGAGAAGTGGTCTCGCCTTGTGGTGGGGATCAGAGAATACCCAATCCAAATTTCGCCTTGCGATGAACAAGCTTCGCCGTGTACCGAAGGTCAATGATGAACTGAGGATGTTAGGGTACGCAGAAACTGAGAATCGAAGGATCAAAGCATACGCGCGCGCGGGTAGTTCTAAAATCAGCAAAGGTAATCACCTAAGATAGCGTTTCTAACTTTAAAAACTATCTAAAGGTTACCTTTTAATAGCATTTCATTAAACAATTGCTATTAAAAGTTGATTTTATTTTATTTATTTATTGCAAATTAGAAAAGATAGCGTTTGCAAGAGGACCCGCTATCTTAGGTGGTTAGTTAAGATAGCGCTTCCTCAAGGAAGCGCTATCTTTTCCTGCAACTTGACTTTTAATAGCGGTTCCTTAAGGAAACGCTATCTTAGGTGATACCTAAGATAGCGTTTCCTTAAGGCACCGCTATTAAAAGTCCGTGCATCACTTTTAATAGCATTTCCGCATGGAAATACTATAAAATGTGCGTTATTAAAAGTCTAATCTGTTGTAGTGCCCCCACACTCTCACTTCGGCTCTGCCTCACCTTCTTCAACCTCTAGAATTTTTTTCCATTTCCTTCCCTTTCAAAGTCTTTACTCTGCGTCTACACCCGGTTCATTCCCTCTCTTACTCAGAATTTTAGAAAATGCACAACCATCATGAAAGACAACGCTTCAAATCATGATAAAATAAGAAAATGAACATGAACAATCCATAACAACATGAACATGAAAATCAACAAATCCCAAAACATAAAGTTGAACAACCAGAATATTAACATCCTAAAATAAGCAAAATCAAAAAAATAACAACCGTAAAAAGAAGAGGTTGCAGTGTTACGGATCTGAACCCCATATCCATCCTCTTCGTCACCTCCATGTCCAACATCAGTGCCCTCGCCGGTCGGCTTCAACAAACTCATATATGAACGTGTTGAACTCCGCCATCAGATTTTGAGTTAGAAGAAAACAATTGGATGATGAAGAGATTAAACTATTGGAAGCAAAGGGTTAAGCTCGACACAATCTCAAGTATTGGAAGTGTCTCTATTGTGTTCTTCTATTTTCTATTCTTTTTGGTTCATTTTCTGTTCCTCCAAGCCTTTGTTGAATGCCAGCCTTCCCAAACCATCTGCCACCATCTTTGACCTCCACCACCGCTCCACCCCAAGCCAAGCCCGAACACGACCTGCCATCACGAGCTTGAAGATCCACACCGCCGCGGCAGCACGAACTAGTTCTCGTCGCCGTCATGAGCTCGCAACCACCACGAGCACCACCGTCTAGACTATGGCTGGTTAGATACCTCCACCACCCAGACGTGCGCTCGGCTCCACCTTGAAACAGGTTTGCGTGAGCCACCACGAACGGGATCTGCCGCTCCTCTGCCTTGTATCAGCGGTCGTGCCACCGCAAAGAGGAGGAGATTGATTAAAATATTGCAAAGAGGAAGAAGAGGAGGTCGCAAAGAACTGGTGTGGAGGGTGACGAAAATGTAGAGCCAAAGGAAGGTAACGAAAATGAAAAAAAAAAATCAGGTATGGATGGTGTATGATAAGATCTGGTGGTGGGATTATTTAATATAACGGAATAAATCATGTTGCACAGTAAACAATATGTAGTTCTCTCACGTTAGAACGAGCCTTCTTTTTATTCATATTCTTTATTTTTCTCTCTTCTCAATTTCTTTCCCAAACCAAACAAATGCGTAAGAGAACATCCTTTCCTTTTGGCTTTCCCCGTCACCCTTGCGTGAACACCATTGTCAATTAATATGCATAACACATGATCATATGCATGAAAATATGACATATTCATTCAATCCTCCACCCCCATCTTTCTCTTAAATCAATAGTTACACAAAATTGCAGGAAAATCAAAAGAAGATACAATAGAAAGGAAGAGATGACTACCCTATATGAGGTAGTCAAGTCCAGGCCCAATTCTACAAGGAAAACAATACATAAAACCTCCCACCAAACGGAGAGAAGAAAGAAAGCTCCTCTTAACAATTTAAGAGCAAGCATGAGTAGCTACTAGCTAGCTAATTTCAGTAGTGTCTCTTTTCTAAGAACATCTTCCCAGTAAGGCCACAAGTTAGAGCTTGTGTAGGTATTTTCTTCACTTTTTGTACACCCTCAGCAAAGATGACACCCATTCCCATGTGCAAATGAGGCTCAATGTGGCAATGGAAGGCCCAAACTCCAGGGTTATCTGCCTTAAACCTCAAGGCAGTCCAACCGTATGGGAATATCACTGCTGTGTTCCTCAGTGGTGCGTGCGTCAAGTTGAATTTCTTCTCATCACCCTGTTTGAATTTCCCATCTCCATACCCTAAAACCCAGAAGTCATGCCCATGCAAATGCCAAGGGTGAATCTCACTACCGTTCCCATTTAATTGGTTAGCATTCTGCAGTATCACATCAACAACCTCATTCAGCTGAAACATGTAAACCCCATTACCAGTAGTTGCATTTGGATTCACCGGAGGAATCAAAATGTTATAATCCATAGAGAAGTTCTCTGGTGGGGGCTTTTTATCGAAGGCATTGTTGAGCTTAAACTTGATTGATCCCAAGTATGGTGTTGTTGGCAATGTTAAGGAGACGTTGTTTAAGGCCCATTTGGTGAACCCATTAACGGTGTTTTGGGTGTTGAGGAGGAGAATCCTGCGGTTGGAGTACTTTGGAGGCTGTGGGGTTCCCATCTTAGCAATAATTTTTTTGGTGAATGCTTTGCTGCGCTCAAAATCATTCCATTGGGGAGTGATTGGTGGAGGTGAAGAAGGGAAAACGGAGGCAGAAATTGTCTTATAGTTTACAATTGTTAGGCCTTGTGGGGTGTTTGGCTTTCTTCCTCTAACACCAATTGAAAGCCAGTAATTTTTGTTTGGGTCTTGGTCAGTGGTCAACAGAACTGAGTAGCTCTCACCAGAGTAGATATCTATATCATCAACTGCAAATGGTTGGAGGTAGTTTCCATCAGCTTCCACCACAACCAGTTTGTGATTCTACAGAACAAACAAAATAAATAAATCATGGGATACAATTAATTTATTATTGACGAAACAATAAAACTACGGTGCCACTGCCTTGCATTCATGATGAAACTAATTGCATAATTAAGTTAAGTGCTACCAATTTTAGGTGCGTTTTGAATTAATTTATTTTAGATTTAAACAAATTAGTAATCAAAATATCAAGACTTTTATGTTACGAATTCATTAAAATTAAAACATAATGTTAGTTGCAAAACGAAGAAAACAAAATTATTATTTTTTTGGTAATAAAGAAAACAAGATTTGATTAAACTAGTGTATGTTTTCTCTAAACTAGAGTAAATGAAACTATCGCATGTTATTAACTAAATTAAAACAGTATTAGAGGGAACTAACTCGTTAAAATGAAAATCAACTGCAACTATTTACAATTGTGGCGAAGAATTGTATCATTTATTACTGTACCAAATTTAAATATAAACTGTCTTATTTGCACAAGAAAAAATAACATGCCGGTCTGCGAGACTTGACTAATAACCTATTGCAATTATAAATTTGTGAACTTGTTTTTACATTTTTTTATACTGCTCAAAAATGTAATTTTTTTCAAAGTTTGTACTTAAAATAGCATGAAATTAATATGATAAAATTGTTGTTATGATACTAATCATGTTATTTTGACAACCAAACTTTTACACCTACATTTTAGGCTTACTAGTTTGAAATTTTTTTAAAATATTTTGCAGCTGTATTATTTAAAAACGAATGCGTTTGATTTGCCAAAAATCAAGGGAATGAAGAGCACAAAATTTTTTGTTTAATGTTTGATTTGAAAAGTGATCATAGGACAGGATAAAAAAGGGAGTGAAGGACTGGACAAAACTTTTTATGGCTCTTACCAAACCATGACAACTTTTTGTCTACAGACATACTACCCAAAAAGATAAAATTATCCTTACATCACTCTCTCTCCCTCCCTCTCGTTTACGCTTATATATATATATATATATATATATATATATATATATATATATATATATATATATCATAAAGGTATTGTAATAAATTTAACATTATTTTATTTGTTTTGTCCATTGTTCATCAAACACCATACATGACAGAAAAAAGTATCCATTAACGTACATGTTTGTGCTATATTGTTTTCTTATCATGTATCTCAATGTAAATCAAACACCCTTAGATAACACTTTATTCATATATGTATATAATATTTTTATTATAATTTTA
Source organism: Sophora flavescens (assembly GCA_030762895.1). Classification (NCBI taxonomy): domain Eukaryota; kingdom Viridiplantae; phylum Streptophyta; class Magnoliopsida; order Fabales; family Fabaceae; genus Sophora; species Sophora flavescens. The sequence goes on from CM061064.1 coordinate 135,784,794, forward strand.
AATATAGTGTACAACAAATGTTAACAATACTAATATTATGTACGGTACTTTAATAGATATTATATTTGGAGTGTGTAATTTTTTTTTTCTCTAGTCTTATTTTTCTTCACTGTCTCTCTCTATCTTTGTATTTTAATTAAAAAAACAAAGTGTTCATGTTTGTGTTAAATATATGTCTTAAGGTGTTGAAGGCCCTGTTTGGTAAAAACTAACGGATAATGGATAAGCTAGTGAATAGATGATAAATTAGTGAATTAGGTTTGAAGTGTTTGGTAAAACTAGCGGTTGGACTAACTGATTAATGTAAAATATCATAAAAGTAAATGTTTGCATTTTTTAATATAAGTTATATATATGTATTTATATATATTATTTATATTATTTATTTTAAAATAATTATCAATTTAACTCTTTAATTTATTTTAAATTATTTACAAAAGATTAAACTATTAATTTTAAATTTTAATATTTATTTAGTTTTAGTTAGTTTTTTAAAATAATATGGAATAATAAAAATAATATTGATAAGATTTTTATACGATTCTTTTTTTAAATAAAAATATATTTTCTATTTTTTATCTTAAATATAAATTTGAATAGTGATATTAATTCTAACAAATTAATTTTAAAGATTTCTATTAATATCTTATTTTGTTACTGAATGATAAGTAAGGAATTTAATTAAGATAATAAGGATAAAAATGGAAGAAAAAGTGATATCCTATATGCTATAGACTCAAACACTAGTTCAAGTAGTGTATGGAAAAAACGCTATATGCTAATAAAAAAACACTATACACTAATTTTAAAAATGATTTCCAAATGGAGCTAATTTTTCATTCGCTATCCGTTAAACACTAGTATTTTTGGCAAACATGTCGAAATAACATCTCTCAAAGAAAAAGAAAAGTTTAAATCACATAATTGGCTATAATATTGGGCACGTCCTTGTCATCAAAAGCGAAACTTTTGTCCAGTCTTTCACGTGCCGAATCCGACCGTTGTGTTGGAATCTCAATAAGATTAATATATTTCAACATGTTGTTGTCTTTTTCATGTGTTTTGCTGTTTGACAAGTCAGTGCAGTCAGTGCTGGTTTAGCCTATATGCGTTTTCTATGGCATCGACTCTTCATCTCATACAGCACTTTGTTGCATTATTTTTACCAAACTTTAAAATGATAATAACAAAAGATGGCACATATATTAGACATAAGAAATATTTTTATTTTAATACATTAGTAATGTAAATATTTTTAGATCATTTGTATATGTTATTATATTTCTGAATTTATGATTATTATTGTGAGAGTGAAATAATTTAACAACATGGTATAAAATCTTATAACACTAAAAATATAATAAGGTTAGATCCTGTAAGCTAATTTAAGGTAGAACTATAGCTTATTATTATAGATCCTTTACAATATTTATCTTACATTTTTTTGTATCTATCTTGACTCTTTTGTCAAGTGTTTCTTACGTGTTAACACTTATTAATTATACCTAAATTATTTCCTAGTTAGTGAATAGTAGTGACAAACTACTAATATATATGAATCACATGAGATTCCTCCAATTCTATCCCTCCTTAATTATGTCTACAATTGTTTCCTTTTTTCTTAAGTGGGAATGGGGACTGATCGATATTGAAAAATCATAATTTGAGTAACCTTATCTGACAGCCAATGGTCACTAAAATGCGTATACGTGTAAAAGCAAATTAGAACCTTCCATATATGGTGGCACTTTTATAATGACACGCACCATAGTCACAAACAAAGTTTAAAATCTAACAAAATGATAAAAAGTTTAAAAGAGATAAACAAAAAAGAGAGATAATGAAAATGTCATAAAGAACTTACTGAAATGGCCAAGTTGAGGGAAGCTAAGGAAGTGGTACTAGAAATTCTGATCCTGTAGGTCTTGTTTGGCTCGACATGGAGAATCTGGGGTGCACATTCTTCCCCACCTTTGAAATGGCATTGGGGTAGGGTGGTGTTGATGAATTTAGATGCAAGGGAACAATTGAACTGTCCTCGTCCATTGATGAGCAAAGTCTGAAAAAGTGAAAAATGAGTGGAGAGTGAGAAAAGACATCCATCCCAAAGGCTGGTGGCCAACTGTATGCGATAATTACGACTTACGAAAAGTAGTGTAGGTTTTTCTTTCCTATCAGCTTCACCCTTTTTGAGTCAATAAAGTAAAAGCTAAAGAATATAGAGAAAAAATAAAAATATTTGCACCTACTACCACGTTTTGCAAAAGCAAATTGTACATTGTTTCATAAAAAAAAAAAGAAGAAGCAAATTGTACATTATCAAAAGCAACTGGGAGAAGAGGGTTTTCCTTTTCCTTTGATAATAAAATGAGTTCTTAATTCTTCTTGTATTACTATTTGAATAACATTAAATTGAACACACTTTACTTACACACATATAAATGTATAGGATCAAATTTATATTTGAAGAAAAAATGATTTAGAACTGCATAAACCAATAGATGAATTTCCTGGTGGATAATCTATAATTACATATTTTTTTATAGCTAATATTATTTTGATAGGATTAATCATTTTCTTGTATCCCAAAATGGATATAACGAATTTTATTGAAACATTTTTTTCTGGTAAAATTCAATTAACAAATTCTAAAGTGTAATAATATTTATGATAAAGAATAAATAACAAAGCTTCACTGCAAAAAAAGACTAAACAATAATTTACGACTTTAAATTTATTTCATTCTTACAAATAAAATAAATATTGTTAAAATAGTTCTTATAATAATTATTCCACTAAGAATTTAATTTAGATTTAGATTTCATTTTTAAAATAGATATTTTGCTTTTATGATGGGTTTACAATTGTGACGAGGATATAGTGATATACCATCTCTCTCCAACGGAATTATTTCAACTTCTTATTCTTTACGGAAATTTTAAGTTGATAACTCTCTTGAAAAGATGGTATATTATTAAAAGTAGTATGAACCAATTATGTCTTCATAAAAATTGCGTTCATATTAATCACTTATATAGACAAGACAACAAAAACAATTTTAGTTGACTAATTACATTTGAAATGTTCTTAAACTCGGTCATCTTGGAATTATGAAATAAGTGCAAAAAGAAGGAAAAAAACCCAAAAGATGATACGCATTTAAAAAGTCCAATACTACTTTTGGGAGATGGGCCACATGTGCTAATTTTTCTGGGTTACTTTTCGGAATTAGGTATGATTTCCATCTGGAATTTGGACCTTTACATCAAAATATTCCAATTTCCTTTTTTTTATTTCTACAACGCATGTGCGAGGTGCTTAAAAAGCTATCGAGTTGTTTCAATTGATTCAATGGAGGTATAAAAACGAGATAAAATACCCCATTATAAAAAGGAAAAAACTTAGATATTATACAATAGATACTATATGTGTTGTTCACTAATTATAACATGTTATATAGATTAAATTTTTTATTTAAATTCTAATTTAAAATATTTTTATTTTTTTATTGATTGGTTAATCCATATATTGAATTATGATTAAAAAACAATAAAAACTACACATAACTACATGTAGATATAAGGCATAAGTGACATAAGTATCGTAAATAAGATTGAGATCATCTTCTTTTATTTTCTCCTTTTTCTTTGATATTATAAAAAAGAAAGACACAAAAACAAGCTTTCAATCCTATTATGCATAAAACAAGTTTAACGTTGGTACAAAATATTCTGACATATACAGGTTTACAGAAGTTTGTTTTTCCCTCTCTTTAGACAACTCAAATACTTAGATATGACCCATCAAGAAAAAAAAACACAGATATGAAACAAAAATAAATAAATAAATGAGACAATCGTGATATATGTTTGTTTAATCGATTTACCTGAGGTTCACCAATCCATCTCAATGGTATGGAAGAGAGGCCAATCTCTTGTTCATGTGAACTTTTGTGCCACAGATCACTGAGGAGCAGGTTGAACTCACCATCATAATGGAATGACTCATTTTGTCCTTTCGGTAAATCCACAATGAGTGAACCATACAACCCAGCTGCTCTCTGCATACCGTAGTGTCCATGGTAGAAATATGTACCAGGCTACACCATAAAAGAAAACCCCAATGAATACATTAACATCAAGTCAAGAGAATAAACTATGCTCTAATTGAATAACAAAAGGATAAAACAGTACACACACAAAACTCCAAAAGAACCCAAAGCCGCCGGAGATGCCACTTTGGTTCAAAGAATAAAGAATGGGATAATATGCCGTATATCTATCAACACAGAATTCTAAGAAACGAAAAAAAAAAACTTTAGAAATGTAAAATTACCCTGTCAACTGTGAATCTATAACGAAAAGTTTCCCCTGGGTTTATAGCACACTGTGAAATGGCAGCAGTACCATCTGCCCAAGGAGTTCCAAGCTGCATACATAAAAACAAGAAAATTGTATTTAAGCCTCGGAAATCATAAACATTTATCTCCAATAACTTTCGGACATTTTTTTATTTTTATAATATAATAAATATTTATAGTTTACTTATAAATATGGCATGCTAAAACCATTAGAACGACTGAAGTTTATAAAGCTGAAAGATGAAAAATCAATCTTTCTCCAACATGCTCTTATTATACAAAGGCATAGAAACGAGAGGGAAATATATAGACAATGGCGAAATTATGAAAATAATAAAAATATCGAACCTGTCTGATTCCATGCCAGTGAATAACAGTTCCCTCTGTGGAGAGTTTATTAGTGAGTGCAATGTCAAGAGTGTCTCCAACTTCAGCTCTGATAGTTGGGCCAGGAAACTGGCCGTTGATTCCCATCACAACGTGCTCCAAGCAATCTGGTTTCCTAATCATGTACTCTACATCGAACTTGTAGTGCCTTACTCTTGCTTCAACCGATAATTGAAACAGACTCAACCACATGCAACAAAGAAAAAGAGCGTTGAAGCTCATTGTTGCTTTAGCTCAGAGAGCCTTAGGAGCAAGGTGTCAAGCAATTGAAGAAGCTATTGCTCAACAAATGAAGTGAAATATTTATGAAAGTGTAACACCAGAATAGAGGAAAGTTGTATCTGGATTATGGTAGCATTGCTTGGGTGAGCATATATATAGAGGGATAGAGGGAGCGGGGAGAGGGGGAAATAATTAGTTAATATATATATATTTATTGGTATTTTAAACAAGCAATCAATACACGTGATCATTTTATATTATTGCAGCACATAATTGTAGGAAATAGCGGAGAGGATACGGAGATGCTAACAAACTCAAATGATTCAAATTGATTGGCTTTGTTTTCAAATGCTCAAGTACAAGCCTTTTTATAGATGCTAGGGATGACTCTAGATCCATCTAATACAATGAACATATTTAATGCAGTTAATTAAGCACATGTATCATGCTACTTTGAAACTACAAGTCCTAGAAACTATAAGTTCTTTAATGTAGAGATCCATGAATGCATTGGAAAATATTATGAACCTAAACATTCATGAAGACTGATTACTTAAATGGATTGGATCAAGTTTAAATTTCCAACACTCCCCCTTAAACACTCCCCCTTAAACTTGATCCTTTTTGGTGACTCTAATTGTAATTTGGGAAAAAACACTTCTTCAAAATCAAGTAACTCGGTGCTAGCAAATAGATAAAATAAAGTTGTTTGATTCAATATCTCCACTTCATAACTATCCAAGAGGCTTCTTGTACTTGTAGAACCTTGTGATGAACAACCATGAGGTGAATGCTTCTCATTAGTATTTAGTGAAGGGAGAAAGGACATAATTGTCCTTAGAAAACAATAGCTCCCTTGCATTGGAGAATCAACATTTTCATGGGTCTCCCTCTTAGGACCATTAACAAAATTCTTTTCCTCCTTAATTGGATTAATTTCAAATTTCTTTGGTTCAAAGTTGCTTCCATCATTCAAATTCTCATATGCAAGTTTTATATCATGTTTCGCACTTTCTTTTCCTTTTATAAGAATTAGAGCTTCACCTTTGTGTTCAATTTCCACCTTCGAATTATCTTCAAAGACAACTTGTCCTTTATAACTTTTATCATGACCAATGAATAAGTCCTTGTTGCCACTAATATGATTGATCACAGTGATGTCAAGATGCCACAAAAACTTGTCATCATCTCCTTCACTAAAAAATAAAAGTTGTTCTTCTCCTTCTTTCTTTTCAACGATAAGATCTCCTTCTAGTTGTTTTTCATCTTCTTTTTCTTCGACATCATGGTCTTCTTCAAGTTTTCTATCTTCATCCTCTTTCTCTTCAACAAGATGATCCTCTCCATTGGTAGGATGAATCCAACATTCACTAGTATAATGACCATATTTGAAGCAATTATAGCATTCAATCTTAAATTCATCATACCTTCTCTCTCCTTGTTCATGGGGACTAGAATGTTTTTTTTTTGTTTGTCTTTCAAAGAGTACATTGCATGGAGAATATCCCAAGCTTCCTTCGCCTTTGTTGCACAAGCCACTTTCTCTAATAAAGCATCATCCCATGCTCCTTGAATAATACCAAGAGCAAGTTGATCCAATTTGTGAATTGTTTGCAAATTGCTTCTTTGAGCTTTACTCAAAGCTTCTTCATTCTCCGGTTCAACATATCCATCCTTAACAATCTCCCATGCCTCATGGGAACCAAGATATGTCTTCATACGAATACACCAATGATCGAATCTCTCACCAAGTTTAGGAATTGGAACAAAGCAAGACATATTCAAGAAAGGAACCTAGCTCTGATACCACTTTGTAGGAAATAGTGGAGAGGATATGGAGAGGCTAACAAACTCAAATGATTCAAATTGATTGGCTTTGTTTTCAAATGCTCAAGTACAAGCCTTTTTATAGATGCTAGGGATGACTCTAGATCCATCTAATACAATGAACATATTTAATGCACTTAATTAAGCACATGTATCATGCTACTTTGAAACTACAAGTCCTAGAAACTACAAGTTCTTTAATGTAGAGATCCATGAATGCATTGGAAAATACTATGAACCTAAACATTCATGAAGACTGATTACTTAAATGGATTGGATCAAGTTTAAATTTCCAACACTCGCCCTTAAACTTGATCCTTTTTGGTGACTCTAATTGTAATTTGGGAAAAAACACTTCTTCAAAATCAAGTAACTTGGTGCTAGCAAATAGATAAAATAAAGTTGTTTGATTCAATATCTCCACTTCATAACTATCCAAGAGACTTCTTGTACTTGTAGAACCTTGTGATGAACAACCATGAGGTGAATGCTTCTCATTAGTATTTAGTGAAGGGAGAAAGGACATAATTGTCCTTAGAAAACAATAGCTCCCTTGCATTGGAGAATCAACATTTTCATGGGTCTCCCTCTTAGGACCTTTAACAAAATTCTTTTCCTCCTTAATTGGATTAATTTCAAATTTCTTTGGTTCAAAGTTGCTTCCATCATTCAAATTCTCATATGTAAGTTTTATATCATGTTTCGCACTTTCTTTTCCTTTTATAAGAATTAGAGCTTCACCTTTGTGTTCAATTTCCACCTTCGAATTATCTTCAAAGACAACTTGTCCTTTATAACTTTCATCATGACCAATGAATAAGTCCTTGTTGCCACTAATATGATTGATCACAGTGATGTCAAGATGCCACAAAAACTTGTCATCATCTCCTTCACTAAAAAATAAAAGTTGTTCTTCTCCTTCTTTCTTTTCAACGATAAGATCTCCTTCTAGTTGTTTTTCATCTTCTTTTTCTTCGACATCATGGTCTTCTTCAAGTTTTCTATCTTCATCTTCTTTCTCTTCAACAAGATGATCCTCTCCATTGGTAGGATGAATCCAACATTCACTAGTATAATGACCATATTTGAAGCAATTATAGCATTCAATCTTAAATTCATCATACCTTCTCTCTCCTTGCTCATGGGGACTAGAATGTTTTTTCTCTTTGTCTTTCAAAGAGTACATTGCATGGAGAATATCCCAAGCTTCCTTCGCCTTTGTTGCACAACCCACTTTCTCTAATAAAGCATCATCCAATGCTCCTTGAATAATACCAAGAGCAAGTTGATCCAATTTGTGAATTTTTTGCAAATTGCTTCTTTGAGCTTTACTCAAAGCTTCTTCATTCTCCGGTTCAACATATCCATCCTTAAAAATCTCCCATGCCTCATGGGAACCAAGATATGTCTTCATACGAATACACCAATGATCGAATCTCTCACCAAGTTTAGGAATTGGAACAAAGCAAGACATATTCAAGAAAGGAACCTAGCTCTGATACCACTTTGTAGGAAATAGTGGAGAGGATATGGAGAGGCTAACAAACTCAAATGATTCAAATTGATTGGCTTTGTTTTCAAATGCTCAAGTACAAGCCTTTTTATAGATGCTAGGGATGACTCTAGATCCATCTAATACAATGAACATATTTAATGCACTTAATTAAGCACATGTATCATGCTACTTTGAAACTACAAGTCCTAGAAACTACAAGTTCTTTAATGTAGAGATCCATGAATGCATTGGAAAATACTATGAACCTAAACATTCATGAAGACTGATTACTTAAATGGATTGGATCAAGTTTAAATTTCCAACACTCCCCCTTAAACTTGATCCTTTTTGGTGACTCTAATTGTAATTTGGGAAAAAACACTTCTTCAAAATCAAGTAACTTGGTGCTAGCAAATAGATAAAATAAAGTTGTTTGATTCAATATCTCCACTTCATAACTATCCAAGAGGCTTCTTGTACTTGTAGAACCTTGTGATGATCAACCATGAGGTGAATGCTTCTCATTAGTATTTAGTGAAGGGAGAAAGGACATAATTGTCCTTAGAAAACAATAGCTCCCTTGCATTGGAGAATCAACATTTTCATGGCTCTCCCTCTTAGGACCATCGACAAAATTCTTTTCCTCCTTAATTGGATTAATTTCAAATTTCTTTGGTTCAAAGTTGCTTCCATCATTCAAATTCTCATATGTAAGTTTTATATCATGTTTCGTACTTTCTTTTCCTTTTATAAGAATTAGAACTTCACCTTTGTGTTCAATTTCCACCTTCGAATTATCTTCAAAGACAACTTGTCCTTTATAACTTTCATCATGACCAATGAATAAGTCCTTGTTGCCACTAATATGATTGATCACAGTGATGTCAAGATGCCACAAAAACTTGTCATCATCTCCTTCACTAAAAAATAAAAGTTGTTCTTCTCCTTCTTTCTTTTCAACGATAAGATCTCCTTCTAGTTGTTTTTCATCTTCTTTTTCTTCGACATCATGGTCTTCTTCAAGTTTTCTATCTTCATCTTCTTTCTCTTCAACAAGATGATCCTCTCCATTGGTAGGATGAATCCAACATTCACTAGTATAATGACTATATTTGAAGCAATTATAGCATTCAATCTTAAATTCATCATACCTTCTCTCTCCTTGCTCATGGGGACTAGAATGTTTTTTCTCTTTGTATTTCAAAGAGTACATTGCATGGAGAATATCCCAAGCTTCCTTCGCCTTTGTTGCACAACCCACTTTCTCTAATAAAGCATCATCCAATGCTCCTTGAATAATACCAAGAGCAAGTTGATCCAATTTTTGAATTGTTTGCAAATTGCTTCTTTGAGCTTTACTCAAAGCTTCTTCATTCTCCGGTTCAACATATCCATCCTTAAAAATCTCCCATGCCTCATGGGAACCAAGATATGTCTTCATACGAATACACCAATGATCGAATCTCTCACCAAGTTTAGGAATTGGAACAAAGCAAGACATATTCAAGAAAGGAACCTAGCTCTGATACCACTTTGTAGGAAATAGTGGAGAGGATATGGAGAGGCTAACAAACTCAAATGATTCAAATTGATTGGCTTTGTTTTCAAATGCTCAAGTACAAGCCTTTTTATAGATGCTAGGGATGACTCTAGATCCATCTAATACAATGAACATATTTAATGCACTTAATTAAGCACATGTATCATGCTACTTTGAAACTACAAGTCCTAGAAACTACAAGTTCTTTAATGTAGAGATCCATGAATGCATTGGAAAATACTATGAACCTAAACATTCATGAAGACTGATTACTTAAATGGATTGGATCAAGTTTAAATTTCCAACACTCCCCCTTAAACTTGATCCTTTTTGGTGACTCTAATTGTAATTTGGGAAAAAACACTTCTTCAAAATCAAGTAACTTGGTGCTAGCAAATAGATAAAATAAAGTTGTTTGATTCAATATCTCCACTTCATAACTATCCAAGAGGCTTCTTGTACTTGTAGAACCTTGTGATGAACAACCATGAGGTGAATGCTTCTCATTAGTATTTAGTGAAGGGAGAAAGGACATAATTGTCCTTAGAAAACAATAGCTCCCTTGCATTGGAGAATCAACATTTTCATGGCCCTCCCTCTTAGGACCATCAACAAAATTCTTTTCCTCCTTAATTGGATTAATTTCAAATTTCTTTGGTTCAAAGTTGCTTCCATCATTCAAATTCTCATATGTAAGTTTTATATCATGTTTCGCACTTTCTTTTCCTTTTATAAGAATTAGAGCTTCACCTTTGTGTTCAATTTCCACCTTCGAATTATCTTCAAAGACAACTTGTCCTTTATAACTTTCATCATGACCAATGAATAAGTCCTTGTTGCCACTAATATGATTGATCACAGTGATGTCAAGATGCCACAAAAACTTGTCATCATCTCCTTCACTAAAAAATAAAAGTTGTTCTTCTCCTTCTTTCTTTTCAACGATAAGATCTCCTTCTAGTTGTTTTTCATCTTCTTCTTCTTCGACATCATGGTCTTCTTCAAGTTTTCTATCTTCATCTTCTTTCTCTTCAACAAGATGATCCTCTCCATTGGTAGGATGAATCCAACATTCACTAGTGTAATGACCATATTTGAAGCAATTATAGCATTCAATCTTAAATTCATCATACCTTCTCTCTCCTTGTTCATGGGGACTAGAATGTTTTTTCTCTTTGTCTTTCAAAGAGTACATTGCATGGAGAATATCCCAAGCTTCCTTCGCCTTTGTTGCACAAGCCACTTTCTCTAATAAAGCATCATCCAATGCTCCTTGAATAATACCAAGAGCAAGTTGATCCAATTTTTGAATTGTTTGCAAATTGCTTCTTTGAGCTTTACTCAAAGCTTCTTCATTCTCCGGGTTCAACATATCCATCCTTAAAAATCTCCCATGCCTCATGGGAACCAAGATATGTCTTCATACGAATACACCAATGATCGAATCTCTCACCAAGTTTAGGAATTGGAACAAAGCAAGACATATTCAAGAAAGGAACCTAGCTCTGATACCACTTTGTAGGAAATAGTGGAGAGGATATGGAGAGGCTAACAAACTCAAATGATTCAAATTGATTGGCTTTGTTTTCAAATGCTCAAGTACAAGCCTTTTTATAGATGCTAGGGATGACTCTAGATCCATCTAATACAATGAACATATTTAATGCACTTAATTAAGCACATGTATCATGCTACTTTGAAACTACAAGTCCTAGAAACTACAAGTTCTTTAATGTAGAGATCCATGAATGCATTGGAAAATACTATGAACCTAAACATTCATGAAGACTGATTACTTAAATGGATTGGATCAAGTTTAAATTTCCAACACTCCCCCTTAAACTTGATCCTTTTTGGTGACTCTAATTGTAATTTGGGAAAAAACACTTCTTCAAAATCAAGTAACTTGGTGCTAGCAAATAGATAAAATAAAGTTGTTTGATTCAATATCTCCACTTCATTACTATCCAAGAGGCTTCTTGTACTTGTAGAACCTTGTGATGAACAACCATGAGGTGAATGCTTCTCATTAGTATTTAGTGAAGGGAGAAAGGACATAATTGTCCTTAGAAAACAATAGCTCCCTTGCATTGGAGAATCAACATTTTCATGGCTCTCCCTCTTAGGACCATCAACAAAATTCTTTTCCTCCTTAATTGGATTAATTTCAAATTTCTTTGGTTCAAAGTTGCTTCCATCATTCAAATTCTCATATGTAAGTTTTATATCATGTTTCGCACTTTCTTTTCCTTTTATAAGAATTAGAGCTTCACCTTTGTGTTCAATTTCCACCTTCGAATTATCTTCAAAGACAACTTGTCCTTTATAACTTTCATCATGACCAATGAATAAGTCCTTGTTGCCACTAATATGATTGATCACAGTGATGTCAAGATGCCACAAAAACTTGTCATCATCTCCTTCACTAAAAAATAAAAGTTGTTCTTCTCCTTCTTTCTTTTCAACGATAAGATCTCCTTCTAGTTGTTTTTCATCTTCTTCTTCTTCGACATCATGGTCTTCTTCAAGTTTTCTATCTTCATCTTCTTTCTCTTCAACAAGATGATCCTCTCCATTGGTAGGATGAATCCAACATTCACTAGTGTAATGACCATATTTGAAGCAATTATAGCATTCAATCTTAAATTCATCATACCTTCTCTCTCCTTGTTCATGGGGACTAGAATGTTTTTTCTCTTTGTCTTTCAAAGAGTACATTGCATGGAGAATATCCCAAGCTTCCTTCGCCTTTGTTGCACAAGCCACTTTCTCTAATAAAGCATCATCCAATGCTCCTTGAATAATACCAAGAGCAAGTTGATCCAATTTTTGAATTGTTTGCAAATTGCTTCTTTGAGCTTTACTCAAAGCTTCTTCATTCTCCGGTTCAACATATCCATCCTTAAAAATCTCCCATGCCTCATGGGAACCAAGATATGTCTTCATACGAATACACCAATGATCGAATCTCTCACCAAGTTTAGGAATTGGAACAAAGCAAGACATATTCAAGAAAGGAACCTAGCTCTGATACCACTTTGTAGGAAATAGTGGAGAGGATATGGAGAGGCTAACAAACTCAAATGATTCAAATTGATTGGCTTTGTTTTCAAATGCTCAAGTACAAGCCTTTTTATAGATGCTAGGGATGACTCTAGATCCATCTAATACAATGAACATATTTAATGCACTTAATTAAGCACATGTATCATGCTACTTTGAAACTACAAGTCCTAGAAACTACAAGTTCTTTAATGTAGAGATCCATGATTGCATTGGAAAATACTATGAACCTAAACATTCATGAAGACTGATTACTTAAATGGATTGGATCAAGTTTAAATTTCCAACACTCCCCCTTAAACTTGATCCTTTTTGGTGACTCTAATTGTAATTTGGGAAAAAACACTTCTTCAAAATCAAGTAACTTGGTGCTAGCAAATAGATAAAATAAAGTTGTTTGATTCAATATCTCCACTTCATAACTATCCAAAAGGCTTCTTGTACTTGTAGAACCTTGTGATGAACAACCATGAGGTGAATGCTTCTCATTAGTATTTAGTGAAGGGAGAAAGGACATAATTGTCCTTAGAAAACAATAGCTCCCTTGCATTGGAGAATCAACATTTTCATGGCTCTCCCTCTTAGGACCATCGACAAAATTCTTTTCCTCCTTAATTGGATTAATTTCAAATTTCTTTGGTTCAAAGTTGCTTCCATCATTCAAATTCTCATATGTAAGTTTTATATCATGTTTCGCACTTTCTTTTCCTTTTATAAGAATTAGAACTTCACCTTTGTGTTCAATTTCCACCTTCGAATTATCTTCAAAGACAACTTGTCCTTTATAACTTTCATCATGACCAATGAATAAGTCCTTGTTGCCACTAATATGATTGATCACAGTGATGTCAAGATGCCACAAAAACTTGTCATCATCTCCTTCACTAAAAAATAAAAGTTGTTCTTCTCCTTCTTTCTTTTCAACGATAAGATCTCCTTCTAGTTGTTTTTCATCTTCTTTTTCTTCGACATCATGGTCTTCTTCAAGTTTTCTATCTTCATCTTCTTTCTCTTCAACAAGATGATCCTCTCCATTGGTAGGATGAATCCAACATTCACTAGTATAATGACTATATTTGAAGCAATTATAGCATTCAATCTTAAATTCATCATACCTTCTCTCTCCTTGCTCATGGGGACTAGAATGTTTTTTCTCTTTGTATTTCAAAGAGTACATTGCATGGAGAATATCCCAAGCTTCCTTCGCCTTTGTTGCACAAGCCACTTTCTCTAATAAAGCATCATCCAATGCTCCTTGAATAATACCAAGAGCAAGTTGATCCAATTTTTGAATTGTTTGCAAATTGCTTCTTTGAGCTTTACTCAAAGCTTCTTCATTCTCCGGTTCAACATATCCATCCTTAAAAATCTCCCATGCCTCATGGGAACCAAGATATGTCTTCATACGAATACACCAATGATCGAATCTCTCACCAAGTTTAGGAATTGGAACAAAGCAAGACATATTCAAGAAAGGAACCTAGCTCTGATACCACTTTGTAGGAAATAGTGGAGAGGATATGGAGAGGCTAACAAACTCAAATGATTCAAATTGATTGGCTTTGTTTTCAAATGCTCAAGTACAAGCCTTTTTATAGATGCTAGGGATGACTCTAGATCCATCTAATACAATGAACATATTTAATGCACTTAATTAAGCACATGTATCATGCTACTTTGAAACTACAAGTCCTAGAAACTACAAGTTCTTTAATGTAGAGATCCATGAATGCATTGGAAAATACTATGAACCTAAACATTCATGAAGACTGATTACTTAAATGGATTGGATCAAGTTTAAATTTCCAACACTCCCCCTTAAACTTGAACCTTTTTGGTGACTCTAATTGTAATTTGGGAAAAAACACTTCTTCAAAATCAAGTAACTTGGTGCTAGCAAATAGATAAAATAAAGTTGTTTGATTCAATATCTCCACTTCATAACTATCCAAGAGGCTTCTTGTACTTGTAGAACCTTGTGATGAACAACCATGAGGTGAATGCTTCTCATTAGTATTTAGTGAAGGGAGAAAGGACATAATTGTCCTTAGAAAACAATAGCTCCCTTGCATTGGAGAATCAACATTTTCATGGCCCTCCCTCTTAGGACCATCAACAAAATTATTTTCCTCCTTAATTGGATTAATTTCAAATTTCTTTGGTTCAAAGTTGCTTCCATCATTCAAATTCTCATATGTAAGTTTTATATCATGTTTCGCACTTTCTTTTCCTTTTATAAGAATTAGAGCTTCACCTTTGTGTTCAATTTCCACCTTTGAATTATCTTCAAAGACAACTTGTCCTTTATAACTTTCATCATGACCAATGAATAAGTCCTTGTTGCCACTAATATGATTGATCACAGTGATGTCAAGATGCCACAAAAACTTGTCATCATCTCCTTCACTAAAAAATAAAAGTTGTTCTTCTCCTTCTTTCTTTTCAACGATAAGATCTCCTTCTAGTTGTTTTTCATCTTCTTCTTCTTCGACATCATGGTCTTCTTCAAGTTTTCTATCTTCATCTTCTTTCTCTTCAACAAGATGATCCTCTCCATTGGTAGGATGAATCCAACATTCACTAGTGTAATGACCATATTTGAAGCAATTATAGCATTCAATCTTAAATTCATCATACCTTCTCTCTCCTTGTTCATGGGGACTAGAATGTTTTTTCTCTTTGTCTTTCAAAGAGTACATTGCATGGAGAATATCCCAAGCTTCCTTCGCCTTTGTTGCACAAGCCACTTTCTCTAATAAAGCATCATCCAATGCTCCTTGAATAATACCAAGAGCAAGTTGATCCAATTTTTGAATTGTTTGCAAATTGCTTCTTTGAGCTTTACTCAAAGCTTCTTCATTCTCCGGTTCAACATATCCATCCTTAAAAATCTCCCATGCCTCATGGGAACCAAGATATGTCTTCATACGAATACACCAATGATCGAATCTCTCACCAAGTTTAGGAATTGGAACAAAGCAAGACATATTCAAGAAAGGAACCTAGCTCTGATACCACTTTGTAGGAAATAGTGGAGAGGATATGGAGAGGCTAACAAACTCAAATGATTCAAATTGATTGGCTTTGTTTTCAAATGCTCAAGTACAAGCCTTTTATAGATGCTAGGGATGACTCTAGATCCATCTAATACAATGAACATATTTAATGCACTTAATTAAGCACATGTATCATGCTACTTTGAAACTACAAGTCCTAGAAACTACAAGTTCTTTAATGTAGAGATCCATGAATGCATTGGAAAATACTATGAACCTAAACATTCATGAAGACTGATTACTTAAATGGATTGGATCAAGTTTAAATTTCCAACACTACCCTTAAACTTGATCCTTTTTGGTGACTCTAATTGTAATTTGGGAAAAAACACTTCTTCAAAATCAAGTAACTTGGTGCTAGCAAATAGATAAAATAAAGTTGTTTGATTCAATATCTCCACTTCATAACTATCCAAGAGGCTTCTTGTACTTGTAGAACCTTGTGATGAACAACCATGAGGTGAATGCTTCTCATTAGTATTTAGTGAAGGGAGAAAGGACATAATTGTCCTTAGAAAACAATAGCTCCCTTGCATTGGAGAATCAACATTTTCATGGCCCTCCCTCTTAGGACCATCAACAAAATTCTTTTCCTCCTTAATTGGATTAATTTCAAATTTCTTTGGTTCAAAGTTGCTTCCATCATTCAAATTCTCATATGTAAGTTTTATATCATGTTTTGCACTTTCTTTTCCTTTTATAAGAATTAGAGCTTCACCTTTGTGTTCAATTTCCACCTTCGAATTATCTTCAAAGACAACTTGTCCTTTATAACTTTCATCATGACCAATGAATAAGTCCTTGTTGCCACTAATATGATTGATCACAGTGATGTCAAGATGCCACAAAAACTTGTCATCATCTCCTTCACTAAAAAATAAAAGTTGTTCTTCTCCTTCTTTCTTTTCAACGATAAGATCTCCTTCTAGTTGTTTTTCATCTTCTTCTTCTTCGACATCATGGTCTTCTTCAAGTTTTCTATCTTCATCTTCTTTCTCTTCAACAAGATGATCCTCTCCATTGGTAGGATGAATCCAACATTCACTAGTGTAATGACCATATTTGAAGCAATTATAGCATTCAATCTTAAATTCATCATACCTTCTCTCTCCTTGTTCATGGGGACTAGAATGTTTTTTCTCTTTGTCTTTCAAAGAGTACATTGCATGGAGAATATCCCAAGCTTCCTTCGCCTTTGTTGCACAAGCCACTTTCTCTAATAAGGCATCATCCAATGCTCCTTGAATAATACCAAGAGCAAGTTGATCCAATTTTTGAATTGTTTGCAAATTGCTTCTTTGAGCTTTACTCAAAGCTTCTTCATTCTCCGGTTCAACATATCCATCTTTAACAATCTCCCATGCCTCATGGGAACCAAGATATGTCTTCATACGAATACACCAATGATCGAATCTCTCACCAAGTTTAGGAATTGGAACAAAGTAAGACATATTCAAGAAAGGAACCTAGCTCTGATACCACTTTGTAGGAAATAGTGGAGAGGATATGGAGAGGCTAACAAACTCAAATGATTCAAATTGATTGGCTTTGTTTTCAAATGCTCAAGTACAAGCCTTTTTATAGATGCTAGGGATGACTCTAGATCCATCTAATACAATGAACATATTTAATGCACTTAATTAAGCACATGTATCATGCTACTTTGAAACTACAAGTCCTAGAAACTACAAGTTCTTTAATGTAGAGATCCATGAATGCATTGGAAAATACTATGAACCTAAACATTCATGAAGACTGATTACTTAAATGGATTGGATCAAGTTTAAATTTCCAACACACCCCCTTAAACTTGATCCTTTTTGGTGACTCTAATTGTAATTTGGGAAAAAACACTTCTTCAAAATCAAGAAACTTGGTGCTAGCAAATAGATAAAATAAAGTTGTTTGATTCAATATCTCCACTTCATAACTATCCAAGAGGCTTCTTGTACTTGTAGAACCTTGTGATGAACAACCATGAGGTGAATGCTTCTCATTAGTATTTAGTGAAGGGAGAAAGGACATAATTGTCCTTAGAAAACAATAGCTCCCTTGCATTGGAGAATCAACATTTTCATGGGTCTCCCTCTTAGGACCATTAACAAAATTCTTTTCCTCCTTAATTGGATTAATTTCAAATTTCTTTGGTTCAAAGTTGCTTCCATCATTCAAATTCTCATATGTAAGTTTTATATCATGTTTCGCACTTTCTTTTCCTTCTATAAGAATTAGAACTTCACCTTTGTGTTCAATTTCCACCTTCGAATTATCTTCAAAGACAACTTGTCCTTTATAACTTTCATCATGACCAATGAATAAGTCCTTGTTGCCACTAATATGATTGATCACAGTGATGTCAAGATGCCACAAAAACTTGTCATCATCTCCTTCACTAAAAAATAAAAGTTGTTCTTCTCCTTCTTTATTTTCAACGATAAGATCTCCTTCTAGTTGTTTTTCATCTTCTTTTTCTTCGACATCATGGTCTTCTTCAAGTTTTCTATCTTCATCTTCTTTCTCTTCAACAAGATGATCCTCTCCATTGGTAGGATGAATCCAACATTCACTAGTATAATGACCATATTTGAAGCAATTATAGCATTCAATCTTAAATTCATCATACCTTCTCTCTCCTTGTTCATGGGGACTAGAATGTTTTTTCTCTTTGTCTTTCAAAGAGTACATTGCATGGAGAATATCCCAAGCTTCCTTCGCCTTTGTTGCACAAGCCACTTTCTCTAATAAAGCATTATCCAATGCTCCTTGAATAATACCAAGAGCAAGTTGATCCAATTTGTGAATTGTTTGCAAATTTCTTCTTTGAGCTTTACTCAAAGCTTCTTCATTCTCCGGTTCAACATATCCATCCTTAACAATCTCCCATGCCTCATGGGAACCAAGATATGTCTTCATACGAATACACCAATGATCGAATCTCTCACCAAGTTTAGGAATTGGAACAAAGCAAGACATATTCAAGAAAGGAACCAAGCTCTGATACCACTTTGTAGGAAATAGTGGAGAGGATATGGAGAGGCTAACAAACTCAAATGATTCAAATTGATTGGCTTTGTTTTCAAATGCTCAAGTACACGCCTATTTATAGATGCTAGGGATGACTCTAGATCCATCT
The DNA here is from genome assembly GCA_030762895.1 of Sophora flavescens. Lineage (NCBI taxonomy): Eukaryota > Viridiplantae > Streptophyta > Magnoliopsida > Fabales > Fabaceae > Sophora > Sophora flavescens. The sequence goes on from CM061064.1 coordinate 135,803,877, forward strand.
AATACAATGAACATATTTAATGCACTTAATTAAGCACATGTATCATGCTACTTTGAAACTACAAGTCCTAGAAACTACAAGTTCTTTAATGTAGAGATCCATGAATGCATTGGAAAATACTATGAACCTAAACATTCATGAAGACTGATTACTTAAATGGATTGGATCAAGTTTAAATTTCCAACACACCCCCTTAAACTTGATCCTTTTTGGTGACTCTAATTGTAATTTGGGAAAAAACACTTCTTCAAAATCAAGAAACTTGGTGCTAGCAAATAGATAAAATAAAGTTGTTTGATTCAATATCTCCACTTCATAACTATCCAAGAGGCTTCTTGTACTTGTAGAACCTTGTGATGAACAACCATGAGGTGAATGCTTCTCATTAGTATTTAGTGAAGGGAGAAAGGACATAATTGTCCTTAGAAAACAATAGCTCCCTTGCATTGGAGAATCAACATTTTCATGGGTCTCCCTCTTAGGACCATTAACAAAATTCTTTTCCTCCTTAATTGGATTAATTTCAAATTTCTTTGGTTCAAAGTTGCTTCCATCATTCAAATTCTCATATGTAAGTTTTATATCATGTTTCGCACTTTCTTTTCCTTTTATAAGAATTAGAGCTTCACCTTTGTGTTCAATTTCCACCTTCGAATTATCTTCAAAGACAACTTGTCCTTTATAACTTTCATCATGACCAATGAATAAGTCCTTGTTGCCACTAATATGATTGATCACAGTGATGTCAAGATGCCACAAAAACTTGTCATCATCTCCTTCACTAAAAAATAAAAGTTGTTCTTCTCCTTCTTTCTTTTCAACAATATGATCTCCTTCTAGTTGTTTTTCATCTTCTTTTTCTTCGACATCATGGTCTTCTTGAAGTTTTCTATCTTCATCTTCTTTCTCTTCAACAAGATGATCCTCTCCATTGGTAGGATGAATCCAACATTCACTAGTATAATGACCATATTTGAAGCAATTATAGCATTCAATCTTAAATTCATCATACCTTCTCTCTCCTTGTTCATGGGGACTAGAATGTTTTTTCTCTTTGTCTTTCAAAGAGTAAATTGCATGGAGAATATCCCAAGCATCCTTCGCCTTTGTTGCACAAGCCACTTTCTCTAATAAAGCATCATCCAATGCTCCTTGAATAATACCAAGAGCAAGTTGATCCAATTTGTGAATTGTTTGCAAATTGCTTCTTTGAGCTTTACTCAAAGCTTCTTCATTCTCCGGTTCAACATATCCATCCTTAACAATCTCCCATGCCTCATGGGAACCAAGATATGTCTTCATACGAATACACCAATGATCGAATCTCTCACCAAGTTTAGGAATTTGAACAAAGCAAGACATATTCAAGAAAGGAACCTAGCTCTGATACCACTTTGTAGGAAATAGTGGAGAGGATATGGAGAGGCTAACAAACTCAAATGATTCAAATTGATTGGCTTTGTTTTCAAATGCTCAAGTACAAGCCTTTTTATAGATGCTAGGGATGACTCTAGATCCATCTAATACAATGAACATATTTAATGCACTTAATTAAGCACATGTATCATGCTACCTTGAAACTACAAGTCCTAGAAACTACAAGTTCTTTAATGTAGAGATCCATGAATGCATTGGAAAATACTATGAACCTAAACATTCATGAAGACTGATTACTTAAATGGATTGGATCAAGTTTAAATTTCCAACACTCCCCCTTAAACTTGATCCTTTTTGGTGACTCTAATTGTAATTTGGGAAAAAACACTTCTTCAAAATCAAGTAACTCGGTGCTAGCAAATAGATAAAATAAAGTTGTTTGATTCAATATCTCCACTTCATAACTATCCAAGAGGCTTCTTGTACTTGTAGAACCTTGTGATGAACAACCATGAGGTGAATGCTTCTCATTAGTATTTAGTGAAGGGAGAAAGGACATAATTGTCCTTAGAAAACAATAGCTCCCTTGCATTGGAGAATCAACATTTTCATGGGTCTCCCTCTTAGGACCATTAACAAAATTCTTTTCCTCCTTAATTGGATTAATTTCAAATTTCTTTGGTTCAAAGTTGCTTCCATCATTCAAATTCTCATATGTAAGTTTTATATCATGTTTCGCACTTTCTTTTCCTTTTATAAGAATTAGAACTTCACCTTTGTGTTCAATTTCCACCTTCGAATTATCTTCAAAGACAACTTGTCCTTTATAACTTTCATCATGACCAATGAATAAGTCCTTGTTGCCACTAATATGATTGATCACAGTGATGTCAAGATGCCACAAAAACTTGTCATCATTTCCTTCACTAAAAAATAAAAGTTGTTCTTCTCCTTCTTTCTTTTCAACGATACGATCTCCTTCTAGTTGTTTTTCATCTTCTTTTTCTTCGACATCATGGTCTTCTTCAAGTTTTCTATCTTCATCTTCTTTTTCTTCAACAAGATGATCCTCTCCATTGGTAGGATGAATCCAACATTCACTAGTATAATGACCATATTTGAAGCAATTATAGCATTCAATCTTAAATTCATCATACCTTCTCTCTCCTTGTTCATGGGGACTAGAATATTTTTTCTCTTTGTCTTTCAAAGAGTACATTGCATGGAGAATATCCCAAGCTTCCTTCGCCTTTGTTGCACAAGCCACTTTCTCTAATAAAGCATCATCCAATGCTCCTTGAATAATACTAAGAGCAAGTTGATCCAATTTGTGAATTGTTTGCAAATTGCTTCTTTGAGCTTTACTCAAAGCTTCTTCATTCTCCGGTTCAACATATCCATTCTTAACAATCTCCCATGCCTCATGGGAACCAAGATATGTCTTCATACGAATACACCAATGATCGAATCTCTCACCAAGTTTAGGAATTGGAACAAAGCAAGACATATTCAAGAAAGGAACCTAGCTCTGATACCACTTTGTAGGAAATAGTGGAGAGGATATGGAGAGGCTAACAAACTCAAATGATTCAAATTGATTGGCTTTGTTTTCAAATGCTCAAGTACAAGCCTTTTTATAGATGCTAGGGATGACTCTAGATCAATCTAATACAATGAACATATTTAATGCACTTAATTAAGCACATGTATCATGCTACTTTGAAACTACAAGTCCTAGAAACTACAAGTTCTTTAATGTAGAGATCCATGAATGCATTGGAAAATACTATGAGCCTAAACATTCATGAAGACTGATTACTTAAATGGATTGGATTAAGTTTAAATTTCCAACAATAATTATTTTATGGAAACTTGTTTTGAATATCCGGAGGGGGACACAACATATGGTGTGATATGGAGTGAAAAAATAATAATAAACAATGTACTAATATAAAATATACTATTAATATTTAATTTTATTACATCACCAAAAAATATATTTAATTTTTATTATGAATGGTTTGAGGTAAGGTGTCATTTGGTTACTGGAATGTTTTATTCACATGCAAATTACGTACATTCTTGGGAATGTGATTCTAATAATGTTTCTTTCCCACATTCACATATGGGAATAGAGTTTTCACAAATTTCTAATTATCATTCACTAATTTTATTCCTGGGAATCTTTTATGACTGAGAATAGTTTTTTAAACATTGTATGAAACATGAGAAACTATTATTCACATGTCAACATTGCTGGGAATATTTTTTAAAAACTTGTACCAAGCACTACATAAGGGTATAAGGAGTTTGAGGAATATGAGGTCTATGGTTCAAGCCCTGATAAAGGAGGGGGAAAAAAACATAACAACTAACTACTAACATTTGCCAATAAAAAAATTATCATGCAACTAATAAGACTATTATAATTTTAATCAAAGTAATAATGTATGAACTGCTGGTGGATTTAGTTTATATAACTTTCTAACACGAATTGCGCCAGAAATGGCCAATTTGAGGGAAGATAAGGAAGTGGTACTAGAAATTCTGATCCTGTAGGTCTTGTTTGGCTCGACATGGAGAATCTGGGGTGCACACTCTTCCCCACCTTTGAAATGGCATTGGGGTAGGGTGGTGTTGATGAATTTAGATGCAAGGGAACAGTTGAACTGTCCTCGTCCATTGATGAGCAAAGTCTGAAAAAGTGAAAAATGAGTGGAGAGTGAGAAAAGACATCCATCCCAAAGGCTGGTGGCCAACTGTATACGATGATTACGACTTGCGAAAAGTAGTGTAGGTTTTTCTTTCCTCTCAGCTTCACCCTTTTTGAGTCAATAAAATAAAAGCTAAAGAATATAAAGAAAAAATAAAAATATTTGCACCTACGACCACGTTTTGCAAAAGCAAATTGTACATTGTTTCATAAAAAAAGAAGAAGCAAATTGTACATTATCAAAAGCAACTGGGAGATGAGGGTTTTCCTTTCCTTTGATAATAAAATGAGTTCTTAATTCTTCTTGTGTTACTATTTGAATAACATCAAATTGAACACAGTTTACACACACATATAAATATATAGGATTAAATTTATATTTGAAGAAAAAATGATTTAGAACCGTATAAACCAATATTCTATCTCTTTTTCACTCTTCACTACAAGAAATAAGCTACATAAAAATTGGATCACTAAACCAAATTGTGATCAAATTAGGGACAGAATTAAATGCGCCACAGAAACCCTAGTATATATCTAAATGATTAGTGATCGATTTCTGTATTTGGTAGTCAATAGTGATCGAAAACTTGACCATTAGTTAATAAAATCCGATTGTTGTTAAATTGGTTGCATACTTGTGGTGACCAAATTTAGCGACCGGTCAGTCCAACACTAGTTTAAGACTGGGGTAATTAGTTTAGCGACCAAAATATTTGTCGCCATTTCGATCGCTAAAGTTTTTTATCTTTCAAATATGGATTTCTGATTAGTACTTAGCAATCGAACTAGAGTTTACAAATTCAGTTGCTAAGTAATTTTTTTAAACAAAAATTTATATATAATTTATAAAAATTGATTATTATTAACAACAAATAAAAATAAATTGATATTTGTTTACCATTTATTATTATTGACAACAAATAAAGAATATTAGATTTTTTTTTTGTCAAGACCTATTCAAACATCTCAAGACTTTGTTACAAAGGTCGGTCATTATCAAAACTCTTACCAAATAAATAAGTACATACTTACTGTATTGTTTAGGAAGGGAATGGCTTTTGAGCCTTTTTATATCTGATATAAGGAGTTCCCTTTGGGAACTCGGGGTTCAGGGGTATCCTTTTGGTAACTCTAGATGCTTAATGTACATGCATAGGTACCTGTTGCGAATCCGTCAAGTGTACCGGTTCGTTGCAAGTAATAAAAACACGGTAAAGAATACCGATGTTGAACACAAGGATTGGGAGACCAATTTAACCAAATTATTAAAGAAATTTAAAGTGTTGACCAAGTCAATAGCGGTTTGTTGGGAAGAGATAGAAAATTAGATAACAAAAGATATCAAGAACAATTATCTAAAATGCTACGAGATAACAACCAGATAAAATTAATGGCTAAGGCTTCTAAGGTTACGAATCCACCTACCCAATTATGCAAGTTACCCAAGTGATTATTCTCTTATCCCTATGTTCAAATTCTTTGCCAATCAAGAACCCTCAATTATCCTAATGTCACTGCCGCTATATATTCAAGAGGAAATACCTAAACATGCAAATTGACAATCTGCCGATCCGAACAACTCACAGTTAGATTCATTAAGTTCTTGGTTCCCTATTGTGATTGCACTGTTTTCCTATTATATGCCTGGATATATTCAAATGATGTTCTTAATTCAAGTCCTAAGTACGAATCTCCTTCCGGTATCAACTCACTAGACTAGTTAACCAATGACCATTATGATTAACGCAAGCAAAACAGAATTAAGAAACAAGAAAAGAGTTAGTAAAAAAAAGAGAGAAGAAAAGAGAGAAGGGAATAAGAAAACATCACTTGAATTGACTATGCCATCAAATGTGGCTTCATCGTTCCCTTAGAATAGGGGATTAGTTCCTCATAATCACAGTAACAACGCAAGAAATACAAGAATTCATTCTTGAGGCTAGAAAGAAAATGTAAAACTCAGCGAGATGAAGCTCCAAGGAAACTAGAATTAGCCAAAAACAAAAGCTCTCTCAAACTGACCTAAAACAAGCTATTTATAATGGGCTGGGTCTGCACGTGCTCGCGACGCGAATATTAAGTTTGGCGCCAGTTCAAATTTGGGTGCTCACGAGGCGAGCAGATGCTCGCGGGCGAGAGCCGAGTGGCCTTCCATTCTACTACTTTTGTCTCGCGAGGCGAGCACTTCCTTTGCATCGCGAGGATGAATGATGCCTGTTCGCTACATCAAGCTTCTCGGGGCTCGCGAGGCGAGCACCTTCTAGCGAGGCGAATATGCCTTTTTTGCCTTTATGCTAGTTTTCTTTAATTTTTCTAGCTTCCTCGAGCTTCACTTTTAACATGAAATATAAAAATAGCATTTTAATGCTTTATTGACTCAAAATAACCCAAGATTCCTAAAAACTCTCAAAGAGACTAAAATTGTTGCTTAGGGACAAAAGGAGCCAAATTCGGGTGATTAGCGAGGTTAAATCGCTCAATTAGCATAAAAACCTTAGCCTTTCTAGCCATAAACTAGACAAGCTAGAGGCTTATCAAAATACCCCAAACGTAAACCTTGCTTGCCCCCAAGCAAACTAAAAATCAAAAAGACTGAAGACAAGGTAAGATTCGTGGACTCAATTAAATTTAACCGAGCCTCATGAACTTGTTTACAATTTCTTTTTCAACTTGATGTCCCTCCCCATTATTCATTATGGTAACCCCCACATGCATCTACTTTTGATCAAAAGAGAAATTCATCATCAAAACAATCTTTACTCTAAGCAAGGGATCCAACATACACACAAAAGGGAGATCACCAATTTCAAACAATTGCCTTCCTCACAAAGGGTATTTAGTAATTCACTCATTCGTGCAATTTGTCTAGGCTATCAATTTCACTCAATTTCACATTTCAAGAGCACTTTCCACGAATTTTGTTTTCATCTAAACATGGTTCCCACAAAAACATGCTTGCAACATCAAAAGGTCTTGTAAAGGTTGTAATGTGGCCTGGCTAAAGGTAGGATATGCAAAGGTGCTAGGCTAAGTCCCTAGGAATTAAGAGAGCATGAAACTTTTTACACTTTTATTTTCACTCTAATTCCTTTTTCCATTTTTTTTCTCTTTCGCTTTGGGTGGCTGTAACCTATTTCCTTTGACACCCTTTTTACTTTGCCCTTTTTGGCATTTTTTTACTTTTCTTCTTTTTTCTTTTGCTTTTGGCTTCAACCTTTTTATTATTTTTTATTTTTCTCAACCAAAATAACATGATAACACTTTGTAGACATCCCAAACTTAATTTCTAAACAACACTTACATTGCTAAGTTTCCTTGCTCTCCTAAATCCTATGATTGGGTTAACATGATTTTTCTGGATTTATGGTGTAACACCCCATTTTCTTGATTAGTGTATGAGGAAAGGATTAAGAATGTTTGAAGGCTTAGTCATGCTCCTTAGGTGTTAATTAGCTTGCGTTTCAAGTTTGAGGAGAATCAGAGTTAAAACGGGTCCAGAACACAAGGAAACACAAACCGAGAGATTATTTAATCGACTAATTAATTAGTTGAGAGTTGGGATATTAAATTTAGGTCGGGCTTGAGTGAAATAGATTTTTAGAAGTATCCTAAAATAATTACAGAAGAATATCAAAGCAGTAGGTTACGTGGAGAAAATGCGGAAGAAAATACCCTCTTGTCGACGAGGCAACACACAGTAACACGTGTTGGAGAAATGTGTCACAAATGAACACATGTCACCAAGAAGGAAGGTTGCATGGAGTGGGGCTGCCACCACATGCCAAATGTTTCCCACTAAACTCCTAAGTTGACACTTATCATTGAACTAACACCCAACATCTAAACAAACGACACCTAGCATGCACTAATATCACTAAACTAGTCTAAGGCATTAACTAAGTAAAATAAAGTGATCAGACTTCATCTTCCTCTATGTTTTTAGGACCAAAGGAGCAACTGAAGAAAAAGGCATAGAAGCCAATGTTGGAAGCTTGGTTGAAGAAGAAAGAACTCAACCCGGATACAACCTAACCAGTCACAGTACAATCATTGCCAAACACTTTTCACCGTTGGATCGCTCTCAAATTTGATACGAAGGTTCAAGACTTGTGGTTCTTCATATCCAACGGTCCGAGTTTTGAAAGAAACTCCAGAGTGTGAAATATTCGGCTTTCATGGTGGACTTAGATGGTGAGAAACTCAACCCGTATACCATCTAACCTGTCACCATAGAACGACCATCCAAGTTTCATTCACCGTTGGATCAGGCTGAAACTTTGTGAGTTTGTTTAGGTCAGATAGGTCTTCATTGTCATCGTTCGGTTATGTAATTAAAGGTCTGAAACAGGAGATATGGAGCTCAAACAGTAGCCTTGAAATATAGAATAGCCATTCCCAAACCACAACTATGTCTCTGTAAAATCACAATTGCGGATTCGTGCACCGTTGTATCGATCTGAAACTTTGGCAGATGGTTTAAAGCTTGTTTTTCTTTATTTTTAGCTATCGGATTGGTGAGTAAAAGTTTGAAGCTCAGATTGTAGTGGTTTCGGTTGTCAGATTTTAAAATCGATTGTGTATTCATGTTCGTGGCTTCGACATCTTCGAGGTCACGTCCTTGCATGTGAGATTCGTCAAGGTATGTAGGTGTCGAAGCCGTAGATATTTGTCTTTTTTAAGCTATTTACATTCATTCTACTCCTATTCTTAGTTCCAATGTCATTTTCGTTGCGTTTTAGGCTTTTACGGGTTTTTCTGTTAAAGCGATCGAACGGGAAATCGACCACGGGTTCGGAACCGAATCTGACTTCAAGGGACAACGGCTGTGTTGGTGAGTTTCCCCTTTGATTTCTTGTGTTTAATTCGTTTCGGGTCATCTATTCGAGTCTTGTGTTGGTTGGTTGTTGATTATGTGATTATTTCTGACTGTTTTTGGACTTCGTGCGTGTGCTCGGGACAATTTTTGGTCCAACGCACATACCGTAGGTGTCCATAACATATTTGAGGTTGTTTTTGGAAAAGCGTGCTGAGGTATCTTTGAAAACACTGTCGCGTCACCCAACTGATCCATAAGATCATCTATCCTTGGAAGAGGATATCTGTTTTTAATCGTGACTTTGTTTAACTGACGAAAGTCCACACACAGCCTAGCAGTTCCATCTTTCTTCTTTACTAGCAGGACTAGAGCTCCCCACGGTGATACACTAGGTCGTATAAACTCCTTCCTCATCAGCTCCTCAAGTTGGTCCTTCAAGGTTTCTAACTCTGATGGCGACATGCGATATGGTGCCATGGATATTGGTCCAGTGCCTGAATCAGATCAATCGCGAACTCGATCTCCCGAACAGGTGGCAATCCAGGTACCTCCTCAGGAAAAACCTCCGAAAACTCTCGAACGACAGGTAGGGATTCCAAGTCAAACTCGCTCTCGACGTCCAAGGAAAATAGCAGCATGTAACCTTGAGCTCCTTATTTCAAAGAAGCTCTTACTTGACTAGCAGATAAAAATCCAGAAATCTCCTCCCTAAAGATTAAGGTTTTCTGAGCACAATCTATTAGGATATGGTTGAAAGATAACCAATCCATGCCTAAGATTACATCTAATTGTACTAAAGGCAAACAGATCCAGTCTACAAGGAAATGTCTATTCTGAACGATGATAGGACAGTTTAAGCAAAAGCAAATTAACGAATCACGGGTTCAGCAGTTGGGGTAGAAACAATCAGATTATATGGCAAGGAAGAAACAGGAAAGTCTAGAATTTTCACACGATCCATCGAAATAAAAGAATGAGTTGTGCCTGAATCGAAAAGTACAGACAAGAGACTACCAGCAATGTCGCACTTACCTTGCACAAGATCAACGGAGTTCGATGCCTCACCACCACTCATGGTATACACTCTTCCCTTAATGGTTGGCTTGTTTACTCTGGCATGGTTGACAGAATGCTCCCTCTTCGGTGCATGGCACTCCTTTGCCAAGTGTCCCACGCGGTCACAGTTGTTACACTTGTAATCCTTCTTCGGGCAAGCATTGGCCAGGTGGCTCGAATCTCCACACCTGAAACATCTCCTTTCTTGGCCTTGATCGTTGTTTCTCTGGCCTCCACTTCCTGTCCTCGAAACACTGGACGAGCTTGTTGTTGTTTCTGGTTGTAGCTAGATGCCTGGTGATACGGTTTCCTCTGGTTCTGCTTCATTTTGAATTATGGCCTTGATTCTGTCTCTTAGGACGAACAGGTCCTCCTGTGCTTCCCTTGTTATCCCTTCCTCTGCGCATCATTTCAATTTTCCGGCACTTCTCCACTAGCGCTTGGAAGTTCCTGATCTCCAACGGCAATACCGATTCTTTAATCTCGAAGCACAGACCGGCTTCAAACTTCTCATACTTCCATTCCTCACTGGGATTGTCTTGAAAGAAATGGAAATACTTGGCAAGGGATTCAAAGCTCGTCGCATACTCCCCTACTGTCAGGTCCCGCTGACTCAGCCTCATGAACTCCTGCTCCTTCTATTCCCGGGACCTTTGGGGAAAGTATTTGTCTAACTTGCCACGAAATACTCCCCAGGTGATCGCCTGGTGGTCAGCCTCCAACAACTGCCCGGTGCCCTTCCACTAGTACTCAGCATCGCCCACTTGCAGGAACACGGAATATGGTACCTTAGATTCCTCTGGAGTATGTACCAGATTGAAGATCTTCTCTAGCTCCTGAATTCAAAGATCAGCCTTTATTGGATCCACGTCTCCATCAAACTGCGATGGATTCTGACGTCGGAAAGCATCCGGATGCCTTCCCTCTGCAGCTTGTTCTGCCTTCTGTTGCTCCTGTTGGTTCTGGGTAGCAGCATTAGCCGTCTAAAGAGCTATGGCAGCAGCCACGTCAGCCAGTGCTTGGGCAGCGAAATCCATTCCTTCGTAGCCTTGTCCACGTCCATGAGCACCTCTCTGGTTCATACTGACCTATACCACACAAGCAATCAGATAACAGTCAGAAAAAGGGATGTGAACCACGGGTTATCACACATTACCTCAAAGAAGTAATTCAAACAACATCCAGACAGAGAAAAACACAACTTCAACACAACAGACCTAAACCCAAACATTCTCGAAAGACTCGACTAGCTCTGATACCAACTAATGCGACACCCTAAAACCCGGCATCACAAGGTTACCCGTTGCGGAAAAGAAACTTATTTAAAACGCTGGTCGATTTCGGAAAAGTGACCTTTTATATAGGGTTACTGAAAAAGAGTACTTAATTTTTTTTTTTTGGTAAAAGAAGTTAAGAAAAGGTGATGAACACTCAGAACATGAAAATAGACATCATACATATAAATATAATTGTCCCACTTGGGATCTTAGGTTTGATTACAAAACAGGTCTTGTCGAACCGGCCAACATACACTAAAATGACTACTGAAGAAACAGGTAAAAAGAAACATCAAACCGGGGATAGGGAACTGGGTACAAGACTCAAAAGATGGCTCCAAAAGCCTAGGGACTATCGGGATAACTCTAAAAGCCGAGGAACGATTTACCAATACCTCCTGCATGTAGAGTGACCACAGACGCTACCCTCAGACGAGATATCGGATGCCGGATCGATAACATCACCGCCATCGTCGATAGGGACGTCGTCATTGCCGGGATCCTGCGGATGGTACTCTGGCTCCTCCTCCTCCTTGTCCTCGACCTCTATCAGCTCAAGAGGTTCTTCCTCGGGATCCTCCTCCACCGGATCGTCTGCAAGCGGTTCAACTGGATCAAAATGCTCATGAAGGAGACCGGTGACTTGTAGCGTATGAAGGTAATACCATGGAGGTGGAAGCATCACAATCCTCGTCTCGACGTTATGAATCCTTCGTGTGGGCACCCCGTTAGCATTCGTCTCGGTAGTCGTGACTGGTCCTCGATACGTCGTGGTCGTCGCACCCTCATGTATAGTCCTGTTCCCTGTCGTCCCAGCATGATCAAACACTTCGCTCCTCAAGCTCGACTGTGCCAAGGAAACGTTCAGATCCATCTAAAAGCACGCGCATACCCCGGTACAAGAAGAAAAGAACAGAACATACAGATGTGCAAGAGTGAGATACCGTCATAAGATATATCCCACAACAACCATATACATGATACAAACATAACATAATCATATAAGCAGCTAAATCATGCATATACATAACATAATAGTGTTATATCAAATGGTCTCAAACCCGCACAGTCAACCTTTGAAAATATGCATGGAACTTCAATATCAGGCTCTAACTTAATCTCATGAGATATCAACACCGTTTTCCACTGGAGAAGAATTAGAGTTGGTCAATCTTTAGCCCACCGGGCAGTTGCCTCCATACCTTCATGCATTTAAGGTCTCAGAACGAGCAACGTCACTTGTGCCTCTGAACCGATCACATGGACTGACTCCCAGATACCACCTTGTATTTGATATGTAAGAAATCACGTCTGCCCGGGAAAATGCACATGATAAAATATTTTATTTAAAAGGTTTTCTTTGTGTTCATTCTTTTTCGCTGTCGCAGCTCAAGGCTAACGACTTAATCATCATTTTCCCATCACTTGAAAACTTAGAAGCATAGGTCACACAGTCCGAATGCTCAATCACAACACTCGAGACCGATGCCGTAGTCAAGGGTTGTGGTCGTAGAAAACAACATTCACCTTTAACAATGGTCATCACAACGTGGTTAGGACACACAGTCCACAACAACGTGATTAGGACACACAGTCCACAACAACGAAATCAGAGCGCACTGTCCTCGATTTCGAGAATTGGACTCTCAGTCCAGAACATCATGAATAGGACTCATGGCCCCGAATTAACACCGATCCAAGATCACATGCGTATAACTGAATACTAGAGGCGACGTCTCGCGTACTAGATTCTCTTTCTTAACTACTTATCACTAGTGGAAAATATACATTAGACGGTAAAGGTTTACGTCAGTTAAACAAAAGCTTGACGTTAAAAATGAGGCGGTGGCAGTTTTGTAATTATCAGACTTCATTAATTCAATTTTAACGTCGATTGTTTTAATGATCGACGTTAAAAGTGAAGTGACTCACTTTTAACGCCAGTTCAATAAAAACCGATGTTAACGGTGAACAATTTAACGTCGGTTCTATAAAGAATCGGCGTTAAAAGTAAGTCACTTCACTTTTAACGTCAGTCCTTACATCAACAGACGTTAAAGGTTATTTTAATAATTTTTTTATCTAGTATACGATCCCTTCCGCATTGCCTTCCTCAAAGTTTCAGTTTCACATGAATTGCTTTGATGTTTTGTGTTTCTGTTTTGAAAACTAAAATATATGTGCGAAGTATAAGTTGAATCAATAACCCAAACCGGATCTCATTCATGAAATGTAATACAAACTGATACAGAAGATTGAAAGGGTTTAAAATCCTATAAAAAGTTACATTGAAAGGGTTTAAAATCCTAAACATTAAAGCTACATCCCATCAGAGAGTTTTATGAAATATGCCAAAAGGAAAACTATGCTCTAAAGACCTCAGAAAACTGGGGGGCATGAGAGAGCTAAAGAGAGAGGCAAAAATAGGTGCACTAGATCTGTTTCAAGCAAAGACAGTGGTTCCAGAGACTTCCAAGACGGTCACTTGCTGCCAAAGCTGAGGTTTTGGAACTGTGACCCCCGAGCACCTGATTAGCCCTCCAGCAGCTGATTCTCCGGAAGGTGATAAGGTGAGCAACTCACATAATGTAGTTTACTCAAACTTATCACCCATGTAATGTAATTTACTCAAACTCAGAAGTTGTTTGACCGTTAAGACAAAGACCTTCAAGTCTAAGAATAGGAAGAAAGAGTGATGAAGTTAATCTCCACGGCAGAGCCATATTGTGAAGCAGAAAATTAAAAGGATGAAAGGAAGCTATTTATAGGAGCAGGGGATTAAGTTACTAATCTATTCTGATTTTCTTGAAAACTTACCTATAAACTTAATGCTCATTAAGAGGATTGAGTTACAAGGTGCATGGGTAAGTAGCACAGTACAGTCAAAGGAATGAATGTTTTTGCAGATATCTATACACTTTTAACATCAGTTTTTTAAAAAAATTGACGTTAAAAGTGTTTTTAAAATAAAAAATATTTATTGTTAACGTCAGTTTTTTATACAACTGACGTTAAAAGTTTGATTTTTACTTCAGTTAAATAAATAGCTGACGTAAATAATCCTATATATTATAAACGTGCAGAATGAATATTGGAAATAATGTAATTAATATACGGGAACTTGGCAGTCATAAATTAAGTTGACGTTAAAAATGAGGCGGTGGCAGTTTATAAATATTAAATCACTATTTGTGTCAGTTCTATAAATAACTGACGTAAATAATTATGAAACTCATTTCATTGGTTGTCATGTCCCTGTTGTCCCTCTTAACGCAGATCACTCCATATAGTACTACAGTTTATTTCTAAACCTTTTTTTATACAAGTTTATTTTTAATTTTTATTAATTAGCTTGAATTAGTAAACAAATTCTTGTGCAAATTAAAATAAATAAACACTTAACATAAAACAAGCTATATGTATAATCAAATCGTATGACATTGAAACGAATCATAAGTTAAAATTACATGATTAAAAGATAAAAATTTTCTGCAACATAGCCCTAAAATATAAAAAAGTTTCTGCATCAACATCATTTTCTTCTCAGTCCTGTCATCAGAAACTCCAATGGATGCATCACCTCCCTCACTTGAATTCCATGATGCAAAGTAAATCATCAGTCACTAGCAGCGAAAGCAAAGTGAAATGGATCTTTGCATCTTTCTTCTTCAGTGGAGTTCCTTGATGCATCATCTTGAATCCACAATCACTTGCTTCCAAAGCAAAGTGAAAGGGATGACGGGGATGAAATAAAGTGAGAGAATCACATTACGTGATTCACCCAACCTTAATATCCATGTAATGTGATTTACTCAAACTCAGAAGTTGTTTGACCATTAAGACAAAGATCTTTGAGTCTAGGAATAGGAAGAAAGAGTGATGAAGTTAGTCTCCATTGCAGAGCCATATTGTGAAGCAGAAAAATTAAAAGGATGGAAGGAAGCTATTCATAGGAGCAGTGGATGAAGTTACTAAGCTATTCTGATTTTCTGGAAAACTTATCTATAAACTTAATGCTCATTAAGAGGATTAGGTACAAGGTGAATGGGTAGGTAGCACAGTAGTCAAAGGAATGAATGCAGAAACTAATAAACTTTTAACGTCCGTTGTGTAATACAACTGACGTTAAATATATGACCTTTAACGTCAGTTCTTACTAACAACTGACGTAATAAGTGTGAGAGTTTTTAACGTCAGTTTATTAAGACAACTGACGTTAAATATGATATTTAACGTCAGGTTTTACTAAAAACTGACGTAAAATGTTGTTTTATTTTAATTATAACGTTTACACCCGCGCGCCTTCTCCACTTCTCTGTACGTCTCTTTTCTCTTTTCATCATGCTCAACCCTCACTCTCAACCCTCGCTCTCGCTCTCACTCTGCCCTAATCGCGAGCTCATCTCCACCGCAACCACCGCGAGGGCTTCTTCGCCACCACCGTGAGGTACACTCTTAACCCCTAACTCTGTCTTTCCCGCTCATTCTTTGCAATAACTTGACATCTCTCTTTCCCCTTCCCGCGCACTAACTCTCCTTGTCCCTCTGCTCTCGGTAACCACATCGAACGTTGGCCACCACTCGAGCTTCCCCCCCACCACCACGCGAGCTCCTATTTCTGGTGAGTCTTTAATTAGGGCACATTTTTTTTATTTTTGGTTTTGAGTGCATGCATGTTGCTCTGCTGGTTGAAACTGTAGTCTCAGTAGTTGTAACTTTAAACCGTGAGTTTGAATTGTTTGGAATGTCTCTATTTTTGGTTTTGAGTGCATGTTGCTCTGCTGGTTGATCTGTCACGGCCGTGATGCTCATCACGGCTAGGCCGTGATGCTCATCACGGCTAGGCCGTGATGCTCATCAGTTGATGCTCATCACGGCTATGAGGTTCTGCCTATGAGGGTCTGGTTCGGTTGGCACGTTACGGCGGGTGATGGACATCACGGCTGAGCCGTGACCGGTGCTTGGCAATCTTCAAAAACTATAGTTTTCAATCTCCCGTATTGTCCTTATATTGGATATATAGATGTTTTGTATATCTACAGGACCTATCTAGTTATTTTTATTTATACTTCTGTATTTATTTTGAGTTATAACCTATGTTAATACATATATATTGTTTCTGAACAGGCATACATATGGATCAGTCGGATAGCCCACATGCACGGGAGGACACTGTGGGGGTTTCGCAGGACCCGATCACGCCTACGCTTGATTCTAGTGTAAGTTTACATGTTATATACTATATTTAGTCCTTCTTTTTAATGTAAGTTTATAATGTTACAACCCTCTATTTTATCATTTTTTTTGTCCATACAGACATCACAGGCTCATAGGAAACGGGGTAGAGGAGCCACCTCGTTGAAGAAACTAAAGAAGGACAAGCAGAGCGGACATAAGCTTGAGGTGTCCTTCGATGCTAATCTAAATGCCCAGGGACCTCGTGCTAAAGAATTTAATAAGTGGATGTTTCTACAAGCGAAGAAGCACGTAAGCATCAACTACAACCACTGGAATGACGTTCCACAGAACGTTAAGGATCAGATTTGGGAGGCTATCATGATATTTTACCTTTACATTCGTTTGATTTACATTATTAGATAATTATCCGAGTTATAATCCATCCAGTTGTTATATATGTATCTAATGTGTATGTAGCTTGGACTGTGCCAAATGACGAGGATCATCGTCATAAATGTATGAAAATGGCATCAAAGCGTTGGAATGGGTTCAAGCATGATCTTACCAGGTACTATGTATCTGGGAAGAAGCGGCTTGATAAAATGTTCTCGGATTATCCCTGGATTGATTAGGATACTTGGGATATGTTTGCCAGGAGTCGACAGGATGGAGAATTTCAGGTTGGTTGATTACGTTAATTTTGTATGCTTATTATAGATCATTTAACTGTATTTAATTATGTGTTTTTGTTTGAATAGGCTAAGGCAAATAAGGGTCGGCAGAATCAGGCGAAGAACGTCCATCGCCACACCATGTCTCAGGGTGGGTACCAGACTCGGATCGAGCAGATGATGGCGGATAGGCTGAGGGCGAAGCAGGAAGAGCACTCTGCTAGGATTGAAAGAGGAGAGGTGCCTGAGGGCACACCATCAAGTCCTCCGTCGGACATCGACCGCGAGGATGTCTGGTTAGCCGGCCGCATGACAAAGACGGGATCTTTTAAAGTTGATGCCACTCGCGAAGTGGCAGATAAGATTGTAAGTAAATAATTAACTTGATTTCAATTGATATTTGTATAGATATTTGCAACACTTTTCACTTGCACGTTTTTTCATTTTTTTTCATACTTGATGGATCTTAAAGCAAAATCCTCCCAGGGCGCATTCGTCCCTTCTGGACGGCAGGACGTCTTGATGACTGCTCTAGGCAAGAAAGACCATCCTGGTTGGGTTCTCGGTGTTCCTGGGAACGTGACCATCAAACAATATTATGGCAAGTCTGCTTCACGAAAGCGGGTGGTCAATGAAGCATCAATTTTGGCTGACATTACTTAGCACCTCATGTTACAACACATCTGATGCAAGGCTTAATATCCAACCCAGAATTCAAGCAGGCGCTTGCCAGAGAGCTTTCCTCCGTCGGTACATCCCAGGACACCGCAGGGCTTGCCAACCCTTCACATGTGAGAACAAAAGAGAGTTTTAGTAGGCCACATGTGGAGGACGATGAGTTGGCAGCTAGGGAGCGGGAGTTGGAAGTCCAGTGCCATGAGCATGAGTTGGAAATGAAAAGGCGTGAGCTTGAGTTGGACTCCAAACGACGTGAGCTCGAAATGTTAGCAAAGGTATTTATTCATTATTAATGCCCAAATTAGTCAAATAATTACTTGTGTTTTTTTTAATTATCAAAAACTTATCTATTTTATTTTTCCTAAACTGAAGGCCAACTCGACGTCGGTGTCATTGTCACCTATCACTCGTTTGTTCTCACTTGGTGAGGATTATGCGTTTGAGATTTTTGAATGTCCATTGGAGCACGATGGATGGGTGGCACGTATAGATCAACGGAGGATATTTACCTTATGTGGTGATGATCTCGGGAACGCCTGCAGAAATAACGTCTGGATGAACAACAATGTTTTCAGTCTCTGGTGCACGTAAGTTAATTTAAATTTTATAACTTATTTATTTTTGCTATTTTTCCATTTAATAATTTATTTTAATTTCAATATATATATTATGTAATTAACATCCACACCTTTTCATATCTTAGGTATCTCCATCGTCTTCAGCTTGATAAGGGCGTTGCATCAGTTTACGGTTTGTTAGATCCGTCAATCCTTCTGCCCGCATTCTTTACCGGCGATGCATTGAGTAAATACTTAGGGAACTTGTTGGGAGACAATCCGAAAGAAATATATCTGGCTCCCAACTGTATGCAAAACCATTGGCAGTTGTTCGCACTTCACCCGTCTAAGCATATAGTCATATTATTCTGCTCTCAACACCAAGATCCGCCACCGAAGGTGGTGTATGCTGTAAATAAGTAAGTAACTAATCTTAAATTTAATTTAAGTTTTAATATCATTTGTTTTTAGTTTATTACACACATGATATATGAATTTTTTAATTGATTGACATGATTATTTGTTTATGATAGCGCGCTGAAGGCGAGTAGCATAAGTTGCGCCAACGGGAGAAGTAGGACTTCTAAGGCTAAAGCAAATCCTATATGGAACATCATAAAGGTTTGGTAGTTTATTTATCAAATAATTAATATTATAATTACTAATTTATATGTATATTCAACTGACGTTGAAATTAATTTTGTTGGTAGTCTCGATTTCAAATTGACGGGTGGTCGTGCGGCTATTATGTGATGCTTTATATGCTGAACATAGTCTCCGCATCTATTACGGATGGATGGAATAAGGTAATATTTAAACAACTTGTTAAATTATATATTATAGTTTTGAAGATGACTTGCATTGATGTTATTGTTATTATTATTATTTGAACGTGTTTAGGCATTTATCGACCAATCGCCTATTCAAGAAGATGAGTTAAGAGACTTGAGGATGCTCTTCGCCGAATTCTTCTTCAAGTATGCGGCTGAAAAAGGAATTGACAATATACCTCCGCAATACTTAGGTAAATAGTTTTTTTGTTAGACTTTAGAAACTAATTAATAACATGTATATATATATATATATATATATATATCCTTAGATTGATAGTTTTGTTTTTTAGACATTGGAACTAAAATTTATTTATATATATACATGGGTTTTGGTTTTAAGTCCCCCCATTGTTCCATTTTTCCTTTGCAATTCTGTAATGTGTGTGATATTCTGTGTTACTGGGATATTTACTGAATGCAGGGATAGCTGAGGGGAGTGATATTTTAAAACTGAATTTAAAAAAAAAACTATTAACGTCAGTTGTATCAAAAAACTGACGTTAATAGTATTTTATAAAATATAAAGTACACTATTAACGTCAGTTGTTTATTAAAACTGACGTTAAAATTAAACCTTTAACGTCAGTTCTTTATAACCACTGATGTTAGTTTTAACAAAATTAACGTCAGTTGTCTTAAAGAACTGACGTTAATAGTTTTATGTTTAACGTCAGTTGTTTAAAAAACCGACGTTAATTTTTACAAAATTAACGTCGGTTTTGTTAAGGAACTGACGTTAATAGTTTTATATTTAACGTTAGTTCTCAACTGACGTTAAAATATTAACTATTAACGTCAGCTGTATTTACGTCAGTCAGTATTCTGACGTAAAAAATCAATTTTAACTGACGTAAAAAGCACTTATTGCACTAGTGTATTTTTCGTTCAGTGAAAATCAAATTCAAAACCATATCCTCGATAACCTATCCAGGCTATCGGAAAGTTTCTAAAACATTTAGCAGAAAACCTTTTCTTTGAAAATCTTTTATAAAGCATCTTTGAAATACTTTCATCTTTGAAAATCCCCAGTAGGATATTTCCAAATAATCTTGAAAGTTTTCACTTGAAGACACATATTTCGAAAAGGATTATTCTCTTGTATAACAATAGTTCACCAAAACCATTTCAACATTTAAAACAAGTACTTTAAGTTAATGAGATTTTGGAAAAGAACACCAATCATTTCATCTTCAAAGCTTATTAAGGTTTTTAATCCTTATAACAGTTGAGCACAGACACAAGTCTGGATTAGCAAACTTTCAATCAACAGCAGTATATATTCTCAGTTCAATGCTAATATCACAGTTGAAAGCAGTTCATCACAGATATGCATTATAACATTTAGAACAAGCACAGTTCAACATCAGATAATAGCATAACAATTCAAGTACATTAGATAACCAAGTAAGCTCAATCAACATATAAATATCCAGTTAGACACATACGCACATGCATATAGTTATTGAATATCTTTAGGAAATCCCCTCTTACCTCACGTCAGAGTTAAGAGTTTTGGATTTGAAAAGAAGGTTCACGAACGTCCTCGCTTCTCCGGCGATGGAAGTCTAAGGTTACCAACATAAAATCATGAGTTAAAAAAAAATCACTCGAGAACATTAACCACAAGGTATAGGTTCGGTTCATACAATAAACTAGGATTAGGGGTTTCCGAAATTTATGCGACTCTTGGATTTATGGTCCTTAAGTGCTAGAAGTTCACAAACAACAATCTTTTAACAAAGTTGAATTAAAAATCCCACTAAGTACTTGACTTAGGGTGTCGGCCAAGCATGGGTAAATAGGCTAGGAATTTCTAAACTTTCCAATCTCTTTAGGTTAGCATCCATACATAGTAAGGAGCTTGAAACCATGATCATTTCGAAAAATGGAAAAATCAAATGTCTTAGACCATGAACTCTTAGGTTCAGCCTTAACAAGTTTGTGAGGTTAGAGATCTTTAAATCATCCAATCTTTTGGACATAGCATCCTTTAACATGAAGGAGATTTAATCCATAATCATATTGGAAAACAAAATAAAATAACACATCCGAGGTCAAATGTTACATTCGGCCATCATAGGAAAATAAAGCAAGAAAATATTTTAAACTTTCCAATCACTTAGACATAGCATCCTTTAACATAAGGAGCTTTTTAGTCCATGATCACTTTGGAAAACAAAACTCAACATCTTTGCCATAACCATTTAAGGTTTCGGCCTTTTTAAGAAATAGGGGTTAGAAATCTTCAAACTTTCCAATCTCTTGGACTTAGCATCCTTCTATATCAAGGAGTCTGAATCCATGATCATTTGGAAAACAAAACTTAAACACCATTGCCTTAAAACTCATTGGTTTTGGTCTCTGATAAGCCTCTGGCTCATCTAGTTTTATGGCTAGTATGACCAGGGTTTTGTGCAAATTATATCGTATTTTCACCCAAATTAGATTAGATTGTCCTCAAGCAAGGTTTTGAGTCTCTAGAGTAGTTTTAAGTTAATTTAGCTAGTTTTGAGTCAAAATAATACACTTATGGTTATTTCCTTGTTTTCAGGTTAAGTAGAAGTTGAGAAAATAAAGAGCAGGGGATTCGCCCCGCGAAGGACATGCTCGCCGCGCGACCCCGAAGCCTGACTGTTCCAAGAAAATGCTAAGTCTCTGGTTCGCCTCGCGAAGAAGGTCTCGCCCCGCGAGTCTTGCAACCCTGAAAAAGTCAGAGACGATCACGACTTGCCCGTGTTGAAGGTCATGGCCGTGGCAGTTTTGAAGTTGAAGAGTCTCGCCTCGCCAGCATCCATTCTCCTCGCGAGTCTGGAAGTCAGAGAGCATCACGGTTGGCCCCTGATGACCATAACGGGCGTAAGGAGAAGACTCTTCAGATCCTCGCCTCGCGAGCAAGCACTTCGCCTCGCGAGAATGCCAAAGGTTGTTGACTCTTCATGAAATTCGCCTCGCGAATGTGTGCTCGCCTCGCGAGCTAACTGAATTCAGAATTTGTATAAAAGGCTGTTCTGAACAATTTGGAAGGACTTTTTTCTTCTCCATTTTTCTGTTTTACATTTTTCTCTGTGTGATTTCGTTTGTGTTATGGAGAACTAAGTTTCTAGGATTGATCTATTGTAATTGATTTCCATACACTTGATGTTCTTGTATTTCCCTGTTTTGTATGCTTTTCCCTCTTCAATGCCATGCTTTATATTTCTGTTTGCTTAATTCAGGAGTATACTGTATTGTATTGATTTATTTCTGGTGATATCATGTTCCTATAATTAATCGCATCTGCTTAATTTGCGTGTGTACATTTCGTGTTTGCTTAGTTCACGAAGGGCTTAACCCCGTTTGCTTAATTCGGGAATAGGGATATGTATCTGTAGTAGTGGTTTCGCTTGTAAATTGCTACTACAACCAGGAGGGGATTAGAATCTGCTTAGGGCTTGGAAATTGCATGAACCTATGATAGTTAGGAAATTGAGAACAATAGATCAATCTGTTTTTGGCCATTTGATAACCTCCTTGAATTGCTTGTTTTCAATTGCTCTGTTTTTATTATTCTGTTTTCTTTGATTACATCCAATCCAAACCCCCCCTCAAAACTGATTTTTGTGGAAGATAATATTCTCAGAGTCCTTGAGAGACGACATCCGAGTTGTCGCACTAAACTACAGTTTTAAACCCGCTCGTCCTTTTTGGCGCGTGCGCGGCAAAATGACCAAAAAATTGGCGCCGTTGTTGGGGACTACGAGTTGTTATTTTTCGCAACTTGTTTTATTTTATTTTTCTTTCTTTCTTTTATTTTCTGTTTTGTTTTGAATTGGTCTGGCTACTAGGTCTCATTGCCCTGAACTGTGTGATTTTGACCCGGAAATTGAAAGAACACTGCACACACTCCGTAGGGAATTTCGGGCTAGCACTAGTAGTGATTCCAATTTTAAAACTGTTTTTGAAAACATGGGAGACCAGAGGACATTAAGACAGCTTGCTGCCCCTGATGTCAACTATAATGGATTGTGTATTTCATATCCTGGTGCTGACATTCCTTTTGAACTGAAATCTGGTTTTATTCACTTGTTGCCCAAGTTTAATGGTCTTGCAGGAAAGGATCCACACAAGCACTTGAAGGAATTCCAAGTTGTATGCCCCACAACCTCGAGATCAGAGGGAGTCACTGAGGATAGTATCAAGCTGAAGGCTTTTCCATTTTCACTCCAGGGAGCTGCAAAGGATTGGCTATTGTATCTTGAGCCCAACTCCATCACCACTTGGAATGATTTGAAGAGGGTGTTCCTAGAAAGGTATTTTCCTGCTTCAAGAGCTGCTTCAATAAGGAAAGAGATATGTGGCATCAGGCAAGGGAACGAGTCACTAGCTGAATACTGGGAAAGGTTCAAGCATTTGGTATCTAGTTGCCCCCAGCATCAAATTTCTGAACAACTCCTGATCCAATACTTTTATGAAGGATTGCTGCCGATGGATAGGAATCTTTTGGATGCTGCTAGTGGGGGAGCATTAGTTGATAAGACCCCAACTGCTGCCAAGCAACTCATTGAGAACATGTCATTGAATTCCCAGCAGTTCACTACCAGAAGAAATTCAGTTGAAACAAGAGGTGTGCATGAGATTCATAGGTCATCTTCTAACCAGGCCGCCATTGAAAATAGATTGGATGAGCTGACTTCCTTTGTAAGGTAATTGGCAATAGACAGAGTTCAGCCTGCACGGTTGTGTAGCATCTGCAATTCACCTGAGCACTCACATGATGCATGCCCTATCCAGAGAGAAGAGTTTGTCAGTGAAGTATCTCAAGCCTTTGCAGTCCATCCGTATAATCAAGGCAATAACTAGAACAGGTACAGCACTCCAGACCTCTCAACAAATAGGTACCGTCCCAGTTGGAGTAATCATCCTAATCTGCGGTATGGGAACTCATCCCACCAACAACCGATGGCACCTCAGAATCATCCTCCAGTGACCACTTCTGCACCTTCTGGACCATCATTAGAAGACTTGGTAAAGCAAATGGCTGCATCTAGTGTACAGTTTCAGCAGCGGACAGATGCTAGTATTCAAGATTTGAGGACACAGATTGGACAGCTGGCCACATCCATGAATAGTATACAACAAGGTCAAGGAACAAACCAGCTGCGAGCACAGCCAGTGATAAATCCTAATGCCTCCAACCCTAATGTGAGTGCCATATCCTTGAGATCTGGAAAGGTTGTTGAGGCCACCTCTGGAAAGGATGAAGAAACTGTTGAAGTCACTCCTGAGCCTACTGTTGAGGTTACTCCTGAACCTATGGTCGATGTTAAAGCTGAGAAAGTGTACAGGACACCAATCCCATTCCCACACAGATTGCAGAATAATAAGAAGATTGGTGGTGAAGATAAGGAGAAGGAAATTCTTGATGTGTTAAGAAAGGTAGGTGTTAATATCCCACTGTTGGATGTGATCAAGCAAGTGCCCAAGTATGCAAAATTTCTCAAGGACCTATGCACCAACAAGAGGAAGATGAAGAATAATGAGAGGGTTGATTTGGGAATGAATGTCTCAGCGCTTATCCGGTCCCGAACCGAAAAGAGTTGCTTTGTTATAGGCCCTACTTAGAGGCACTTGCCACGAAGTGCAAGGATCCGAGCACCTTCACTATCCCATGCACTATTGGGGACAAGAAGTTTGAAAACGCATGATGGGACTTGGGAGCATCTATCAATGTCATTCCTACCTCCATCTTTAACAAACTTGATCTTGGTCCTTTGAAGTATACAGTATCACCATTCGGTTGGCCAACAGGACCGATGCCGCCCCATGGGAATGGTGGAAGATGTGCTAGTGCGAGTTGATGATCTGATCTTCCCAGCTGACTTCTACATCCTGGACATGGCAGGCGAGACACATTCCAGTAAATCACCAATCATCCTGGGCCGACCATTCATGAAGACGGCAAAGACTAACATTGATGTTGATGATGGGACCATGTCTATGAAGTTTGGGGATATAGTTGCAAAGTTTAACATATTTGATGCTATGAAACATCCAGTGGAAGAGCACTCTGTATTCCACATGGAGCTGATTTCTGAGACTATTGAGGACACCCATCAGAACTTGTTTTCTAATTTTCCACTTAATTCTGGGCGTGATGATATTTTTCTTGTCCCGATTGTACTAACGCTAACCATTGTGTGATTTGTCTGAGATTGCTGCATGTTTAGCGGGTGATAAATTTGTCGGTCAAAGGATGAGAAACATGAAGAAGATGAAGCAGCACCGGAGGCCCTCTCTACCTATCTGCCACCTCCCCCTGCGAAGCCACCAGAGGAAATTGATTTTGGACCATGGACAATTCAAGGGATTGAAGCCAAATTCTATTGGGAGGACTTTGTAGATGAAGCGGTCGTCTTTGACCCAAGAGAAGGTGATGAGTCCGCCACATTGAGCACGGTCACCAAAAGTGTCAAGTGTTTACTCATATATCGAGGATGCAAGTTATGGGACCATGAAATGAACTCTACCTCTTTGGCCTTAGACTGCAAGGAATGGGATCCAGGTGACAGCTCCAGCCTACACTGCACTTGATCAGGGAGTACTCTTTTCCTTTCCCTCACTATGATTTTATAGTTCTGTTGTTCATTGGGGACAATGCATGTTTTAAGTGTGGGGGAGGGAACTAGTTGTAGTTTTTCTTTTCTTTGAATAAAACTCCTGAATAATTTGAGAAGCTCAGGAGTATTTGTGTGTTGAGTCTTTTGTTGGCAAGTTTGATGGATTTTGATTGATGTTGCACAGATTGCTTGCATGATTGATATGTGATGATTTCCCCTAGGCTGAAAAATTTTTTGATTTTGAAAAGTGATTCCCATGTGAAATTGAAAACTGAACTTTGAGATTTTGTTATGATGGCATGATTTATGATAAGTTTGGGGTGATAGGGAGCACACACTAGGGATAGAATCTCTTTCAAACAATTTGCATGAATGTCCAGGTGAGGTTTTGAGCCTCCAACATGTTTTAAACTGTGTGAAAATCACTTGCAAGTTGCACTTCCCTGGATTTGATTGAATCTCTTTTTGGTTTGCATGATTATATGTGTGTAGCAAATGATTTAGGCATTTTCTTTGTAAATAGCCACTTAGCCTAAAATAAACCATTCCTAATGCATGTTCCCTAGTTAGCCCTTTTGAGCCTGTTAGCCTGATTAATTCTTGATAACCTAATGTTATAAGCCCAAAAATCTGGAAAACCATGTTAACCCGATCTTAGGATTAGGAGAGCATGTAATCTTAGAATGGGTGCAAGAAACTAAGTTTGGGGTGGCTACAAGGTGTAATATGTTGTTGGGATTGAAAAAAAAAAGTGTACAAATGTTAAAAAAAAAAAAGAAATAAAAATACAAAAATGCAAAAAAAAAAAAAAAGCTATTGGAAATAAAAAGGGCTGTAGCCACCCAGAAGTGTAAAGAAAAAAATAAAGAAAGGAACTTGAGTGAATTTCAAAGTGTAAATATAGTTCATGCTCTCTTAGTTCCTAGGGTCTTCAGCTTAGTTCCTTTTGTATATCCTACCCTTAGCCAGGCCCCATTACAACCCATAAAAGACCTTTTGATGTTGCTTGCATGTTTTCTGTGGGAACCATTTTGAGATGAAAATCAAATTTTTGGGAAGTGTTCTTGAAAAGTGAAACTGAGTGCAAGATTGTTAGCCTGACACAAACTGAGTGATTGAGTGAACAATTAATGCCCTTGTGAGGAAGGCAGTTGTTTGGATTTGGTGATCCCTCTCTTGTGTGTGACTTAGATCCCCTTCTTAGATTTCTGATTGTTTTCATGATGAAATTCTCAACTGTTTAGAATAAATGAATGTGGGGATTGCTTTGTTTAAAAAGGGGGGACATTAAAGAAAACTGTTTTGATGTATTGCTTGAATTTGTGCAATGTTGATTGAATCATTTAAGCTTGCCAGGTCTTGAGTCTTTTTGATTTTTGAGTCTTAGTTTGCTTGGGGACAAGCAAAGTTTAAGTTTGGGGTAGTTTGATAAGCCTCTGGCTCATCTAGTTTTATGGCTATTATGACCAGGGTTTTGTGCAAATTATATCGTATTTTCACCCAAATTAGATTAGATTGTCCTCAAGCAAGGTTTTGAGTCTCTAGAGTAGTTTTAAGTTAATTTAGCTAGTTTTGAGTCAAAATAATACACTTATGGTTATTTCCTTGTTTTCAGGTTAAGTAGAAGTTGAGAAAATAAAGAGCAGGGGATTCGCCCCGCGAAGGACATGCTCGCCGCACGACCCCGAAGCCTGACTGTTCCAAGAAAATGCTAAGTCTCTGGTTCGCCTCGCGAAGAAGGTCTCGCCCCGCGAGTCTTGCAACCCTGAAAAAGTCAGAGACGATCACGGCTTGCCCGTGTTGAAGGTCATGGCCGTGGCAGTTTTGAAGTTGAAGAGTCTCGCCTCGCGAGTATCCATTCGCCTCGCGAGTCTGGAAGTCAGAGAGCATCACGGTTGGCCCCTGATGGCCATAACGGGCGTAAGGAGAAGACTCTTCAGATCCTCGCCTCGCGAGCAAGCACTTCACCTCGCGAGAATGCCAAAGGTTGCTGACTCTTCATGAAATTCGCCTCGCGAATGTGTGCTCGCCTCGCGAGCTAGCTGAATTCAGAATTTGTATAAAAGGCTGTTCTGAACAATTTGGAAGGACTTTTTTCTTCTCCATTTTTCTGTTTTACATTTTTCTCTGTGTGATTTCGTTTGTGTTATGGAGAACTAAGTTTCTAGGATTGATCTATTGTAATTGATTTCCATACACTTGATGTTCTTGTATTTCCCTGTTTTGTATGCTTTTCCCTCTTCAATGCCATGCTTTATATTTCTGTTTGCTTAATTCAGGAGTATACTGTATTGTATTGATTTATTTCTGGTGATATCATGTTCCTATAATTAATCGCATCTGCTTAATTTGCGTGTGTACATTTCGTGTTCGCTTAGTTCACGAAGGGCTTAACCCCGTTTGCTTAATTCGGGAATAGGGATATGTATCTGTAGTAGTGGTTTCGCTTGTAACTTGCTACTACAACCAGGAGGGGATTAGAATCTGCTTAGGGCTTGGAAATTGCATGAACCTATGATAGTTAGGAAATTGAGAACAATAGATCAATCTGTTTTTGGCCATTTGATAACCTCCTTGAATTGCTTGTTTTCAATTGCTCTGTTTTTATTATTCTGTTTTCTTTGATTACATCCAATCCAAACCCCCCCTCAAAACTGATTTTTGTGGAAGATAATATTCTCAGAGTCCTTGAGAGACGACATCCGAGTTGTCGCACTAAACTATAGTTTTAAACCCGCTCGTCCTTTTTGGCGCGTGCGCGACAGCGCGACCAGTCTCTACATAAAAATAGGGTAAATATATTTAAAATTTTCAATCACTTAGATATAGCATCCTCTAACATAAGGAGCTTTGGTCTACGATCATCTTAGAAATGAAACTCAAATACAAACTCATACATGTAAAACTTGAAACAAGATTCACCTAAACCATATACATGGTTTCGGCCTCCTTAGGAAGAAGAGGTTAGGAAACTTTGTTTTACACAACCTTTGAAAAAGAACTTCATAGAAGTATTACCCTTAACAATATGAACAACTTTGATGAAGAACTCTAAGAGAAAAGCTTGATAAAAATGTAAACTTTGGAAGAGAGAAGAAGAAGAAGAAATGTAGTAAAGTGTAAATGTGAGAAATGGAGGAAAGTGATGAAGTGTGGAAATGAAGAGTATTTTTAGAGAGTGACAGGAGAGGGCACGGTTTTGAGAGGAAGAAAGAAGAGAAGAAAGAAGGTGGGTTGCTTGTAGAGGGGATAAGGAGTTAAGGTGATGTGATGTGATTGGAGAGAGAAAGATGAAAAAGTGAGATTTTTGAAATAAAGTCATGATTCACCTTTTTGTGGTGTGTCATAACCTTCACATCAAATCACTTCATGTCACTTCATCCTCTTGATGCTCTGCTCCATTGCGTATCAGATGACTTTTTCGATCGTATTTCCCGACAATTTCACCCGGGAAATCCCTAAGATTTGGCCCCGAACAAGATTTTTCGAAAAACTCCAAACCCACACAAAACATCATAAAAACACTAACCGTCTCGTTCACGAATTAAAATTTGGTCTCTAGCTCAGTAAACTTGTAGTGGCAGTGAGAACCCAGACCGGTTTTCGTCTAAATTTTCAACCAAAAATTTTACTGTGACTTCATACGGTAAAACAACACAAGAAAATGATTTTATTTTAAATAAAATCATCCTATAGATTTTATAAAAAATAAACACATTAAACCATGTATTTACTGATAAAGAAGCATACAAAAACAAGGTGTTACACATCACACATGATTTCAAAAAGGTAAATTCCAATTAGGTACAGTGATTATGGGTGCGGTGACAAGCATCTTTTTCAAAGTATTGAAAGAATTTAAACAAGAAGCATTAATATCAAAGGATACATCCTTCATAAGAAGGTCACATAGCGGTTTCACTATCTTGGAGAAGTCTTTGATGAACCTCCGGTAGAAACCGGCATGGCCCAAGAAACTCCTCACCCCCTTCACATTGGTTGGTGGGGGTAGCTTTTCAATCAACTCTATCTTGGCGCGATCCACTTCAATCCCTTTTTGGGAGATTTTGTGCCCCAACACTATACCTTCTCAAACCATGAAATGATATTTCTCCCAATTAAGCACAAGGTTGGTTTCTTGACACCTTTGTAGCACGTAAACCAAGTTCTTCAAGCAATTATCAAAAGAGGTCCCAAAGACCGAGAAGTCGTCCATGAATACTTCAATGAGTTTCTCCACCATGTCCGAGAAGATAGAGAGCATACACCTTTGGAAAGTAGCGGGAGCAATGTGTTACCTTTAAAACAGATGTCTTTAAGCTTGTGCAAGTATACACAAATGCCTCAAGTAATATAGAACTTAAGTTCATATATCGTTCCCACAGGGATTATAATGATGCAATAAACTCCAAATTAGATTATATATTCTAAAAGTTAGGATTAGTAACCCAAAATTATAATATACGTGCAATGAAAAGTAAATAAGGCTGTGAGTTAAAAACTGAAAATAAACAAGTTAACAGAGAAATGATTTGATGAATAAGATGAGGAGAGTAGCTCTAGGTATGCTGCAGCATAAATCCTATTTAGCCTTTATCATGCTCAGACTATGCTCTAGCATTTAATTCCAGGAAATTAAAGTTTATTTTCCAACATTACAGAGTTAGGTTCATTAACTTTATCTATTCCTATATTCAGATTAATTACACCACCCTCTTAATCAAGCACGTTCCAGCTAGCTTAGGGACTTGAATAGTTATTCCTAGCCTATTCAACATCAAATAATTTTCCAATTAATGACTTAACCTCTATCTTTTATCAAGTTCCCACTTAATTTTTTCAAACCAAGCAAGCTAGGTATTCAATCAAGTTGATCACTCTTAATTAAACAACATTAAATGCATGATAAAAGAAGATGCAAAGCATAGTCATTACATAACTCAGCTAAACATTCATTACATAAGCAGACCTAAATCTTAAGAGAGTTTAGCTCATAATGATCTTACAAGAACAAAAGGAAGAAAATGAGCAAGAAACCATTGCAATGGTTGAAAAACGAAAAGAAACACAGCAGCAGTTGGAAGAGATGAGCGCAGCCTGCAAGGACAGATTAATTGTGTAATAAAATTCAAGTGTGTCCAACTTGGGTTACCCTAAATGCCTTTATAGTACTCTACCCTTTTTCATCTTCTTTTGGGACAATACAAAAGTAATAATAAAATAACCCTAGCCCAATTCCTTAAAAAGTGGGTCATCAGATCCTAGGAGCATGGGATTCCTTAAAAGGGGCAGTGTCAGCACCTGGAGGAGAGAGAAAGGTGTCCTTGTCAGCTTTGTCCTTTAGTGCAGAGCTACCGAAGATGATTCATGCTGCATCGTCCATTAGCTTATTCCCCAGAGCTTCAGCCATGCTCCAGCAAAGGTACTGCATATGTAAACACAGAATTTTCAGATATTGATAGAGCAAACCAAAAACAAATGGCTTCTATTCACAAAACTTAACACAAATATTTACAAACTAACATTTTCTAACAAAAGAAAGACACAAAACCTCAAAGATAGCAAAAGGCCATAGTAAAAAGGATCTAAATAACTCTTCGTTCAAAGAGTTATCACACCCGCAAACTTGAACCATTGCTTGTCCTCAAGTAATGCAAAAGAAACACAAAAAATCCCAATTAACGAATGGCATGGAAGAACCACCCAAATGTTTCCTTCCTTCACTCACATCCAGAAATCCACAGTTGCTTTCCTAACCAAAATACTCTTTGTATCATGCTCACAACAACAACTGCTACACACTGGTTCAAACAGATTAACACATGTTGCACCATTCACCTTTCAGAACAGTTGGTTCTGCACCTCACCCTCACATTAGACTTTTCACTCTCCACAACAAACATGAACCTCTGATTTAGACTTGATGAGATTCTATTACAATTAAAACAACCACAGAATTACACACAGCAAGAGGTCTTTAGGGTTGTAACTGGGCTTAGGACAAGTGGGATTAAGATATTTAGGAAAGTAGCTTACTCAAGGTAGAGCAAAATGATACTTTTATATCTAGCTCAACTTCCATTTATTCCCATAAGCTTCACTGTTTTGCTTTGTTGGTTTTTCCTTTCCTTTACTAAGTCCACACCTTATTCTTTTTTTGGGGAATAGAGAACAAACTATTGTCAATCTACAAGCTTCTCATTGTTCTCTGTTCATATTTTTAAAAAAAATTCAGCTTTTCAAGTCTTTTTATTTTTATTTTTTTACAGAAAGAAAACAGCTTCATGTAAGGAATGACAAGTTCACATTATACACTTATGACTTCTTAATTCATTTGCTACCTATCCCTTTACTGTTTTATTTACAGCCTTGCTATAGCATACACATGTGTTGCAGTGCACCACCCCCAAACTTAAGTAGATGCTTGTCCTCAAGCTTCCCCCCAAACTTATGTTAGAACTAGATACAAAAGCATCCTTAAAATCTACCTTCAGGTGAATTTTGTTTTTCCAGTTCAAAGGCTTATATTGTGCTAGTTGTTTCAATAAATGGCCAAAGCTCAAAAGGGGTTTACTAGGGTCAAGTACATTAAGTGGGTGGGCTTATTAAGGCTCCGGCTAACATAAAACAAACAAGAAGATGCCTTAAGCATAGTGTGGAATCATGTGTGTTCAAATCAGATAGAATCAAAGCAAACCTTACAGAAAGTGCATGAGTGTGATGCATAGATGTACAATGTAATTTGTCACTCTGGATCACATTTATATGTTCATGTTGTAGCACATATGTCCTCTATTCTAACAGTGGTGCAGCAGTGTTGATGGTCACATTCAAGTTATTGCATTAGATTAGTCAGCAAGAGTTTCATTCCAAGCAGTAAGAGAGTTAAACACAAAAAGAGGCCAGAGGCAGTCTCCAATTAATCATTAATCATTTGGAGTTAAAACAGGGGGTGGGGCTCATGCACAATCATTCATTAATCAGAATTCAAACAACTATGTCTCTAGTGGCCCTACAAACAAACAAACACAACAGGTCCTAGTGACCACTACTTGCAGAAAACTTAAAAAGAACATAATTCTGTGAATGGGGGGGGGGGGGGGGGGGAGGTTTAGGGCATCCTGATGTGGGATGCTGCAGCAAGCTGCACCATCCACTATGGCTCTATTTCAAGCCTATTGTGCTCTGGTGCGCAAACTCTTCCTGGTGCCTCCACTTTTGGTGGAAGGCACCTTGCCTTGTGTTGCTCCGGTGACCTGGACTTCTTCCTCTTCCTTCTCTTCTTCATCTTTTTCTTCTTCTTCTTCATCTCCTGCCTCATCTTCATTTTCCTCCTCAGCATCTTCCTCAACTTCCTCTTCTTTCTCCTCCTTAGCCTCAGTCTCTTGTTCATTATCAGTTTCTTTTGCTTTAGCAGATTTAGCTTCCTCTTCCCGGAGTGTTGCAGCAACCTTCTCCTTCTTGACCTTAGCTACAGCATTGGGTGCAACCATCTTTAGCTTCTTTGAGAGAGGAAGTGTGCCATCCTCATCTTCATTTTCTGCTGCAGCATAGGTAGCGGCTATCTTCGTCACCGGGCTTTCCTTCTCAACAACTGATTTTGTGCCTTTTGTTGGTTTTGATGCTGGAGGGGTAGTTGATGCTACAATAGGTGTGGAGGAGGGTGCTTTCTCTTGTGCTGCAGCACAGGGCCTTTTAGTGCTCCCCTGATCTTGCTGGGAGAATTTAGAGGCAGATTTCTTCTTTTTGGGCACAGAGGCCTCATTATCTTTTTGCTGCTTGGATGGGGCAATACCTATCCATTCTTCATCCGAGGCAGAGCTGTGTGCATGGTTGATGTTGCTGTTGTGCTTTTCAAGATTCACAGAGGTGGGGTCAGGAACATTGCCATAGGGTGTTGCTGGAACTTCTTCTTCAAAAGGGGGCAGGATTTCTTGGGGAACTGGGGGATTGGAGTCTCAAGCTTCCAACCATTGAGCTTCATTGTTTGCTTCTCCCACTGATACTTGCAGAAGCAATATTGCCAAAAGGTCTTCTCATGCTGCATGTGTTGCTGCAGCATAGTGGTCAGTTGGTCTACTTTCTGCTCCAACATCCTAGAACGATCCTGCTATTATGGGGTGCCAGATCTGGGAGGCTTGCTTACACTTGCACTGGATTTTTCAGAATTAGAGTACATCCTCAACACGCAGTTCATATCAATGGGGCCTTTATTCTGTTCTAGCCCTTTTCCAGGGTTGTACTATATTCCTTGCTCGAAACAGAGTTCAGTAATAAGACAAGGGAAGGTCAGGTTACCTTGCTGCTTCATTGCACAGATGGAGATCTGACTCTTGAGTATCTCTCCCACATTGATCTTCTTTTTGTTCAAGATGCAGCGGAGTAGAACTAGGCATTCGTTTTCCACTGTCTCCATATGAGCAGTAGGGGAGAGAGAGTATCTAAGGAAGTGGTACCAGATTTTGTCAAGAAGCTGCAGCATGGACCGAGGCAGCTTGAGTTGGCCCTCTACTTGTTGAATGAAGTCTACGCCAGGGAGGGCCAAGTCCTTCTTCATCTGCTGCAGCTTGACAGTTGTTTCAACTTTCAAGATATGCTGGTACTCGTTCTCCACTTCCTCCAACCCAAGATGTTGGTTAATGGTTTTGGAATAAAAATATACCTTTCCTCCTCTGATTACCACAAAGGTTTGGGCATCAGACGCAATGTTTGCATAGAACTCCCTAACCATATTGGTACATAAACCATCTCTGTGCTCAGCAAAGGTTCTCCACTTTTGTGCTTCAATCACATCTACCAGCTCTAGTAGCAGACCCAAGTTTACCCCCTTTCCATATTTGAAACCCTTTTCTTGATGAAGGCTGCGGTTGAGGGTTTCTTTTTCATACTTCTCTTGCACTTCCTCACCAACCCAGCTGGTTAGGGTTTCGTTTGGATTAGCACAGGCGGGGGACATCATTTTTCAATGCTGTGTTTGACGCGACCTCCCTTCTTCTCTGTCATGGTGGGTTTTTAGGGTTTGGTTGGTGAAGGAGAGGAAGGGTTTGGATGTGTAGGTTGTACGGGTTGAAGACGACGAAAGCAGATGAATGTGTAGAGTGTGAGTGGGGGGAATGAAGGTAGAGAGTTGTCTATTTAATGTGTCAGGAGAGGGGTGGATTGGGTGTCGTGGGAGGTTATGACGTGGGAGAGAGAAGAATAAAGAAGAGAGAGGAATGGAGATCGTGTGGTTGGGGGTTATTTGCCAACAGTTCCATAAAATTTGTCCCTTTCCAGACCCTAACAACTGAGAGCATGATACAGCATTGCTCTAAAGCAACCCTGTGTTTTGGGTTGCGTTGTAGCCTGAACTCACTTCTGCCTCCACTGCTGCTTCATTATTCAAGAAGTTAAATACTTTTTATTGATGGGCTGCCTCCCATGAGCACTTGGATTATAAGGTCCTCAGCCAGACCATATTGCAGCATCATTCACTGTCATCAAGGGGTGGTGGTGACCTTCATTCTGTCCAAAGGTTCACCAAAATAATGCTTGATTCTCTAGCCATTAACTTTGAATTCTCTGCTACTCTCAGCATCCAACAGATCAACAGCTCCATGTGGATAGACCTTTACAATTTTGAATGTGCCAGACCACCTTGACTTTAACTTTCCTGGAAAAAG
Source organism: Sophora flavescens (assembly GCA_030762895.1). Taxonomy (NCBI): domain Eukaryota; kingdom Viridiplantae; phylum Streptophyta; class Magnoliopsida; order Fabales; family Fabaceae; genus Sophora; species Sophora flavescens. The sequence goes on from CM061064.1 coordinate 135,839,294, forward strand.
CTTCAGCCTTGAGTTGAATAGCAGTACTTGTTCTCCTTCATGAAAGGATCTGTGATGGATCCTCTTATCATGACAAGCTTTTGTTTTTGCCTTGTATGCTTCAGCATTTTCATAGGAAAACAGTATGTGTTCTTCTAGTTCATTAGGCTGCAGCATGCGTGCTGCTCCAGCAGACTGAAGATCAAAATTCAGCTTCTTAATTGCCCAAAAAGCTTTGTGCTGCAACTCCAGTGGCAAATGACAAGCTTTTCCATACACCAATCTATATGGGGACATCCCCAAAGGAGTCTTGAATGCAGTTCTGTAAGCCCACAGAGCCTCATCCAGATGTGAGGACCAATCCTTCCTACTTGGGTTGACCATTTTTTCTAAGATTCTTTGAATCTCCCTGTTGGTCAACTCAGCTTGACCATTAGTTTGGGGATGGTAGACTATGGCTACTTTATGCTTAACTCCATATTTTGCAAGCAGTTTGGAGAAAACTTGGTTGCAAAAATGGATTCCTTCTTCACTAATGATAGCTATAGGGGTTCCAAATCTAGAAAAATGTTTTTCTGTAAAAACTTTGTCACCACCTTAGCATCATTTTTGATTGTTGCCACAACCTCCACCCATTTAGACACATAATCAACAGCCACCAAGATGTAAAGGTAGCCAAAGGAGGGGGGAAATGGTCCCATAAAGACAACACCCCATACATCAAAAAGTTCAATTTCTAAAATAGTGTTTAGAGGCATTTCATTTTTGCTAGACAAATTCCCTACCCTTTGGCACCTATCACAGTGTTTAACAAATTCATGTGCATCTCTAAATAGAGTAGGCCAGAAATAACCTGATTAGGGCACTTTGGCAGCAGTTCTCATACCACCAAAGTGTCCACCATTCGCAACAGCATGGCACTGAGTCATTATATCATGAAATTCTTCATCTGTAGCACATCTTCTGTTCAAATTGTCTGGGCACATTTTGTATAGGAATGGTTCATCCCAGACATATTGTTTGGCTTGATGGAAAAATCTCCTCCTTTGTTGATAATTCATGTCTGGAGGAACCACACCACTGGCCAGGAAGTTGACCAGATCAACATACCAGGGTGTTGCAACATCTTGCACTGCTAGCAGTTGTTCATCAGGGAAAGATTCATCAATCACTATTCCCCTAGATGATACAACATCTTTGTTGGAACCAAAGTGGTTATGGTTTATTTAATCTCTAAAGTTTTGATGCTATCAAAATGATTAAATTTTCTTGGCAAAGTGTTAGTTGAGATCTAACAAGTGAGTTCAGTTTATGCAGGAATATTCAAAATAATATAAGGTATACAATGCTTGGACTCATGCAAAGAATTACCCGTCCAAAGGTTATTTAAACTGTTTTTATTTTAAATGACATGTATACTGGTTTTCCTTAGTAGACGAGGCTATAAATGAATACCTAAATAACTAGTTAGGTATAGCAAGTCCAAAGACTTGGAATTAGACATCCACAAAGCCACGTCAGCGGACAAGGGCTATCCTTGTAACTCAAGTATACGTCCATAGTGCCTAAACTAAAATTCAGTAGACGTCCACAGTGCCATGTCACTGGAAGGAGGTTCTCTAAGGACTTAGCAAGTCCAAAGACTTGGACAGACGAGGGCTTGTCACTTTAGTGGACGCAAGTTTTTATCTCTTGCGTTTTGGACGTGCGCTTCAATCTCTATAGTGCTGGACGTTTGCTTCAAACAGTATAATGCTGGACATTTGCTTCAATCACTACAGTGTTGGACGTTCACTTCTACCTTATTAGTAGATGAGCGCTTCTACCACATTAGTAGACGAGCGCTTCTACCTTATTAGTAGACGAGCGCTTCTGCCACATTAGTAGACGAACGCTTCTACCACATTAGTAGACGAGCACTTCTATCACATTAGTAGACGAGCGTTTTTACCACTTTAGTGGACGAGCGCTTCTGCCACATCAGTGGACGAGCAGAATTAAAATCTTGTATAGATGCGTTCATAAAACTAAGTAGACGGCTATATATGTTCTATATGTTTGCTACCTTGAATATATGATTTAATACAATCTGGACCACGTTGAATTTATTTCAAATGCTTGCTTATTTAATTCAAAGAATATATGTCTTTTATTAGTTTGAATATTGTTGTAATATTCAAGTGATCTTAAACTGTCATACTCTCACACTTAGTGAGTTAATAAGATCAAACTTTAAATCTCTGTGATAGAGTTAGAGCCTGAAGAGGCTTGGTAGAGAAAGAATACTTGTAGCCTGAAGAGGTGTTGAATACTTGTAAAGCTATTGGATTATAGTGGAGAAAAACCTTGAGGTAGAAGGGACTGGACGTAACTCTTGGTTGGAAGAGAGTGAACCAGGATAAAACACTTGCGTGAATATTCTAAACCCTTATCTTTTACAGTTTTTGTTTATACTAACTGTGGGGTTCTGAATATGAGTTTATTATCTCTTCAAAAGAGTTTTTCTGTTTGTGTGTTGTTCTTCTTGTTTTGCTTGTAAAAGGTTTGAGAAAAGAATTTTTCGAAAATCTGTTAAGAAACACAATTCAACCCCCCTTCTTGTGTTTCCCTGTGTCAACTTCAGTTGGTATCAGAGCTCAACCTCGAAAGGGTTGAGCATCTAGGAATTGTTGAGGGAGTACGATCCAACAAGCATAGATACAAAAGGACATGCAATCAATAGACCTCCTCTCTTTGATGGTAGTGATTATGACTACTGGAAAAAGAGAATGATGGCTTTTCTTGATGCACAAAACGTAGACATCTGGGAGCTGATTGAAACTGGCTACACTGAGCCAAGAGGTGATGTTGGAGCTGCTATTCCTAGAGCTGAATGGACTCAAGAGCAGAAAAGCCAACATCAAATAAACTTGAAAGCTAAGCACTATCTCATGTGTGCTATCACCAGATATGAGCATGACAAGGTTCATAGCTGCAACACAGCTAAAGAAATCTGGGATACTCTTGCACTAGCTCATGAAGGTTCCTCACAAGTGAAGGAATCAAAGATAAGCATGATGGTTCACCAGTTTGAGCTATTCACGATGGCTGATCATGAAACCATCGACTAGATGTTTGGAAGATTCCAAACTATCACCAACAGTCTCAGGACTCTTGGAAAGGTCCATGAAATTAGAGATCATGTGAGAAAATTTTTGAGAAGTCTCTCAAAGCAGTGGAGACCTAAGGTAACTGCTATCCAGGAAGCAAAGAATCTGAATACTTTTTCTCTGGAAGAGCTTCTGGGGTCATTAAAAGTTCATGAACTTGAACTTAATAAAGAGAAAAATTCCAAAAAAATAAAGTCCATTGCCTTAAAGGCCAAGAAAGCTAGTTCCTCAAAAATGCTTAAAGTTGCTGAGTCTTCAGATGAAGCTGATTCATCAAATAATGAAGATGACTCAGATTAGGATGAACTATCTTTCATCTCCAGAAAAATACAACACATGTGGAGAAAGAAAGGTGGATTCAGAAGGAAGCAACTCAACAAAAAATTCTCCAAGGAGAAAGGTCCACCCCTGTGCTTTGAATGTAAGAAACCTGGGCACTTCAAAGCTGACTGCCCAGAGCTGAAGGAGAAAAAGAAATTCTTCAAAAAGAAGAAAGGCTTGAGGTCTACTTGGGAGGATCTTGACCTGTCTTCTTTAGATGAAGAAGATGAAGCAGGAGAAGAAGCAAACATTTGCTTCATGGCTGAGACTGGATCAGAAAGTGAATTCACTGATGCTGAGGTAATAGAATCTGATCCATCCACTCTTCAAACTGATTTTGATAAATTGCTGCATGAATCATGCTTACTGTGTAAAGAGTATAAGAGTCTCAAAAAGAAGTTTATTAAACTTTCTAGAGACTATGATAAGGTTTGCACAGTAAATCAGAACCTTAGGGATGAGAATGAAACATTAAAGTCAAACAATGCTAGTTTGATTGACAAGACTAAGTGTAAGTCTAATAGCTCGTGTGAAGTTGAAAAACTGAAACAAGATGTGACATACTTGACAGACTCTCTGTCAAATATAGTAGGTAGCTCAGATAAATTAAATCTTATATTAAGATATTCTAGATCACCACATGACAAATCTGGCATTGGTTATGATAAAGAGAAGCAAGATGCATCTCTGAATAAACCAAAAGTGCATACACAATATAAGGCTTTTAATGCCCGTCCACAGCATACTAAGTCAAAACCAAGCCCTTCCAATACTTACTGTAAAGTGTGTGGAAAAAGTGGTCAAATAATATCTAGATGCATACATTATATGCATATTAAACATGTTAGTCCAGTGACTACTAACAAGAAAGGACCCAAGTCAATTTGGGTACCTAAAGATAAGATAATCCCTGTTGCAGATCTGCTTAACAACAGGAAGGAAACAGAAGTCATGGTACTTGGACAGTGGATGCTCACGACACATGATAGGAGAAAGGTATATGTTCCAAGACCTTAGACCCAAAGATGGTGGCTGGGTCACTTTTGGAGGAAATCAAAAAGGAAAGATCATTGGTATTGGTGAAATTGGTAAACATCATTTTCCCTCCATTGATAATGTTCTGTTAGTAAATGGTCTTAAACACAAACTGCTTAGCATTAGTCAATTATGTGATAGTGGGTTTGTTGTTTCATTTAATAAGAATATGTGTTTTGTCAAGAAAGCTGATGGATCACTCTTATTCACTGCTCAGAGGCAAAACAATATGTATAAGATTGACTTAGAGGATCTCTCAAATCAAAGTGTGTCATGTCTAGTGTCCATTGGGGATGAACGATGGATTTGGCACAAAAGGTTGGGTCATGCAAGTTTGAGATTAATCTCAAAACTGAAAAAGTCTAACCTTGTAAGAGGACTACCAAACCTTAGTTTCAAATCTGATGCTCTCTGTGATGCATGTCAGAAGGGAAAACAAGTCAAAGATTCCTTTGAATCTAAGAATGTTGTTAGTACCAACAGACCACTAGAGTTGCTACACCTTGATCTCTTTGGTCCAACAAGGTCTACCTCTGTCAGTGGAAAGAAATATGGTCTTGTCATAGTAGACGACTACACTAGATGGACATTGGTTATGTTCCTTGCTCACAAGGATGAGTCATTCAAGGTCTTTTCTGTATCCTGCAAACATGTACAGAATGAAAAAGGCATGTGTATAGCTTCTATTAGAAGTGACCATGGGGGATAATTTGTCAATGAGCTATTCCATGAGTTTTGTGAAGAAAGTGGTATTCAACACAACTTCTCAAGACCAAGAACTCCACAGCAAAATGGTGTGGTAGAGAGAAAGAATAGGTCTCTTCAAGAGATGGCTAGGACTATGCTCAATGACAATTCTGTCTCTAAGCACTTCTGGGCTGAAGCTGTGAACACTGCCTGCTACATTCAGAACAGAATATACATTAGACCTATTCTGAATAAGACTCCTTATGAATTGTGGAAAGACAGAAAACCCAACATTTCATACTTTCAGCCCTTCGGATGTAAATGTTATATTTTGAATACAAAAGATCAACTTGGTAAATTTGATGCTAAAATAGATAATGGAATCCTTCTAGGATTTTCTGAAACTTCAAAAGGCTTTAGAGTTTTTAATTCTAGAACTTTAGTTGTAGAAGAATGTATTCATGTAAAATTTGATGACAAACTGCCTGATAAAAGACTATCAGAGCTTGATGAAGTTTTTGCAGATCTTGATCTAAATATCTCAGGAGAGAAACCAGAAATCAAGTCTGATATCCAAGTAGACGACACTTCACAACAACAACCAGAAACTTCCACCTCTCAACAAGAAAACGCTTAGAAATCTTGGTATTTCAAAAACTACCATCCTCAAGATCAAATCATTGGTGACCCCAATGACAAGCTAAGAACTAGGTCAAACTTCAGAGAACAAAGTGATTCTGCTCTTGTCTCTGAATGTGAACCAAAAATAGTGGATGAAGCTCTACTGGACGAAGGATGGATTCTTGCTATGCAAGAAGAGCTAAATCAGTTTGAGAGAAGTGAAGTTTGGATGCTTGTACCCCTTCCTGAAGATAAGTCAGTCATTGGAACAAAGTGGGTCTACAGAAACAAGCTTGATGAAGATGGTAAGGTTGTGAGAAACAAGGCAAGACTTGTTGCTCAAGACTACTCTCAAGAAGAAGGTATAGACTACACTGAAACTTTTGCACCAGTTGCTAGACTAGAAGCTATAAGAATTTTAATATCATTTGCTGCACATCATAGCTTTATGCTTTTTCAAATGGATCTTAAAAGTGTCTACTTAAATGGGTTTATTAATGAAGAACTATATGTCATGCAACCTCATGGCTTTGAAAATACAAATCACCCTAAACATGTTTATAAGCTTAAGAAAGCATTGTATGGACTTAAACAAGCTCCTACATCTTGGTATGATAGGTTAAGTTCGTTTCGAATGGAAAATGGTTTTAACAGCGGAAAAGTAGACACAGCTCTATTTAGAAAGTCTATTAAGTCTGATTTCATTATAGTATAGATTTATGTTGATGATATCATTTTCGGTGCTACTAATGAATCTCTGTGCAAGGAATCCTCTAGGCTTATGCAGAAAGAGTTTGAAATGAGTATGATGGGAGAACTCAAGTTCTTTCTTGGACTTCAAGTGAAGCAAACAGTGGAGGAGGTGTACATCCATTAAACTAAATATACAAAGGAACTTCTAAAGAGGTTTAAGATGGAGGATTGCAAACCAATGAATACCTTATGCATCCGACGTCCATACTGAACAAAGATGACAAAGAGAAAAAGGTAGACCGGAAGGTATATAGAGGTATGATAGGATCTCTTTTATATCTGACTGCGTCTAGGCCTGATCTAGTGGTCAGTGTTTGCTTATGTGCTCGTTTTCAATCTGATCCTAGAGAGTCTGATCTCTCAGCAGTTAAAAGAATATTTAGATATTTAAAAGGTACTACTAATCTGGGTTTGTGCTTTAAGAAAAATGATGATTACATATTAGTTGGTTTTTGTGATGCTGACTATGCTGGAGATAGAATTGAAAGAAAAAGCATCAGTGGAGGATGTCACTTCATTAGAGCTAACCTAGTATCATGGTCAAGCAAAAGGCAAAGTATCATTGCTCTATCAACTGCTGAAGCAGAATACATACCAGCTGCAAGATGTTGCTCACAACTTCTATGGATCAAACACCAATTGGAGGACTACAATGTATTTGTAAGTAGTATTCCACTTATGTGTGATAATACTGTTGCAATCAATTTATCAAAGAAACCAATACTGCATTCTAGAGCTAAGCACATAGAAATTAAACATCATTTTATGAGAGATTATGTGCAAAAAGGTGTGTTTGATGTTCAATTTGTAGATACTGACCACCAATGGGCAGATATCTTTACTAAACCTCTTGCTGAGGACAGAGTTATCTGTATAAGAAAACATTTGAATAAGTTGTATGTGGATTGAGCTAGTATAATTATTGTTAAATTGATCGTCCATTGCATGTTTTCTCTGCACGTCCACTAGTCATGACGTCCAGAGCAAGTGGATTCTACGCGTCCACTACCTATGACTTTGCACGTCCACTCTTAGTCTTGTGTGGACTCGTCTATGCACACATTTATTGCTGATATTATTTTTTTCTTGAACACTTTTATTTAAAACACTTCTCTTTCCTTACTGATTCAGCTACTCTCATCAATCCCATCAAGACTTTTTTTTTGGTCCCGAGTTACCAACGCCGTTTTATCATGTCTTATCAAAGTTTTTTTTAAAAAAAAACTTTTGATATTCAAGATTCTTTTAAAATAAATCTTTTCCCTCTGAGAAATACTTTACTCTTTCACAATCTCTCGAGCTAACTCTCTTTTTATCTCTCTCTGCTCTCCAAAGCCTATCTCAGATGACCTTGATGTTGAAGCAAGTGGACAAATAATCATTGCTAATATTTTGGAAGACACTGCTGAATCGTGTCATCAACAGAACTCATCTAAAAGACAATCTTTTCAACCTCTAGCATTAGTTGTAGTTCACCCTAAAGATCAGACAAGAACTATGGACACACTTCAAGAATCTGCAGAAAGCTCAAAGACTCTGCCATCAAAAATTGAAGAAGTTCTTGGAAAGCTGGTTAATGAAAGGGTTAGCAAATTAGTAGGAGAAAAGGTTGACAAGATAGCTGAAAAAAATTCCAGGAGGATGTTCATCAGCAGGATCAAACCTCAACGGCTCCAACCTTAGAGGTTGTGAATAAAATGCTTGAATTTCTTATATATTTCAATAAGAGTCAAACTTAGTCCTCCACCACCACCTCCATCTGCTTAGTCTTCACTTTTGTTCTCTTTTTCTTCTTCTTGTGCTGACAATGATGGTCCACTCCCTGTTTACCTTTTTGGCTGATGACAAAAAAAGGGGAGAAAGGAAAAGAAAGACAATTATAGGAAAAGAAAGACAGTTATATATATTATATTTAATTTCAAAAGCTCTTATGTGTTTTGCTTGTGCATATTCATTTCTACTTGATATATGGCTCTGATATACTTGTGTTTATAAAAAATGATAAGTGCTTGTATCTATCTGTTAGTCAGCTTAAACTTTTTTATTGAATGCTTTGTCTTAGGGGGAGCCTTGCAAGCTCTCTAAGACTTTGCTTTTCAAATTTAATTAGTTTTGTCATCATAAAAAAAGGGGAGATTGTTGGAACCAAAGTGGTTATGGTTTATTTAATCTCTAAAGTTTTGATGCTAACAAAAGGATTAAATTTTCTTGGCAAAGTGTTAGTTGAGATCTAACAAGTGAGTGCAGTTTATGCAGGAATATTTAAAATAATATAAGGTATACAATGCTTGGACTCATGCAAAGAATTACCCATCCAAAGGTTATTTAAACTGTTTATATTTTAAATGACAAGTAGACTGGTTTTCCTTAGTAGAAGAGGCTATAAATGAATACCTAAATAACTTGTTAGGTATAGCAAGTCCAAAGACTTGGAAGTAGACGTCCACAGAGCCACGTTAGTAGACAAGGTCTATCCTTGTAACTCAAGCATACGTCCATAGTGCCTAAACTAAAATTCAGTAGACATCCACAATGCCACGTCACTGGACGGAGGTTCTCTAAGCACTTAACAAGTCCAAAGACTTGGGCAGACGAGGGCTTCTGTCACTTTAGTGGACGCAAGTTTCTATCTCTTGCGTTTTGGACATGTGCTTCAATCTCTACAGTGCTGGACGTTTACTTCAAAAACTACAGTGTTGGACGTTTGATTCAATCACTACAGTGTTGGACGTTCGCTTCTACCTTATTAGTAGATGAGCGCTTCTACCACATTAGTAGACGAGCGCTTCTACCTTTGTTAATAGACTAGCGCTTCTACCACATTAGTAGATGAGCGCTTCTACCACATTAGTAGACGAGCGCTTCTATCACATTAGTAGACGAGCGCTTCTCCCACATTAGTAGACGAGCGCTTCTATCATATTAGTAGACGGGCGTTTTTACCACTTTAGTGGATGAGCGCTTCTGCCACATCAGTAGACGAGCAAAATTAAAATCTTGTATAGATGCGTTCTTAAAACTAAGTAGATGGCTATATATGTTCTATATGTTTGCTACCTTGAATATATGATTTAATGCAATCTGGACCATGTTGAATTTATTTCAAATGCTTGCTTATTTAATTCAAAGAATATATGTCTTTTACCTTGATGCTTCTTTTGTATAAAATCTTTATCTCTTGGATAAAAGGAACTTCGCACCATCGAAACCATAAACCTTTGTACTCTGTCAAAATACATTGTTGTAAAGATCAAGTCAAGTACAAAGATGGTAAGTCAGAAAGCATATCAAGTTATCAGTCTCAATGGATCCAAGCATTTAATGCTACAACTAAACGGATACAATTTGAAGACTGTTGAAGAAGATCTAGACACAAAAGCACTTCTCAGTGAAGCATAACAAATTATCAGTCTCAACGGATCCAAGCATTTAATGCTAAAGTCTAAACAGATACAAATTCAAAGTAACCATTGAAGAATTACAAAAGAAGAAGAAGGTCACTATATAAGTAGAAGACTTCAGATACTGAAGATAGAACTCTTTCCTGAAACAACTTTTGCAAGCTCAACATTTGCCAATACATTTCTTGAATAGACAAGCTCTTATTCTTTCATTCTTTCAAAATTAAAAGTCTGTAATTTATTAGTTTGAATATTGTTGTAATATTCAGGTGATCTTAAATTGTCATACTCTCACACTTAGTGAGTTAAGAAGATCAATCTTTAAATCTCTGTAATAGAGTTAGAGCCTAAAGAGGCTTGGCAGAGAAAGAATACTTGTAGCCTGAAGAGTTGTTGAATACTTGTAAAGCTATTGGATTATAGTAGAGAAAAACCTTCGGGTAGAAGGGACTGGACGTAACTCTTCGTTGGAAGATAGTGAACCAGGATAAAACACTTGCGTGAATCTTCTAAACCCTTATCTTTTACAGTTTTTGTTTATACTAACTGTGGGGTTCTGAATCTTAGTTTATTATCTCTTCAAAAGAGTTTTCCTGTTTGTGTGTTGCTCTTCTTGTTTTGCTTGTAAAAGGTTTCAGAAAAGACTTTTTCGAAAATCTGTTAAGAAACACAATTCAACCCCCCCTTCTTGTGTTTCCCTGTGTCAACTTCAATCTTCTGGTAACCTTGACAGATGATCAACTACTTGATTCTCCACCCCCTTCTTATCTCTGATTTCCAAGTCAAACTCTTATAACATTAGCACCCACCTTATTAACCTTGGTTTAGCATCCTTCTTGTCAATTAGGTATTTGATTTCTGAGTGGTCAGTGTAGACAACCACTTTTGTTCCAACAAGATAGGATCTAAACTTCTCAAAGGCAAATACCGCTTCCAGCAGCTCCTTTTCAGTGGTGGTATAATTGATTTGAGCATCAACCAAGGACTTGCTTGCATTGTAGACAGGGTGCAGTACCTTGTTGTACCTTTGTCCCAGGACTGCCCCTACTGCAAAATCGCTTACATCACACATGAGCTCAAAAGGCTTCTCCCAATCAGGTGGAACAATGATAGGGGCAATGATAAGAGCAGTCTTTAGGAGTTCAAATGCCTTCAGACAGTCAACTGAGAATTCAAAAGCTCTGGCATGATCTAGCAGTTGACATAGTGGCTTAGAGATCTTGGAGAAGTCCTTAATGAATCTTTTGTAAAAACCAACATGGCCCAAGAAGCTTCTAATTTCTTTCACTAAAGTGGGAGGGGGCATCTTTTCAATAACTTCAATCTTTGCCTTGTCCACATCAATGCCATTTCTAGAGATTCCATGTCCAAGCACAATTCCTTCAGTCACCATGAAGTGACACTTCTCCCAATTCAATACCAAATTTGTTTCTTCATATCTGTCCAGGATCTGCTCCATATTCATCAAACAAGTTTGGAAGGTCTCTCCAAACACTGAAAAATCATCCATAAACACCTCCATAGACTTCTCAATCATATAAGAGGAAATGGCTATCATACATCTCTGGAAGGTTGCTGGAGCATTGCACAAGCCGAGTGGCATTCTTCTGAAAGCAAAGGTGCCATAAGGACAGGTGAAATTTGTCTTTTCCTGATCCTCTGGTGCTATAATAATATGGTTATACCCTGAGTATCCATTCAGGGAGCAATAATAATCGTTCCCATCAAGTCTGTCCAACATTTGATCAATGAAAGGCAGAGGAAAATGATCTTTTCTAGTAGCTTTGTTCAGCTTTCTATAATCCATACAGATCCTCCAACTAGTCACAGTCCTTATAGGAATGATTTCATTTTTTTCATTGGTGATGACAGTCACACTTCCCTTCTTAGGCACACACTAGATTGGACTCACCCACACACTGTTAGAAATAAGATAGATAATCCCTGCATTCAGCCACTTTATGATCTCCTTCTTGACCACCTCCTTCATGATTGGATTCAACCTTCTCTAATTTTCAATGCTATTCTTTGAACCTTCTTCCAAAAGAATCCTGTGCATGCACAATGATGCACTAATCCCCTTGATATCTACTATTTTCCAACCTACTGCTTTTTTTTATGTCTTTTCAGAGCTGTTAGCAATTGTTCTTCTTGCATACAGTTCAGTGAAGCAGAGATAATTATAGGTAAAGTATCATTATCACCAAGGTAAGCATATTTCAAACGACTTGGTAAATTTTTCAGTTCAAGAGATGGAGGTTTAACATTGGAAGGAATATTGTCTTTGAAAGTATCATCAGTTACCTCCAATGATTCATATTTTGTGGTCCACAAATGTTGAACAACTTTGCTGTCCAGGGACTTTCCAGTCTCTTCATCAAAGTAGTTATCATCTTCTACTGATGCTACAGCAAAATAGTATGGTTCTTCAGAAATTGTTGTTGCACCAGTTCATCTAATGTCTGAATAAGAGAGCATTCCTCCATGCCTTCATCTAGGTACTTGAGGGCATTTAAGACATCAAATGTAACCTACTGATCATTAACCCTCATTGTGAGTTCTCCCTTTTGCACATCAATCAATCTCTTCCCTGTTGCCAAAAATGGTCTCCCTAGAATAATGGGGACTTCCCTATCCACTTCAAATTCAAGGATGATGAAATCCACAGGGAATACAAATTTATCTACCTTGATTAATACATCTTCAATTTTACCCTCTGGATAGGCAACGTGTCTGTCAGCCAACTGAAGTGTAACAGAAGTAGGCCTAGCTTCCCCAATTCCAAGCTTGTTGAAAATGGACATGGGCATGAGGTTGATGCTGGCTCCTAAATCACATAGAGCGTTACCACAGTAAGTATCTCCAATGGAACAGGGGATGATGAAGCTTCCTGGATCTTTCATTTTCCTTGGCACTTTATTATGTAACATCATACTGCATTCTTCAGTCATAGCTACAGTTTCAAATTCTCCCAATCTTCTTTTCTTAATGAGCACATCTTTCATGAATTTTGTGTAATTGGGCATCTGTTGCAAGGCTTCTACCAAGGGTATGTTGATATGGAGCTGCTTCAATACATCCAGGAACTTGTTAAACTGTTTTTCTTGATGTGCTTTCTTCAATCTCTGAGGAAAAGGTGGTGGAGGCCTTTCTGGAATCAGTTTGGGCACAGTAGGGTGTGCTGCAGCATCAGGCACCTTCTTAACTACAGCAGGTTGTTCTGTTGCTGCATCTTCTTTATATTTTTCCTTCTAAGATTCTGAATTATCCACCTTCTGTTTCTTCTTTGGTTCTGCAACTTCTACATCTTTACCACTTCTCAAATGGATCACCATGCACTGCTCCTTTCCTCCTCCAGAATTTGAGGCTTTAGGATCTTCAGTAGAAGCAGGTAATGTGCCAACTTGCCTTGAATTGATTGCATTGGCCAGCTGTCCCACTTGAGTCTCTAAGTTTCTCATTCCAGCCTTGGTTTCTGTCATGAATGCTTTTAGTACAGCTTCTAAGGATGAATCTGGAATTTTCTGCTGCACTTGGGGTTGATGCTACCTAGTCTGTTGTTACTGATTGTAACCAAGAGGTGGATTCAATGTGTTACTGTAATTGGAATACCTCAGGTTTGGATGTTGAGATTGCTGCCAACTTGTGTTGCCAAATGAACTATTGCCTCTGTAATTATTGTTTCCCACATAGTTGACTGCAACAGGGTTTGCAGAGCAATTCTCAAACAAATGATCTCCTCCACAATACACACATGATATAGCATCTGCCTTGTAGATTTGTTGATACACCATTTCTTCAGTCATTATTGGTGGAGCAGATGAATTTCCTTGATTTTCCATGGTCAATTCCTTAACCATATTAGTTAAGAAAGTCATTTGAGATGATAGTACATACATTTCACTCACTTCATAAGCTCCTGCTGCAGCATTGGTTTTCCCAGAAACTTGTCTTGTTGTTGGCCACTGATAACTGTTAGCTGTTATACCTTCTATCAGAGCATGAGCTTCATTGTAGGATTTGGTGAGAATACTACCTCCAGCTGAGGCATCCATCGTCATTCTTGAGCTAGGTGAAACACCATTATAGAAGTGCTCCATCTGAATACAGAATGGAATGCCATGGTGGGGGCACTTCTTAATCAGTTGTTTAAATCTCTCCCATACTTCAAATAGTGGTTCATCATCATGCTACCTAAAAGAAGTGATGTCAATTCTCATTTTTTGCATTCATAGTTGGTGGAAAGAACTTGGTTAAGACCTTTTCAGCAAGTTTGTTCCAAGTATCAATTGAATTTGCATCCAAAGAATTCAACCAGTTCTTAGCCTTTCCTCCCAAAGAGAATGGAAATAGTCTCAGTCTGAATGCATCATCAGTGACTCATGGGAACTTGAAGTTGCTTGCTACATCTAGAAACTGCTTCAAATGCAAATGAGGGTCCTCTGTTTCAGCTCCATTAAATTGTCCAATTGTTTGCAACATTTGGAACATCACTGGCTTGAACTCAAAATGAGGTGCAGTGATGGGAGTCCTTACTATCCCACTGTTCATAGCTTCTTGGTCAAACACAACATAACCCCTGATAGCACAATTTCTGTCATTGGCCATAGCCATACTGTCTCGTGGAACTTCTTCAGCCATTTATGAAACAGCAGGGGACAATACTTCAGCAGAATCTGGTGTGGAGTTGGTTGGAGTGTTCAGCACCAACTCAAGTAAAGACTGAGATGCTTGACCTCTTCTAAGCCTTCTAAATGTTCTTTCTATTTCTGGATCAACTATGTAATAAGGTGACAAGAACCTGTGCATACAGTTTTAGTACCCTGTGCTACAGCAAATCACCCAGAGTGTTAGAACCTCTAACTATAGAACTAATAATCTAAAAACAGAATTATAACACCATTAACAATCCCCGGCAACGGCGCGCCAAAAACTTGTTTCCTTAAAAACAAATGTCTTTAAGCTTGTGCAAGTATACACAAATGCCTCAAGTAATATAGAACTTAAGTTTAGATATCGTTCCCACAGGGATTATAATGATGCAATAAACTCCAAAGTAGATTATATATTCTAAAAGTTAGGATTAGTAACCAAAAATTAGAATATACGTGCAAGGAAAAGTAAATAAGGCTATGAGTTAAAAACTGAGAATAAACAGGTTAACAGAGAAATGATTTGATGAATCAGATGAGAAGAGTAGCTCTAGGTATGCTGTAGCATAAATCCTGTTTAGCCTTTATCATGCCCTGACTATGCTCTAGCATCCAACTCCAGGAAATTAAAGTTTGTTTTCCAACATTACAGGTTTAGGTTCATTAACTTTATCTATTCCTAGATTCAGATTAATTACACCACCCTCTTAATCAAGCACGTTAGCTTAAGGATTTGAATAGCTATTCCTAGCCTATTCAACATCAAGTAATTTTCCAATTAATGACTTAACCCCTATCTTTTATCAAGTTCCCGCTTACTTAATTTTTCCAAACCAAGCAAGCTAGATATTCAATCAAGTTGATCACTCTTAATTAAACAACATTAAATGCGTGATAAAAGAAGATGCAAAGCATAGTCATTACATAACTCAGCTAAACATTCATTACGCAAGCATACCTAAAGCTTAAGAGAGTTTAGCTCATAATGAGCTTACAAGAACAACAGGAAGAAAATGAGCAAGAAACCATTACAATGGTTGAAAAACGAAAATAAACACAGCAGTAGCAGCAGCTGAAAGAGATGAGCGCAGCCTCCAAGGATAGAATAATTGTGTAATTAAAATTCAAGTATGTCCAACTAGGGTTTCCCTAAATGCCTTTATAGTACTATACTCTCTTTCATCCTCTTTTGGGACAATACAAAAGTAATAATAAAATAACCCTAGCCCAATTCCTTAAAAAGTGGGTCATCGGATCCTAGGCACGTGCGATTCCTTAAAAGGGATAGTGTCAGCGCCTGGAGGAGAGAGAAAGGTGTCCTTGTCAGCTTTGTCCTTTCGTGCAGAGATGCTAGAGATGATTCATGTTGAATCTTCCATTATCTTACTCCCCATAGATTTATCCATGCTCCATCAAAGGTACTGCATATGCAGACACATAATTTTCAGACATTGATAGAGCAAATCAAAAGTAAATGGCTGCTATTCACAAAACTTAACACAAATATTTAAAAACTAACATTTTCTAACAAAAGCAAGACACAAAACCTCAAAGATAGCAAAAAGGCATAGTAAAAAGGATATAAATAACTCTTCATTCAAATAGTTATCACATTGCACAATCAAAAGGGCATCCTCCTATAAGAAAAAACTCCATTTGGACATGTGAAGACTGTCTTCTCTTGGTCTTGAGGATCCACCACAATTTGGTTGTAACCGGAGTAACCATCCAAGAAACAACAATACTCATATCCGGCCAACCTCTTTATCATTTGATCAATGAATGGAAGAGGGAAGTGATCCTTCCTTGTTGCGTCATTTAGTTTCCTATAATCCACACATACCTCGCGAGAGTCCTTGTTGGAATCATCTCATTGTTCCCATTGACCACCACGGTTGTGCCACCTTTCTTCGGGACCACATGAATTGGACTAACCCAATTACTATCCGAGATTGGATATGTAACAACCTGATTTTTAATTACGTTATTTAACCGGTTAAAATATAATTAGTTATATTTTAATCTGAGTTCAATAAAAATGATTTTACATAAAATAAAATCATATTCATACTCTACTTTATGGTAGAGAGTTACGGTGAAATTTTGGGTTGAAAATTCAGACGGAGCCCGATCTGCGTTTTCACTGACAATAAGATTTTACTAAGCAGAGACCCTAATTTCGACTCTGAACGAAACCATTAGGTTTTACATTTTGTCTCGGACAATTTTCCAACTTTCAAAAAAATTCGTTAGGAGATGAAATTAATATTATTATATTCGGGCGCAATCGTTAAGAAAACGCGTAAAACCTAAGTCCGGGGATAAGTCGGGTAAACAACGGAGTCGATTATGGAGCTGAGGTATTAGGAGAGATTAATGCAGCAGAGAGGACAAGGAGTTCGACCGTAAATTTTAGTAATCTGGAATTTTCAAGTGAAATGACCAAAATGCCCTTAAGATTTACCTAACCGAGGTCGAGTTAAATTTTAACCATGGTTAAGGAACCATGGTTAGTTTGTGTGGACTAGGAGCAGCCACACCATTCAATTAATGTGAGCCACAAAAATATTAACCATGGTTAGCAAAGTAACATTTGTTAAGTTAATTATTAACTATGGTTAATCATATATTAATTAAATAATCACAAAACTCATTAATTTAAAAGCTAAATTTAAACCCCAAGGCCGTAGCCTCCCCTCCCCATTTCATTCTTCATCTCTTTCGTTTTCTTCACTTATTTCACATAAACTCCATTATCATCTTCAAGAGCTCAAGTTCATGCTTTAGGAAAACCTTGCCAAGATCATCAACATTTCTTCATCTTCTTCACACTCTTAAGGTAATAGGATCATCCATAATCATCTCCTTCCATTCTGAAGCTTTTGCTCTTCATATTTCATGAGTTTCCATTTCTAGATCTAGAACTTTAAATAATTCTAGAAAATTGTAGAAAAATCATAAAAATGTGAAACCAATTTCTATGATCTAGTTATGATCCCTACTTTCATTATCCAAGAGCATGTAATCAAAAACATTTTCCTTCCCTATGTTCTATAGATGGCCGAAACCCTCTCAAAAATGAGTTTGATGATTTTGTTCAATTTTTAAAGTCTAATACTTGATTAAAACTCACTAGTACTTGTATGATTTAAATCCAAGAGCTTAAGTCCAACTAAATTTTCTAGCCTAACTTTTTCATGAAGGCCGAAGCCCTAGGGAAAGAGAAATGGATGATTTTTGTTCAATCTTGAACTTATGACAATTTATCTTGTATACTTAATACTCTAGGATCGTTTATCTAAGAGATTAAGTTGATTTGAAAATCCTAGCCAATTTCACTATACATGGCCGAAACCCTAACCTAGGTTTGAGGATTTTGTTTCATATTTTTGAATTATATCAATTTATCTATGTTAGCTAATACCTTAGGAACTTGCATCCAAAAGATTAGAATGATAAAATGATCCTAGCCCTAATTTGAATTGAATGACCGAACCTAGCTATTCTAGGATTAAGGGTGAATTTGTTAATTAATTATAGTTATGTTGTTTGGTTGAAGGAGAAACCGTTAAACTGTGGTGTGGTAACGAGGATCATCGAAGTCGGAATTCCGGTGATAACTCGGGTGGGGGAAAGAACCATTCCATCGTTGGAAATCGATAAGTAGTATATTAATATAATAATTGTGTAGGGCGACCTAAACCCTACTAGTCGTTGAGTAATCGACAAGACCAAAATCACATTGGAAACCTTTTCTGTAAAACCAATGGTGATTTGGGGATTGTAGGTTTATCGACATTAAGTTGATTTTAAGTATTTGACGATGTCTGACTTTATGTTATTTAATTTACTGTGATACGTTGATTCAGGTATTCCACCTGCATGTGACATATTATTTTTGGTGTTTGAATACTTTCTGATATTGGGTTATGCATGATCTACCTGTTTTTTAATATTTTCCATAGTGGATTTTAAGCAAAGATATATGTTGTTCGAGAGATAATTGTTGGTTTGGGTGTGAGGATAATGGTGACTTAGAGGTGCCTAACCTAAATGAGTTATTTTAAAGAGGAAGTGTGACATAGAATATGTGTTAAGGCTTTGGTGGAAGGTTAAGGCACTAGGATGTAATTAATGTGGGTTGGTGAGATTCATGTGTTTGCATTGTTGTTCACAACCATATATTTGGAATATACGAGGTCAAGAGTTCTCGCTAGACCGTTCCACCTTAGAAATAGGTTGTGCAGCTATAGTGTCATTGAATTTCATTGAGCACCCCCAGGAGTGGAAGGGGTGTGCACCGGGATCATCGTGCAACTATAGTGTCGTTGCTTTACGTGAGCATTCTCACCATGGAAGAGAATTGTGCACCGGGAATTTGGAACCTCTCGCTTGAACAAACTGATTGACATTCCCAATGAGGAATGCGTGAAGAAATTGATGGTGGCCACGTCAGTATAAAAGTTTAGTTGTATGATATTGGGATAGAGGATGATACATTAATTTGAGGATGATTTATTAGTTATGTATGTTGATTGTCTGTCACATTTATTGTATGATATGGTATGACTTTTTTCCGCTTTTGATGATAGAAATGTTTCTTATACCCTATATCTTTCTATGTGTTGAATTTTATCTTTTGTGGGATCGTACGAGAAGACCCTGTGGCTGAGCTTGATGCTGAGGCGTTGAATGGAACTCTGTATGAAACGGATGCGAGATGACGAGATGTGGTTTTTCAGCAATGTAGTTTAGTGTCTAGGGCTAGTGAGTCTTATAAGACGTTTTGTTTTCCGCTATTAATAGTTGTTCTAAGATGCCTGTTAGGGATCCTATTGATGGGATACCCTAGACAGTGTTTTAAACACTCTGATGCATAAACCTATGCTATGTATGTTATATATACGGTGTGTTGCTTTGAATTTTTCTTCCACTGTGTGTTTATAAGTTAAGTTTTAATTTTTACGTGTTTCGGAATACACATTTAACGTTAAGAGCGCGATTCAATAATTAATTAATAAGGTTTTAATTTAATGGCACAACGGGGTGTCTCAGGATATATGATTCTGGCATCCAAAAGCTTAATCACTTCCATTCGCACTGCTTCTTTCATGATGGGATTTAATTGTCTTTGTGGTTGAACCACCGATTTACAATCATCCTCCCTCAAAATTTTGTGCATGCATAAAGAAGGATTTATTCCTTTTAAATCTGAAATCTTCCACCCAATTGCAGATTTGTGTTCCCTAACCCTTAAGAGCTTGTCTTCTTCATATTTTTCCAAAGCATTGCTAATGATAACCGGGTGATGTCCACCCTCACTCAAAAATGCATACCTTAGGTGAGTGGGGAGTTGATTCAACTCCAGTGCCTCGTTATCTTCTTCCTATCCTTCTTTGTCAAGCGTGTCTTTTTGGCATTCTTCCTTGGTGAGATTTGGCAATGCTTCTATGTTCTTCAAACACTCTAGATAATCATCACCTTCTAAGAAGTCCCCTTCTTCATCTTCATCATGGGATTTTACCAATACTTTTTCAAGCGTAGAACCATGAGCTTCATGTGTGGATATAGATTTTACAATTGGCTCCACCACATCCACACTATATGCATAAGATTTCTCAACCGGATGCTTCATTGCTTCAAAAACATTGAATACTACATTCGCATCTTGCACCCTTAGTGTGAGCTTTCCTTGTTGTACATCTATCAAAGCATGCCCGGTGGCTAAGAAAGTCCTACCCAATATAAGAGGGATCTCAGCATCTTCTCCATATCTAGCACCACAAAGTCTGCCGGAAAGATGAATTTGTCCACCTTTACTAATAAGTCTCCACCTCCACATAAGGGTATTTAATAGAACTATCCGCTAGTTGGAGTGACATCATAGTCACCTTGGCCTCTTGAATGCCAAGCTTCTTCATCATAGATAGGGGCATTAAGTTGACGCTTGCCCCTAAATCACACAGTGCCTTCCCAGTAGTCATCTCTCCAATGGTGCATGGTATGCTAAAGGAACTCGGGTCCTTCAAATTAGGAGGTAGTTTTCTTTGGACAATTGCACTACATTCCTCGGTCAAAGAAAACATTTCCTCATCCACTATCTTCCGTTTCTTGGAGAGAAGTTCCTTCATGAAGCTTCCACAAATGGAATATTGATTTGAAGCTTACAGAATACATCAAGGAACTTATTGGATTGCTTATCTTGCAATGGCTTCTTCAGTCTTTCTGGGTACGGTACCTTCATGAATGGAGGGAGATCTTAGGGTTCAACCCACTTCTTTCTTTGAAATTCTTCATCCACTAATTTCAATTTCCCCCTTGCTCTGGCACTTTCTCACTAGCTACCTCTTCTTCCTTTGCTTGCTCTGTTTCAACTTGTGGTTGTTCCGGAGTTTCAACTTCATGAGAACTAGTTGCTCCCCCACTTGATTCCAACACCTTACCGCTTCTAGTGGTCACTGCATTGCATTGATTCTTGGGGTTGTTCTCTGTAACACCCTGATTTTCGGATACGCTGTGTTAACGATAAAGATATATTTACTTATATTTTTATCTGAGACCTAGGAAATGATTTTGGAGAAAACAAAATCATATATAGAACCTACTCTTTGGTAGGAAGCTCTGGTTAAAATTTGGGTTTAGAACTCAGACGGAAACCGATCTGTGTTTTTAACTGACAGTATAATTTTATACAGACAAAAAACCGTAATTTGACCCGAAACTGTAGATTTGTAGATTTAATCCATTGGAAAGCTAAGAGAATTATCAACAAGTATTATTCAGGTGTTTTGGCCAAATTCTGTTGTTAGTATGCACGTCCAAACATAATTATCCACGACCGTACATATTATCGATTCACTGAACGCTCCGTAAATATTTATGCACAGTCGTACATCACGAAGCACGGTCGTACATACTATCCTGCCAGTATAAATAGGTGGCTTACGGGGGTTGCAGCTGTAACCCTCAAAATTGGCACATTAGGCAATCCTAGTGTGACAGAAACCTCTTCCCATTCCCTTCCCTTGAACCCCCTGAAGTTCTTGGAGTTTGTGAGTCCATTTAGGAGAGAAGTTACACGTGTTAGTATCGTTTAAGATAACATAGTTATTCCTCTTTAATCTCTTTTTCCCTTTCTTTTGAATTGGGGATTAATTGGTTGTCCTCTTCTTGTTTGGCCAAGGCTTAGGAAACTCATCGAGCCGCTCGAGGGAACGTGTCTAGTTTGCCCAACTTATCGTTTTGGGAATCTTCATACCAGGTATAGGGAGAAGGGCTAGTATGAACATGTAGGCTCTGGGGTAGCTTAAGATGAAGGGTTAACCCATGACCCTGGTGTTTGATTAAATGCCTATATGACTGTTTGTATGATAACATGTTTATATGCCTCTATGTCTAATTGTTATATGATGTTAATTGTTGTGATGATGATATTGGCATGATTGTTATTAATTTATTTATGTTGGTATGAATGTTCTTGTTATTGAATGTTGTCTGTTGTGAACATGTTGAATGTTGATGTCATATTGTAATGAGTTATAATGGTTATTGGCTGTTGTTTAATGTTGTGCCCTTATTGAGTGTTGATTGTTGAGGATGTTAATGCCAACAATGATGTTAAGATGTTAAAAGATGACAACAATGATAATAATGAGAATTAATGGATGTTTCTCCCAGTTGTTCATAAGTCATGAACATAGTGTGAGAGGTAAGGTTATGTTCATAAGGCTTAGTTAAAGACCCTATGATTGATTAGTGAGTGTTCTAGGAACATTAATAATGAATCTATGATTAAAGGATTAATTCCCCATGATGATAAGACATGAATACTAATGAAGAACAATTAAGATTGATGAAGATGATGTTCAATGGATTAGTAGAAGCCAACAGGTTGATGTGAACTGTCCCAAGGATTTGGGAAAGAGTTTCTGACCCTTTCTGCCCAGATTAGTACGGTCATGCTCCATTGAGCACGACTGTGCTTAACAAGGAGCATACCCCATGCCCCAGTTTGAAATCCAGAGTAGGGCGTGCATTTGAGCACGCCCGTGCTCAGCAGGCAGCACAACCATGCTTGCCTACAGGTCCAGCATGCCCGTGCTGAGGCTAAACACGCCCGTGCTAAACTGACCAGAACAGAACTAGAAATGCTGAAATAGGGGCTTTCACCCCAAATGCGCTTAAAAGACTTAATAAGATACCAACGAAACATGAAGACCAAAGACAAGTGAAAAGATGATGTTGAGCCTTGATGCTTAATGGTCAAGGTGTTGTTAATGTTGTACCTTGGTAGCCTAGTGGCCAAGGAGGCCTTGATGCATGATGGTCAAGGTGTTGAAGCTTTGGTGCTTTTTGGTTAGGTCTAACGTTTAAAGTTAAAAGATTAAAGATGATGTTACCTTTGGAGCTTGTTGGCCAAAGAGGTTAAGCCATAATAAAATGGTGTTGATGGAGGTGGTGGATAACGGTTGTTTGTTGTGTGCATGCATCATGCATGGAGTTTTAGGGGGAGGTACGATAGTTAAGGGGAGGTCGTCCACGTGTAAGATGATCTGGCCATCCATGATGATTCATCCGAGACTAAGTGGATCATCTACACTAGTGGTGATGCACTCGAGAATAAGGTGTGTCGACTTTCCTTGGGGTCCACCCATGGTAAGGTTAACTGCCCCGACGTTGGTGCTTATTGGCCAATGTTTAGATGTAACTCTGAAGTCGTACACCTAGTGTAGATGGATCCACATGCATTCGGAGTAGTGCTTCGCATTGCATCGTATGATTGATGTTATATTGTGATATACTTGTTGTGTTGGTATGATGACTATGTTATGGTTGCTATGTGTTGTATGTTCATCTTGCCAACTATCCTGTTGCATTTATGTTTATATATATGGTTCTTACTCCCCGTCTTTCGTTGTTTACTTTGCATGTATCCTTTGGTTATGCAGAGGATGGTGAGCAGCTTGCTGAGGAGTGACTCCGAGGAGCCGCTACTCGTAGTTTAGTTTATGTTTAGTTTAGTTGTTATCCGAGTTATTTATCGAATTGGTTATACCAGCTATGTAATATGACATCGGGGTTGGGTTCGTTTATATATTTTGTTTATGTTATGTCTTTCTTCTTAATCATGATTTATTTTTCGCATTGAGACCTTGTTACAATGTGGTATCCTTTACCCGTTAGTTTTATTTTATAAAGAATAAGCATGTGTTTATCTTATTTCGAAAAATTGAATTATTTCCTTCTGTGTTATCGCTTTATAAATACATGCGGGGTAAAGGGTATCACATATTAGCCTTGTGGGTTAAGCGGGTTAAGGGTAGAGCTAAATGTGAAAATCCCCTTATAAACCTCCGATAATATCCTGCCAAACCCAAAAAACTCCTAACTTCGGTGATGTTCTTGGGTCTTTCCCAATTAAGGACAACATTAACCTTACTGGGGTCTGCTGTTACTCCTTCTTGTGAAATTACATGTCCTAAAAACTTCACCTCAGTCAACCAAAATTCACATTTTTTTGGCTTAGTGAACAACCTCTTTTCTCGGAGTATCTGTAAGACGATTCTAAGGTGTTCTTCATGCACTTGAGGACTCTTCAAATAGATAAGGATATCATCAATTAAAACTACAACAAACTTATCCAAGAAGGGTCGGAAGATGTGGTTCATGTAGTCCATGAATACTGCTGGAGCATTCGTTAAGGCAAAGGGCATAACAAAATACTCGTAATGCCCATAGCGTGTTCTCAACGTCATCTTGGGTATATCATCAGACTTAATCCTTATTTGATGATATCCTGACCTCGGATCAATTTTTGAGAATATCGAGGCTCCTCTAAGCTAATCTAATAGATCATCTATTTGGGGTAGTGGATATTTATTCCTAATGGTTATTTTGTTAATCTGTCTATAATCTACACAGAGCCTCATACTCCTATCCTTTTTCTTAACCAATAAAACAGGCACACCCCAAGGAGATGCACTGGGTCGGATGAACTACTTAGCTATCAATTCCTCTAATTGAGCTTTAACTTCTTTCAATTCCAAAGGGGACATCCTATATGATGCTATGGATACTAGTCCGGTGCCATGTAACACCCCATATTTCGTAAATAAGCTTAATGCGTTTATATATGTTATATATATGTTTTTATATGCTTGTTATGTATGTTTTTTATGTTTAAGTTTATGTTTGGGGAAGTTTAGCTTTAGAAAGGTTCAATCCTTTTAGAGTCCTAGTAACCTGTTTCACCATTTTGGTCATATCTTGAGTTCTAGATGTCCGATTATGGTGATCTATGATGCGTTGGAAATCTAAGAGAATTATATACAAGTCTTATTTCATGTGTTTTGGCCAATTCGGTCTTTTGTATGGTCTCATAGTGCAATTTTTGAGTGCCCCGTGCTTAGGAATAGAGCACAACTGTGCTTAAAGGGAACACGGCCGTGCTCAGGTCACAGAATCTATAAATAGAAAAATTCCGTGAGGATTGCGAGCCAAACCCTGTTTTGGCACTCTGAGTAATCCTAGTGTGAAAGAAACCTCTTCCCTTTCCCTTCCCTTGAACCCCTTGAAGTTCTTGGAGTTTGTGAGTCCGTTTGGGAGAAAAGTTACGTGTCTTAGCATCATTTAAGAAAACTTAGTTATCCCTCCTTAGTCTCCTTTTCCTTTTCTTTTGAATTGTGTATTAATTGGGTGTTCTCTTCTTGTTTCGGTAAGGCTTGAGGAACCCGTCGAGCCGCTCGAGGGAACGACACCAGTTTCATTTAAGCTTAGCTAAGGCATTCGATCTTCATACCAGATATGGGGAGAAGGAATAGTATTAACATGTAGGCGTTGGGGGTAGCGTAAGATGAAGGGTTAACCCATGACCCTATTGTTTGTTAATTGTTTATTTGTTTCCTATTGTGCGGCTGTAAACTGCTATTTATGCTTATTAATCCTCACCTAACCATAGACCAAATTAAGGTCCTCTGAATAAGCTTTCTAACAAGGTATGATATGCCTTAATTGGGCTTAAGATGAGTAAGTTATGCCCATTTAAGTGAAGGAACATCATGGATTGCGCACTGATCCACGCCAGAGAACTCGGAATCCAATTTAGCCTTGATTTTGGCCTAATTTGACAATTCTTGTGAAACCTGAAATTGTAGGTCTCTTCCTTATCTTTCTAGGGATAGTAAGATCACCAAAATCCGATATCTGTAGCTCAAGTTATGCTCTGTCCAAGGCAACAAGGTCAGGATAAGTGACAAATATGAAAATTAACAATGTTTAGCAATTAAGCCCAATAATGTAAAAGCAAAAACAATGATTGTAAAAGTTGTCTAATTTCTGTCTCACTCTGGCTTGTGCTGCTGTAAACTGTTATTTATGCTTATTAATCCCGACCTAACCCTAGACTAAATTAAGGTCCTCTGAATAAACTTTCCAACAAGGTATCATAAGCCTAAATTGGGCTTAAGATGAGTAAGTTAGACCCATTTAAGTGAAGGAACATCATAGACTGCGCACTGAACCGTGCCAGAGAACTCGGGACCCAATTTAGCCTTGATTTTGGCCTAATTTGACAATTCGTGTGAAACCTGAAATTGTAGGTCTCTTCCTTATCTTTCTAGGGACAACAAGATCACCAAAATCCGATATCTGTAGCTCTAGTTATGCTCTACGCAAGGTAACAAGGTCAGGATGAGTGAAAAAACCGAAAATTAACAATGTTTAGCAATTAAGCCCAATAATGTAAAAGCAAAAACAATGATTGTAAAATTTGTCTAATTTCCGTCTCTCTCTGAATAAGCTTTCCAACAAAGTATCGTATGCCTTAAATATTGTTAATTTTCGGATTTTTCACTCATCCTGACCTTGTTGCCTTACGGAGAGCATAACTAGAGCTACAAATATCGGATTTTGGTGATCTTGTTGTCCCTAGATTTCACAAGAATTGTCAAATTAGGCTAAAATCAAGGCTAAATTGGGTCCCGAGTTCTCTGGCGCGAATCAATTCCCAGTCCATGATGTTCCTTCACTTAAATGGGCCTAACTTACTCATCTTTAGCCCAATTAAGGAATATGATACCTTGTTGGAAAGCTTATTCAGAGGCCCTTAATTTGGTCTAGGGTTAGGTCAGGAATAATAAACATAAATAGCAGTTTACAGCCGCACAATCCAGAGAGACGGAAATTAGACAACTTTTACAATCATTGTTTTTGCTTTTACATTATTGGGCTTAATTGCTAAACATTGTTAATTTTCGTATTTTTCACTCATCCTGACCTTGTTGCATTGCGCAGAGCATAACTAGAGCTACAGATATCAGATTTTAGTGATCTTGCTGTCCCTAGAAAGATAAGGAAGAGACCTACAATTTCAGGTTTCAAAAGAATTGTCAAATTACACTAAAATCAAGGCTGAATTGGGTCCCGAGTGTTGGTAATGGATACAATCTCAAGAGGGGGGTGAATTGATATATTGAAAACTTTTTCAACAATTTAAAGCAAAATAGAGTTTTCTTAAAGAAAATTGAACATAGACTCCTCTATACCTATGGAATATGACCAAGCCCTCAAACATACCTAATCTATTCCTCAAAAATAAGTTTCCTATTGTGCACTCTTAAGCGTTCTAAACGGTATAACGAAAATTCTAGAACACATTCAACGCTGGTTAATCTCGTACTTTCCATGCAAGGTTCCCAACACCTAAACATTCATATTAGACCTTAAATCAAAGTCTTAAACATAGTCATCAAACATATAAACAATGTGGATGTTACAGTATCCATGGTTTTTGGTTAGGTTAGAAAATAACTTAAAATGCTTAGGTGTCTTCGTAACCATCATGATCATCTAGAATGAAGTGAAAGAATGCCTGTCCAAGAGGGCTTGGTAGAAATTTACAAGGGCAAGAGGGGAAAAATGACCAATTACACTTAATGGACAAGAAAGGACAATAAGGTAACTTCACATAGGATTTGAGATATTTTGTTCAAAACCCATCATTACAAGGGTGAGTCATGGTGGTGTGACTCACCCCTTGAGGTTAAATGCTTGTCCAATCAATTCCAGTATTGTTATCTCTGCAGTTTCGTATTCGTCTCCGTCGTTTACCTGATTTAGGTTTTTGATTGTTTTTCACCAAAATTCACCCGAATATAATATTTTTTTTTGAGCGAACATTTTGAAAATAAAATTTATCACTAAAATGATGATAAAATCTATAATTTCTCATTTTCGTGTCAAATTAGGGTTTCTGCCAGTACAAAATTATACTGTCAGTGAAAACACATACTGGTTTTCGTCTGAGTTTTAAATCTAAAATTTAACCGTAACTTCCTTAGATATAGAAGGTCTCAAATATGAATTTTTTCCTCAATCATTTTCTGGATCCCAGGTAAAAATATAGAAAATAATTATCGGTCAAGACGTGAGAAAATGGGGTGTTACACTCCTAAAGCTGTCTGATGCCCAAAATGTGGGAATAAACATGGTGGAGAGTGATTGGCGGGTCAGAATGTGTGTTACTCTTGTAAACAGCCGGGATACTCGTCCCATTTTGCCCTCTACTAAAGAATAAAGGAGTTGCCATCCCTGGTAACTAATCCTCTGGAAGAGTTTTCACCCTCAGTGGTAAGAAAGCTAAGGGGAAAGATGGTCTGATTGAAGGTACTGGTCTCCTAAACCAAGTCCATATTTTCCTATCTCCAGGAGAAAATCCTGAAGAGATAAGTCCTTCCTTGTTTGCTAGTGTGTCGCAGATTAACCAATGCCTAAATAGTGGGGAACCCATGTTCATATGCTTACTTTCTTCAAGTTCTAAGGACAATGTGGATATAGCAACTATTCATGTAGTGGTTGAATTCATAGATGTTTTTCCAGAAGACAATTTGGTACGCAACTTCACTGACTCTTTTAAGAATTTGGTAAGGGCCAATGAATTTGGGAGTAAGTTTCTTCGCTTTCATTACTCTACCAACCCCAGTTGTTGGTGTAACTCTCAAGAATGCATGATCAACTTCCTGGAATTCGAACGCCTTCCTCCTTTTTACATGGTAGCTTTTCTGCCTACTTTGTGCCGTCCTCATCTTTTCCTGAATCATCCCCACCTTTTCTGTGGTTTCTTGCACTATCCCAGGTCCTAACAGCACACTATCACTAGGTTCATTCCAATACAAAGGTGTCCTACATCTCTTCCCATAAAGAGCTCCATGAGGTGTCATCCCAATACTGGAATGGTAGTTGTTGTTGTAGGTGAACTCTATTAGGGGAAAAAACTTGTCCCAACTACCTGACTGTTCTAGCACACAAGCTCTAAGCAAGTCCTCTAAGGACTGGATGGTTCTCTCAGACTGACCATCCGTCTGTGGGTGATAAGCTGAACTTAGCCTAAGCTTGGTATCTAAAGCCTCATGCAAACTAGTCCAAAACCTAAAGGTAAACCTCAGGTCTCTATCTGACACTATGCTAGATGGTCTACCATGTAACCTGACTATTTCCTTGATGTACAACCTGTTCAACTTTTCCAAAGGGTATTCCATGTCCATTGGGATGAAATGGACCAACTTAGTCAATCTATCCACAACAACCCATATCGCTTCATAACCTACTGGAGTCCTCAGAAGTCCAGACACAAAATCCATGGCAATACTATCCCATTTCCATTCTGGAATACTCAAAGGTTTCAACTTTCCTTATGGCTTCTGGTGTTCTATCTTAGCCTTTTGGCACACTAAACAAGCATACACAAACTCAACCACATCTTTCTTCATCCTAGGCCACCAAAACATCCTCTTTAAATCCTGGTACATCTTAGTGGCACCTGGGTGCACACTCAATCCACTCATATGTCCTTCTTCAATGATTAACTTCCTAAGCGCCGGGATGTCTGGTATACAAACTCTATCCTTGAACCTCAACACTCCATCATTCCCGTTCTTAAAATTAAGGTCTCCACCTTGAGCAAGTAACTCCCTCTGGTCTAAGAGATACTTATCTACCTTTTGGCCTTCTCTAACTTGATCCATCAAAATGTTGGTAACCTTCAAGGTTCCAAGTATAATGCTCTTAGGAGTAACCTCCCAAGCTAAACTTAGGTCTCTAAACTCCTCGATTAGATCCATCCCCCTAACCATTAAAGCAGAGACGTGCAAGGTTTTTCTACTTAAAGCATCTGCCACTACATTGGCCTGCTCAACACAACACACAAGCACAATCTCCACCTCTGCTTGGACCCATAGGCTACCCAAGTTTTAACACCATCAACACCTCAACCTCTCGGCTATCGAGGATTATCATTATCTTTCGTATTTATTAATTAAACACTCTAGTCATTCTTCACTAGAGATAACCACCTTGATCAACAAGCATCAAGGCCCCCTTGGCCACTAGGCTACCAAGGTACCATGTCATCATTAACAATCTAGCCTTTAAGCACTAGAGATTACCACCTTGACCATCATGCATCAAGGTCCCCTTGGCCACTAGGCTACCAAGGAACAATAATCCTATCACTTGTCTTTGGTCTTTATCTTCCGTTGGTATTTTATTAAGTCTTTTTAGAGCATTTGGGGTGAAACCCCTAATTTAGCATTGTTCTGCAAAGGTGAACACAGGCGTGCTCACCCCTCAGCACGGTCATGCTGAGCTCACAGTCAAGCACGATCGTGCAGACTATCGAGCACGTGCGTACTTAAGCAGCGCGCCCAGTTCTTGGTTTGAATGGGAGCACGGGCGTGCTCCCTTTTGAGCATGGACGTCCTCGAGTGCGCACCCTGCTGGTCTGGGCAGGAGGGTCACAGACCCTTTCCCGATTCATTTCAAACCTAAGGGTTCTTACTAATCCATTGGTCATCAGTTTCATTAGTATTGATTAGATGTTCATGTTTTATAAATAAAGGGGAATTAATCCTTTAGTTTCATTCCATTAATTGTCCCTAATCACTCAAGATCAATCCCTACGGTCCTTGACTAAGCCATTGGCATAATCCTCACTCATTACTAACATTCAGTCTTATGAACAAGGGGAACAACCTCCGTTAACATTGTTTAACAGTGTTATTGTATTCATGCCACGCGTTCATAATACCAATCAACAAACAATATATCATAATATCATAATTATGATAAAAACACTCAATCATGGCATCGTTACATCAACACGAACATAACAGACATCAATAAACAATTAATAACAGTCATACCAATATCATAACAACAAACAGTTTAGCATTAGATAACAATTAGGCATATAGGCATACAACATGTTATCAATCATAAAAGGGTTATGGGAACCCATCGTCTTATGCTACTCCCAGGCCTACATACTCATACTATTCCTTCTCCCCATACCTGGTACGAAGAATTCCCGTTAAACTGAAGACGCTCCTAAACTGATTCCCTCGAATGGCTCAACGAACGATCCCAAGCCATGGTTAACACAAACAGGGTTAACCAATTAGTTCCCAATTCACGAAACAGAAAAGGAAACAGAAGAGGGGAAGACAAATTTGATAATTGGAACTAGCGCGTGATTGTACTCTCTCAACTACGAACAGAACACCAAACAAGGATTAGGTTCAAAGGGGAAGAATGAGAGTTACCTTAGGATTGCCTAAAGTGCCAATTTTGAGGGTTTCACTCGTAACCCTCGCTGCTCACTATCTATTGAAAGACTCTGCACTGAGCACGGTCGTGCTCCCTGTTGAGAACGGTTGTGCTCCACTTAGCGTCAGTGAGATGCATTTCCTCCTTGAGCACGGTCGTGTTTCCTATTGAGCACGACCGTGCTTGTGGCTCAAGCAGCCACAAGACACGTGCATCAAGAACGGGCGTGCTGACACATGAGCACGGGCGTGCTCATGCGTCTGGAATGGATTTTTGACTCAAGAACTCCACTTATCCCACTCTAAAGCTTCCTAACAAACAAGGCACACATTAAAACACTTATACGGAAAACGAGGTGTTACAATTGACTTGTTTTGAATCCCTAAGTCAAAGGGTCGTATATATGTGTGTTTATGTGATCCTCTTGGATGAATGGATGTCATGATTGTGGTTATTGTGTGGTTATAATTATTAAAGTATATGCTTGATTGAAACATGCTCATTGGTTAAAAATTCATGTTTGGCTTTCTTGAATCATGAATAGGAAAGTATGCTTAAAATGTTAAAGTATATGCCATGAACTTATGTATGATTGTGAGATTGTTTAGTGAAGTGAGAAACTTCAATTTGTTGATTCTTGGTTCGACCAGGGCTAGAAGAAATGGCTTGACAACCTTAATTTCATCAATCTATGTAATTCTAATCTTGTTTAAAGGTTTAAAAAGTAATAAAACCAAGAAGAAAAATAAAGTTTTACAAAACTGTTTTCATAGTGTTGAAATATGACTTTTGAGGTTTCAATGACCCCAAAATAATTTTAATTTTATTTTAGATCTTAAGAGAACAAAAATCATGTTTTGGCGGACTTAAAAACGAAATTTTCACGAAACCGGACACGTAAAATGAAATCATGGTTCCAATTTCGCCCCAAACTGTTTTAGACAATTTGAAACTGTTTTTGAAGTCCATTTAAGTATCCTAAGACTCCAAAATAAGTTTCATACCCTTATATATAAAAATCGATGAAAAAGTAATTACGTGATTTTCGAACTTAGCTACGTTCGGTCGAGTTTTAGGGTATTTGAGCAAACCGTAACGTGAAGTTGAGATTAGTAATTTTATTACCTTAACATAGGTATTGAAACTTAGGAAAGTGAAAAATTCGAGAAAAAGAGTTAGACTTTTGAAAATACGGAGTCTCGATTCTAAATACAGCAAAAAGGGGCAAAACCATCTTTTAAGTATTTCAAAAAACCGTCTTTTAAGTATTTCAAGTATTTTCGGGAAAATATTTTAATAATTTTGGTACTAATATGACTAAGTTCAAGTCTTACATTGAAATGATTTGGTTTTAGCTAAAGGTTTTTGTTTTAAACCAAAAAGGATTTTAGTCTTCAAAAAATAGTATTAAAAGTAAAGTGCAAAACCAAGTCATAGATGACTTAGTGAAAGTATGAACTTAATGATTTATGAATTATGGTGAAGCAAGACCATGTGTCATGAAGTGTGGATAATTCAATATCCATACATCCAAAAGATTTAATGGGCTCAGAATAATTTGATTTCTGGGAAGCCAAGCTAAGGCTCCATTGGAAAAGTGCAAAGAAATAAATGATTGGATTGTTGATCCAATTCCGTAATGCGTTAGGACTTGTAAGAAAGTAACTCAAAACATCTTTGCACAAACATGACAAGTCTATTTGAGAACTGTAGTTCAGTGAAGGGCCGATAATTCGGACTTGAGAATATCGTCCGTCAGAGATTGACATCAAATGGATTCCGATGGAATCACAAGGTTATTCGGTGGATAGACCAATTCGACGTATTCCTTCAATTTTTCCCAAATACATAGTTGATACTATGTTCAGTAAGGTCGTTGTGCCTAGGAACCCGAGCTTCCCAGTTGTAGAGGTTTCATAAAGAGCCCGATGTTTTACAGAGAGTTTGAGATCACATGTGATTATGATTGTACATACATTATGATTTAAGCCTTGTGTGCCATGATAGTCACACATGGTGCCTAAGGTGGGCGTATGTGGAACCTATACTTACCATTTCCTTTCCAAAATGTCAATTAGCTTCGGAGTTAGGATCAAAAATTCCTTGAGGCTGTGTAGGTATGAGACTATACAATTTCAATCAGTTTCTCTCTTTTCTCCTCCCTCAGTGGACAAACCGTGTCCAGTATGCTTGATAAGCTTACCTTTTAGTTTGGTATTGTATATTCTTGGAGTTTTGATCTGCGGAATGAGAATGGAAGATAATATGAATATATGTATGTTGTAACATGTATGTGGGTCGTACTACTACATGCCTTATTTTTGTGTATGATGAATGGGGATCTCACCTTAATTTGTGTTTTCTAGTCTTCTGTTTATTTTATGTTTTACAATGAAGACGTTAGTACTGCTTCATTATTATAGACATTTTTGGATTATGAGACGGATCGGTCATGAGGACGCTGTTGGAACCAAAGTGGTTTTGGATTTAATAATCTCTTAGTTTTGATGCTAACAAAATCATTAAATTTGCTTGGCAAAGTCTTAGTTGAGATCTAACATGTGCTTTCAGTTATGCAGGAATACTTTAATATAAGTAAACATAGGATAAGTTTTCATTGAAAGAATACGTGTCCACCCTTGTAGACAGACTGCTTACCTTGGAGAAAGAAAGGTGGATTCAGAAGGAAGCAGTTCAATAAAAATTTCTCCAAGGAGAAAGGCCCACCCTTGTGCTTTGAATGTAAGAAACCAGGACACTTCAAAGTTGACTGCCCATAGATGAAGGAGAAAAAGAAAATCTTCAAAAAGAAGAAAGGCTTGATGGCTACATGGGAGGATCTTGACCTGTCTTCTTCAGATGAAGAAGATGAAGCAGGAGAAGAAGCAAACATTTGCTTCATGGCTGACACTGTATTAGAAAGTGAATTCACTGATGCTGAGGTAATGGACTCTGATCCATCTACTCTTCAAACTATTTTTGATGAATTACTGCATGAATCATGCATACTGTCTAAAGAGTATAAGATTCTCAAAAAGAAGTTTATTAAACTCTCTAGAGATTATGATAAGATCTGTACAGTGAATCAAAACCTTAAGGATGAGAATGAAACATTAAAACCAAACAATGTTAGTCTGGCTGACAAGACGAAGTGTAAGTCTAATAGCTCTTGTGAAGTTGAACAACTAAGACAAGATGTGACATACTTGACAGACTCTCTGACAAAGCTGGTTGGTAGCTCAGATAAATTAAACCTTTTATTAAGATATTCTAGATCACCACGTGACAAATCTGGCATTGGTTATGATAAAGAGAAGCAAGATGCATCTCTGAATAAACCAAAAGTTCATACACAATATAAGGCTTTTAAAGTCCATCCACAACATACTGAGTCAAAACCAAGCCCTTCCAATACTTACTGCAAAGTATGTGGAAAAAGTGGGCATGTGTCATCTAAATGCATACATAACAAGCATGCAAATCATTCACGACCTATGATCACTAACAAGAAAGGACCCAAGTCAATTTGGGTACCTAAAGATAAGATAATCCATGTTGCAGATCTACTTAACAACAACTAAGAAATAGAAGTCCTGGTACTTGGACAATGGGTGCTCACGACACATGACAGGAGAAAGGTGTATGTTCCAAGACCTTAGACCCAAAGATGGTGGCTGGGTCACTTTTGGAGGAAACCAAAAAGGAAATATCATTGGTATAGGTAAAATTGGTAAACATCCTTTTCCACTAGTGGAAATAATGTAATATACGGGAACGTTTTACGTCAGTTGACCATATGTTTGACGTTAAAAATGAGGTGGTGGCAGTTTTGTAAATATTAAATCACTATTTGCGTCAGTTGTGTAATGAACTGACGTTAAAAGTGATTTGCAAGAATTATTAACACTTTTAACGTCAGTTGTTTATACAACTGATGTTAAAAGTGTGATTTTCACTTCAGTTAAATAAATAACTGACGTAAATAATCCTATATTCCTATCTGAAACTCATTCCTATATTTCTTTCATTATCATCTCCCTGATGTCACTCTTAACGCAGATCACTCCGTATATAGTGCAGTTTATTTCTAATCTTTTTTTAAACAAGTTTATTTTTAATCTAAATTAATTAGCTTGAATTAGTAAACAGATTCTTGTGCAATTTAAAATAAATAAACACTTAACATAAAACAAGTTATATGTATAATCAAATCATATCTAATTGAAGAGATTCATAAGTTACAATTACATGATTAAAAGATAAAATATTTCTACAACATATCCCTAAAATATAAAAAAGTTTCTGCTTCAACGTCATTTTCTTCTCAGTCCTGTCCTCAGAAACTCCAATGGATGCATCCCTTCCCTCATTTGAAGTCCTTGATGAAGGGGATGAAATAAAGTGAGGGAATCACATTATGTGATTCACTCAACCTTACCATCCATGTTATGTGATTTACTCAACCTCAGAAGTGTTTTGACCATTAAGAGAGGGTGTGAAGGAATAGAAAATGCACGAAATATAGAGGAAAAGAAGAGGGTGTATTACAGACTGATACAGAAGAATGGTACATTATATAGAGAAGAGAGTTCTTCAAAACTGATCTATAAAATTAATGTTCATTAAGATGATTAAGTTACAAGGTGCATGGGTAAGTAGCACAGTAGTCAAAGGAATGAATGTTTTTGCAGAAATTTATACACTTTTAACGTCAGTTGGCTTCAACAACTGACGTTAAAAGTGTTTTTAAAATAAAAAATATTTATTTTTAACATCAGTTGTTTAAGACAACTGACGTTAAAAATGACTTCTAACGTCAGTTGTAATAAACAACTGACATAAACTGTTGTTTTATTTTTTATTATAACGATTACACCTGCGCGCCTTCTTCACTTCGCTCTTTATGTCTCTGTTCTTTCTGCTTGCGTCTCCCCTCCCCACCACCACGCGATCACCTATTTCTGGTGAGTCTTTAGGGCACATTTTTTTATTTTTGGTTTTGAGTGTATGTTGAAACTATAGTCTCTGTAGTTGAAACTTGAAACTGTGAGTTTGAGTTGTTTGGAATGTCTCTATTTCTGGTCGTGGGTTTTGTATTTTCTCTTGTTTTTCTTCTCTTTCCATCACGCTCACTCTCACTTTCACTCTCACTCTCACTCTGCCCTAATCGCGAGCTCCTCTCCACCGCAACCACCGCAAGGGCTTCTTCGCCACCATCGTGAGGTACACTCTTAACCCTAACTCTGTCTTTCCCTCTCATTCTTTGCAATAACTTGACATCTCTCTTTCCCCTTCCCGCACACTAACTCTCCTTGTCCCTCTGCTCTCAGTAACCACATCGAACGTTGACCACCACTAGAGCTCCCCTCCCCACCACCACGCGAGCACCTATTTCTGGTGAGTCTTTAGGGCACATTTTTTTATTTTTGGTTTTGAGTGTATGTTGAAACTGTAGTCTCTGTAGTTGAAACTTGAAACTGTGAGTTTGAGTTGTTGGGAATGTCTCTATTTCTGGTCGTGGGTTTTGTGTTTTCTCATGTTTTTCTTCTGCTATCATGACCTATTTCAAAATGGGAAGAAATTTAGAGTTGCTTGTAGCATGTGACATCAACAATATATTGCTCATTGGAATTCTGTTTTGTTAATTTATCTTCATCTGCTTATTTCTTGTCTGTCTTAAGGAACCAGAAAATG
Source organism: Sophora flavescens (assembly GCA_030762895.1). Taxonomy (NCBI): domain Eukaryota; kingdom Viridiplantae; phylum Streptophyta; class Magnoliopsida; order Fabales; family Fabaceae; genus Sophora; species Sophora flavescens. The sequence continues at coordinate 135,876,185 of CM061064.1, forward strand.
GTGTAAATTTGAAATAATTTTTAAACGCCTTGCTTGTATATATGATGATCTCTTGATCGATTCATATGGCTGAGTGGTTATAGTACTAGATATAGCAATAGTCCTAATATGTGTTGTTGCCTGCTTGATGAGAAGAATGATGTGAGATTACCGTGGAAATTTTGTTTTAGGCAGTTAGTCAAATAAGATATACAGGGTTGATGGGATTTCAAAAACTAGTTTTCAATCTCCTGTATTGTCCTTATATTGGATATATGTTTTGTATATCTACTGAACCTATCTAGTTATGGATTGTAGTTGGATGGTTTGTAAGCGCACTAGTGCTGAGTATTTGAAGGGGGTGGGAGAATTTATAGAATTTACTCAAAGGAACGTTCTTAATAGTAATGGAATGTTCTGTTGTCCTTGTGTCAAGTGTTTGAATACGAGGAAATATACAGTGAAGGATATACGTACTCATTTGATTTGTGAAGGGATTTGCTTGAGTTATACAAGATGGATATGTCATGGTGATGTGTTGTTGAGTAGTACGGCAAGTGTCTCCCAAAGTGAGGACGTTGACGTAGATATGGAGGATGATCGAGTAGAGGACATGATCCATGATATGGGACAAGAATCTTTTCATCAAGCAAATGTGTATGATAGGTTGTGCAGTGATGCGGATAAGCCTTTATATCCAGGGTGTACTACTCATACACGGTTGTCGGCGGTGCTAAAATTGGTTTGTGTGAAGGCGAGAAATGGTTGGACCGATAAAAGCTTCACGGAATTGCTTGAAGTGTTGAAAGACTTGCTTCCAGAGGACAACACATTGCCTGACTGTAACTATGAGGTCAAGAAGGTATTGTGTCCGATGGGTATGGAGTATAAGAAGATACACGTATGCCCCAATGATTGCATATTGTACACCAGTGCTCATGAAGACAATCACAATTGCCCCAAATGTGGGTTATCATGATACAAAGTGAAGGGTGGTGATGATGATGATGATCTTGATGATGTGAGAAAAAAGGGTCCTCCTACGAATGTCTTGTGGTATCTTCCAATAATTTCAAGGTTCAAGCGATTGTTTGCCAATGCGAAAGATGCGAAGAATCTTAGATGGCATAATGATGAGAGGAAACGTGATGGAAAGGTTCGTCATCCTGCTGATTCTATGCAATGGAAGAATATTGATACTATGTTTCCGGATTTCTCCGATGAGCCAAGAAACCTAAGGCTTGGACTTGCTACGGATGGAATGAATCCTTATGGTAACATGAGTAGAATTCATAGTTCATGGCCTGTTCTGTTGATAATTTACAACCTGCCCCCTTGGTTGTGCATGAAGCGCAAATACATGATGTTGTCTATGATGATTTCGGGCCCAAAGCAACCGGGAAATGACTTAGATGTTTATCTAAGTCCCTTGATTGAAGACTTGAAAACACTGTGGGTGGAAGGTGTTGATGTAGTTGATGGGTATTCTCATGAGACTTTCAAGCTTCGTGCCATGTTATTTTGCACCATCAACGACTTTCCAGCATACGGTAACTTGTCTGGGTACAGTGTCAAAGGGCATAAAGCATGCCCTATATGTGAAGAAGGCACATGCTACACTCAGTTGCATCATGGAAAGAAGACGGTTTACCTTGGGCATCGGAGATTTATTAGACGTGATCACCCATATCCAAGGAAAAAGCATGTATAATGGTAGTGATGAAAATTAAGATTCAAATCTTGATATTCCTGAGACTTCTTTTTTTCAACAACCATGCCTACTATAATCGAGGAGACACAGGTGGACAATGTACATGCCACTCGTGATGATCATCACGAAGGGATATTGATATAGGTAGTTTAAACTTAGTATACATTTATTTTTATTTATACTTCTGTATTTATTTTTAGTTATAACCTATTTTAATAAATATATATTGTTTCTGAATAGGCATACATATGGATCAGTCAGATGGCCCACATGCACGGGAGGACACTGTGGGGCCTATGCAGGACCCGATCGTGCCTACGCCTGATTCTAGTGTAAGTTTACATGTTATATACTATCTTTAGTCCTTCTTTTTAATGTAAGTTTATAATGTTACAACCCTCTATTTTATCATTTTTTTTGTCCATACAGACATCACAGTCTCAGAGGAAACGGGGTAGAGGAGCCACGACTTTGAAGAAAATAGAGAAGGCCAGGCAAAGAGGACAGAAGCTTGAGGTGTGCTTTGATGCTAATCTAAATCCCCAGGGACCCCATGCTAAAGAATTTAAAAAGTGGGTGTTTCTACAAGCGAAGCAGCACGTTAGCATCAACTACAACCATTGGAATGACGTTCCACTGAACGTTAAGGATTAAATTTGGGAGTCTATAACGGTATTTTACCTTTACATTCTTTTGATTTACATTATTAGATAATTATCTGAGTTATAATCCATCCAGTTGTTATGTATTTAATGTGTAGGTAGCTTAGACTGTGCCGAATGACGAGGATCATCGTACGAAATGTATGAAAATGGCATCAAAGCGTTGAAATGGGTTCAAGCATGATCTTAACAGGTACTATGTATCTGGGAAGAAGCGGCTTGATAAGATGTTCTCGGATTATCCCTGGATTGATAAGGATACTTGGGATATGTTTGCTAGGAGTCGACAGGATGAAGAATTTCAGGTTGGTTGATTAAGTTAATTTTGTATGCTTCATATAGATCATTTAACTGTATTTAATTATGTGTTTTTGTTTGAATAGGCTAAGGCAGAGAAGGGTGGGCATAATCGGGCAAAGAACGTCCACCGCCACACCATGTCTCAGGGTGGGTACGAAACTCGGATCGAGGAGATGATGGCGGATAGGCAGAGGGTGAAGCAGGAAGAGCACGCTGCTAGGATAGAAAGAGGAGAGGTTCCTGAGGGCACACCATTAAGTCCTCCGTCAAACATCGACCGTGAGGATGTCTGGTTAGTCGGCCGCCTGACAAAGACATGATCTTTTAAAGTTGATGCCACTCGCGAAGTGGCAGATAAGATTGTAAGTAAATAATTAACTTCATTTCAATTTATATTTTTATAGATATTTTTAACACTTTTCACTTGCACGTTTTTTCATTTCTTCATTGTAGATGGATCTTAAATCACAATGCTCCCAGGGCTCATTCGTCCCTTCTGGACGGCGGGACGTCTTGATGACTGCTCTAGGCAAGAAAGACCATCCTGGTCGGGTTATCGGTGTTCCTGGGAACGTGACCATCAGAGAATATTATGGCAAGTCTGCTTCACGAAAGCGGGTCGTCGATGAGGCATCAATTTTGGAATCCATTACTCAGTAGCTCATCTCCAACCTGCTATTACAACGCATCTGATGAAAAGCTTCCTATCCAACCCAGAATTCAAGCAGGCGCTTTCTAGAGAGCTTTCCTCTGTCGGTTCATCCCAAGACACCGCAGGACATGTCAACCCTTCACATGTGAGCTCAAAAGAGAGTTATAGTAGGGAACATGTGGAGGACGATGAGTTGGCAGCTAGGGAGCGGGAGTTAGAAGTCCAACGCCGTGAGATGGTAACAAAGGTATGTATTCATTATTAATGTCCAAATTAGTCAAATAATTACTTGTGTTTTTTTTAATTAACAACAACTTATCTATTTTATTTTTTTCTAAATTGAAGGCCAAGTCGACGTCGGTGTCGCAGTCACCTGTCACTCGTTTGTTCTCACTTGGTGAGGATTATGCCTTTGATATTTTTGAATGCCCATTGGAGCACGATGGATGGGTGGCACGCCCAAATTAAGAGAGTATATTTTCCTTCTGTGGTGAAGATCTCGGGCACGCCTGTAGAGATAACGTGTGGATGACCAGCACGGTTTTGAGTCTCAGGTGCACGTAAGTTAACTTTAATTTTATAACTTATTTATTTTTGGTATTTTTCCATTTAATAATTTATTTTAATTTCAATATATATATATATATTATGTAATTAACATCCACACCTTTTCATATCTTAGGTATCTCTGTCGTCTTCAGCTTGATAAGGGCTCCATATCAGTTTATGGTTTCTTAGATCCGTCAATCCTTATGCCTCAATTCTTTGTTGGCGATGAATTAAGTAAATACATAGGGAACTTGATGGGAGACAATCAGAAAGAATTATATCTGGCTCCCTACTGTATGAATAACCATTGGTAGTTGCTCGTACTTCACCCGTCTAGGCATACTGTCATATTCTTCTGCTCTCTCCACCAAAACTGGCCACAGGAGGTGGTGGAAGCTGTAAATACGTAAGTAACTAATCTTCAATTTAATTTAAGTTTTAATACCAGTTGTTTTTAGTTTATTACACACATGATATATGAATTTGTTAATTGACATGATTATTTGTTTATGATAGCGCGCTGAAGGCGAGTAGCATAAGTTGCGCCAATGGGAGAAGTAGGACTTCTAAGGCTAAAGGAAATCATGGTTGGATCATCCTAAAGGTTTGGTAGTTTATTTATCAAATAATTAATATTATAATTACTAATTTATATGTATATTTAACTGACATTGAAATTAATTTTGTTTGTAGTCTCGATTTCAACCCGACGGGTGGTCATGCGGCTATTATGTGATGCTTCATATGCTGAACATAGTCTCCGCATCTATTATGGATAGATGGAAGAAGGTAATATTTAAACAACTTGTTAAATTATATATTATAGTTTTGGTGATGACTTGCGTTAATGTTATTGTTATTAGTTGAACGTGTGTAGGCATTTAACAACCAATTGCCTCTTCAAAAAGATGAGTTTAGAGACTTGAGGATGCGCTTAGCAGAATTCTTCTTCAAGTATGCGGCTGAAAAGGAATTGACAAGATACCTCCGCAATAATTAGATGAATAGTTTTTTGTTAGACTTTAGAAACTAATTAATAACATTTATATATATATATATATATATATATATATATATATATATATATATATATATATATATATATATATATATACACTTAGATTGGTAGTTTTGTTTTTAGACATTAGAGACTAATATATATATATATATATATATATATATATATATATATATATATATATATATATATATATATATATACTTGTAGATAGTTATGTTTTTCCTATACATGGGTTTTGGTGTTAAGTCCCCCATTGTTCCTTTGTATATTTCTTTTCTTTTAGTTAATATTGAAATTTAAGGGTAGTGTTTGCAATTCTGTAATGTGTGTGATATTCTGTGTTACTGGGATATTTACTGAATGCAGGGATAGCTGAGGGGAGTGATATTTTAAAACTGAATTTTAAAAAAAATCTATTAACGTCAGTTGTATCAAACAACTGACGTTAATAGTATTTTATAAAATATAAAGTACACTATTAACGTCAGTTGTATTAGGAAACTGACGTTAAAAATAAAACTTGTAACGTCAGTTCTTTAGAAGAACTGACGTTAGTTTGAACAACATTAACGTCAGTTGTGTTAAAGAACTGACGTTAATAGTTTTATATTTAACGCCGCTTGTTTAAACAAGCGACGTTAAAATATTAACTATTAACGTCAAATTGTATTTACGTCCGGACAATATTATGACGTATAAAATCAATTTTAACTGACGTAAAAAGCACTTATTGCACAAGTGTTCCCTCCATTGATAATGTTCTGTTAGTAAAAGGTCTTAAACACAATCTGCTTAGCATTAGTCAATTATGTGATAGTGGGTTTACTGTCTCATTTAATAAGAATATGTGTTCTGTCAAGAAAGCTGAGGGATCACTCTTATTCACTGCCCAGAGGTAAAACAATCTGTATAAGATTGACTTAGAGGATCTCTCAAATCAAAGTGTCTCATGTCTAGTGTCCATTGAGGATGAACGATGGATTTGGCACAAAAGGTTGGGTCATGCAAGTTTGAGATTAATCTCAAAACTGAAAAAGCACAACCTTGTAAGAGGTCTACCAAACCTTAGTTTCAAATCAGATGCTCTCTGTGATGCATGTCAGAAGGGAAAACAAGTCAAAGGTTCTTTTGAATCTAAGAATGTTGTTAGTACCAACAGACCACTAGAACTGCTACACCTTGGTCTCTTCGGTCCAACAAGGACTGCCTCTGTCAGTGGTAAGAAATATGGTCTTGTCATAGTAGATGACTACACTAGATGGACATTGGTTATGTTCCTTGCTCACAAGGATGAGTCATTCAAGGTCTTTTCTATATTCTGCAAACGTGTACAGAATGAAAAGACATGTGTATAGCTTCAATTAGAAGTGATCATGGGGGAGAATTTGTCAATGAGCTATTCCACGAGTTTTATGAAGAAGGTGGTATTCAACACAACTTCTCAATACCAAGAACATCACAGCAAAATGGTGTGGTAGATAGAAATAACAGATCTCTTCAAGAGATGGCTAGGACTATACTCAATGACAATTCTGTCCCTAAGCACTTCTGGGCTGAAGCTGTGAACACTGTCTGCTACATTCAGAACAGAATATACATTAGACCTATAATGAATAAGACTTCTTATGAATTGTGGAAAGGTAGAAAACCCAACATTTCATACTTCCACCCTTTCGGATGTAAATGTTACATTTTGAATGCAAAAGATCAACTCGGTAAATTTGATGCTAAGATAGATAATGGAATTCTACTGGGATTTTCTGAAACTTCAAAAGGTTTTAGAGTTTATAATTCTAGAACTTTAGTTGTAGAAGAATGTATTCATGTAAAATTTGATGAAAAACAGCCTGATAAGAAACTATCAGAGCTAGATGAAGCTTTTGCAGATCTTGATCTAAATATCTCAGGAAAGAAACCAGAAACCAAGACTGATATCCAAGTAGACGATACTTCTCAACAACAACCAGAAACGTCTACCTCTCAACAGGAAAATGCTCAGAAATCTTGGTATTTCAGAAACTACCATCCTCAAGATCAAATCATTGGTGACCCCAATGACAAGCTAAGAACTAGGTCAACCTTCAGAGAACAAAGTGATTCTGCTCTTGTCTCCGATTGTGAACCGAAGATAGTGGACGAAGCTCCACTGGACGAAGGATGGATTCTAGCTATATAAGAAGAGCTTAATAAGTTTGAGAGAAGTGAAGTCTGGACGCTTGTACCCCTGCCTGAAGACAAGTCAGTCATTGGAACAAAGTGGGTCTACAGAAACAAGCTTGATGAAGATGGTAAGGTTGTGAGAAACAAGGCAAGTCTTGTTGCTCAAGGCTACTCTCAAGAAGAAGGTATAGACTACACTGAAACTTTTGCAACGGTTGCTAGGCTATAAGCTATAAGAATTTTAATATCGTTTGCTGCACATCATAGCTTTATGTTTTTTCAAATGGATGTTAAAAGTGCCTTTTTAATTGGCTTTATTAATGAAGAAGTATATGTCATGTAACCTCCTAGTTTTGAAAATACAAATCACCCTAAACATGTTTATAAGCTTAAGAAATCACTGTATGGACTTAAACTAGCTCCTAGAGCTTGGTACGATAGGTTAAGTTCGTTTCTAATGGAAAGTGATTTTAACAGAGGAAAAGTAGACACAACTCTATTTAGAAAAACTATTAAGTCAAATTTCATTATAGTAAAGATTTATGTTGATGATATCATTTTCGGTGCAACTAATGAATCTTTCTGGAAGGAATTTTCTAAGTTAATGCAGAAACAATTTGAAATGAGCATGATGGGAGAACTCAAATTCTTCCTTGGACTTCAAGTTGAACAGTCTATGGATTAAGTGTACATCCATCAGACTAAGTATACAAAGGAACTTCTAAAGAGGTTTAAGATGGATGATTGCAAACCAATGAATACTCCTATCCGCCCACGTCAATTTTGAACAAAGATGATAAAGAGAAAAAGGTAGACCAAAAGGTATATATAGGTATGATAGGATCTCTTTTATATCTGACTGCGTCTAGTCCTGATATAATGTTCAGTGTTTGCTTATGTGCTCATTTTCAATCTGATCCTAGAGAGCCTCATCTCTCAACAGTTAAGAGAATATTTAGATATTTAAAAGGTACTACCAATCTGAGTTTGTGCTTTAAGAAAAATGATGATTACGGATTAGTTGGTTTTTGTGATGCTGACTATGCTGGAGGATGTCACTTCATTGGAGCTAACCTAGTATCATGGTCAAGAAAAATGCAAAGTACCATTGCTCTATCAACTACTGAAGCATAATACATATCGGTTGCAAGCTGCTGCTCACAACTTCTATGGATCAAACATCAATTGGAGGATTACAATGTATTTGTAAGTAGTATTCCGCTTATGTGTGATAATACCGCTACAATCAATTTATCTAAGAAACCAATATTGCATTCTAGAGCTAAGCATATAGAAATCAAACATCATTTTATTAGGGATTATGTGCAAAAAGGTGTGTTTGTTGTTCAATTTGTAGATACTGACCACCAATGGGCAAATATCTTCACTAAACTTCTTGCTGAGGACAGATTTTTCTTTATAATAAATCATTTAAATATGTTGTATGTGGATTGAGTTAGTATATTTGTTGTTAATTTGGTCGTCTATTGCATGTTTTCTATGCACGTCCACTAGTCATGACCTCTAGAGCACTTGAATTCTACGCGTCCACTACATATGTCTTTACACGTCCACTCTTAGTCTTGTGTGGACTCATCTATGCACACATTTATTACTTATATTAATTTGCCCTTGAACACATTTATATAAGACGCTTCTTTTTCCTTGTTGAGTCAGTTACCTTCATCAATCCCATCGTATCTTTTTATGGTCCTAAGTTACCAACGCCATTTTACACTTAATGACATGTCCTATCATTTTTTTTGCAAACTTTTGTTTTTCAGAAATCTTTAAAAGTAACGTCTTTCCCTCTGAAAAACTTTTCGCGTCTCTTCATCCCTGTCAACCTCTCTCTCAGAAACTTTTGAACTCTCTGTCTCCCTTGTTCTTCCAAACCTTAACTCATCTTACTCAACAATGGCTTCAACCTCTGCTTCCATGCTTGCTTTTGCAACTGACACTATGTCCATATCTGTGGAACATCACTTCAATTTTGGAATTCTACAAGAATACAATCTAGATGCGAGTAAGTTCATTAACGCTGCTGGATGTGAAGGAATCTTTCTGGAAAAGGTCTCAGTGTATCCAGATTTGATAAGGGAATTCTGGAGAAGACCAAAGATCTTTGAAACAGAAGTTGTTGAGTTTGTGCTGGGAAGGAAAGTGATAGTATCCGAGAAAACCATCTCTGATGCGATTGCATGTACTCAAGAAAGATTGTTCTTCACGGAGAACTGGGAAGAAGACCTAGATGGTCCGGAGACAATTGTTGTTACCCTAATAAGGCAAGACAGCGTGAGAACTCATTCTTGGAAATCCTCTGAGATGAAAGATCACATCAGGATTCTTCACCAAATTCTGAACAAGGTGGTGCTGCATAAAATTGGCTCTAAGAACAACTTATCAGCCACAAGTTCTGTCTTTGCCATCTGGTTTTTGAAACAAAGATTAACTTACCCTAGATTCTATTTCATCTCTTCAAAGATGCCATTCCCAACAAAGAATCTGCTTCTCACATTACCTTCACTCATCTTCTGTAAAAAAATTTCAAGCAGCAAGGCATGTACGATGTTTTGAGTGCAAATCCTAAGGATGAACAAGAAAGACTCCTTCGTGTGAAAGGATTGCAAGCTGTTGATTTTGGCAGAGTTAATCTCAGTGTCATACAACTTAGCACATACAAGCAGGTGGAGTTGGCCAAGCTTGAGGAGAAAATGAAGATTAAAGAAGAATCACTTGAGGCCAACGATGCTGCAATTTTTGGTTTAAAGAAAGGAACCAAGAGGAAGATTGTGGCTGTGAGGCAACCCGCTCCTAAGAGGACTACTAGAGGATCTGTCCTCTCTGTATCTTTTGGTGCTACTCGTCCACCTCCACCAAAAAGGACAAGGAAAGTAATCATGTCTGAAGAAGAAGATGATGATGAACTACCTATCGCTGCCATTTTAGAAAAACAAGATGCTGCTGTTGCTGGTCCAATTGCCAAGAAGAAGAGGCAACCATCAAAGAGGGCTAGAACAACTATGGCTTCTGAGGTAATAATCTCTGTCGATGATCCTGTTAGGTTAGCAGTAGATGAACTAGTGTCCAATTTGGGAACTCATGATGATAATATCTCTGCTCCACATGATGTGGATGATGTTTATGTCCCTACCCTGACACAATCACCACACTCACCACTAACACAAATAGACAATAGCATTACCATTGGAGCCCCATTTCCTAAACCTTTGAAAACCTTGTTTCCACCCATAATTCCCTCTTCCACTCTCTATACTGGCAAATCTAAAAACTGGGCCAAAGTACAGAGAGAATGGAAAATTCTATTCCACACCATTCCACAAGAACCAGAACTTATTCTAACAAAGTGGTATCCTCTGGCTGAGTATGAGTATGAACCCCTCAACATCTATCCATATTGGGTCAACCCTGAACCCCACACTCCAACTGGCCCATTCCCTTCCCAAATGTTCAATGAACATAGACCTCTCCTCACTCACCTTCCCCAACAGAGATTCCTTGCCAGAAAAATCTACCCCAATCTAGTGAAACTTCCACCCCTTAAACCATTCACTAATGGAGTAGAGAGAGTTATAATATCTGAATGGCATACTGATCCCAGCAAGAAGGATCTTGGGAGTGTTCTCGAGAAAAGAGTCAGATCCTTCAGGGAAATACCTTTTGTGATGGACAAGACCACAAAATGGATGAACTTCAAACATCCAAAAGTATATGGAGCTACTCTTGATCACTTTGTGGACACTCTCATGTATGAGATTCTGAAATGGGAATTCAGCCACTTCAGAGCAGACAGCACTGCATGGTTTGTCCCTCCAACCTGGCTAAAACACTCAACTTCCAAAAATGTTGGAGTCAAGCCCTACAAGATTTGTCCTAGGTTGTCAATGATAGATCTAAACAAGGACAAGGACCAGAAGCATCCGAAGAAAAAGGAAAGATGCCAGTAGTTGAAGACATTATGCTAGATCTCAGTTCTAAACCCTTTGACCACTCACAGATGGATTACATTCAATCTTTGCCAATTGAGATGGTCACTGAGGCTAACTATGCAGGAGATTTCTGGCAATCCCACTTAATTCACTGCACCAGATAAGCCTCCACTTCTGGCCTGACTGCTGAAGAGAAGAAGAAAACTCCAAAATTCAGAGGCAGATGTGGACTATCTCGTGTCAGATATTTGATCTTTAAGGATCTTTGGGGTCTGCCAATAACAAGCCGTGATGTGGAAATTCCTAATCCTATTCATTGGGCAAAGGATGTCCCTGAGCAAATTCTACAATATGCCTTTGCCTAAGCTTCAACCTCACCCTCTGAACATACAACATAAGAATTAATTGTAGAAGGCCCTGAGCTGAATGTTGAAATCTTTTCAAAACCTGCTTCTGAACCTTCAACTCCTTTAGCTGATGTCGTTGTTGTTGCTACTGTTGAGCCAACTCTGACAGAGCAGTCTAATGAGATCTGTGCTTCTAAGCAAGGTGTTGAGTCTGCTAAGACATCATCTCAACCATTAGCTGTTGTTATGGTTCATCCACCAGCCCAAGCTCAAGACACTGTCTCAGACTCTGCTGAGAGCTCAAGACAATTATCCTTGCCATCAAATCTTGAGGACATCGTTGGAAGAATTATTGATGATAAGGTCGGTAAGATAGTTGATGAGAAGACAGAACAGATGGCACAACAGATTGAAGAAAGGGTACAAAACCAAGTTCAACATACATTGGCCCCTATGAATGCAATGGTTCAAATGCTGGCCTTATTAATGGATTTTCAGAAAAACCAAAATCCAAATCAAAACCAACCCCCTCCACCACCTCCTTCTGCCTAAATCTTTTCTTTCTTATCTTATTTGTTTTTGCTGGCTAAGATGGTCCACTCCTTTTACCTTTTTGTCTGATGACAAAAAAAGGGGAGAAAGGAAAGAGATTAATTTTCTATAACATATTTTGTCTGCATAAGTTTAATTTATTCATCTTTTTGATACATTGCCTTGACTTCTTATGCCTAAATTTTGTCTATAAAGTAAATTATGCTCTGATACTGGTTTGATCTATTTATTCACAAATGTTTGATAGGCTTCTATCTTGGTCTGATAACTTGTATTACCTTGCAAATAAGACTTGGTTTTATATACCTTAACTGCTTTGATCTGTTGAATGCTATGTCTTAGGGGGAGCCTTGCAAACTCTCTTAGACTTTGCTATTCAAATTTAATCAGTTTTTGTCATCATCAAAAAGGGGGAGATTGTTGGAACCAAAGTGGCTTTGGTTTATTTAATCTCTAGGTTTTGATGTTAACAAAAGGATTAAATTTGCTTGGGAAAGTGTTAGTTGAGATCTAACAAGTGAGTTCTGTTTATGCAGGAAAATCAAAAAGAATATAAGGTATACAATGCTTGGAAACTTGCAAGGAATTACCCGTCCAAAGGTTGTTTAAGCAGGTTATATTTTAATCGTTAAATAGATGGCTAACTAAAATTCAGTAGACGTCCATAGTAGCCATGTCAACAGACGAGTGCTCTCCTCGAAACTCAAGTAGACATCCATAGTGCCTAACTAAAATTCAGTAGATGTCTATAGTGTCAAGTCATTGGACGGAGTTTCTCTAAGGACTTAGCAAGTCCAAAGACTTGTGTGGACGAGTGATTCTACCACATCAGTGGACGAGCAAAATAAAACCTTGTGTAGACTTGTTCTAAAACAGAGTGTTAGTAGACGGTTCTACATCTCTTATATCTTTACTACCTTGAATATGATTTAATGCAATCTGGATCACATTGAATTTACTTCAAATGATTGATATTTATTTTGAAGGAATATATGTTCTTTATAATTTTTTTATCTGGTTAATGCCTTGTTCCTTTGTAAGAAAGTTCATAGTACTATCAAGGAAATACAAAAAGCAAATAGTACAATTGAAATTACAAAACGATCTTTACGATGACATCTTTTATTGCTGGACAAAAGCTGGCTTATACACAAAGAAGGAAAAAAAAGTTTTTAAGGTACAATTGCTCAGAGCAGTGAGCCTCCATTTTGTGATTTTCTGATAATCAAAGATGCTTTTTAACACGGCCAAAATCAAGCTATCACTCTCAACGGATATCATGAATTTAATGCTATCTCTATAACAAGACTATTAAAATAACCGTTGAAGATTTACAAGAGAAGTTGAAGACCACTATATATAAAAGGTCTCAAGCAATGAAGAATAACTTTTGCCATTTGAACAATTACAAGATATTCAAAGCTCTTATTCTCGTTGTAAAGCAAAAAGTCTGTAATTCTTAAGGTTGAATATTTGTAAAAATATTCAGTAGATCTTAAACCTTCATACCCTCACATATAGTGAGTTAGAAAGATCTTAGAAAAATCTCTGTGATTGAGTTAGAGCCTGAAGAGGCTTGGCAAGAAAGCAATATTTGTATCCTGGTGAGGTAAAGAATACTTGTTGTAGAAACTATTTGGAAATAGTGGAGAAAATCCTTCAAGTAGAAGGGACTGGACGTAGCTCTTGGTTGAAAGAGAGTGAACCAGGATAAAATACCTGAGTGAATTTTCTATCCCTTATCTTTTATAGTTTTATTTATTTATACTAACTGTGGGATTTGATTTTGGTTTTGTTATTCTTTTAAAAAGGATTTCTTGTGTGCTTAATCTTTTTATCTTCTGGTTCTGAAAAGGCTTCTCAAAGATGGCTTTTTGTGAAAATAATTAACAAACACAATTCAATCCCCCCTTCTTGTGTTTTCCTGTGCCAACTTCCTTCTTCTTTAGTTTTCATCAACTCCTCAGTCTTGGCCATTGCAGCAGCAGCATAGGTACCGAGGTTCATGTTGGCTATATTCATTTTACCAAAGTCTGCAGCCGACATTGGTTTTTCTATTAATATCCTAGCTTGCTCCTCATGAGTCTTTGCAGCAAGAATCTCACGAATTCCTTGAGCCTTGAAAATCTTGGAAAGAAGATGGCAAAAAGGAAATGCTGAGAGTCTTTTCTTATTCATCACAGCATCTCGGAATCTTCCGTACATAATTCTTGGAAGATTGATCTTTGTTTCGGTGAGAAGATGGCAGAAGCAGAATTTGTACAGAGATGAGAGGTTGTCTTTGAATCCAACCTTATGAAGAACCACCTTGTTGAGAAGCTGATGAAGGATGCGAACAATGTCCTTCATTTCAACAGCCTTCCAAGTATGAGTTCTGACTGTGTCTTCTTTCATGAGACAGACTTCAATAGTCTCAGAGCCGCCCAAATCCTCTTCCCATGACTCAATAAAAACTAAACCCTCCTGAGCACAAAAAATTGCATCGGCAATAGTCTTATCCGAGACTACAATCTTCTTTCTTAACACCGTTGAGAAAAAGTCAGTATCAGTCACTTGGACGTTTCTCCAGAAATCTCTGATCAGGTTGCGAAAGACATAGACCTTCTTTGTGAAGAGTCCTCCCCACCCGGCTGCATTAACATATTTGCTTATGTCTAGATTGTAGTCTTGCAACACTCTAAGGTTGAAATGATGCTCTATTTCCAAGTTGAGCTTGTCCACGTTAAAGGTTGAAGAAGAAGCCATTTTAGGTGATCAGAGAGCTTAGGGTTTGAAAGCAGAGAGTGGTAGAGAGAGATATCTCGAGAGGTTAGAGAAGTGTAAAGTTTTCCTCAGAGGGAAAAAATATGACTTATAAAGGAATTTTGAATCTCAAAGGTTAAAAAAAACTTTTGGCATGACATGTCATTATGATAAAACGACGTTGGTAACTTGGAACTATAAAAAGGTCTTGATGGGATTGATGGAAGTACTGAATCAAGAAAGAGAATAAAGGATAAATTTGTATTGAGACAAAATAAATGCATTTATTAATACACAAAAAAATATGCTTAAACACAGACAGATGTGAACTCGTCTGAAACTATACAATGGACGCGGTAACTAGTATCAGTGGACGCGTCATATGGACGTTCAATACAATATGCAATAGACGAACAACTTTTAATAGGTATTAGAAGAGCATAGGTAATAGACGCAGGATTAAAAAATATATTCTCGAGGATGGACACCTAAATTAATCCACACATATTGTATTAAGATGCTTCCTAATGAAGATAAATCTGTCCTCTGTAAGAGGTTTAGTAAAGATATCTGCCCATTGATGGTTAGTATCTACAAATTGAATATCAATCACACCTTTTGCACATTATCCCTAATAAAATGATGTTTAATCTCTATGTGCTTAGCTCTAGAATGCAAAATTGGATTCTTAGATAGATTTATTGCAGCAGTATTATCACACATAAGCGGAATACTACTTACAAATACATTGTAGTCTTCCAATTGATGTTTGATCCAGAGAAGTTGTGAGCAGTAACTTGTAGCTGATATATACTCAGCTTCAGCAGTTGATAAAGCAATGGTACTTTGTCTTTTGCTTAACCATGAGACAAGATTAGCTCCAATGAAGTAACATCCTCCACTAGTGTGTTTTCTTTCAATTCTATCTCCAGCATAGTCAGCATCACAAAAACCAACTAATTTGTCATCTTCATTTTTCTTAAAGCACAAACCAAGATTAGTAGTACCTTTTAGATATCTAAAAATTCTCTTAACTGCTGATAAGTGAGATTCTCTAGGATCAGACTGAAATCGAGCACATAAACATACATTGAACATAATATCAGGCCTAGACGCAGTAAGATATATGAGAGATCCTATCATACCTCTGTATACCTTTTGGTCTACCTTTTTCTCATGATCATCTTTGTTCAGTATGGAAGTGGGGTGCACAGGAGCATTCATTGGTTTATAATCATCCATCTTAAACTTCTTCAAAAGCTCTTTTGTATATTTGGTTTGGTGGATGAGCACCTCGTCCAT
Organism: Sophora flavescens; assembly: GCA_030762895.1. Lineage (NCBI taxonomy): Eukaryota > Viridiplantae > Streptophyta > Magnoliopsida > Fabales > Fabaceae > Sophora > Sophora flavescens. Next base: position 135,892,112 of record CM061064.1, read on the forward strand.
GGTTTGTTTTACTTGAAGTCCAAGAAAGAATTTGAGTTCTCCCATCATGCTCATTTCAAACTCTTTCTGCATTAACTTAGAGAATTCTTTGCATGGAGACTCATTAGTACCACTAAAAACAATATCATCAACATATATCTATACAACTATGAAATTAGACTTAATGGATTTTCTAAATAAGGTGTGTCAACCTTTCCTTTATTGAATCCATTTTCCATAAGAAAGGGACTTAGTCTGTCATACCAAGCTCTAGGAGCTTTCTTAAGACTGTACAAAGCATTCTTAAGCTTATATACATGTTCAGGATGGGTTTCACACTCAAAACCTGGAGGTTGCATAACATAGACTTCTTCATTAATAAAGCCATTTAGAAAAGAACTTTTAACATCCATCTGAAAAAGCATAATACTATGATGTGTAGCAAATGAAAGTAGAATTCTAATAGCTTATAATCTAGCAACAGGTGCAAAAGTTTCAGTATAATCTATACATTCTTCTTGAGAGAAACCTTGAGCAACAAGTCTTGCTTTGTTTCTGATTACCTTACCATTTTCATCAAGTTTGTTTCTGTAAACCCACTTTGTTCCAATCACTGATTTGTCTTTGGGCAGTGGAACCAGAGTCCAAATGTCACTTCTTTCAAACTGATTGATTTCCTCTTGCATAGCTAGAATCCAACCATCATCTAGCAGAGCCTCGTCTACTGTCTTTGGTTCCAACTCAGACTAGTGCAGAATTGTCTTGTTCTCTGAAGGTTGATCTGGTTCTTAGCTTGTCATTGGGGTTTCCAATGATCTGATCTTGTGGATGATAATTCTAGAAGTGCCAAGATTTTTGAACTGTACCATGTTGATAAGTAGAAGTTTCTAGTTGTTGAGTGGGGTCATCTTCTTGATCATCAACTTTTATATCAGGTGAGTCTCTTGGTATGCTTAGTTCAAGATTTGTAAAAGCTTCATCTATCTCTGATAATTTCTTATCAGGCTGTTTGTCATCAAACTTGACATGAATACTTTCCTCTACTATCAGAGTCCTAGAATTATAAACTCTCAAGCCTTTATATGTTTCAGAATATCCTAATAGTATTCCACTATCTGTTTTAGCATCAAACTTACCAAGTTGATCTTTAGTATTCAGTATATAGCATTTACAACCAAAAGGGTGAAAATACGATATGTTGGGTTTTCGTCCTTTCCACAGTTCATAAGGAGTCTTATTCAGGATAGGTCTAATGTATATTCTGTTCTGAATATAGCACGCAGTATTAACAGCTTCAGCCCAGAAGTGTCTAGGGACAAAGTTGTCATTGAGCATGGTCCTAGCCATCTCTTGAAGAGATCTGTTCTTTCTCTCTACCACACCATTTTGCTGTGGTGTTCTAGGTATCGAGAAGTTGTGAAGGATACCACTCTCTTCACATAACTTATGAAATAGCTCATTTTCAAACTCTCCCCCAAGGTCACTTCTGATTGAAGTGATACACATGCCTTTTTCATTCTGTACACGTTTGCAGAATACAGAAAAGACCTTAAAAGACTCATCCTTGTGAGTTAGGAACATAACCCATGTCCATCTAGTATAATCGTCTACTATGACAAGACCATATTTCTTACCACTGACAGAGGCAGACCTTGTTGGACCAAAAAGATCAAGATATAGCAACTCTAGTGGTCTATTGGTACTAACAACATTCTTAGATTCAAAAGAACCTTTGACTTGTTTTCCCTTTTGACATGCATCACAGAGAGCATCAGATTTGAACTTAAGGTTTGGTAGTCCTCTCACGAGGTTATGCTTGTTTAGCTTCGAAATTAATTTCAAGCTTGCATGACCTAGCCTTTTAAGCCAAATCCATCGCTCATCTTCAATGGACACTAGACATGAGACACTTTGATTTGAGAGGTCCTCCAAGTCAATCTTATAGAGATTGTTTTGCCTTTTTGCAGTGAATAAAAGTGATCCATCATCTTTCTTGACAGTACTCGTGTTCTTATCAAAAGACACTGCATATCCACTGTCACATAATTGACTTATGCTCAGTAGATTGTGCTTCAAGCCATTTACTAAAAGAACATTATCAATGGAGGGAAAAGGATGTTTACCAATTTTACCTATACCAATGATTTTCCCTTTTTGATTTCCTCCAAATGTGACCCAGCCACCAGCTTTGGGCTTAAGGTTTTGGAACATAGACCTTTCTCCTGTCATGTGTCGTGAGCAGCCACTGTCCAAGTACCAAGACATCTATTTTCTTCTTGTTGTTAAGCAAATCTGCAATAGGTATTATCTTATCTTTAGGTACCCAAACTGACTTGGGTCCTTTCTTGTTAGTTGTCACTGGACGAGTATGCTTATCATTATTGTGTATGCATCTAGATGTAATATGCCCACTTTTTCCACACACATTACAAAAGGTGTTGGACTAGCTAGACTTAGCTTTGGTATATGTATTTGGAACTTTTGAAGCTCTATGCTGTTTAAATGGTTTTGACTTTTTGAGAGATGCGTCTTGCTTCTCTTTGTCATAACCAAGACCAGATTTATCATAAGGTGACCTAGAGTACCTTAAAATGAGACTTAGCTTATCTGATCCACCTACAATATTTGACAGAGAATCAGTTAGATATGTTACATCTTTCTTCAGTTTTACAACTTCACAAGAGACATCAGGTTCACACACCACTTTGTCAGCTAGACTGACATTCACTGATTTTAGTATGTCGTTTTCATTTTTGAGGTTTTGTTTCTCAGTGCAGACCCTATCATATTCTCTAGTCAGTTTAGAAAACTTCTTTTTGAGACTCTTATATTCTCGTGATAGTATAGGCGACTCATGCAACAATTCATCAAAAGCATTTTGAAGAGAGGACGGGTCAGAGTCCATTACCTCAGCATTAGTGTATTCACTTTCTGATGCAGTGCCTGCCATGAGACAGATATTTGCTTCCTCTGCTTCATTTTCTTCATCTGAAGAAGACAGATCTAGATCCTCCCATGTAGCCATTAAGCCTTTCTTATTTTTGAAGAATTTTTTTTATCTTTTAACTCAGGGCAGTCAGCTTTGAAGTGACCAGGTTTCTTGCATTCAAAGCACAAGGGTGTACCTTTTTCCTTGGAGTCTGACTTCTCCTTGGAAAACTTTTTGTTGAGTAGCTTCCTTCTGAAACCACCTTTCTTTCTCCACATATATTGAATCTTCCTGGAGATAAAGGACAATTCATCCTCATCTGATCCTTCATCATTATCAGAAGATTCAGATTCATCAAATGACTCAGCAACTTTGAGAACTTTTGATGAACTTGCTTTCTTTGCCTTTAGGGCAATATATTTTCCTTTTCTGAAGTTTTCTTCTTCATTAAGTTCAAGTTCATGAACCTTGAGAGATCCAAGAAGCTCTTCCAGAGACAGTGTATTCAGGTTTTTGGCTTCCTGAATAGCAGTTACTTTGGGTCTCCATTGCTTTGATAGACTTCTCAGAATTTTTCTGACATGATCTCTATTTTCATAAACTTTTCCAAGAGATTTGAGACTATTGGTGATGGTTTGGAATCTTCCAAACATTTGGTCTATTGTTTCATGTTCACCCATCTTGAATAGCTCATACTGATGAACCAACATGCCGATCTTTGATTCCTTAACTTGTGAGGAACCCTCATGAGCTAGGGCAAGAGTATCCTAGATTTCTTTAGCATTATTGCAGCTGTGAACTTTGTCATGTTCAGATCTGGTTATAGCACACATGAGATAATGCTTACCCTTCAGATTCAGCTGATGATGGTTTTTCTGCTCTTGAGTCCATTGGCCTCTAGGAATAGCAGCTCCAGCTTCATCTCTTGGTTCAGTGTAGCCGGTTTCAATCAACTCCCAAATATCTACATTCTGTGCATCTTAGAAGGCCATCATTCTCTTCTTCCAGTAGTCATAATCTGTTCCATCAAAGAGAGGAGGTATGTTGATAGCTTGTCCTTCTACATCCATGGTTGTTGGATCGTACTCCCTCAGCACTTGTTAGATGCTCAGCCATTTCGAGGCTGAGCTCTGATACTAACTGAAGTTGACACAGGAAAACACAAGAAGGGGGGGTTGAATTGTGTTTGTTAATAATTTTAGAAAACAACCTTTCAAACAATTTTTGCACACAAGGAGATTAGAAAGCAGCAACACGCACAAAGAAAAAGATCCTTTTTAAAAGACTTTAACAAAAGAAATATCAAAACCCCTCGGTTAGTAAGAAACAAATAAAGTTGAAGAGATAAGAGATAGAAGAATCACACAAGATGTTTTATCCTGGTTCACTCTCTTCCAACCAAGAGCTACGTCCAGTCCCTTCTACTTGAAGGATTTTCTCCACTATTATCAAAATAGATTACAACCAAGTATTCAACACCTCTCCAGGCTACAAGTATTTCTTTCTTGCCAAGACTCTTCAGGCTCTAACTCTATCAAAGAGATTTAATGTTTGATCTCCTTAACTCACTATGTATGACAAAATGACAGTTAAGATCAGAGGAATATTTTCACAACATTCAGACTAAGAAATATTGATTCTTGCTCTCTAAAGAATTATGAGTATGAGTGAGTGTAGTTTTTCAAAAGTTGAGCTCGTAAGGTTGTGTAGTCAAGAGTTCTTTCTTCAGTATCTCAGGTCTTCTATTTATAGTGACCTTCTTCTTCATTTGTATTTCTTCAACGGCTACTTTGAATAATCCCATTTAGAGATAGCATTTAATGCATGATATTCATTGTGACTGGTAGCTTGATTGTGGCAATGCGGAATAGTACTCTTGGTTATCGAGGTAGCATGCAATTGGAGGTTCACTCCTCTGAGTATTGCAGCTTGAGCACTTGTTGTTCCTCCTTTGTGTATAATCCAGCTTTTTCAGTCATAAAGTTGTCATCGTACATATCTTTTTGCAGTATCTTATTGTACGATTCAGCTTTTTGCATTTCTTGATGGTACTATGTTTCTTCTACAACAAGGTGAAACATTAAAGCATATAGAACAAATGTGAAGAACAAATATTCTATTGAAATAAATATCAATCATTTGAAATAAATTCAAGAGATTCAGATTGCATTTAATTCATTTCAAAGATGGAGCTCATCTAAAAAGAAACTTCGTTTACTTAGTTATATGAGAGACTAAGTCTGTTCAATATTTTATTTTGCTCGTCTGGTTATGTGGCATAACCTCTTGTCTATCAAGTCTTTGGACTTGCTATTCCTAAATGAGTTATAAAGATCTCCGTCTGGTGACGTGGTGGTTAGAGCTCGTTTACTAGATTACTTTATTTTTCAGTTCATTTACTTCTACTAATTACTTCCGTCTGCTTACGTGGCAAAATGGACGCGCTTATTATCAAGTCTTTGGACTTGCTGTATCTAACAAGTAATTTTGGTATTAGTCTAGCAAACATTTAGAGCCTTGTTCACTTAAGAAAACCAGTCTACTAAATTAAATAAACAAGTAACTTTACCAAGGTTAGCAGCCCGTCTATAAGGGTGGACGCGTATTCTTTCAATGAAAACTAATCCTATGTTTACTTATATTAAAGTATTCCTGTATAATTGAAAGCACATGTTAGATCTCAACTAACACTTTGCCAAGCAAATTTAATCCTTTTGATAGCATCAAAACTTAGAGATTATTAAATCCAAAACCACTTTGATTCCAACAAAGCCTTCTCTTGGCAGCCCCAATTCCCTATATGTACACACCTACTAAATGATGAAATACAACTTTGAGTTCAATTTGGATTTGATTCCAATTGTGAGAGTGTTTAGCCTCTCTTAGGTTCTTTGTTGAACCAACCCTTTGATCTTATCAAGAGTCCAAGACCCTTTTGGCGATCCTCACCTTGGCTTATCAAATCCCCTTGGATTTGTGGCACCAACCTACCATTCCTTATCTTGTCTATTTTTGTATTTCTTCTTCTTCATATTTTGGTTGGTCACACAAGGATAGATCCGAAAATTTACATGTTCCTTTCTAGGATCATATCATGTGGTATCTAGAGACATCCTTCCTATAGTGACGTTTGATTGTTTTTCAATTTTTCAGGAAGTTTGAATTTTTCATAGTGGGTTCTTCATGGAGTCACCAATGAAGAAAAATGATGCCAAGCAGAGGGAGGATCCCGGAGTTTAGTGATCTCGGTGACGTGATGGTGAACAAACAAGTACGAGTATCGTTCCGGAATGGGAGATATGAAGATGAGCTGTTATGTGATGTGGTGCCCATGGAAACGATGCACTTGTTACTTGGCCTTCCTTGGAGGGTTGAACGATAAGAGAGATATGATGTCAACAATAACAAGTACTCATTTGTATTTAATAATCGCAAAATTACTCTTAGACTATAGTCACCAAAACAAGTGTATGAAGATCAAATGCACTTGAAAGGAGAGAGTGAGAAAAGAAAAATGAGTGAGAAGAAATAAAGGAAGAGGGTTCAGTGAATGAGGAAAAGAAAGAGGTAAAAGTTGAGAGTAAATTTGAAGAGAAATCAAAGAAAGAAGAAAGTATAGAAAAGAATGAGGAAAAAGAAAAATATGAGAGCAAAAAAGAAAGTGAGGTGAAAAAAGAAAACTTGAATACTTGTTTTGATGCTATTCCTAATTCTTTGCCTACTTGTGTTGATTCTCTTTTGAAGGAAATTGAGTTTGTTCCTCCAAAGGAAGCTTGCAAGACATTCAATGAAATTGAAGATTTGATTCCAAAGGAAGCTTCAAGACAACCGATGTAATTAAAGATTTTATCCTAAAGGAAGCACCCCATGCTTTAGGAACTTGCGTGGCCTCTCAAAAGTATTTTGTTCATTTGGTTCATAATCACAACAATTTTGAGGAATGTGTTGGGATGTTGATTGTACAAGATGGAAATGTATTATGTCTACTTGCTACATTTGATGATTTCTATCAATTTCCATTTGACCCAGGAGGATCAAGATGATTCATTTAGGCAAAAAATTCGAGGTCGAATTCTCTTCAAGAGGGAGGGAATGATGCAAACCAAGAATGATATCAAATTTAAGGCCAAATTGATCTTTGGTGAAAATTTTATTTTCATTAATGATGAACCCGTATACTTGTTTTGGCTGTATCTTAAGCTACAGATCTCTGATTGATGTGTTTTTTTGGTTCGTTTGAAAGCTAATGAAATATCTACAAATTGTATTTCAAGATGCTTGACCAGATTCGGCTTTTATCATGGAGAAAAACGGAATGGAAGTTTAATATGAATATTTGGACGAGTTTGAGCTTCAAAGGAGGGTGATTTTGGCTTGCATGCCTAAGCAACTCCCTTATAAAAGTTATGGATCATTTTTATTATTTTTCGAATGTATGGTAGTAACTCCAATTAGTGGAGAGTTAACTCTTTAAATAGCCACTTAGTAGATAGTAAATGTTTTTATTACTCCATTAGTGCAATAATTATGTTTAGTTATTCTAGGGGTTACGTCATCTTATGATGACCTTTAGTAAGCCTTCTCTTGGCAGACACAATTCCCTATCAGTACACACCTACTAAATGATGAAATACAACTTTGAGTTCAATTTGGATTTGATTCCAATTTTGAGAGTGTTTTGCCTCTCTTAGGTTCTTTATTGAACCAACCCTTTGATCTTATCAAGTGTCCAAGACCCTTCTGGCGATCCTCGCCTTGGCTTATTAAATCCCCTTGGATTTGTGGCACCTACCTACCATTCCTTATCCTGTTTATTTTTGTATTTCTCTTCTTCATATTTTGGTTGGTCACTCAAGGATAGATCCGAAAATTTACATGTTCATGTCTAGAATCATATCACGTGGTATCTAGAGTCATCCTTCCTAGAGTGACTTTTGATTTTGTTTTTCAATTTTTTCGAAAGTTTGAGTTTTTCTTAGTGGGTTCTTCATGGAGTCACTAATGAAGAAAAATGATGCCAAGCAGAGGGAGGACCTTTTCTATTCTAGATGCTATGTGAAGGACAATATATGTAGCTTGCTTATTGATAGAAAGGGTTACATCAACCTAGCTAGTACCACCATGGTGCAAAAGTTGGGACTTCCTCATATAGAGCATCGACAACCGTATGTCATTTGGAGCATCCCGGAGTTTAGTGATCTCGGTGACGTGATGGTGAACAAACAAGTACAAGTATCGTTCCGGATTGGGAGATATGAAGATGAGGAGTTATGTGATGTGGTGCTCATGGAAACGAGGCACTTGTTACTTGGCCGTCCTTGGAGGGTTGAACGACAGTCGAGATATGATTTCAACAACAACAAGTACTCATTTGTATTTAATAATCATAAAATTACTCTTAGGCCACTGTCACCAAAACAAGTGTACGAATATCAAATGCACTTGAAAGAAGAGAGTGAGAAAAGAAAAATGAGTGAGAAAAAATAAAGGAAGGGGGTTCGGTGAATGAGGAAAAGAAAGAGGTAAAAGTTGAGAGTATATTTGAAGAGATAGAAAAGAATGATGAAAGAACGGAAAAGAATGAGGAAAAATAAAAATATGAGAGCAAGAAAGAAAGTGAGGTAAAAAAAGAAAACTAGAATACTTGTTTTGATGCTATTCCTAATTCTTTGCCTACTTGTGTTGATTCTCTTTTGAAGGAAATTGAGTTTGTTCCTCCAAAGGAAGCTTGCAAGACATTCAATGAAAATGAAGATTTGATTCCAAAGAAAGCTTGCAAGACAACAGGTGTAATTGAAGATTTAATCCCAAAGGAAGTACCCCATGCTTCGGGAAATTGCATGGCCTCTCAATATTATTTTGTTCATTTGGTTCATAATCACAACAATTTTGAGGAATGTGTTGGGATGTGGATTGTACAAGATGGAAATGTGTTATGCCTACTTGCTACATTTGATGATTTCTATCAATTTCCCTTTGACCCTGGAGGATAAAGATGATTCCTTTACGCAATAAATTTGAGGTCGAATTCTCTTCAAGAGGGAGGGAATGACGCAAACGAAGAATGGCCAAATTGAACTTTGATGAAAATTTTATTTTCACTAATGATGAACCCGTATACTTGTTTTGGCAGTATCTTGAGCTACAGATCTGCGATTGACGTGTTTTTTGTACGTTAGAAAGCTAATGAAATTATCTACAAATTGTATTTCAAGTCACTTGACCAGATTCGGCTTTTATCATGGTGAAAAACGGGCTAGAATTTTAATACGAATATTTAGATGAGTTTGAGCTTCAAAGGAGGGTGACTTTTGGCTTGCATGCCTAAGTAAGTCCTTTTTAGAAGTTATGGATCATTTTTATTATTTTGCTTAAGTATGGTAGTAACTCCAATTAGTGGAGAGTTAAGTCTTTAATTTGCCACTGAGTGGATAGTAAATGTTTTTATTACTCCATTAGTGCAATAGTTATGTTTAGTTATGCTAGGGGTTACGTCATCTTATGATGACCTTTTGTAAGCCTTCTATTGGCAGCCCCAATTCCCTATATGTACACAACCACTACATGATGAAATACAACTATGAGTTCAATTTGGATTTGATTCCAATTGTGAGAGTGTTTAGCCTCTCTTAGGCTCTTTGTTGAACCAACCCTTTGATCTTATCAAGAGTCCTAGACACTTGTGGCAATCCTCACCTTGGCTTATCAAATCCCCTAGGATTTGTGGCGCCTACCTACCATTCATTATCTTGTCCATTTTTGTATTTCTTCATCTTCATATTTTGGTCGGTCACTCTAGAATAGATCCAAAAATTTAATTGTTCCTTTCTAGGATCATATCATGTGGTAACTAGAGCCATCCTTCCTAGAGTGACTTTTGATTTTGTTTTTCAAATATCTGGAAGTTTGAATTTTTCTTAGTGGGTTTTTCATGGAGTCACTAATGAAGAAAAATGATGGCAAGCAAAGGGAGGATCTTTTCTATTTTAGATACTATATGAAGGACAAGATATGTAGCTTGCTTATTGATGATTAGGGTTACATCAACCTAGCTAGTACCACCATGGTGCAAAATTTGAGACTTCCTCTTATAGAGCATCCACAACCGTATGTCATTTGGAGCATCCCGGAGTTTAGTGATCTCGGTGACGTGATGGTGAACAAACAAGTTCGAGTATCGTTCCGGATTGGGAGATATGAAGATGAGGTGTTATGTGATGTGGTGCCCATGGAAACGAGGCACTTGTTTCTTGGCCGTCCTTGGAGGGTTGAACGACAAGAGAGATATGATGTCAACAACAAGTACTCATTTCTATTTAATAATCACAAAATTAATGTTAGACCACTGTCACCAAAACAAGTGTCTGAAGATCAAATGCAATTGAAAGGAGAGAGTGAAAAAAGAAAAATGAGTGAGAAGAAATAAAGGAAGATGGTTCGGTGAATGAGGAAAAGAAAGAGTTAAAAGTTGAGAGTATATTTGAAGAGATAGAAAAGAAAGATGAAAGTATGGAAAAGAATGAGGAAAAATAAAAATATGAGAGCAAAAAAGAAAGTGAGGTGAAAAAAGAAAAGTTGAATACTTGTTTTGATGCTATTCCTAATTCTTTGCCTACTTGTGTTGATTTTCTTTTGAAGGAAATTGAGTTTGTTCCTCCAAAGGAAGCTTGCAAGACATTCCATTAAATCGAAGATTTGATTCAAAAGGAAGCTTGCAAGACAACCGGTGTAATTAAAGATTTAATCCCAAAGGAAGCACCCCATGCTTCAGGAACTTGAATGGCCTCTCAATATTATTTTGTTCATTTGGTTCATAATCACAACAATTTTGAGAATGTGTTGGGATGTGGATTGTACAAGATGGAAATGTGTTATGCCTACTTGCTACATTTGATGATTTCTATCAATTTCCATTGACCCCGGAGGATAAAGATGATTCCTTTAGGCAATAAATTCGAGGTCGAATTCTCTTCAAGATGGAGGGAATGATGCAAACCAAGAATGGCCAAATTTATCTTTGATGAAAAATTTATTTTCATTAATGATGAACCCGTATACTTGTTTTGGCTGTAGCTTGACCTACAAATCTGCGATTGACGCGTTTTTTGGTACGTTAGAAAGCTAATGAAATTATCTACAAATTGTAATGCAAGCCGCTTGACCAGATTCGGCTTTTATCATGGTGAAAAACGGGCTGAAATTTTAAAACGAATATTTGGACGATTTCGAGCTTCAAATGAGGGTGATTTTTATTATTTTGCTTAAGTATGGTAGTAACTCCAATTAGTGGAGAGTTAAGTCTTTAATTAGCTACTTAGTGGATAGTAAATGTTTTTATTACTCCATTAGTGCAATAGTTATGTTTAGTTATGTTAGGGGTTACGTCATCTTATGATGACCTTTTGTAAGCCCTCTCTTGGCAGCCCCAATTCCCTATATGTACACTCCTACTACATGATGAAATACAACTTTGAGTTCAATTTGGATTTGATTCCAATTGTGAGAGTGTTTAGCTTCTCTTAGGTTCTTTGTTGAACCGACCCTTTGATCTTATCAAGAGTCCAAGACACTTGTGGCGATCCTCACCTTGGCTTATCAAATCCCCTTGGATTTGTGGTTCCTACCTACCATTCCTTATCTTGTCCATTTTTGTATTTCTTCTTCTTCATATTTTGGTTGGTCACTCTAGAATAGATCCAAAAATTTACATGTTCCTTTCTAGGATCATATCATGTGGTATCTAGAGTCATCCTTCCTAGAGTGACTTTTGATTTTGTTTTTCAATTTTTCCGGAAGTTTGAATTTTTCTTAGTAGGTTCTTCATGGACTCGCTAATGAAGAAAAATGATGCCATGCAGAGGGAGGATCTTTTCTGTTCTAGATGCTATGTGAAGGACAATATATGTAGCTTGCTTATTGATAGAAAGGGTTACATCAACCTAGCTAGTACCACCATGGTGCAAAAGTTGGGACTTCCTCTTATAGAGCATCCACAACCTTATGTGATTTGGAGCATCCCGGAGTTTTGTAATCTCGGTGACGTTATAGTGACCAAGTAAGTACGCGTATCGTTCCATATTGGGATATATGAAGATGAGGTGTTATGTGATGTGGTGCCCATGGAAACGAGACACTTGTTACTTGGTCGTCCTTGGAGGGTTGAACGACAAGCGAGATATGATGTCAACAACAACAAGTACTCATTTGTATTTAATAATCGTAAAAGTACTCTTAGACCACTGTCACCAAAACAAGTGTATGAAGATCAAATGCAGTCGGTGGTACGGGTGCTGAGGATGATTGGGTTCCTCCACCTCCCCCTCATCATGACTGATTTTTTTTTTCATTTTTTGACTTTAAACGATTCTTGTACGACACTTCGGATTATTTTTTTATATATATATTCATTATTTCTTATGATTGTATATTTCATTAGTAATTTGGTGTGTTTTATTAGTAATTTTGCTAAACATTAAAGAAAAACAAAAAAAATATTATTTTAAAAATTAAATTTAAAAAAAATTAATTAAATCCAGTTTAACGACCGAGTTAGAAACCAATAATTCGGTAGCTAAACTTTAATTAACATTAAAAGATTGTGGTCTAGCGATCGAAAATCGATCGCTAATATAGGTTAACAGCACCAACATTAGCGACCGAACTAGCAACCGATTATCGGTCGCTTAAAATGGTTATCCAAACAGTGCGACCAACCCTGTAGCGACCGTTTTTTATTATTTAGTGACCAAAGTTACGGTCACCATTTAGCGACCGAATTAATATTTCGGTCTCTAAAATCTTAGCGACCATGTTATCAGTCACCACCAATAATCGGTCTCTAATTCGATCGCTAAATTAAATAGCGACCGAATTAGAAAGTTTAGCGACCGAATTTGCAGGTCGCTAAACAGTTGATTTTTTGTAGTGCTTTAGGCAATAAATTCGAGGTCGAATTCTCCTCAAGAGGGAGGGAATGATGCAAATCAAGAATGTTATCCAATTTAAGGCCAAATTGATCTTTGATGAAAATTTTATTTTCAATAATGATGAACCCGTATACTTGTTTTGACTGTATCTTGAGCTACATATCTCCGATTGATGTGTTTTTTGGTTCGTTTGAAAGATAATGAAATATCTACAAATTGTATTTCAAGCCTCTTGACCAGTTAAGTCTTTAATTAGCCACTTAGTGGATAGTAAATGTTTTTATTACTCCATTAGTGCAATAGTTGTGTTTAGTTATGCTAGGAGTTACGTCATCTTATGATGACCTTCACTAAGCCTTCTCTTGGAAGACCCAATTCCCTATAAGTACACACCTACTAAATGATGAAATACAACTTTGAGTTAAATTTGGATTTTTTTCCAATTGTGAGAGTGTTTAGCCTCTCTTAGGTTCTTTATTGAACCAACCATTTGATATTATCAAGAGTCCAAGACCCTTCTAACGATCCTCACCTTGGCTTATCAAATCCCCTTGGATTTGTGGCGCCTACCTACCATTCCTTATCTTGTCTATTTTTGTATTTCTTCTTCTTCGTATTTTGGTTGGTCACTCAAGGATAGATCCGAAAATTTACATGTTCCTTTCTAGGATCATGTCATGTGGTATGTAGTGCCATCCTTCCTATAGTGACTTTTGATTTTGTTTTTCAATTTTTCAGGAAGTTTGAATTTTTCTTAGTGGGTTATTCATGGAGTCACCAATGAAGAAAAATGATGCCAAGCAGAGGGAGGATCTTTTCTATTCTAGATGCTGTGTGAAGGACAATATATGTAGCTTGCTTATTGATAGAAAGGGTTACATCAACCTAGCTAGTACCACCATGGTGCAAAAGTTGGGACTTCCTCTTATAGAGCATCCAGAACCGTATGTCATTTGGAGCATCCAAGAGTTTAGTGATCTCGGTGACGTGATGGTGAACAAACAAGTAAGAGTATCGTTCTATATTGGGAGATATGAAGATAAGGTGTTATGTGATGTGGTGCCCATGGAAACGAGGCACTTGTTACTTGGGCGTCCTTGGAGGGTTGAACGACAAGCGAGAAATGATGTCAACAACAACAAGTACTTGTAACACTCCATTTTCTCTCATAAATAACCTTAATATATTTATATATATATGACATATATGTTTGAATATGGTTTTTAGATTGTTCTTGGCATCTAAGTTCATTTTTGGAAAGTTTAGCCTTACAAAGACTAAAACCTTTTAGAGTCCTAGTAACATGTTTCACCGTTTTGGTCATATATTGAGGTCTAGATGTCCGATATAGGTGATCTTTGTGGCATTGGAAATATAAGAGAATTTTATACAACTTTAATGAAGAGATATAAATCAAATTCAGAAGTTTAGGTTGTCAAAAATAATCAATTGTGGAGAAGGCCAGCTTGTGCGGATTTTGGATATACCTCCACTAATTTGGGCCTATCTCACCCATTTCAAACCCAAATTAAGTATATGAGCACTACTTGGAAAGCTTATTTGAAGATACATCTGTTAGGATTGAATTGATTTCGAAATATTGGTCAGAGATATCATTTATGTGTTAGGTGAAAAGTGAAGGAATCATATGGCATAATTAGTGCAAGATTAGGTGGGATAATTAGTGCAATGCTTTTTGTTTCATTCTTTTTGACTCACCAACCCCACCAACCATCCCACAATCAGATAACACCTCAAAACAACTCATAGTGGAGTAAAATATGGAGTGATTTATGGATTAGTGGAGCCCATCATGAAAGAAAAACCAATAATCAAGGTTTAGTGGGAGACAAAAGCAAGAACATTCACCAACCACGGAATATTAATTAGGCCACCAAGGAGCACGAATTTTGTGCAGATTTATAGAGTTTCTAAGCCTATATAAAGGATGGTTATTGATGCTTAAAGAGGAGAGAAGAAAGCTTAACCTATAGACCAAAACAACCATTGCTGAAAACTTGAAACCTGGTGGAATAGTTTCGGTAAATCCTTCACTACTTCTACATATACCGTTGGATCTTGTTCCAAATTCATATAGAGTTCCTAGGCTTATATTACTTCATATCCAATGGTGTACATTTATGTTTAATCCATAAAGTGAGAGTTATTCATCTTATAAGTTTGATTTGAGTTCAACTCGGGTAGCTCCAGACCAGTCAACTTGAGAGGATCATCTTGTGCTCAGTAACCGTTGGATCTAGCTGAAACTTTTGCATAAGATAAATTAAAGGTATATCTTTATTCTTATACCGTTCAAATTGGTAAAATAATGACTGGTTTGTGAGATATAAGGCAAACACAGTGGCGGATTTTGTGGTAATTGCTGCCGATTTTAAGTTCTTTACAATGTGCCTTTCACAATGTGTTTCGTAGGTGAATCTTGAAGCTCAGGGACCCTAGTGGATCTTATTTCTTCTTAAACGTGAACTTCAATCCAGGTATGGGGAGAAGGGTAGTGTTTACATAGGCTTGGAGTTAGAGTAAAGTAAAAGGGGTCCCCATAACCCCGTATTTATGTGTTACTAAATGATTTTAATACGTATGAGGTTGTGATTGTTGATTATAACATGTTAGTGGTCGTTGTTGGATATTTGATTATTCATGCTTATGTTCATAATGTTTGGTTTGGGATTATGTTGTTGCTGTTGTTGTTAATATGAATATGTTGACATAATAATGTGTTGGATAACGTTGTTGTTGTTATGACTGTTGATGGTTAAGTCTTGGGTGCTTATTGGCCCAAGCAACGTTATTGTTAAGTCTTGAGTACTTGTTGGTGCAAGCGGAGGTGGTGGCGTTGCCGTTGATTGCTGTTTGACATGCATTTCATTGGAGATGTTGTTGGGAGATGTTCGACATAGGGGAGATCGTCCGAGAGTAAGGCGATCCGACCATCCACGGTAGGTTACCCAAGGTTTGGTAAGCGGCCCCCCGTGATGAGGCATCCATGGTTTGGTGCGTTGGCTATCAATAGGGTCTACCCAAGGTTAGGTGGACTGCTGGTGTTGGTGTTTATTGGCCAATACGGATATGTAACTCCGAAGTCGTTCATCTTGAGTTAGCTGGATCCACATGCATAGTTGGAGTAGCGGAGTAGTTGGTGCCTTGCATTGCATAGCATATTCGATGATGTTGTTGTTGATGTACGTTGATACATGCTAAAAACTATATGCCTATGTTGATGCCATGCTTGTATGATTTACTTTACTTCCTACCTCTATGATGATTATGTATACATGAACTTACTCCCCTTCGTTTGTTGCTTGTGTTTGGCCTGAACGGCATTTGCAGAGAATGACGGGCAGCCCGGAGAGGAGTGACTCTGAGGAGCCGCCACTCATAGTTAGGGCCTGCTTTTATGTTTTAATTCTTTTGGTTTAGATGTATTTCCGTTATACGGAAGGATTATACCAGCTCTGTATGTGACATCGGGGTTGGGTTTTATTATGATTATTTGCTTTAACTTACTTATTTCCGCGATTTTGAAACATGGTTCATGTGGGACTTTTCTACCCATGGACAACTCACTGAATTCTTATTCAGGTTATGCATGTCTGTTTAATTGACTTTTGGATTTTATGTCCTTTATCATGCGGGGTAGAAGGGTGTCACAATACTCATTTGTATTTAATAATCGCAAAATTACTCTTAGACCACTGTCACCAAAACAAGTGTATGAAGATCAAATGCACTTGAAAGGAGAGAGTGAGAAAAGAAAAATGAATGAGAAAAAAAATAAAGGAAGAGGGTTCGGTGAATGAGGAAAAGAAAGAGTTAAAGTTGAGAGTATATTTGAAGAGATAGAAAAGAAGGATGAAAGTACGAAAAAGAATGATGAAAACGAAAAATATGAGAGCAAAAAAGAAAGTGAGGTGAAAAAAGAAAACTTGAATACTTGTTTTGATGCTATTCCTAATTCTTTGCCTACTTGTGTTGATTCTCTTTTGTATGAAATTGAGTTTGTTCCTCCAAAGGAAGCTTGCAAGACATTCAATGAAATTGAAGATTTGATTCGAAAGGAAGCTTGCAACACAACGGGTGTAATTGAAGATTTAATCCCAAAGGAAGCACCCCATGCTTTGGGAACTTGCATGGCCTCTCAAAAGTATTTTGTTCATTTGGTTCATAATCACAACAATTTTGAGGAATGTGTTGGGATGTTGATTGTACAAGATGGAAATGTGTTATGCCTACTTGCTACATTTGATTATTTCTATCAATTTCCATTTGACCCCGGAAAATAAAGATGATTCCTTTAGGGAGGGAATGATATGAAGATGATTCCTCTCAAAAGTACGAGTATCGTTCCGGATTGGGAGATATGAAGATGATGTGTTATATGATATGGTGCCCATGGAAACAAGACACTTTTTACTTGGCCGTCCTTGGAAGGTTGAACGACAAGCGAGATATGATGTTAACAACAACAAGTACTCATTTATATTTAATAGTCGTAAAATTACTCTTAGACCACTATCACCAAAACAAGTATATGAAGATCCAATGCACTTGAAAGGAGAGAGTGAGAAAAGAAAATGAGTGAGAAAAAATAAAGGAAGAGGGTTCGGTGAATGAGGAAAAGAAAGAGGAAAAAGTTGAGAGTATATTTGAAGAGAAATAAAAGAAAGATGAAAGTATGGAAAAGAATGAGGAAAAAAGAAAAATGTGAGAGCAAAAAAGAAAGTAAGGTGAAAAAAGAAAACTTGAATAATTGTTTTGATGCTATTCCTAATTCTTTGCCTACTTGTGTTGATTCTCTTTTGAAGGAAATTGAGTTTGTTCCTCCAAAGGAAGCTTGCAAGACATTCAATGAAATTGAAGATTTGATTCCAAAGGAAGCTTCAAGACAACCGATGTAATTAAAGATTCAATCCCAAAGGAATCACCCCATGCTTTGGGAACTTAATGGCCTCTCAAAAGTATTTTGTTCATTTGGTTCATAATCACAACAATTTTGAGGAATGTGTTGGGATGTTGACTGTACAAGATGAAATATGTTATGCCTGCATGCTACATTTGATGATTTCTATCAAATTCCATTTGACCCTGGAGGATAAAGATGATTCCTTTAGGCAATAAATTTGAGGTCGAATTCTCATCAAGAGGGATGGAATGATGCAACCCAAGAATGATATCCAATTTATGGCCAAATTGACTTTTGATGAAAATTTTATTTTCATTAATGATGAACTCGTATACTTGTTTTGGCTGTATCTTGAGCTACAGATCTCCGATTGATGTGTTTTTTGATGCGTTTGAAAGCTAATGTAATATCTACAAATTATATTTGAAGCCTCTAGACCAGATTCGGCCTATATCATGGTGAAAAACGGGCTGGAAGTTTAATACGAATATTTGGACGAGTTTGAGCTTCAAAAGAGGGTGTCTTTTGGCTTGCATGTCTAAGTAAATCCTTTTTTAAAGTTATGGAACATTTTTATTATTTTGCTTAAATATGGTAGTAACTCCAATTAGTGGAGAGTTAAGTATTTAATTAGCCACTTAGAGGATAGTAAATGTCTTTATTACTCCATTAGTGCAATAGTTATGTTTTGTTATGCCAGGGGTTACGTCATCTTATGATGACCTTTTGTAAGCCTTCTCATGGCAGACCCAATTCCCTATATGTACACACCTACAACATGGTGAAATACAACTTTGAGTTCAATTTGAATTTGATTCAAATTGTGAGAGTGTTTAGCCTCTCTTAGGTTCTTTATTCAACCAACCCTTTGATCTTATTAAGAGTCCAAGACCCTTGTGACGATCCTCACATTGCCTTATCAAATCTCATTGGATTTGTGGCGCCTAACTACCATTCCTTTTCTTGTCCATTTTTTTATTTCTTCTTCTTCATATTTTGGTTGGTCACTCAAGGATGATCCGAAAATTTACATGTTCCTTTCTAGGATCATATCATGTGGTATCTAGAGTCATCCTTCCTATAGTGACTTTTGATTTTGTTTTTCAATTTTTTAGGAAGTTTGAATTTTTCTCAGTGGGTTCTTCATGGAGTCACCAATGAATAAAAACGATGCCAAGCAGAGGGAGGATCTTTTCTATTCTAGATGCTATGTGAAGGACAAGATATGTAGCTTGCTTATTGATAGAAAGGGCTACATCAACCTATCTAGTACCACCATGGTGCAAAACTTGGGACTTCCTCTTATAGAGCATCCACAACCGTATGTTATTTGTAGCATCCCAGAGTTTAGTGATCTCGGTGACGTGATGGTGAACAAACAAGTACGAGTATAGTTTCGGAATGGGAGATATAAAGATGAGGTGTTATGTGATGTGGTGCCCATGGAAACGAGGCACTTGTTACTTGGGCGTCCTTGGAGGGTTGAACGACAAGCGAGATCTGATGTCAACAGCAACAAGTACTCATTTGTATTTAATAATCGCAAAATTACTCTTAGACCACTGTCACCAAAACAAGTGTATGAAGATCAAACTCACTTGAAAGGAGAGTGTGAAAAAAATAAAGGAAGAGGGTTCGGTGAATGAGGAAAATAAAGAGGTAAAAGTTGAGGGAATATTTGAAGAGAAAGAAAAGAAAGATGAAGGTATGGAAAAGAATATGGAAAAAGAAAAATATGAGAGCAAAAAAGAAAGTGAGGTGGAAAAGAAAACTTGAATACTTTTTTTGATGCTATTCCTAATTCTTTGCCTAGTTGTGTTGATTCTCTTTTGAAGGAAATTGAGTTTGTTCCTCCAAAGGAAGCTTGCAAGACATTCAATTAAATTGAAGATTTGATTCCAAAGGAAGCTTGCAAGACAACCGATGTAATTAAAAATTTAATCCCCAAGGAAGCACCCCATGCTTTGGAAACTTGAATGGCCTCTCAAAAGTATTTTGTTCATTTGGTTCATAATCACAACAATTTTGAGGAATGTGTTGGGATGTTGATTGTACAAGATGGAAATGTGTTATGCCTACTTCCTACATTTGATGATTTCTATTAAATTCCATTTGATCCCGGAGGATAAAGATGATTCCTTTAGGCAATAAATTCGAGGTCGAATTCTCTTCTAGATGGAGGGAATGATGCAAACCAAGAATGATATCCAATTTAAGGCCAAATTGATCTTTGATGAAAATTTTATATTCATTAATGATGAACCCGTATACTTGTTTTGGCTGTATCTTGAGCTATAGATCTTCGATTGATGCTTTTTTTGGTGCGTTAGAAAGCTAATGAAATTATCTACAAATTGTATTTCAAGCCTCTTGACCATATTTGTCTTTTATCATGGTAAAAAACGGGCTGGAAGTACAAATATTTGGACGAGTTTGAGCTTCATAGGAGGGTGACTTTTGGCTTGCATGCCTAAGTAACTCCCTTTTAGAAGTTTTGGATCATTTTTATTATTTTGCTTCAGTATGGTAGTAACTCCGATTAGTGGAGGGTTAAGTCTTTAATTAGCCACGTAATGGATGGTAAATGTTTTTATTACTCCATTAGTGCAATAGTTATGTTTAGTTATGCTAGGGGTTGCGTCATCTTATGATGACCTTTTGTAAGCCTTCTCTTGGCAGTCCCAATTCCCTATATGTACACACCTACTACATGATGTAATACAACTTTGAGTTCAATTTGGATTTGATTCCAATTGTGAGAGTGTTTAGCCTCTCTTAGGTTCTTTATTGAACCAACCCTTTGATCTTATCAAGAGTCCAAGACCCTTGTGGCGATCCTCACCTTGGCTTATCAAATCCCCTTGGATTTGTGTCGCCTACCTACCATTCCTTATCTTGTCCATTTTTTTATTTCCTCTTCTTCATATTTTGGTTGGTCACTTAACGATAGATCCGAAAATTTACATGTTCCTTTCTAGGATAATATCAAGTTGGAAATATGATTTAAACATAAATCAATTCACGAGTCAAAATTAGTTTTTCTGATCATTAAAATCTTACTGCCAATGAAAACAACGACTATTTTCTGTCTGAACTTTTACCAAAATTCTTTCGAATAAACATAATATTTTATTTTTTATCAGATATTTGGAAAGTAGAATTCCTCACGGACAAAGTATAAAAAAATCTACAAATTTCAGTTTCGGGTCAAATTAAGGTTTTTTGCCGGTATAAAATTATACCATCGGTAAAAACGCAGATCGGTTTCCGTCTGAGTTTTAAACCCAAAATTTCACCATAGCCTTCTACCATAAAAGAGACTATGAATTTGATTTTATTTTATTCAAAATCACTTTCTAACTCTCAGATTAAAATATAATTAATTATATTTTAACCGGTTAAACAGCGTAATTAAAAATCAGGTTGTTACATTACTACCCCTCTTAGAAAAATATTCCGTCCTCGGAATTTCATGATTCAAAACTAGACACCATCTTGTAATCATATCTAAAAATTCATTGTATTTCCCGTCACTGTCTTCCCCCATGTGACAGCGGTAACTTCATAACAACATTCATTCTTATATTGTTCTATTTATCCTCGAAACAATCCATCACTACACTATGTTCCTTATCCTTAACATTTCACCTTAATCTATCATCCTATAAGAACATCATCAAAACTTAATCATTTTCTCTTCTTAATACTGGTCCCCTAGAAAACCTTATTTCAACATCTACCTCCTACATTTAACATCAAGATCAAAACTACCTTAACTTCCTACTCAACGTATCCAATCACAGTCTTAGATCCTTGGAGCGTATTCCACTATTTCAGATTATATCAATATCACACATCTCAACCTCAAAAGAACATCATTGCACCTCCTAATGCAACAAAAACCAAAGAAATTATCTTTCCTGCTCATATTCAACTTAGGTAATACCATCAATCGTAACTACGAGCATTCGATCGTTACCTTAGGATTCTCTTAGTAATACTATGCCTCGATCAACTTTTGACTTATAATAATGGTCTTACTCACTGATATTGATCTTAATCTTACCAGTCATATCTATATCTCAACAAAACTCCCATCACTTCCTATTTATCCTACTATAGGGAAACAATACTTAACATGATCACTCTAAACTTAACATGATCATTCCTATTTCTCACCTCAAAACATCTTTGCAACAATCTAACAACCTTACTTAAGATTCTCCTATCTTACCAAATTCAACTTATAAGCCTAAATTCCCAATCAAATCCACAACTATCACCATCATCTCAAAAATAAAAGGTTACAAAGCTTCGGCCAATTCAATCCTATACTATTTAAGCCCCAAACCAACTTGTTGTCTCATTATAATTTTGAACCACTACCCACATTATCCAAATACATCAAGTCCTTAAGAAAATTTCCTTTAATAACAACTTCTTTCAACAACTACTTGCCCACTACAACTTATCCACCAAACTAATTATTCCCGTAAGCTTATTGTCTAACACTTGATGCAGATTTAACTCATGCTCCTCGTAACTCTTAAAGTAAACAAGATCATCATCAATGAAGATGACTAGGTCTTACTAAAACCATCTAACACCACATGGTTAACTAAAAGCTAAACCATGTCAGGGATAAGGTTCCTTTGTTGCATAGACAACCAGACAAAGTCTACAATAAATGTCCTATTCTTAACAACTATAGAACGCTGATGTCAAAAACATACCTTATATGAGATCTGCAGAGTGAGAGGGGTCAACTCCCCTCACCGTAAACACTCTCCCAATGACCCACTATCCGCAATCTCGAGCTATATGACCAAGTTTCCCACAGTGGAAACAACTAGCTCTCTCCTTGCAATCTCTAACATGGTGAGGTCCTCCGCATCTGAAACAAGCTAAGTTTTTCTACTGCTATTGACCTGTTCCTGGATCTCCTCTCCCAACTTTACCTCTGTAACCTCCAGTTCCTCTACCAGCAACTACCGTCTGCTGCTTACCTCTGCGTCTACACTCACGAGCATAATGACCTGGCTTTCCACAGATGTAACAAACTGGACCTTGCTGCTGCTGGCCCGTTCCAACCACTGGTGTTATATAAACTGGCATTGGTGCAGCTGTCGGAACTAGTTGCACCGATCTAATAATATGGTTCCTGCCTCCTCTGGAAACCATTATCTGCTCCCTTCAGAGAACCTGATTGAATAGGGTCTCCACTTCTTAGTTGTTTCCGCTCAGCAACTTGTCTCTGGTTTATGCTCTCTATAGCCCTGCAACTGTCAGCCAGCTCCTGGAAACTCTGGATATCAAAACACACCACTGCTCTCTTTAGCTCATTTCACAGTCCCTCTTCAAACCTTCTACACCGCCAATCCTTGTTTGGGAATCTCTCATATAATTCTGAAAACTTAATCAGAGATTCCAAATGTGATGCATACTCACCAACAGTCATGTTTCCCTGTTGAAGATTAGCAAACTCTCTATTCCTCTCAAGTCGAACTAAAAGTAGGATATACTTCTCAAAGAAGAATTCAATAAACAACTGCCATGTAATAGTTCTGCCCTCGGCCTCCAATAATCTTTTCTTGCCTCTCCACCAGAAATCTGCTCCTTCAGTTAAAATGAAGGCAGCATAAGTCACTTTCCCATCATCTCTGCAGCGCACACTATCGAATATCTTATCTATATCTTGCACCCACCATTCAACCTTCTCTAGGTCACAATCTCCTAGGAATCGTGGTGGCTTCTCTTCCAGGAGTGTCTTTATATTTGCATTTTGCTGTGTTTGCAGTAACAAGGCAGCAGTCATAACTTCCATGATATTGCGAGTCTCGGATGACACTCCTCCACCACAGGTATGATTAGCCTCATTGTTGCTACCTCCAATAATTTTCTCGGGAATCCTATCACCACTATTGGTATTACGTCCTCTTTCTTGAGCCATGATCCTGTTTAAGGAAATAATCAGCTCCCATCCATATGACATATAATACTACACAAACAAGTATATAAATACCATATGCCATACCAATGTTAGTTATCGCATGAAGTTTGAACACACTACCCAACTTATAAGCATAGTTAAAATCTTATGTGGATTCAACTAGACACGGCCAGTAACAACATCCTAAACCTTGCAGTCTTTAATTCTGATCGGACATGACCCCACAGTCCGTTTTAGAACCAAACTGCTATGATACCAAATGAGACACCCCGTTGTGCCCCTTTGTTCCATTAAATTAAAACCTTATTAATTAATTATTTATTCACTCTCTTAACGTTAAACATGTATTCCGAAACACGTAAAAAATTAAAACTTAACTTATAAACATACAGAGGAAGAAAAATTCAAAGCAACACACCATATATATAACATACATACCATAGGTTTATGTGATGAGTGTGATTCCACCTCATCTTTGTCCATAATTTTGCATGCATTTTCATGTAGTTTAGGCATATTTTTATTAGATTTTAGGTTAATTTTCCTTTGGAACGGGTAAGGCGGTTTTCGTGTGTTGTTTTGCAGATATCAAGGGTAAATTGCTCAAGATCAACCATGATGAAGTTTGGATGAAGATGGAGCTTTAAAACTGAAGAAAATGAGCCAAACAGAGCCCATCACGGCCTAGCCGTGATGCCCATCACGGCCATGATCGAGCAAAAACTGAAAAAGAAGAAAGGCTGAAGTCAGAGTCTGTCACGGCCTGGCCGTGATAGCCATCACGGCCGTGACCCAAAACCACCACAAGTCAGAGCACATCACGGCCCAGCCGTGAAATTCTTCACGGCCATGAAGCAGAGGGCTCGCGTCGCGAGACATATCTCGCGTCGCGAGAAATTGAATTTTCCAGAATTGGCAGAGGCAGAGACCGTCACGGCCTGGCCGTGATGGCCATCACGGCCGTGACGCGCATTACTTGGACCTGAAGAAACCGAAATAGATCAGATTTTGAGTTGGTTTGGGACTCTAACTTCCCCATTTCTATAAATATGGACCAAGGCATCAGATACAGAGAAGACATGAGACTTTTGGGGCTACTACTCTAGGCATAGATTTAGGATCTCTTTCTTCTTCTCCTTCTTCTCTTAGTTATTTTCATGTTATTTGTAATCATGCCTGTCATCTCCATGGTAAGGCGTGAGTAGTAGCTTAGTTTCTAGGGACTAGGGCTCTGCCCGAGGTTTGTAAATGATGTTGATTTGATGTAAAAATCGTTGTTGATTTCGTTATTGTTTTAGATCTGATTTCTAGCGTGTTAACCACTCATAAATTTCGGCAACCGTTTATTTACGTGACGTAGACGTTCTAAGGAGGAACCTAGCGGTGAACTTAGGATTTCTAGGGTGTTTCACTCGTAAAGCCCGGCAGCCACTGGTTTGTGAGATGTGAATGATCCAAGGAGGAACCTAGCGGTGAACTTAGGTTATTTGCATGACTGAGACATTTCAAGGAGGAACCTAGCGGTGAACTTGGGTGTCGGACCTATAGAAGTCAGACTTGGGACTGAAATCACGAGAGTTAGAACCCGTCCCTCGAGGAGCAACGAGTTGTCACGAAACGCAAAGGGTCCAATCTGGGATCGACTACCACGAGAGTAGGGGTCGGGTCAATTGGGCACGGCTTTTGTAACCCGAGAGGGAGCTTAAGCTATTAGAGGATAAACTCGCCTTCAAGGCAATTTCGGTAATCAACAAAGGTAAATCAGATTAGCAACATAAACAACCTCAAAGGTAACCCAAATCCCTAGGAATCCATTTAAATCGAAAACCCCAAAAACATTTGTTTTCTGTTTGTTTATCATTTCAATTTCAAATTCAAACATTTTTCAAAACTCTTTAAAACTGTCCAGAACTAATCGATTCGAAAACCGATTGCGATTCGAGAACACAGTCTCTGTGGGTTCGATATCTTTTATTACTTGACGGCAGTCCGGTACACTTGCCGGATTCGCACGAGCGCGCGTGTCCGCGCGCGACACATCATTATGCATCAGAGTATTTAAAACACTGTCTAGGGTATCCCGTCAGTAGGATCCCTAACAGGCATCTTAAAACAACTATTAATAGCTGAAAACAAAATGTCTTATAAGACTCACACTAAACTACATTGCTGAAAACCACATCTCGTCCTCTCGCATCCGATTCATACTGAGTTCCATTCAATGTCTCAGCATCAAGCTCAGCCACAGGGTCTTCTCGTATGATCCCATAAAAGATAAAATACAACACACAGAAAGATATAGGGGATAAGAAACATTTCTTTCATCAAAAGCGGAAAAGAGTCACAGCATATCATACAATAAATGTCACAGACAGTCAACATACATAACTAACAAATCATCCTCAAATTAATGTATCATCCTCTACCCCAATCTCATATAACTAAACTTTTATACTGATGCAGCCACTACCGATTTCTTCATATATTCCTCGTGGGGAATGTTAGTCAGTTGTGCAAGCGACGGGTTCCAAAATCCTGGTGCACATTCTCTTCCATGGTGAGAATTCTCACGCAAAGCAATGACACTATAGTTGCACGATGCTCCCGGTGCACACCCCTTACACTCCCGGAGGTGCTCAATGAAATTCAATGACACTATAGCTGCACAACCTATTTCTAAGGTGGAACGGTCTAGTGAGAACTCTTGATCTCGTATATTCCAAATATATGGTTGTGAACAACAATACAAACACATAAATCTCACCAACCCATATTATTAATATCCTAGTGTTTTAACTTTCCATCAAAATCTCAACTCTATATGACAACTCCTCTTTAAAATAAATCATTTAGGTTAGGCACCTCTAAGTCACCATTATCCTCACACCCTAACAAATATCTTCCAAACCACATATATCTTTACTTAAATCCACTAAGCACAAATATTAAAACCCGGCAGATCATGCATAATCACAATATCAACAAAATATTCAAATACCAAAGTATCACATAAAGCAATTCAATAATAATAACAATAAAGTCAGATATCATCAAATACTTAAAATCAACCTAATGTCGATAAACCAACAATCCCCGAATCACCATTGGTTTTACATAAAAGATTTCCAATATGATTTTGGTCTTGTCGATTACTCGAATACTAGTAGGGTTTAGGTCGCCCTACACAAATATTATATAATATACTACTCATCAATTCCGACGACAAAGTGATCCTTCCCCCCACCTGAGTTAGCACTGAAATCCCGAACTCGACGTTCCTCGCTATCACACCACAACTTAACAGTTTCACCTTGAACCAAACAACATAACTATAATTAATCAAACAAACCCAACTATACCCACTTTATGCTAGATTCGGCCATTCAATTCAAATTAGGGCTAGGATCATTTTCTCATTCTAATCTTTTGGATACTAACTACTTAGGTCTTATATAGCTAGGATAAATTGCTCTAAGTTGAAAATATGGAATAAAAATCATCCAACCACTTAGGGTAGGGTTTTGGCCTTAAATACAAAAATAGGTTAGAAAATTTAGTTGGACTTAAGATCTTGGATTTAAATCATACAAGTAATAGTGAGCTTTAATCAAGTATTAGACTTTAAAAATTGAACAAAATCATCAACTCATTTTTGAGAGGGTTTCGGCCATCAATAGAACATAGGAAAGGAAAATGTTTTTGATTGCATGCTCTTGGATAATGATAGTAGAAATCATATCTAGATCATAGAAAATTGGTTTCATATTTTTATGATTTTTCTACAATTTTATAGAATTATTTAAAGTTCTAGATCTAGAAATGGAAAACTCATGAAATAGGAAGAAAATGAATTCAAGAAGAGAGGAGATGATCATGAATGATCATGTTACCTCAAGTGTATGAAGGAAATGAAGAAATGATGATGATCTTGGCAAGTTCTTCAATGGAAGCACTTGAAGCTTTTGAAGAAGAAAATGGAGTTTTGTGTGTTTTTTGTGAAGAAAAGAAATGAAAGAGATGAAGAGAGTGAAAATGAGGAAGGGGGCTGCAACCTTGGGGTATTTATAGGCTAGATCTTAGGCTTTGTTTGGTGTTTAGGAATTGAATTATTGGGTTTTGTGAATATTAAATAATAAAATAGTTAACTATGGTTAATAATTAACTTAACTAGGGTTACTTTGCTAACTATGGTTAATAAACATGTGGTTCACAATTTAGGAAGGGTGTGGCTGATACTTAACCATGGTTAGAAATTAACTAAACTTCGGTTAGGTTAAGATTAAGGGCATTTTGGTCATTTCACCTAAATTTACATTTCATGCTTCATAAATGCTTGGTGAGTCATGGTGGTGACTCACCCCATGACTCAGCTCCTCTAGTGTCCGGTTTTGTCTCTACACCTCCCTTTTCGACTCTGTCGGTTTCCCGATTAGGTTTTTACGCCCGAATAAAAGCATAATATTTTGTTTTCGGTTGAAAATTTTCAAAACAACCAAACTCGTTGGAAATATAATTTAAACATAAACCAGTTCACGAGGCAAAATTAGATTTTCTGATCATTAAAATCTTACTGTCAGTAAAAACACCAACTGTTTTCCGTCTGAACTTTTACCAAAATTCGTCCGAATAAACATAATTTTTTATTTCTGATCAGGAATTTGGAAAGTAGAATTCCTCACGGACAAAATATAAAAAAAATCTACGAATTTCAGTCTTGGGTCAAATTATGGTTTTCTGCCGGTATAAAATTATACTATCAGTACAAACGCAGACCGGTTTCCGTATGAGTTTTAAACCCAAAATTTTACTGTAACCTTATACCATAAAATTGACTATGAATATGATTTTATTTTATTCAAAATCACTTTCTAACTCTCATATTAAAATATAATTAATTATATTAAACATCGTAATTAAAAATCAAGCTGTTACATCCCCTATTATTTAGTGCATCATATGGGTCTTTTGTCTAGTTTGAATGAAAAAATAAAGTAGTCAATACTTTAAGAAATGCCACCACAAAACCTCTGTTTGGAAAAAATAGTTGATAAGCTTGCTGATAGCTGATAAGATAATTTTTAACTGATAGCTTATAGTTGATAGCTGAAAAGCTAGCTAATTGAATTTGAAGTGTTTGATCAAATTAGCGGTTGAACTAACTTATAAATAAATGACATAAAATGACATATTTATGATAGACATCACAAAGTGAGAATTGCATTAAATGAAGGGGGTAAAGCCGAGAGAAAGTCAATAAGCAATAAGCTATCATCCATAAGCTAAATAAATTAGCTTATGAAGATAAGCTATAAGCTAATGAGTTAAGCTTGTTTACCAAACACCTCTATTTCAGTCAAATAAGCTTATAAGCTAGTCAAATAAGCTATAAGCTAGCTCATTGGACTTGTCAAACAGAGCTAAAGACTGAAATTAACTAACGCTCAAATGATGTATTTTCCTTTACGATTCCAAAATCAAAGATAATAATTGAAACTTTGTATTCTTAAATGAAGTGGCAAGCTGATGAAAAAACAATATGAGTTGTAAAAACACGTGCATGCATGAAAATAATAATATATACGGAACAATTATTAATTAAAGTATCATAGCTAGCTAGCTAGCATCAATATACTTAACCATTAAGGTTTTAAGGAAGGAATTAAGCACACGGGAGTGACACGTTAGCGATGGCCATAGGGAAGCTTGTTGAGTACAAAAGATGGGAGATGGGACTTCAAGATCGAGTCCGAGAGATTCTGGTTTCTATCATGGGTCATATAAAGAGGTCTCCATTCATCCATCCCAAAAGATAGATGGAAAAATAAGGCTACAGAAAGTTGGGGGAAGTGGAGGATGTGATTTTTCTTTTAGGGGAATAATAATGGAGAATCTTCTATCTATTTGTATAATGATTCATTCAAAGCTCTACCATTGGGTAGGATCATTACTAATCGAGGATACTGGTTAAGGAATGAAGAAAGGCAATCTTTTATTGGAAAATTAAACATTATATTTTTCAAATATTAAATATATTAATTTTCTATGTATACTTTTCTTTTTTTGGTTACTTGACGAGTGTCCTTAGAACACTCGTTAACATTTTCCTAAAATATATATTAACCTTGATTCAATGTGTGTTTGGATGAACATTTGATAAACGTGATTCTAAATAAAAATGATTTTGTGGAACTTATTTTGACCAAAAATGAGTTGAAAGTAAAGTAATTTATGTTTGGATACATTCACAGGAATGTGATTTTTATCAATTCATGTTGTTTAGATGGTTTGGATCAAAATTGCTTTTGCGTTAATAATTACTAGAATGGGTTTTAATATATTATATATATATATATATATATATAATATAATATAATATAAAATTAAAAGTGCATCTTATTATTGCTAGGGGCGGTAACATTAAATGGGGAAAAACTTTGAGTAAATAGCCAATTTGGTCCCTGAAACTGTGAGATCGTGTCAATTTGGTCCCTCAAATTAACGAAATTGCAAAAAGGTCCCTGAAACTGTCAAACGTTAATCAAGTTGGTCCCTCCGTTAGGCAGGGTTACTTGACGCCGTTAATGGCGCTGACGTGGCACGTTAAGTGCCCATGTGGCATGACAGCTGTACCACAGTTTCAGGGACCAATCTGACACTAAATTTCAGGGACCAAATTGACACAGGGGCTAAAAACCTATCTTCTTCTTCCTTCGGCTGTCTTCTTCCTTCGACTGTCTCTGGTTGTCTCTCTGCTCTCCCTAGAGCATTGGTTATAAATGCCAAATCTAAACTTTCTCAATCCTCTCATACACTTTCTCAATCTAAACTTCTAGCCACAGTTAACTACTAAAGTGGTTTATTTAGTCAAAAAATGGGTAAAAGCAATTACTATTTAAGGCAAAAAATGCTTCACTTGTTAATGCTATTATATGTGATGAAGGAAGTTAATGCTTCACCTATGGCAGAACTCTTTACAGTAATGATATTCACATTTAGGAACAGCTCCTGATGGTTCTAAGTGAGTGTTGTTATGCAATTAGGAACGCATGCATAAAGTGAGTGCTGACTATTGGAGTCTGATTCAAACCAAACAAAGACAACCAAAGACATCAAGGATCGATGAATTAAAAGACATGGATGAATGGAATAATATATTACATAAACAGAAACAACCAGAGAGAGAGACAGAAACAGACGACGAAGGAGAGAGAGCAGAGAGACAACCAGAGACAGTCGAAGGAAGAAGACAGTCGAAGGAAGAAGAAGATAGGTTTTTAGCCCCTGTGTCAATTTGGTCCCTGAAATTTAGTGTCAGATTGGTCCCTGAAACTGTGGTACAGCTGTCATGCCACATGGGCACTTAACGTGCCACGTCAGCGCCATTAACGGCGTCAAGTAACCCTGCCTAACGGAGGGACCAACTTGATTAACGTTTGACAGTTTCAGGGACCTTTTTGCAATTTTGTTAATTTGAGGGACCAAATTGACACGATCTCACAGTTTCAGGGACCAAATTGGCTATTTACTTGAAAAACTTTCTCTGTTCGTTTCATCTTATTCATGCCAACAGCTAAAAGATTTACTTTACGTATAAGGTGGACCATGTCCAATTATCTTACAGTGTCCCATACTCAACCATGTCCACTTTTCCTACACAAGCCCATTTGTTTTTAACCCATAATCCGGATCCAACCCCTTTCTTCCTCTATCAGCCTTCTTACCCAGAGAAACCCTAGCAGTTGCAGCAAGGGCGATAAAAAACACAGCAAAGAAGGATCTCAAAATGTCACGCACTTTCGTCACTGCTACCCTCCACCATCTTCGCCGTCTCTCCACCACCAACGCCACTGTAACACCTCATTTTTACTATTTTTCAGTATCGGTAGAATTTTTAATTATTTATATTTTTTTATCTGAGATCTAGAAAATGATTTTGGATAAAACAAAATCATAATTTTACTCTACCTTATGGTAGAAGGTTATGGTAAAAATTTAGGTTTAAAATTCAGA
Organism: Sophora flavescens; assembly: GCA_030762895.1. NCBI lineage: Eukaryota > Viridiplantae > Streptophyta > Magnoliopsida > Fabales > Fabaceae > Sophora > Sophora flavescens. The sequence continues at coordinate 135,923,830 of CM061064.1, forward strand.
CGAAACTCGGTATGTGTTTTAACTAACAGTAAGATTTTACTTATCAGAAAACCTAATTTTGACTCGTAAACGAAATGGTTAGACTTTATATTTCATTTACAACGATATGGGTTATTTTGAAAATTTTCAAAATAAATAAGTTATTATGCTTATTTGGGCGTAAACCCTATTCGGGAATTTGACGGAATTAAGAATGGATGTGCAGAGATAGAACCGGACACGGGAGAAGCTGGGCCATGGAGTGAGTCACAACCATGACTCACCAAGCATTTATGAGACATTAAAGGCAAGTAATCATGTCTTTTATGTGAAAAAGAGCAAAATGCCCTTAACCTAACCTACCTTAGTTAAAAGTTAACCATGATTAAGGCAAGACAATTTTAAATTGACGTCTCCTCCTCATTTGTGGTGCTAAACTCAGTCACACCTCTTTCAACCATGACCACTTAATTGTAATGATTACTTTGGGTGTGAAATGTCCTAATTAACCTTGGTTTTTAAAGGAATTACAAGTTGGTCCCTTAGTGTGATTCCAATTTCTATGGTCTTCATATGACTTCTATTTTCATCATCCAAGAGCTTGAAAAATTTAGAGATCTCTAGCCTATTTTTCTTGTCTTGGCCGAACCTAACTTCTAAATGGGTTAGATGGTTTTTTCCATTTTTAACTTGTTGTTTTGTTGATTGTTCATGGCTAGGTTTTAAGTACAAAACCTTGGAGCCCTAGGTGAACATCATTCTCTTCTTGCTTGAGTTTCAAGTGACTAACAAAGGTATGGGGAGATTACCATCATCCTACCTTAGGGTAGACATGTGGATGGTTTATTTAGTGTTATTTAGTGTAAATGGTCTTGTAAATCATAAGTGTGTGATTTATTGTTTTATGTGTGTGATCCTCTTGGAGGAATTGGTTGATGCTTGATTTTGATATATGTTGATTTTGATTCAATGATTTCTATTTGGATACTTGATGGTTGTTTATTTGATTTAATATGAAAAATTGCCTAACATGATCATTCTTGGGTCATTCAAACTTGGCTGTTTAAATGGGTTGCATGATGATTTAAATTTTTTGAATAATTTTTAGGAGTATTGAATGAACATATAAGAATATAAAAATTGGTTTGGATTGATTTGGATGTGTATATTGAAAGACATGATTTTATGAGTCCTTAGGGACTAAAATGCAATTTCTGAGAATTTCAGTGGCTGCCCTGAAATTCATATTCATGTGCGTTAAGATTGTAGTCCTTGATGAGAAAAAACCATAGAAATTGGTTTGGTGTTAATTGGATTAATACATAAAAAGTTATAAGCTTTTTTGTAAACAAGGACCTTTTTGCAATTATAGAAAAATATTTGGGCAGAAACGTAATTTCTGGAAATTTGAGGGCAACTGAAAAATATTTCTATAGAAGTTGGTTTGGTGTGATTTGAAGTTATAAATAAAAAGTTATAAGGTTCTAAGTGAATAAGGACCTTTTTATAATTAATGAAAGTTTAGGGACTAAAATGCAATTTTCTAAAATTTATGAAATTGGACAGTTAGAAAATGTTTTCATGCCTATAAAACTGTTCTAAAACTCCAAAATGAGTTTTGGACTATTAGAGTGTAAAATCGTTGAAAAATGATTTAAGCGATTTACAAAATTAACGACGTTCGATCAAATTCTTAGAAATTTTGTATAAATGGAGTTTTTGATGGAAAATCAGGGTTTCAACATTTTCATGTGATTAATATAACCTAAGAGAGTAATACATTTGAGGTGAAGAACCATGTTTTCAAAAATATGGCTTTTGAGCCTAAATTCAGTAAAAAAAGCAGCGAAACCGTTGTTAAACATTTTTAAGAATTTTTTAGAAAGTGTTTTGGAGAAATTGATACCTATGTATCTTTGAGGGAAATAACTCTTGAAAATGGATTTGATTTTATTTAAAGGTTTTGATTTTAAGCCAAAAAGGATTTTAGTCTTCAAAGACGAGATTTTACGATAAAATGTAAAAACCTAAGTCAAGAACGACTTAGTGAAAATACGAACGTAATAATTGATGTGCAGTGGAACACCACCTTATGTCATAAAGTATGGATAATTCGTTATCCATATTCCATAAAATTTAATGGACTCGGAATGATTTGTTTTATTGAAAGCCAAAGAAAAAGGCTCAATTAGAAAAGTATAGAGAAATAAATAATTGGACTTGTGTTCCAATCTCATAATGCGCTAGGATTTTTAATCAAGTACTTTAAGAAAACTTTACACAAAGATGAAAGGTTACTTGATAACTTTAGCTTGATGATTAAGAACCAGTGATTCGGACTTAAGAACATCTAGCATCTGTTACAGTACGTTGAAAGGATTCTGATGGAATCAAATGATGTTATCCAATGAAAGGATGAGATTTCCGACAAAGTTTTCCTAAACACATAGTGAAACTATGTTCTGTAAGGCCGTTGTACCTAAGATATTGAGCTAACACTTTAATACGGGTGCAAATTTCGTAGTGACGAATTCATTGATGATTAGGGATGTGGGGGTATGAAATACTCATATAGGCCCAGTTGGTTGCTCTTCTGTGGCATTGTGATCTTGCACTACACCGACATACTCTACTAGACACTATGTATTTTCTGGTAGTGAAGGATGTTCCCAAAAAATCCTATGTGCACCATGATGACTGTTGACACATTTTATTACCCAAGGCTGGTGGACTCCGGAACAATCCTCCAAACCACTCTCTCCGACAATTTGTTAAAACCATGGTATAGGGAATCAGAGGTCATTCCTCGAGTCTTAGATGTATTCTATCTAGGGAAAACGGTGCCCTGTGATTATGTTGTTGTGAAACGTTCTTATTATCGTTGTGATGGATGATATAACTATTTATAGATATTTGTACGTACCTGTGTGTCGTACCACTGCATGTCTGCGTTAAGTGTAAGATGAACATAAATCTCACATCATTTCTGTATTTTCTGGTTTGCTGTTTTCTATCTTACGTCAGGCGAAGATGACGACAACACTATTACTCCATCACATCTCGCTGGAGTTTGAGAGTACTTGGAAACATGGACACAATCTCGAGGGCTATAGTGTAATGGACTTTTTGTCAGTATTTTGTGTCTGGCCAGTCTCGTGTCTATGTTATATTTTGCGGAGCTATATCTCTAAAGATATTATTATTATAAACATATTTCCAGTATGTTGTTATTTACTGACATTAGTATTTCCGCCATATTCTGAATATGTATGACTGTTAGTACTTGTGAATGATTGTATAATATTGATGCATAAGTTGATGTTATATGTTAAACAGTATGTATGATATTATTTGTGAAAGATAAAAGCAAAAAGTAACCCGTATTTGTGGTAAAACATTTATTTTACGCTTTACTCGGTCTTATAAAATAGAAAAGTCACAGACAATGTAGCGCCCCAGTAAGGTGTTACAACCCCCACCACCACCACCACCTCCCGCAAAGCCATCGAACTCACAGTCCGCCGCCTCGCCAAATCTCATCACTTTTCCGACGTCATCCACCTCATCGAGTGCAAAAAACCGAACCCAACATCACCCAAGAATCATTCCCTTCCACCATCATACGTTCTTACGGTCTCGCTGGCATGGTCGATCATGCCCTCCGAACTTACCACCAGATGGACCAACTCGGAACCCCTCGACCCTCTCTCTCTCTCTCCTTCAATGCCCTCTTAACTGCTTGCAACAACTCCAAACTCTTCCTCAATGTCCCTAAATTGTTCGACGAAATTACTCTCCAATACGGTATCCTTTCGGATAAGGTCTCGTATGGGATTCTAATCAAGTCATTTTACGAAACGGATCAGCCCGAAAAGGCTCTTGAGATTTTGAAAGGAGTTCAAGAAAAGGAGATAACTGTAGTTACTTATACAACTATACTAGATGCTATGTATAGGAAGAAAAATAGTGATGAGATTGAGATTTTGTGGTGTTCGATGAAAGAGAAACGTTGTATTGATGTTACTGCTTTTAATGTGAGGCTTAAGTATGTGTCTGATGAGGCACTACTGGAGAAAGTGAAGGCATTGATTGATGAAATGGTTGATCATCATGGGTTGAATCCTAATACGATTACTTATAATTATTTGATGACTTGTTATGTGAAGAGTGGGATGATAAAGGAAGCGAAGAAGGTTTATGATGGCTTTTACGAAAAGAGGTGTCATCATAATGCTGTGACTTTCAGGACTATGTTGTTTTATTTGTGTATGAATAAAGATTTTGAGGGGGCGTTTGAGGTTTTCAAGACTACTGTGAAAGTGAATATTATTCCTGATTTTGATACCTTGAAGCTATTGGTGCCAGGGTTTCAAAATTAGGTCCGCAACCACTAATGCGGCCGCAATATTGCTGTTGCGGGACTTACCGCAACAGCATCGGGCCGCAATTGCGGTGTGATTCAAAATCACCTGTTACAGTCGCAACGTAACGGCGTAATGGCCGCAACGTAACGCCATAACGGCCGCATCAACCGCAATGGAGCTTCAAACACCCAAAAGCCAAAACAGTTCCGTTCAACTCAATCATAGGTGCAAAAAAGTAAATTCTCATATCAGACAAACAGATTTCTAAATGTATCAGAAAAAGAGATTCTCCTAACCTGCTTTTCAGGTCAAATTTTTCTCTTGCATTTATCTCTTTTCTGCTTTATGCTTCACTCAATGTCTCATTCATATAACCTCATTCCTCAGTCTCACTTATTTGCTCAGGATCAGTGGATCTGCTCAAGTGGTCAAGCCTCACTGTGCTTCGAATCCTAAAACATCCGATCTACTAGCCTCACCCCAAGGTAAGATCTTCCTTTCCTCCTTTGCTCTGGTGCTTTGCTCTACTCTGCTCACTGTTGTGTCGTCGTCCTCCGGGTGTGGGGTTGAGTCCCCATGGGTGAGGGCTTGATGCCGTGACTGAGGAGGGTCGTGAGGTGGAGGCCGTGGGTCATGAGGCGGAGGGCCGGAGGTCATGGGTCGTGACTCACTAACTCATGAGGCATTGAAGAGAAGAGAGGCTGAGCCTGAGAGAGAGGGGAGGGGCCGATGGGGGCCGCGATCTGGGTTTTGGGGCGAAGTGGTGAACCGTGAGCCCATGGGTCGTCTGGTGGGTAGCCGCGGCACCGGACATCGTGAGGTGGAGGCCGTGGGTCGTGAGGCGGAGGGCCGGAGGCCATGGGTCGTGACTCACTGACTCGTGAGGCGTTGAAGAGAAGAGAGGCTGAGCCTGAGAGAGAGGGGAGGGGCCGAGGGGGGCCGCGATCTGGGTTTTGGGGTGAAGTGGCGAACCACGAGCCCATGGGTCGTCTGGTGGGTAGCCGCGACGCCGAACGAGTGACGGAGGAGGAGGGTTACCGGTTGAGACTTGAGTGAGTGTGGTCTGTGTGGATGTGGTGAAAAATGAAGAAAAAAAAAGAAACAGAGGAGGTTAGAAGAAGAGGTGAGGGACGAGAGAGGGATAGGTATCACTGTCAGGAAAAAAACAAAAGTGTGGAGTGAGAGTATGTGCCGTGTGTGTGTGAGTTGGGTTGGGGTGGGGTGGGGTGGGAGGGGGGGACCGAATTGGGTGGGGGGAATTTTTTAGGGGGGAATTTTTTTTTTAATCAAAAATTTTAGGTGGGAAATTAATTGAGATTTGGGAATAATATAGGGAAAATTTGAGAGGGAAATAAAATATATATTGATATATTAATCTAATTACTAGTTTAGTATATGTTTAGCTAGTATTTATTGTTCAAATTATATGTTAATAATTGATTTGTTGTATTAAATAATTTACTGTAATTATTAATTAGATTATCCGTGTTTTGCTAATTACTAGTTATATTAAAGTTTTTTTTTTGAAGGCTAGTTTAGATTAAAGTTGTAAGTTTGGTTGAATTATTGATTAATGTTTATTTATAAATATTGAACAGGTTGTATAAAATATACACAATGCCTCCAAGAGAAGAATTTCCTACACAAAGATTAGATAGTGCTCCAAGTGATGATATTGGATGGCATTTTGGAAACCCAGTAGCCGGAAGTCGTAACAATATCGAATGCAAACTTTGTCACAAGATAATAAAAGGTGGCATTACAAGAGTGAAGCAACATATAGCACATATGAAAGGACAAGTGTCTGGTTGTGCTAGAGTGAGCAAATTGGCTAGAGAAGGTATGATGAAGCTTCTTCTTGAAGGAAAAGCAAAGAAAAATGACTCCAAAAAAATAAAAGAAGAATTTGAAGCACGCCTGAGAGGAGAAGATGAAGATGAAGATGTGGATCACCTTATTGATGAATGAATGAGGTTTGCTGCACAGGAAAGCCTTAGATCACATCGCGAATGGGAAGACAGGTAACAATTTAGACAACAAACAGGAGGGTGTGGAAATATATACGAACAAGGTGGGAGCTCTCATGCGAGTGTTGGTGGGGGTGAAAGGCCTGAAAATGTTACTCTGGAGTTGAGATCTACAAATATTGATCTTATGAGGAGCAAAAGCATGAAGCAACCAAAAATCAGTAAGGGTATCATGAAGACATTGAGGAGGAAGCTAGGAGAGGCAGTAAGCAAGTTTTTTATTTATGATCACTTACCTATGAATTTAGCTAACTCTCCTTGGTTGCATAATTGGATTGTTACAGCTGCTGAGGTAGGTAAAGGGGTTAAATGTCCGACCCCTTATGAAATCTCAGATGTATATTTAGAGAATGAATATAGGGAAATGAAGAAGTGGTTGAACGTATTGAGAGGTACATGGAAAGAAAAGGGGGTGACAATAATGTGTGATGGTTGGACGGACGGTATCAACCATACTCATATTATGAATTTTTTGGTGCATAGTAGTAAGGGGACAATTTTCTTTTAATCTATTGATGCTTCTAATGTTGTTAGTAGAAACACAGATTACTACTTTCAATTATTAGATAAAGTTGTTGAAGAAGTGGGAGAAGAGTTTGTTGTTCAAGTGGTTACAAATAATGAAGCAGCACTGAAAGCAGCTGGTCAGAAACTGATGGAGAAGCAGCCTCATTTCATATATGAAGCCATTGATAGAGCTAAACAAGCAATTAAACAAAATTCTCGTTATCATTCCAGATATAATGATTCAATAGACAAGCGATGGAGATACATGCATTCCGATCTTCATTCTGCCGGTATGTTGATATAATTTATAAATTTATTTTTATCATGTAATTTTATATTTATACTTTCATCCATAATAATATATTATCCTTTTTTAGGTTATTTTCTTAATCCGCAATTTCAATACGGAGTTGAACATGGGGATGATGTCTATAAAGAAACGTTTGAAGGAACAAATAGAGTCATCTTCAGAATAGAAAGAAACATCGATGATCAGATTAAAGCCCTGAACCAGGTTAGTAATGAATATTTATATTTTTAAACTTATAATTCATTATTTATCAAATGAAGATATTTACGTATTGATATATTATGTTATATTTCACAGTTAGTACTTTTTAGAGATAAGGTTGAAACATTTGGTACTCCTCAAGCTCAAGCAGCTTGGTCTAAGATGAATCCAGGTAAAATAAATTTTTTTTTTCATAAATCAATGAACTTTAACTTTATTTTTTAATATAATAACTAATAATTTGTTTACCTATTGTTGCTCCTTTAAAAAGCTGAATGGTGGTCCTTTTTTGGTGTATGTGCTCCTGAGCTTAAACATGTGGCTATAAAAGTTCTTAGCCAAACAACTTCAGCCACAAATTGTGAGAGAAATTGGAGCACATTTAGTTATATCCACACGAAGACAAGGAATAGATTGGAGTATAAAAAGCTACAAAAGCTTGTCTTCACGCACTACAATATGAAATTGAAAATGAGGCATCAAATGAGAAAAAGTCAAGATGAAATTGAAGCAAGTTTTAATCCTATCAATCTTGATTATATATTTCAAGAAGATGCTCCATGGATTGAAGAGAGAGAAGATCCACTATTAGATGGAGTACAAAATATAGAATGGTTGCCTCTAGTGGATACAGATGATGAAGATGTGGAAGTTGTTGATGATAATGATGATTCTAATGAAGATGGTGGTGGTTTAAGTCCACCAAGTAATAATAGTGGTGATGGGGGTGGTAATGTAGAAGCTGAAGAAGGTGGCGGTGATGATGATGGGCAATTTCAAAATGATCCATCTCAAGATTCACCATATAATAGGCGTTATAGGAGCTTGACTGATGTGGCTCCTTCTGGTAGTTCATTACCCGAGAGCAGCAGAGGTGGGTCACATTCTAGGAGAGGAAAAAGAAAACAGAATGTTCTACTTGAGGATTCTTCCTCTTCTAGTATTGCACAAAGTTTTAGTGACTTTGGTATTGATGATTCTTCTCAGAGTAGTCAACAATCTCATCCACCTTATTATCAATATCCTTATTTCAACACATTTAATATATACGCAAGTGATCAAGCTCCCTCATACTACCAACCATCAATGAATTATCAAGATCCTTATCATCAACAATCAAGTGGTGGATTTTTTGATTATGTCTTTGGACAAGGAGCTACACAAGATGATACCCAACAAAGTGAGAATAGAGGTTATGAACCACCACGTCATTCCACCATGTGGTAGCAAGTATCATGTAAGTTCAATTTTTATTATCTTTGATTCGTATATTTATTAATTATTATTATTTTAAATTTATTAATTTATTTACTTTTATCTTTTTTTTTTGTAGTGAAGATGTATCTCTAAGTGGTGACAATGTGACATTATTTTAGAATCACAATTGCAGCTAGATGTATTCCTATATGTGACACTAATATCTTTTTATTTGTGATTCATATATATTTATGCACTATTAAGTTTCTGATCTTCTTACTTCTTTGTAATTTTGTACTTATATGTGTTTAAAAGTTTTATTTATAATTTATTTTCACTAAATTAAGTTTAAATTATTCATAAACATAATACAATGTCTTAAAAATGAATAGAAATTTATACAACATCATTGGTGAAAGATATATAAAGAATTACAAAAAAAATTGATTTTTTTTTTTCATTTTGTGAATTTTTCAAATCGTTTCACACCGCAACGGCCGCGGTACGCATCGCAGCGGCCGCAATGACCGCAACCATAGTGACCGCAACCATAATTTAAAACCCTGATTGATGCAAGGGTTGGTTACCTAAGGAAAGCAGAAGGAGGCGAAAGAATTGATTCAAATTGTTAGGACGAAATGTCCTTCAAATATGTTGGAAGCATGGATGAAGGTTGAGGAAAATCTCAACTTGAGCTCTAATGATGATGAGGCCGCATCACCTACAGAAGAACCCAACTTGGACAAAGTATGTCCACATGTGTCCTCTTAGTGTTATATGTTTTATATAGATTTTGAATAAATTGATTTTGTCTTATGCTCATCACTCCTGAATGTCTCTAGTTGTAAAAGATTTAACTATTGCATTGTTATAATGGGTCTGTACTTCTATTTGAGCTATTTGAGCATCACAGTGAAAACCATATATATTGTATTGCCTATTGCTTAAATGCAACTTGTCGCATTGCTCACTCAATCCATTAATTCTTAACTGATACTGATTGTATGACTGATGCTACATGTTGCTTATATTGATTGTGCCATGTGTATTGTCGCAACTCCTTGTGAGGATGGAACCCCTACTTGGAACCCTTTTTTTATAAGAGAATTTCTATGGAACCCCTACAAAGGGAAGGGTTTCGGTACCCTTCCTATGTTATCCAATCCAATAATTAGATGACATTTTTTTTTTTTGTAATTAGATGGGAACCTGGTAGTCACAATTACCATGTTTATGTCCTACGAGATCTATCATTGAACTTTATATTGCTTTTGGATTCCTTAGTACATATTTAATGTCTAGACCACGGTTTGAAAAGCACAAAACATGTTTATTTAACCTCGATGTCTGGACATGAAGATAACTTATCTTAGCTTGAGTGAACATGATAGATAACTTACAGATAAGAATTCATGACTATAGGAGGAAGCATACGTTATTGGAAGAGTTGTTGCCACAAGATTTTTTAGAGAGAACTAAAGAGAAGGGAATTGTGGCAAGTAACTGACCCCCACAGGCTATAATTCTCAGTCATAAATTGTTTGGTGGATTAGTGACTCATTGTGGGTGGAATTCTGTATTGCCACCGGTTTGTGAAGGAGTGCCAATGGTGGCATGGCCTCTGTACGGAGAGCAAAAGCTTAACATAGTGGTTTTGGTCCAGGAAATGAAGGTGACTTTGGAACTAAAAAGAGCGAGAGGTGGGTTGGTGATGTGAGTGCAACTGAGTTGGGAAACAGTTAAGCAAAATGGTATGGAAATGTTAAAACACTTGTTGCATATGCATTGGTCCACGAATGTTGGGTACCAAAACCCCTTGTTTTTCAAGGGTACGGGAGCAAATAGCAATGCCCTTTTTATAATGTGTTGAGTTAGTTTTATTAATGTCATTTGACTCCTTTTGATTATACCTGTATTGACTTGCTTTGTGCCTTCTTTGTAAGCTGCTACAGAAACCTTAAGGGAATCAACTCAATTAAACTGTTAGATCTTCAAGTAGTCTTTCATGTAGCTTTTTGAAGTGTCAATTTTTTGTAAATTTGTGGGCAAACCCTGGTAGTATTGATATCAAATATAAGAAGATATAGGAATTTCGGGTCAACCCCATCCCGTCTCACATTGGTCCGATATTTATCCAACCTGCACATCATCGGGTTTCTTCAGATCTAGGGACGGGTTCGAGTTTGGGTTCACACAATTGGCACGGTCATTATTTAGGGTCGAGTGAGGGACAAGCTTAACCCGTTGCATGCACACCCCTAAATTTTGCATCTTGCTTTTTCCTCCACACACCTTGCAAATTTTTTTCCCTTTTACAAAAATTCCCCCCTTTTTTTTATAAGCAATTTTTTGTTTTAAATAGGATAATAGATATTAGGGGTACCCAAACCCATATATAAAAACAACATTGAAGTTAAGAAGGACAAAAGATACAAATTCAACCCTGCGAAACATACTCAAGTAGGTTGAAAAAATAACTAAAATCCCCCAAAGCCAAACAAACTATGATCACCCAAAGAAAAGAATCCAAAACACCCTGTTAGTGAAAAACATACAGAAACCGAACCTAAACAAAAAGGAAAATAAAAACACAAAGTCAACCGAAAAGAGATTATAAGCCAAAAGTCCCCCAAAGAAATCTAAAATCAACCTACAGAGGATAGCAGAAACAAGGAGAACACCCCTATTTTACAAGAGCAGTCCAGAACACAAAAATCACAAGAACCCCATCCAGCCCCTAACATCAGATTTGTTCCTCAAGAACTCCAGACTGAAAATTACAGTAACCAAGTTGATGAAGCTCAGCCCCATTTTGAACACAAGAGAAGCGCATCACCTCAGCACATAATGCATAAGCAGTCTGCATTGTGTTTCGTCTACCAGACAGCTTAGATTACACACAAGACCACATCATAAACCGTTCCAAAGGACCTCTATTAGGCCAATAAAGAGTACACCTTTTACAACAATGAAGCTATCCTTTGTAGAATACTCAAAACATATGTAAACAGACTTGCTACATATGAAAACAAGAGGGAACAGAACATAAAGCATCAAAGAAAACAAAAATTCTCACATCCACTCAAGAGAAAAACTCTTATGGCATGCTCACCCCCTTTTCCCTTCACTTTAGTAATGCACACCACTCCACTTTTCCCCTCATTTTAGAGATCACTCACACTCATTTAGTTCCATTATCCTTACACCTTTGTATTCCACTCCCTCTCATTGATTTCCCCACCCACAGCAGATCCACAGAAACATATATTCTTTGAAAACACCTGCAAAAAACAGCAAACCACATATACAGTTAGACAAAAACCTGTTGAACAGGCATAGTAGTCTGCGGTCTCTCAACTTTTATCAATATTTCCTTCAAAAGATTTCCTCCCTTCCACACCTCCATCACACCATAGAACCGCTCATACACCTTAATATCATCACCTCAAAGTTGTAAAACCCATATTTGGTCCCTGTTTGAACCTTATGCTGATCAGATTTAAAAAGAGAGCCATCCATTTGAATCCTGCAAGGAATAAATTACGGCAGCACCAAAGCATAAAGCAAATAGGCATAATAATCCAGAGATGGTCACAAACTTCCAATTCCTACTTCTATACACTTCCCCCTTTGACTGCTATTCAACTGAGATTCTTAATGGGATTGGAGTTTCAATCGGGTTTTCACTGGTGATGAAAAGGTATTTGGGAGGTTCATTTATTGGTTTGGCACTATTGGCGTCATGTTTCTGCAGATCTATGAAGGTTAGGTGTTAGTAGTGATTCTTTGTTTTTTTGGTTGAAGTTGTACATTTTCAACACTCTTTTTGGTATCAGAAGATGGAGGGAACTGATTTCAAAAATTTGAGATTTTAGTTCAGTTTTTCTTGAAGTAGTTGATTACTTTTCCTGGTAGTCAACTGCTATGTTCAACATCCATAACTGTCTCTTAACTGGTACAAAGTAGTTCAACATCCATAACTGCTAGTATTGGACAACTTGCAATTAAAACTACCTAAAGTTACTTAAATGGTCTAAGTAGTAGACTCCACACTTGGTATTCGACTACTTTAGTGTAAAAACACATTTTCAAGTTTAAAAACATTGTTTTCTCTTTGTAAAAATCTTTTAATATTTGTTGTGACCTAAAAGATAATTAGAAACCATTCTTAGTTAGTTTCCAAACTATTTTTCTTAGTTGAAAAATATCTTAAGCCTTAATGCTTAGTTCTTAGAGGGAAACCTTAAATCAAATATTTCTAAACTCAACTATTACATAAGGAGTGCAAAGTGTTTGGCTTTCTTCATCTTCAAAACATATTTCAAGTTGTCGCAGCTTTAATTCGGAATCACGTTACTTTATTTTTTTGGGGAGTGCATGTTGATAAGAATTTAGAGCAAACAACACCCAAGAGAGGTTGAGTAAAAAACTTGGCAAAGCAATTGTGAGGGATAACTCTTGCTACATTCAATGGAGCCAAATTCATAGTTGTGTTGAATTGCCTTAAACCAGGGATCATGAGATCAAAAGGAATTGATGCATATTAATTGTGCGATGCTTGCACATTGCGTAAAGTGTCTAATAGTGAACCTTGCATGAGTCATATGATGTATAAGGGAATTGAACATGAAAATCCATCTCCCAAAACCCCCTATCTGAACTTAACTATTTGCTTGAGGACAACCAAAATTCCTAACTTAATTTGGAATTGGTGATAAATCTGCCACATATGCAGATTTATAGATCTAATTCGGAGTAAGTGTGTAAGTAATCGTAGGGGTTCTAGAGAAAATTGATAGAAAATGCAAAAATTCTTCAGAATAGAGTTTAGGACCCTTAGATTGCATTTTTTGGGGGAAAATACACTTAAAAATGGTTGGAAAGCGCTCTACTATACAAGCTCGGAGGATTACTGGAACTTCGGCACCCAACGATTGATCCCAGCGCCCTTTAGAATTGATAGGCCAGCTCTATGTCTGATGCCTAGCGCTTAATGCTAGCATCAGTGCTCATCGTGCGCATGATCAGAGACAGTGATGAAATACTCTATAACCAATGCCCAACATTGGTATTGGCGCTCAACGCATGTAGTAAATCTTGACAGTATAAATGTGCTATCTGACAAAAATTGAAGGATCTTTTGTCATTTTTTGGGCGTGAGAGATTCCTACTTGTTCAAGAGATTTTGCAAGAAAGAATTAAAGAATCCATGGCTTCTCCACCTCAAAGTGATTCTATTATCTTCAACTTTCAGTTTTATACCATGACTTGCTACATTTGCTTAGGTTAGGATCAGATGAACTCATTTTGATCTTGATGTAAGTAAATTCTCCTTCTGATTCCAATTTATTTTCATATTGATTGAGTAATGTCTCCTATACTTAATGCTTTTTTTAGATTGACCATCTTTGAAATTAAATTCAAGTGTGAATGCATAATTGGAAAATTTGTATACACTGAATTTGAAGTTGATTACCATTGTGATGATGATTCTAGGAATAGAATTTCATTGCTATGCATTCCTTTGAGTCTTATAATTAATGTTTGTTCTAATTTGGAAATACCTAAGGAATTAAGATTCTTGATTGGCAACAAAATGATTTATACAAAGGGATTGGGGATAAACCTAAGTTAGTGACTTAAATGTCAATTACATGAATTGAATTGAGATTAGGTTTTGAATTAGGTTATATTAGGTAAAAATTGAGGGATTTTCAACTCCTAACCATTGTTAATTACATTGATTTCATTCTACATTGATTTCATTAGCCGTTGGGGGGCTTCTTATCAAGTGAACAATGTGTGTTAGCATGGTTCTATGAAATTTTGTCAAGGTGGACTGAATTAAAAAGTGATTTACTGTTGGTCGGGGTTTTGAAATAAGTCTAGAACTTTTCTTATAGCATGTTTTGTTCTTTTGTTTATGGGTACGAGTTTAGTTAAGTCCTTTTTGTTGGGATCATGGACATATTTGTGACAAAAATGTGAGTAGATTGTTATCTGTTTGCTCTTCAAAATGGGCTTTACTTTGGTTTTAAGTATTGACATTTGTAAAACTAATATTGTTCTTAGATTGGTTCAGTATTTAATTTACATTTGTTTGTCATTTTGGTTCTATTTTGTATTCAAACTTGTACTCCCTATCAATATACTTTTACTTATGTAAAAAAAAATTACATTTAATTGATTGTGATAAAGAAGACAATTCCATTTCATTTTGTGACATCATATATTCCATTTTTCAAAATTCAAATTCAACAATCTTTTGCAACTTTGATAATCATTCGTTCCAATATCGATCGCTTAAATTACATTTATACTTGATCGCAATCCTCATTGGGACAGTAATTCGATTCATCGCTGTATTACTTGCTAGTGATTAAACTGCTAGGGTTTTGTATGAGCTCTACTAGGGTTTTTCGTGGTAGATGCATGTTGTGCATCATGGCAAATATTTCGTGGCAGGATATCTTTCTTGAATCCTTTCTTCCTCGTCTTGCTTCATCATCATCACCTTCTTCGACCTATCTTCCCCATCCATCTTCTTATTCTCACATCCCTTCATCATCTCCCCTTCCTCAACCAACCAAGACTTTGTTCAGGTATTAAAGAATGCTTGTGATATTCCTTTAAGTCAGTTACCAACTTCTTGTATCAAAGGCGATGTGGTTGTAGTGAAAATCACCGAGGATGAGTACAAGGCAGGTCTTGAGGGATGCAAGAGCAATCTCCATGGTAGATTGATGCCGGCAAAAGGGGATTCCCCATTAAAAGTCAATGACTTGCAATCAAAGCTACTAAAGTTATGGCAGCCGATAGGCCAATGGAAACTAGTTGCAATAGGAAAAGGATACTATGAATTTTACTTCTCATCAATTAAGAATTTAAGGAAAGTTTTAGCAGTTGGATTTTGGAATGTTAATCCCGGTTCATTGAGACTCTTTACATGGACTCCGAATTTCTCCCCAAATCTTGTCAAACAAAATAATGTTCAATGCTGGATCAGAATCTTAGGGCTTCCTTAAGAATATTGGAGGCCAAATATCCTTTTTGCAATTGCTAGAGGGGTCAGAATTCCTCTTTCTCTTGATGATGTGACAATTAACAAAACTCTAGCTCACTTTGCAAGGGTTTTGGTTTATATTGATATGCTTAATGTAACATCCTAAAATTCTAACATAATTAATTTTAAAAAAATAAATAAAATAATGATAATAATATTAAGTCATTAAAAAGTATAGTGCAAATAAAATATAAATAAGAGATTTAATGTAAAGAAGTGATAATATAAGGATTTATTGAAATTTATTAACTATTATAAAGAATGCAAAATTATATATATATATATATATATATATATATATATATATATATATATATATATATATAAGAATTATAAAACAAGGGCGTTAAGCCCAATGCAATTCCTAATTTTAACAAAAAAAATAAGAATTATAAAACCTAAACATCCTATGCGTCAGTTGACTTGCCTAACGTTATGCATATATATAAGTTCGGTCACTGTGCATGTGGGCTAGTAGCACCGCAACACAGCAAGCGTAGAAAGGAAGAGGTTTACGCGTTTCCTTCTTGGGCAATACAAGCACAGTAGCAGGCAGGTCAATTAACGTCAGCAGTGATAAAAAATATTTTTAACGAAGCTGTAGGTTTTATCATATATAAATTTTGGGAGTTTTTGGAGGCCTTCGAGAGGTGAGTAACAGTACTTTTTGCGAACACTTTCCATGGTATAATTGTTTGTATGTGTGTGGAAGGGTTTACCTTATAGTTTTTTTTTGGAATTTGATTTGAATATATGATTGATATCACCAATCTACATTTTAAAATCGGGGGTTTTCAATTAAAATAAAAATCTATTAAATTGAGTATTTACTCTTGTTATTGATGTCATGAAATACATGATTGATATTTGTACTAGTTGAATGATATGCTTGATGCCATATGTTATGTCTTGATATTCGTGATTGTCATAGTGTAGTTATAAAATTACTTGGAGACATGATATGAGTCTATTTGGTATGCATGATAAGATTAAATATTTAATTTATGGTAAATGAATTGTTACATGTATGAGACATGAAATTCATGCCTTATGATGAGTTGTATGATGTTTGCTGCAATACCACCTATGATATGGGTATCGAAGAGAAATACCGCCTTAATGGGTTATCGAAAGTAACATCGTCATGTGGTTGGGATGTCGAAAATGAGTAATACTACCTAAAAAGGAGTATCGAAAGTAACACCGCCACAGGTTGGGGTGTCGAAAAAGGAGAAATACCACCATGTGCACATGGGAGGTATCGAAATGGAAATGTCCCCGACAAGAGGGTGACATCGAAACACTCCTCGTAAGTAGGGGTGGGCAATGGGACGCCATTGTCATGTGATGTGTGAATTTATGGCATGCCGGCAAGAAACCAATTTAATTAGGAGGTCTTCGGGCCGCTTGGATTAATCTAGAATTTATTTGGTATATGGAATGTGATGTATTGAGATTATTGTTGATATTAAAGTATTTTCTTTTATATATATTATTTTGAAAAATTAGCGGGTGTCATGGACAATTTTTCCGGTTACCGCACCGACTGAGAACAATACTATTTTCGAAAATATTTTATAAAACTGTATTGTTGATCACTGGGATTTTATATCTCATTATAAGTATTGTTTTCAGAGACCGATGACATCGCTGTTGAGGACCCAGAGACCTGAGGAGTCATCTTCTTATCACCTAGTTGGTTAGTAATGTAGTATGGTTGAGGGTGCTGACGACATTTTTTTTTGGTTTACATATTATTTTTCTCGGATTGTAATTAGACGTCCGGTTTTGAGGCTTTTGGTTTTTATTTATATTTATATTTATATTCATTACATGGATATTTTATTACTATATTATTTAATATGAGGTATTTTCAGACTTTAAATATTTTTTTTTAATTTTTCTTTATGAGAAATATGTTTTAATTAAATGTTTTAAAGGATTTTTATTGATTTTATCTTGGCATTACTAATGTAACAAAGGGCGTTACACTTAATCCTATTCATGATCAAATCTTGGTTGAAGGGGATGGTTTTACTTTTTTGGTGGGTGTGGAATATGAATTCTTGCCATCCTTTTATTCTTCTCGCTCGACAATTGGTCATGTTGCAGATGAATGCCATAAGTCAAAGTGAAACCGAGATTTTGTCATTAACAGAAAGGATGTGGGTTTCTTGGAAAACAAGTAAACTGTTTCTCGATATGTTCTTAAGGCTAAGGAAGATGGATCTAAGCCTTTGCAGTCTGGCTTGAATAAAGGAAAAGAAGTTATTGATGATTCAACTCTTGATTGTATGAAGGGAGAGCCTAGCAAATTGGTAAATGTGCAAGAAGTTGATCTTGCAGCTAAAACATATTTTTTTTTGAATTCTGTGATGGGAGGAAGTCCAGTTAAGGTGATACATCATTATCTTGCTGATCAAGTTTTGAATGAAGATAATCAACCTCAATCCTTTATTGGTAAATCAGGGAAATATTAACCTGATAGTGTTACTCATGTAATTGAAGAAGTAAATGAAATAGCGGTTCAGAAAGATTGCAATGAAAATAATGATGTTGATTCTATTTATGATGAATCAATTCATCCGGATTCTCCTACTAATGACAACATCGTAATCTCTTCAAGGTCATGTGTTTGATACAGTTTTTCAATAGCTGTTGAATCTTCACATGATGTTGAAAGGCAAGTCAGAGTTCAAAAGGACATGTATTTTGTGTCTAAATTTTGGGCAGATGCAACTGGAGATAATTCAGATGTGGATCTCTTGACTCCTAATAGACTGGAAGGTGATAATGATAATGCTGTGCATAATAGTAATTTTTCCGAGGTTTTGTCAAAATCAAAGAAAAAGAGGATGACGAAGCAGAAGAGGCAAGTAGCAAAGTATGACTACTATACTCGTTCAAGGGTTGATCTTAACAATGGTTATCAATGAACGTCCCATACTAGAATACAAGAGGAATTGGAAACTTGGACACTATGTTGGTTTTGCAAAAATTATGCAAGACCCATAATCCTAATATCCTTTTTATATCTGATTCATGGATTGAGCCTGATGAAATTTCAATTAGTTTTTGGAAGAAGCTCAAGTTCTTTGCTATTAATAGCATACATGGTTTAAAACCAAATCTGTGGGGGATTTGTGCAGAGAACCTTTCTCCTGTTGTGATTGTTGCTTCAAATCAACATATTTTTGTTTCAGTCAAATGTAATCAGCAGGATGTATTTATATCTGGTGTTTATGCTTGTACCACTCATATCCTAAGGAAGCTTTGGCATAATTAGCAATCCTCCAACAAATCCATGATGGTCCTTGGTGCTTTTTAGGAGATTTCAATTCTGTTCTTGGAGCACATGAAAAGATTAGGGTTCTTCTCCTTTGAAAATTGCTTGTGATGAATTTCAAGCATGGTCAGATAGTTGTAGACTCACTCACCTAACAACTGAAGGAGCTGAATTTGTTGGTTGTGGCTTCTGGATACTCAAGAAGGGGGTTGTGTTATTTTGAAAACTTTTTCCCTTTTTGCAAAAACTGAAAATTTTCTTAATTTCTTGAAAATGTTTTGTCAACCAACTTAAACCAAAACAATTTTTTGCTTAGTGATAGATTCAAAACTTTATTCTTTTACAAGAAAGAGAGAGATGAAAAGATTGATTCATATATTATACATTCACAGATTTGCCCCCTTAATAATTTGCCTAATCACACATTTATCAAATAAAAGAAATTAAAAGAGTTAAGGGATAGAGAGAAATGTAAATCGAGATTTTATCCTGGTTCAGCTACCTCTTCTGGTAACCTACATCCAGTCCCCACTTCACAGTGAGTTTCGTCCACTAAAAATCAAAACAATTACAGGAATATTTACAAGCTTCAACTCCCAGGTTCCTTCAACCCAATTGAAAGCTTTTCAGGTAAAACAATCTTGTAATTCCCAAGAGTCCTTTATACTCTTGTCAAACCACCAAGAGTCCATTCTACTCTTGATCTACACAGAGAGAACAACTTCTCTCTAATATTCCTTTTGCAGTAAGAAAGGTTTTTGATTCAGATTCTAAGATATCAAATATTACAAATTGAAGCACTAACAGAAATATCTCAAGTATTCTCAATGAATTTCGTGTTTAATCTCAGTATTGAGTGAATTGGTGTTTTGAAAGTGTTTGCCCATACCTTTATATAGTAGTATAACAAAATAGATCCGTTGGACACACTTCAAAAGTCAGTTAAGATCAAAACAAACTTTCATTGAAAATTTCATTTATCAATCAATCGATTGTCTAATCGATGTATTAATCAAAGATTCAATTTTTATAACTGAATACATCGATTGCCTAATCGATTGGGTTCTTGAAAATTCTTGATTCTGACTGATATATAGATGTGTACATCGATTGTATTCTTGAAAATATAAGAGGTCTCATCCCAGAAGTCTTTACATCGATTGATAAATTGATTGCATAATGGGTTTCAAAAGTCTTTGCCTCTGTTTGGGCTTATGCATCGATGTACTAATCGATTGTTCTATCACTTTTGAAAGACTTAACTTCTATTTTGTGTTTACATCAATGTACCAAACGATTGGATGCATGCTTCCATAAGTTTTGGCTTCTGTTCAGCCTTATACATCGATTGGTCAATCAATTGTAAGCTCTTTGCAAAAAATGTTAGCTTCTGTTAATCATTATACATCGATTATGCAATTGATGTACTGAAGCTTGTTTTGCATTTGTATCAAGTCAATCACAATCAATCGATGTATACATTCATGTATACTATTTATACATTGATGTACACATTGGTTTTTAATTAGAAGTTAGTTAATTAACTAAAAGTACATCGATGTACACATAGATGTACAAAACTTTCAATTAATCCTTTTTCATTCTAAGTTCATTTCACTTTATGAAAACCTTTTTAATTTGTTTTTATGAGAGCTATTTCAAAAAGAAAAATTGAAGACATTTCTTTACATTGATAATCTAATATTTCTTGAGATCCATTATGATTCTTCTTTGTAATTCTTCATCTTCAAGCATTCCTTCATGATCCTTCTTTTTGCTCCTTTGATCCTTTGCATCCTTTTCCTTGCACTGATTATATCTTATATAAACATTTAAACTTGGCAAGAAATTAGTGAATCAAAGTCTAATTCAAGTTAGTTTGGTCATTAATCAAAACACTATAGGGTCATTTTTCCACAAAATTTACATGGTCCAATGGCAGAATAGCTAGTTGGGATGTTAGCTTCTCATTGTGATGCCTATGCATACTTTTTGTTTTTAAAAAAATGGCAGAAGAGCTAGAGC
Source organism: Sophora flavescens (assembly GCA_030762895.1). NCBI lineage: Eukaryota > Viridiplantae > Streptophyta > Magnoliopsida > Fabales > Fabaceae > Sophora > Sophora flavescens. Next base: position 135,944,789 of record CM061064.1, read on the forward strand.
TTACACTGCTCGGGCTTGATTATGCAATTTATAATGACTCTTGGTTAAAATATTAGAATCAGATCACCTGCTGTACTCTGACTTGCAGCAAATCAGATCATCATCTAATCATGCATAACTTATCTAAAGAGGTAATTTCTCATCCATCCTCTTTTAAAATTTTCAAAATGTGGATTGATCCTCCATATTGCAAGAGAGCAATTTCTAAAATTTGGACTCGGCCAGTATTTCGATGTCCAATGTTTACTCTTGTTCAAAAGCTAAATCTGAAAAGTGCTCTTAAAGTTTGGAATAAAAAGATATTTTGTAATGTGCATAAAAATGTGGAAAATGTTATGGCTTTGTTTGATCAAATTAAAAATCAAATTAGCTCTTCTGCATTAGATGATAATTTGTTTGTTTCCGAAAGGAAAGCTTAGGAAGATCTTCATAAAGCATTACACTTTGAAGAGCAATTTTGGAAAGATAAATCTAGAGTCAAATGGCATGTTGATGGGGACATGAACACAAGCTATTTTCATAAAGTCATTAAAATTAGAAACTCTTCTAAACAAATGAGTATGTTGAGAAAAGAGGGCCTTATTTTGGATAAAACAAATGATATAGAGGACCATGTGCTCCATTATTATTCACAACTTCTTGCTTCAGATAATTCTTGCGTTAGTAATGATCTGATCAACAGAGTTATTCCTCCATTGGTCTCTACCGAGGATAACATTATGCTTACCATTCCTCCTTCTATGGATGAGGTGAAGTCTGCAGTCTTCTCTATGAATGGAAATAGAGCTCCGGGACCAGATGGATTTGGTGGATGTTTCTTTCAAAGTTTCTGGGAAATAGTTGGCAGTGATGTGTTTAACTCTGTCAGTCAGTTCTTCAAGCAAGGATGGATCCTACCTAATTTGAATTCAAACCTAGTAGTTATGATCCCCAAATTTGCAAGTGCAGATAGAATTGAAAACTTTAGGTCTATCTCTTTGGCCAATTTTCAATTCAAACTTAAAATAAAGGTTCTTGCAGATAGGTTATCCACTGTAGCACCAAAAATCTTATCTCAGAATCAAAGAGGTTTTGTAAGAGGAAGACAAATTTCTGATTGCATTTGCATAGCTATTATGGCTATCAACATGCTTCAAAACAAGTCTTTTGGAGGAAATCTAGCTATTAAACTTGACATCCGCAAAGCTTTTGATACTATTGATTGGAGCTTCTTATTGAAAGTACTTCAAGCATTTGGCTTTGATCCCATTTTCTATAATTGGATAAATGTCATTCTACATTTAGCAAAGCTTTATTTCCTGGTCAATGACAAATCAGTTGGTTTCTTCATTTGCAAAAGGGGTGTAAGACAAGGAGATCCCCTATCTCCTCTCATGTTGCAAAAGGGGTGCAAACCAGTTAACCAACGTATTATCTAAAGTCTTCCTTATTGCCAATGGCAACCATATATCGAGTTCGAGGCAATATAATCGTACCCTAGAGCTTCAAATATCATGTCAGCTTTTTACTGCCAACCATAATTGCCACGAGTTATACAGTAAGTTCAATTGATAATTAACAAAAATAAAAATCTTTTATAATAAATAATAACACTAATAGAACAGACTACAGAACAGCAAATGGCTGCTTCACCAAGATTTTAACTTCAGACCAAAATAATCTGCAATTCCAATAGCAGTTGATAAAATATAAGCATAGGCAAGCAAGATACAAAGTGCTGTGGTTGGTGACACAGAGAGGGTATCAACAGACAAGTTTACCAACCCTGTGAGGATATTTCCCTGCATAAAAAAAAAAAAAAAAAAAATTATACCCAAAATCTAGAGAGAAAGAATATGATTGTAATTTGTAACTAAAGAGTATCTTGTTCACCAGAAGAAATGTAGCCAATAAGTTCCGATTAAATGCTTCTTCAAGTATTGAAGTTTTACTTCCAGGAATAAGATCAACCTGCATTAGAATTGATAACAGCTGAAAAATGGGTGACATTCAGATTAAATATTCAAACCAAATCCATAATCAGATGCCAAATTAGCAAGTAGTTACAGTGTAGCAATGGACTCAAGATTCTGTGCTGTAAATTTTGAATTATGATACTGATTGAAAAATCCATATTGAGAGGCAACAAAAGAATCCTTATACGTGCAACCACAATATAAGCTAAAAAGTCAACATGCCCCAACACACTGTGCTAGACAAGATCAAATACATAACCAAAGAGAGAATAACCTGTAGGTTGTCAGCCAATACCATAGTAACATATGGCAGGTTGCCAGGTTGCACTGCACAAAATATTAACAATTAGTTTTTATCCACTGATGCCAAAAGAATGCCCTTTTGATAAGAGACTGTAAAACAGTTAGGCATACCGTTCTCCTTGAAACTCTTTCCACATGTCGGTCTAGAAGCACGGTTAATAACCTGACATGGGCATCATTAGAAAGGAACAAGTTCCAAGCTGTTGACTTCATTAAAAAGGATCAACAAGTTCTGGATTTAGCATTACCAAAACAGGATGGAGAGAACCCACACCCTCATCCGAACCCATCTGTTGCTTCTAAATCCAGAGGTATGGCTACCAAAGATAAGATAGTTTCCCAAATGAACACCTACATACCCCAGTATCCTGGATCCAAAATAAGTTTGTTTGTCCAAAAAATATATAAAAGTACAGCAATCTGAAATACTTTCCAATGAAAGTACAGCCTAAAGAACCAAGATTGGATGGCTGTGATTCTCACCAAATATGCTAAAAATCCCCTCCTTGTTTTGACTTATGATATCCATTTCTCTTTCATTAGAAAGCAAGTATTGATTTAAGCCATGCATCAAGCAGAACTGGTACCCTTAGAAACAGAAATTATGTTGTAGTATAAGAAAATCAGATTTCAAAAGGCAAGGCAAAAGGATAGGACTTAATTAAAAGTGTACCTACTAGGACAAGTGAACCAAAAATTTAAGCTCTCAAAAGCAATGAAAGGGGTTCTCAGAGAAGTAACCTAGATACCAGTCTTACACACCACTGAATCCATAGCCGCCATTCTGCAGGAAGTGTGTAATGCCGAGTTGCTCACTTTAACTCGGCCATCTAAAACTCCTGCCCAGGCTGACAGAAGTAAAGAGTGCAAATGGCATCAAAACTATGGTCACTCCATTGAAGACTTCAAAGCAACCCAGGATAAAATTGAGGACTTGGTACAAGCAGGCCGTCTGGACCGGTTCGTTTGCCGAGATGATAATGGAGGCGGGCGAGCTGACCGACGATGAGGAAGACGAGGTTACAACAATCGTAACCGGGATGAAAACCAGCAAGGTAACAATCAGGACGGAGATTGGACGCACAACCAGAGGGCTCCTAATGATGAAGCAGAGGGAGGAGTCAGGAGTCATTAATACTATTTCAGGTGGTTTCGCAGGAGGAGGTACAACAAGTTCAGCTCGGAGGCGTTATGTAAAAGCTATCCGATCTATCAACTCGGTGTCTGGAAAACCTACCAGGCCGAGACCTCATATTACTTTCTCAGATGATGACTTCGAAGGGATGGATCCTAATCAAGACGACCCGATGGTGATAACGGTAGAATTAGCCAACTACTCGGTCAAACGAAAACTAGTTGATTAGGGTAGCTCGACTGACATTTTGTACTTGGCAACCTTTAAAAAGCTTGGAATTCCAGAAAAATTGATAAAAGAACATGAGGACAAGTTAGCAGGGTTCGCTGGAGAGCAGATAAAGACTCGAGGTTACATAGACCTCTTGACAACATTTGGGGAGGGCAAGCTCGCCCGAACCATTTCAGTCAGGTATGTTATCGTAGATGCCAACACATCGTACAATATCCTCATCGGAAGGCCAACTCTGAATGAACTCGAAGCAATTGTCTCGACCCCCCACCTCACCATGAAATTTTCAACTAATTCGGGAGAGATAGTTACCGTCCGAGCTGACCAGAGGATGGCTAGACAGTGTTATGCGGATAGTCTGAAGGTGACTAGAGAACCAGATATCACTGAAAATGTTAAAGTTGATCATGCAGAAGTGGTAAGTTCAGTCAGTTCGGTTAGCCCGGCTAGCTCGGTCAGCATGCTTGAATTGGATCCGAGGATGGAATCCAGAGCCGAACCAACGGAGTCTTTGGAGAATTTTCAACTTGGAGTCCAAGCCGAACAGTGCACAAAGGTCGGCAGTCAGCTCCACCCCTTGCTCAGACAACAGATTCAATCCGTTATAAGAAAGAATGCTGACTTGTTTGCTTCGAAGACATCGGATATGCCTGGCATAAACCCCAATTTTCTATGCCATAGGCTATCTATATGTCTCGAGGCCAAGCCTATAGCTCAGAGAAAAAGGAAGCTCGGTGAAGAAAGGCGCAGGGCAGTAGCCGAGGAGACAGAAAAGCTGATTAAAGCAAATTTCATCAGAGAGGTGAAATACACTACTTGGCTAGCTAACGTTGTGTTAGTAAGAAAGGCTAACGGTAAATGGAGAATGTGCACCGACTACACCGATCTCAACAAAGCATGTCCGAAGGATTCTTACCCTCTTCCCAACATTGACAGAATGGTGGATGGAGCTTCAGGTTACAGAATCTTGACTTTCTTGGATGCATATTCAGGTTATAATCATATAAGGATGTATCCACCCGATGAAGAAAAAATGGAATTTATGACCGATGGGGCAAACTACTGCTACCGAGTAATGCCTTTCGGTTTAAAAAATGCTGGTGCAACATATCAAAGGCTTATGGACAAAGTGTTTGTCAATCAGATCAAAAAGAACCCGGAAGTGTACGTCGATGATATGGTGGTAAAATACGACGACCCAAAGCAACACCCTGCCGACCTCGAAGAAATTTTTAGCCAAGTCAGAAAGTACAACATGAGGCTAAATCCAGAAAATGCTCCTTTGGCGTGCAAGGAGGAAAGTTCTTGGGATATATGCTAACACACAGGAATTGAAGCCAATCCTGATAAGTGCAAGGATGTCATTGAAATGCGGAGCCCACAGAATGTAAAAGAGATACAGAGGCTGGCTGACCGATTAGCTTCTCTATCTCGCTTTTTCCCAAAGTCCGTAGAAAAAGCAAGACCCTTCTTTCAGCTACTGAAAAGACCGAAAGAGTTCACATGGACCGAAGAGTGTGAAAAGGCTTTTGAAGATCTGAAACTTTTTCTAGCTTCTCCCGTGATCCTAACTCAGCCACAGCTCGACAAAGATCTATATTTGTATCTGTCCATCAATGATTACACAATCAGTGCAGTAATCATCCTGGAAGAAAAAAAAACAGCAGATGCCGGTGTATTATGTTAGTAGAATTTTGAAAGATACAGAAACGCGGTATCAAGTAATTGAAAAGCTCGCCCTCTCTTTAGTCATGGCAGCTCGAAGGTTACGACCTCACTTCTAGTCACACCAAGTTGTAGTCAAACAGATCATCCAATAAAGCAAGTGCTCAGAAAATCTGATCTGGCAGGACGAATGATAGCTTGGTCAGTGGATTTATCAAAGTTCGGTTTGCAATATGAGTCGAGAGGCCCGATGAAATCACGATGTCTCTCCGACTTCATTGCCGAGCTCTCTTCTAAGTCACATTCAAAATCCTTTATTTGGCTTCTATATGTTGATGGTTCATCTAACTTGAAAGGAAGCAGAGTTGGAATAATTCTTGAAGGCCCTCATGATCTAGTGTTGGAGCAACCTTTGAAGTTTGGATTTACTACTTCAAACAACCAAGCAGAATATGAAGCCCTTATTGCAGGACTGATGTTAGCAAAAGAGGTCGGAGTCAAAGAGTTGAAATTCCGAAGTGACTCACAACTTGTAATAGGACAAGTCTTAGGTGACTATCAAACAAAGGATCCACAATTTACCAGGTATCTTTGTAAAGTTAATAGCCTGATTTCAGAATTTGATAATTTTACTATTAAACATACACCTCGGGAAGAAAATTCCAGGGCAGATCTGTTGTCTAAGTAGCAACAAAAAAGCTGGTCAGCTAAGAACCTTTATTCAGGAAAATCTCCTTGAATCGAGCATAAAGAGTGCCGAGGTAATAATGACCGAGCACTATGATCGGGACTGGATGACACCGATTTGGGTATATTTAGCCTCAGACAAATTGCCCAATGATCCTAAAAAAAAAAGGAAAATTCGTTTGAAATCTTGTCATTACACCATCTGAGATAGAGACCTATACAGAAAAGGATTCTCCATGCCTTTACCGTAGTGCATAACAAAGGAGTAGTCCGAGTACGTAATGGATGAGATGCATCGAGCAATCTGCGGAATGCATTCAGGTGGCCGATCTCTAGCAGCTCGGGTTCTGTGAGCCGGTTTTTACTGGCCGACCATGAAATCAGATTGTGTTGCTTGGACTAACAAGTGTGAACCTTGCTAGAAGTTCGCCAATGTTGTGAGAGTGCCAGGAGAAGAACTCCATTCCATATTCTCGTTGTGGCCTTTTACTATGTGGGAAATGGATATAGTCGGTCATTTCTCAGTTGCTAAATGTCAAGTCAAGTTCTTTCTGGTAGTAGTGGACTACTTCACTAAGTGGATTGAAGCCGAACCATTAGCTACCATAATAGCTAAAAAGGTTTAGAGTTTTGTATGGAAAAACAACATATGCAGGCATGGCCTCCCTTATGCAATTGTCATAGATAATGGAAAAAAATTCACTAATAAAGGGCTTAGAGAGTTCTACTCCAACCTCGGAATCAAACATAAAGTGACCTCGGTTGAGCATCCACAAACAAACGGCCAAGCAGGAGCAGCTAACAAAGTCATTTTGAACGAGCTCAAGAAAAGGTTAGGCCAACCAAAAGGGGCATGGGTTGAAGAATTACCAAGCATCCTCTGGGCTTATCATTGCTCTCCACAGTCATCGACTGGTGAAACGCCATTTTAGCTAACCTATGGAACCGATGCAATAATTCCAGTTGAGCTTAGTGAACTCTCTTTCTAAAGGCAGCATCATGACCAAAGTAAGAACGAAGAGGAAATCAGTTGAGCTTGACATGGTTGAGGAAGTCCGAGATGAGACAAAAATCAGAGAAGAACTATGCAAGTAGAAAGCAACTCGGAAGTACAACTCAAGGTTGCAGCCAAGGGAATTTGTGCAAGGTGACTTAGTGCTGAGAATGCAAATTGATATGAGAAAAGACTCCAAAGAGGGTAAGCTCGCAGCAAACTGGTCTGGCCCATTCAGAATAGTTGAAAGCCTAGGAAATGGTGCTTATTGGCTAGAAGAGCTGTCAGGAAAGGCTGTTCCAAGAACATGGAACACTTCCCACCTTAAGTTTTATTTTAGTTAAAGTTATGTAAGTAGGTGATGTACCCTTTTTCCTACCTTGGTCTTTTTCCCACGTGGTTTTGACCAGGAAGGTTTTAATGAGGCACACCTGACTAAATAAATGAATAAAGTCTATTTCAGTTACGTTATTTGGTAAAAACCTGTTATATAGCTAAGAATTTACTTGTGTTGGCATACTAGAAGATGCCGAGCCTAAAAAGGTTGACCGAGCTAAAATCGACCAAGTAGAAGTCGAAATGCCGAACCTAAAGAGGCGATACTAATATCTAAAAAGGTTGACCGAGCTAAAATCGACCAAGTTGAAGTCGAAATGCCGAACCTAAAAAGGTGAAACTAATACCTAACAAGGTTGACCGAGCTAAAACCGACTGAGCAGAAGTTGAAATGCCGAACCTAAAGAGGCAATACTAATACCTAAAAAGGTTGACCGAGCTAAAATAGACCGAGTTGAAGTCGAAATGCCGAACCTAAAAAGGTGAAATTTGCGACACCCTAATCTCGGGTCATCACATGGTTACCCGTTTGCGGAAATAAAACTTAATTTGCTGGTTGCTTTCGGAAAATCATGTTTTCTCAACGGTTATCTCTTCAAAATATGGTGATAAAAATTTTCCTTTTCCTCCTTATTTTAACCTCATAACCACAACAACGTATCAAGTCCCACTTAAATACATAATGTATATAAGTCCTCTAACTATACTACCTCATATGTTTTCTCACATAAAACATCATCAACTTAATTCTAACAACATAGTTGTACCTACGCTGGTGGTAACTAACAGACACTACACCCCTTAAAAACAGCAACAGCATGCCTCGAACTAGACAGCCTTCATCTCCTTGTAGATATCATACCCCTCGTACGATTCTGATATGTTTGTAAGGGTGAGACGCCAATATATGGATTCATCACCATAACTAAATGCGCAACACAAAAGAAGGCACATACACATATACATGTCTATAACAACATACTCATTCATGTCATAATATCTCATTATCAATGGGTTTCACACCCCAAACATCATCATTAGAAAACTATGCATGAACACTTCAATACATCATCTAAACATTCATACTTAATCTCGTGAGATATCTCCAACCTCGTAAACCTCGTGATGAGTTGATCAGACTCAATTGCCACAGGCATACAGCCACAGGCACGCCCATCGCACACTGTCCAACATCGTGGCACAGTGATAACACTCGGAGATGGGGCCTCATTGTCCAAACCCTGGGCACAATGAGAACATCTTTGTACGATATACCCTGACGCTGCAAGGTAATCCCTCGTTTAATCATGGCACGTCTGCCAAATGCATGGAAGAAAACATTTTGTTCTCAACACTTTTCTTTGTGCTATATCTTTATTTGTCAAAGCTCTCAAAAGCTTACGACTTAACATCTTTTGAAACATCTTTACATCTTTTATTAACAACACAGGACCTCAAAGTCCGAGTGCTCAATCACGAAGCCCATAGACCTTGCAATCAGTCTTAGGTTCGTGGTAGTAGAAAACAACTTAAAACGTTTTAACTTCTTTAAATATATCCAGCTTACAACATAACTAACCTTAATACCCCGACGTCTCGGTTATTAAGTCCTATATCTTTGTACATCTTTTTACATCGTTTTACATCTTTCACATCGTATTACATCTTTTACATCATATTACATCTTTTACATCTTTTACATCGTCTTACATCTTTTACATCATATTACATCTTTTACATCATATTACATCGTTTTACATCTTTTGCATCATATTACATCTTTTACATCGTTTTACATCTTTTGCATCATATTACATTTTTTACATCTTTTACATCGTTTTACATCTTTTTACATCATTTTACATCTTTCTACATCTTTTTCATTGTTTTACATCTGTTACTTCGTTTTACATCTTTCATCTCTTTTACATCATTAAGTAAAACTCATTTACCGAAAATTCTTTCTACTTGAAATTCGTTTATAAAACATCAATTCATAAATAAAAAAAATCCCCTTTTCCTTTGGAAACACATTTTTTTCCAAAATAACGTCAAATCATCAACAACTTCTTTTTATTAAAACTTCAACTCTAATAAATCAATTCAAATTTAATCTCTTTTCAACATAAGTACTGCTATTTTTAAACTCTTACCGTAAATAATTTCGAAACTTGCCGTCGTTTAGCATTTTCAAAGAAAATGTCTTTAAGTCAAACTTTGACATTTCTTCTAAAATAACTTTCATATATAATAAATAAGGTCTTTTCGAATATTAATTTCACAAAATCACTTTTTATAATATTTCATAATTTCTTGCGTAAAAATCAGCAGTACAAAAACAAATTTCACGGTTACGCTCTCACCGTGACTCATAAACTTCTTTTACACTAATAAATCATTAAACTAATAATATTTCTCAAAACTCATTATTTTTCCAAAATCATATTTTCCTTTACTACTATATTCCAACATTCCCCATAAAACGTTGAATATAACTTTCACAGCTTATTAAATCTTTTATCTCAATAATCGGTTGTGCACTGACCACTGTCAGGCCTCTCAAACAACATTCAACATTCAACAACATCATCAACATCATCATAATTATATCCCCAGGCAGATCATGCATCATAACAACATAATATACTGCTGCAGATAATTCAGAGCAGATCAATCACCGATACACAAAATCAACACATCATAAACAACATAAACAATTAATCACAAACCACATATAAATCATATAAGCCACACTAAAAGCAAATGGTTATAGAGAAAATCCCTCAGGTAAGCTCCCCTTACCTCTTGAAGACTCAACTAACGTTTTCAAACAACCTCCCGATTTAATCCGATTTCCTCCGTCGGCTTTAGGTCAAACCAACCCGATTGATTCCTTCAAACAAATTGCAATCAAATCAAACCACAACATACTTAACTCATGAGGGTTAGGTTTCGGCCAAGGGATGACTTTTAGGTTTCAAAATCCTTAAAATTTCTAATCATGATTAAGTCATGGATTAATGATCCTTGATTAACCTAAATCATAAATTAGTGACTAAACCACTAAGTTTCAAACTCAAAACTTCCTAACTCTTTTATACAAGGATTCGGCCTCAACATGTTCATAGGGCTAGGGTTCTTAGTTTAATAAACCAACTTGGATTTATAAGGCATACATACTAGGAGTTTGATTAACAAGATCATTAAGGAAAACTTTGAACAAAACTCATCTAGTTCCAAGAACTAGGGTTTCGGTCAAGTCCAGAAATTAGAGAAAGAAATTTCTCATGATCATATGCTTCTAGATGATGAAAATAGAGATGATTATAAGATCATACCAATTGGTTTCATGTCAAAAGGATTTTTCTAGAATTAGTTATGAATTTTCAAAGTTCTAGATCTAGAAACTTAAAAGTGAAGAACAACTATGAAATAAACCTTGAATCAAGAAATTTATTGAAGAACATAGACATGATTAGAGAATAAGAATAGGATTCACCTCTTGGAGATCAAAAATAAGTGAAGATCCAAGAACTTGCTTCACAAACTTGATATTCAAAGACTTAAGAACTTTAGGTTTTTGAACAAAAGGAAATAGAAACTAAGTGAAAAGTGAGGGAGGGTATTTATAGGCATGTGGGCTGCGCCACTTTTGAGGACCAAGTAGAAAGGAGGTGGCTTTTCAAAGGATTTAAGTGCAAATAACTCATAGGGACCATTTTGCAAAGATTCCATAAGTTGAAGGACTAGTTTGCAAATTGTCATTAAATTGTCATGATGACTTTTTGCCACAATAAATGTGGTCATATCTTGATGACTTTTGGCTGAATTCTTGTCATAAATATCTTAGGAAAACCTAGCTTGTTGATGAAGATTTGAGAAAATAGTAGAATAATGTGGAAGAATGTAGAATGGTGTGGAATGTAGTAGAAACTTCTAGAATGTTCTTTGCTCTTTGCTCATCCAAGATGAGGGCAACCTTAACTCCATATTGGGCTTGCGCATGGGCCTAGGGAATTTGGGCTTGAATTCATCTTTGTGGGGCCCACCAAAAAGGCTTAAAGCTTATGTTGACATAGGAAACTTATATGGCTTCAAATGGGCTTTATGAAACTTAAGTCGTGGGTAAGGTATTTGGGCCTCAAAGACACGGTCATCTATGAATTTGGGACAAGGATTCTAGCCCAATTCACTTGGAAAAACTTAGAAGCTAACTCAGGGACAAAAGGGTAATTAACAGAAAGTTCAGGGACTAAAGCGTAAAATTCCCAAATTTTCACTTTAACCCTGAAAAACCTTCTAGACTTAAAAATATGATTCATCTCCATGAATCATCTCAAAATCCTAAGATAAACTCTTTATCGGCTCTTAGAAACTCCGAAATCCACTCCGTCGTCTACCCGATTACATATTCCGCCCGTAAAACGTAAATTATTTTGTTTTTTTACCAAAATTTTCAAAACTTCCAGTATCGTAGAAAATATGATAAAAACATTTTTCATCTCGTTCACAGCTTAAAATTAGGTCTTCTGAGCAGTAAACTTTTACTGTCAGTGAAAATCCAGAAAACGGCAGACCGGCTTCCCTCTGAATTTTCAACCCACAAACTTCCCCATAACTTATGAAAATAAGTATAACATGGAAATGACCTTGGTTTATCCAAAATCATTTTCTAAGTCTCGGATAAAATATATATGTTTATATATTTCTTACCGATATTACGAAGCAACGAAAATCGGGGTGTTACATTACTACCCCACTAAAAAAAATTTCGTCCTCGAAATTTCGTCACTCGAAACTAAACAGAATTCTATAATCTCATCTTAACCTTAAGATTTTACATTGCCCTTCACATCACTTCATTCCTCTTATTCCATATTCCATAACACAATTCATTCTTACGTCATTTCTACATATCCGTATTATCCTCAAAATTGCATCAAAGTCATCACCCTCGAAAAACAAAATCAAAACTTAATCACTTCTCTTATCAACATGGTTCCACCATAAATCTTATTCCAATCATCTAACTCTGAATATTATCATTAATACTAACAATGTCTTCACAGCACCACGCATCAACTCCCTACTCAAAATATTTAATCATAGTCTTAGTTCCTCTTGATTATAACTCACCACTCCAATTCGATATCACCTCACACATCTCATCCTCAAAATAACTTCATTGCATATCCTCAAAATAACTTCATTGCACATCTCATCCTCGAACTTTTCTATCAACTTAATTTTACTCAAGAACTTTTCTTTTTCGTTCACCTTTAACTTAGGTAAAACTACCATAGACACTTTTCTGTAATTCCTTACTCATTTATTAACACATATTACTTCTGAAAAGTAATTCAAACAAATCTCACTTCATAAAAAACACAACGTCAACACAATAGACCTATTTCCCAAAGATCCCGAAAGACTCGACCAGCTCTGATACCACTAATGCGACACCCTAATCCCGGGTCATCACATGGTTACTCGTTTGCGGAAATAAAACTTAATTTGCTGGTTGCTTTCGGAAAATCATGTTTTCTCAACGGTTATCTCTTCAAAATATGGTGATAAAAATTTTCCTTTTCCTCCTTATTTTAACCTCATAACCACAACAACGTATCAAGTCCCACTTAAATACATAATGTATATAAGTCCTCTAACTATACTACCTCATATGTTTTCTCACATAAAACATCATCAACTTAATTCTAACAACATAATATAACATAATTGTACCTACGCTGGTGGTAACTAACAGACACTACACCCCTTAAAAACAGCAACAGCATGCCTCGAACTAGACAGCCTTCATCTCCTTGTAGATATCATACCCCTCGTACGATTCTGATATGTTTGTAAGGGTGAGACGCCAATATATGGATTCATCACCATAACTAAATGCGCAACACAAAAGAAGGCACATACACATATACATGTCTATAACAACATACTCATTCATGTCATAATATCTCATTATCAATGGGTTTCACACCCCAAACATCATCATTAGAAAACTATGCATGAACACTTCAATACATCATCTAAACATTCATACTTAATCTCATGAGATATCTCCAACCTCGTAAACCTCGTGATGAGTTGATCAGACTCAATTGCCACAGGCATACAGACCACGAGCACGCCCCATCGCACACTGTCCAACATCGTGGCACAGTGATAACACTCGGAGATGGGGCCTCATTGTCCAAACCCTGGGCAAAATGAGAACATCTTTGTACGATATACCCTGACGCCGCAAGGTAATCCCTCGTTTAATCATGGCACGTCTGCCAAATGCATGCAAGAAAACATTTTGTTCTCAACACTTTTCTTTGTGCTATATCTTTATTTGTCAAAGCTCTCAAAAGCTTACGACTTAACATCTTTTGAAACATCTTTACATCTTTTATTAACAACACAGGACCTCAAAGTCCGAGTGCTCAATCACGAAGCCCATAGACCTTGCAATCAGTCTTAGGTTCGTGGTAGTAGAAAACAACTTAAAACGTTTTAACTTCTTTAAATATATCCAGCTTACAACATAACTAACCTTAATACCCCGACGTCTCGGTTATTAAGTCCTATATCTTTGTACATCTTTTTACATCGTTTTACATCTTTCACATCGTATTACATCTTTTACATCATATTATATCTTTTACATCGTCTTACATCTTTTACATCATATTACATCTTTTACATCATATTACATCTTTTACATCTTTTACATCGTTTTACATCTTTTTACATCATTTTACATCTTTCTACATCTTTTTCATTGTTTTACATCTGTTACTTCGTTTTACATCTTTCATCTCTTTTACATCATTAAGTAAAACTCATTTACCAAAAATTCTTTCTACTTGAAATTCGTTTATAAAACGTCAATTCATAAATAAAAAAAATCCCCTTTTCCTTTGGAAACACATTTTTTTCCAAAATAACGTCAAATCATCAACAACTTCTTTTTATTAAAACTTCAACTTTAATAAATCAATTCAAATTTAATCTCTTTTCAACATAAGTACTGCTATTTTTAAACTCTTACCGTAAATAATTTCGAAACTTGTCGTCGTTTAGCATTTTCAAAGAAAACGTCTTTAAGTCAAACTTTGACATTTCTTCAAAAATAACTTTCATATATAATAAATAAGGTCTTTTCGAATATTAATTTCACAAAATCACTTTTTATAATATTTCATAATTTCTTGCGTAAAAATCAGCAGTACAAAAACAAATTTCACGGTTACGCTCTCACCGTGACTCATAAACTTCTTTTACACTAATAAATCATTAAACTAATAATATTTCTCAAAACTCATTATTTTTCCAAAATCATATTTTCCTCTACTACTATATTCCAACATTCCCCATAAAACGTTGAATATAACTTTCACAGCTTATTAAATCTTTTATCTCATTAATCGGTTGTGCACTGACCACTGTCAGGCCTCTCAAACAACATTCAACATTCAACAACATCATCAACATCATCATAATTATATCCCCAGGCAGATCATGCATCATAACAACATAATATACTGCTGCAGATAATTCAGAGCAGATCAATCACCGATACACAAAATCAACACATCATAAACAACATAAACAATTAATCACAAACCACATATAAATCATATAAGCCACACTAAAAGCAAATGGTTATAGAGAAAATCCCTCGGTAAGCTCCCTTACCTCTTGAAGACTCAACTAACGTTTTCAAACAACCTCCCGATTTAATCCGATTTCCTCCGTCGGCTTTAGGTCAAACCAACCCGATTGATTCCTTCAAACAAATTGCAATCAAATCAAACCACAACATACTTAACACATGAGGGTTAGGTTTCGGCCAAGGGATGACTTTTAGGTTTCAAAATCCTTAAAATTGCTAATCATGATTAAGTCATGGATTAATGATCCTTGATTAACCTAAATCATAAATTAGTGACTAAACCACTAAGTTTCAAACTCAAAACTTCCTAACTCTTTTATACAAGGATTCGGCCTCAACATGTTCATAGGGCTAGGGTTCTTAGTTTAATAAACCAACTTGGATTTATAAGGCATACATACTAGGAGTTTGATTAACAAGATCATTAAGGAAAACTTTGAACAAAACTCATCTAGTTCCAAGAACTAGGGTTTCGGTCAAGTCCAGAAATTAGAGAAAGAAATTTCTCATGATCATATGCTTCTAGATGATGAAAATAGAGATGATTATAAGATCATACCAATTGGTTTCATGTCAAAAGGATTTTTCTAGAATTAGTTATGAATTTTCAAAGTTCTAGATCTAGAAACTTAAAAGTGAAGAACAACTATGAAATAAACCTTGAATCAAGAAATTTATTGAAGAACATAGACATGATTAGAGAATAAGAATAGGATTCACCTCTTGGAGATCAAAAATAAGTGAAGATCCAAGAACTTGCTTCACAAACTTGATATTCAAAGACTTAAGAACTTTAGGTTTTTGAACAAAAGGCAATAGAAACTAAGTGAAAAGTGAGGGAGGGTATTTATAGGCATGTGGGCTGCGCCACTTTTGAGGACCAAGTAGAAAGGAGGTGGCTTTTCAAAGGATTTAAGTGCAAATAACTCATAGGGACCATTTTGCAAAGATTCCATAAGTTGAAGGACTAGTTTGCAAATTGTCATTAAATTGTCATGATGACTTTTTGCCACAATAAATGTGGTCATATCTTGATGACTTTTGGCTGAATTCTTGTCATAAATATCTTAGGAAAACCTAGCTTGTTGAAGAAGATTTGAGAAAATAGTAGAATAATGTGGAAGAATGTAGAATGGTGTGGAATGTAGTAGAAACTTCTAGAATGTTCTTTGCTCTTTGCTCATCCAAGATGAGGGCAACCTTAACTCCATATTGGGCTTGCGCATGGGCCTAGGGAATTTGGGCTTGAATTCATCTTTGTGGGGCCCACCAAAAAGGCTTAAAGCTTATGTTGACATAGGAAACTTATATGGCTTCAAATGGGCTTTATGAAACTTAAGTCGTGGGTAAGGTATTTGGGCCTCAAAGACACGGTCATCTATGAATTTGGGACAAGGATTCTAGCCCAATTCACTTGGAAAAACTTAGAAGCTAACTCAGGGACAAAAGGATAATTAACAGAAAGTTCAGGGACTAAAGCGTAAAATTCCCAAATTTTCACTTTAACCCTGAAAAACCTTCTAGACTTAAAAATATGATTCATCTCCATGAATCATCTCAAAATCCTAAGATAAACTCTTTATCGGCTCTTAGAAACTCCGAAATCCACTCCGTCGTCTACCCGATTACATATTCCGCCCGTAAAACGTAAATTAATTTTTTTTTTTACCAAAATTTTCAAAACTTCCAGTATCGTAGCAAATACGATAAAAACATTTTTCATCTCGTTCACAACTTAAAATTAGGTCTTCTGAGCAGTAAACTTTTACTGTCAGTGAAAATCCAGAAAAACGCAGACCAAACCCGTCTGAATTTTCAACCCACAAACTTCCCCGTAACTTATGAAAATAAGTATAACATTGAAATGACCTTGGTTTATCCAAAATCATTTTCTAAGTCTCGGATAAAATATATATGTTTATATATTTCTTACCGATATTACGAAGCAACGAAAATCGGGGTGTTACAAAATTAATACCTAAAAAGGTTGACCAAGCTAAAATCGACCTAGTAGAAGTCGAAATGCCGAACCTAAAGAGGTGAAACTAATGCCTAAAAAGGTTGACCTAGCTAAAATCAACCGAGTTGAAGTCAAAATGCTGAACTTAAAAAGACGAAACTCAAAAACCTAAAAAGGTGTACCGAGCTGAAATTGACTAAACTAAAGTCGAATGGCCGAACCTAAAAAGGTAACAAGAACATAAAAAGGTAATCAAAAACCTAAAGAAGTACAAAATGCTTAAAAAGGTAATTAAAAACCTAAAGAAGTAATCCGAGCTCAATAAGCTTAAATAGGCCAAGTTAAAAACCCAAAAGGGGTAAACGACCGAGTTCAAATTGATAAAAACTTATGGAAACTAGTGGTGTAGAATTGAATACACGGTTGAATGTCATAAGTAAGAACTAAGAATACGAGCTATGTAAAAACTTAGAAAATTTTCTAAGTATCGGAAAGCATAAAGTTGAACAATATTTCAAAAAGGGAAAAGCCCAAAGTTACACCAGTTCCAAAATAAAAAGGGCGTTGCCCTAGGAAAAAAATACATAATAAAAGAGATTATTTTACTCATGGGCATCCCCATGAGCAACGGTCCCAATAGGAGTAGAGTCGAGGGCGTCTCCAGCACCTGGAGGAATAGCGAAAGATGGATCATCCATTTCACCTTCCCCGTTTCCTCCCTCCTCGGCAGCTTGCTCCTCAATTTCCTCCACTTCCTGGCCTGCTTCTTCTTCTTCATCCTCAAGCTCAGATAAAGGAACTAGGATTCCATCTTTATTAAAATCCTTTGTCCACATCAGCAAGGGAGAAGTCAGCGTTTGGGTTGAAGCATTGAAGCTGCTTCACAGCTCGGGAGAAACCATTGACGTGGTCCTTCATGATGTTGGCTTCGGCTTCACTCACATCGGCTTGAAGCTTGTGGTTAGCCTCCCTCTCGGCTTCCCAAAACTGTCGCAATTGAGCACAAGAGGCATGTGAGTCTTCAACGGCTTTCTGCAAGCCGGTCTTCTCTTCCTTCTCTTTATCCAGCTCAGACTGAAGAGAAGACATATTTCTTTCAAGCTCCACCTTTTGGGCCCTCAGTTGGCCAATAGTGTGGGCTTGCTCCTCACACTTAGCCAAAGTTTGAGCCAACTCGTGTCAGAGGGCCAAAGCTCCAGAAGCGAGTGATTGATGCGATCCAGAGGGCATAAGCGGCAGCAGCCTCCATACTCGCGTCAGGCCCCTGCTCCAGCAAAAGTCGAGCGTCGGAGGGTTTGAGCACTTGGCCATCAACCAACGGACCAGGATTGAAATCATTACACCAAAGAGAGCTGATCCCTGGGTTACAGTGGCCTTTATACCACTTGGTATCCGATGTTAAATCGATCACATGGGGTGTCCCCTCAACCCGTTCCTCATTGTTGGGTTCCTCATGGGTTACCGGAAAGGGAGAGGTACTCCTCCTCGGAACCCCTATTTGAAGGTTGACCCGAGCCCGCTTGGGAAAACGGGCGTCGAAGTCGGGAGTTTCAATAGTCTTCTTCTTTTTTCCCATCTTGTCAGAATCCGAAGCTGAAGCACTAGCATCCTGATGCGCCGACTTCTTCAACAAAGCCTTGTAGTTGTTCTTACCCATGATCACTGCGAAAAAGAAATCAGTCATGTAAGAAGCAAACTTTTACAAGTGTGATGAAATATCTGGAAAAAAAATTAAAACAAAACTTACAATCAAAGTCGGCTCATCGAGTAGAAGAGCTCACCAGTTTTAAAAGTCTTCCACAAGGCATTGACCGAGGGTAAAGTTTTAGAGCCTCAACATCAGTTCGCTCTTTAGCAAACATATAACCAGAGTCAAACCCAGAAAATTTAGAAGGGTGTGGTTGCCAGTAAAAGGGGAATTTTGGTTTCCCATCAGAATCAAAAAACGAAGACTCATTCCCTTCAATAGGTCGGATTTTGAAGAAATCCGACTTGAAAAATTTATAAGAG
This sequence comes from Sophora flavescens, assembly GCA_030762895.1. Lineage (NCBI taxonomy): Eukaryota > Viridiplantae > Streptophyta > Magnoliopsida > Fabales > Fabaceae > Sophora > Sophora flavescens. The sequence goes on from CM061064.1 coordinate 135,963,743, forward strand.
CTCTTGTAGAGGCCGATGATGCCTCTTTTCTCAACCCCACTAAGAGAAATCCAACAAATTCGGTCTCCAAACTGAACTTTGTAGAAGTACAGGAACTTGGCTGCAGTGGCCACCATTCCAACTTGGCTACACAAAATTTGAAAAGCCTTCATGAAGGCCCAGCTATTGGGATGAAGTTGAGTAGCGACAACATTCATAAATTTTAACACATCGCATTCGAACTGGGTAAAAGGAACAGTAATTCCAATTTATTCGAATAGGGTTTTATACACATAAGTAAAGTGAAGTTCAACAAGGAGGGCTTTCAAGAAAACATGCTCCTCATCCGAGCAAGGCAAACAACTGACAGAAGCAGGGACCTGGGAAATTTTGGTCTTAACATTCCTAAGGGACTCACGACTCCTAAAGTTAGAAAAGAACACCCCAACTTCAGGTCTAACCCAGGAATACCCAGGAATGGTAATGTCTGGAATGGGCTCTTTAGGAACCCTGACGGCACGTTTACGGTGTTTTGGGGCAATGGCGGCTTGAGGAGTAGAAGAGCTACTCTCGCGAGAAGATGAAGTAGAGGAGGACTTACGGTTGTCTCCATTACCCTTCGAAGGAGGCGAAGAATGGGGAGATTCCCCGATAGGATTTATTTCAGCTTCTATGATTTGAACCTCACTGGAGGCATTTTGAGATACCTCAAAGGAAGGCTCCATGACGAAATAAAGAAGGTACAGAGCCCAATAGAAAATGGAAGAAGGGGGAAAGGCATACCTGGAAGGACAAAGAGAACACAAAAAGCTTGAAGAAGAGCTCGAAGAAGAAGGGTTTAAACAGAGAGAATGCAAGTGAACTCTTCCGTAAATTTGAACCAATTTATATCACAGACTTTGTCGCTTCAAAATTTAACGTTACTTTCCAAAAGGTAATGATGAAAGATGCCGTGTGAAGGAAGAGAGACGTCTCTTCAGTTCGCAAATTCGTCACACCATTAGCAGAGCAACACGTGTCGAGTACATCGAAAAACGTACTACAACAGTTAAAGGTCTTGATTATGCAGCCGAAGAGCATGCCTTGAAAAATATGCAATAAGACCACATAGAACAAGAAAGCCCATGTTTTAATAACAACACTCACATATCTTCTCAGCTAGGAGATCAAGAAACCGACAAACGACACAAGTAGAAACGTCATTATCAGTCTTCGTCTCGGCTTGGCTCGGCTCCTTCGATAAAGCTTTCACGCTCTTTAGAGCCCAAAGCCCGCTTGTGTACGGGCCTAGGTTTGAAGGTTGGTCACGGAGCATATCAAGCTAAAAACCAATAAAGGGCCGAGGTGTAAAGCTCGGCCACCATGAAACCCAAATAATCCGAAAGGGGAGGATTATTAGATTCACCTTCCCAAACCACTAAACTCGAATGATAGCCGAAGTATGAAGATCGGCCATCGAACTGTAGCAAAAATGGGAGAAGTCTTACTCAATAAATCTTGAACTCACCAAGCTCGGTTCCTGTCATGAAAACTTCTACGCTCTTCTATGCTCAAAGCTTGGGGGGCTTATATACTGGCCGAGGTGTAAAGCTCGGCCACCGAGCTTGGATAACCGATCCGATAAGGACAGAAAAGATAATATCTTGATATTTGTCTCAAATAACCTTATCTGGTTAAAAGAGATAAAAAAAACCCCACCAATTAAGGATATCATATATCTCGAAGAGGATTTAAGAGATAAGAAGAGATAAATCCAAATCTCTAAAAAATAAGGGGATCCTATTATAAAAGGAGGAAAACCCTAAGAGAAAGACTCATTTTTTACTAACCTATGTGAATCTCTCTTAAGCGTATTAGAGAAACCAGTTCAACCAAGAGACTACCGAAGAGTCCATGCCCACGAGTATTCATCAGATACAAGATAAAGGGATTGAGATCACCGTATGGCCAAGGGTTGAACCTACAACTATGTCTGACTTTGATTCCCATTGGGGTACGTAGGACCGGAATACAATATTCTGTCAATCCATAAACTAAAACAACCTCCATTGTTCACTCTTGGTTTGACGTTCTACGGCGAGATTCCTGCAAGTCGGATCTCGACAGGAACAGAAAACAAACGTAATCACATTCGAGTTGCCACGAATATAATAGTATTGCATAAATTGCAAGGGAACTCACAGGTATAATTATAGTAAGCACCGCAATCTCGATCATAGAAGATCCACTCAAATTGCTCACGAATCTGTAAAATTAAGATCAGAAAAGGGGGTGGACTGTAAATTCTATTAATATATTGATGATTATTATTATTGTTATGATATGGAAGAAAGAATGGGGAGAAAGAAATGAGGAGAGTAACTCTTCTTTGAGATGCTTGCTGGGGTTGAAGGGTTTAAGCAGATCAGGATCCATGATGAAATGGTTCAAACGGTGCGTGATGAAGAGTACAAAATTTATAGCGCCCAACATGAGCATAGGTGCACTCAATAGAGCATATACTGAGGGGTACATAGCAGATGCGAGAGAGAAATGTCAGTTGAAGATAATGAGACAACTAAATTTGGTTAGGTCGCAACTCGTTGATCATGCACTAAAGATTATTAACCATGATTTGAATGTCATGTCATTGACCACGATTTTTAGATTATATTTAAACACTTGAGAAACGTGGTTAATGAAGTTAAAAATAATGTTTAATAATGTTCAGTGCATGGTCAGAGTTGTAACACCTTGGTATCTCCATTTATCAAAATCAACACATTATTGACGACATTTTTGAACAGTAATAATTAAATGAAAATTGTTTGTTGGATTTTGATGTCTCATTTTGATGTTCGAATAACACAACTGGTATCTAGAACAATATACACTACCATCACTTTGAAAGTAAAGTTCCAAACTACTCCTCGAACAAAACAAAAAAAAAATACAAAGACATAGTTGGTCCTTGAAAAATGAAAAAACTAACTTTATCCTCAAAAATGTCAAAAGTTGGTCAAAAAAGTCTCTTTAGAAACTAAAATGTCCATAAAAATCAATTTGAAAATGATTAATTTGACTGATTTTTTAAAATTTTGAGGATCAAATGGATATTTTTCATTTCTCAGGGACTAAATATGTCTCCATGTTTTTGCCGAGAACCGGTATGGGCCTCGACTCACTTTTATTCATCAGGAACTACCTTTCACAACTGTATAGACTCAGGTTCAAGAACATGAGAAGGATCAGGATAATATTTCCTCAGTTGAGAGAAGTGAAAGACGTCATGAAGGTTAGGGGCTAATGTAATATGATAGGCTACTGGACTAACCCGTCGAAGAATCTGGAAAGGTCCAATGAATCAGGGAATGAGCTTTCTAGACTTGATGGCTCTACCATTTCCAGACTTCGGAGTGACTCTCAAAAACATGTGATCACCCTCCTAGAACTCTAAGTGTATCATCCTCTTGTTACTGTAGCTCCTCTACCTATCATGAGTTTCATTCATCTTTTCCCTTATCTTCCTAACCTATTACGTAGTCTACTGCACCACATCTGGGCCTAACACTTGGCTTTCACCGGTCTCATACCAACACAACAAGGTCCTACACTTCCTACCATATAAAGCCTCATACGGTGCAATCCCAATACTGTTGTGAAAGCTGTTATTATAGGTGAACTCAATAAAAAGCAAGAACTCATCCCAACTGTCAGTGTCCTCCAACACACAGGCTCTCAAGAGATCTTCTAGTGGTTGAATCGTCCTCTCTAACTACCCATCTTTCTAGGGATTATAAGAAGAACTCATCCTCAACTTCTTCCCCAAAGCACTATGCAACTGTCTCCAAAATCTAAATGTAAATCTAGGATATCACTAGTGGAAATAATGTAATATACGGGAACGTTTTACGTCAGTTGACCATATGTTTGACGTTAAAAATGAGGCGGTGGCAGTTTTGTAAATATTAAATCACTATTTGCGTCAGTTGTTTAATGAACTGACGTTAAAAGTGTTTTGCAAGAATTATTAACACTTTTAACGCCGATTTGTTTATACAATCGACGTTAGAAATGTGATTTTTACTTGATTAAATAAATAACTGACGTAAATAATCAACTCATTCCTATCTTTCTTTCGTTGTCATCTCCCTGTTGTCACTCTTAACGCAGATCATCACTCCATATATAGTGCAGTTTATTTCTAATCTTTTTTTTTAAAAAGTTTATTTTTAATCTTAAATAATTAGCTTGAATTAGTAAACACATTCTTGTGCAAATTAAAATAAATAAACACTTAACATAAAACAAGTTATATATGTATAATCAAATCGTATCTCATTGAAGTGATTGATAAGTTACAATTAGATGATTAAAAGATAAAAAATTTCCGCAAGATAGCACTAAAATATAAAAAAGTTTCTGCTTCAACATCATTTTCTTCTCAGTCCTGTCCTTAGAAACTCCAATATTGAATGCATCTCCTCCCTTACTTGAAGTCCTTGATGCTCCATCTGAATCCACAGTCAATTTGGAGCCAAAGCAGAGTGAAGGGTGCACTCGATCTGTTTCCGCAATATTCTTGGAACAACCACTTGGTTCCAAAGCTGAGGTTTTGTAACTGTAGCTGCTGATTCTCCAGAAGGATGATAGTGTGTGCAATTCACATAATGCGATTTACACACCCTTATCACCCATGTAATGCGATTTACACAACCTCAGAAGTTGTTTGACCATTAAGACAAAGACCTTTAAGTCTAGGTATAGGAAGAAAGAGTGATGAAGTTAATCTCCATGGCAGAGCCATATTGTGAAGCAGAAAAATTAAAGGAAGGAAGGAAGCTATTTATAGGAGTAGGGGATGAAGTTACTAGGCATTGTAAGTTGCTAAAAAATTAAATTGATCATTAAGAGCATTAGGTTCCAAGGCGCATTGGGAGTTGACAATCATATATTATAAACGTGCAGAAAAGAAAACGCCCGAAGGAATAGGAAGAAATAGACCAAGTCTAGGTATAAACTTAGTGCTCATAAAGAGGATTATAGGTTACAATGTGCATGGGTAAGTAGCACAGCAGTAATGGGTAATTAAGTAGCAGAGCAGAGTAGTCAAAGGAATGAATGCTTTTGCAGAAACTTATACAATTTTAACGTCAGTTGTTGAATAAAACTGACGTTAAAAGTGTTTTTAAAATAAAAAATATTTATTTTTAACGTCAGTTGTTTATACAACTGACGTTAAAAGTGTGATTTTTACTTCAATTAAATAAACAGCTGACGTAAATAATCCTATATCCCTATCTGAAATGCCCTGTTGTCACTCTTAACACAGGTCAATGGGTAAGTAGCAGAGTAGTCAAAGGAATGAATGTTTTTGCAGAAACTTATACACTTTGTTAACATCGCTTGTTGAATAAAACTGAAGTTAAAAGTGTTTTTAAAATAAAAAAATATTTATTTTTAACGCCTCTGTTGTTTATACAATTGACGTTAAAAGTGTGATTTTTACTTGATTAAATAAATAGCTGACGTAAATAATCCTATATCCCTATCTGAAATGCCCTGTTGTCACTCAATTAACACAGGTCTCGAGAGCCATTTTGTGAAGGAATAGAAATATAGAGGAAAAGAAGAGGCGTGATACAGATCGATACGAGAAGAATGTTACTTTATATAGAGAATGATTTTTACACAACACTTTTAACGCCGATTGTATTCAACAACCGACGTTAAAAGTGTTTTTTTAAAAGATATTAATATTTAACGCCGCTTTGTTAATAAAACTGACGTTAAAAAATTAATTTTAACGTCAGTTGTTTAATACAACTGACGTTAAATGTTGTTTTATATAACGTTTACACCCGCGCGCCTTCTGCACTTCGCTCCGTACGTTCGTCTCTTTTCTCTTTTCATCACGCTCAACCCTAAATCACACTCAACCCTCACTCTCACTCTCACCCTGCACAGAACCCTAATCGCGAGCTCATCTCCACCGCAACCACTGCGAGGACTTCTTTGCCACCACCGTGAGGTACACTATTAACCCTAACTCTGTCTTTCCATTCATTCTTTGCAATAACTTGACGTACATCTCTCTTTCCCCTTCCCGCGCACTAACTCTCCTTGTCCCTCTGCTCTCGGTAACCACATCGAACGTTGGCCACCACTCGAGCTCCCCTCCCCACCACCACGCGAGCACCTATTTCTGGTGAGTATTTAGGGCACATTTTTGTATTTTTGGTTTTGAGTGTATGTTGAAACTGTAGTCTCAGTAGTTGAAACTTGAAACCTTGAGTTTGAGTTGTTTGGAATGTACGTCTCTGTTTTTGGTTTTGAGTGCATGTTGCTCTGCTGGTTGATTTGTCACGGCCGTGATGCTAATCACGGCTAGGCCGTGATCAGTTCTGCCTGTGATGGCATGGTCTGTTCAGTTGGCACGTTATGGCCGTGATGGACATCACTGCCAGTGTCCGTGACCAAAGCTTGGCAATTAATCTTTAAAAACTATAGTTTTCAATCTCCCGTATTGTCCTTATATTGGATATATGTTTTGTATATCTACAGGACCTATCTAGTTATGGATCGTAGTTGGATGGTTTGTAAGCGTACTAGTGCTGAGTATTTGAAGGGGGTGGGAGAATTTATAGAATTTACTCAAAGGAATGTTCCTAATAGTAATAGAATGTTCTGTTGTCCTTGTGTCAAGTGTTTGAATATGAGGAAATGTACGGTGAAGGATATACGTACTCATTTGATTTGTGAAGAGATTTGCTTGAGTTATACAAGATGGATATGTCATGGTGATATGTTGTTGAGTAGTAATACGGCGAGTGTCTCCCAAAGTGAGGACGTTGACGTAGATATGGAGGATGATCGAGTAGAGGACATGATCCGTGATATTGGACAAGAATCTTTTCATCGAGCTCATGTGTATGATAGGTTGTGCGGTGATGTGGATAAGCCTTTATATCCAGGGTGTACTACTCATACACGGTTGTCGGCGGTACTAAAATTGGTTTGTGTGAAGGCGAGAAATGGTTGGACCGATAAAAGCTTCATGAAATTGCTTTAAGTGTTGAAAGACTTGCTTCCGGAGGACAACACATTGCCTGACCGTAACTATGAGGCCAAGAAGGTATTGTGTCCTATGGGTATGGAGTAGAAGAAGATACACGCATGCCCCAATGATTGCATATTGTACACCGGTGTTCATGAAGACAATCACGATTGCCCCAAATGTGGGTTATCACGATACAAAGTGAAGGGTGGTGATGATGATGATGATCTTGATGATGTGAGAAAAAAGGGTCCTCCTGCGAAGGTGTTGTGGTATCTTCCAATAATTCCAAGGTTCAAGCGATTGTTTGCCAATGCGAAAGATGCGAAGAATCTTAGATGGCATAATGATGAGAGGAAACGTGATGGAAAGGTTCGTCATCCTGCTGATTCTATTCAATGGAAGAATATCGATACTATGTTTCCGGATTTCGCCGATGAGCCAAGAAACCTAAGGCTTGGACTTGCTACGGATGGAATGAATCCTTATGGTAACATGAGTAGTATTCATAGTTCATGGCCTGTTCTGTTGGTAATTTACAACATGCCCCCTTGGTTGTGCATGAAGCGCAAATACATGATGTTGTCTATGATGATTTCGGGCCCAAAGAAACCAGGAAATGACTTAGATGTTTATCTAGGTACCTTGATTGAAGACTTGAAAATGCTGTGGGTGGAAGGTGTTGATGTAGTTGATGGGTATTCTCATGAGACTTTCAAGCTTCGTGCCATGTTATTTTGCACCATCAACGACTTTCCAGCATACGGTAACTTGTCCGGGTACAGTGTCAAGGGGCATAAAGCATGCCCTATATGTGAAGAAGGCATATGCTACACTCAGTTGCATCATGGAAAGAAGACGGTTTACCTTGGGCATCGGAGATTTCTTAGACGTGATCACCCATATCGTAAGATGAAAAAAGCTTTTATTGGATGCCAAGAGACAGAAGAAGCGCCGACAGCCTTAATTGGAGGAGCTGGTTTATCAGAGGGTAATGGACATTGATGTTATATTCGGCAAGTCCAAAAAGAAAGGTAAAGCTGCTGAGAAAAACATATGGAAGAAGAGGTCGATATTCTTTGATCTTCCTTACTGGCACAAGCTTGATGCCAGACACTGCATTGATGTGATGCATGTGGAGAAAAATGAGTGTGATAGTGTGATCGGGGCGCTTCTCAACATTCAGGGCAAGACAAAGGATGGTGTGAATGCTCGTCTTGACCTCGTTGCTATGGGTATACGAGAACAGTTAGCTCCAGTTGTTGAGGATGGTAAGCGGACTTATTTTCCGCCAGCATGTCATACTTTGTCAAAAAAAGAGAGACAAAGTTTCTGCGGGTGTCTTCAGGGCATCAAAGTTCCACATGGTTACTCTTCAAATATGAAGAGGCTTGTCTCTAGTGATCTTAAATTGGTTGGCTTGAAGTCTCATGATTGTCACATCTTGATGCAACAACTTCTGCCTGTTGCTATTCGTGGTATTGCTACAAAAAATGTGAGACATGCCATTACTCGGTTGTGCTCATTCTTCAATTCTATTTGTAGCAAAGTCGTTGACCCCCATATGTTGGATGACTTGGAAGTTGAGGCTGCTACAATCTTGTGCCAATTAGAGATGTATTTTCCTCCTTCCTTTTTCGACATAATGGTTCACTTAATTGTTCATTTGGTGAGGCAGATTAGATTATGTGGGCCGGTTTTTCTGAGATGGATGTACCCAGTTGAGCGCTACATGAAGATCTTGAAAGGGTACGTGAAGAATCCTCATCGTCCGGAAGCATCTATTGTTCAAAGGTATGTTGCAGAAGAAGCTATTGAGTTTTGTTCGGACTACCTTCATAACACGGATCCTATAGGGGTTCCTAAGCCTCGGCATGATGAGATCAGATGTCAAGGTAAGGGTACACATGGCTTAAGAATTAATAGGAAGGATCGGGAGGAAGTGCTTCAAGCACATTTGTATGTATTGAACAATATCGAATGTGTTCAACCTTTCTTATTTGAACATAAAAGAAAAGTCAATCAAGAAAACCCTCGAATGAGCGAAAGGTGGTTGTTGAACAAGCATAACAAGACTTTCTTACCATGATTCAAGGAAGAAATGCTTAAGGATGGTAGTACTGCTTCTGATGACGTAAAATGGCTAGCACGTGGGCCTAGCTTCAACGTCATATGTTGGAGCGGATACGACATAAATAACTTTTCCTTTTATTCAAAGGAACAAGATAACAAGAGTACCATGCAAAATAGTGGGGTTATGATCGTGGCCGAAGCAATTCACTTCTCTAGTGCAAAGGACACAAAACCCGTTCTGAAACCGAGACCTTACTTTGGATATATTGAAGATATTTGGGTGCTCGATTACACTAAGCTTACGGTGCCGGTATTTAAATGTAAGTTGGTTGATAGTAACGGTGGTGTACAAACCGACGAATTGGGGTTCACATTGGTAGACCTCAACAAGTTAGGTCATATAAATGAGCCTTTCATAATGGCTTCCCATGCAAAACAAGTGTTCTACATCACTGATCCTTCTAACAAAAGGTTGTCCGTGGTTCTCCAAGGAAAAAGCATGTATAATGGTAGTGATGAAAATGAAGATTCAAATCTTGATATTCCTGAGACTCCTTCTTTTTCAACAAACATGCCTACTATAATCGAGGAGACACAGGTGGACGATGTACATGCCACTCGTGATGATCATCACGAAGGGATATTGATATAGGTAGTTTAAACTTAGTATACATTTATTTTTATTTATATTTCTGTATTTATTTTGAGTTATAACCTATGTTAATAAATATATATTGTTTCTGAACAGGCATACATATGGATCATTGTTCCATTTTTCCTTTGCAATTCTGTAATGTGTGTGATATTCCGTATTCTTGGGATATTTATGAATGCGAGGGGATGGCTGAGGGGAGTGATATTTTAAAACTGAATTTAAAAAAAATACTATTAACGTCAGTTTTATCATACAACTGACATTAATAGTATTTTATAAAATATACAGTACACTATTAACGTCAGTTGTTTATTAAAACTGACGTTAAAATTAATACCTTTAACATCAGTTAACGTTAGTTTTAACAAAATTAACGTCAGTTTTGTTAAAGAACCGACGATAATTTTGACAAAATTAACGTCATTTGTGTTAAAGAACCGACATTAATAGTGTTATATTTAACGTTAACTTTTAACGTCAGCTGTATTTACGTCAGTCAGTATTCTGACGTAAAAAATCAATTTTAACTGACGTAAAAAGCACTTATTGCACTAGTGTATAGATTAGAGACAATGCTAGATGGCACACCATGCAACCTGATCACTTCCTTGATGTAGATCTGGGTCAACCTCTCCAAACTATAACTCTCACCAATGGTTAAGAAGTGTGCACACTTTGCAACAACCCGATTTTCGTATACGTTGTATTAACGGTAAAGATATATTTATTTATATTTTTATCTAAGACCTATGAAATGATTTTGGAGGAAAAACAAATCATATCTAGAACCTACTCTATGGTAGGAAGCTTTGGTTAAAATTTAGGTTTAATACTCAAACGGAAACCGGTCTGCGTTTTTACTAACAATATAACTTTATACCGGCAGAAAACCCTAATTTGACCCGAAACTGAAAATTTGTAGATTTTTTATATTTCATGCGTGAGGAATTCTACTTTCCAAATTTTTGATCAGAAAAAAATATTATGTTTATTCGGACGAATTTTGGTAAAAGTTCGGACGAAAAACGGTCGGCGTTTTCACGGACAGTAAGACTTTAATGATCAGAAAACCTAATTTTGAATCGCGAACGAAATGATTTATGTTTAAATCATATTTCCAACGAGTTGGGTTATTTTGAAAATTTTCAATCGAAAATGAATTATTTTGTTTTTATATGGGCGTAAAACCCTAATCGGGGAATCGACGGATTCGGAAATGGAACTGTAGAGATAGAACCGGACACCGGAGGAGCTGAGCTATGGGATGAATGACCAAGAAATTATGAAGCAATTGATGCTAGGAATTATGAATTTTTAGGTGAGCTGACCAAAATGCCCTTAAGCTTACCCTAACCTATCCTAGTTAGTTTTTAACCATGGTTAAGGCAAGACAAAGCCAATTTGGCTTCTTCCTCCTATTTTGTGGCTCAAAATCAGCCACACCTCTCATCAATTCTTGACCACATATTTTTTTAACCATGATTACTAATTAACCCTAGTTAAGTTATTATAATCATAGTTAAGTTATTATATTATTTTCTAACTTAACCTATGTAAACTAATTCAACCATGGTTCATTTTAAACAATAAAGCAAAGCCATTTCACTCCCTCACACTCTCAGTTTCGTGGCTGCCTCCCCATTCCCACACTTAACACATTTCTTTTTCTTCCTAATTTCATTCTTACTTGTTCTTCACCAAGAACACTAAGAACATCCTTTGTGTTCTTGAGAAGTTCTTCATTTCTCCTCAAGTTCTTGATCAAACTTCTTCATTTCAATGTGAGTAATCTCTTCCTCATCATCTTAGCTTCACTTATCATGCATCAAATCTTCATTTCCAACAATTTTTCACAAGTTTCCATTTCTAGATCTAGAACTTCAAATAATTCTAGAAAATTGTAGAAAAATTATTTTAAGGTGAAACCAATTTCTATGATCTTAATATGTCTTCTACTATCATCATCTAAGAGTATGTAATCAAAATCATTTTCCTTCCTATTTTTCATAGTGAGGCCGAACCTAGGTATTTCTAGGTAAATGAAGTTTTGTTCAATATTTAAAATATGACCTTTAATACCTCTAGTTGTTATATCTAGAAACTTGAAATCAAAATAAATTCCTATCCTTATTTTCTAGCCTTGGCCGAATTTGTGTTCACGTGAGCAATCTTTAACTAGATCATGATTTGTATGAACTAGCTAAGGTGTGTAGGTTATAGATCCAAGAGTTTGTGAACAAAATGAATTTCTAACCTATTTTGCTCATTGAGGCCGAAACCCTAAACTAGTTGGTTTCAAGATTTTGTTTCATAATTTTAACTATTAACACTTAACTTATGTTAGTTAATACTCTAGGAATTAGTATCTAAAAGATTGGATTAAGAAAATAACCCTATCCTTATTTTTATCACTTGACCAAACCTAGCACCGTATGTCCATATTTAGATTTGTTTGATTAATTTGTTTTATCATTGATTTGGTTGAAGGTGGAATTGGTAACTTGTAGCATGATAACGAGGATCGTCGATTTGGTGTTTCCGGTGGTAACTTAGGTGGGGGAAAGGATCACTCTGTCGTCGAAATCGATAAGTAGTATATTATATAATAATTGCGTAGGGCGACCTAAACCATACTAGTAGTCGAGTAATCTACAAGACCAAAATCGCATTGGAAACATTTTATATAAAACCAATGGCGATTCGGGGATTGTAGGTTTATCGACATTAGGTTGATTTTAAGTATTTGATGATGTCTGACTTTATGATATTGAATTTATTGTGATATGTTGGTTGAGGTATTCCATTGCATGTGACGTATTATTTTCGGTGTTTGAATATTTCCTGATATTGTGTTATGCATGATCTGCCTGGTTTTTAATATTGTGATTAGTTGATTCTAAAGCAAAGATATGTTTATTTTGGATGTTGTTGGTTTGGGTGGAGGATAATGGTGACTTAAAGGTGCCTAACCTAGATTGGTTATTTCAAAGAGCCTATAGAACATGTGTTGAGGCTATGATGGAAGGTTAAGGCCTTAGGTTGTTATTAATGTGAGTCAGTGAGATTCATAGGTATGCATTGTTGTTCGCAGCCGTGTAAGTGGAACACACGAGGTCAGGATATCCTATTTTGGATATCGGATATTGCGGGTAAGTGACCTACGGATATTGATGCCGAGGTAGACTACCATAATACTCTTTTAGTCCTTAATGTGTGTTGTTCTGATTATCCTATTGAGGATAGAGACGCTATGTATTTTGTTCTTACGTGCTATTTCCAATGGAGGAAATAGTGGCACACCGTGCTTAAATTACTATTTCCTAGTAGAGATTAGGGAAAATGGCGCACTGAGTTAATAGGTATTTTGTGCTTACGCACTATTTCAAATGGAGGAAATATCGGCGCACCATACTTAAAGCACTATTTCCTAATATAGATTAGGGAATAGGGGCGCACTGAGTTAATAAGTATTTTGTTCTTATGTGCTATTTCCAATGGGGGATTGGTGACGCACACTGTGCTTAATGCTTTATTCCCTACGAGAGATAAGGGAATAGGGGCGTACCGAGTTCTTGACCTCAGACCGTTCTTCGACAATTTTCCCCCGAAAATTTTATATCAAAAGAAATAATTTCTAAAATCATGAAATTAGTTAAAAATATGTTATAGAAATTAAAATTTTATTTTTTTCGTAAAGAAAATTATTTTTAGGGTCAGTGGAGTTTTACTGACATTGAAAAACTCAGACTAGAAACGCCTTGAATTTTTCTACCGTAAATTCAACTGAACTTTCATAAAATAAAATAAATATAAGGAATGAAGTTTGACTTATTAAAATAATTCTTCATTGATTATAATAATAAACACTCCATCATTCACATAATCACAGATTATAGACAAGTAGAAAAATCGGGGCGTTACATGTGTGATGGTTGTCTTTGACTGTTATTAAATTATATGCTATGATTCTTTTTTGCTTATGATAATAGAACTATTTCTTATCTCCCTATTTCTTCATTTTGTGTATGTTTACTTTATTCCATTAGAAGACTCTATGGAGGAACCAATTGCTCAGGAGTTGGACGAAACTCCGTATGAACCTGATGCGGGAGGAAGAGCTATGGATTCTAGAAATAGAGTTTAGTGTATAAGGCCCGTGCGTCTTGTAAGATGTTTTAGTTTTCGCTAATTATAACAGTTTGTATAAACATGTACCTTTAAGGGATCCTACTGATAGGATACTCTAAATAGTGTTTTGTATTATGATGGTTCAAGATATTTGTATTTGTATAATATAATTATGGTGTGGTGTGTTACTTTCCGAAGTTGGACGTGTTGTATTTAAGATTTTAATTTCTTCATATTTTCGGGTTACGTTTAACGTTATGACGCAAGTAAGTTTAAATAATTAATTAATGGCACAACGGGGTGTCTCATTTGGTGGTATTAGAGCAGTTTGATTATGTTCAGACTGTGAGGTTTAGGACGTTGTTACTGGTCGTTTCTAGTTGAATCCTCATTGGATATTGACTTTGCTTAGAAGTTGGGTAATGTGTCTGAAATATAACATTGGTATGACATATAGTATTTATATACTTGTTTATGTGGTATTATATACGAATGGGAGCTGATGATTACTTTTAAAGGATCATGGCTCGAGGTAGCGGACGTGGTACAAGTGGTGGTGATGGATCACCCGAGAGAATTGCTGGATGTTGCAATGGTGAAACAGACCATACCGGAGGTGGAGGAGAGTCAGCTGAGACTCTCAAGACCTTCAAGGATTTAGCTACTGCTTTGCTAGAGTAGACACAATAGAACACTGAGATGCTGCAAATGACCAAAGAGCAGCAAAATCTGCAGAATCAGAGGAAAGCTCCAGAAGTCGTGGATGCATGAATGAATACTTTTCTAAAGGGGAAGCCACCACAACTAAGAGGAGATTATGACCCAGAAAAGGCAGAGTGGTGGGTGCAAGAGTTAGAGAAGATATTCAGTACCATGCACTGCAGAGAGGATAGGAAGGTGACTTATGCGGCCTTCATGCTGACTAGAGGAGTAGAGTTTAACACCCCGATTTATTGATTAGTGTTAAAGGCAGAGATTAAGGATAATTAAAGACTTAATCATGTTCTTTAGGTGTTAGTTAGCTTGCGTTTCAAGTTTGAGGAAAATCGGAGCTAAACGGGCCTGGAACGCAAACCGAGCAATTAATTGGTCAGTTAATTAATTAATTGAGAGTTAGAATGTTAAAATTAGACCGGGATTGAGTAACATAGATTTTTTAGGTGTAGCCTAAAATAATATAGGAGGATATTCCAACAGTAGGTTACACAAGACAATGCGGAAGAAAGCACCCAGTTGTGTCGACGAAACAACACGCAGTGACATGTGTCGTGACCAGGAGGAAGGTGGCCATGGTGGCGCCACCTCACACTCCACTAACATATCCTAATGACACCTATCTTCCACTACCCTTGCATGCATGACACCTAAAATGCATGCATGACACTTGAACTCCACTTAAAATAAAGATAATAATAATATAATTCTAACTAATTAATATAAAAGCAAGTGAATGATGCATGTAGGCCTTTTCCCATATTCTTCATGGCAGCTTGAGAGAAATTTACAGGGTGGAGAAAAATGGAAGCTTGGTCAGCCATGGTTATGGCACTTTGAAGCTTGGTTGAAGTAGTCGCAATGAAATCATCACCATACATCCTTCAACCGTTGGATCGTCCTGAAATTTTATGTAAAGGTTCAAGACTTGTGGTTCTTCATATCCAACGGTCCGAATTTTGAAATCATGTCCATAGTATGAGATATTCAGATCGCAATGTGAACCTAGATGGTGAGAAACTCAACCTGTGGGACTTCTAACCTGTCACCATAGAACGGCCATCCGAGGTTCGATCACCATTGGATAGGGTTAAAAATTTTGGAGGAGGTTAAGGACAAGTATTTCTACGTTGTCACCGCTAAATTTTGTAATAGAAGGTCTGTAGCTGGAGATATAGAGCTTGCATAGTAGCCCGTTTTGGGTACATTTCCCTTGGATTCTTGAGCTCACTCTTGAATCCAACTTCCCCCAAGTCCAGCCGCTGTTCTGATTTGTGGACGTTGTTGGAAAACGTGCCGAGTCTCGTTTCAGTAGAGTGGACGCATTCTGAGACACCCCGCTGTGCCCCTTTGTGTCATTAGATTCAAACCTCATTATTTAATTACTTAATCGCACGCTTAAAGTGAAAATACGAAAAGATTATAAAGACTTAACTTATAAAGTATACAACTTTATATAGAATGACATATCACAATATAAGCATATTATGAATATTACAAAACACTGTTGAGGATATCATATCAGTAGGATCGCTCACTGACATATACCTAGACAAAGTGTTAAACAACGGAAAACATATTAAAAATACGCCTCACGAGACGCACTGGCCATAACTAACTAGACCCCAATCACCATGGATCACAGCTTGTCCTCCAGCCTTCGGTTCGTAGGGAGTTCCATCCAACTCCTCCTGGTTACGCTCTCATCCACAGGGTCTTTGCGTACGATTCCACAAGGAGATAAAATACAACGTGCAAAAATATACAGGGGATAAGAAACAGTTCTATCATCAAAAAGTGGAAAAGAGTCATAGTAAATTATACAGTAATTGTCACAGACAATCATTAAACCTAACTAACAAATCATCCTCAAATTAATATATCAACCTCTACCCTCAATCTCATGCTACTCAAGGACACCATAGTTGCACACCTATTCCCTAAGGTGAAAGTGGTCTCGTGAGAACTCTTGATTTTATGTGTATTATATTACCAACACACGGTGTACTATATTACAAATACACAGAAGTGTTTTACGTGTATTATATTTCCAATAAACAAAGGTGTTTTACATGTATTATATTACCAGAACACGGTGTATTATATTACCAATACACAGATGTCATCATGTATTATATTACCAATACACTTTTGTCCTTGTGTATTATATTACCAATACACGGTTTTGGACAACAACACCTATAGTTGAATCTTACCAACCCGTTTTAACAACATCCTAGTGCCTTCACCTTCCATTAGAACTTGACACATATTCTATGCTATAACACCTCTTTAACATACACCATCTAGGTTAGGCACTTCTAAATCATCATTATCCTCACACCCAAAACAATTATCTCTTAGAAAACATATATATCTTTCCTTAAAATCCACTAAGCATGATAGTAAAAACCAGGCAGATCATGCATAACACAATATCAATCAAAATATTACCATATCACCAACATAGCACAAAATCAATTCAATAAAGGTAATAAAATCAAATCAACCATCAACAATATAAAATCAACCTAATATCGATAAACCTATAATCCCCGAATCACCATTTGTTTTTCAGAAAAGGTTTCCAATGTGATTTTGGTCTTGTTGATTACTCGACTACTAGTAGGGTTTAGGTCGCCCTACACAATTATTATATAATCTACTACTTATCCATTCCGACGATAGGTTGGTTCTTTCCCCCACCTGGGTTATCACCGAACTCCCGAACTCGAAGCTCCTCGTTGTCACACCACAAAGTACTAACTCCACCTTCAACCAATCAACATAATAACCAAAAAATCAAACAAACTCATCTATGTTCTCTTTAGGATAGGTTTGGCCATTTAATTCAAATTAGATTTATGATTCTTTTCTCAACATAAGCCTTTGGATACGTATCGCTTAGGTTCTAGGTAACTTAGATAAATTGCTATAACTTGAAAATATGGAATAAAAATCATCCATCCACTTAGGGTAGGTTTCGACCTTGTATAAAAAAATAGGATAGGGTTTTCAAAACAACACAATTTCTTAGATCAATGATCTTAGAGTATTAAAGAGTATGAATCAATCATTAGATTTCACAAATCAATCAAAAACCTTTCACCCCTTTTATGTTAGGGTTTCAGCCTCTTTAGTATAAGTAGGCTAGAAATTCCTAACCCTTATAAGCTCTTAGAATTAGCATCCAATTGTATTAAGGATCTCAAGTCCATGATCATATTGGAAAATGAAAACAAAACATCCTAGGTTCACAACCATCATAGGTTCGGCCATCATAGGAGAAATAGGCTAGAAATCTTTAAACTTTCCAATCTCTTAGACTTAGCATCCAAATGTATTAAGGAGCTTAAGTCCATGATCATATTGGAAAATGGAAACAAAACATCCTAGAATCACAACCATCATAGGTTCGGCCATCATAGGATAAATAGGCTAGAAATCTTTAAACTTTTCAATCTCTTAGACTTAGCATTCAAATGTATTAAGGAGCCCAAGTCCATGATCAGTTTGAAAAATGAAAACAAAACATCCTAGGTTCACAACCATCATAGGTTCGGCCATCATATGATAAATAGGCTAGAAATATTTAAACTTTCCAATCTCTTAGACTTAGCACCCAAATGTATTAAGGAGCTCAAGTCCATGATCATATTGGAAAATGAAAACAAAACATCATAGGCCACTAATACATAGTTTCGGCCATCCTTGTAAAAATAGGTTAGAGATGTTTGTTTGATACAAGCTCTTAGAATATGAAAGTAGAGATTAATAGAAGTCCATAGAAATTGGTTTCAACTCAAACGGAGTTTTCTACCATTTTCTAGAGATTTTCGAAGTTAAAAGAGCTTTAAGAACATTTTAAGAAGACATAAAGTAAACTCATGAAATAAGTGTAAAACTTGAAATAGAAGAGTATGAGAGGGTTACCCTTGAAACTAGAAAAAAAAAAAGTATGAAGAACTTGAACCTTTAAACTAAGTAAAAATGGAAACTTTAAGTGTTAGAAACTTAAAAATGAGAAAGTGAAGAAGTAGGAAAGTGATGAAGAGAAAATGAAATGGGTATTTATAGGGGGAGGGGTGAGAGTGGCATGAAAGAGAGAGGGAGAAGAACGTCTTGATTGCCAAGTTTTGGCTTATGCCTTGTTTGGTTGAAGAAGAGAGAGAAAATTGGGTTTTTAGCATATAATATGATATAATTTGAAAAGTGTGATGATTACACTTTTGGAGTGTGTCATAACCCATGTCCATAACATCCCATCAAGTCACTTCACTTCTTTTGGGCTCCCTTTTCTGCTCCATTGCGTATCCGGTTCAAGTTTTCGATCATATTTCACCCGGAATAAATATTATATTTAGTTTCCGAACTCAAATTTTCGAAAATTTCCAACGTTATACAAAACATCACAAAAACACTAACCGTTTCGTTCACGGTTCAAAATTAGGTTTTCTGCTCAGTAAACTTGTATTGGCAGTGAAAACGCATACCAACTTTCGTCTAAATTTTCAACCCAAAATTTTACCGTAACCCTTTACCATAAAGTAGACAATGAATATGATTTTATTTTATTCAAAAACACTTTCTAACTCTCAAATTAAAATATAATTAATTATATTTTAACCGGTTGCACAATATAATTAAAATCAGGCTGTTACATTACTACCTCTCTTAAAAGAAAATTTCGTCCTCGGAATTTACGTACCTTAGAAAAGATGTGGATATTGTTGTTGCATATCCTCCTTGCGTTCCCAAGTAGCATCTCCAGTAGTTTCATCCCATACAACCTTAACCAAAGGAATTTGTCTACCGCGAAGCTCCTTAATCCGTCTATCTGCTATCCTTACAGGTAAAGCCTCATGCTCTATATTCTCTCACAGTTGTATAGACTCAGATTCAATGACATGTGAAGGATTAGGATAATTCTTTCTCAACTGAGAAACATGAAAGACATCATGAAGGTTGGAAAGATTGGGTGGTAAGGCAATTTGGTAAGCTACTGGACCAATTCGTCGAAGAATCTGAAATGGTCCAATGAATCCAGGAGTAAGTTTTATGGATTTGATAGCTCTTGCCAATTCCAGTTTTCCGAGTAACTCTCAAAAACACGTGATCACTTTCCTGGAATTCTAATGGTCTCCTCCTCTTGTCACTATAGCTCCTTTGCCTATCCTGTGCTTCCTTCATCTTTTCCCGTATCTTCCTGACTTCTTTCGTAGTTTGTTGCACCACATCTGGACCCAAAACATGGTTCTCACCAGTCTCATACCAATATAACGGGGTCCTACACTTTCTGCCATACAAAGCCTCATGTGGTGCCATTCCGATACTACTATGGATACTATTGTTATAAGTAAATTCAATCAATGGTAAGAACTCATCCCAACTGCCAGTGTGCTCCAACACACAAGCTCTCAATAGATCCTCCAATGACCGAATTGTACTTTATGACTGTCCATCAGTTTGGGGATGATAAGCAGAACTCATCCTCAACTCTGTTCCCGAGGCATTTTGCAATTATCTCCAAAATCTAGATGTGAATCTAGGATCTCGATTTGAGACAATACTCGATGGCACACCATGCAATCTAACAATTTGTGATGTAAATCTGAGTCAACCTTTCCAAATTATAACTTTCACCAATAGATAAGAATTGAACACACTTCGTCAACCTATCAATGATAACCCAAATCGCATCATGCTTCTTAGGAGTTCGTGGTAATCCGACCACAAATCCATAGCTATACTATCCCATTTCTACTATGCGATATCTAAAGATTATAATAATCCTGCTGGCTTCTGATGTTCAATCTTAGCTTTCTGACACACCAGACAAGATAAAACATACTCCGCTACTTCTTTCTTCATCCTTGTCCACCAAAACATTTTCTTCAAATCCTGATACATCATTGTGGATCCAAGATGAAAACTCAACTTACACTTATGTGCCTCCTCTAAAATCATATTCCTAAGTTCTGCATCCTCTGGCACACATATTCTATCTCTAAACCTTAACACACTATTTGCTCCTCTACTAAACTCAGAAATTTTACCTTCATTGATTCCTCTACTTACTTCCTGGAGGTATAAATCCCGAACTTGTTTATCTTTAAGATCTTTCATAAAATCACTACTAATAGTGATCATACTTAAGCAAATCTTATTCTCAACCAATTCTATTCCTAAGTTCAAATCCCTGAACTATTCAAGCAATTCTAACTCCTTAACCATCATCGTAGACACGTGCAAGGATTTCCTGCTTAAGAACTGCCTCAACCTTAGCTGGATCTACGACTATTCCTTCTTTATTAATCAGATGACCTAGGAATTGTACTTCCTCCAGTAAAAAGTCACACTTGGAAAGTTTTGCATAAAGCTGCCTATCCTTCAAAACTCTTAACATCAATGTCAAATGTTCCTCATGCTCATCCCGCGTACGAGAATAGATAAGAATATCGTCGATGAACACACCAACAAACTTATCGAGGAACGGTCCAAAAATTATGTTCATATAATCCATGAACACGGCTGGCGCATTAGTTACACCGAAAGGCATAACTAAATACTCATAGTGCCCGTACCTCATCCTAAAAGCCGTCTTGGGTATATCTTCCTTCCTCACTCTGATCTGATGGTACCCAGATCTTAAATAATTCTTAGAGAACACTGCTGCTCCTTTCAACTGATCCATCAAATCATCTATCCTAGGCAATAGATACTTATTCTTAATTGTCACCTTATTCAACTGCCTGTAATCCATGCACAACCTCACACTTCCAACCTTCTTCTTAACAAATAACACCGGTGCTCCCCACGGTGAAACACTCGGTCTGATAAACTCTTTTCCTAACATGTCATCCAGTTTTTCCTTCAACTTTGCCAACTCAACCGGTGACATCCGATAAGGTGCTATAGATATAGGTCCTGTACCTGGTACAAGATCTATAGTGAATTCCACTTCTCTTTCTGGTGGCAAACCTGGAACGTCTTGGGGGGGGGGGGGGGGGACTTCAGGAAACTCTCTCACAATAGGCATAGAATCTATGATGGGAGTCTCATTAGCGTCCACTACGAAAAGCATCACAAACTGTTGAAGTTATCACTCCTCATAGAAACTCCTTCATTGGCAGATGCTATACCATAATGTTCAAGAAATGATAAAGTCTTTCTCGAACAATCTAGCACTACATGGTTAGACGAAAGCCAATCCGGGCCCAGAATAACATCTATTTGTTGCATAGGCAAATAGATAAGGTCTACAATAAATGTCCTATTCTCAACAATGATACAACTATAAACAAACAGATATAGTAGTCAAAGGATTATTGGTTGGAGTAGATACTGTAAGGGTATACCAGCTATCAAGCACATACCTTGTATAAGATTAGCAGATTGAGAGGATTCAACTCCCCTCACGGTAAACACTCTTCCAGTGGCTTGAGGTCTGGTCACTTGTGGTCTTGCTACTGGGATTCCTCTTCCAGCTCCACCTCTATTGTCTCTAGTTCCTCTTTCGACAGCTGTCGACTGGTGCATAACCATTTGTCTGCAATCTCGTGTCACATGACCTGGTTTCCCACAGTTGAAACAGCTGGGCCTATTTGTACAGTCTCTAGCATAATGTCATCCTCCACATCTGAAGCAAACTAAGCCTTGCGGTTGCTGACCCGTTCTAGCCACCGGTGCTAGTGCCGGTGTTTGCCCGGGTCGGGCATATGGTCTCTCTCCATTGAGAACCACTTCCTCCGCGACTCTGGAAACTCGATTGGTTAGGACCTCCACTCCTCAGTTGTTTCTGTTCATTGACCATCCTTAGGTCTATACTTTCAATGGAACTACATCTCTCGACTAGTTCTGGGAAATACTGTATGTCAAGAGACACTACAGCCCTCTGCGGCTTATCTGAGTCCTTCCTCAAATCTTCTACATTGCCAGCCTCACTTGGAAACCTCTGATAGAATTCCGAAAACATGATCAAAGCCTCAAAACGTGATGCATACTCACCAACAGACATGTTGCCTTGTTTGAGGTTTGTGAATTCCTTTTCCTTCTCGCGTCGAACTAGACGAGGAAAATATTTTTTGAAAAAGCAATCAGTGAATAACTTTCAGTTAATGTTCCTATCCTCAGCTTCCAACAATCTATTCTTTCCCTTCCACCAGAATTATGCTCCTTCGGTTAACATGAAGGCAGCATAGGTCACTTTCTTCTCCTCGCTGCAGCGTATAGTACCGAATATCTTTTCAATCTCTTGTAACCACCATTTCGCCTTCTCTGGGTCATGCTTTCCTCGGAATTGAGGTGGCTTTCCGTTCATAAAATTAGTCAATCCGGCATCTTCAGCTGCTACCTCCCTTCTGCTTCTTATTTTCTAGCTGCTCTTTGTTCATCTGCAGCATCTCAGCATTCTGCTGGGTTTGCAATAGCATAGCAGCAGCTAGGGTTTCCATTGCACTTGGAGTCGCAGATGATCCTCCTCCATTCTCAGTATTGTCGACATTACCATTGACAACTCCAATAATCCTTTCTGGAGTTCCTCACCACTGTTAGTTGGACGTCCTCTTCCGCGAGTCATGATTCTGTTAAAAGAAATCATTCGCTCTTATTAGTATGACATATAATACTACATAGACAAGTATATAAATACCATATGCCATACTAATATTAACCTCTCACATCAGATTCGTACACACTACCCAACCTCTAAGCAAAGTCAAAATCCGATGTGGATTCAACTAGACACAAATAGAAGAACAACATCCTAAACCTCGCAGTCCTTGATTTTGATCGAACATAACTCCACAGTCCGTTTTAGAACGAAACTGCTCTGATACCAAAATGAGACACCCCGCTGTGCCCCTTTGTGTCATTAGATTAAAACCTCATTATTTAATTACTTAGTCGCACGCTTAATGTGAAAATACGTAAAGATTAAAAAGACTTAACTTAAAAAGTATACAACTTTTTATACAATGGCATATCACAATATAAGTATATTTTGCATATTACAAACACTGCCGAGGATATAATGCATATTACAAAACACCGTCGGATCGTCCTGAAATTTTATATAAAGATTCAAGACTTGTGGTTCTTCATATCCAATGGTCCGAAATTTGAAATCATGTCCATAGTTGGTGTAACACCCCGTTTTTCGTATGCTTCTTTATCGGTAAATAATGCTTTAATGTATTTATTTTCGATAAAATCCAGAAGATGATTTTATTTAAAATAAAATCATTTTCTTGTGTTGTTTTACCATTTGAAGCCCCAATAAAATTTTCGGTCGAAAATTCAGACAAAAACTATGCTGGTTCTCACTACTGCATACAAGTTCACCGAGCCGAAAACAAAATTTTAATTCGTGAACGAGACAATTAGTGTTTTTATGATGTTTTATGTGGGTTGGTAAATTCTCAAAATTTTGTTGTCCGGGAATAAAATATAATATTTTATCCGGACGAAACCTTCAGAAAATACGATCGGATGTGCAACCGGTTACGTATTTAAGTAGTTAAAGGAACCCTAAAGAAGGAGAAAAGACTTGATGGGAATCTCATTTAATGTTATGACACACCTAATGGAAAAGAAAATCCTAATTACACTTCAAAATCTTACTTTTCACTTTCTCTCTCCAATCACATCACATCACATTAACTCTTAATCCACTCTTCAAGAAACTCAACTTCCTTCTCCTTCTTCCTCTTAAGGCCGTGCACTTCCACCCATCCCTCTATAAATAGCACTTATCAACTTCATTTAAACACTTTCCTTTCTCCTACTTCATTCTTAAGCTTTCATCTTTTCACTTCAAGCTTCCAAAGCTCTTGTTTTTACTCTTCTTTTCACAAAGTGTTATTCATCAAAGTTGTTCCTCTTGTTTAGGGTAATACTCTCATGTATTCTTTTCTTTAAAAACTTCATCTTTTTCTAAAGTTTCTTCTTCATGTCATTTATGAGCTTTTATCTTCAAAAATCTCTCAAAAATGGTAGAAAACTCCTTTTGAGTTGAAACCAATTTCTATGGCCTTGTATTTACTTGTAGTTTAACATACTAAAAGGTTGTGTAAAACAAAGATTCCTAACCTCTACTTCTTAATGAGGCCGAACCATACCTATGGTTTTGATGGATTTTGTTTCAACTTTTACAAGTGTGAGTTTGTATTTAAAGATTTGTTTTTCCAAAATGATCATTGACCAAGGCTCCTTTATGTTAAAGGATGCTATGTCTAAAGTGATTGGAAAGTTTCAAGATTTGTTTCCCAAAATGATCATTGACCAAGGCTCCTTTATGTTAAAGGATGCTATGTCTAAAGTGATTGGAAAGTTTAAATATTTTACTCTACTTTATGTCATTTACTTTTATGTCATTCATGTTTATGCCATTTACTTTAAGTCATTTACCTTATGCCATTTATATTTGTGCTATTTACTTTATGTCATTTACATTATGTCATTTACCTTATACCATTTATATTTGTGCTATTTACTTTATGTCATTTATATTTATGCCATTTACTTAAAGTCATTTACTTTGTGTCATTTATATTCATGCGATCTACTTTAAGTCATTTACTTCATGCCATTTATATTTATGCCATTTACTTTAAGTCATTTACTTTATGTCATTTCCATTATGTCATTTACTTTTATGCCATTTATATTTATGCCATTTACTTTAAGTCATTTACTTTATGTCATGCCATTTACTTTATGACATTATACTATGTTGTTTCCAAGATGATCATGGACTTGAGCTCCATAAGTTATTGGATGCTAAAAGGTCTAAGAGATTGGAAGAATTTAAAGATTTTTATCATAAAAACCCAAGGATGGCCGAACCTTAAAGGTTATGGACCTAGGGTGTTTCGTTTTTCATTTATCCAAAGTGATCATGGTTTTGAGCTCCTTACTATTAATGGATGCTAAACCAAAGAGATTGGAAATTTTAAATGTTCCTAGCCTATTTTATTGATCAAGGCCGAATCTCCATCAAGGTGTAACTTGGTGGGATTTTTGTTCAACTTTGTTTTAAGTAATCATGCTTTAAACTCTTAGCACTTGCGGATCATAAATCCCTAAGTTGCATATGTTTTGGAAACTTCTAACCCTAAGTTCTTGGTTGAGTTCTAATCCTTTGAACCTTGTGTCTTGAAACTTAGATTTGCCTCCTAACCAACCTTGAAGAACGTCCGCAAAACCGTTTATTTTCTTACATTCTCTTACCTTCTTAAGGTAAGAGGGGATTTCCTAAAGATATTCAATAACTGTATGCATGTGTGTAGGTGTTTAACTGGATATTTATATGTTGATTGAGCTTACTTGATTATTTAATGTGCTTGAACTGTTGTGCTATTATCTGATGATTGAACTGTACTTGTTCTAAATGATATAATGCATATATGTGATGAAATGCTTTCAACTGTGATATTACCATTACACTGATGATATACACTGTTGTTGATTGAAAGTTTGCTAAGCCAGACGTGCGTCTGTGCTCAACCATAATAAGGATTAAAAACCTTAATAAGCTTTGAATATGAAGGGATTGGTGTTCTTTTCCAAAAGCTCTTTAAACTTAAAGTACTTGTTTTAAATGTTGAAATGATTTTGGTGTACTATTGTTATACAAGAGGAAAATCCTTTTCGAACTATGTGTCTTCAAGTGAAAACTTTCAACAATATTTGACAATATCCTATTGGGGGAAATATTTCAAAGATAAAAGAATTTCATAGATGCTTTATAAAAGGATTTTCAAAGAAAATGTTTTTCCTAAATATTTTAGAAACTTTCCGATAACCTGGATAGGTTATCGAGGATTCGGTTTTGGATTTGTTTTTCACTGAACGAAAAATAAGTACTTATGAAAGTGAATCTAGTACGCGAGACGTCGCCTCTAGTATTCAGTGATGTGCACGTGATCTTGGATCAGTGTTAATTCGGGACTACGAGTCCTGGCTATGATATTAGGGACTTGGGTCCTAATCACGTTGTGTTGGACTGTGTCTTCTAACCGCGTGTGATGATTATGATTAAAGGTGAAGGTTGTTTTCTACGACCACAACCCTTGACTGCGGCCACGGTCTTGGGCATTGTGATTGAGCATTCGGACTATGAGTCCTATGCTTCTGAGTTCTCAAGTGATGGGGAAATGATGATTAAGTCGTTAGCTTTGAGCAGCGACAGTGAAAAGAATGAACACAAAGAAATCCTTTAAATAAAATATTTTATCATGTGCATTTCCCCAAGCAGACGTGCTATTGATGATTAAATCAGATACAAGGTGGTATCTGGGAGTCTGTCCATGTAAACCGAGTTAAGAGGCACATGTGACGTTGCCCGTCCTGAGACCTTAATGCATGAGGGTAAGGGGGTAACTGCCCAGGTGGGCTAGAGCTTGACCAACTCTAATGATTCTCCAGTGAAAAGAGACGGTGTTGAGATCTCATGAGATTAAGTTAGAGCCTGATTTTGAAGTGCCATGCATCTTTTCGAAAGATTGGCTGTGCGGGTTTGATGCCCTTTGATATAACACTGATATATTGCGAATATGCATGATTTAACTGCGTATATGATTCTGTGATGTATGTATCATGTATATGGTTGTTGTGGGATATATCTTATGACGGTATCTCACTCTTGCACAAATGTATGCTTGTTCTTTTCTCTTTGCTTCGGGAACGCACGTACTCTTAGATGGATCCGGAAGTCCCTCTGGCACCAACGAGTTCGAGGAATGAGGTCTTCGACCATTTGCCAAGCGGGGAGTTGGACCATTCATGAAGGAGCAACGACTGCGACCTACCAGGGACCAATCACGACTACTGAGACTAATGCAAACGGAGTACCTATACGGAGGATCCACACAGTCGAGTCTCAGACTGTGGCACTTCCACCCCCGTGGTTCTACCTCCACATGCTACAGGCCACCGGACTTCTTCACGAGCACCTTGACCCTGTCGGACCGCTCGAAGAAGATCCAGTGGAGGAGGAGGATCCCGAAGAGGATCCGGAGGAAGACCCCGACGAATTCATAGAGATTGAGGAGGAGGAGGAAGAGGAGCCCGAGTACCACCCACAAGATCCTGACGACGACGACATGATCATCGATGATGGCGGCGAAATTATCGATCCGGCAAGTGGTTCCTCGTCTGAAGGTAGCTTCTGCGGTCACTCCAAGTCCAGGAGATATGGATAGTTCGTCGTTGGTTTTTGGAGTTTGCCCTGATGGTCCCTTGGCTTCTGGAGTCTTCTTTTGATCCTTATGCCCGATTTTCCCCAGTCCCAGTGTGATGGAAATCTTTTACTTACCTTTTCAGTTTTTGTATCAATGTGAGTTGGCCAGTTCGATAAGGCCTGTTTTGTAACCAGAAAACCTAAGATCCCAAGTGGGTCGGCTATCTATTGATATGTATGATGTTTATTCACATGTTCTGAGTGTTCATCATTGTTTCTTAACTACCGCTTACAAGGAAAAAAAAATAGGTACCCTTTTTCAGTAACCCTCCTAACAAAGGTTATATTTCCGAAGGCGACCAGCGTTTTAAATAAGTTTCTTTTCCGCAAATAAGTAACCATGTGATGACAGGTTTTAGGGTGTCACAGTTGGAGATATTCAGCTCATAATGTGAACCTGGATGGTGAGAAACTCAACTCGTGTAACTTATAACCTATCACCATAGAACGGCCATCCGAGGTTCGTTCACCGTTGGATCGGGCTAAAACTTTTGGATGAGGTTAAGGACAAGTATTTCTACGTTGTCACCGCTAAATTTTGTAATTGAAGGTCTGTAGCTGAAGATATAGACCTCGCATAGTAGCCCGTTTTGGGTACATTTCCCTTGGATTCTTGAGCTCACTCTTGAATCCGACTTCCCCTAAGTCCAGCCGCTGTTCTCATTTGTGGACGTTGTTGGAAAGCGTGTCGAGGCTCATTTCAGTAGAGTGGACGCATTCTGAGACACCCCACTGCGCCCCTTTATGTCATTAGATTAAAACCTCATTATTTAATTACTTAATCGCACGCTTAACATGAAAATACGTAAAGATTAAAAAGACTTAACTTATAAAGTATACAACTTTATATAGAATGACATATCACAATATAAGTATATTATGCATATTACAAAACACTGTTGAGGGTATCCTATCAGTAGGATTGCTCACAGTCATATACTTAGACAAAGTGTTAAACAGTGGAAAACATATTAAAAATACGCCTCACAAGACGCACTGGCCTTAACTAACTAGACCCCAATCACCATGGATCACAGCTCGTCCTCCAGCCTCCGGTTCGTAGGGAGTTCCATCCAACTCCTCCTGGTTACACTCATCCACAGGGTCTTCTCGTACTATTCCACAAGGAGAAAATACAATATACAGAAATATATAGGGGATAAGAAACAGTTCTATCATCAAAAAGCGAAAAAGAGTCATAGTAAATTATACAGTAATTTTCACAGACAATCAATTCACCTAAATAACAAATCATCCTCAAATTAATATATCATCATCTATCCTCAATCTCATGCTACTCAAGGACACCATAGTTGCACACCTATTCCCTAAGGTGAAAGTGGTCTCGTGAGAACTCTTGATTTTACGTGTATTATATTACCAATACATGGTGTATTATATTACCAATATACATAAGTGTTATACGTGTATTATATTACCAATACACGGAGGTGTTTTACGTGTATTATATTACCAATACACGGTGTATTATATTACCAATACATAGATGTCATCGTGTATTATATTACCAATACACGGTTTTGGACAACAACACCTATAGTTGAATCTTACCAACCCATTTTAACAACATCCTAGTGCCTTAACCTTCCATTAGAACTTGACACATATTATATGCCATAACACCTCTTTAACATACATCATCTAGGTTAGGCACTTCTAAATCATCATTATCATCACACCCAAAACAATCATCTCTTAGACAACATTTATATCTTTCCTTAAAATCCAATAAGCATAATAATAAAAACCAGGCAGATCATGCATAATACAATATCAATCAAAATATTCCCATATCACCAACATAGCACAAAATCAATTCAATAAAGGTAATAAAATCAAATAAACCATCAATAATATAAAATCAACCTAATATCGATAAACCTACAATCCCCGAATCACCATTGGTTTTTCAGAAAAGGTTTCCAATGCGATTTTGGTCTTGTCGATTACTCGAATGCTAGTAGGGTTTAGGTCGCCTTACACAATTATTATATAATCTACTACTTATCAATTCCGATGATAGGTTGGTTCTTTCCCCCACCTGGGTTATCACCGAACTCCCGAACTCGAAGCTCCTCGTTGTCACACCATAAAGTACTAACTCCACCTTCAACCAATCAACATAATAACCAATAAATCAAACAAACTCATCTATGTTCTCTTTAGGCTAGGTTTGGCCATTGATTTTAAATTAGAGTTAGGATTCTTTTCTCAACATAAGCCTTTGGATACTTATCACTTAGGTTCTATGTAAATTAGATAAATTGTTATAACTTGAAAATATGGAATAAAAATCATCCAACCACTTAGGGTAGGTTTCGGCTTTGTATTACAAAATAGGCTAGGGTTTTCAAAAAAACACAATTTCTCGGATCAATGATCTTAGAGTATTAAAGATTATGAATCAATCATTAGATTTCAGAAATCAATCAAAAACCTTTCACCCCTTTTATGTTAGGGTTTTAGCCTCTTTAGTATAAGTAGGCTAGAAATTCCCAACCCTTCTAAGCTCTTAGACTTAGCATCCAAATGTATTAAGGAGCTCAAGTGCATGATCATATTGGAAAATTAAAACAAAACATCCTAGCTTCACAACCATCATAGGTTTGACCATCATAGGATAAATAGGCTAGAAATCTTTAAACTTTCCAATCTCTTAGACTTAGCATCCAAATGTATTAAGGAGCTCAAGTCCATGATCATATTGGAAAATGAAAACAAAACATCCTAGGCCACTATTACATAGTTTCAGCCATCCTTGGAAAAATAGGTTAGTGATGTTTGTTTGATACAAGCTCTTAGAATATGAAAGTAGAGATTAATAGAAGTCCATAGAAATTCGTTTCAACTCAAACAGAGTTTTCTACCATTTTCTTGAGATTTTAGAAGTTAAAAGAGCTTTAAGAACATTTTAAGAAGACATAAAGTAAACTCATGAAATAAGTGTAAAACTTGAAATAGAAGTGTATGAGAGGGTTACTCTTGAAACTAGAAAAAAAAGTATGAAGAACTTGAAGCTTGAAACTAAGTAAAAATGGAAACTTTTAGTGTTAGAAACTTAAAAATGAGAAAGTGAAGAAGTAGGAAAGTGATGAAGAGAAAATGAAATGGGTATTTATAGAGGGAGAGATGATATTGGCGTGAAAGAGAAGGAAGGATCAAGTCTTGATGGCCAAGTTTTGGCTTATGCCTTGTTTGGTTGAAGAAGAGATAGAAAAATGGGTTTTTAGAATATAATATGATATAATTTGAAAAGTGTGATGATTACACTTTTGGAGTGTGTCATAACCCATGTCCATAACATCCCATCAAGTCACTTCAATTCTTTTGGGCTCTCTTTTCTGCTCCATTGCGTATCCGGTTCAAGTTTCCGATCGCATTTCACCCGGAATAAATATTATATTTAGTTTCAGAACTCAAATTTTCAAAAAATTTCAACATCATACAAAACATCACAAAAACACTAACCGTTTCTTTCACGGTTCAAAATTAGGTTTTCTGCTCAGTAAACTTGTACTGGCAGTGAAAACGCAGACCGACTGTCGTCTGAATTTTCAACCCAAAATTTTACCGTAACCCTCTACCATCAAGTAGACTATGAATATCATTTTATTTTATTCAAAAACACTTTCAAAAAATCAAATTAAAAAATAATTAATTACATTTTAACTTGATAAACAATAAAATTAAAATCGTGTCATTACACATTCGAAGCTTTTACGGGAAAGCATGCAAGTCTGTATGGTGGGGGAAAAAACCGATGTCGTCAGGGAGGCAAGAGTAGTTTAGAATACAATGATATGCGTAGGGGATCCTAAACCCTACAAGAGGTTGTGTAACCAACAACACTTAAGTCGCAATGGTGGCTACAGTGGAGTAGTACCACTGAAGGTTTAAGCATTGTGGTTTTAGCAACAGTAGGTTGATTTACCGTTGATTTGAGGTTGTATGTTTAGTATGATTATGTTTGTTGTTATAATATGTTTGATAATATGCTTGACGTTGCTGGGATGGTTGATATGTTGTATGCTAACATGCTTATTGTTGTTGTATATATGTTTATGATATTATATGATTTTATGCTTGAGATGATAACATGGTCTGTCTATTTTCGTAGGATAACTAATATGAGTAAGAAATTCCATGAGATTGATGACATGTACTGTGATGGTATATTAAGCTGCTTGTATGATTAGAGTTAGGTGAGGATTACTGTTGATTGGACGATGTATGATATGGGTGGAATTGATAGTACGTGTGTTAGTACCTCATTTGATGAATTAGCTAATGTGTGTTGTTCTGAGTAATGAAACCTTAGGATTATGATGTTTAGGTACTAAGCCATAGTTAGTATTGAGACGAGTTGGTGAGATTCACGATGTGTTTTGTTGTATTTCATCACCGCATGCATTGGATAGACGATCATCCTGAAATGCCGGGGATGGATCAGAATAGTGGACGAGTATCCTGAAATGATGGGGATACGTCGTGACATTGGACGATCATCCTGAAATGCTGGGGATGGATCGAGATAGTAAACGAGCATCCTGATGTACTGGGGATGTGTCGTGTCGAGTATCCTGAAATGTTGGGGATACGTCGTGATAGTGGACGATCATCCTGAAATGCTGGGGATGGATCGAGATAATGGACGAGCATCTTGATCTGCTGGGGAAGTGTCGTGACGAAGTGAGAGAATACCTTATCTGCTTAGGATGTGCGGCACGGTGGTGAATGATACAACTTGATCTTGTCAAGGATGCATCGTGGTGATTGCATCTTCTTGTACGTTTAGCTGTATGAACAAGGGTGGGCCTGATTGGAATGAGAGCTTGGGGATGATTGATACGTGTGACTTGAAGGATGGTTGTGCGTGCTATGTTTGTATATGTGCTGTCATTGTATTTTATTCTACTTCTATATCCCATTTCATGATGACTGTAGATTCTTATCACCTATTTCTCTGTGTTATTGTATTTATTGTTTTTGGACGAGAAGACTCCGACAAAGATTTCTCTTTTTGAAAGAGAGAAGCGTCACAGAAGCGAGCATACTCGGTAGCAGCAGAGAACACTCAACGGAGGTGGTCTGAGCAGTAGTGGAGTCCTCGTTCCTACTACTAGTGTAGGTGGAAATGTTAAACTAGTCCTTTAGTATATGGCCAGTGAGTTTTTTATATTTTAATTTATTTTGATGAGAGGTTCCAGCTAGGCCAAGTCGTTGTATTTTATATGTACCTTCGCTACCTTCTGTACTCTGATGTTCTGGATTTACTGTTATGAATGCAAATATATGTTTTATAGTAATAGAAGTTTTTACACATGATTTATATTATTAAAGTTAAGTGTTCCGTTCCATGTGATACTCGGAAGGGTGTTACATTTAGTGGTATCAGAGCAGTTCGGTCGTAACTAGACTGTGGAGACTTTAAGAGTGTCGGAATTGGCCATATTTTGTCGACTCCGCAAGAGATATCGACCATGTCTAGATGAGTAGAATGGTGTGTTTGACTGATTGTGTGTTGTATATGGATAATAAGTAGATATACATAGATATATTTCTTATTATGTTTCGAACTCGAGCTAACGGTTACTGTTTCCAAGAACCGATTGCTCGAGGCAACGGAAGATGGGGTAGAGGTAGGTTTGGACCCACAACTACACATAGGCACAATGTCGGTGATGTCTCAAGAAATAGAAGTGGTAGTGTGACTACCGAAGCAATAAGGATCATGAGGGATTTAGCCACCGCAATGCTACAACAAACACAACAGAATGGCCAATTCATCAAAGACAAGAAGAAAGGGAGGAAAGGCAACGACAATGGAATACCGTTCGAGAGGAAGAAAAACTGGACATCAGTCTGAACACCTTAATGAAATGGAATCCACCCCAATTCCATGGTGAATACGATCCTAAGGTAGTAGAGAAATGGCTGCAGGAAGTGGAGAAGGTGTTTGTGGTTATGCACTGCAGAGAAGAGAGGAAAGTCATTTATGCTGCTTTTATGCTGGCTGGAGCAACGAAAGCCTAGTGGAGTTATTCCGAGAGTGTTGGGAGCCGAAGGACACGCGATAAATTGGGAGTTATTACGAGAGTGTTTCTTGGAGAAATGCTTTCCCAAAAGCATCATACATGAAAAGGAAAAAGAGTTCATGAAGAGTGGGTCTGTAGGCTATTTTAAGGTGGGTTGAGGCCTGAGTTGAAGTGGGTGATGCTACCATTGGAAATTCATCAGTTCCAAGCTTTGGTAGAGAAATGCACAATATTAGAAGGTCATGATCGTGGTAGAACGATTCAATAGGGGAATGGTGGACCGATCCGCAACAATGATAATTATGGAAACGAACATAAGGGAGATGAATTCTCAACCAAGGCGAGGACCCATGATCGGCCTCTGGCTTGACTAGTTTCTGACTAGTAAAGACCATGGTTTTATTCGAGTTTAATCTCGTTTTCGCCCAAATTTGGATGTAATTGTCCTCAAGCAACATTTTGAGTCTGTAAAGTAGTTTTAGGGTAATTTAGCTGTTTTAGAGTCAAATAAAGTACTTACTGTTATTTCTTGTTTTCAGGTTAATAAAGAGAAGCAATTTTGGAATTATTCGACCTGCGAGAGGCTACTCGCCTCGCGATCCTGAAGCCTCACTGTGCCAGAAATGTCATCCTCTCTGTCTCGCCCCGCGAATCACTGTCTCGCCCGCGAGAAATCCAACCCTAAAGGACAGAGACCATCACAGCCTAGCCGTGATGAGGGTCACGGCTGTGGCAGATTGGAATTTGAAGTCTCGCCTCACGAATCCTCGTCTCGCCTCGCGAGAAAGGCAAACACTGAAAGCTGTTCATAATATTCGCCTCGTGAATCATGTCTCGCCTCGCGAGCGAGCATAACCCAGAATCTGTATTTATATTTGTTTTAGGGAAGAACTGATGATCCTCTTCTTCTCTCCCATTTTGACGACTGCGAATTTGTTCGTAGGTTTTTGTCATAGTTGTTAATGGAGAACTAGTCTCCTTAGATTGATCTGCTGTAATCGGGTTCCATTGATGCATGAGGTTTTGTAATTCCTAAACTCATTGCTATTCTCTTTCAATATTTGTTCTATATGTTCTGTTTGCTTAATTCAGAATTGTATAGAGTATGTATTGATTTGTTTCGATGATTGTGTGTTCCTATACTTAATCGTGTTTGCTTAATTCGCGTGTGTTCATTCGTGTTTGCTTAATTCACGAGGGCTTCATCGGTTTGCTTAATTCGGAATTAGGAACATATGTCTCGTAGCGTCGGTTTCGCTTGTTAATTGATGTTACAATCGAAAAGAGATTAGAATCCTCTTAGGGCTTGGATTTATATGAACCGATGATAGTGGGAAACCGAAAGTAGTAGGTTGATCGTTTAGCTTATTTGGTAATTATTTAGTTTGCATAGTTTTTCTACTTTGTTTTCTTAATTTAATTTCAAACCAAACCCCCCCAAAAACTGACTTTTATGTTAACAACAACCCAAGAGTCCTTGTGATACGATACTCGAGTTGTCGCGCCTAACTACAGTTTTTGTAAACCACTCACTTTTTGACACGTGCGCGACAGCGTGTCAACCCTATGACCACCCTATTCAAAACACTACTCCTATTGATAAAGGAGCTCCCTCACTGCCACGACCCCAGGGATGCTTCAGATGCGGAGGACCACATCAATTTAAGGATTGCTGAGCGAAGGACAACCGTATGTGTTTCCAATGTGGCAAGATGGGCCACATATCTCGGTATTTCACACAGAAAGTGAAGCCCATTCTTGCTGGACGTAGGACAAGTGGAGCTGGTGGGAGGCCACAAACAGTGAGAACACAGGCGAAAAGATCTCAGACCAGTGGGAGGGTTTTTGCTTTGAAGGGAACTAATTCTCTCGATTTTCCAATCAGGCCTAAGGTATGTTGACTATATAAAGACACATGTTCCATCTTTATCTTTTGACTTGACATTTTCCACACCCACGAGTTATTCTTTGACACCCCTCATCGAAAGTTTAAAATACTCTATTGTTTTAGAAAATAGATAGTTTCTTGTGGACTTTGTCTGTTTGTCTATACAACAGAACTATGTCGTTTTAGGCATGGATTGGCTTTCGGCTAACCATGTGGGGCTAGACTGTTCAAATAAAACCCTTCATTTTTTCGAGGGATCTGGATTATTGCCAGTCAATGATGGTGGATTGGATGAAGGACGACCAAAGGATTGTGTGGTGTTGTTTTCCTTGGAAGCCATGGAGTTTTCAAAAGTAGAAGCGTTGCCTGTCGTATGTGAATTTCCTGAAGTTTTTTCGAATGATGTGTCAGGTTTACCTCCTAAGAGGGACATGACCGATATCGATTGCACCTTATCGAATGTCCCCAATGGAGTTAGCAGAGCTTAAGAAGCAGCTTGATGATATGCTTAAGAAGGAGTTCAACCGACCAAGTGTTTCATTGTGGGGAGTACCGGTGTTGTTTGTAAGGAAGAAGGATGGAAGTTCAAGGTTGTGTGTGGACTACCAGCTTCTGAACAAGGTAACAATCAATAACAAGTACCCGTTGTCGAGGATTGATGACTTGATCAGTTGCGAGGAGAAACTGTGTTCTCTAAGATAGATCTGAGGCCAGGGTACCATCAGACCAGAGTGACGGAAGACGATATACGGAAGACTGTTTTTAGAAGTCGGTATGGTCACTACGAGTATCTGGTTATGTTATTTGTCGTGACTAATGCTCTAGCTGTGTTCATGGACTACATGAATAAGATCTTTAGACCGTACTTAGAAAAGTTTGTCTTTGTGTGTATTGACAACATTCTTATCTACTCTTCGAGTATAGAAGAACATGTAGGGCATCTTCGGGTTGTACTTCAAGTGTTAAGGGACAGACAACTCTATGCCAAGTTGTCAAAGTGTGGGTTCTGGTTAGACGAAGTACAATTTCTAGGGCATGCGATCAACAAAGAAGGGATAGCTATGGATCCTGCTAAAGTTGAAGCAGTCGTGAATTGGGAAAGTCCTAAGACGGTGGGCGAAGTCAGGAGTTTTCTTGGACTGGCAGATTACTACAGACGGTTTATTGAGGGATTCTCGAAGATTACATTGCCGATGACGCAACTAACGAGAAATGGTAAGGCATTTGGACCGAGGAGTGTAGAGTTAGTTTCCAAGAGTTGAAAAGGAGGCTCACAACATCTCCAGTGCTAGTCTTTCCAGATCCGTTAGCATCGTTTGATGTGTACTGCGATATGACACATCAAGTCCTGGGTTGCGTTCTCATGAAAAATGGAAAAGGTAGTGCCGTATGTCTCTAGATAGTTAAGAGTACATGAGAGGAATTACCCAACCCATGACTTAGAGTTGGTCGTAATAGTGTTTGCATTGAAGATATGGACACACTATCTTTATGGTGCTCTGTTCATACTGTTCAGTGATCATAAGAGCCTGAAGTATTTGTTCGAACAGAATGAGCTGAGCATGAGACAAAGGAGATGGATGAAGTTTATAAAGGATTATGAGTTTGATTTCTGGTACCATCCTGGAAAAAGCAAACGTCGTAGCAGACGCTTTAAGTCGAAAATCCTTGCAAGTGTCTGCTATGATGATCAAGGAGTTAGAACCGATCAAGCTGTTCAGAGACATAAACCTTGGGATAACAGAATTACCTCAGAACAAGATAATTTTGGGAATGGTCACTATTACTAGTGGATTCCTAGACTTGGTTTAGAAGAAGCAAGCAGAAGACCAGTACCTCCAAAAGGTAAATTAGATGATAGAGGATGGAAGAACTGTAGAGTTTAAGCGAGGTATTGGTGGAATCATAAGGTGCCGGAGGATAATAAAGTTAAGATACTGATTTTGGAAGAGGCGGACAATGCAACAACAGTATCTTTATTTGTTTGCGTAAAGTAACTTAATTTAAATTTCGAGGACGAAATTTATGACCCCCTTCTATCCCGCACGTTAATATAAAACATTTACTTAAAATAGGGATTATAAAAACATGCATTTATTTAAATAAAATAAATACTTTGATAAAAGGGTTTCACATCTCAACATAAACAACGCGGAAAGAAAACATAAACATAATATAAGTTCAAAAGGCATAACGTAACAAAAACATAAACAAAGACATAAACCCCAACCCCGATGTCACATACAGAGCTGGTATAACCCAAAATCCGAAATAACAAATCCTCGGATACAATCGAAACAACTAACTAATCTAAGCAAAACTGGAAATCCTAAACGAAGGTAGCGGCTCCTCGGAGTCACTCCTCAACGGGCTGATCGTCATCCTCTGATATATAATAAGGTACATGCAACACAAACATAACAACAGGGAGTAAGAAACATATATATGAATATAAC
Source organism: Sophora flavescens (assembly GCA_030762895.1). Taxonomy (NCBI): domain Eukaryota; kingdom Viridiplantae; phylum Streptophyta; class Magnoliopsida; order Fabales; family Fabaceae; genus Sophora; species Sophora flavescens. The sequence continues at coordinate 136,001,968 of CM061064.1, forward strand.
GGCAAGGAAGCAGTTAGCAAGACGAGCATACAACAAACAAACATGTTATATCAACAACGGTATCATAAGATCATCATCATAATATGTATGCTATGCAATGCAATCCTGCTCCATGCCTCTACTATGCATTTGGATCCAATCTATCTCAGGATGAGCAACTTCGGAGTTAAATATCCACATTGGCCACTAGGCACCAACGCCGGGCAATCCAACTTACCTTGGTTGGACCCCTTGGATAGCCGACGTACCTTACTCTCGGATGCACCACCACGGGGTTACCAGGTCCTGCGGACAGCCAGAACGCCTTACTTTTGGGCGAACTCCCCTATGTCATACAACCTCCCATCAACATCTCCAATGTGTGAATGCATTACAAACATCATACCATCATGACCTCCACCTCCGCTTGGGCCCATAGGCTACTGATAACTCTTTTAATGAAGAGTTATTTTGCTCCTTTTGACTCCTACTTTTATTTGTCTTTGAGGTTTTGAATCTAGATTTTGATAGGAATTGTTAGATTAAAGTTATTTGTGTTAAGTTTTGTAAATAATAGCTTTTGCTCCATAATGCTCTAGCATGGTCTCAATTTTTTGTGTCTGTATATGCAGTTATTTGGCTGGAGCGTAGCTGAAGCAGAAGAGATTAAGCTATTGGATGTTGCGGCATGGCCCTTTTTTCCAGTGGTTCTGCACTAAAAGACAAAATCTGACAAGGACAACTTTCATCTCTCCTCTTGGGCATCGGCACTGTCTCTTTGAAGGTGATGCACGTGCCTAGGATTAGCTGCCTCACACCTTTAGGAAATGGGCTAGGGTTATTTAATTAATACTTTTGGATGTTGGCCCAAAATGGCATGTAAGAGAATTGGGTTTGTGAGTACTATAAAAGCATTTAGCATACCCTAGAAGAGGGACTTTGGAATTTATTACATATTGACTTGTCCTCTTGAGAGGTGCGCTGGTTCTTCTTCTACCTGAGCTGCTACTGCCGTGTTTTTCGTTGGTCATCCCTTGTAATGGTTTCTTGCTCATTTCATATTTTTGCTCTTTGTAAGCTCATTATGAGATAAATACTTTAAGCTTTGGGTTTGCTAATATAATGAATGTTTAGTTGATTTATGTAATTACTATGTTCTACACCTTCTTTTATCAAGCATTTAATGTTGTTTGATTAAGAGTGATCAACTTGATTGAATATTTAGTTTGGTTAATTTGGAAAATTAAGTGAATGGAACTTGATAGAAGATAGGGATTAAGTCATTAATTGGAAAATTAATTGATGTTGGATAGGCTAGGAATAGCTATTCGTGTCCCTAAGCTAGCTGGGATGTGCTTAACTAAGAGGGAGGTGTAATTAATCTGAATCTAGGAATAGAACAAAGTTAATGACCCTAACCCTGTATTCTTGGAAAACAAACTTTAATTCCCTGGAGTTAGATGCTAGAGCATAGTCAGAGCATACTGAAGGCTAAACAGGATTTATGCAGCAGCATACCTGAAGCTATTTTAATCATCTAAATCAAAAAAATCATTTCTTTGTTAATCAGTGTTAATCCTACTTTCAATTCGTAATTTATTTCTTTTTCTAGCACTCATATACCCTTTATTTTAAATTGTCCGCACACAACAATTTTTGGTTACTCAATTCTAACTCCTAGAACATATAATCTGAATTGGAATTTCTATTGCATCAATTTAATCCCTGTGGGAATGATATCTGAACGAAAAGTTCTATATTACTTGAGGCATTTGTGTATACTTGGACAAGCTTAAGAACAACTATTTTTAAGGCAATAAGTTTTTGGCGCCGTTGCCAGGGATTGTAATTGGTGTTAAAATTCTGTTTTTAGATTATTAGTTCTGCAGTTAGTGGTACCAATACTCTTAGTGCTTTGCTGTAGCACAGGATACTGAAACTGCAAGCATAGGTTTTTGTCACCTGATTAAAGATTTGATCTTGAGATAGGAAGAACATTCAGAAGGCTTAGAAGAGGTCAAGTATCTCAGCCTGTACCTGAGTTGGTTCTGAACACCCCAACAACTCCACACCAGATTTTGCTGAAGCATTGTCCCCTGCTGCTTTAGAACTTGCTGAAGAAGAGCCACCACAACACGACATGGCTATGGCTAATGATAAAAACTATGCTATCAGAGGCTATGTTGTGTTTGGCCCTCAATCTATGAACACTGGGATAATGAGAACTCCCATCACTGCACCTCAGTTTGAGTTCAAACCAGTGATGTTCCAAATGTTGCAAACAATTGGACAATTTAATGGAGCTGCAACATAGGACCCTCATTTACACTTGAAGCAATTTCAGGATGTAGCAAGCAACTTCAAGATCCCAGAGTCACTGATGATGCATTCAGACTGAGATTATTTCCATTCTCCTTGGGAGGGAAGGCCAAGAACTGGTTGAATTCTTTGGATGCAAACTCAATTGATACTTAGAAAAAACTTGCTGAAAAGTTCTTAACCAAGTTCTTTCCACCAACTATGAATGAAAAAATGAGAACTGACATCACTTCTTTTAGGCAGCATGATGATGAGCCATTATTTGAAGCATGGGAGAGATTTAAACAACTGATTAAGAAGTGCCCCCACCATGGCATTCCATTTTGTATTCAGATGGAGCACTTCTATAATGGAGTTTCACCTAGATCAAGGATGATGTTAGATGCCTCAGCTGGAGGCAGTCTCCTCACTAAATCCTACAATGAAGCTCATACTCTAATGGAGGGAATAGCATATAACAGCTATCAGTGGCCAACAGCAACACAAGTTTCTGGAAAAGGCAATGCTGCAGCAGGAGCATATGAAGTGAGTGAAGTTGCAGCACTGTCAGCTTAAATGACCTCCTTAACTAATATGGTTAGGGGGTTGACCATGGCAAATCAAGGAAATTCCTCAGCTCCACCCATATTGACTGAAGAAATGGTAAATGAACAAATTTTCAAGGCCGACACTATATCATGTGTTTACTGTGGAGGAGATCATTTATTTGAGTATTATTCTTCAAACCTGGCTGCAGTTAATTATGTGGGAAATAACAATTATCGGGACAATAATTCTTATGGTAACTCAGGATGGCAGCAATCACAGCATCCTAATATGAAGTACTCCAATTTTAGCAACACACCGAATCCACCTCCTGGTTATCAGCAGCCATAGAGGCAGCAGCAACCACAAGTTCAACAGAAAGCTCCAGAATCATCCTTAGAATCTGTGCTGAAGGCATTTATGATAGAGACTAAGGCTGGAGTGAGGAATTTTGAAACTCAAGTGGGACAGCTGGTCAATGCAATTAACTCAAGGCAAAGTGGCATATTACCTGCTTCAACTGAAGATCCTAAAGCCTCAAGTTCTGGATGAGGTAAAGAACAATGCAAGGTAATCCACTTGAGGAGTGGTAAGGATGTGGAAGTGTCTGAACCTAAAAAGAAACAAAAGATACATATTTCAGAAACTGAGGAAGGAACAACTAAAGAAGATGCTCCAACAGAGCAACCTGTAGTTGTTGAGAAGGTGCCTGATGCTGCAGCACACCCTGCTGTGCCCAAATTGATTCCAGAAAGACCTCCACCACCTTTTCCTCAGAGATTGAAGAAAGTTCACCAAGAGAAATAGTTCAACAAGTTCCTAGATGTACTGAAGCAGCTTCATATCAACATACCCTTGGTAGTTCTGCCTTTCAACAGATGCCCAACTACACAAAGTTCATGAAAGATGTGCTCACAAAGAAGAGAAGATTGGGGGAATTTGAAACTGTGGCTATGACTAAAGAATGCAGTATGATGATGCATAATAAAGTACCTAGGAATATGAAAGATCCTAGAAGTTTCACCATACCATGTTCCATTGGAGATACTTACTGCGGTAAAGCTCTATGTGACTTGGGAGCAAGCATCAACCTTATGCCCATGTCTATTTTCAAGAAGCCGGGAATTGGGGAAGCAAGGGCTACATCTATTAAACTACAGTTAGCTAACAGATCCATTGCATATCCAGAAGGAAAAATTGAAGATGTGTTGATCAAGGTTGATAAATTTGTATTTCCTGTGGAATTCATCATTCTGGATTTTGAAGCAAACGGAGAGGTTCCCATCATCCTAGGGAGACCATTCTTAGCAACAGGAAAGACATTGATTGATGTCTAGAAGGGAGAAATTACAATGAGGGTCAATGATCAGCATGTCACATTTAATGTGTTCAATGCCCTGAAGTATCCTGATGAGGGAATGGAAGAATGCTCTTTCATTCAGACATTTGATGAACTTGTGTAGCAGCAATTCTTCAAGAATCATTCGGACTATGCTGCAGCATCAGTGGAAGGTGACACTTGTTCTGAGGAAGAGATTGAATAGTCCCTAGACAACAAGGTACTTCAACATCTATGGAACGGAAAATACGAGTCATTGGAGGTAACTGATGATACTTTCAAAGATAATATTCCTTCCATTGTTAAAGCTCCTTCTCTTGAACTAAAAAAATTGCCAAGTCATTTGAAGTATGCCTACCATGGAAATAATGAAACCTTGCCTGTAATTATATCTGCTTCACTGAATTCTCCGCAAGAAGAGCAATTACTGACAACTTTGGAAAGGCACAAAAAGGCAATAGGGTGGCATATAGCAGATATCAAGGGAATTAGTCCATCAATATGCATGCACATAATTCTCTTAGAATAAGGTTCAAAGAATAGCATTGAAAGTCAGAGAAGGCTGAATCCAATCATGAAGGAGGTGGTCAAAAAGGAAATAATCAAGTGGCTGGATGCAGGGATTATCTATCCGATTTCTGATAGTGTTTGGGTGAGTCCAATCCAATGCGTGCCCAAGAAAGGAGGTGTGACTGTCATTACTAATGAGAAGAATGAAATCATCCCCACAATGACTGTAACTAGTTGGAGAATCTGCATGGTTTATAGGAAACTGAACAAAGCTACTAGAAAGGATAATTTCCCATTGCCTTTCATTGATCAGATGCTGGACAGACTTGCTGAGTAGGAATATTACTGTTTTCTGGACGGATACTCAGGATACAACCAAATTACTATAGCACTAGAGGATCAAGAGAAAACTACTTTCACGTGTCACTATGGCAACTTTGCTTTCAGAAGGATGCCATTCAGTTTGTGAAATTCTCCAGCAACCTTCCAGAGATGTATGATGGCTATTTTTCTGATATGATTGAAAAATCAATGGAAGTGTTTATGGATGATTTCTCAGTGTTTGGAGAGACTTTCCAAACCTGTTTGATGAATCCGGAGCAGATCCTGGACAGATGTGAAGAAACAAATCTGGTTTTGAATTGGGAGAAATGTCACTTTATGGTAACTGAAGGAATTGTGCTGGGACATAGAATCTCCAAAACTGGCATTGAAGTGGATAAGGCAAAGATTAAAATTATTGAAAAAATTCCCTCTCCCGTATCTGTGAAAGGAATCAAAAGCTTCCTAGGCCATGCTGGTTTTTACAGAAGATTCATCAAAGACTTCTCCAAGATTTCTAAGCCACTATGTCAGTTGCTGGAGCATGATAGGGCATTTGAGTTCACTACTGAATGTCTGAAGGCCTTTGAGCTGCTGAAGACTGCTCTGATCCCTGCACTCATAATTGTTCCAGCTGATTGGAATAAGCCTTTTGAGCTCATGTGTGATGCTAGTGATTTCATGGGACCATTTCCTCCATCATTTGGCAACCTTTACATTCTGGTAGCTGTTGATTATGTGTCTAAATGGGTGGAGGCTGTGGCAACAATAAAAAATGATGCTAGGGTGGTATCAAAATTTCTACAAAAAACATCTTTTCTAGATTTGGAACCCCTAAAGCAATCATTAGTGATGAAGGAACTCATTTTTGCAACCAAGTTTTTTCCAAATTGCTTGCAAAATATGGAGTTAAGCATAAAGTAGCCACAGACTACCATCCCCAAACTAATGGCCAAGTTGAGTTGTCTAACAGGGAAATCAAGAGAATCTTGGAAAAAATGGTCAATCCAAGTAGGAATGATTGGTCCTCCCACTTGGATGAGGCTCTGTGAGCTTATAGAACAGCATTCAAAACTCCACTAGGGATGTCCCCATACAGATTGGTGTATGGAAAAGCGTGCCATCTGCCTTTGGAATTACAGTACAAAGCTTTCTGGGCAGTTAAGAAGCTGAACTTTGACCTTCAGTCTGCTGGAGCAGCACGCATGCTGCAGCTTAATGAACTGGAAGAACATAAACTATTCTCTTATGAAAACACTGAAGCATACAAAGCGATAACTAAGGCTTGGCATGATAAGAGGATTCATCACAAACCCTTCCATGAAGGAGAACAAGTACCGTTGTTCAACTCAAGACTGAAGCTGCTTCCAGGCAAGTTGAAATCAAGGTGGTCTGGCCCATTCAAAGTGATGAAAGTTTATCCACATGGAGCTGTAGATCTTTTGGATCCTGGGATTGGCAGAGAATTTAAAGTCAATCGGCAGAGAATCAAGCATTACTTTGGTGAACCTTTGAACAGAATGAAGGTCACCAGCACCCTAAATGACACTGAATGATGCTGCACCATGGTATGGATGAGGACCCGATAAACCAAGTGGTCATGGGAGGCATCCCATCAATAAAGAAGAAATTGATTGTGAAGTGCTACAAGTACAAGTAGTGAATAATGGAGCACCAACAAGGGTATAAGTTAGTCAGGTTGCAGCAATAAAAAAATATTGGGTTGCTTTGATCTATGCTACATCATGATCTCTTATGGAAGAAATATAAAAATATGCAATCTTGGGGAAATGAAATATCTGCTGAAAAGAGTACAAGTAGGGGCCAGCTCACCTTTTTGACCGTTGGGGTGAAAAGGGAAAAGGTGGAAACTTTTTTTTTTTTGAAATCTAATAAAGACAAAAGATGTGGAGAGAGAAAATCCCACTTTCCCCACACTCAACCCCCAACCGCACGATCTCTAACCTTCTCTCCTCATTCCCCACGCCTACCACCCATAGTAGCCAATACCTCTCCCACCTGACATATTAAATAGCTCCTAACCCTTCTCTACCACCCATTCTTCACACTCTCAAAATTTCTATCCCATTCTTCCTCAACCCGTGACCCTAACGTCCAAAACTTTTCCTCTCCTTCACCAACCAAACCCTAATAATTTACCATGACAGCAAAGAAAGGAGGCCGCATCAAACATAAAGCAGTGAAAAATGCTCCCCTGCCTCTGCTAATCCAAACGAAACCCTAACCAGCTGGGATGGTGAGGAAGCGCAAGAGAAGTACGAAAAAGAAACTCTCAACTGCAGCCACCATCCTGAAAAAGGTTTCAAATACAGAAAAAGGATGAACTTGGGTATGTTACCAGTGCTAGTAGATGTGATTGAAGCGAACAAATGGAAGACCTTTGCCGAGCACAGAGATGGGTTCTGTACCCAAATGCTTAGGGAGTTCTATACAAACATTGCGTCTGACGCCCAAACATTTGTGGTTATCAGAGGAGGTAAGGTGTCTTTTTATGCAAAAACGATTAACCAACATCTTGGGTTGGAGGAAGTGGAAAGCGAATATCAGCAAATCCTGAAAGCTGCAACAACTATCAAGCTACAACAAATGAAGAATGACCTAGTTCTCCTTGGCTCAAACTTCATTCAACAAGCAGAGGGTCAACTCAAACTGCCTCAGTCCATGCTGCAACCTCTTGCAAAAATCTGGTACCACTTCCTCATATACTCTCTCTCCCCCACTGCTCATCTGGAGACAGTAGACAAAGAGCGTCTAGTTCTATTACACTGCATCTTGAACAAAAATAAGATCAACGTGGGGGAGATACTAAAGAGTCAGGTCTCTATCTGTGCAATGAAGCAGCAAGGTAACTTGATCTTTCCCTATCTCATTACTGAACTCTGTCTGGAGTAAGGAATAGAGTACAACCCTGGAGAAGGACTAGAACAGAACAAGGGCCATGTTGATATGAATTGCATGTTGAGGATGTATTCTAACTCCGAGAAAGCCAATGAAAAAGACAGTGCAAGAAAACCTCCTAGATCTGGCACCCCAGAACAGCAGGATCGTTTTGGGATGTTGGAGCAGAAAGTAGACCAATTGACCGTCTTGCTGCAGCAACACATACAGCATGAGAAGACCTTCTAGCAATATTGCTTCTGCAAGTATCAATGGGAGAAGCAAATGATGAAACTCAATGGTTGGAAGCTTGAGACCCCAATCCCCCAGTTCCCTCAGGAAATTTTTCCACCTTTTGTTGAAGATGTCCTTGTAACACCCCATCAATACAAATCTGTTTCTGATCCAGTACCTGAAAACCCTGAAAAATCTGTCAACATTGATTCTGCCCGTAGCTCTGCCTCGGATGAAGAATGGATGGGTATTGCCCCATCCAAGAAGCAGCAGCAGAAAGACACTGAAGCCCCTTCTTCTAAAAAGAAGAAACCTGCCTCGAAAATCCCCCAGCAAGAGCAAGAGAGCACTAAAAGGCTGCGTGTTGCAGCGCCTGAGAAAGTACCCTCCAGCACCCCTATTGTAGCATCAACTCCTTCCTCAACATCAAAACTAGCAAAAAGCAAAAAGTCAGCTACTGTGAAGGAGAGCCCAGTGACAAAGATAGCCGCTACCTATGCCGCAACAAAAAATGAAGAAGAGGATGACATAATGCCTCTCTCAAAGAAACTAAAAGTGATTGCACCCAATGTTGCAGCGAAGATTCAGAAGGAAAAGGTAGCTGCAGCATTGCAGGAACAAGAAGCTAAAGCTGCTGCAGCAGAGGAATCTGACAAAGAAGAAGCTACTGAGGTAGGGGAGGAAAAAGAAGAAGAAGATGAAGGGAGTGATGAGGCTGAAGAAGAGGATACAGAGAGTGTTGAACCACAAGATGAGGCATGAGATGAAGAAGAAGAAGAAGAAGAAGAAGAAGAAAAATATGAAGAAGAGAAGGAAGAGGAGGAAGTCCAGGTCACTGGAACAAAACAAGGCAAGGTATCCTCCAAAAGTGGAGGCACCAGGAAGAGTTTGCGCACCAGAGCTGCATAGGCTTGAAACATTGCCAAAGTGGATGTTGCAGCTTGCAGCAACATCCCATATCAGGATGCCCTAAACCTTCATTCCCATACCACCTCCTTTGCTTGGACCATAAAGCATCCAAGACTTACCACCATCATTAGTAACAACACCTTAGACCCAAACCGTGGGGTCAAGGGCCCCTTTGCCAAAAAGCACCAAGGTCCACCATAACAACACCTCGACCATAAAGCATCGAGTCACTTTGGCCAAAAAGCACCAAAGTGTAACAACATGCGGCAACCCATCGGGTACCAGCTTAACCAGCCTATTGCCTTTGGTCATCTTAATTAATCTTTAAATTAGATTATCTAACTTGTTATCATTCAATTAGTGTATTATTACTTCGTTTGGGGATACTCGGAGTGAAATACCCCTTTAATTCATTAGTTTCAGTTTTTGACCAGTAAGGGGAGCACGGGCGTGCTTACCCTAGCACAACCGTGCTCCTGGGCAGGGCCATACTGTTCTGGGAAGAATTCAACGTGTTCTTGGAGTTTAGGCTCCCTAATTCTCCCAAATCAGATCCTAGGGTCTTAACTAAAACATTCGGCATGAAACCTCACCCCTCACTAACGCGGTTCATGTCTTATGAAGTATTTGGGAACAAATCCCTTAATTCCTATGTTAACTAAGAGTCCTAAATTAAACCAATTAGAATCTTATTAACATATTCAATGTGTTAACAACATCAGTCAACCAACATTCAACATAATCCATATCATAACAACAACATCCATAACATAGGCATTCATACCAAACTCATGGTACAGGACAATTCAATAGGCATGCCATATCATGAAAATCTCAACAATTATAACAAATAGGCATACCAATTAATCCAATTAAACATATAAACAATTCAATCATACAACCAGGTAGATCATGGTATCAATAACATTATAACAACAATAAACTGGGCTATAGGAACCCCTCATCTTACGCTACTCCCTAGCCTAGTGTATACAGTATTCTTCTCCTATACTGATAAGCCTCTGGCTTATCTAGTTTTATAACTAGTAAGACTGTGGTTTATGTGCTAATTATTCGAGTTCAATCTCGTTTTCGCCCAAATTTGGCCTTGTTTTGTTCCTAAGTTAGACTTTGACTCGATTTATGTATTTTTATTAGTTTTTAGTCTATTTGGTGTAGAATTACGCTTTTTGTTTCTTTTTATGTTTCAGGTTAGAAGTGAAGCTCCTAGAGTCAAGGAAAATGAAGAAAATAGTGGAAATTGCCATTCTGGAGATACTCGCCCCGCGAGAGGATGCTCGCCTCGCGAGCCTGAAGACCAGCTGAGCAGCAACAGTCATCATTTCTGTCCCGCCTCGCGAATACTGAAGACCCTGGAGGACAGAGACCATCACGGCCAAGCCGTGATGAAGAGAACGACCGTGACAGACTAGGATTTGAAGTCTCGCCTCGCGAAACATCCTATCGCCTCGCAAAAGTCCAATTTGAAAACAAGCCATTTTTTTATATTCGCGTCGCGAGAAGCTGCTCGCCTCGCGAGCGCGCGCAGAATCTGAACTCTATATATTGCTGTTTTAGGGCAGAAACGGGAGTTTTTGGTTCTCCACTGTTTTGTAGCGTTTTTGGCCGAATTCCTTGTTTTCTGGAGCTGCGTCTCCTCTTTTCTTTTTCTTACTTTACTATGGTGATTATGTCCGATTGTTTGTGCGTCGTTACGAGCATTAGGAACTAATCCCCTCGTGTAAGGGATCAATGAAACCACCCATGGCGGTGTAGTGTTCGATGTGATGTATGTTTCTCTCCCTTTTCTCAATTAATGTTTTCCAATTCTGAATTGATTGCGTTGATCATATGCATGCGTGATTGACTAGTTAAACGTGTTGAGGCTTAGTAGGCAAATCGCGTTTTAGAACATGAATTGGGAACATCGATCGACTATTGCACGAGAGTGAGTAGGAGATCGGTGCAACCTTATAGGAACCAGATTTAACAGAGTTTGATCATTAGGGTTATGAGACCTAGTAAGTAATTAATCCAATCATTGAATATGTCCTATTGAGCACGACAGTGGATATAGGAGAATTTGGGGGTCCTGGCTGACATTGTAATTGAACTTAGTGAAGAATCATCATCACTTGGGTACTATGCATGATTGGGTAGGTGGATTTGAGACCTTAGATATTTTAATTTCAGATTTTAATACCTTAGCTTTATTTTATTCATTAATTTGAATTGCGATCCCATCTTCTCTCTCCCTCAACCACTTTCCTTGCTTGACCAAACGTATCGACTTTCCCACGAATTGGTAGAATTGGTAGCCCAATCCCTGAGTTCGACCTCGATAATTGCTTACTGAGTTTTATTACTTACGATGACCCGATACACTTGCCGGTGACTCAACAAGTTTTTGGCGCCGTTGTCGGGGATTGGCACAACCAATTTTCCTAATTTTTAGGGAATTTGATTATTTGGTTAAGCTGTTTTTATTTTTATTTTTCTGTTATTTATTTATTTTTATTTCTCTCTACTTCTTTGATTCCACTTGGTCTTGCCTTGTTTTTGTATGCGAGGTACCCTCTCACAAGAGGACTTGCTATTTGATTCGGAGATCACCAAGACCGAGAAGCGCTTAAGGAAAGAAGCCAGAGAGCGAAAGAGGCTTGAAGCAATTGAATTTGAGGAGATGGCCGCAAATCCTCCTCCTCCTCCTTACAAGCCTCTCTTCGAGTACAGTCTACCCAACTTGGGTGATTGTGATTCTTCTGTCGTGAGGGGCAACTTGAATACAGATTCCTTTAGAGTGGAAGGATGTGTCACAGCCCAGATCCGTGAGAATCAATTTGATGGGAGTGACAAACAAGACCATCACAGACACATCACCCACTTCCTTGAAGCTTGTGACTTGCAGAGGACAAGAGGAGTTACTCAAGATGATTTTCGCTTGCGGCTATTCCCCCTCTCTCTTAGGGATGTCTCGCGATTGGTTTGACAGCTTGGATCGGAACAGTATCAGAACTTGGGAGCAAATGGCACAAAAGTTCCTAACCAAGTATTTTCCTCCTCAGAAAGCGGCACAAGCAAGAGTAGGAGTCACATCTTTCAGGCAGACAGAAGATGAAACCTATAATGAAGCTTGGGAGAGGTACAATATGCTCTTGAGAAGATGTCCTTCGGCGTTCTTTGACCCGATCTCCAAAGTTCAACATTTCTTTAACGGGTTGAGGGGGCGGTATCAGATGAATTGTGATGCCGCAACTGGCGGTTCATTTTCCTATTTATCAGCTGAGGACGGATGGGCATTATTGGAGAAGATGTCGTACAACGGTTACAACCGTGGTAGGGAAACCTCAAGTGGAGTCAGTGCTGCAACAATAGAAGCCATTCTAGAGCAGAATAAATTGTTGAAGATGCAGAATGCGGCATTGTCTGCGAACAAGAAGGTTAATGTGATACACGAGGGAATGCCTCCGGGTTGTGAAAAGTGTAATGGAGATCATGACATTCAGAACTTTCCGTTCAACTTCTCCCAGGAACATGTGGACTTATGCCACAATTTCTATGACAGTGTGCCCCAGAACAACTATCAGAGGAACAGACAGAGTGATTACAATCAGAATCAGAATAGGGGTTATATGAGGAGAGACCTTCCGGGTTTCACTTGGAGTAATGCTAGTGGTGGTCTAGCCCAACAACAACAACCTCAACAGAATCAGAGGCCAAACTATGAAATCCATCGGCATAATACTCAGCAGGCTCTTCCGGGGCCTAATCAATTGCAAATAACAGATGGTGGAAGGCAACCTTGGGAGCTGGCTTTTGAGAAGATGAGTGCAGCAGTTGAGAAGTTGTCAATCAATACAGGCACATCCATTGACAAGTTGGCAACTCATACAGGGGCGTCAATTCAGAATCTAGAGACGCGGGTTGCTCAACTCGCAAAGCAACTAAATGAGCGTCTCCCAGGCACTTTCCCAGGTGATATCGAGAACAACCCTAAGAACCAATGCAATGCCATAACAACTAGAAGTGGAAGGATGTTGGAATCTAACAAGGGTGCAACTAGTTCTCAGGAGGACAAGGCCCCGGAACAACCTCATGTTAAGGAAGAGCAACCTGAGAAAGAGGAGTTGGCAAGTGACAAGGCACCGGATCAAGGGGGAAGGTTGAAACTTGTAGATGAAGAGTTCCGAAAAAAGAAGTGGGTTGAACCCCAAGACCTCCCGCCCTACATGAAGGTACCGTATCCTGAAAGATTGAAGAAGCCTCAACAAGATAAGCAATTCAATAAATTCCTTGATGTCTTCCGCAAGCTTCAAATTAATATTCCATTTGCGGAAGCCTTGGAACAAATGCCATCTTATGCCCGGTTTATGAAGGAGCTTCTCTCCAAGAAGCATATAATAGTGGATGAGGAAACGGTTGCTTTGACCGAGGAATGTAGTGCCATTCTTCAAAGAAAACTACCTCCAAAATTGAAGGATCCCGGTTCTTTTTCGATACCATGCACCATTGGGGGGATGACTCTAGGGAAGGCATTGTGTGATCTAGGGGCAAGCGTCAACTTGATGCCCCTCTCTATGATGAAGAGGTTGGGGATCAAAGAAGTCAAAGATATGCGGATGTCACTCCAACTGGCCGATCGTTCTATAAAATATCCTTATGGAGTGGTCAAAGACTTGTTAGTGAAGGTGGACAAGTTCATATTTCCGGCGGACTTTGTGGTGCTTGATATGGATGAAGACGCCGAGATCCTTCTCATATTGGGTAGGTCCTTCTTGGCCACTGGGGGTGCCTTGATAGATGTGCGACAAGGCAAACACACTCTAAGGGTGCAAGATGATGAGGTAGTCTTCAATGTCTTTGAAGCAATGAAGCACCCTGTTGAGAGGTCGGATGTGTATCGAGTGGATGTGGTGGAATCAATTGTCAAGGCAAAGGCAACTAGAGAAGCCCATGGTTCTTCACTAGCACAAGTGTTGGTAAAATCCAATGATGATGATAGAGAGGAAAAAGACCCTTTGGGGGATGAGGTCTATCTTGAGTGGTTAAAAGACATGGAAGCCTTACCTAGTCTCCCAAAGGATGAATGTGCAAGGGAAAAGCTCAACAACAAAGGTATGGAAGAAGATGATAAAGCACCGGAGTTGAAAGGTGGCATAACCGTGGTGGTCAATGAAGACAATGAGTTGATCCCAAAAAGGACCATCACAGAGTGGAGAGTATGTGCCGATTATAGAGGGCTTTTGGATTTAAATGAGTTGTCCGGGATCTGCAAGCAAGCAATCTACAAAAAGCGGACTAAGGAAAGGCATGACAAGCACATCTTGCCTAGGAAGTTTGAGCCCGGACAAACGGTACTTCTTGATAATTCAAGGTTGAAACTCTTTCCTGGAAAGCTAAGATCAAGGTGGTCGGGACCATTCAAGGTCCTCCAAGTTTGTCCATACGGAACAGTAGAATTAGAAGGGGCCTCTGGTAACTTCAAGGTGAATGGCCAAGGGCTAAAGCATTACCAAGGGGAGGCATGGCATGGCAAGCAAGATCTTCTTCCGGATTAACCCTTAGGGGCGACTTGAGTCAGGCTCGAGACATTAAACAAGCGCTACTTGGGAGGCAACCCAAGCTAGGTATCCTTTATTTTTAGTTTTTGTCATTTATATGTATACATATATAAAAAAAAGGCTTGATTCGCCACGTGAATCCATAGTGGCCACGCGAGACAGAAGCCCTGAATCTCAGAGGCTTGCTCACGCTTCTGTCTCGCGTCGCGAGGACTGCTTTCGCCTCGTGATTCTGGGCATCACCATCTGTTGGAATTCCAAATTCGCCTCGCGAGATACTACTCGCCTCGCGATTCTGGAAAGTGTGAATAATAATTTTCCAGATTCGCCTCGCGAGTGATCTCTCGCCTCGCGAATCTGCAATTAAGTTTTTGATTTGCAGGATTTCTTCCAGGAGAGGCCTTTGGCCCAGCAGAGGGGTGCCCGAGAGACCAATTGGATGAGGATGCAATCGTAGAAGAACTTTCCGTGGAAGCGTCCACCTCCACTACAACTTAATCAGGGAGCACCCTCTCCTTTCCTCACTCTTATTTTATATATCTGTGTTCTTTCATTGAGGACAATGTATGCTTTAAGTGTGGGGGAGGGAACCAATTGCCTTGCTTTTGTTTTTGTTTTTGTTTTTGTTTTTGTTTTCGAATGTCGCTCTTGAATAATTTGAGAAGATCAAGAGTATGTGTATGAATGTTGTGTCGGCAAGCTTGTTGGATTTTAATTAAATTTAGCATAGATTGATTGCATGAATTATTTTGACCATCGATGATTTCCCCCTAGGTTCTGAAAATAGAAAAGTTGATCTCCATGTGAAAAACTGAAAATTGAACTTTGAGAAACTTTATTGTGATTGCTTGATTTATGACAAGTTTGGGGTGAAGGGGTGCACACACTAGGAATTGTATCACGGTCAAACAATTTTCAAAAATGTCCAGGTGAGGATTTGAGCCTCCAACTTTGTTTTTGATTGTGTGAATCACTTTTAAGTTGCACTTTCCCGAATTTGCTTGAATCTCTTCATGGTTTGCATGTCTCTGTGTTGCATCAAATGATTTAGGCAATTTTCTTTGAATAACTACTTGGCCTAAAAAGAACCATCCCTGATGCATGTTCCCTAGTTAGCCACATTGAGCCTAATTGGCCTATTGTTTCTTGATGGCCCTATATTATAAGCCAAAATCTGAAAAAAAAAACCATGTTAACCCAATCTTAGGATTAGGATAGCATGGAAGCTTAGCAAGAGAAGGGTTGTAAGAAACTAAGTTTGGGGTGGATAGAAGGTGATATGTCATTTTGGGTTGAGAAAAAGAAAAATAAGGGTTGAAACCCAAGGCAAAAAGAAAAAAAAAAGAAAGAAAGAAAGAAAAAAATTGCCAAAAGAAAAGGGGCAAAACAAAAAGCTTAGCAAGGAAAGGGCTGTAGTCTCCCAAAGCAAAAAGAAAAATGAAAAAAAGAATTGAGTGGAGATTCAATGTGTCAAATGCTCATGCTCTCTTAGTTCCTAGGGACTTAAGCCTAGTATCCTTGAATATCCTACCCTTAGCCAGGCCCCATTACAACCTTTAAAAGACCTTTTGATGTTGCATGCATGTTTTCGTGGGAACTATTTTTGAGATGAAAATCAAATTCATGGGAAGTGCTCTTGATATGTGAAATTGAGTGAAAAGTTGATAGCCTAGACGAATTTGAGCGAATGAGTGAAATTTTACATACCCTTGTGAGGAAGGCAATTGTTTGAAATTGGTGATCTTCCTTTTGTGTGTGACTTTGATCCTCAGCTTAGATTAATGATTGCATGAATGATGAAGTTCTCAATTGTTTAAAGTAAATGAATGTGGGGATTACATTGATGCAAGGGGGGAATTCATTGAAGGAAAAACTGTTTTGTTAAGATTACATGAAATTTGTGCGAAATTGATTGAATCTTTAAGCTTGCCAAGTCTTGAGTCTTTTTGAGTTTTAGCTTGCTTGGGGACAAGCAAGGTTTAAGTTTGGGGTGTTTGATAAGCCTCTGGCTTATCTAGTTTTATAACTAGTAAGACTGTGGTTTATGTGCTAATTATTCGAGTTCAATCTCGTTTTCGCCCAAATTTGGCCTTGTTTTGTTCCTAAGTTAGACTTTGACTCGATTTATGTATTTTTATTAGTTTTTAGTCTATTTGGTGTAGAATTACGCTTTTTGTTTCTTTTTATGTTTCAGGTTAGAAGTGAAGCTCCTAGAGTCAAGGAAAATGAAGAAAACAGTGGAAATTGCCATTCTGGAGATACTCGCCCCGCGAGAGGCTGCTCACCTCGCGAGCCTGAAGACCAGCTGAGCAGCAACAGTCATGATTTCTGTCCCGCCTCGCGAATACTGAAGACCCTGGAGGACAGAGACCATCACGGCCAAGCCGTGATGAAGGGAACGACCGTGACAGACTAGGATTTGAAGTCTCGCCTCGCGAAACATCCTATCGCCTCGCAAAAGTCCAATTTGAAAACAAGCCATTTTTTAATATTCGCGTCGCGAGAGGCTGCTCGCCTCGCGAGCGCGCGCAGAATCTGAACTCCATATATTGCTGTTTTAGGGCAGAAACGGGAGTTTTTGGTTCTCCACTGTTTTGTAGCATTTTTGGCCGAATTCCTTGTTTTCTGGAGATGCGTCTCCTCTTTTCTTTTTCTTACTTTACTATGGTGATTATGTCCGATTGTTTGTGCGTCGTTACGAGCATGAGGAACTAATCCCCTCGTCTAAGGGATCAATGAAACCACCCATGGTGGTGTAGTGTTCGATGTGATGTATGTTTCTCTCCCTTTTCTCAATTAATGTTTTCCAATTATGAATTGATTGCGTTGATCATATGCATGCGTGATTGACTAGTTAAACGTGTTGAGGCTTAGTAGGCAATTCGCGTTTTAGAACTTGAATTGGGAACATCGATCGACTATTGCACGAGAGTGAGTAGGAGATCGGTGCAACTTTATAGGAACCAGATTTAACAGAGTTTGATGATTAGGGTTATGAGACCTAGTAAGTAATTAATCCAATCATTGAATACGTCCTATTGAGCACGACAGTGGATATAGGAGAATTTGGGGGTCCTGGTTGACATTGTAATTGAACTTAGTGAAGAATCATCATCACTTGGGTACTATGCATGATTGGGTAGGTGGATTTGAGACCTTATATATTTTAATTTCAGATTTTAATACCTTAGCTTTATTGTAATTCGTTAATTCGTTAATTTTATTTTATTCGTTAGATTTTAATCATCACTTTCCTTGCTTGACCAAACGTATCGACTTTCCCGCGAATTGGTAGAATTGGTAGCCCAATCCCTGAGTTCGACCTCGATAATTGCTTACTGAGTTTTATTACTTATGACAACCCGGTACACTTGCCGGTGACTCAACACATACCTGGATTGAAGATTCCACAACTAGCTGCTAAACAATGAACCGGTCACGTGTTCCCTTAAGTGGCTCAGTTAACCCTCCAAGCCTTGGTCAAACATGAACATCAACCAATTAGTTCCCAGTTTCAAATAATGGAAAATGAAACTCAAAGGGAAGGAACCATTACCTATAGCGATCAACACTGACAAACTAGATGCTCCCACATGTCTCCAAAACTCCAACAAAGCAATGTGTTTAGAGAAGATAGGGAAGAAAAGGGTTGCTGCCACACTAAGGTGACTGTTGTCGTCACAATAGGGTTTATGACGTAAACCCTCGATCACTGTTCTGTTTATAAAGGCACAGACTCGAGTACATTCGTGCTCCTCCTTGAGCATGGGCGTGCTTGACTTAGCACCTAAGAGGCGCGTCCAGTCATTGAGCTCGGGCGTGCTGGCTATTGAGCACGGGCGTGTTCATGCACCAGAAAGGGACTTTTGAACCAAAAATCCCACTAAGCCCTCAACCAACCAAACAACTTAAATAAAAGCACTTAAACGAGAAACAGGGTGTTACACAGTCATCATAACTCATCCATATATTGGTATCTCACCCTTACAATATATCAGGTTTTCCTGGTTCCTTGCTGACAGCAGGTGGATGCCGAAAAGTTCCTAACCTCACTTGGGGGATATTAATCCCGATCCTTGGAGAAGTGGGTGATTGTCGTAATGGTGAGAACTATGGAGTTCTTTCCAGTAATTGTCTTTTAGAACGACCAGCTTAGGATGTTTCTTTGGGATAGGTGTTTTAAGAAAATTATTGTAGGTGGTTTTGAAGAATCTTGTAATGAAGTTATTAATTTCGATACGAAAGATTATTTCATGGAAGTTTATATGTTGAAGTGTTTTGATTCATAAATAAACCTAGCTTTTGTGTGCTATTAAGCATGGTATGATATTATGTTTGTGTTTTGGGCACTATTCCTTTTTGGAGATACTCCATAGAAAAGAAAAAGAAAAAGAAATTCCCCATATTCTCAAATACATGAAAATAACAAGTTTTCTGAAAGCAACCAGTAAATTTTCCTTTTACTTTATTCCTACATGTGATTAGGAGGTAATGCCCAAGGGGGGTGTTACATTGGTGGTATAAGAGCTAGTCGAGTATTTCGGGACTTGGGGTTCGTTATGTTTTTGTTGTGTGATCTCTATTTGGTTATTGTTTGAATTGTTTCCTTCTCGAAATAATGTGCGCTGACGCACCACTAGGTGTGTTTTGATGGGTTATGTTTTGGTCGAAACCTTATGAGAACTCATGATTTGTAAATGGTATGTTGATTCATGTTGACACGTTCGTCTATCCTTCTTGGATAGTGTCAGACATTTGAATAAAGTACCCGACGTGGAAGATTTTCCGGGAGTATTCCCTGAGAATGTTCCAGGTTTGTCCCTACGAAGGATATTGAGTATTCGATTGATCTAATTCCTAGATTCAATCGGATTTTCATCTCTTCATGTAGGATGTCACCTCCAAAATTAGTCGAGTTAGTTGACTTGACTTAAAAGGGAGATTGATGTCAGAACTGTTTGGGGACCAAGTGTGTCCCGAGGGGGAGTGTCAGTGTTGCTCATAAGGATGAAGGATCACTTTTTTTAAGGTGACCGCGGACGATGACTAAAATTCATAGTTGTTAGGTTAATAGGTTATTTCCAAATTCTCATCAAGGAATTGTCTAAGATTTTGGAGTCGTAGACTCACCTTACGAGGAAATACCTTCATCCTTGTATGAAGTCGAGACAAGCCAATTCGAATCTTCACTTTTAGAATAAGTGTCTCATGTTTAAGAAGACTCTTCGCTGTAATTTTTTATTCATTATAAAGGTGTCAGTTAACGATTGTTCTTCGAGTCCTTATGGTTGTATAAAACAATCTTAGTGAATCAAGTTTGCGTGTGTCAGACAAAACTTTTCGGAGTTTGATTCGAAATCTATTAGGACTCCTAAATTGGTAATAACTATTTCTTGAGTTATGACCCAAATAATTTCTTAGTAACAAAATCTTCTTGAGAAAGCTCATCCTAATCACTTTTACTTTTGGTTAATGTGACTCGGTCCAATTTTGTCAAACTAATTCCCTTTGAAATCATCCTTTGGCGAACATCTTGTAGTACGTTGAATACTCTTAGTGTTAAAAAATATCCAAGGAAATTCTAGTGGAAGGAGCAACTTTATTAGATTCATGTTTATAAATGTGCATTGGTCATTGATGTAAGCCCAATGGAGACCGATTTGGATCAAGAAACCATTCAAGGTCTTGGTGGCCCAATGACAAGAGCAAGAGCAAAGAAAGCCCAAGAAGATCTAACTCAATTGGTGCTTCTCTTAATGGACACAAGCCCAAATGCACATGCAAGTAATGAAGACAATGAGCCCATGTTAATAACTTTGCTAATCCAAGCCCAAGAAGCATGAAGAGGGCGTGCAAGTCCATTTTTCTTTTATAATTAGTTATATTTTTGGGTCAAGTCCACTACTTACCATGATGTACACAAGTTTATTAGAGAGTCTTGGGGAGGGATTCTTTGGCTTACATGCCACAAGAAACTCCTCATTAGTGTGCATAAAGTTGTATTGATTATGGGAGGTTACACTTTTAATGTGAGAAGTAAGTGTAACCACCACATAATTAGGGGGATAAAGATTCATAGAGGGGGTGGGGGGTGGGGGCATAACCACTCTTTTGTGGTTGAGTTATTTGTGAGTTAAGTTGGTTATTGTGAGTTTATGGCCATTCAAAGGAGGGGGGCGTAACCTTCAAGTTGTGGTGGCTGAGTTGAATAATTTGGTGGCTACATTATGAGGGGTTTTAGGCCAATTAACTCATGATTATGGTGGCTGAGTTAAGTGGGAGTTATTGGGTGTTTTAGTGCCATGATTAGGTGAGTTAAGTGGAGGTTTTGGAATCCTATGGAAGGCAAAGTGAATAAAAAAGAACTCAGCCATGTTCTCTAAATGTAAGATGCCACAAACACGTGAATAAACAACTTTGATGTTATTTTGGATCAAATCCATTTTGTGAGAATATTGTTCTCCTACGTTCTTGGTTGAACCAAACTAAGTGATCTTATCAAGAATCCAAGATTCTTGTGGCGAACATCATTTGACTTATCAAACTACATGTTTGTGGCACCATCCATCTCTCATCTTCTTCCATTTTTTGTTTCTTTCTTCACTTGATTTTGGTTACAAAGTGTTACACTAAGTTCTTGTCTAAAAATTCAACCAAATAGATCATCAACAAGGCAACCTTCCATTTGGTCGTCATCAATTGGTATCAAAGCTTAGGCTTTGGTTGAATTTTGTGAGTTTTGTTCTTCTTCTTCTACCTTGCTTCTTCTTGCTCAAAAACAAGTTTTCAACTGTGATTCTCTTCTTCAAAGTTTGAAAAAAAAAACTTGCACAAATTATAAGAAAAAAAATTGTGCATGAAATCTTGATAAAAAAAAGGAAGAGAAAAGTCTGTTTGAGCAATTTGGGTTCTTGAAATACATATATATATATATATATATATATATATATATATATATATATATATATATATATATATTTTCCTTCTTCCTTTGTTCTTATTTCCAAAGCTTTGCTTTTCTAGCCTTTCTTTTGTTTCCTTTGTTTTTTGATAGGTTTTGTGATTTTTGTTACTTGAATTTTTTTGGATTTTTGTATGGTTTTTGTGTTTGACTCTTCTAAGAATTAAAGGAGGACAATTGAGTGTAAAAATGCAAGAGTGTCCAAAATACATTTTTGTGTGGAAAAAGCCAAAACAGTAAAAAAAAAAAAACATTGTGTGAACTGGTGAGGGAGTGTAGTGAGGAAACACATAAATTCTTCTACTCAAATCATGGACAACAATGAGGATAGTCCACCACTTTCTCCAAGGTCAGCGGCCATTCATGCTAGATTGGCTACTCAATTTCAAGTTCTTACAAGGCAAATGGAGGCAATGCAAGCAAACTATGATAGACAACTTGCCAACCTTCGACACAATGATGATCTTAGTGGATATGAGAGTGAAAGAGGAAGACCTAGAGGAGGAGGACATAGAGGAGGGAGACGTGATAGAGGACTTGAATGGGTCAAAATCAAAGTTCCTCCCTTTATTGGGAAGAATGATCCGAAGGCTTACTTGGAGTGGGAGCTAAAAATAGAACAAGTCTTTGATTCATACAATGAAAGCAAGAAGGTGAAAGTAGCCGCCCTTGAGTTCAAGGAATATGCCCTTGTGTGGTGGGACCAATTACAAAAAGAAAGGAGAAGACATGGAGGAGAGCCCATAGACACTTGGGATGAGATGAAATTTGTCATGAGGAAGAGGTTTGTCCCAAATCATTATCAAAGGGACATTCACAACAAATTACAAAGGCTTACCCAAGGGACCAAAAGCGTTGATGAATATTTCAAGGAGATGGATTTGGACTTACTTAGGTCAAATTTTCAAGAAGATAGGGAGGCTACCATGGCAAGATTCCTACATGGCTTGAATCAAGATATTCAAGACATAGTGGAGTTGCAACATTATGTGGAGCTTGAAGATTTGGTCCAATAAGACATTAAGGTGGAGCAACAAATTAAGAGGAGGAAGTCTAAATATTATTCTTCTTCACCTTACAAATTTCCATCCTCAAATTGGAAGGACAAGCAAAAGAAGGATGGTGCACCCATCCAGGAGGCCGTGAGCAACATACAAGGAAAGAAACCCATGGAGACAAACTCTAGGAGCCGTGATGTAAAATGTTTCAAATGCTTAGGCCATGGACACATAGCATCCCAATGTCCAACAAAGAGAACCATGGTGTCCATGAATGGGGAAGTGATATCACAATCCGAGGCTTCAAGTGGGGAGGAAAGTGAAGAAGATGTGTTCATGTCGGATGGTGATTTACTTATGGTGAGAAGGCTTTTGGGAAGTCAAGTGAAGGATCATGAAGCAAGCCAAAGGGAGAATATCTTTCATTCTAGATGTCTAATTCAAGGAAAGGTACGTTCTCTAATCATTGATGGTGGGAGTTGTGCCAATGTTGTAAGCACTAGATTGGTGTCCAAATTGAATCTTGTTACTAAGGCACATCCAAGGACATATAGGCTTCGATGGCTAAGTGAGGTTGGGGAAATGGTCGTGAACAAACAAGTAAAGGTTCCATTCTCAATTGGAAAGTATGAAGATTGTGTACTTTGTGATGTGGTGCCTATGGAGGCAAGCCATATGTTGTTGGGAAGGCCTTGGCAATATGACAAAAAGGTCATCCATGATGGGTTCTCAAATAAGTTTACCTTCATGTATCAAGACCGAAAGGTCATTCTTTCTCCTTTGTCTCCAAAGCAAGTTAGTGAGGATCAAATAAGAATGAGAGAAAAAAGAGAGAAAGAGAGAAAAGAAGGAGAAGGAGAGAAAAAAATTGAGAAAAAGAATGATGAAAAAATAAAGAAAAATCATGAGAAAAAAAGTGAGGAAAATAGAGATGAAAAAGAGGGAAATGAGAGCTATTTTGCAACAAAGAGTGAGGTAAAAAGTGCATTGGTCTCAAGGCAGCCCCTATACATACTTTATTGTAGGGAATTTTGTTTAAATGCTAATGCCTCTAATGATATCTCTTTGTCTAGTGGTGTTAAAAATCTTTTGCAGGAATTTGGAGATGTTTTTCCAAAGGAAGTGCCACACGGCCTTCCACCTCTAAGAGGGATTGAGCACCATATTGATCTCATTCCGGGTGCATCATTGCCCAATAGGCCAGCCTATAGGAGTAACCCTCAAGAGACTAACGAGATTCAAACCCAAGTGGAGGAGTTGATGCAAAAAGAGTGGGTTCAAGAAAGTATGAGCCCATGTGCAGTGCCAGTAATTTTGGTACCAAAAAAGGATGGTAAGTGGAGGATGCACAAAGATTGTAGGGCTATGAATAACACCACAATTAAATATAGGCATCCTATCCCTAGGCTTGATGAATTGTATGGTGCATTCCTATTTTCTAAAATTGATTTAAAAAGTGGGTATCATCAAATTAGAATTAGGGAAGGGGATGAATGGAAAACTGCCTTTAAAACAAAATGTGGATTGTAAGAATGGTTAGTAATGCCTTTTGGGTTAACAAATGCACCTAGCACTTTTATGAGGCTTATGAACCATGTTCTAAGGGATTTTTTAGGCAAGTTTGTTGTGGTGTATTTTGATGATATATTAATATATAGTAAAAACTTAGATGATCATCTTGAACATTTAAGGGTTGTTTTACTTGTATTAAGAAAGGAAAAATTGTATGCAAATTTGGAAAAATGCACTTTTTATGTGGACCATGTGATTTTTCTTGGTTTTGTGATCAATGCAAAAGGGGTCCATGTGGACCAAGAGAAAATTAAGGCCATTCAAGATTGTCCAACCCCCAAAAATGTGAGTGATGGAAGAAGCTTTCATGGTTTGGCTAGTTTCTATAGGAGGTTTGTTAAGGACTTTAGTACTTTGGCTGCACCTCTTAATGAAATTGTCAAAAAAAAGTGGGATTTAAGTGGTGGGGGGGGGGGGGGGGGGCAACAAGAGCATGCTTTTAAGGAACTTAAAGAAAAACTCACCCATGCACCAATACTTGTTTTCCCTAATTTTGCTAAATCTTTTGAGATTGAATGTGATGCTTCTAATGTTGGTGTTGGGTCTGTCTTGATGCAAGAGGGGCATCCAATTGCTTATTTTAGTGAGAAATTAAGTGGAGCTTCCCTTAATTATCCCACGTATGATAAGGAGTTGTATGCCTTAGTGAGAGCTTTGCAAACTTGGCAACACTATCTTTTGCCCAAGGAGTTTGTGATTCATAGTGACCATGAGTCTTTGAAATATTTGAAAGGGCAAGGAAAGTTAAATAAAAGGCATGCAAAGTGGGTTGAATTTCTTGAACAATTCCCATATGTGGTGAAACACAAAAAGGGTAAGGCCAATGTTGTGGCGGATGCACTATCAAGAAGACATGCTTTACTTTCTACCCTTGAAACAAAATTGTTTGGACTTGAATGCATTAAAGATTTGTATGAGCATGATAAGGACTTTTCAAATATATTTGCTAATTGTGTGCATTCAGCCCAAAATGGGTATTTTAGGCACCAAGGGTTTTTATTCAAGGAAAAAAGATTATGTGTGACTAAAAGTTCCATAAGGGACTTACTTTTGAAGGAGGCGCATGAAGGGGGTTTAATGGGGCATTTTGGAGTCCAAAAGACTCTAGACATTTTGCATGAACATTTCTATTGGCCTCATATGAAGTATGGTGTGCAAAAATATTGTGCAAAATACACTGTGTGTAGAAAATCAAAATCTAAAGTAATGCCTCATGGACTTTACACTCCTTTACCTATTCCTGATTTTCCTTGGATTGACTTGTCTATGGACTTTGTTGTGGGATTTCCTAGATCTAGGAATGGTAAAGATTCAATTTTTGTTGTGGTGAATAGATTTTCAAAGATGGCACATTTTATCCCTTGCAAAAAAAATAAAATGATGATGCTTGTCATGTTGCTGATTTGTTCTTTAAGGAAGTGGTGAGACTTCATGGTCTCCCAAGGAGTATTGTAAGTGATAGGGACACCAAGTTCCTAAGTCACATTTGGAGGACATTGTGGGGAAAGCTAGGTACAAAGCTTCTCTTCTCCACTACTTGCCATCCTTAAACAGATGGGCAAACTGAAGTTGTGAATAGGACACTTTCTTCCCTTTTAAGGGCCGTGATTAAAAAGAATATTAAATCTTGGGAGGATTGTTTGCCTCATGTGGAATTTGCTTATAATAGGGCTATTCATAGTACTACTCAATATTCTCCTTTTGAGGTAGTTTATGGATTTAACCCTTTAACTCCTCTTGATTTATTGCCATTGCCTAAATCCACAATTTTAAAGCACAAAGATGGTGGGGCCAAGGATGAATTTGTGAGGAAGTTACATGAGCAAGTAAAAGTCCAAATTGAAAAGAGGACCGAAAGCTATGCAAGACAAGCCAACAAAGGAAGGAAGAAGGTGGTCTTTGAACCGGGAGATTGGGTTTGGGTACACATGAGAAAGGAAAGGTTTCCTTCACAAAGGAAATCTAAACTTCAACCAAGAGGAGATGGTGATGGCCTCCTTGATGTAGAAATGGGCCATTTCTTTATTTTTCAGAATAGAACCTGGTTGTGACTTATGTTTTTGTATTTTTTTTGATATAAAATGAAAGAAGAATGGTTAAAGATTGAAATGAATTTCGTGGTTTTGGTGGTAGTTAATTAAGGTAGCATATTGGGAAAACTCAAATGCATGAAACCAACAGAAAAGGATTCAAGGAGCTGTTTAAGGAATAAATGAAGAAGATGGATGAATGGGAGGTAGGGGCGCCACCTTGATCTAATCCAAGACAAGGATAAGACTATGAGTGTGAGGATCACCACAAGAAGAGAATTTCTTGATAAAATCAATAAATTGGTCCAATCCAGAACCAAAGAGTATGAACTCAATATTTTGCTGAAATCTCTATTCAATATCTATTGAAACTTGCGCCCCCTATATATAATGAGGGAGGTTCTTGCTGTTACAAAGAGACAAAGTCCGTCCTTTCTAGGGGGACAAAAGAAACTAAAGGAAATTAAAAATAATTATTACTATTTTGATTGCTCTTCATGACCAGGGGAAGGTTTCACAACCACTCATTAAATGCAATTAAGTGGATGGCTGCGCTTTTATTGTGCTGTTGGAGCATTCATCTCTTTGTCTTGTGTATCTCCTTTTTTTTTGCCTTGATTGGAGCATTCACCACCTTGTCTTATGTAACTCCTTTTTTGCCTTGATTGGAGCATTCATCACCTTGTCTTGTGTAACTTCTTTTTCCCTTGATTGCTTTGATTCTCTTTGTGTTTCTTTGGAAGCAAGTTTATTGATTCATTCAAACTACACAAAGAGCTGTTGAGAGGTGTGGGACCCCCTGCTCCTTGTGTCACACAACCACTTGAAGTGGATTAAACACACCAAAAGAAATAAAATAACTTAGTGCCTTGGTCCCAAATAAATCAATTGGTCACTTGCACTTTTATTCAATTAAAATAAAATAACTTGGTTGCCCCCCTTTTTTTTATGCAAGTTGCGCCTCCTCCATGGCTTGTATGACCAACATGGTTTTTGGTGTAATTACATTTTTTCCTCTGTTTGCAATCGTCTTAGTCATGAATTGGACTAAGCTTTCTTGGACCCTCCTTGACATTACCCTAGTCACTGGTCCTCCTAAGCTTTGAATGGCCTCTTGGTGCTCCATGTCCTCATCAAATGGGTCATTCCAAGTGGTGGCCAAGATCAATGACAATGCATACAAGATAGATCTTCCTAGTGAGTATGGTGGGATTAGTGCAACTTTTAATGTGACTGATTTATCTCTTTTTGATGTAGGTGATGAAGATTTCAATTCGAGGTCGAAATCACTTAAAGAAGGAGGGGATGATGTAAGCCCAATGGAGACCGATTTGGATCAAGAAACCATTCAAGGTCTTGTTGGCCCAATGACAAGAGCAAGAGCAAAGAAAGCCCAAGAAGCTCTAACTCAATTGGTGCTTCTCTTAATGGACACAAGCCCAAATGCACATGCAAGTAATGAAGACAATAGGCCCATGTTAATAACTTTGCTCATCCAAGCCCAAGAAGCATGAAGAGGGCGTGCAAGTCCATTTTTCTTTTATTTTCAATAAGTGTAATGGTTGGTGTGTTTAGGCCCAATTAATTAGTGATATTTTTGGGTCAAGTCCACTACTTACCATGATGTACACAAGTTTATTAGAGAGTCTTGGGGAGGGAATCTTTGGCTTACATGCCACAAGAAACTCCTCATTAGTGTGCATAAAATTGTATTGATTATGGGAAGTTACACTTTTAATGTGAGAAGCAAGTGTAACCACCACATAATTAGGGGGATAAAGATTCATGGGGGGGGGGGGGGCATAACCACTCTTTTGTGGTTGAGTTATTTGTGAGTTAAGTTGGTTATTGTGAGTTTATGGCCATTCAAAGGAGGGGGGCGTAACCTTCAAGTTGTGGTGGCTGAGTTGAATAATTTGGTGGCTACATTATGAGGGGTTTTAAGCCAATTAACTCATGATTATGGTGGCTGAGTTAAGTGGGAGTTATTGGGTGTTTTAGTGCCATGATTAGGTGAGTTAAGTGGAGGTTTTGGAATCCTATGGAAGGCAAAGTGAAGCAAAAAGAACTCAGTCATGTTCTCTATATGTAAGATGCCAAAAACACATGAATAAACAACTTTGATGTTATTTTGGATCAAATCCATTTTGTGAGAATATTGTTCTCCTACGTTCTTGGTTGAACCAAACTAAGTGATCTTATCAAGATTCTTGTGGCGAACATCATTTAGCTTATCAAACTACATGTTTGTGGCGCCATCCATCTCTCAGCTTCTTCCATTTTTTGTTTCTTTCTTCACTTGATTTTGGTTACAAAGTGTTACACTAAGTTCTTGTCTAAAAATTCAACCAAATAGATCATCAACAAGGCAACCTTCCATTTGGTTGTCATCAGCCATGCATTTTTCCATCCATGAACCTAATTGAAGAATCTTTTTCCAAGACCATGCCTTATTGTAGTTCGAAAGGATTTATCATCCTTAATCAATTTTACCCTACGTATCTTCCAAATGTCATTGACATGTAACCTACCTTATGAGTCATGAGGATGGGTATCTGATTCACATCCGGAGGTCAGAGTTAGTCGAGTACAATGAAAGAGAGATAACTTGACGCTTGAAACATTCCTTGTCAAGAAGTTAGTGTTGCGATGGATTTTGTTATGAGTTCACCGAAGGACCGCTAAGAGATTCATTTTGTTTCGAGTGACCATGGACAAGTTGACGAAGTTAACATCGTTTTTGCCCTCAAAATCCACTATGCAGTGGACAAACTAACCGACATGGGTATCAGAGGACTGACCAGATTTCATGGAGTACCTTCAGGTATCTTTTCAAATGAAGATCCGAAGTTTGCCAATGTTCATCGGTAAAGTCCACTCTAAGTGTGGAGGGTCAGGTTGAGGCTAAGTCCAACTGATCACCCTCAACTCGATGGACAAGTAAGAAATGATCTATCTTTAGCAGATTAGTGGAAAGTAGGTTTAACACCTAAGCATGATCATTCCTATAGTAGAAGTTTTATTGAGAAATAGAGTTGTTTTGCAAGTGAGAAACCTTAAGCTAGACGTCATGAAGTAAGATGATTTCAATGGATTTTATCATGATTTGAGATAGAATGTTACTAAAGGTAGTCTAGAGAAATGATCTGAACTCTAGAAAGTTGGTTTGGAGTGAACGTAGTATTTAACTACGATCACCTCTTTAGCTGGATGAATAAGAAATGACGAAAATTTTGTGAAGGTATAGTTGTGATTAGTAAGATGTGAATCGTCAATAATAGCAAGTGATCTAATTATTATAAATCAAATGCGAACCAGAAATGCCGTTAAAGGAATGCAGGGAAATGATTAATGTATGTGGTTAAGATTGGTGGTATGAGTTTGAAGATTTACAAGAAGGTGTCTATAGTAGTTTTCCCTAAGCTGAACGGGAGCAGTAAAGATGATTTCTTGAGTATAACTAAGTTGTTAGAAAAGTTCAAGATTTATTATTTTGGATAATTCAAATCGAGTTAATCTCTTTTTGATTGTAGTTACATGAGAGAGTATAATCATGTTCTTTAAGATTGAAATGTATGATTATGATATAGTTTGGAATAGTAGAATATGTTCAACGGAAAACTAAGACTATGATGGTATATCTTGAATAGGAACTCATGTGTGTGTTATGAACAGAAGGTGAATAGTAATTCTACTCAAGTGAATTCGAGCAAGAGGGATAAGCTCTTGTGGAAATTAAGTTTCTGAAAAAGATCAGAATTGATGAGTTAGATAATCCTACCCAACAAGGTTTCTTTTTTATTTCAGTTTACCTTAAGTAGTATTACGATGTTTTGATTGAAGACTTGAGGTATGTGATTTTGATAGAGTCTAGAAAAGTAGATTAGGATCGTAGGAACTAAGATTACAGATGTATACCTTGAGTAGTAAGTTGATGTATGTTGGGGTAATGACAATATTATTTTGACAATGACTATGGGAGTTAGATGTGTGGAAGACAGTTTTTCTAATGGACTAGTAATTGAGAATAGAAATGACTAAGTTTTGATTTTGTCCTTCTTATAGGAGGAACTAAGATTTAAAGTCATGAATAGTGGATATAATCTGATGGTAGAAAATTTCGAGGATGAAGGAGAACGACATAGAGATGAATTATGTTCTGGATTTAGCAATAAGAAGAATGAAGTGACTGAAATACGACATAGAATTTTGGATAGGAATTGATATGTATGCTATAAGAGAAGTGGGAATCTTAGTTTAAATCTTGGTGTTAATGGTAATAGTTAAGAAGGTCAGAGGGAAATTTTTCCAAATGGATTAGTATTGAAGAAGAGGAGATTAGGTTTTAAATTATATCTTTGTGTGTGAGAGATTAAGATGACTCTGCTAAGTACAGGGTGTAAGAGTTGAGGATAAGTAATTTTATGTCGAGGATAAGAAGAACGAAGGATAAGCATGAACTTCGTTATTAAGTTACGATTGTCACCTAATCGAGGAAGAATTAAATGTAGAAAGTACAGTAATGGACCTTGGGTGTAAATTTTGTTATGAGGCTATCGATAGGAGAGTGGTATGCGACGAAAAATACAATATAGGATCGTGGGATACAAGATCCTGTCTAACTCGGGGTCAAGAAATTTCGAGGACGAAATTTATTTTTAGTGGGGTGGTAATGTAACACCCCGATTTTTCTGCTTTGATATAATATGTGATTATGTGGATAATGGAGTGTTTATTATTATAATCAATGAATAATTATTTTAATAAACCAAATTTAATTCTCATGAATTATTTTATTTTAGTGAAGTGCAGCTAAATTTTCAGTGGAAAATTTCAGACATTTCTAGTCTGAATTTTTCACTGTCAGTAAAACTCTACTGACCCAAAAAACAATTTTCTTTATGCAAAATAAACTTTTAATTTTTATAACTCAATTTTAACTAATTCCATGATTTAGAAATTATTTCTTTCGATATGAAATTTTCGGGAGGAAAATTAACGAGGTAAAATACGATCGGTTTTTACGATCAAGAAATTAATGGAACTGGGACTAGCAACATTTATAAAAATTATATTTGGTACAATTTTGAATAGTTTTGATGAGATTTTGAATAGTGTTGCATTCAAATCACACCATCATAACCTTACATCAAATTATTACATTCAATTTACAAAAAACCCATAAAATATTAAAAAAATAGAGTTTTATTTAAATAATTTTTTGTGCATAATTTTAGAGTCATGATGTGAATAATAGTCTTGAGATTGATGTGCATAGTGTTTTTATTTATGGTCATTCATCATTTTATTACACTTTGCAAGAAAGCCAATTTTTTTCTATTTAAAAATTTGACTTCATTTAATTTTAAATTGAATGAAATTTTTTTTTAAAATCTCACTCTTCCTTCTTGCCCAAGTAGCGCCCCCCACTTTTCCCCTCTCTATAAATACCCTCCTCCACCACTATCATTTTCTTTCTTCAATTTCTCTCAAAAACTTCAACTATTCTCTCATTGACCATCTCACTCAAACTAACATCTTCTTCAACCTCTTGCTCTTGAGTTGGAAGGCTTGGAAAGCTTACTCATCTCCTTCAAATCATCATCAAGAGGGTATAACTTTCATCCTTTACTCTTAATCTACTTAGAAACCTTGTTGATATCAACATGCATGTCATCTTTGCATGTTTAAGTTCTTGATTTCAAGCCTTGAGAAAAAGTTTTAGAAGCATCATTTGAACAAGAAACAAATTTTTATAAGCTTACCATCATCTTTACTTTCATCTTAATGGTTTGCATGTAATGAAAAACTCCTCCAAACCTATTTTTCTATGATGGACGAAAATCATAGGTGGAGGAAAGTTAGGGTTTTGTTGAGATTTCCCATTGCACGTGTGTTTTAGAGTGTCTAGGACCCTTGCATGTTGGTTTTATGGCTTGTGGATGATGCTAGAGTGAAGATAATAACTTGATGTGGATAAACTTGGGTAGAATTTTATTTTTGCTGCATGATATATCTTTATTCGTAAGCCCATAAGTTTTTATACAGAAAGGATTTCTGGAAAATAAATACATATTTGGAAAGAAGACTTCTAGGGCTTTAATTTGATATATAATATATAGATATTTGAATAAGATTTCCTTGGTTAAAACAACTCTGAAAATAGAATCAAATTCTGACTGCGAAAATAAGAACATAGTTGGTTGCATGATGATTTTAAATATGATTTTGAAAGTTAAAAACTTATAAATTTTTTTGGGTTATTAATAAAGTATAACTAAAGTTTTGTTGAAGTTTTAGAATTTTTACATACAGAGGCAGTGTTTGATTTTTAATAAATTAATGCCTTTCAATTTTTACATGGGACCAACTGAACTATATTGATGTGTGAGTTGGGTACCTTCCATTAAATTTTCAAAAAATTTAAAGGTATTTTGAGTGGTCATTCATATTTTAAACCCATTGTTGTTCTGTAAATGCTTTTATAAAAGAGCTCATCATAACTTTTGAATAAAAAATATGATTTTGAAAATGATATCTTTTAACATGATCAAGTAAAGATTTTGGTATAAAATGGACTATCAACAAGTGTTAATGTAATGATATAAAAATATGGGATTAAAGTATATATATATATATATATAAGTAAGTCTTGAACAAAATACAACCCAAGAATTTGTAAAAGATTGAACATCTCTAGCATCATTTTTCCAGCCATGGCCAAAACCTATACTTAGAAAGATAAGATGACTTTGTTGATTTAACTTAAGTCGTTCGCTTAATTCGTATACTTATGGCACGCGGTGGGCAAAGGAAATTCGCTCTGGACAATGCGAAAACAAAGACTTTATCTATCCGTTGAATCAGGCAAGGGGAGAAAGCATGAGGGATAATTATGTTATGATGACTATATGCCATGTGTGTTTGTTGTAACACCCCCTTGGACATTACTTTGTGAACACGTACAGAAATAAAATTAAATGGAATTTGCTGGTTGCTTTCGGAAAATAATATTTTCTTAAGTTGTTATTATCTCTCAAAAAGGTGATAATTTTTTTTCTTTTTCCTTTTTTTTTCGACCACCCCAACAATAATGTAAACATCAGTAAATATGGATATATAAATATAACACATTTCTATACTGCATCATAATGGTTTATACAACCCGACCTTTTCAACATAAAACCCAAAACAAGACTCCTAAGCTAGTCGCTCTACAAGACATTATTGGAAAGACCCCCGTAGTCTTTCCCACGAACAGATACTTCTTCAAGCATCTAGAATCTAAGTCCGCAAGTGACTTAAAGAACTTCTCTGCTTCGTCTGTACTAGTATTCCAAGATACAACGGTAATTACAAGAAGAACCAGAAATATTTGTAAGGGTGAGACGCCAATATATGGATTTAACACAATAACCGCATGCGCGACAAGAAGGAAAACATATACACATATACATTATCATAAATAACCAAGTAGTCTATCACTGGATTTCATACCCGATCACAGTCTTTTGGAAAAATGCATGAACACTTCAATATTCAGGCTCTAATTTAATACATAATCTCCGACAACCTCAACGTCGTGTAAATGAGTTGATCAAGCTCGATTGCCAAATGATACATCAAGACATGCATGACTAACAAGACGTCGAGACATGAATACCATTAAGATACCAGGATTAACAATGTGTCGAGACATGAATATCATTAAGATACCATGATTCACTCGATAGACACATCTGCCGAATATGCATGTAAAACACTTTGTTCTCGTCATTTGTGTTTGTGTTCAATCTTTCCTTTTCCGAAGTTCAAAACTTGACACCCACATAGTTTTAACATTTTAAAACTTTAAATACTAAACTTAGTACAAAGATGAGTCACTTGAGGTTTAAACTTACTTAAAATAAGTACTGCTGTTTCAAAACACTTGCCGTCGATACTTTTCCCAATTACTGTTAATTATCATTTTTAAAGCCTTTTAAGCCAAAACTTAACTTTTAATTTCCACTTAAATAATTTTCTAAAATTATAATTAACTTATTTTCAACATTTAATTTCATAAAATAACTTTTTATAATATTACGGAATTTCGTACGTAAAAATTAGCAGTACAAAAATAATTTCACGGTTTCGCTCTCACTGTGACTCATTTTTCACTCTTGCAACGATAAATCGTTAAATTAAAGATATTTTCCAAAATTCCTTATTTTTCCCTAATAAAAATTTCCATTAATATTATATTTTGATATTTTACCGTTAAAACATTGAATATAATTTATAAAGCTTCTTAAATCTTTCATCTGATTAATTGAATGGGGCACTGACCATTGTCAGGCTTCTCAAACAACAACCAACAACAATATCACGGAAATATTCCCAGGCAGATCATCCATACAACACATTATAATATAATTGCTGATAAATAATTTAAATGCAAATCAACCATCACCGGGAAAAATAACATAACTTAAACAACTTGAACCAAATTAAACAAGCACTACAACCACAGATAAATAATACAGACCACACACTAATCACATACAGTTATTGGGAAAAATCCCTCAGGTAAGCTCCCCTTACCTCTTGAAGTTACAGATTTCCTCAGTGAATTTCTTCTAAGAATCATGATTCATCCACGAACTCACAACGGCAAACAATACTTGTCCTTCACAACAAATCAAATCTAAATAAACAAATGGAACCACAAAATCCATCTAATCCCTATGGCTATGTTTCGGCCTTCATAGGCCAATTAGGCTAGGGATATTGAAAATTTCTCAACTCATGGATTAATGATCCTTAAGTAAGATTAAAACATAATCAAGGCTTACTTATCGAAAAATTGAATCAAAATCATCTTAACTACAAAGTTTAAGATTTCGGCCATCAACAACAAATTTGGTTTAGAGTATTTTTTGATTCTCTAATCACTTGAATCAACAAAAGAATGGACTAGAGATCATAGATCAACACTTGTTTAACAAAGTTTGAAACAAAAACTCTTTCCTCACCTATGAACATAGGTTCGGCCATGTATGAACAAAAGGGTAAGAAATTTTTGTTGATGACATGCTCCTAGATAACAAGAGTTTACATGATTATAAGATCATAGAAATTGGTTTCAAGTTCATTGGATTTTTCTACAATTCTCTAGAGATTTTTAAAGTTCTAGATCTAAGAATTGAAAACATGATGATGATGGCTTGAAACAAGAAAATCAATTAAGAAGAAGACATGATTGATCATGGAGAGAAAGATTCTAACTCTTGTTGATGAATAAGTGATGAAGATGATCAAGTTCTTCACAAAAATCACTAAGTGTTCTTGAGAGAAAAGTGAGGAAGATGAAGATTTTGAGTTGTTTCGGTAATTTGAGAAATATGAATGTTGCTCATATATGTTGAAGTTGTTGTATATGTGTTGTGATTGTTTCATGGAAAGCCTAACCTTTGGTTAGAGCTCAATTAAATCCTTAAGATAAAAGTCTTAAGAAAAACTATATGAAGAACAATGTAAATAAATATTTATTTTGAAGAAATGTTTTGTAAGAAGGAGAAATGAGTTATACTTTCAAAAACTTTATCAGAATATTTGAAATAAAATAAAATTTTTATGAAGGAAATTTACTTGAAAAATTAAGTGATTTTACATTAGGAAAAATCAAACTTTGAAAAGATTTCATGGTAAGAAACTCTGAAGAAAAACTTAATTTTGAGAACACTTGTAGTAAAGTACCAAAGAAAATGGAATTTTAGTTTCCAATGTTCTTAGAAAGAGTTTTCTTCAAAAAGGTTTACTATATTTTTTTTAAAAAGGAAACAGACTTTTCCTTTTCCAAAACAAAGGAGATTTTTAGAAAAAGAAATGGAGTTCCTAAAGTTTAAATTTTTAAAATTCAAGTAAAAATATCTGGTAACTTGGATAAGTTACGAAAGTTTTGATTTTGTATTTGTTTTTCATTAAACGAAAAAATAACGTTGAAAAGTGAATCTAGTAACAGAGATGTCGGGATACTAGAGTTAATGCACGTGGATCCATGATCCGTATCACAACGCTATGGACTGTATGTCCTATATATGAAGTTGTGGAATGTGTGTCTTATATACGTTGTTTTGGACTGCATGTCCTATACACGTTGTTGTGGACTGTGTGTCCTATACATGTTGTTTTGAACTGTGTGTCCTATACACGTTGTTATGGACTGTGTGTCCTACATATGTTGTGTTAAAACGTGGTAAAAGCAGTAAAAAATTGAAATTTGTTTTCTACGACCACAAAGTCTAAGACTAGTTCATAGGTCTAGGACTGTTGTGATTGGACACTCGGGCTAAAACGTCCTGTGTTGACAATGAAAGTTTTAAAATGTTGAAAATTTATGAATGGTCATGAGCCTTAAGCCTCGATGAAGGAAAGAATGAAACACAAAGAAAAGCTGTGAAAGCAAAGATGCTTTTACATGCATTAGCATACATGCCCACGTTGTTTCGTATGAATGCCTTGAAGGGTTATTTCATGCTACGTTGTATCATTGTACCATGATGGACAATGAAATCCATATGCCTTGGTTACTGTGCCTTGTGTTGGACAGTATGCTATGGATATCCACACACGTTGATCACTGTACCAGGAGTTTTGGAAAGCTCTGTGGAAAATCACATTGTGCCGTTTGGCAATTGAGCCTGATCAGCTTATTCTTAAACGAAGTTGGGATCTCCAGAGACTAGGATAGAATGATGAAATATAGAAGTGTTATGCATTTTTTATTTCAAAAACGACGATGATTGTTGATTGATATGATTATTTGTGAGAATTTATATGATGAATATGTTTATTTGTCTGTAACTGTTGCTGTGTTTGAGCATGCAGTCATCATAATTCATCCATATATTGATATCTCACCCTTACAATATATCATGTTTTCCTGGTTCCTTGCTGTTGTACCCTTGGCACACGAGAGCAGGTGGATGCCGAGAAGTTCCTAACCTCACTTGGGGGATATTAATCCCGATCCTTAGAGAAGTGGGTGATTGTCGTAATGGTGAGAACTATAGAGTTATTTCCAGTAGTTGTCTTTTAGAATGACCAGCTTAGGATGTTTTCTTTGGGATTGGTGTTTTAAGAAAATTATTGTAGGTGGTTTTGAAGAATCTTGTAATGAATTTATTAATTGTAGTACGAAAGATTATTTCATGGAAGCTTATATGTTGAAGTGTTTTGATTCATAAATAAACCTAGCTTTTGTGTGATATTAAGCATGGTATGATATTATGTTTGTGTTGTGGGCACTATTCCTTTTTGGAAATACTCCACAGAAAAGAAAAAGAAATAAAAAATTCTCCATATTCTCATACACTTGAAAATAACAAGTTTTTCCGAAAGCAACCAGTAAACTTTCCTTTTAATTTATTCCTACATGTGATTTGGAGGTAATGCCCAAGTGGGTATTACAATAACCCTAGTTAAGTTAATTATTAACCATAGTTAACTATTATATTAATTAAATAATCACATAACTCATTAATCAAAAACCTAAGAACGAAACAAAGCCTAAGACCGAACCTATAAATGTCCCAAGGCCCGAGCCTCCCCCCCCAACCCATCTTCATCTCTTTCATTTTCCTTCATCATTTCACACATATAAACACATAAACTCAAAGCTTTCTCCATTTTCAAATGTTTCAGGACCCAACTTAGGCATTCCTGACCGGCTAGAATGGAACTCCGCTATCCCATTCCCAAGGCCTTTCAAGCACGTATAAGTCACATCATAACAAGATATATTGCATATCACAAATAATTATCAGAGTAAAAGATTATACCAAAAGTAATCCAAAGGTGGCCCTGAGTTAACATCAAGGGTTTTTAAACAAAGCCCAAATGGGTTTACAACTAGAATGAAATTTAAAACTCTAAACAATGGAGAATTCTCATATGGCAATAAATCTAACCAAAAGAAAACTAAAATAGCAACAGTAGGGCCCACTACAAAAGTGCATGGGCTCCCTAAGATTGCTCCACTCGCGGAGTACCTGAAGCTAAAACCAAAAACGGCGGGGGTGAGTCCCAGAACTCAGTGAGGGATAAAAAAAAACATAATAGCAAGTGGTGGTATATATAAGCATCTAAAGAAAATAATATGTCATTCAGTACTTTAGATTGCCCATAAACTTACATAGCACTTCTTCAATTTCTATGAAGTCAATTTACCATTGGGCAAGATGCTTGTGTATCCCCTTGGAGTTGGTCACTAGAGTCTCCCGCTCTGAATGTCGCATTTATATAACCAAAAAAAACTAAAATAGCAATAGTTGGGCCCACTACAAAAGTGCATGGGCTCCCTAAGATGGCTCCACTCGAGGAGTACCTGAAGCTAAAACCAAAAAGGGCGAGGGTGAGTCCCAGAACTTAGTGAGGGATAAAAAAAAACATAATAGCAAGTGGTGGTATATATAAGCATCTAAAGAAAATAATATGTCATTCAGTACTTTAGATTGCACATAAACTTACATAGCACTTCTTCACTTTCTATGAAGTCAATTTACCATTGGGCAAGATGCTTGTGTATCCCCTTGGAGTTGATCACTAGAGTCTCCCGCTCTGAAGGTCGCATTTATATCCCGATCGAGTCCGCTAACCGGCAAGTGACCTCGGTCACTACTCACTACACAACAACCCTCCGAACTCCAGGGTTTTTTCACTAGAGTCCCCATGCTCCGACGGTCACATTTATATACCGGTCGATTCCGCTGACCGGTCCGATATGCAAGTCTTGTTCAATGTCCAAATCCAAATCACATTCCATTTTATACTCTTACAAATAATAAATATATATATATATATATATATATATATATATATATATATATATAATTCATTGCTAGTATATAATAATATAATATAATAACTAATAGAAATTTCATAAGTTCACCGTAATGCTATTCCTTAGTAAATTTGTCATAGTACAATATATTACTCAAGTATATTGCTAAACCAATATCAGGTATAATAAAAGTTTAAAGCACATACTCACGCTCCATACGAGCCGCCCTCGCCTGCCTAGAAGGCTTTTGCAACCAAATTCAGCTGTTGGGCACAAAACTTCCAACCATTTTGTTTTTAAACCCTTACCCATAATGGCCATCAAACAGCAAAGGCAAAGAACAACTCTTCGTTCAATATTTTATAGTAGAACCTATCTATTTCTGCAAATAGTTTAGCAATTGTTCATCTATAAGCATTACAAACAATTTAGAGTTTTGTCATTCTCACTAATTCTCATATTCATACCAAAACCCCAAATCACAACCCACACAAACATACACAAAATATATATAATCCCTCACCTGATTTGATGCAAACAAAGATAAGATATGAAAGAAACTCGATTATTTGCACTTACATGCAACACTCATGTCAAGAACCTGTTCCTACGACCTCGGGCCGTCGTGTCTTCTTCTCTCTTATTTAAGAGGATTTATAAGTATGTGCATTAGGGTTCCCCATGACAACTGAAGTATGTGCATTAGGGTTCCCCATGACAACTGAACCCTCTTTCTATTTATAATCTTTAGCCTTAAGTTGCTCTTAACCTGTCGCTAGATGGTAAAAGGATAAAATCCTTTTAATTAATTAAAAATACTTTTAATTAATTAAAACATTATTTTATTTATAATTCTCTACCTCAAAATTTATTTTAAGCTCTTAATATTCTTAATTTAAATTATTTATAACATGTCAAACTATTTGACAGATTTATCAATGTAAATAACCAAATTTAGCATGATCTCCTATTTTTATGAATAATATCTATGACATTTTAAAATTAAATAAGTCAATTTTTTTTCCCGGGTATTACATTCTACCACCCTTAAAAGGAATTCGTCCTCGAATTGTATGAAGCATAGCAAGGGTTATAAGGGTTTTCCTCGAAAGCTTGTTGGCCTAGCACTACAGCCATCCTTATGGTTCAACCCAACTCCCATTATTACATCAACTTAAATTTATATTACTAGACAAGATTTTTTTTTTTACCAAAAAGATTCCAACAATCATGGAATCCTAAACATCATTCATCCAAGTCTAATTGCAAACACATTAGTAATTTATCCATCCAACCCATGTTACCTGCCAACGTCCTAAATCAACATTGAGGCCAAAACCCTCAAATTACCATTTCACCATACCACACACATTCATATATATAATTAGTGTTACAATCAATATGATCTTTATACATAATATCCACATAATTCATATTTAATATTTATCAATAACGTAACCAACTCATTCTAGGTCCAAGCATAAGATCATACAAAATAAATTCCAATATCACATAAACAAATCACTAAACATGTAGTCCAAAGACCAACCTCAATACTCTTCAATAATATATTATTACTATTTGTAACCTAAGACATATTTCCATGGTTTATTTCAAGTGGACTTAATCATTGAATTTAAATAAAACAACACTTGCGCTATCTCGTATGCTTGTAATATTATCTCAACCACATCTTGCATAGTATGGATTTAAATATACTTAAATTCATACTTTAATAAACCTAGCTATAAATAATTAAATAAGGATATCAAATTTTTTTGACAAAAAAATAAGGATATCATTGTTACCTAGCATCATACACATTATTTTATACATAAAATATTTTATTACAGGGAAGATTTATAGCAACCAACTTACTAAACTGTTAATCATATATATATATATATATATATATATATATATATATATATATAAATATATATATATATATATATATATGTGTGTGTGTGTGTGTGTGTGTGTTGATAAGTAAGAAATATATTGATTAGGAGTATCGGGGGTACCCTAACCCGCATACAAATGTAACAGAGAACCTATGTAATAATGATACCGTCCCTAACAAAGCAAACAAAATCAAGAATACAAAAGCTCCCCAAAAAGTCATCAACAGCTGAAAATACAATGCCCTTGTACCACCTCAACTGTCAACAACTGTCATATGCAAGAATTCACACCAAAACTGATTCACATAACTGCTTTAGTAACACACCACGATATCTTTGACACTAAAGTTCCATCTAAAGTAGAGAACCCAATAACTGCAAATTTAAGATAGCTATTGATCAACAGAGCCAATTCCACTTGGTGCAACCAAAGAAGCAACCACCATCCTAAATCTGATTAGAAAAAATAAGAGGAGCCAAATAATTTTTTATGACAGCCAGGTCCATTTCAAGAATCCCATGAGACCCAAACAGTGAATTTTCCTTGTTCTTCTGAGATAACATGCTGAGCCCTCCATCTTGCTGCACAGTTGTAGTCCACCCACTAACATTGAACATAAACCAATCTTGAGGACTCTTGTTACTCCATCTGTAAGTTTTACTAGACTAAACCCCAAAGCAACTGTAACACTACCCTACACCAGCATTCCCATTTTTCCTTCATAACTCTGTCAGCAAATAATTCCCTTCCTTAAGTATTATCCTTATCTTTAGAATTTGTTATTCCTATACTCCTAAAAAAGGCACTTAATCCCAATATCATCACCATCATCTTTTACTTCATCACCCCAGAACCGAAATTGTTCCACCACTAAAAACATCAACCTTCGTGAACACCCCATATCCAAGAAGGCCACCACTCATCTAACATCTGTCAAACAAACCCGTGTTTTATGAAGCTATACCACCAAATAGTCCCTTATTATACACCTCATTTTAGAGCCAGTATTGATATGAGGCCAAGATAATTAAGACAGGAAATTTTCACCTTACACCCAACTTGCTGGGTAAAGTAAAGAAGGCATTGACAATCCACAAGGATAACATTGCCCTCCCTAAATGAAACAGCACAGCTAAAAACAACAACCAAATTTAAATATATTTTTTTCAAGCATACTTGTCCATTTCACTTTCATCTAACACTCCATAACCCACTTAAATATTTATCGATTCAATTGATATCATCTGAAGCAGCTTCAAATACACTGAGCAAGTCAATTTCGACCCCTCTATTAGATCAAGCCGTGATCAAATTTTTTAATTTTTTTAAACATATGCAGCACCGCTGCTTCATACTAAATGTCCAGGGATGAAAATTGTTTCCTCCCACTATTTTGATACATGCCACCCATAGAAATAATAAGCTTTAATAGCCCACTCACGCACTCACTCAAGATAATATGGATAGTAAACTAATAAAAAATGAAAATACACTCACGGAGTCATTGTGACATTATCTACTAGATAAATAACCAGATACAGTAGGCACTATTACACACAAATACACTGCTAGCAACATAGTAAGACGCCAAACAAAATCAGGATTGTGAGCTCCCCTGGCAGGTCAATTCTATGTCTGTTTTTCTTTAATAAACAAAAAATAATCTTTTCAACTAATGCAACTCATAACAAGATCATCTATACAATCACAAATAGTACTTGCATCAAGAATTAATCAACTACACACGAATGGGTTTCACCAACAACAATTCCCAAACCGCAACACTCCAAGAACATTAATCAATTTTTTACTCATATCCCAAAAAAAAAAAAAAAATCACCCAAATAAACATATAATCCCTCATAAACCTCATCAAACAACACACTGGCCATCTCAGGTCGCTGCTTATAGTTGTCATATGAGAATCTCCCTTTTCAACAACTTAGTTTAAAAACAAATCAGATTAGCTACTAATGACTCTTGGCATAACTCCCGCCTGGGTTCGGGAATCACCACAAAACTCATCAGTTTCTAATCTTGCTCAGGACTTATAACCATTGGCTCTGATACCACTTTGTCAGCACCCAACTTAGGCGTTCCTGACCGGCCGGAATGGAACTCCGCTATCCCATTCCCAAGACCTTTCAAGCACGTATAAGTAATATCATAACAAGATATATTGCATATCACAAATAATTATCAGAGTAAAAGATTATACCAAGAGTAAGCCAAAGGTGGCCCTGAGTTAACATCAAGGGTTTTTAAACAAAGCCCAAATGGGTTTACAACTAATGAAATTTAAAACTCTAAACAATGGAGAATTCTCATATGGCAATAAATCTAACAAAAAAAACTGAAACAGTAGTAGTTGGGCCCACTACAAAAGTACATGGGCTCCCTGAGATGACTCCACTCGTGGAGTACCTGAAGCTAAAACCAAAAAGGGCGGGGGTGAGTCCCAGAACTCAGTGAGGGATAAACAAAACATAATAGCAAGTGGTGGTATATATAAGCATCTAAAGAAAATAATATGTCATTCAGTACTTTATATTGCACATAAACTTACATAGTACTTCTTCACTTGCTATGAAGTCAATTTGCCATTAGGCAAGCTGCTTGTGTATCCCCTTGGAGTTGTTCACTAGAGTCTCCCGCTCTGACGGTCGTATTTATATCCCGGTCGAGTCCGCTAACCGACAAGTGACCTCGGTCACTAGTCACTACACAACCACCCTCCGAACTCCAGGGTTTTTTCACTAGAGTCCCCACGCTCCGACGGTCACATTTATATACTGGTCGAATCCACTGACCGGTCGGATACACAAATCTTGTTCAATGTCCAAATCCAAATCACATTCCATTTTATACTCTTACAAATACTATATATACTATATATATATATATATTATATATATATATATATATATATATATATATATATATATATAATTCATTGCTAGTATATAATAATATAATATAATAACTAATAGAAATTTCATAAGTTCACCGTAATTCTTTTCCTTAGTAAATTTGTCATGGTATAATATATTACTCAAGTATATTGCTAAACAAATATCAGGTATAATAAAAGTTCAAAGCACATACTCACGCTCCATACGAGCTGCCCTCGCCTGCCTAGAAGGCTTTTGCAACCAAATTTGGCTGTTGGGCACAAAACTTCCAAACATTTTGTTTTTAAACCCTTACCCATAATGGCCATCAAACAACAAAGGCAAAGAACGACTCTTGGTTCAATATTTTATAGTAGAACCTATCTATTTCTGCAAATAGTTTAGCAATTGTTCATCTATAAGCATTACAAACAATTTAGAGTTTCGTCATTCTCACTAATTCTCATATTCATACCAAAACCCCAAATCACAACCCACACAAACATACACAAAATATATATAATCCCTCACCTGATTTGATGCAAACAAAGATAAGATATGAAAGAAACTCGATTCTT
The DNA here is from genome assembly GCA_030762895.1 of Sophora flavescens. Classification (NCBI taxonomy): domain Eukaryota; kingdom Viridiplantae; phylum Streptophyta; class Magnoliopsida; order Fabales; family Fabaceae; genus Sophora; species Sophora flavescens. The sequence goes on from CM061064.1 coordinate 136,046,321, forward strand.
TGCGCCTATGATGCAACACTCATTTCAAGAACCCGTTCGTACGACCTCGGGCCGTCGCGTCTTCTTCTCTCTTATTCTAGAGGATTTCTAAGTTTTTGCATTCGGGTTCCCCACGACAACTGAACCCTTTTTCTATTTATAATCTTTAGCCTTAAGTTGCTCTTAATCTGTCGCTAGAGGGTAAAAGGATAAAATCCTTTTAATTAATTAAAAATCCTTTTAGTTAATTAAAACATTTTTTTAATCATAATTCTCTACCTCAAAAATTATTGTAAGATCTTAATATTCTTAATTTAAATTATTTATAACATGTCAAACAATTTGACGGATTTATCAATTTAAATAACCAAATTTAGCATGATCTCCTATTTTTATGAATAATATCTTATGACATTTTCAAATTAAATAAGTCAATTTTTTTTTGGCCGGGTATTACAAATTCTCCAAGTGCATGCCAAGATCATCAATCTCCTTTTTCTACTTCGCTAACTTGAGGTAACAAGATCATCTCTTCCACTCATAAGATCTTAATCTTCCTATTTCATGATTTTATATTCTTAGATCTAGAACTTTAATAATTCTAGAAAATTGTAGAAAAATCATTTTAATGTGAAACCAATTGCTATGATCTTGTTAAGTCTCCTGCTATTATCAGCCAAGAGCATATGATCAAAATCATTTTCTTTCTTATTGATCCATTGTTGGCCGAACCTATGTGAGAAAATGGGTTTGATGTTTTTGTGCCATTTTTGAATTCTAACACTTGTTTCATGCTCTCTAACATCTATATGATCATAATCTAAGAGCTTAACTTCAACAAAATTTTCTATCCTACTTTTCATATAGAGGCCGAAACCCTAACTCTAAGGAGTGAGAGAAAAACTTTCAAATTCTAAAGCCATGACAATTTATCTTGTATACTTAATATTCTAGGATCATTATCTAAGATATTAAGTTGATTTGAAAATCCTAACCTATTTTCCTATACATGACCGAAACTTAGTTAAAAATGAGGTTGGAATATTTTGTTCATATTTTCAAGTTATGACAAGTTATCTAAGCTATCTAAGACTATAGGAATTAGTATCCAAAAGCTTAGATTGAGAAAAGAACCCTAACCCTCATTTGATTTACTTGGACGAACCTAACCAACAATGGTTAAGGGTGGGTTTGTTGATTAATTTGTTGATTATGTTGTTTGGTTTAAGGTGAAACTGTTAAGCTGTGGTGTGATAACGAAGAGCGTCGAATTCGGGATTCCGGTGATAACTCATGTGGGGGAAAGGATCACTCTGTTTTCGGAAAAGATAAGTAGTATATTATATAATAATTGTGTAGGGCGACCTAAACCCTACTAGTAGTCGAATAATCGACAAGACCAAAATCACATTGAAAACCTTTTCTGCAAAACCAAAGGTGATTCGGGGATTGTAGGTTTGTCAACATTAGGTTGATTTTAAGTATTTGATGATGTTTGACTTTATGTTTATTAAATTTACTGTGATACGTTGGTTGAGGTACTCCATTACATGTGACGTAATATTTTTTGTGTTTGAATATTTCTTGATATTGTGTTATGCATGATCTGCCTGGTTTTAATATTGTGTTTAGTGGATTTTAAGCAAAGATATATGTGGTTTGGATGATAATTGTTTGGGTGTGAGGATAATGGTGACTTAGAGGTGCCTAACCTAAATGATATATTTCAAAGTGGAGGTGTGACATAGAACATGTGTGAGGCTTTGATGGAAGGTTAAGGCACTAGGTTGTTATTAATGTGGGTTGGTGAGATTCATGTGTTTACATTGTTGTTCACAACCATGTATTTGGAATACACGAGGTCAGGAGTTCTCGCTAGACCGTTCCACCTTAGATATAGGTTGTGCAGCTATAGTGTCATTGAATTTCATGAGCACCCTCGGGAGTGGACAGGGTGTGCACCAGAATAATCGTGCAACTATAGTGTCATTGATTTGCGTGAGCATTCTCACCATGGAAGAGAATGTGCACCGGGAATTTGGAACCTGTCGCTTGAACAACTGACTGACATTTCCAACGAGGAATGCGTGAAGGAATCGGTAGTGACCACGTCAGCATAAAGTGTTAGATTGCATGAGTGTGGGTAGAGGTTGATATAGTGGTTTAAGGATGATGGTTGGTTTTGAATGATGATATGTCTGTGACATTTATTGTATGATATGCTATGACTCTTTCTCGTTTTTTGATGATAGAACTGTTTCTTATCCCCTGTATTCTTTCTATGTGTTGTATTCTGTCTTTTTATGGGATCGTACTAGAAGATCCTATGCTAAAGCTGAATGAGGAGGAGTTGAATGGAACTCCTTACGAATCGGAGGCCGGAGGACGAGATGTGATCCATGGTGATTAGGGTCTAGATAGTTTATGGCTAGTGCGTCTCGTGAGACGTTTTTATATTTTCCGCTATGTATGAATTTTGTTTAAGTATATTCCTGTGAGGGATCCTACTGAGAGGATACCATCAACAGTGTTTTGTATTAAGTTTATAAGACATATGTGTGTATGTATAACTTAACTATGGTGTGATTCTTTAATTAATCAAAGTTGTATGTTATTCAACTTAAGTTTTTAATCTTTAATTAATGAGGTTTAAATCTAATAAAACAACGGGGCACAACAGGGTATTTCATTTTGGTATCAGAGTAGTTTGATTCTGATCGAACTGCGAGGTCTCGGATGTTGTTACTGGCCGTGTCTAGTTGACTCCACATCGGATTTTGACTATGCTTAGAAGTTCGGTAGTGTGTCCGATCCCTATGAGAAAATTAGTATTGGTATGGCATATAGTATTTATATACTTGCCTATGTAGTATTATATGTCATACTAATGAGAGCGGATGATTTCTTTTAACAGAATCATGACTCGCGGAAGAGGACGTCCAACCAACAGTGATGGCAGAAATCCAGAAAGAATCATTGGAGCTGTCAATGGTAATGCTAACCATACTGATAATGGAGGAGGATCATCTGCGACTCCAAATACCATGGAAACAATAGCTACTGCTATGCTATTAAAAACCCATCATAATGCTGATATGCTACAGATGAAAAGAGAGCAACTGGAACTAAAGAATCAGAGGAGGGCTGTAGCAGCTGAAGATGTCGGATTGGCTACTTTTCCGAAAGGGAAGCCACCTCAATTCCGAGGAGAGTATGACCCTGAGAAGTCCGAATGGTGGGTACAAGAAATAGATAAGATATTTGAAACTGTGCGTTGCAGCGATGATAAGAAAGTGACTTATGCTGCCTTCATACTAACTGAAGGAGCAGAGTTCTGGTGGAAAGGCAAGAAAAGGCTATTGGAAGTCGAGGGCAGAAACATTAATTGACAGTTATTCACCGACTGCTTCTTTCAAAAATATTTTCCATGTCTAGTTCGACGCGAGAAGAAAAAAGAATTCACAAACCTCAAACAAGGCAACATGTCTGTGGGTGATTATGCATCACGTTTTGAGGCCTTGATCAAGTTTTCGGAATTCTATCAGAGGTTTCCAAATGAGGACTGACAATGTAGAAGATTTGGGGAAGGACTCAAATGAGCTGCAGAGGACGGTAGTGTCTCTCGACATTCAGTGTTTCCCAGAACTGTGACACCTCACTACACCACATGTTATAAAGCATAAAAGATAAAGATAAAACATAAAACATACGTCTTTTAATAAAAAGGTTCATGGGTAGAAAGGTCCCACATGAACTAGTTCACAACGAGGAAATTAAAACATGTTAAAACAATTAAAATATAACAAAGATAAACCACATAACCCAACCCCGATGTCACATACAGAGCTGGTATAGCCGTTCCGTAATACAATCCTCGGAAAAAAAACTGAAACTAAACTAAACAAAAGAAAAAATCCTAACTATGAACGGTGGCTCCTCAGAGTCACTCCTCTCCGGACTGCTCGTCATCCTCTGCATGAAGCCAAATATGCCAAACAAACAAACAGAAAACGGGGAGTAAGAATCATGTAAACCGATGGGCTCAAATCCGTAAGTGTACGACTTCGTTGTCAAGTAATAAAAAGATCGAATCCACAAGGACCGTTATATTAAATAACAATCAATTATTAAATCAATTAAACTAGACTAGAAAAAGATTTGGAAAAGATTTGGTTTTTTTTTAAATAAGAATCAAGTAACAAATAAAATATCTAAAACGCAATCATATAAAATCGCAATCAAATCAAATATGGGTGTTTTCAAAACAAAAGAGATTTTCAGGAATTGGGTTACCAACAAGACTGCTCATGTTACTAAATTGACTACCCCTCTTGTTAAATGTCGAAATTTTCTTTGAAGGTGAATTTATCCTAAATAAGTTAATGTTCCCTCTCAGGATACAAGAACCGTGCCCGATTAAACCAACCCCTACTCTCGTGGTAATTGAATTTAAATCGAACCCTTTAAGCTTTGTGACAAATCAGTGATCCCTCGAAGGACCGCTTCTCACTCTCGTGATTTAAGTCCTAAGTTTGATTCCTATAGATCCGATACCTAAGTTCACCGCTAGGTTCCTCCTTAGAGTATCTATGACATGCAAATAAGTGGGCACCAAATTCACAAGTAATTCATGCAATAGGAATTAAATCGAAAGCGAATTGAAATTAACAAGAAGTAAAACGTCAATTCATAGTCGTAGATCCAGATAAGGTTGAGGCAGTTCTTAAATGGGAACGACCTAAGTCAGTAAGTGAAGTACGGAGTTACTTAGGACTAGCTAGATATTATCGGAGATTCATAGAGGGATTCTCGAAGATTACATTGCTTATGACGTAATTAACGAGGAAGGATACAACTTTTGTATGGACAGACAAGTGTGAGCAAGTTTTCGAAAAGTGAAGGACAGTTTGACTACATCACCTGTGTTCATCTTACCAGACCCATTAGGACAATTTGATGTATATTGTGATGCATCATATCAAGGTCTAGGTTGTGTTATGATGCAAGAGAGATGAGTGGTGGCTTATGCTTCCCGACAGTTGAGAATTCATGAGACGAATTATCCGACTCGTGATTTGGAGTTAGAAACAATAGTGTTCGCATTAAAGATATGGTGACACTTTCTATATGGAGAAAAATTTAATGTGTTCAGTGATCATAAGATTTTAAGGTATCTATTCGATAAAAAATAATTGAATATGAGACAGCGAAGGTGGATGGAGTTTATCAAAGATTTTGATTTTGAATTGTTGTACCATCCTGGAAAGGTGAATGTTGTGGCGGATGCTCTAAGTAGGAAATCTTTGCATGCGTCCGCAATGATGGTTAAGGAGTTGGAGTTGCTTGAACAATTCAGAGATCTGAACTTAGGAATGGAGTTGCTAGAGGATAAAGTTTTCTTAGGTATGATCACTACCAGTAGTGATTTTATGAAAGATCTTACAGATAAACAAGTTCAGGATCTACATCTTCGGGAGATAAGTAAAGGAATAGATGAAGGTAAAGTTTAAGTTTAGTAGAGGAATAGATGGTGTGTTAAGGTTTAGAGATAGAATATGTGTGCCAGAGGATGCAGAACTTAGGAAAATGATTTTGGAGGAAGCACATAAGAGTAAGTTGAGTTTTCATTCTGGATCCACGAAGATGTATCAGGATTTGAAGAAAATGTTCTGGTGGACAAGGATGAAGAAAGAAGTAACCGAGTATGTTTTACCTTGCCTAGTATGTCAGAAGGCTAAGATTGAACATCAGAAGCCGGCGGGCTTATGGCAATCTTTAGATATCCCAGAGTGGAAATGGGATAGTATAGATATGGATTTTGTGGTCGGATTACCATGAACTCCTAAGAAGCATTATGCAATTTGGGCTATCATTGATAGGTTGACGAAGTGTGCTCACTTCTTACCTATTGGTGAAAGTTATGGTTTGGAAAGATTGACCTAGATTTACATCAAATAAGTTGTTAGGTTGCATGGAGTGCCATCGAGCATTGTCTCAGACCGAGATTCACATCTAGATTTTGGAGACAATTGCAAAATGCGTTGGGAACAAAGTTGAGGAGGAGTTCTGCTTATCATACTCAAACCGACGGACAGTCAGAAAGGATAATTCAATCATTGGAAGATCTATTGAGAGCTTGTGTGTTGGAGCACACTGGCAAGTTGGGATGAGTTTTTTCCATTGATTGAATTTACTTATAACAATAGTTTCCATAGTAGTATCAGAATGGCACCATACGAGGCTCTGTATGGCAGAAAGTGCAGGACCCCGTTATGTTGGTATGAGACTTGTGAGAAGCAAGTTTTGAGTCCAGAAGTGGTGTAACAGACTACGGAACAAGTCAGGAAGATAAGGGAAAGATGAAGGAAGTACATAATAGGCAAAGGAGCTACAGTGACAAGAGGGGAGACCATTAGAATTCCAGGAAGGTGATCACGTGTTTTTAAAAGTCACTCGGAAAACTGGAATTGGCAGAACTATCAAATCCAGAAAACTTACTCCTCAATTCATTGGACCTTTTCAGATTCTTCGACGAATTGGTCCGGTAGTTTACCATATTGCCTTACCACCTAGTCTTTCTAACATTCATGAAGTCTTTCATGTCTCTCAGTTGAGAAAGTACTATCATGATCCTTCTCATGTTATTGAATCCGAGTCTATACAACTGCGAGAGAATCTAGAGTATAAGGCTCTACCTGTAGGGATAGCTGATAGACGGATTAAGGAGCTTCGCGGTAGACAAATTCCTTTGGTTAAGGTCATATGGGATGAAACTACTGGAGATTCTACTTGGGAACGCGAGGTAGATATGCAACAACAATATCCACATCTTTTCTATGCTATGTAAATTCCGAGGACGGAATTTTTTTCTAAGAGGGGCAGTAATGTAATAGCCTGATTTCAATTACATTGTTTAACTGGTTAAAAATATAATTATTTATATTTTAATCTGAGAGCAGTAAAAAAAATTTAGATAAAATAAAATCATATTCGTAGTCTATCTTATGGTAGGAGGCTACGGTGAAATTTTAGGTTGAAGATTCAGACAGAGTCCGGTCTGCGTTTTCACTTATAGTAAGATTTTACTGAGCAGAAACCCTAATTTCGACACGTGAACGAAAGGATTAAGTTTTATATTTTATCCCTGACAAGTTTCCAAATTTCGAAAAAATTCGTCCGGAATGAAATTAATATTATTTTATTCGGGCATAATCTATAAGAAAACGTGAAACCTAAGTCCGGTAAATGACGGAGTCGATGATGGAGCCAAGGTATTAGGAGAGATTAATGTAGCAGGAGGACAATGAGTCCATCCTTAAATTGTAGTAATCGTGAATTTTCAAGTGAAATGACCGAAATACCCCTAAGCTGAACCTAACCGACGTTGAGTTAAATTTCAACCATTGTTAAGGAACCAATGTTAGTTTATATGGACAAGGAGCAGGCACACCATTCAATTAATATGAGCCACATGATTTTAATCATGGTTATCAACATAACCCTAGTTAAGTTAATTATTAACCATAGTTAACTATTATATTAATTACTATTTTTAAGCAAATATGGCATGCAAAGGCATCACTGTGAATACTGACATCCAACTAGGTTAGCACCCCAAAAATCACCAATCATCTACTGCATAAATACCAAAGGGAGTTAAGGGTATTAGATTTTGGGTCTAACTCAATCTCAAAAGCTAGCTCAACTATTATATTAACTAAATAATCACAAAACTCATTAATCTAAAACCTAAGAACCAAACAAAGCCTAAGACCTAGCCTATAAATTTCCCCAAGGCCACAACCTCCCCACCCCCACCCCCTGCTCTCTCCATCTCTATCATTTTCCTTCATCATTTCACACATATAAACAAATAAACTCAAAGCTTTCTCCATTCTCAAGAGCTCCAAGTGCTTGCCAAGATCATCAATCTCCTTCTTCTACTTTCCTAACTAGAGGTAACAAGATCATCTCTTCCATTCTTAAGATCTCAATCTTCCTATTTCATGATTTTATATTTTTAGATCTAGAACTTTAAATAATTCTAGAAAATTATAGAAAAATCATTTTAATCTGAAACCAATTGATATGATATTGTTATGTCTCCTACTATTATCATCCAAGAGCATGTGATCAAAATTATTTTCTTTCCTATTGATCCATTGTTGGCCGAACCTATGTGAGAAAATGGGTTTGATGTTTTTATGCCATTTTTGAATTCTAGCACTTGTTTCATGCTCTCTAACATCTATATGATCATAATCTAAGAGCTTAACTTCAACAAAATTTTCTATCCTAATTTTCTCATAGAGGCCGAAACCCTAACTCTAAGGAGTGAGAGAAAAACTTTCAAATTATAAAGCCATGACAATTTATCTTGTATACTTAATATTCTAGGATCATTTATCTAAGAGATTAAGTTGATTTGAAAATCATAACCTATTTTCCTATACATGGCCGAAACTTAGTTAAAAATGAGGATGGAATATTTTGTTCATATTTTCAAGTTATGACAATTTATCTAAGCTATCTAAGACTATAGGAATTAGTATCCAAAAGCTTAGTTTGAGAAAAGAACCCTAACCCTCATTGTATTTACTTGACCGAACCTAACCAAGAATGGTTAAGGGTGGGTTTGTTGATTAATTTGTTGATTATGTTGTTTGGTTTAATGTGAAACTGTTAAGCTGTGGTGTGATAAGCCTCTGGCTTATCTAGTTTTTTAACTAGTAAGACTGTGGTTTATGTGCTAATTATTCGAGTACAATCTCGTTTTCGCCCAAATTTGGATTTAATTGTCCTCAAGCAACATTTTGCGTCTTTTGAGTAGTTTTAGGATATTTTAGTTAAATTTGAGTCAAATAAAGCATTTACTGCTATTGCATAGTTTCAGGTTAAAGGGGAAGCGCTTCGAGTCAAGAAAACAGTGGAAATTGCCATTCTGGAGATACTCGCCCCGCGAGAGGCTGCTCGCCTCGCGAGCCTGAAGACCAGCTGAGCAACAACAATCATCCTTTCTGTCTCGCCTCGCGAGAGGCTGCTCGCCTCGCAAATCATGAAGACCTGGAGGACAGAGACCATCACGGCCTAGCCGTGATGAAGGTCACGGCTGTGACAGACTAGAATTCCAAGTCTCGCCTCGCGAGAGTCCAATTTGAAAGCGCGCCATTTTTAATATTCGCGTCGCGAGAGGCTGCTCGCCTCGCGAGCGCGCGCAAAATCTGGACTCTATATATTGCTGTTTTGGGGCAGAAACGGGTGCTTTTTGGTTCTCCACTGGTTTTGTAGCGTTTTTTGGATGAATTCTTGTTTTCTGGAGCTGCGTCTCCCTCTTTTATTTTCTTATTTTACAATGGTGATTATGGACGATTGTTTGTGCGTTGTTACAAGCCTGAGGAACTAATGCCCTCGTCTAAGGGATCAATGAAACCACCCATGGCGGTGTAGCATTCGATGTGATGTATGTTTCTCTCCCTTTACTCAATTAGTGTTTTCCAATTCTGAATTTGTTGTGTTGATCATATGCATGCGTGATTGACTAGTTAAACGTGTTGAGGCTTAAGATACAATTCGCGTTTTAGAACTTGAATTGGGATCATCGATCGACTATTGCACGAGAGTGAATAGGATATCGGTGCAACCTTATAGGAACCAGATTTAATAGAGTTTGATGATTGGGTTATGAGACCTAGTAAGTAATTAATTCAATCGTCAAATACGTCCTATTGAGCATGACAGTGAATTTAGGAGAATTTGGGGGTCCTGGTTGACATTGTAATTGAATCTAGGGAAGGAATCATCATCACTCGGGTACTATGCATGATTGGGTAGGTGGATTTGTGACCTTAGATATTTTAATTCCAGACTTTAATTCTTTATTCTCTAATTGATTTGTTAATTTAGATTGCGATCTTATTTTCTCTCTCCCCACAACCACTTTCTGTTACTTGGCCAAACTTATCGAATTTCTTGCGAATTGGTAGGATTGGTAGCCCAATCCCTATGTTCGACCTCGATAATTACTACCGTCTTATTTTATTACTTACGATGACCCGGTACACTTGCCGGTGACTCAACAAGCTTTTGGCGCCGTTGCCGGGGATTGGCACAACCAATTTTCCTCATTTTTTTGGAAGTTTGATTAATTGGTCAAGCTGTTTTTATTTTTATTTTCTGTTATTTATTTATATTTATTTCTCTCTACTTCTTTGATTCCACTTGGTCTTGCCTTGTTTTTTTTATGCGAGGTACCCTTTCACAAGAGGACTTGCTATTTGATTCGGAGATCACCAGGACCGAGAGGCGAATAAGGAAGGAAGCCAGAGAACGAAAGAGGCTTGAAGCAATTAATTTTGAGAGGATGGCCGAAGAAAACCCTCCTCCTCCTCCTCCTCGTTACAAGCCTCTCTTCGAGTACAGTCTACCCAACTTGGGTGATTGTGATTCTTCTATCGTGAGGGGCAACCTGAATACAGATTCCTTCAGAGTGGAAGGATATGTCACAGCCCAGATCCGTGAGAATCAGTTTGATGGGAGTGGCAAACAAGACCCTCATAGACACATCACTCGCTTCCTTGAAGCTTGTGACATGCAGAAGACAAGAGGAGTTACTCAAGATGAGTTTCGCTTGCGGCTTTTCCCTCTCTCTCTTAGCGATATCGCTCGCGATTGGTTTTACAGCTTGGATCAGAACAGTATCAGAACATGGGAGCAAATGGCTCAAAAGTTCCTCACCAAATATTTTCCTCCTCAGAAAGCGGCACAAGCAAGAGTAGCCGTCACATATTTCAGGCAGACAGAAGATGAATCTTATAATGAAGACTGGGAGAGGTATAATGTGCTATTGAAAAGATGTCCTTCAGCTTTCTTTGACCCGGTCTCCAAGGTTCAGCATTTCTTTAACGAGTTAAGGGGACGATACCAGATGAATTGTGATGCCGCAGCTGGCGGTTTGTTTTCTTATTTATCAGCTGAGGATGGATGGGCGTTATTGGAGAAGATGTCGTACAATGATTACAACCGTGGTAGGGACACCTCAAGTGGAGTCAGTTCTGCAACAATAGAAGCCATTCTAGAGCAAAATAGACTGTTGAAGATGCAGAATGAGGCTTTGTCTGGGAACAAGAAGGTTAATGCGATACACGAGGGAATGCCTCCGGGTTGTGATAATTGTAATGGAAATCATGACATTCAGAGATGTCCGTTCAACTTCTCTCGAGAACATGTGGACTCATGCCACAATTTCTATGACAGCGTGCCCCAGAACAACTATCAGAGGAACAGACAGAATGATTACAGTCAGAATCAGAACAGGGGCTATATGAGGCAAGACCATCCGGGTTTCGCTTGGAGTAATGCTAGTGGTGGTCTAGACCAACAACAACAACCTCAGCAGAATCAGAGGCCAAACTATGGGATCCATCAACACAATACTCAGCAGGCTTTTCCAGGACCCAATCAATTGCAAATAACAGATGGCGGAAGGCAACCTTGGGAGGTGGCTTTAGAAAAGATGAGTGCGGCAGTTGAGAAGTTGTCAATCAATACAGGCACAGCCATTGACAAGTTGGCAACTCATACAGGGGCGGCAATTCAGAATCTAGAGACGCAGATAGCTCAGCTCGCAAAGCAACTACATGAGTGTCTCCTAGGCACTTTCCCAGGTGATACCGAGAACAACCCTAAGAACCAATGCAATGCCATAACAACTAGAAGTGGTAGGTTGTTGGGATCTAACAGGGGTGCAACTAGTTCTCAGGAAGCTGAGGCCCCGGAACAACCACATGTTGAGGAAGAACAACCACATGATGAGGAAGAGCAACCCAAGAAAGGGGAGTTGGCGAGTGACAAGGCACCGGAGCAAGGGGGAAGGCTGAAACTTGTAGATGAAGAGTTCAGAAAAAAGAAGTGGGTTGAACCCCAGGACCTCCCGCCCTACATGAAGGTACCGTATCCTGAAATATTGAAGAAGCCTCAACAAGATAAACAGTTCAATAAATTCCTTGATGTCTTCCGCAAACTTCAAATTAACATTCCATATACGGAAGTCTTGGAACAAATGCCATCTTATGCCCGGTTTATGAAGGAGCTTCTCTCCAAGAAGCGGAGAATAGTGGATGAGTAAACGGTTGCTTTGACTGAGGAGTGTAGTGCCATTCTTCAAAGAAAACTACCTCCAAAGTTGAAGGACCCCAATTCTTTTTCTATACCATGCACCATTGGGGGGATGACTCTAGGAAAGGTGTTGTGTGACCTAGGGGCAAGAATCAACTTGATGCCCCTCTCTATGATGAAGAGGTTGGGGATCAAAGAAGTCAAGGATACACGGATGTCACTCCAACTCGCCGATCGTTCTATAAAATATCCTTATGGGGTGGTCGAAGATTTGTTAGTGAAGGTGGACAAGTTCATATTTCCGGCGGATTTTGTGGTGCTTGATATAGATGAAGACGCCGAGATCCTCCTCATATTGGGTAGGCCCTTCTTGGCCACTGGGCGTGCCTTGATAGATGTGCAACAAGGGAAAATCACTCTAAGGGTGCAAGATGGTGAGGTAGTCTTCAATGTCTTTGAAGCAATGAAGCACCCTGCTGAGAGGTCGGATGTGTATCGAGTGGATATGGTGGACTCAACTGTTAAGGCAAAGGCAACTAGAGAAGCCCATGGTTCCTCACTTGCACAAGTGTTGGTAAAATCCCATGATGATGATAGTGAGGAAAAAGACCCTTTGGGGGATGAGGTCTATCTTGAGTGGTTAAAAGACATTGAAGCCATACCGAGTCTCCCAGAGGATGAAGGTTCAAGGGAAAAGCTCAACAAAGAAGGAATAAAAGAAACTGTGCGTGAGGAAGTGATTAAACCTTTAGAGGCGGGAATCATCTATCCAATCTCGGATAGTAGTTGGGGTAGTCCAATTCATATGGTCCCAAGGAAAGGTGGCATGACCGTGGTGGTCAATAAAAGCAAAGAATTGATCCCAACAAGGACCATCATGGGGTGGAGAGTACGTGTCGATTATAGAAGGCTGTTAGACTTAAATGAGTTGTCCGGGAACCGCATGCAAGAACATGAAACGGCTAGAACCTACAAAAAGCGGACTAAGGCATGGCATGGCAAGCAAGATCTTCCTCCGGATTAACCCTTAGGGGTGACTTGAATCAGGCTCGGGACGTTAAACAAGCGCTACTTGGGAGGCAACCCAAGCTAGGTATCCTTTATTTTTCTGTCATTTTCCCTTATATATACAAAAAAAAAGAGATTCACCATGCGAATGCACAGTGGCCTCGCAAGACAGAAGCCCTGAATCTCAGAGGCTTGCTCACGCTTCTGTCTCGCGTCGCGAGAGTTACTTTCGCCACGCGATTCTGGGCACCATCAGCTGTTGGAATTCCAGATTCGCCTCGCGAGTTACTACTCACCTCGCGATTCTGGAAAGTGTGAAGAACAATTTTTCCAGATTCGCCTCGCGAGTGATCTCTCGCCTCGTGAATATGCAATTAAGGTTTTAATTTGCAGGAGTTCTTCCGGGAGAGGCCTTTGGCCCAACAGGGGGTGCCCGAGGGACCAATTGGATGAGGATGCCACCGTAGAAGAGCTTTCCGCGGAAGCACCCACCTACACTACAACTTGATCAGGGAGCACCCTCTCTTTTCCTTACTCTTATTTTATATCTGTGTTCTTTCATTGAGGACAATGTATGCTTTAAGTGTGGGGGAGGGAACCAATTGCTTTGTTTTTGTTTTTGTTTTTGTTTTTTGAATGTCGCTCTTGAATAATTTGAGAAGTCAAGAGTATTTGTATGAGTGTTGTGTCGGCAAGCTTGGTGGATTTTAATTAAATTTAGCATAGATTGATTGCATGAATATTTTGACCATCGATGATTTCCCCCTAGGTTCTGAAAATAGAAAATTTGATCCCCATATGAAAAATTGAAAATTGAACTTTGAGAAATTTTATTGGGATTGCTTAATTTGCAAAAAAAATGTCCAGGTGAGGATTTGAGCCTCCAACACGTTTTTTATTGTGTGAATCACTTTTAAGTTGCACTTTCCCGAATTTGCTTGAATCTCTTCATGGATTACATGTTTATGTGTTGCATCAAATGATTTAGGAAATTTTCTTTGAAATAGACACTTGGCCTAAAAAGAACCGTCCCTAATGCATGTTCCCTAGTTAGCCACATTGAGCCTAATAAGCCTCTTGTTTCTTGATGACCTTCTGTTATAAGCCATTAACTGGAAAAACCATGTAAACCCAATCTTAGGATTAGGAGAGCATGGATGCTTAGCAAGATAAGGGTTGAAAGAAACTAAGTTTGGGGTGGCTACAAGGATATGATGTGTTGTTTGGGATTGAGAAAAAGAAAAAAAAATAGAGGTTGGAGCCAAAGGCAAAAAGAAAAAAAGAAAAAAGAGAAAAGAACAAAAATGTCAAAAAAGGATATAAGAAGAAAAAGGCTGTAGTCACCCAAAGCAAAAATAAAAATGAAAGAAAGGAATTTGAGTAGAAGTTCTATGTGTCAAAATGCTCATGCTCTCTTAATTCCTAGGGACTTAAGCCTAGTACCTTTGAATATCCTACCTTTAGCCAGGCCTCGTTACAACCTTTAAAAGACCTTTTGATGTTGCATGCATGTTTTCGTGGGAACTTTGTTTGAGATGAAAATCAAATTCATGGGAAGTTCTCTTGAAATGTGAACTTGAGTAAATGTTGCTAGCATAGACAAATTGAGCGAATGAGTGAAATATTAAATGCCCTTGTGAGGAAGGCAATTTTTTGAATTTGGTGATCTCCCTTTTGTGTGTAACTTGGATCCTCAACTTACATTAATGATTGCATGAATGATGAAGTTCTCAATTGTTTAAAGTAAATGAATGTGGGGATTACATTGATGCAAGGGGGGAAATCATTGAAGAAAAACTGTTTTGTTAAGATTGCATGAAATTTGTGCGAAATTGATTGAATCCTTTAAGTTTGCCAAGTCTCGAGTCTTTTTGAGTTTTATCTTGCTTGTGGACAAGCAAGGTTTAAGTTTGGGGTGTTTTGATAAGTCTCTGGCTTATCTAGTTTTTTAACTAGTAAGACTGTGGTTTATGTGCTAATTATTCGAGTTCAATCTCGTTTTCGCCCAAATTTGGATTTAATTGTCCTCAAGCAACATTTTGAGTCTTTTGAGTAGTTTTAGGATATTTTAGTTAATTTTGAGTCAAATAAAGCATTTACTGCTATTGCATAGTTTCAGGTTAAAGGGGAAGCGCTTCGAGTCAAGAAAATAGTGGAAATTGCCATTCTGGAGATACTCG
The DNA here is from genome assembly GCA_030762895.1 of Sophora flavescens. Taxonomy (NCBI): domain Eukaryota; kingdom Viridiplantae; phylum Streptophyta; class Magnoliopsida; order Fabales; family Fabaceae; genus Sophora; species Sophora flavescens. The sequence goes on from CM061064.1 coordinate 136,061,602, forward strand.
CCCCGCGAGAGGCTGCTCGCCTCGCGAGCCTGAAGACCAACTGAGCAACAACAGTCATCCTTTCTGTATCCCCTCTCGAGAGGCTGCTCACCTCACGAATCATGAAGACCTGGAGGACAGAGACCATCACGGCCTAGCCGTGATGAAGGTCACGGCTGTGACAGACTAGAATTCCATGTCTCGCCTCGCGAATCTTCCTCTCGCCTCGCGAGAGTCCAATTTGAAAGCGTGCCATTTTTAATATTCGCGTCGCGAGAGGCTGCTCGCCTCGCGAGCTCGCGCAGAATATGGACTCTATATATTGCTGTTTTAGGGTAGAAACGGGAGCTTTTTGGTTCTCCACTGGTTTTGTAGCGCTTTCTGGACGAATTCTTGTTTTCTGGAGCCGCGTCTCCCTCTTTTATTTTCTTATTTTACAATGGTGATTATGGCCGATTGTTTGTGCGTTGTTACAAGCATGAGGAACTAATGCCCTCGTCTAAGGGATCAATGAAACCACCCATGGCAGTGTAGAGTTCGATGTGATGTATGTTTCTCTCCCTTTACTCAATTAGTGTTTTCCAATTCTGAATTTGTTGTGTTGATCATATGCATGCGTGATTGACTAGTTAAACGTGTTGAGGCTTAGGAGGCAATTCGCGTTTTAGAACTTGAATTGGGATCATCGATCGACTATTGTACGAGAGTGAATAGGAGATCGGTGCAACCTTATAGGAACCAGATTTAATAGAGTTTGATGATTGGGTTATGAGACCTAGTAAGTAATTAATTCAATCGTCGAATACGTCCTATTGAGCACGACAGTGAATTTAGGAGAATTTGGGGGTCCTGGTTGACATTGTAATTGAATCTAGGGAAGGAATCATCATCACTTGGGTAATATGCATGATTAGGTAGGTGGATTTGTGACCTTAGATATTTTAATTCCAGACTTTAATTCTTTATTCTCTAATTGATTTGTTAATTTAGATTGCGATCCTATTTTCTCTCTCTCCACAACCACTTTCTGTTACTTGGCCAAACTTATCGAATTTCTTGCGAATTGGTAGGATTGGTAGCCCAATCCATGTGTTCGACATCGGTAATTACTACCGTGTTATTTTATTACTTACGACGTCCCGGTACACTTGCCGGTGACTCAACATGGTGTGATAACGAAGAGCGTCGAATTCGGGATTCCGGTGATAACTCAGGTGGGGGAAAGGATCACTCTATCGTCGGAATCGATAAGTAGTATATTATATAATAATTGTGTAGGGGGACCTAAACCCTACTAGTAGTTGAGTAGTAGACAAGACCAAAATCACATTGGAAACCTTTTCTGTAAAACCAATGGTGATTCAGGGATTTTAGGTTTGTCGACATTAGGTTGATTTTAAGTATTTTATGATGTCTGACTTTATGTTAATTGAATTTACTTTGATACGCTGGTTGAGGTATTCCATTGCAGGTGACGTAATATTTTTGGTGTTTGAATATTTATTGATATTGTGTTATGTATGATCTGCCTGGTTTTAATATTGTGTTTAGTGGATTTTAAGCAAAGATATATGTGGTTTGGAGGATAATTGTTTGGGTGTGAGGATAATGGTGACTTGGAGGTGCCTAACCTAAACGATTTATTTCAAAGTGGAGGTGTGACATAGAACATGTGTTGAGGCTTTGATGGAAGGTTAAGGCACTAGGTTGTTATTAATGTGGGTGGGTGAGATTCATGTGTTTGCATTGTTGTTCACAGTCGTGTATTTGGAATACACAAGGTCGGGAGTTCTCGCTAGACCGTTCCACCTTAGATATAGGTTGTGCAGCTATAGTGTCATCAAATTTCATGAGCACCCTCGGGTGTGGAAAGGCAGTGCACCGGAATAATTGTGCAACTATAGTGTCATTGTTTTGCTTGAGCATTCTCACCATGGAAGAGAATGTGCATCGGGAATTTGGAACCTGTCGCTTGAACAACTGACTGACATTTCCAACGAGGAATGGGTGAATGTTTTGGAAGTGTCCACGTCAGCATAAAGTGTTAGATTGCATGAGTGTGGGTAAAGGTTGATATAGTGATTTAAGGATGATGGTTGGTTTTGAATGATGATATGTCTGTGACATTTATTGTATGATATGCTATGACTCTTTTCCGCTTTTTGATGATAGAATTGTTTCTTATCCCTTGTATTCTTTCTATGTGTTGTATTCTATCTTTTTATGGGATTGTACTAGAAGACCCTATGCCAGAGCTGAATGAGGAGGAGTTGAATGGAACTCCTTACGAACCGGGGGTCGGAGGACGAGCTGTGATCCATGGTGATTAGGGTCTAGATAGTTTATGGCCAGTGCTTCTCGTGAGAAGTTTTTATATTTTCCGCTAAGTATGAATTTTGTTTAAGTATATTCCTGTGAGGGATCCTACAGAGAGGATACCCTCAAAAGTGTTTGGTATTAAGTTTATAAGACATATGTGTGTATGTATAACTTAACTATGGTGTGATGCTTTAATTAATCAAAGTTGTATGTTATTCAACTTAAGTTTTTAATCTTTACGTGTTTTCACATTAAGCGCATTATTAAGCAATTAATTAATGAGGTTTAAATCTAATAAAACAACGGGGCACAACAGGGTGTTTCATTTTGGTACCAAAACGGTTTGATTCTGATCGGACTGCAAGGTCTAGGATGTTGTTACTGGCCGTGTCTAGTTGACTTCACATCAGATTTTCACTATGCTTAGAAGTTGGGTAGTGTGTCCGATCCCTATGAGAAAATTAGTATTGGTATGGCATATAGTATTTATATATTTGCCTATATAGTATTATATGTCATACTAATGAGAGCGGATGATTTCTTTTAACAGAATCATGGCTTGCGGAAGAGGACGTCCAACCAACAGTGGTGACAGAACTCTAGAAAGAATCATTGGAGCTGTCAATGGTAATGCTAACCATACTGATAATGGAGGAGGATCATCTGTGACTCCAAATACCATGGAAACAATAGTTGCTTCTACGCGATTACAAACCCAGCAGAATGCTGATATGCTGCAGACGAACAGAGAGCAGTTGGAACTAAAGAATAAGAGGAGGGCTGTAGCAGCAGAAGATGCCAGATTTGCTACTTTTCCGAAAGGGAAGCCACCTCAATTCCGAGGAGAGTATGACCTTGAGAAGCCTGAATGGTGGGTACAAGAAATAGAGAAGATATTTGAAATTGTGCGCTGCAGCAATTGATGGAACCAAAGTGGTTATGGTTTATTTAATCTCTAAAGTTTTGATGCTAACAAAAGGATTAAATTTGCTTGGCAAAGTGTTAACTGAGATCTAACAAGTGAGTTTAGTTTATGCAGGAATATTCTAAATAATATAAGATATGCAATGCTTGGACTCATGCAAAGAATTACCCGTCCAAAGGTTATTTAAACTGTTTATATTTTAAATGACAAGTAGACTGGTTTTCCTTAGTAGACGAGGCTATAAATGAATACCTAAATAACTTGTTAGGTATAGCAAGTCCAAAGACTTGGAAGTAGACGTCCACAGAGCCACGCCAGCAGACGAGGGCTATCCTTGTAACTCAAGTATACGTCCATAGTGCCTAAACTAAAATTCAGTAAACGTCCACAGTGCCACGTCACTGGACGGAGGTTCTCTAAGGACTTAGCAAGTCAAAAGACTTGGGCAGACGAGGGCTTCTGTCACTTTAGTGGACGTAAGTTTCTATCTCTTGCGTTTTGGACGTGCGCTTCAATCTCTACAGTGCTGGACGTTTGCTTCAAACACTACAGTGCTGGACGTTTGCTTCAATCACTACAGTGTTGGACGTTCGCTTCTACCTTATTAGTAGACGAGCACTTCTACCACTTTAGTAGATGAGCGCTTCTACCTTATTAGTAGACGAGCGCTTCTACCACATTAGTAGACGAGCGCTTCTACCACATTAGTAGACGAGCGCTTCTGTCACATTAGTAGACGAGCGTTTTTACCACTTTAGTGGACAAGCGCTTCTACCACATCAGTGGACGAGCAGAATTAAAATCTTGTATAGATGCGTTCTTAAAACTAAGTAGACGGATATATATGTTCTATATGTTTGCTACCTTGAATATATGATTTAATGCAATCTGGACAACGTTGAATTTATTTCAAATGCTTGCTTATTTAATTCAAAGAATATATGTCTTTTACCTTGATGTTTCTTTTGTATAAAATCTTTATCTCTTGGATAAAAGGAACTCCAATACATTGTTGTAAAGATCAAGTCAAGTACCAAGATGGTAAGTCATAAAGCATATCAAGCTATCAGTCTCAACGGATCCAAGCCTTTAATGCTACAGTCTAAACGGATACAATTTGAAGACTGTTGAAGAAGATCTGGACACAAAAGCACTTCTCAGTGAAGCATATCGAATTATCAGTCTCAACGCATCCAAGCTTTTAATGCTAAAGTCTAAACAGATACAAATTCAAAGTAACCGTTGAAGAATTACAAAAGAAGAAGAAGGTCACTATATAAGTAGAAGACCTCAGATACTGAATAAAATGAACTCTAGCCTAAAACAACTTTTCCGAGCTCAACATTTGCCAATACAATTCTTGAGTAGACAAGCTCTTATTCTTTCATTCTTTCAAAAGAAAAAGTCTGTAATTTATTAGTTTGAATATTGTTGTAATATTCAAGTGATCTTCAACTGTCATACTCTCACACTTAGTGAGTTAATAAGATCAATCTTTTAATTTATGTGATAGAGTTAGAGCCTGAAGAGGCTTGGTAGAGAAAGAATACTTGTAGCCTGAAGAGGTGTAGAATACTTGTAAAGCTATTGGATTATAGTGGAGAAAAACCTTCTGGTAGAAGGGACTAGATGCAACTCTTTGTTGGAAGAGAGTGAACCAGGATAAAACACTTGCGTAAATATTCTAAACCCTTATCTTTTATAGTTTTTGTTTATACTAACTGTGGGGTTCTGAATCTGAGTTCATTATCTCTTCAAAAGAGTTTTCCTATTTGTGTGTTGTTCTTCTTGTTTTGCTTGTAAAAGGTTTGATAAAAGACTTTTTCGAAAATCTGTTAAGAAACACAATTCAACCCCCCCCTGCGCTCTTGTGTTTCCCCGTGTCAACTTCAACAATGATAGGAAAGTGACTTATGCTGTCTTCATGCTAATTGAAGGAGCAGAGTTCTGGTGGAATGGCAAGAAAAGTCTATTGGAAGTCAAGGGTAGAAACATTAACTGGAAGTTATTCACCGACTACTCTTTGAAAAATATTTTCCGCGTCTAGTTCGACACGAGAAGAAAAAAGAATTCACAAACCTCAAACAAGGCAACATGTCTGTGGGTGATTATGCATCACGTTTTGAGGCCATGATCAAGTTTTCAAAATTCTATCAGAGGTTTCCAAATGAGGACTGACAATGTATAAGAATTGAGGAAGGACTCAGAAATGAGCTGTAGAGGACGGTAGTGTCTCTCGACATTCAGTGTTTCCTAGAACTAGTTGAGAGATGCAGTGCTATTGAAAGTATAGATCTGAGGATGGTCAATGAGCATAAACAATTGAGGAGTGGTGGTCTTAATCAATCAAGATTTCAGAGACGCAGAGGAAGTGGTTCTCAGTGGAGGCAGAGACCATATGCTAGACCCGGACAGACACCGGCTCCAGCACCAATGGCTAGAGCGGGTCAGCAACAGCAACACTTAGTTTGCTTCAGATGTGGAGGACCGCATTATGCTAAAGACTGTATGAATAGGCATAGTTGTTTCAATTGTGGGAAACCAGGTCATATGGCCCGAGACTGCAGACAGCGGGTTATGCAACAGCCAGCAACCGCGGGAAGAGGAGCTGGAAACAATAGAGGTAGAGCTGGTAGAGGAGTTCGGGCAGGAAGACAATAGGTGGTCAGACCACAGTCCACTGGGTTATGTCATTGTAGCTGGGTGGTTCGTTTTTTTGGAACCCGAGCATGATCCTGATGCCGGCCAAGGAGAGGTGGTGGCGTTCGGCGAGGCGGGTGGAGAGGGGGAATAAGATTCCGAGACCCTTCTCCGGGTCGTCGAACTCGCTTCGGAGTGGGGATTTTGCTTTTGAGATTGAGATTCCAGTTGTGTTGGTGGAGAGAGGGCGATGGTGGCGGCAGTGCGTGACATTTTTTTGGGTAGTGGGGGAGTGAGAGGAGATCAGAATTGAAAGGATATATGTTTGGGGGCTGCTATGTTACCAATAAAAATCGAAGGGTTTTGAAAAAGAGGGATGAAACGAAGTGAGATGAGTGGCAGTGTGTGCCGCATATGGAGGGATGAGAAAGAATGTTAACCGTGTTTTGTACTTGGTAGGGTTCTGCTCTTTAAAGATTGAATTTGGGCTATGACGCTGTGTTTTACAGTTTTATTCTTCAATAAAATATTTTTACCAAACAAATAAACAAAAATAATTTCCATTATCTAAAAAATCAACTTATTTTTTACGATAATGGTGTAAAGACAATGATAATGGTGTACGATAATATATATTCTTATAACATCGGAATGAGGCTTGGTTTCAAAAATTCCAATTAGTTAATAAATTAATGTTTAAATAACTCTTTAGTCCCGGTAAGTTTGTCAATAATTGTTTGAATCCTTTTAAAAAAAAATTACTAGGATTTTGTTCATGTAATTTCAAATTTTTGCAAATAGTCCATATCGTTTTCACTGAGTACTATAGATCATACTAGATGAAAATATTTGTTAATTTTAACCTTGTCACTCTAATATATGATTTTTTTTTCTCTTGTCAAATTTTAGAGCTAATCGGACATGAACAATAAATTCCATTGTTACCTCTAAATACTAGATATCATACAAAATGAAAGAATTTAACAATTTTAATCATGTGATCCCCAATGTATGATTTTGTTTCTATTTTCTGGTCAAATTTTAAGGCAGGTTGGACAGTTAAATAAAATTATTTTGGTACCCTAAGAACTATTTATTTTATTTTATTATATTGGTGCAAGGAATGAAACACTTTAATAGAAGGAAACATGTTAGATGCAGAGAAACCTGTCAATGATCAATTGAGGCCATGTTCCCAAAGATTTCCTTCGGCTTAGTCCTAGTGGCAATTTAGTTAGTTCTTGTCATATTGTTGGACATCAGGACAAGGATATTACATTGTATATTTAATTTAATTTATGTGGTGTTACAAAATTGGATAAAACTTCTCTAAAGTGAACAAAAAAGTAAAGTGAGAAAATTAGAGTGGATACACTATTGATTAGTTAAAGTGCATTAAGATTTCTGTAACGCCTTATATTAGTGTTTACAATCCAAAACAAGACATTTATATAATCCGATAAACGAAAAGATAGTCTGAACACAATGATCAAACATGACCTTACAAAAACTCCAAAACAAAACATTACTTAAGTAACTTTCGAAAACAAAAGAAAAACATCATAAATCCCGGGACTTCATTAAAAACAGTTCATGAAACCCAAAAGATACATAATAAAGGTTCCGAATTAACATGTTGAGTCAAAGGATAATTCCTTTGATGCTCCAAAGGCCTCCAAGGAACCTAAACCTGCTTATCTGAAACAATAGGGAGTCCGGTGAGAAAAATAATTCTCATGGAGCAAGAACATATGATAAATCAGTATCTATTATGCAATTGAAAATGAACATGAGCATGGGCATTTTAATGTTTAAACATAAAACATTTGCCAGGTAATTTCAAGTGTGAGGGACTTTAAGTACTCTAGTTTAAAATATTTTGATATGACAGTCAGTGCTCTATGACAACAATCAGGCATCCCTTAATTGCTAGTATCATATCCTAGCCTTAAAGAAAACGAAGGACTTGTGAAAAACATCTCACCCACGATTACTAATTTGGCCTTAATGACTAGAAGATGACACAAGATTAAAAATTGTAACATTTCTATTTCACTAGAAGAGGCTAAACCAAAGAAAACATAATAAGATCACTCTATTACTATCATGTTCTCGTGCTACCATAACTTCCACATATAATTTTTATACATAATTTATTAATGTAAATATACAAGTGACATCACTTCTATCTAAAAACTAATAGTTGGAATTATGAGAACACCAATACAGATTCTATCTTAAAAACTAAATTGATCTTATTTTTTATTATTGAATGAATAGTTTTTTTATCATAGGATAATCAACATTCTAATGACCATCATGTGAAAAAAAAAAACACCAACAAAATCCTGCCTGAGAAAACATGACCAGAACAGAAGACTCAAAAATGCAAAATCGTAATAGAAAACTAATTTTTTGAAGAATTTACCCTCTTTCAAGTTAAGAAATTAAGATTTGGTTCCTTGTAAACTCAAATACTGGTTTTCGGAGTCAGATTATGACACAACATGGGTGGCCCTCGACTACCACGGTTACTTGCATAATCACTGTATTATCTAACTTTGTAAAAAATTTGTTATATCGCACATTGCATACCAGCTTCATATTAAAGAATGCCTTGAAATAAAAATGTAAAAAGTGAGGAACCTTGTAACCAAATGAACGGCTTATCTTCCTTCCTCATATGACCAAACCTGACTCACATACCTGACTCAGGACCCTCTTGAAGATACTTTTGTTTGATGCGGAAGCTTGTTGACTCTCATCATTATCAGAACCCAAATTGAGTTCTCTCTCATCCTTAGCCCATTTCTTCAACCGATTTCTAAATGAAAACTCAGTCTTAACCATTCGAATCAAATCTTTCACCTCCTCCTTCTTCCCTTCCTTCACTAACCCCTATACCAAAAGCTTCTGTTAAGTCTCTAAAATGTCTGATGTGCATTTCTCTAATTTTTGATGATAACTAAACATGGGTTAATGATTTAATTAACCTTCATATTGATTGTTAACCTGTCTATCTAGTGTGCAGGTTAAAACTGTAAGAATCATCTCGTCCATTAAAATGACAGAAGCGCCCGTCCACTTAAGTGACAGAAGCGCTCGTCCACTTAAGGTGACAGAAGCGTTTGTCCACTAAAGTAATAGAAGCACTCGTCCACTGAAGTGATAGAAGTGCTCGTCCACTAAGGTGACAGAAGCGCTCGTCCACAAAAGTATTTGGACTTGTTAAGTCCTTAATGAGAAGCTCCGTCCAATGACATGGCATATGAAGTTCGTCTATTAGCTCGTCCAAATGTAAAATCTTAAATGGCTAGATGGACGCTGTTATTTTCAAGATGGATGCGCTTATTTTATGGATGCGGATTCTATAAGAATTATCAGAATCTTATTTCAAGAACCAGAATCAAGAAAACATATTCTATTATCAGAACCAAAGACCAGTTAAAGAATGCTTCCAACATGCTTTATTCTCTAGTACCTTTGGTCCTTACACGAGAAGGGAATTGTACTCAGCAAAGTACAAAAATCTCTCTGCACAACTCTGATATGGCTGTATCACGATGCATAAGGCCATGATCCTTCATGTTAGAGTACAACCAACGTTCCTATTGCATTAATGGCTGCCTAGAACGACTCTATTGCATTTAATGAAGTTCTGCTTGAAGCCAACATCTGAGGGAATGTCTCTAACGGATCCTAAATACTTGAAGACTATAAATATAGAAGTCATTGAATATGAAGTATAGAGAATACACATAGCATTAAAGAGCCATTACTCTGCACATTAATATCTTCATTCTTTCATTCTGTATTCTTCAATCATTTGAAGTTATTACGCGGACTTTCCTAAGCTTTACATTTAAACCACTCTCTGAGTGTTAGTGAAAGATCTGTCTGTCTGAAGTTGTATTTATTACAAACCAAATCTCTCAAACAAACATGAGTGAGCCTAAAGAGGCTAAGTGTGCAAAGAATACTTGTCTTGAGCCTGAAGTGGCTAAGTGTACAAAGAATACTTGTCTTGAGCCTGAAGAGGCTAGGTGTGCAAAGTGAGACACCCCGCTGTGGCTCTTTGTGTCGTTAGATTAAAACCTCATTATTTAATTACTTAATCGCACGCTTAACGTGAAAATACGTAAAAATTAAAACTTAACTTATAAAGTATACAACTTCATCTAGAATGACATATCACAATATAAGTATATTATGCATATTACAAAACACTGTTGAGGATATCCTATTAGTAGGATCCCTCACAGGCATATACTTAGACAAAAAGTTAAACAGTGGAAAACATAATAGAAATACGCCTCGCGAAACGCACTGGCCATAACTAACTAGACCCTAAACACCATGGGTCACAACTCATCCTCCAGCCTCCGATTCGTAGGGAGTTCCATCCAACGCCTCCTGGTTACGCTCATCCACAGGGTCTTCTCGTACAATTCCACAAGGAAATAAAATACAAAATATAGAAATATACAGGGGATAAGAAACATTTCTATCATCAAAAAGCGGAAAAGAGTCATAGTAAATTATACAGTAATTGTCACAGACAATCAACACACATAACTAACGAATCATCCTCAGGTTAATATATATCATCCTCTACCCTTACTCTCAGGCAATCTAACACGTTATTTTAACGTAACCTCTCTAATCATGTCACCATATCTTTACGTTATCGTGGCCACTACCACTCCTGTCACCATCCCTCATTTGCATCGGGGCACACCCTCATTCCCGTTAGGATGTTCCACCTAGTGTACACCTCCATTCCCGTTAAGGTGTTCCACCTCCCTTCCCGTTAAGGTGGAAGTGATCTTGCGAGGACTCTTGATTTTATGTGTATTATATTACCAATACATGGTGTATTATATTACCAATACACAGAAGTGTTTTACGTGTATTATATTACCAATACACGGTGTATTATATTACCAATACACAGAAATGTTTTACGTGTATTACCAATACACGATGTATTATATTACCAATACTCAGAAGTGTTTTACGTGTATTATATTACCAATACACGGTGTATTATATTACCAATACACAGATGTCCTTGCGTATTATATTACCAATACACTTTTGTCTTTGTGTATTATATTACCAATACACTTTTATCCTTGTGTTTTATATTACCAATACACGGTTGTGGACAACAACACCTATACCTGAATCTCACCAACCCGTTTTAACAACATCTTAGTGCCTTAACCTTCCATTAGAACTTGACACATATTCTATGCCATAACACCTCTTTAACATTCCTCATCTAAGTTAGGCACTTCTAAATCATCATTATCCTCACACCCAAAACAATAATCTCTTAGACAACATATATATCTTTGCTTAAAAATCCACTAAGCATAATAATAAAAACCAGGCAGATCATGCATAACACAATATCAATCAAATATTCCCATATTACCAACATAGCACAAAATCAATTCAATAAAGGTAATAAAATCAAATCTACCATAAAAAATATAAAGATCAACCTAATGCCAATAAACCTACAATCCCCGAATCGCCATTGGTTTTTTCAGAAAAGGTTTCCAATGTGATTTTGGTCTTGTCGATTAATCGACTACTGGTAGGGTTTAGGTCGCCCTACACAATTATTATATAATCTACTACTTATCCATTCCGACGATAGGTTGGTTCTTTCCCCCACCTGGGTTATCACCGGACTCCCGAACTCGAAGCTCCTCGTTGTCACACCACAAAGTATTAACTCCACCTTTCTGTGAAGGTAAGGAGATTAGATGCTCGAAAAGGTATACCACGAACGTACTTGTTTCCTCCGTGATGGAAGTATAAGGTTACAAAACATGAAATCATGAGTTAAAACTCAATCAAAGAACACTAACCACAAGGTATAGGTTCGGTTCATACAATAAACTAGGATTAAGGGTTTCTGAAATATATGCAACTCTTGGATTTATGATCCTTAAGTGCTAGAAATTCATAAACAACAATATTTTAACAAAGTTGAATTAAAAATCCCATTAAGTACTTGACTTAGGGTTTCGGCCAAGCATAGATAAACAGGCTAGGAATTTTTAAATTTTCCAATCTCTTTAGGTTAGCATCCATAAACCATGATCATTTTGGAAATGGAAAAATCAAATGTCTTAGACCATGAACCCTTAGGTTCGGCCTTAACAAGTTTGTGAGGTTAGAGATCTTTAAATCATCCAAACTTTTGGATATAGCATCCTTTAACATGAAGGAGCTAGCTTTAATCCATAATCATCTTGGAAAACAAAATAAAATAACACATCCTAGGTCAAATGTTACATTCGGCCATCATAGGAAAATAAATCAAGAAAATATTTTAAACTTTCCAATTCCTTGGATTTAGCATCCTTATACATCAAGAAGCCTTAATCCATAATCACTTTGGAGAAACATCAACTAAGCATCAATGTCGTAAACTACTTAAAGTTTAGGTCTTTACATGAAAATGTGTAAAATCTCTAAACTTTTCCAATCACTTAAACCTAACATCCTTTAGTACAAAGGAGCCCTTGGTCATGATCATCTTGGAATAGAAATCAAATACAAGTCAATACAAGCAAAGTTAAACAAAACCCACCAAAACCAAAAAGCATGGTTTCGGCCTCATCAAGAAAATAGGGTTAGAAATTTTTGTTTTAGACAACCTTTTAGTATGTTGTAGTACGAGTAAAAATAGGAACATAGAAATTAGTCAACTCAAACGGAGTTTTCTACCATTTTTAAGAGATTTTAGAAGTTTGAAAGCTTAAAGGAAACTTAAAGCAAAACTATGAACATAAAGACAAGAACTTGAAAAAATAGACAACATAGGATCATTACCCTCAACAATATGAAGAACTTTGATGAAGAACTTAAAGTAAAAATCTTGATAAAAAGATGAACTTTAGAAGAGAGAAGAAGAAGAGATGTAATAAGGTGTAAAGGTGAGAAAATGGAGGAAAAGTGGTAAAGTGTGGAAATGAAGAGTATTTATAGAGAGTGAGAGAGAGGGGCACGATTTTGGAGAGGAAAAAGAAGAGAAAAGGAAGGTTTTCTTGTATGGAAAGAAAGAAGGTAAGGTGTGGTAAGGTGGAGGTATGGTGTGGAGGTATGGTTGGAGAGAGAATGTAAGAAAAAGAAAGATTTTGAAAAAAAAGTCAAGATTCACTTTTGAGATGTGTCATAGCCTTCACATCAAGTCACTCCATGTCATTTCATCCTCTTGATGCTCTGCTCCATTGCGTATCAGATGACTTCCCCGATCGTATTTCCCGACGATTTCGCCCGGGAAATCCCTGAGATTTGGCCCCGAACAAGATTTTTCGAAAAACTCCAAACCCACACAAAACATCATAAAAATACTATCTGTCTCATTCATGAATTAAAATTTGGTCTCTAGGTCAGTAAACTTGTACTGGCAGTGAGAACGCAGACCGACTTTCGTCTGAACTTTCAACCGAAATTTTTACCGTAACCCTCTACCATAAATTAGACTATGAATATGATTTTATTTTAATCAAAAACGCTTTCTAACTCTAAAATTTAAAATATAATTTAGTTATATTTTAACCAGTTGAACAACATAATTAAAATCAGGCTGTTACACAAAGAATACTTGTCTTGGAGCCTGAAGAGGCTAGGTGTGCAAACAATACTTGGAGTCTGTAACCTGATCAGTTATAGTGGATAAAACTTGGTGCTGCCAAAGACTGGACGTAGCTCTTTGCTTTGAAGAGTGAACCAGGATAAATAGTTGTATTAATCTCTCTTTCCTTATAAATTGTTTAGTTGCCTCAAGTTTTCTTATCCGTTTTTCAAGTGGTGTGTTTGTCTAAGTCACTGTTAAAATTTCATTAGACAAGTCACATGTCTGTCCTGCATCCTTCCACTCGTCTAAACCAAGCCTCTGTATACGAAAAGATTTCAACTTTGTTTAAATTCTGGTACACACAATTCAACCCCCCTTCTCGTGTTTATAGTTGTTTATTTCAGTTGGTATCAGAGCTCAGCCTCTGGGTTGAGCATCTAACAGTGTAGAGGTAAATGGTCCTGAAGAATAGACATGACTGCTGGAACTAGTTCAAGTGGAAGTCACCAGACTAAAGGAGCTTCTCTAACCAGACCGTCTTACTTCAATGGAGAAAACTACAACTATTAGAAAGATAGATTTCAATGGTTTGTTCTATATACAAACTCTGATCTTTGGGATGTCATTACGAATGGTCCATTCATTCCCAAGAATGATGATAACACTGACAAACCAAAAGCTCAGTGGAGTACTGCAGAAAAGACAAAATGGGAGATGAACCACAAAGCTAGATATAACATCATTTGTGCTCTCAGTCCTGAGGAGTTTGAGAAGGTATGTGCTTATGACTCTGCCAAAGAAATATGGAACACTTTAGCTGTCACACATGAAGAAACAGAGAAAGAAGCCAATCTCTGTTTGATGGACAACACTGACTCAGACTCAGACGATGAGGTACATCCTGACTATGAGGAATTACTTGATGCCTATGAGGAGTTGCTGGAGGAATCCAACTTCTTATCTAACGCTTTCAAATCCCTCAAGTGAGACTAGGTAAAGCTCACCAGTGAGCATAAACAGAAATCTCAAGAGTGTGAGAAGCTGGCTAAGGAGAACAATGAGCTGAAGACTGAAAAGTATAATGAAGCTAAGATCTCAAGTGAAACATCATCATCTGAAGAAGTTGAAAAACTCCAATAGAAAGTGGAAGAGCTCACTTATGATCTTGCCAAATTTTTTAACGGAAGAGACAATCTGACTAAGCTACTTGGCTGTCAGAGGCATTCTCTTAACAAAGAAGGTATTGGATATGTCCATCAGACACAGCATAAAGTATCAACTAAAGCTTATACAGTATCTGTTAAGTCAACTATAACCAAGTCTACACCTGTCTATAACTTCTATGGAAAAACTGGGCATGTTATGTCTAATAAGAAGAGAAGGAAGTCTTCACAGACTCCTAGAACTAACAGAAAAGGACCCAAAAAAATATGGGTACCTAAAAATCAAATAATTTTTGTTGCAGATGTCCTCAACAGGACATAGAAAACACCACTGCTGGTACCTGGACAGTGGTTGCTCGCGTCATATGACAGGAGAAAGGTCTATGTTCCTAGACCTCCAACTTAAGAAAGGAGGACACGTTGCCTTCGGAGGGAATCAGAAAGGGAAAGTTATAGGAATTGGTACTATTGGTGGTAAACACCCTCTTCCCTCTATATCTAATGTTCTTATGGTTAAAGGATTAAGACTCAATTTGCTTAGCATAAGTCAATTATGTGATAGTGGTTTTTATGTTTCCTTTACCAAGGATGTATGCATATTTAAAGACTGATAAAGAACAATCAGATCTAGAAGATGATCTTGAAGGTCTTTATATAAACAATCCAGAAGAAGCTCTTGAGGATGAAAGATGGATTCTTGCTATGTAAGAAGAACTTAACCAGTTCACCAGAAATGTTGTCTGGACTCTTGTCTCTAAGCCTAAAAACAAGTCGGTTACTGGAACAAGATGGGTCTTCAGAAACAAATTGGATGAAGATGGTAAAGTTGTAAGAAATAAGGTAAGGTTAGTAGCTCAAGGCTATAACCAACAAGAAGGTATTGATTATACTGAAACCTTTGCACCTGTAGCTAGAATAGAAGCCATACGCATTTTAATGTCATATGTTGCACAACACCAAATTAACCTGTTTCAAATGGATGTAAAAAGTGCTTTTCTAAATGGTATAATTGAAGAAGAAGTGTATGTTAAACAACCCCCTGGTTTTGAGGATACTGATAAACCAGATCACGTTTTCAAACTTAAAAAGGCATTATATGGTTTGAAACAAGTACCTAGAGCATGGTATGATAGACTCGGTTCTTTTCTCATGCATAATGGTTTTACTAGAGGACAAATAGACACTACCCTTTTCAAGAAATGCTCTAAAGAAAACTTTATTAAAGTTCCAATATATGTTGATGATATTATTTTTGGAGCAACTAATGAAAAGTTGTGCAAGGAAATTTCAAATCTAATGCAAGCTGAATTTGAGATGAGCATGATGGGAGAATTGAAGTTCTTCCTTGGATTACAAATCAAGCAGACAAGTGATGGAATTTACATTCATCAACAAAAATATACCAAAGAGATACTCAAGAAATACAATATGGAAATTACAAAGCTCATGAAAACCCTTATGCAACCCAATGCAAAACTAAGCAAAGATGATGAAGGTAAAAAGGTAGATCAAACTGTCTATAGAGGTATTATTGACTCTCTACTGTACTTAACTTCAAGCAGACCTGACATTCAATTTAGTGTCTGTATGTGTGCTAGATTCCAATCTGATCTTACGGAATCTCATCTTAAGGCTGTTAAAAGAATATTTAGATATTTGATTCGAACTACTAATCTTGGTTTGCTATATTTAAGATCAAAAGAATATAGATTAGTGGGATATTGTGATACTGATATTGCTGGAGACAGAATAGAAAGAAAAAGCACCAGTGGAGGATGTCACTTCATTGGAGCAAGTTTAGTCTAATGGTCAAGCAAGAGGCAGACAACCATTGCCCTGTCTACTGTTGAAGCAGAATACATCTCTGCTGCTAGTTGCTGCTCTCAACTCTTATGGGTAAAACATCAACTTAAGGATTACTCTATTTATGAACATAACATATTTGTATGGTGTGATAATTCCAGTGCTATATGCTTAACTAAAAATACAATTCAGCATTCTAAGGCTAAGCATATTGAAATCAAGCATCATTTCATTAGGGATTATGTTCAGAAAGGCATCTTTGATATTAAGTTTGTTAAAACTGAAAATCAATGGGTTGATATTTTCACTAAACCCCTCGCAGAAGAAAGGTTTTTATTTATTAGAGATAATCTAAACATTCATTGTATTGTTGAATGACATGTCTGAATGTTAACCTGTCTGTGCTTTATCACCTGTGTATGCTTACCTGTCTGACTCTACTAAGGCACTATGCTAGAGCTCATCAGTTTTGTTGAAATGGTTATTATTTAATTAATGCCATTCCCTTATCTGAAGCTAATCGTGTGCACGGTGGTTTACATATCTCGAAAACATGCTTTCATTATGTCTTAAGTGGGAGTTGACAATGTCAACATTGCCATCTTTGGTGTTCCCAAACCAGTGAACCCTAAGATTGTCAACATGGTGGTCAAGTGCAGATTCCTGCACAAATTGCTGTTGGAGTGCATGATGCCAATGAAAGGCTCACGAGACAGTATGACCAAGATGGACAGATTTGCTCTGTACCACTTGATCCACAAAATCAAGGTTGACATCAACGACCTTGTCTACATGTACCTTGAGACTCTGATCAAGAGAACCAACATGCAGACGTATCCTTATGGGATGTTGCTGACAAGGGTATTCGGGAACAAGTTGTTTGTTGCTAGTGATGTTCACTTTGTGGACATGTCATTGCCCATAGACAGGAAGATACTGTCTATGATGGACATCAAGGGAATCCTTCTTGCTGATGAGGAGGAAGTCAGCAAGAAGAAGAAGAAGAAGAAGAAGAAGAAGAAGAAGAAGAAGAAGAAGAAGAAGAAGAAGAAGAAGAAGAAGAAGAAGAAGAAGAAGAAGAAGAAGAAGCCTGCTGTTGAACAGAAGGAGGAAGAACCAGTGGTTTCCACTGATGAATCAGAAGTCCCCATTTCTGAAAGATTGTGCAAACCGTCTAGAAAGGTGGCCAGACAAGACCAAATTCCAAAGATGCAACCCTCAGTATCTGAAGATTCTGCTGAAACCGTTGAGCCCTTGAGGTTCAGGCTGAGGAGTCCCTCTCTCAAGAGGAAGACTAGTGAAGCTGAGGAATTAGTGGATGTTCCTGCTCATCCCAGCAAGAAAAGGAAGCTGGTGAAGACCTTTGCCAAGGTCAGACAAGTTGAGTCTGAGCCTAGCAAAGAGGAAGCATCTACTCAGGCAGAGCAGACAGAGCAAGTCCTAGAAGAACCAAAGAAGACTTTCATTTTGGGAATTATTCCCAAAAAGAGAAGATCTGGTTACCCAGTACCTTCAAAGACTGGAGTACCTGCAAAAGCTAACACTGCAGAAGACCTCTCTGGAGGAGCTCAGACAGTTATACCCAAGGATGACCAAGTGTCTCCTTCTCACAAGAAGTTGAAGATATCTGAAGAGCAGACATCTCATTCATTCCCTTCCCCTTCTCATCAAGGTATCATCACCCCATCTGTCTCTTCTCCATCTGCCCTTTTTGTTCAACCTCTTTATGTTGCATCTCCCATTTCTTCACCTGTCTCCTCCTTTCAAACTCAAAAATATTCTTTCACTATTGTACCTGATGACTGTCAGTACATAGTTGTTCACAGGGACTCTGCTCCCAAAGAACAAATTGGTATATCATCGAGACTCTTTGTGTCTGATCTGCAATCTCTTTTATTTGCAAGTATCTGACATGTCTCTTTCATCCCTTCTCCTCCACCTCATATTCTTAACCCCTATAGAGAACTTTTCTTCTACCCACCTATCATTATCTTCATTAGAACATTAGCTGGAACTCACTATACTGCTTTTGTTGTAATGCTACCACATAGGTCTAGGTATTTCTTTATGTTAGTCACGGGATCTAATTCCTTTTTTTGCCATTATTGATTCTTTATTACCTATCCCTCCCTCTGTTTTAGCTCAAACACCTCTTCCCCCACCTATTCAAATAACAATCATCAGATTGTCTCTGTCCAAGAGACTTTCCTGTGTGTTTCCTTCACCTGATACTGACTGTGTCAGAATCAGTCTTATCTTCAAATTCGTCTTTCTTCCTTTCTATGCCCTTCAAACTCTCCATGAACTTTTCTTCCCTTCCATCACCTCTCCCCTATCTCTACCTAAGGCACCCCCACCTTTACCCTTACTCTAGCACTCTTCTCTGTCTGTCTCTTCTCAAACAGTGGCCTTACTAGACTTTCATCTGCATCAAGGACAAGTAGAAGACTTAAGAAGACAACTAGATGAAGAAAGGCGAGTTAGGCTGCTCTTAGAGAAAAAGGTTGCTGGTGTATTTTTGTTAATTAGTCAATCTATGTAGTTTTTAGGTATATAGACTACCTTGTACTTGTAATCGTTCATGTTGAATAAAATAAATTTCTCCTTTATTTCTTTAATGCTTTCATAGTTTATTCCTTTTTGATGTTGACAAAATGGGAAGAATGAGAGAAATGTGATATAGGAGAATGAGAGAATGAATGTGATATGATCTTAAATAATACATGGACATGAGTATGCTCTGATAGTTGCTATAATTGCTCAGATAAATCTTAAGTAAGATTGCTCTGATAATAATTTCAATGTAAAACAAGTCAAACTTATGTGTGACTAAGTTAAACAGATTACATAATTAATCTTAATGTCTGTTCAAGCATCTGTATGACCTGTCCGCTTAAGAAAATTTCAACCTGTCTGATATATGCTATTTTCTGTGTTGATATTTTCCGAGGTTTATTAAATCATCTCAATGTTTGTCATCATCAAAAAGGGGGAGATTGTTAAGTCTCTAAAATGTCTTATGTGCATTTCCCTAAGTTTTGATGAGAACTAAATTGGTTAATGATTTAATTAACCTTCATATTGGTTGCTAACCTGTCTATCTAGTGTGTAGATTAAAACTGTAAGAATCATCTCGTCCACTAAAGTGACAGTAGCACTCGTCCACTTAAGTAACAGAAGCGCTCGTCCACCGAAGTGATAGAAGTGCTATCCACTAAAGGAGACAGAAGCGCTCATCCACTAAAGTGACAGAAGCGCTCGTCCACTAAAGTAACAGAAGTGCTCGTCCACAGAAGTGATAGAAGTGCTCGTCCACTAAGGTGATAGAAGCACTCGTCCACACAAGTCTTTGGACTTGCTAAGTCCTTAATGAGAAGCTCCGTCCAATGACATGGCATATGGAGCTCGTCTACTAGCCTGTCCGAATGTAAAATCTTAAATGGCTAGATGGACGCGATTATTTTCAATATGGACACGCTTATTTTATGGACGTGAATTCTATAAGAGTTATCAGAATCTTATTTCAAGAACCAGAATCAAGAAAACAGATTCTGTTATCATAACCGAAGACCAGTTAAAGAATGCTTCCTACATGCTTTATTCCCTTGTACCTCTAGTTCTTACACGAAAAGGGAATTGTACTCAGCAAAGTACAAAAAGCTCTCTGCACAACTCTGATATGGCTATATCACGATGCATAAAGCCATGATCCTTCATGTTAGATTACAACCAACGTTCCTATTGCATTAGTGGCTGCCCAGAACGACTCTATTGCATTTAATGAAGTTCTTCTTGAAGCCAACATCTGAGAGAATGTCTCTAACGGATCCTAAATGCTTGAAGACTATAAATACAGAAGTCATTGAAGATGAAGTATAGAGAATACACATAGCATTAATGAGCCATTACTCTACGCATTAATATCTTCATTCTTTCATTCTGTATTCTTCAATCATTTGAAGTTATTACGCCGACATTCCAATGCTTTACATTTAAACCACTCTCTGAGTGTTAATGAAAGATCTGTCTGTCTGAAGTTGTATTTATTACAAACCAAATCTCTCAAACAAACCTGAGTGAGCTTGAAGAGGCTAAGTGTGCAAAGAATAGTTGTCTTGAGCCTGAAGAGGCTAAGTGTGCAAAGAATACTTGTCTTGAGCCTGAAGAGGCTAAATGTCCAAAGAATACTTGTCTTAAGCCTGAAGAGGCTAGGCGTGCAAACAATACTTGGAGTCTGTAACCTGATCAATTATAATGGATAAAACTTGGTGCTGCCAAGGACTGGACGTAGCTCTTTGCTTTGAAGAGTGAATCAGTATAAATAGTTGTGCCAATCTCTCTTTCCTTATAAGTTGTTTAGTTGCTTGAAGTTTTCTTATCCGTTTTCAAGTGGCGTGTTTGTTTAAATTCTAATAAACACAATTCAACCCCCCTTCTCGTGTTTATAGTTGTCTATTTCAGTTGGTATCAGAGCTCAGCCTCTGGGTTGAGCATCTAACAGTGTAGAGGTAAAAGGTCCTGAAGAATAGACATGACTGTTGGAGCTAGTTCAAGTGGAAGTCACCAGACTGAAGGAGCTTCAACCAGACCTCCATACTTCAATGGAGAAAACTACAACTATTGGAAAGATAGATTTCAATGGTTCATTCTATCTACAAACTCTGGTCTTTGGAATGTCATTACAGATGGTCCATTCATTCCCAAGAATGATGATAACACTGACAAACCAAAAGCTCATTGGACTACTGCAGAAAAGACAAAATGGGAGTTGAACCACAAAGCTAGATATAACATCATTTGTGTTCTCAGTCCTGAGGAGTTTGAGAAGGTATGTACTTGTGACTCTGCCAAAGAAATATGGGACACTTTAGCTGTCACACATGAAGAAACAGAGGAAGAAGCCAATCTCTGTCTGATGGCAAACACTGACTCAGACTTAGACGATGAGGTACATCCTGACTATGAGGAATTACTTGATGCCTATGAGGAATTGCTGGAGGAATCCAATTGCTTATTTAAGACTTTCAAATCCCTCAAGAGCGACTATGTAAAGCTCACCAGTGAGCATAAACAGAAATCTCAAGAGTGTGAGAAGCTGGCTAAAGAGAACAATGAGCTGAAGACTGAAAAGTCTAATGAAGCTAAGATCTCAAGTGAAACATCATCATCTGAAAAAGTTGAAAAACTCCAACAGAAAGTAGAAGAGCTAACTTCTGATCTTGCCAAATTTGTTAATGGAAGAGACAATCTGACTAAGCTACTTGGCAGTCAGAGGCACTCTCTTAACAAATAAGGTATTGGATATGTCCATCAGACACAGCATAAAGTATCAACTAAAGCTTCTACAGTATCTGTTAAGTCAACTGTAACCAAGTCTACACCTATCTATAACTTATGTGGAAAAACTAGACATGTTATGTCTAAGTGTATCCATAAGAAGAGAAGGAAGTCTTCACAGACTCCTAGAACTAACAGAAAAGGACCCAGAAAACTATGGGTACCTAAAAATCAAATAATTTTTGTTGCATATGTCCTCAACAAGACAAAGAAAACACCACTGCTGGTACCTGGATAGTGGTTGCTCGCGTCATATGACAGGAGAAAGGTCCATGTTCCTAGACCTTCAACTTAAGAAAGGAGGATATGTTTCCTTCCGAGGGAATCAGAAAGGGAAAGTTATAGGAATTGGTACTATTGGTGGTAAACCCCCTCTTCCCTCTATATCTAATGTTCTTATGGTTAAAGGATTAAGACTCAATTTGCTTAGCATAAGTCAATTATGTGATAGTGGTTTTGATGTTTCCTTTACCAAGGATGTATGCATATTTCAAGACTGATAAAGAACTATCAGATCTAGAAGATGATTTTGCAGGTCTTGATATAAACAATCCAGAAATTCACAACCCGATCTAACCAAAACAGAGCCTGTGCTTGAGGCTGACAGACAAGTGGAGGAGATAAGTCAGCAGACAAGTGGAACAAACGGGTCAGCATACAAGTCAAGATCTTCATGTTGATCTCAAAAGGGATTGGAAGTTCAACACTCATCATCCTAAGGATCTTATTATTGGAAATCCTTCTGAAGGAGTAAGAGACAGATCCACTTTAAGAGAATCAAGCAATGTGGCCTTTATTTCAGATTTGGCGCCTAAACGCATTGAAGAAGCTCTTGAGGATGAAAGCTGAATTCTTGCTATGCAAGAAGAACTTAACCAGTTCACCATAAATGATGTCTGGACTCTTGTCTCTAAGCCTAAAAACAAGTCGGTTATTGGAACAAGATGGGTCTTCAGAAATAAATTGGATGAAGATGGTAAAATTGTCATAAATAAGGCAAGGTTAGTAGCTCAAGGCTATAACCAACAAGAAGGTATTGATTATACTGAAACCTTTGCATTTGTAGCTAGAATAGAAGCCATACACATTTTAATGTCATATGCTGCACAACACCAAATTACCTTATTTCAAATGGATGTAAAAAGTGCTTTTCTAAATTGTATAATTGAAGAAGAAGTGTATGTTAAACAACCCCTTGGTTTTGAGGATACTATTAAACCATATCACATTTTCAAACTTAAAAAGGCATTATATGGTTTGAAACAAGCACCTAGAGCATGGTATGATAGACTCAGTTCTTTTCTCATGCATAATGGTTTTACTAGAGGACAAGTAGACACTACTCTATTCAAGAAATGCTCTAAAGAGAACTTTATTATAGTTCAAATATATGTTGATGATATTATTTTTGGAGTAACTAATGAAAAGCTGTGCAAGGAATTTTCAAATCTAATGCAAGCTGAATTTGAGATGAGCGTGATGGGAGAATTGAAGTTCTTCTTTGGATTACAAATCAAGCAGACAAGTGATGGAATTTATATTCGTCATAAAAAATATACCAAGGAGATACTCAAGAAATACAAAATGGAGGCTAATATCTGTCTCATGGCTGGCACTTCATCAGAAAGTGAATACGCTGATGCTGAGGTAATGGACTCTAACCTGTCCACTCTTCAAGATACATTTGATGAATTACTGCATGACCCATCCATTATGTCTCACGAATATATGAGTCTTAAAAAGAAATTTTCAAAGTTATCTAAAGAATATGATAGGGTTTGCATGGAAAAACAAAACCTCAAAGATGAAAATCACAAACTCAAAATCAGAGAATGTCAGTCTAATTGACAGACTCGAGTGTGAGCCTAATGTTTCTTGTGAAGCTGTAAAACTGAAACACGATGTGACATATCTGACAGACACCCTGTCTAAGTTTGTAGCTGGCTCAAATAAACAAAATCTCATTTTAAGGTATTCTAGGTTACCTCAATGATAGTCTAAGAACCAGATCAACTTTCAGAGAGTGGGAAGATTCTACATTAGTCTATGAGATGGAACCAAAGACAGTAGACGAGGCTTTGCTGGACGAGGGCTGGATTCTGGCTATGTAAGAAGAACTGAACCAGTTTGAAAGAAGTGATGTCTGGATTCTGTTGCCCTTTCAAAAGAACAAATATGTTATTGGAACCCAATGGGTCTATGGTGTTTTGATTCCGGCAAGTGTACCGGATTCGTTGCCAAGTAATAAAAAGATCGATCCCACAGGGACCGTGATCTCAAACAACAACTAATTATTAAATCGATAAAACTGGACTGTATAAAAAAAGATTTTGAAAGGGTTTTGATTTTTGAAATAAGAATCAAGTAACAATCAAATTTAATATCGCAATTAAACAAAACAGGAAAGTAATTCAAATTGGGGGTTTTTCAAATTCAAAAGGGATTCCCAGGAATTGGGATACCACAAAACTGTTTATGCTATTGAATCGACTACTCTCCTTCTCAATTACCAAAATTTGTTTTGAAGGCGAATTTGTCCTAAATTAGCTAATGCTCTCGCTCGGGTTACAAAAACCGTGCCCGATGAAATCAATCCATACTCTCGTGGTAATTGAATTTAAATCGGACCCCTTGAGTTTTGTGACAATTCGTGAATCCTCGAAGGACCGCTTCTAACTCTCGTGATTTAAGACCTACGTTCGATTCCTATAGATCCGATACCTAAGTTCACCGCTAAGTTCGTCCTTAGTGTATCTACGACACACAAATAAGTGGCCACCGAATTCGCGAGTAATTAAAGCAATAGGGATCAAATCGAAAACAAATCGGAATTAACAAGAAATCAAAATCAATACATCACCATAAACAAGTTTTGGGCATAGCCCCAATTCCTAGAAACTAGACTACTACTCAAGCCTTGCCATGATTGTAGCAAGCTTAGTTAAAAATAACATGAATAGAAAAATTCCTAAGAGAAGAAGAGAAGAGATGGAGAAGAATGAGAAGAAGAAATCCTCAATTTTCCTAGGGTAAGCAGCCCCAAAAGTTAAGTGCCCAGACTTGAGCCCCTAGGTCCTATTTATAAGGTTGGGTAATTTGAATCCTAAACCAATACAAAAACCAGATCAAATCAGTTGTTGAAGATCCATGGAATGCGCGTCACGACCGTGATGGCCATCACGGCCTGGCCGTGACAGCTTCTTCCTTGAACGTTGCTTCACTAAGTGGTCTGTCACGGCTGTGACAGATTCTGCCTTGGAGGGGTCTGGCTCAGTTGACATGTCACGGCCGTGATGGGCATCACGGCCTGGCCGTGACAGATTCTGACTTTTTTCATTCTTCTTTTTCAGCTTCACTTGATCATGGTCGTGATCAGCTCTGTTTGCCTCATTTTCTTGTTTTCCAAGCTCCCATCTTCGTGCCAGCTCCAACGCGCAACTGATCCTGAGCATTTTAATCTTCTTTTCCTGCACACAAGCACCACAAAACCACCTTACTCGTTCCAAGGCAAAATTATTTAATAATCAAATAAAATAAGCCTAAACTATATGAAAATGCATACAAAATGTTAAAGAATTATGAGGTGAAATCACACTCATCAGTCTACAGAAACAAGATTGATGAAGATGGTAAGGTGGTATGAAACAAAGCTTGACTTATTGCACAAGGATACTCTTAGGAAGAAGGTATAGGCTATACTGAAACTTTTGCTCCTGTTGCTAGATTAGAAGCAATTAGGATTTTACTTTCATTTGCTGCCCATCACAATATTATGCTTTTTCAAATGGATGTTAAAAGTCCATTTCTAAATGGCTTCGTTAATGAAGAAGTATATGTAATGCAACCTTCGCTTTTTGAAATTGAAACCTAACTTGAACATGTATATAATCTTAAGAAAGCATTATACGGCCTGAAACAAGCTTCTAGAGCTTGGTAAGAAAGATTAAGTTCATTTCTAATGAACAATGGGTTCAATAGAGGAAAGGTGGACCCAACCCTGTTTAGGAAATCCATCTTGTCAAATTTGATTGTTGTGCAAATCTATGTTGCTGATATAATATTTAGTGCTACTAATGAGTCTCTGTGCAAATAATTCTCTAAGCTAATGCAGAAGGAATTTGAAATGAGCATGATGGGAGAACTTAAGTTCTTCCTTGGACTACAAGTTAAACAAACTATGAACGAGGTGTACATCCTCAAACCAAGTACACAAAGGAACTCTTAAAGAAGTTCAAGATGGAAGATTGAAGCCAATGAATACACCCATGCATTCCACGTCCATACTGAACAAAGATGATAAAGAGAAAATGGTAGACCAAAAGGTATATAGAGGTATGATAGGATCTCTTCTATATCTTACTGCGTCTAGACCTGACATTATGTTCAGTGTATGCCTATGTGCACGATTTCAATCTAATCCAAGAGAATCTCATTTATCAGCAATTAAGAGAATATTTAGATATTTAAAAGGTATTACTAATCTAGGTTTGTGTTTTAAGATAAATGAAGATTACATATTAGTTGGTTTCTGTGATGCTGACTATGCTGGAGATAGAATTGAAATAAAAAGTACTAGTGGAGGATGTCACTTCATTGGAGCTAATCTTGTCTCATGGTCAAGCAAAAGACAAAGTACCATTGCATTATCAATTCCTGAAGCTGAGTATATTTCGACTGCAAGTTGCTGTTCACAACTTCTATGGATCAAACACCAATTGGAGGACTACAATGTATTTGTAAGTAGTATTTGAGACACCCCGCTATGCCCCGGTGATCTATTAGACTAAAACTTCCTTAACTACTTGCTTACTCGACCGCTTAATATGAAAATATGTAAAAAAAAAATTAAAAACTAAACTTATAAAGTATACAACTTCATATAGAATATCATATCACAATATAAATACATTATGCATATTACAAAACACTGTTGAGGATATCCTATCAGTAGGATCCCTCACAGGCATATACTTAGACAAAATGTTAAACAACGGAAAACATATTAAAAACGTCTCGCAAGACGCACTGGGCATATGTAATATCGCGATTTTATTTGTGGTTTACGTTAGGGTTAGACTTGGAATACATAGTTGAGATTTTTTTTGAGGTTTAGAAACCCTTGCATGTTAAGTACGCGGTTTTTTCGGGTAAGATTGAGGCATAGAGACCAATTAGGGTTTTTCCGTTGAGCGTCTTTGAGACGTCTGAGTGTGAAATAATAATTTTGGACTTAGAGATGAGATTAGGCCTTTTTGATGGTTTTAGGTTGTTTATTAGGTCCTAATGAGCCGATATCTCAAATTTGAGCGCAATCGGACGTCGAACGGACCCTAAATGCAAAGAGTTGACTTTTTGTCAGAAGTCAACACTTGATCGTAGGAGTATCCACGCTCAAGCGCCCAAGCCAACAGACAAGGGCCATGCTTTGACTTGCCACGTGTCAATCAGGGCTTACGTGGAATCTCCTGATTGGTTGCATGGCATGGTGGTCAACCAACCCTCCAACGCTCGAGCGTGGAAAAGCCAACGCTCAAGCGTTGGAACGCTCGAGTGCTAGGCTTCCAACGCTCGAGCGCTAGCGCGAATTTCAGTAAAAATAAAAGATGACTTAAATGACTTGAGTCACCAAACAAAAAACAGAGGCAGAGAGCACGGAGCAACTAAGAAAACAGAGAGGAGAATATAGAGAGAGAAAGAGAGAGAGAGAGAGTTTAGTGAGAGAAAAGAGTTCTAGTGTAAGTGTGGCTTGCCCGATCGTCCCGTCGTGATTCCAGTTGTGTGGTTGTGTTCATAACGGCGATACCTTCATTGTTCTCTTCTTCGTTTCTTCAAAAATCGAAAGTAAATCGTTTTCTTTTATGTCGAAACTCCATTCGTTATGTTTCTCATAATATCTTTGATTTCGTTTGTCGGAATTCAATTCCGTTTTTGAATATGAACTCCTAGTAACGTGTGCTTCGTAATGTGACACTTAGGTGAATTTTTGGAAGCTCCAAGGCCCGAGAATCGAGTAGGGCAGAATTGAGAAAGTGGGAGGAAGTCTTGTTTTGCTTCGTTTCGAGCATCGTACGACTCTCCAGGTGGGGGAAAGAAACTATTTAACGTCGGAAACGGCACGGTTACATTTAATTAGATAATGGCGTAGGGTGACCCAAACCCTACACGAGAGCGGGTAACGAACGATGTCTATACCACATTGGGAACTACTTAGTGGTACCAATGATGATATAGGAATTATGCGTTTACCGTCATCACGCTATATATATATATATATATATATATATATATATATATATATATATATTATTTTTATTATGTGATGATTCCCTGTTTGACTGGTTGATTGGAACTTGGTACTTGATGTATGATATCATGAGTGTTGTAATTATTTTTGAAAGTGTTTATACTTATTATCATCATCATCATCATCATCATCATCATCATCATCATCATCATCATCATCATCATTATTATTATTATTATTATTATTATTATTATATTTTGGTATTTATTATTTGAAAATGATATTATGACATTATGATAAATGATGATGATTTTGGATGACATGATGATTATTGTGATGATATGATGAGTGTTATGATTGCGCTTAGAGGTTGAGTAAGTTATGAGTTATGTTAAGACATGAGGATGTATTGGGGATTGCATATGATATGAGATAGCAGTGCCTAACCGAGATGATTATCGTGACATGAGGATGAGATTGATGAGATGAGATTATTTTGAGGTTATCTATGAGATTATGATGAGCAGTTAGGGCACTAGGGGGTGACCTGAAACATGGTCTGTGATATGAGGGACCTAAAACATGGTCGAGTGGACCTGAAACATGGTCGAGTGGGGTCTATGCCTCGGAGGGAGAATTCTCGGGGATAGGCTAACGGCGGACCGTCCAGAGATGATTTCATTTTAGTCGCAGCTATAGTTCATTCATTGCATGAGCATCCTGGATTGTGGTCCAGAGGTGTGCACCGGGTTGTGTAACTATAGTGCCATTGCTTTGCTTGGGCACCCTCCATCTGCAGACGAGGGTGTGCGCCGGGGACTCTAGGACGTGTCGATTATATTGTTGTGATATCCGGATATGACCGATACCTGAGGGGATTATTCATACAGCATTTGCATTGCATCATGATGAAGGGTAGAGGAAAGATCCTAGATGTGGATTGAGGATGACTGTGTTATATATATATATATATATATATATATATATATATATATATATATATACCCATACTTTGGAGATGTATGTTTAGTGTGCCATTATTTAATTAAATGTAGCTAAACCCTTTCCACGTTTGATGTTATATGGCTTCTTATCCCCTTTTCTTTTGCTGTGTGTTGTGCATATATATGTTTTGTACTTCAGACTCCGACAGAGCAGATGGCGCACTGGGATCACCCATGATGACCCAAGATCCAGGGTTCCCCCTCTTGGGGACCTGCGAGGTGGAGTGCTTAGACCCGCACGGGTGGCTTGTGGACCCGGTCACTCGTTTCGCAGTATATACGAGTCCTGTGTCCATCACTACGGGGCTTGGGTAGGGAGCGCCCATCAGATTTGTTGGCACGTTTCGTTTCGGCACGACCATCCCGTTTCCGATAGGACAGCCTGATGGACACGTACCACAAATGCCACCTATGTTCGGGATGGACCCTGTACCTTTCATGGTACCTCTTGATGCCTTGGTACCCGGGTTTGCACCTGCACCTGCACCAGCATCGGAGCCCGAGTTGGCACCTATTCCGGAGGAGGACCCAGTTGCCCCCGCTCAGGACCTAGCACCCCTTCCTGAGCTACCCGCACCTCCGGAGGTCTGTGCTACGGTCTCTTAGTCTTCATGGGTATCTTCTAGACGACTACATCCTCGGGATAGCAGACTTTACAGGCAGAGGTTGCAGGGGAAGCCGGCCAACAGTTCTTCCAGTGATAGCAGAGGAGTGTCCAGGCCTGCTGAACCTCAGGATACAGACGAGGCCGATAGTGTATGATGGCTCAGGCCAGTGCCATCAGTATAGGTGTGAGTGAGGTTTTACTATAATTTTTAGAGGGGACGGGGTGTGGAGTGCATCGGTGAGGCTTTTTTTTCTTTCTTTTGGTTTTTGATGTATTTTGTTGATGTCACCAACTTGTGTATATATCGGGATCCTATAGAGGGGAATCCCTTGACAGCAGTACTGGCATGTATGTACATATTTATAGTTATGTGCTGTATGTATGTTTACATATGTGTTTATAATTTTAAGTTTTAAATTTTCCGCTGTTTTAATATACTCGCTTAACGATAATAACGAAATTAGGTCTTAATATTTTGGGTTTTCTTTAATGGGACGTCGAGGCGTCTCACCATACACTACTTAGACCCTAATCACCATGGGTCACGACTCGACCTCTGGCTTCCGGTTCATAGGGAGTTCCATCCAATTCTTCCTCGTTCAGCTCAGGCATAGAGTTTTCAAGAACAATCCCATAAAAGATAAAATAAAACATACAGAAAGAGTACAAGGGATAAGAAGCAGTTGTATCATCAAAAGCGGAAAAGAGTCATAGTAAATTAGACAATAATTGTTACAGACATAACATCACTCACAACTAACAATCATCCTCAAATTATGATATCTTCCTCTACCCTTACTCTCAGGCCATCTAACACTTTATTTTAACGTAACCTCTCTAATCCTATCACCGTGTCTTTACGTTAACGTGTCCACTACCACTCCTGTCACCATCCCTCGTTTGCATCGGGGCACACCCTCATTCCCATTAGGATGTTCCACCTAGTGTACACCTCCATTCCCGTTAAGGTGTTCCACCCCTATTCTCGTTAAGGTGTTCATCTAGTGAATGTGACACACCCTCGTTCCCGTTAGGATGCTTATTCAAAGGATGACACTATTCCCTCATTCCCGGTAGAGAATAGCTGCACAATACAAAAGTATCCTTATTCCCATTAGGATATGGGACAACTCACCCCAGAACTATAAGGGTATCACGGCAGTTACCCATTCCCGCCAAAGAACTGACCCATGACATACTGTATCCATGATTGGATACACTGACCTCGTGTGTTCCCAACACACTATTGTGAATAACCATACCAACACATGAATCTCACCAACCCATTTTAACAACGTCCTAGTGCCTTAACCTTTCATCAAAGCCTCAACTCATACTCTATGTCACCACACCTCTTTAAAATAATTCATTTAGGTTAGGCACCTCAAAATCACTATGATAATCACACCTAAACAAATAATTATCTCTCTAACAACTTATATATCTTTGCTTAAAATTCACTAAACATAATAATAAACCAGGCAGATCATGCATAACACATAATATCAACAAAACTACCAAACATCATAAAATATCACAACCAACCCATAATAATCAAATTAAGTAAGTAACAAAGTCAGACTCTGTCACGGTCTGGCCCTGAAAACCTTCGCAACCATGACAGACAACAAACATCCTCAAATACATAAATATTCAAACATCAAAAGCAACACATCACAAACAATTCAATAAATAATAAAATCAAGCAACCTCAATATCATAAAAATCAATCCTAACATCGATAAACCTACAATCCCCGAATCACCATTGGTTTTACAGAAAAGGTTTCCAATGTGATTTTGGTCTTGTCGATTACTCGATCTCTAGTAGGTTTTAGGTTGCCCTACACAATTATTGTATAATCTGCTACTTATCGATTTCCGACGATAGGCTGATTCTTTCCCCCACCTGGGTCATCACCGAACTCCCGAACTCGAAGCTCCTCGTTGTCACACCACAAAGTACTAACTCCACCTTCAACCAATCAACATAATAACCAACAAATCAAACAAACTCATCTATGTTCTCTTTAGGCTAGGTTTGGCCATTTAATTCAAATTAGAGGTAGGATTCTTTTCTCAACATAAGCCTTTGGATACTTATCACTTAGGTTCTAGGTAACTTAGATAAATTGCAATAACTTGAAAATATGAAATAAAAATATCCAACCACTTAGGGTAGGTTTCAGTCTTGTATTACAAAATAGGCTAGGGTTTTCAAAACAACACAATTTCTTAGATCAATGATGTTGCAAACCAAGAAAGCTTAGCCCAATTTTTACCATTTTTATTTGTAATTTTCGTAGTAATTTTAGGCACAATTTTCTGGTGACTTTTAGTTTTCCCCTAAGTCCAATAAATGCTTCCTAGTAGTTCCATAAGTCATAATAATGGTTGGTGGGAATTTAATACCTTGATTATGCTTACTTTCTAGGTAGTGTACATGCATTTATCAATGTATGTGGTAAATGCATGGTAGTGGGAATTTATTTCTTGTATTTCCTAGTTAGGCTATAAATAGGGAACTCTTGTACTACACAATTCAGATTTTGATGATTAATGAAATTTGAGAGTTTCTCTATTGTGAGAGATTTTCCCTTTGTTCTTGAGTTAAGAACTTTATAGTGTTGGTTCTACCGGCAGGTCGCGGCTAGGGTCACGCTTCTTTGATAACTCTGGTTCTACCGGCAGGTCGTGGTTAGGGTCAAGTTCCTTGTGTCCTTTGCCTGTTTTCAAGACGGTCCTAAGTGATCTCCTATCATTTGGTATCAGAGCTTCCGCTCTTGAAATCAGGTGTTATCTATCCTTTGTTTTCAAAAAAAAAAAAATCTTCCTACCACCTATCATGGCAACACTATCCTTTGAAATGCAAAGATATCTAAGACGCTTGGAGAAGAAGGGTTTTCCTCCAAAGGAAGCTTGCAAGACATTCAATGAAATTGAAGATGTGATTCAAAAGGAAGCTTGCAAGACAATGAATGAAATTGAAGATGTGATTCCAAAGGAAGAGTGCCAACAATCAACTGGAGTTGAATTGCAAGAGGAAGATAAGGAGATGAAGACAACTAGAGAATGTCCTTCCCCTAAAGCCGAGAATACATCTTCAAATTCACTTGGGAAGTCATGGCCATCTTTTACTCTAATACTTTCTTCTAGATTAGTTTGTGGAATCAAATGTTGGGATTCTTCTACTTTCTCTAAAATTTCTCCCCTAGGTCTCGAAGTAAGGAATAGTGAAGGCCAGACTACAAAAAGCAAAGAGCAACATAAAATGATTGAGGAAAAGGTTGAAAACATAATTGAGAGTCTATTTATAAAAGAAATCAAGATGATGTTCCTCTCTTTTCCTATAGGTGATGATTTTATTTTCAATGAAGTTGAAGAAGTAATTCCAAAGAAGTGCCCCATGGATTCAAAAGAGTTGTGTTTGAACCTGGAGGATGAAGACGATTCCCCAAGGCAATAAATTCGAGGACGAATTCTCTTCAAGAGGGAGCTAATGATGCAAACCAAGAAAGCTTAGCCCAATTTTTACATTTTTATTTGTAATTTTCGTAGTAATTTTGGGCACAATTTTCTGGTGACTTTTAGTTTTCCCCTAAGTCCAATAAATGTTTCCTAGTAGTTCCATAAGTCATAATAATGGCTGGTGGGAATTTAATACCTTGATTATGCTTACTTTCTAGGTAGTGTACATGCATTTGTCAATGTATGTCGTAAATGCATGGTAGTGGGAATTTATTTCTTGTATTTCCTAGTTAGGCTATAAATAGGGAACTCTTGTGCTACACAATTAAGATTTTGATGATTAATGAAATTTGAGAGTTTCTCTATTGTGAGAGCTTTTCCCTTTGTTCTTGGGTTAAGAACTTTATAGTGTTGGTTATACCTCAGGTCGCATGTTAGGGGTCACGCTTCTTTGTTAACTCGGTTCTACTACGGCAGTCGCGGTTAGGGTCAAGTTCCTTGTGTCCTTTGCCTGTTTTCAAGACCGTCCTAAGTGATCTCTTATCATTTGGTAATCAGATCTTAGGTTCCTTGAATTTCAGGTGCTATATTTCTTTGTCCTTTTCTATTATGTATGAAAAAAAATACGAAAATAAAAAAAAATTATTTGAGGAATTCCAAATTTTATTCATCTTTCTTGGTGGTTGTATGCAAAGTTTGAATTTTTCTTAGTGGGTTCTTCATGGAGGTAAGGAAGAAAAATGATGCAAAGCAAAGGGAGGATATTTTCTATTCTAGATGCTATGTGAAGGACAAGATATGTAGTTTGGTCATTTATAGAAGGGGATACGTTAACCTAGCTAGTACCACCATGGTGCAAAAGTTAGGACTTCCTCTTATAGAGCATCCACGACCGTATGTCATTTGGAGCATCCCGGAGTTTAGTGATCTCGGTGACGTGATGGTGAACAAACAAGTACGAGTGTCGTTTCAGATCGGAAGATATGAAGATGAGGTGTTATGTGATGTGGTTCCCATGGAAACTAGGCACTTGTTACTTGGGCGTCCTTGGAGAGAGTTGAACGACAAGCGAAATATGATGTATACAAAAATAAGTACTCATTTTTATTTAATAATCGCAAAATTACTCTTGGACCATTGTCACCAAAACAAGTGTATGAAGATCAAATGTACTTGAAAGGAGAAGTAAAGAAAAAGGAAACTCATGAGAGAAAGGAAGAGGAAATGGAGAGTGGTGAAAAAGAAGAAGAGAAAAAAGAAAGCACTGAGGAAAAAGAAGAATTAAAGAAAAAAGAAACCCATGAGAGAGAAAAAGTGGAGAACCATGAGATAAAAGTTGGAGAAAAAGAGAACAATGAGAAATATCTCATGAAAAATGAGAATTATGAGAGAAAAGGAGATGGAAGAGCCAATTATCAAACAAAATGTGGAGAGCACAAAAGCAAGATTTTGTTAGATAATCCACTGACTTTTAATGCAGCTTTGGATTTGAGGACAAATCACTTTCAAGAAGTGGGGAATGATAGGAACATGGATGGCTTGAGCATGTGGAAAGAAGCATATTCAGATTATTATATTTTTATAATTTTTATTTGTAATTTTCGTAGTTATTTTGGGCACAATTTTCTGGTGACTTTTAGTTTTCCCCCAAGTCCAATAAATGCTTCCTAGAAGTTCCATAAGTCATAATAATAGCTGGTGGGAATTTAATACCTTGACTATGCTTACTTTCTAAGTAGTGTACATGCATTTGTCAATGTATGTGGTAAATGCATGGTAGTGGGAATTTATTTCTTGTATTTCCTAGT
The DNA here is from genome assembly GCA_030762895.1 of Sophora flavescens. Lineage (NCBI taxonomy): Eukaryota > Viridiplantae > Streptophyta > Magnoliopsida > Fabales > Fabaceae > Sophora > Sophora flavescens. Next base: position 136,096,498 of record CM061064.1, read on the forward strand.
TAGGCTATAAATAGGGAACTCTTGTACTACACAATTCAGATTTTGATGATTAATGAAATTTGAGAGTTTCTCTATTGTGAGAGCTTTTCCCTTTGTTCTTGGGTTAAGAACTTTATAGTGTTGGTTCTACCGGCAGGTCGCGGTTAGGGTCACGCTTCTTTGATAACTCTGGTTCTACCGGCAGGTCGCGGTTAGGGTCAAGTTCCTTGTGTCCTTTGCCTGTTTTCAAGACGGTCCTAAGTGATCTCTTATCAAATGATCTTAGAGTATTAAAGAGTATGAATCAATCATTAGATTTCTCAAATCAATCAAAAACCTTTCACCCCTTTTATGTTAGGGTTTCGGCCCTATGTAAAAAAATAGGTTAGAAAACTTTGTTGCATTCAAGCTCTTGGATTTAGACAATACAATTATTAGAGAGTTCAAATCAAGCATTAACTTTCAAAGACAACAACAAAACATCAACTCCTCTTTCTTACATAGGTTCGGCCCATACATGGAATTTAGGATAGAAAACTTTGTTGAAGTTAAGCTTCTAGATTAAGATCATAAAGGTATTAAAGAGTATGAATCAAGTGTTAGAACTTAGAAAAGACACAAAAACATCATACCCATTTTTCTCTCTAGATTCGGCCAACTAGGGTTTTATAGGAAGGAAAATTTTTTTGATCAAAAGCTCTTGGATAATGAGAGTAAAGATCATAACTAGGTCATAGAAATTGGTTTCACATTTTTAGGATTTTTCTACCATTTTCTATGAATTTTTGAATTTCTAGATCTAGAAATGTAAAACCATGAAAATGAAGAACAAAAGCTTGGAAAAGAAAGGAGATGATTATGTTACCTAAGATGAGAAAGTAGAAGAAGGATTGATGATGATCGTGGCAAGTTTTCACTTGAAAGCACTTGAAGCTTTTGAAGCTTCAAAAATGGAGTTTATGTGTTTATGAAGAGAAAATGAAGAAGATGAAGTGTTTTTATAGAGGAGGGAGAGAGAGAGCACGAAATTGAGGGGAGAAAATGAGGGACTTGGGCTCCAAGTTTGGCTAATGGAGTGTGTGGATCAAATGTGTGGAAAAAAGTGATTTTTGGAGTAAAATAAATTATTTCCAAAAAACTGTAATCAAGACCCCTTTTTTTAGGATGTGACTAGAGACTCCCATCATCATTTCCTACTTTTCAACAAGTCACTTCAACCCTTTTTAGCTCCCTAATCTGTTCCATTGTGTATCCGGTTTAAGTTCCCGATCGTATTTCGCTCGGATAAAATATTATATTTTAGTTCCGAATGTAAAATTTCCAAAATTACTAAAGTCATTGAAAACACTAAAAAAACACTAACCATTTCATTCATGTGTCAAAATTAGGTTTTCTGCTCAGTAAACTTTTACTCTCAGTGAAAACGCAGACTGGGTTTCGTCTGAATTTTCAACCCAAAATTTTACCATAACCTTCTACCATAAAGTAGACTATGAATATGATTCTATTTTATTCAAAAGCACTTTCTAACTTTCATATTAAAATATAATTAATTATATTTTAACCGGTTGAACAACATAATTAAAATCAGGCTGTTACAGTATTCCACTTATGTGTGATAATACTGCTGCATTTAATCTATCTAAGAATCCAATATTGCATTCTAGAGCAAAGCATATAGAGATTAAACTTCATTTTATTAGAGATTATGTGAAAAAAAGGTGTTTTTGATATACAATTTGTAGTTACTAACCATCAACGGGCATATATCTTTACAAAACCTCTTACTGAGGACAGGTTTATTTTTATTAGAAAGCATCTTAATATGTTATGTTTGGATTGACGAAGTCATCCAGCCTTGAGAATCTTGTTTATTATGCATCTACAAATTTTCAAGTCCATTGCTTGTTTAAATGCGCGTCCAATACATGCCGCGTCCAATGTATTTGCATACCGCATCCAATGCATGCCGCATCCATACTTGCTTGTGTGTTGAATGGACTCGTCCATACATGTTTTTATTGAATGAATTTATTTTGTCTCAAAGGTAAATTTATCTTATATTCTCTTTGCTGCGTCAGTTATTTCCATCAATCCCATCAATAACCTTTTTACAGTTTCAAAAAACCTGCGCTGTATTACCCATTTATGTCATGTCCTGTCACACGTTTTCTTTTATTTTCTTTTTAATTTATTTTCAAGAGAAAACTCTTGACATTCAAAATCTTTTTAAGCAAGTATCTTCCCTCTAAGAAACTTTTCACTATCTTCGTCTCTGAAACACTCTATGCTTTCTTGCTTCCAAACCCTAACCTCAAACTTCAACAATGACTTCCACTTCTGCTGTTGCTACCTTCAATGTGATAATCTTAACCTTGTTGTGGAGCACCACTTCAACTTTGGTTTTCTAAAGGAATACAACTTGGATGTAAGTAAGAACATCACAACTGTTGGGTGGGATGGTTTGTTCATCTAAAAGGTGTCCATTTACCCAAATTTGATTAGGGACTTATGGAGAAACCCTGCTGTAACAATCCCTGAAATTTCTGCTGAAGTTCATGGTAAGAGAGTGGTGGTATCTGAGAAAACCATTTCTGAGGCCATACATTGTGCTCAAGAAGGAGTGGTTTTTACAAGTTCGTGGGAGAAGGACCTCGGTGGGTCTGAGGTTGTTGCTGCCTTCCTCATGAGAGAAGACACTATGAGGAACCATTCTTAGAAGTCTGTGGAGATGAAGGATGATGTTTGTATTCGTCATCAGATTCTAAACAAGTCTGTTCTTCACAAAGGAAGAAGCTTCATAGAAGATTCAGAGATGCTGTTGTACATAGGAAGAAGCTCTTTGCCATTCCCTTCTGTCATCTGCTATCCAAAATCTTCAAGGCTCAAGGAGCCTATGATTTTCTTGCTTCCAAGTCTCAGGAAGAGCAAGAAAGGATTCTGACTGAGAGAGGCATGTATTCCACTGATTTTAGCAAGATGAATCTATATGGAATGAATCTCAGTACCTATACTCAAGTTGCCCTGGCCAAAGATGAAGAAATACTGAAGACCAAAGAAGAACAAATTGAGTTAAACAATGAAGCTCATGGGATGAAAAGAAAGGCTATGAGGAGAAAGACAATTCTGGCTAAGAAACCTGCTGCCAAAAGACCTGTCAGAGGCATTGTCATTGGAGAACCTACTGATGCTGCACCTCAATCTGCACCCTCTCAGAAAAGGGCAAGGAAGATTGTCCTTTCTCATAATGAGGATGAAGATGATGAGGACAATGTCCCCATTGGTGCTATGTTAAAGAAGCAGAATACTTTTGTTGCTTCTGCTGTGCCTGTCCCCACTAAACCCGGAAAGCAACCTCTAAGGAAAGCTAAGGCCGCCGTGACTTCTTAGGTAGGCATCCCTACAAATGATCCTGTTCAATTAGCAGTAGATGCCTTAGTCTCTAGTTTTGAAGATAGAGATAATGTTGCCACTGCACCTTCCGATTCTGTGATTCCATCTCAACTCAAACATGATGTTTATATTCCCACACCACCATCACCACAACCTTCACTTGACTCACAAACTTCACAATCTGAACAACAAACAAGTTCACCCATCCAATCCCCTGTTTACTCACCAATTCATTCATCACCAATTAGACCACACTTTCCACCAATCATTCCTGCAGATGATCCCTGGCTCAAACAACCAGATGATGTAGGTATCAACCTTGGTACACCATTTCCCAAATTACCAAAGACCACCTTTCCTTACACTAATCCCTCAGTTCTCTATGATGGCAAAGCTGAAAATTGGGCCAAAGTTAAAAGAGACTGGAGAATCTTTTACCACACTCACTAACCTGAACCTGAATCAACTAGACCTTGGTACCCTCTATCCGAGTATGAGTATGAGGAAGAACCCACATACTTCCCATGGTATCAACCTAAGCTGTATGAACCTTCTGGTCCACTTCCTTCAAACATGTACAATAAGCTTGGAGCTCTTCTCACTTACCTACCAGAACAGAAATTCCCTCCAAGAAAAATCTATCCAAACCTGATCAAATACCCTCTCTTCAAACCTTTCACCGAAGGTGTCAACAGGCATGCTATTCTTGATTGGACTCAAGACCTTGCAAAAGCTAAGACTAAATCGTTGGCAGAGTAAAGATCAAGAACTTTTGGATGAATAAAGTTCATCATGGACAGAGAAACAAGCCAGAAAACATTCTTGCACCCAAGAGAGTATGGAAAGGCTACCAATGTTATGGATCACATCATGTATTCTCATATGAAGGCTGAGTTTGAACTGTTCAGATGTGTTAGAACTGCAAACTTTATCCCTCCAACCCGGTTGTTCCATACCTTAAGGAAAACAAGAATTGGATTCGGACCTTACATGATTTGTCCAAGACTGCCAATGCTAGACTTCAACAAGGATAAGGATTTGAAGAACCAGAGAAACACTGAGAAGATGCCAGCTGACAACTCATGTCTACTTCCACTTGATTTAGAAGATCCCTTTGATTACACCTTGCTGGATTATTGGCAATATCTACCTGTTGAAGAAATTCATGATGACCCTGTTGTTGCTTTGTGGCAAAGTCATTTAATCTCTTGCACCAGAGAAGCATCCTCTTCTGGACTGAGTAATGCATACAAGAGAAAAACACCTATTGTCAGAGGATGAAGTTTCTCTCAGTTTAGGTATATCATCTATGGAGATGTGTTTGCTGTACCAGTAGTAAGCTCTGTCTATGAATAATATCCTATTCACTAGGAGCCTAACATGCCTACACCTCAATCTTCTGTGGAATATTCAAAGAAGATAGAAGAAACAGTTGTTGAAGGTCCTGATATGCAAGTTGATGTTATCCATACAGTCTTTGGGATTGAGAAAATAGCTGAGTCTATTCCTAGACAAAGTGCTTCATAAAAACACTCATCTCAACCACTGGCCTTGGCAGTCATTCATCCACAAGAACAACCTCAACAATCAAGAGCACTGAGCACCTTTCAGGGAAAAGAGAACATCCATGATAGTGCTGAAAGCTCAAGACCCTCTCTGCCACAAAATTTAGAAGAAATTATTCGAAAGATTGTGCAAGGTTCAAGAGCAAATAAATGTTCAAGTTAAGGAACAAGTGAAACAACAAGTAGAAGAATCCATGGCCCCAACCTTGGTTCTTGTCAACAAGATGATGGAACTTCTTACTAGTTTCAAGCAAAGCCAAAATCTTGATCCACCACCTCCACCCCCTCATTCCTCATCATAGTTTTCTTTTCAAACTGACAATGATGGTCCACTCATGTTTCCTTTTTGTCTGATGACAAAAAAGGGGGAGAAAGGATAATTGGATAATTAAATTTTGCCCTTTATAAAAGTCATTCTTTGGATTTATCTGTCTGCATGCTTTTATCTGTTTCTATATGATCTGATATGGCTTATTTTAACATGATAAGTTGTTTTGAACTTAGATAATTTTATGTTGTTCTAATGCTTATCTATTTTTAAGTTTTATATGCTCTGTCTTAGGGGGAGCCTTATAGCTCTCTTAGACTTTTCTCACCCAAATTTAATTAGTTTTTGTCATCATCAAAAAACGGGGAGATTGTTGGAACCAAATTTTTTTGGGATTAATAATCTCTGTGTTTTGATGTTAACAAAAGGATTAAATTTGCTTGACAAAGTTTTAGTTGAAATCTAACAGCTTTATCTAGTCTTGCAGGAATATTCATTTTATATAAGTCAGGGAAACTTAGAAAAAGTTTTTCTCTCTCTGCTTGGAATTAAAATAAGAATCCGAGTCCACTCGTATAGACGAGCTACTCAAGCTGTTTGGTAAATATCTCTTTTTAACTCTATGATTGAGTAGACGAGGTATTAAAACTCTTTAGATAGATGAGAACCTTAGCTTTTATGTTTTCAATGAGTATATGAGAAATCAAAAACAAGTTAAGTTTAAAGCAATTCCAAAGACATTGTAACTGGACGAGAAACATGTAGACACAACTTCAGTAATCAACTTATATTATTTACTTAATAAGTTTGCGCGTCCAAAGACTAGCACTTCCACTAGATATAAATGCTAGTCCGTCCAGTCAACGCCTATTTATTTCAAATGATTGTATATTTAATTCAAAAGAATCTTTGTCTTTTCTATTTTTCCTGTATTGTTTAAATACTTTGTTTCTTGGTAAGAGAAACATAGTACCATTGAGAAGAACAAACTTTGTACTCTAACACCTTTGTAGCTGTAAAACTAAGATACACACAAAGAAGGAAATTCAGAAATCAGCTTTTACATGAACAGAGATGTGACTCTCTATTTCAAGGAAAATGTGATAACCAAGAGCTCATTTATTATAAGAAAATCAAGCTATCAGACTCAACGGATCTCATGCATTAAATGCTATCTCCCAACGGGAAGAATATACAAAACTATTGAAGATTTTCAAGAGAAGAAGAAGCTCACTATATATAGACGACCATGTCTATTGAAGAACAACTTTTGCCAATCTACAATATTTCATTTGAATATACTTTCAAGTGCAAGAGTCTATATTCTTCTTCAAGTTTGAATATTATTGTAATATTCATTTGATCTTAAACTTTCATACCTTCACACATAGTGAGTTCTTAGATCAAACCAAAACAATCTTTGTTAGAATAGAGCCCGAAGAGGCTTGGTAAGGAAAGAATACTTGTAGCCTGAAGAGGTGTTGAATACTTGTAATCTATTTGGTGAAATAGTGGAGAAAACCTTCAAGTCGAAGGAACTGGACGCAGCTCCCGGTTGGAAGAGAGTGAACCAGGATAAAACTCGTGTGAATATTCTAATCCGTTATCTGTTACAGTTTTATTTATTTATACTAACCATGGGGATTCGAACTTGAATTTGTTAATCTTTTAAAAGGTCATTTTATGTGCGTGTATTTATTTTATATCTTCTGCTTGAGAAAATAAGTTTTGAAAAGGTTTTTTTTCGAAAATTATTAACAAACACAATTCAACCCCCCTTCTTGTGTTTGCCTGTGTCAACTTCAGTACCAAAGTACCATAGAAGACCACACAGATATATTGCAAAGGTGAGATACCAATATATGAGTTTTATCATAGAAGTCACATACATGACTCACAAAAAAACAACATATGACAATGATAAATCATAACATAAACATAACAACTATTTTAATAGGGACTCATACCCGACAATCAAATGCATTTTTATAAAAAATTTCATGTCACTTCAATATCCACTGTCTAGTTTACAATCTCCGGAGATCCTAACTTCCCTTCGTCGAGCATGATAGGTCACGATAATGCCTATAACACAATTGTTTCGCGTTGGGTGGCCTCTCAAATAGGTCCTCTCCCCAATTGTTCTAGGATATCGTATCTCTCTTATATAATACAAATTAGTTCCTGATTGAGTACATTACGTGCAGCGGTACCAATTTCCACTACCCGAGGGTGCTATGCCCCGAATATCTCGTGGAGTGCAAGTCCGAATGTCACTAAAGACCCAAAAACTAACGATTATGTCTTTGGTCCATAACTATTCAGTTTGTCAGTTCACCATGTGTGAAACTGTATCTCGTTAAACAACGGCACGTCTGCCAGACTATGCATGTAAACCAATGGTTTTCATTTAGTCTATCTTTTTCGCTTCATTCTTTTTTCATCGAGGCTTAAAGCTCTCGACTGTTTTCTTTTTAGGTATTAATTAAACTTTAATACCAACTTAGGATTTTAAAACATCATCAAAGATTTAAAATATCTTTCTCAAGTGAACACTAGTCCAACGTCTCGGAAAATCTAGGTTCTCAACAATAGGAACACTAGCCCGGCTTCTAGGAAATCTGAATCCAGCCCGATCTTTCGGTAATCTAGATCTAGTCCGAATCTCGAGAACGACAATCTAGGTCCTTTCTATTTTCATCTCTTTTCCACTTGGTTTTTATTTCAGTGAAAAACTAAATCGAAAAACAATGTACAAAAGTTTTTAAATCTTGTATCATAAAACTTCTTTCTTTTCAAAACCCATTCTCTGAAATTTAGAAAGTCACAGAAATCCTTTTCTCCATGTTTGATTTAAAATAAACTCTTGTAAAATTTTATTTATCAAATGGATCATATTCTCTAAAATCATTCCTTTTTGAACCAAACTTTTAACAAAACTTAAAAGAGGATTTATAGTTTTTAAAAGGGATTTTTCCTTTAAATGCTCTCGAATTTCCGATATTTTCCATTTCCTTCCTTTTCCTAAAATCTTTATTCTATCTCAAAAATTTTTCATTCTTAGGATTTCTTTTCACTTTCCAAAGAAAGCCAACATCATTTTTTCCAACTTTTCTGCGCTCATATATTTTTTATGACTTGATCTTCATTAACAAGCAATGACCAGTGTCATGCCTCATCCAATCACTGTCAAGCAATACAACAAAAATACATTTAGTACATACATAATCTATTCACTTAACTCAACATCAACATATAGAAAATTTTCATCTGTTTTCATCAGTTTATCAGTAACATCATAACACACTTTCATTCAACACATATATCAAATCATACAACAAAGTATATGACTATTAGAACTCCTCAGGCAAACTCCCTTTACCTTTGTAGACCAGAAAAGATCCGCTTCTTAATGTTCCAACAATTTGTTTTCCTTCTCAAGGATATCCCAATCCCTTTGACGTTCACAACCCATGCAGGCAAATCCTCAACAGCTCCAAAAATACAAAAGTTGCTCTCCCAAGCAAGTACAAACACAACCATCAACATAGGGAGAGCATCCAAGCACATACAACAAACAAAACAACATATCAATCCATAATTCAACATCAACATAAAATCTAATAATTTCCAACCTTTAATTCAACAAAAACATAATCACTTTCCAATAAAATCAATTTAGGCAAACTAGGCTTCTTCCCAAAAATGGGGGAAACTTTGATTTAATTTGAGAATCATGAAATTGAACTTAGTAATTATTAGTTAAAAGTCTCAATTGCACTAAAATAGAAACAATTTCATAGTTGAAGTGAAAATGAAAATTCAGGATTTTAGTGAAATTGGGGAAAATGTGATTTGCTCACAGAAATACGAAATTGGTTTGTCAGAACATCAATTACCAGTCCCAATTGCATAGATACATAGCTAATTTTACAAAAACATAACCAATTTCAATTAAAATCGATTTGGGGATTTAGGGTTCATAACCTAAATTGGGGAAAATTCAATCTAGCCAAAGAACAATGAAATTAGTTTAGGGAAACATTAATTCATAGTCCTAATTTCATAAAAACAAACTTTAATTTCAATTTACAGTATGAAATCAAAGAGCTAGGGTTAGGGTTTTCAAAATAAATTTGGGGATTTTCAACTAGAAGAGGCTATGGTGATGCAATCACCCAAGATGACAAGGAAAGAGGACATGGTGGCTACAAGGCTGACGACGCGACGGCGGCGGCAACAGTACGGCGGAGGGGCGGCGGTGTTTTCTGGATAGCACCAATGAGTAACAGAAATATAAATTTCAAAATTCAAATAGAGTAAATATTGATAGTTGAATTGATCTACCAAGAAAATCAATGCTCCAAAATTAATCCCAGATTAATTTTAAACCAACATATTTTCGAATCTAAAATAAATAGAGTAAAATATGAAAATATTTTTCTTTCAATCATATCATTTAAAATATTTTTCTAAATAAATACTAATAGTGACAATAACATAATATTATTGTCTAGTAAGCGTGCATACACTGAAGCAAGGTAGTGCTAAAGCACTCAATAAAATATTTTTAAATGAGTAAATAAAATTACTCAGACCAAGCCCTTAAAAATAAATTAAAATAATTATCCAGATAATTAACCACTCCAAATAAAATAGTATAAATAGATATATGTATATATTTAACGATATTGAAGAACAGTAAAAACCGGGGTATTACAGAAACCTTCGTTTGTCAGTGTCAATCCATGTAGGTAATGTTCTTTCCCTCTTTGTTTTCCTTTTCTTGTTTTGTGAACTGGAAACTAATTGGTTAACCCTTTGGTTTGGCCAAGGCTTGGAAGCAGACTGAGCCGCTTGAAGGGATGCGTTTGGCTTATCGTTTGGGTTGTCGTTGTTGGAACCTTCGAACTAGGTATGAGGTGAAGGATAGTATGATCATTAGGCAATGGGGTAGCGTAAGATGAGGGGTTCCCATGACCCCGTAGTTATTATATGCTAATTGATGTGTTGAACATACCTATTTGTTAAGAATGCCTATGATATGTTTGATAACATGTTTATTTGGTTAGATTGGTATGCAAATATTATGTGCCTTGTTGTTACGTTGATGCTACGATTTACTGGTTGCATTGGTAAGAATGCTTATGCCATGTATGTTGGTTGTTGGTATGTTTTATACCCTGTTGGTTGAATGTGTGTTGGGTTAAAGCCAATATGTTTAATAACCCTTAACTGGTTAAAATAGGACTCTTGTTAACACGATGATTAAAGGACCAATTCCCCCAAAAATTGGTTATAAAACATGGACTGTTAGTAAAGATGAGATTGTTATGCCAATGGTTTAGTCAAGGATTCTAGGAATGATTTAAGAGTGTCTAGGAGTGTTTGGTTAAAAAGAATACAAAGAATCTTCCAAAAACGGTACGACCAGCTCCAGGAGCACGACCGTGCTCCCAGTTTGAATTCTTGAAGGCCGCACATTAAGCACGATCGTACGGCAGAGGAGCACGACCGTGCACAAAAGGAAGCACGATCGTGCTCCACTTAAGTGGCAGCACGACCGTGTATAGGGTGAGCACGCCCGTGCTCCCCTCCAGAACAGAGAATGTGAATTAAAGGTCTAAGGGGTGTTTCACCCCCAATTGTCCCCAAAGATGAAATAACACACCAAACGAACGATGATGAGATATATAACTTAAATAAAGGTTAATTAAGATAATTAAATATAATGAGTTGGTTAAGCTGGTGCCCATTGGGTTACCGCATGATGTTGGGCTTTGGTTCTTTTTAGCCAAAGTGTTTGAGACACTCCGTTGTGCCCCGGTGTTTTATTAGCTTAAAACCTTATTAATTAATTCCTTAATCGCTTGCTTAGCTGGAAAAGTACGTAAAAATTAAAACTTTATTTAAACAATCATATAACTTCTGCAAATTAAACACACCAAGGTTGTAATATATAAATACACAGATGTTTATTTATTACATTACCAAAACACTGTTGAGGGAATCCTCTCAGTACGATCCCTCACAAGCATAAACTTAAAATAAAAGCCATACTTAGAGGAAACATATAAAAATACTCCTTCTTAGACACACTGGCCATACTATCTGTACTCTACTCGCCATGGATCACAGCTCGACCTCCAGCGTCTGGTTCGTAAGGAGTTCCATCCAACTCCCCAGCAACCTCCGTTCCATACGGAGCTCTGCCCAGCTCCTCCGCAACATAATCCTCCATCGGGTCTTCTAATGTAAGTAAAGTAACCCACAAGAATACAGAAACATAGGGGATAAGAAGCAGTTCTATCATCAAAAAGCGGAAGAGAGTCATAGTAAATCATATAGTAATTGTCACAGACAAACAACGCACATAACTAACAGATCACCCTCAAGTTAATATATCATCCTCTACCCCCAATCTCATGCTACTCAAAGGCATCATAGTTGCACACCTATTTCCTAAGGTGGATGTGGTCTCGCGAGAACTCTTGATTTTACGTGTATTATATTACCAAAACATGGTGTATTATATTACCAATACACAGAAGTATTTTACGTGTACACGGTGTATTATATTACCAATAAACAGAAGTGGTTTTACGTGTATTATATTACCAATACACAGATGTACACAGTTGTGGACAACAACGCCTATACTTGAATCTCACCAACCCGTTTTAGCAACATCCTAGTGCCTTAACCTTCCATTAGAACTTGACACATATTCTATGCCATAACACCTCTTTAACATACATCATCTAGGTTAGGCACTTCTAAATCATCATTATCCTCACACCCAAAACAATCATTTCTTAGACAACATCTATATCTTTGCTTAAAATTCACTAAGCATAATAATAAAAACCAGGTAGATCATGCATAACACAATATCAATCAAAATATTCCCCTATCACCCACATAGCACAAAATCAATTCAATAAAGGTAAAAAAATCAAATCAACCATCAACAATATAAAATCAACCTAATATCGATAAACCTACAATACCCGAATCACCATTGGTTTTTCAGAAAAGGTTTGCAATGTGATTTTGGTTTTGTCGATTACTCGACTAATAGTAGGGTTTAGGTCACCCTACACAATTATTATATAATCTACTACTTATCCATTCCGACGATAGGTTGGTTCTTTCCCCCACCTGGGTTATCACCGAAGTCCCGAACTCGAAGCTCCTCGTTGTCACACCACAAAGTACTAACTCCACCTTCTGTGAAGGTAAGGACATTAGATACTCGAAGAGGTATACCACGAACATCCTCGTTTCCTCCGCAATGGAAGTCCAAGGTTATGAACACAAAATCACAAGTTAAAATCAAACACAACACTAAACCACAAGGTATAGGTTCGGCCAAGACTAGTTCTTAGGGTTAGAGAATCTCGAAAATTATACAACTCATGGATTTATGATCCTTAAGTGTTAGGAGTTCATAAACAATGATCACTTAGCAAAGTTGAATTTAATCCCAGTAAGTTATAAACTTAGGGTATTCGGCCAAGGCTAGTAAAATAGGCTAGCATTCACTAAACTTTCCAATCTCTTAGGTTTAGCATCCATATGTATTAAGGAGCTCAAAACCATGATCATTTCGGCCTTCATAGGATTTATAGGTTAGAAATCTTTAAACTTTCCAATCTCTTAGACTTAGCATCCAAATATCTTATGGAGCTCAAGTCCATGATCATTTTGGAAAACAATGGAAACTTAAGCATTCCAATCTCTTAGACTCAGCATCCAAATATCTTATGGAGCTCAAGTCCATGATCATCTTGGAAAAATGAAAGTAATACATCCTAGCTTTAATAACATAGAATAAACAAGTTAGAAATCCTTGAACTTTCCAATCTCTTAGACTTAGCATCCAAATATCTTATGGAGCTCAAGTCCATGATCATTTTGGAAAACAATGGAAACTTAAACATTCCAATCTCTTAGATTTAGCATCCAAATATCTTATGGAGCTCAAGTCAAAGATCATCTTGGAAAACAATAGAAACTTAAACATTCCAATCTCTTAGACTTAGCATCCAAATATCTTATGGAGCTCAAGTCCATGATCATCTTGGAAAAATGAAAGTAATACATCGTAGCTTAAATAATATAGAATAAACAAGTTAGAAATCCTTAAACTTTCCAATCTCTTAGACTTAGCATCCAAATATCTTATGGAGCTTAAGTCCACGATCATTTTGGAAAAATAAAAACTCAAACATCCTATCACCTAAACACTAAGTTTCGGCCATCATAGGATGATGAGGAAAATATTCTTTGTTTAACAATAAATCTTAGGTTTAGAATCACAAGGTACTAAGAGTTCTAAATCCATGATCATACTTGGAAAGTTGAAACATAGTATCCTAGGCTTACTGTAACGCCCTCCCTCAGGGCATTACTTACTTAACACATGCGGAATTTAAATTAAAAGATAATTTGCTGGTTGCTTTCGGAAAATTTGTTTTCTCTTAAGTCAGAAACTGGGGTATAAAATTTTCTCATATAAGGATAACTCTGAAATCCATCATACATACATTTAAAATGTAAAGTCATGTTCGTAACAAAGTTACCATGATATACAACGTTTCTCTAAGTTTCCACCTTCGGAAGAAAAGTTCAAACTATAGATGGATGTATATAACACTACATTTACCGACCTCTTTAGATATACAACCCAACTCAAAACTCCTAAGCTGGTCATTCTATCAAATATTAATTGGAGAGACCCCCAATCGGAATACTTTCCCAACCACTAACACTAGGTCTTCAAATGACTTAGAGAGACTCCCTTGCAACATCGGTACCAGAGTACCAAGGTACTACAGCAAAACCCGAAGATACCTGATATAATTGTAAGAGTGAGATACCATCATAAGATATATCCCACAACAACCATATACATGATACATACATCACATAATCATATAAGCAGTCAAATCATGCATATACACAATAAAATAGTGTTATATCAAAGGGTCTCAAACCCGCACAGTCAATCTTTTGAAAATATGCATGGCACTTCAATATCAGGCTCTAACTTAATCTCATGAGATCTCAACACCGTTTTCACTGGAGAAGAATTATAGTTGGTCAATCTCTAGCCCATCGGGCAGTTGCCTCCTTACCCTCATGCATTAAGGTCTCAGGACGAGCAACGTCACATGTGCCTCTTCACTCGGTTTACATGGACAGACTCCCAGATACCATCTTTGTATCTGATTTATATATCAATAGCACGTCTGCTTGGGGAAATGCATATGAGAAAATATTTTATTTAAAAGGTTTTCTTTGTGTTCATTCTTTTTCGTTGTCGCAGCTCAAAGCTAACGACTTAATCATCATTTCCCTATCACTTGAAAACTTAGAAGCATAGAACACGCAGTCCGAATGCTCAATCACAACGCCCGAGACCGATGCACCAGTCCTAGGCTTTTCACTCGTAGAAAACAATATTCAGTTTTAACAATGTTCATCACAACGTGGTTAGGATACGCAGTCCACAACAACGTGATTAGGACACACACAGTCCACAACAACGAAATCAGAACACACTGTCCTCGATTTCGAGAATTGGACTCTCAGTCCATAACATCATAACCAGGACTCGTAGTCCCGAAATAACACTCATAACCAGGACTCGTAGTCCCGAATTAACACTGATCCAAGATCAGGTGTGCATAACTAAATACTGGAGGCGACGTCTTGCGTACTAGATTCTCTTTCATAAGTACTTATTTTTCATTCAGTGAAAAACAAATTCAAAACTGAATCCTCGATAACCTATCCAGGTTATCGCAAAGTTTCTAAAATATTTAGGAAAAGCCTTTTCTTTGAAAATCTTTTATAAAGCATCTTTGAAATTCTTTTATCTTTGAAATATTTCCCCCAATAGGATATTGCCAAATAATCTTGAAAGTTTTCACTTGAAGACACATAGTTCGAAAAGGATTTTTCTCTTGTATAACAATAGTTCACCAAAACCATTTCAACATTTAAAACAAGTACTTTAGGTTTAAAGAGCTTTTGGAAAAGAACACCAATCCCTTCATCTTCAAAGCTTATTAAGGTTTTTAATCCTTATAATGGTTTAGCACAGACACAAGTCTGGCTTAGCAAACTTTCAATCAACAGCAGTACATATTATCAGTTCAATACTAATATCACAGTTGAAAGCAGTTCATCACATATATGCATTATAACATTTAGAACAAGTACAGTTCAACATCAGATAATAGCATAACAGTTCAAGTACATTAGATAATCAAGTAAGCTCAATCATCATGTAAATATCCAATTAAACACATACACACGTGCATACAGTTATTGAATATCTTTAGGAAATCCCCTCTTACCTCAAGAAGGTAAGAGAATGCGAGAAAATAAACAGTTTCACGAACGTTCTTCAAAGTTGGTTAGGATGTAAGTCTAGGTTTCAAGACACAAGGTTCAAAGGATTAGAACTCAATCGAGAACTTAGGGCTAGAAGTTTCCAAAGCACATGCAACTTAGGGATTTATGATCCTTAAGTGCTAGGAGTTTAAAACATGATTACTTTAAACAAAGTTTGAACAAAAATCCCACCAAGTTACACTTGATGGAGATTCGACCTTGACCAATAAAATAGGCTAGGAACATTTAAATTTTCCAATCTCTTTGGTTTAGCATCCATTAATAGTAAGGAGCTCAAAACCATGATCACTTTGGATAAATGAAAAACGAAACACCCTAGGTCCATAACCTTTAAGATTCGGCCATCCTTGGGTTTTTATGATAAAAATCTTTAAATTCTTCCGATCTCTTAGACCTTTTAGCATCCAATGACTTATGGAGCTCAAGTCTATGATCATCTTGAAAGTAACATAGGATTTTAAATAACAAAGCTCATAAGCAAATAAAGTAAGAACAACATAGGCTTATAAATAATTAAAGTATAATGACATAAGTAAATGAATCATAAATGACATAAACATAAATGACATAAAGTAAATGACATAATGTAAATGACATAAAGTAAATGGCATAAATATAAATGACATAAAAGTAAATGACATAATGTAAATGACATAAAGTAAATGACATAAAGTAAATGGCATAAATATAAATGACATAAAAGTAAATGACATAATGTAAATGACATAAAGTAAATGACATAAATATAAATGACATAAAAGTAGAGTAAAAATATTTAAACTTTCCAATCACTTTAGACATAGCATCCTTTAACATAAAGGAGCCTTGGTCCATGATCATTTTGGGAAAACAAATCTTTAAATACAAACTCATATTTGTAAAAGTTGAAACAAGATCCATCTAAACCATATGCATGGTTCGGCCTCATTAGAAAGTATAGGTTAGGAAACTTTGTTTTACACAACCTTTTAGTATGTTAAAATACAAGTAAATACAAGACCATAGAAATTGGTTTCAACTCAAAAGGAGTTTTCTACCATTTTTGAGAGATTTTTGAAGATAAAAGCTCATATATGACATAAAGAAGAAACTTTATAAAAAGATGAAGTTTTTAAAGAAAAGAATACATGAGAGGATTAACCTAAGCAAGAGGAACAACTTTGATGAAGAACACTTAGTGAAAAGAAGAAGAAAAACTAGAGCTTTGGAAGCTTGAAGTTAAGAAAAAGATGAAAACTTAAGGGTTTTAATGGAGTAGGAGAAAGGAAAGTGATGAAGTGAAGTTGATTAGTGATATTTATAGAGGAAAAGTGGAGGTGCACGGCCTTGAGAGGGAGAAGAAGAAAGAAGATGAGTTTCTTGAAGAGAGGTTGAAGAGTTAATGTGATGTGATGTGATTGGAGAGAGAAAGATGAAAAGTAAGATTTTGGACGGAAGTAAGGATTTACTTTTTCTTAGTGTGTGTCATAAGCATTTAATGAGACTTCCCATCAAGCCTTTTCTCATGCTTTAGGGTTCCTTTAACTGCTTAAATACGTAACCGGTTGCACATCCGATCGTATTTTCTGAAGGTTTCGTCCGGATAAAATATTATATTTTATTCCCGGACAACAAAATTCGAAAATTTACCAAACCCACACAAAACATCATAAAAACACTAACCGTCTCGTTCACGAATTAAAATTTTGTCTCTAGCTCAGTAAACTTGTACCGGCAGAGAAAACGCAGACCGGTTTTCGTCTGAATTTTCGACCGAAAATTTTACTGTGACTTCATACATTAAAAAAACACAAGAAAATGATTTTATTTTAAATAAAATCATCCTCCGGATTTTATAAAAAATAAACACATTAAAGCATGTATTTACTGATAAAGAAGCATACGAAAAACAGGGTGTTACAACTTATTCATATTTTCAACCATCATAGAAACAAGCTATCAAAACTTCCATGATTTATAGATTTAAGATCAACGGATAGTTAGAAACTCAAACACATGATGATATTCCAAAAGTTGAAACAAAAATTCCTAGGTCACAAATGCAAGCATTCGGACTTCATTGGAAGAGATAGGTAGAGATTTTTGTTTTACACAACCTCTTAATATGTGAAAATATAAGTTAATACAAGACTATAGAAAGTGGTTTCAACTCAAAAGTAGTTTTCTACCATTTTAGAGAGATTTTAGAAGTTTAAAGCATATAAAAAACACATAAAGTAAACTAAGAAATAAAAGATGAAACTTGAAAAAAGATTCATATGAGATCATTACCCTTAGTATAAGGAAGAACTTTAATGAAAAACTTAAGTAGAAAATATGAATACAAACTAAAGCTTTAAGAGCTTGAACTTTTAGAAGAAAGGAAGAAGATGATGGTTTAATGGAGTTTGAAGAAGGAAGATGATGAAGTGAAAATGAGAGGCGTATATATAGAGAAGGGAGAGAGTGGCATGAAATTGAGGAGAGAGGAATGAGCTTGGAGAGCAAGTTTGGACCTTGTGCCTTGTTTGGTTTGAGAAGAGAGAGAAAAATAGGTTTTTAGAATCTAATATGTTATAATTCGAAAAGTGTGATGATCTCACTTTTGGAGTGTCATAACCCATTTCCATCAAGTCCCATCAAGTCACTTCACTTCTTTTGTGCTCCCTAATCTGCTCCATTTCGTACCTGGTTGTATTTTGCGATCGTAATATTTCCGACGTTTTCGCCCGAATAAAATATTATATTCTATTTTTGAACGAAAATGTTTAAAATAACCAAAGTTTAAGGAAACATATTAAAAACACCAACCGTCTCGTTCACGGGTCAAAATTAGGTTTTCTGCACAGTAAACTTGTACCGGCAGTGAAAACGCAGACCGGCTTTCGTATGAATTTTCAACCGAAAATTTCACCGTGACCCTCTACCATATAGTAGACTCTGAATATGATTTTATTTTAATAAAAAACACTTTCTAACTCTCAAATTAAAATATAATTTAATTATATTTTAAACGGTTGAACAACATAATTAAAATCAGGCTGTTACATTACTGCCCATCTTAAAAGAAAATTCCGTCCGTGGAATTTACGTACCTTAGAAAAGATGTGGATATTGTTGTTGCATATCTTCCTCGCGTTCCCAAGTAGCATCTCCAGTAGTTTCATCCCATACGACCTTAACCAAAGGAATTTGTCTACCGCGAAGCTCCTTAATCTGTCTATCTGCGATCCTTACAGGTAAAGCCTTATGCTCTAGATTCTCTCGCAGTTGTATAGGCTCAAACTCAATGACATGTGAAGGATTAGGATAATACTTTCTCAACTGAGAAACATGAAAGACATCATGAAGGTTGGAAAGATTAGGTGGTAAGGCAATTTGGTAAGCTACTGGACCAATTCGTCGAAGAATCTGAAAGGGTCCAATGAATCGAGGAGTAAGTTTTCTGGATTTGATAGCTCTGCGAATTACAATTTTCCGAGTAACTCTCAGAAACACGTGATCGCCTTCCTAGAATTCTAATGGTCTCCTCCTCTTGTCACTGAAGCTCCTTTGCCTATCCTGTGCTTCCTTCATCTTTTCCCGTATCTTCCTGACTTGCTCCGTAGTTTGTTGCACCACATCTGGACCCAAAACTTGGTTCTCACCAGTCTTATACCAACACAGCGGGGTCCTACACTTTCTGCCATACAAAGCCTCATATGGTGCCATTTCGATACTACTATGGAAACTATCGTTATAAGTAAATTCAATCAGTGGTAAGAACACATCCTAACTGCCAGTGTGCTCTAATAGTCAAGCTCTCAATAGATCCTCCAATGATTGAATTGTCCTTTCTGACTGTCCATCAGTTTGGGGATGATAAGAAGAACTAATCCTCAACTTTGCTCCCAAGGCATTTTGCAATTGTCTCCAAAATCTAGATTTGAATCTAGGATCTCGGTCTGAGACAATGCTCGATGGCACACCATGCAATCTAACAATTTCTTTGATGTAAATCTGAGTCAACCTTTCCAAATTATAACTTTCACCAATAGATAAGAAGTGAGCACACTTCGTCAACCTATCAATGATAACCCAAATCGCATCATGCTTCTTAGGAGTTCGTGGTAATACGACCACAAATTCCATAGCTATACTATCCCATTTCCGTTCTGGGATATCTAAAGATTGTAGTAATCCTGTTGGCTTCTGATGTTCAGCTTTCTGACACACCAGAAAAGATAAAACATACTCCGCTACATCTTTCTTCATCCTTGTCCACCAAAACATTTTCTTCAAATCCTGATACATTTTTGTGGATCCAGGATGGAAACCCAACATACTCTTATGTGCCTCCTCTAAAATAATCTTCCTAAGTTCTGCATCCTCAGGCACACATATTCTATCTCTAAACCTTAACACACCATCCGTTCCTTTATTAAACTCAGAAATTTTACCTTCATCGATTCCTCTACATACTTCCTGGAGGTATAGATGCTGAACTTGTTTATCTTTTAAGATCTTTCATAAAATCACTACTAATAGTGATCATACTTAAGCAAATCTTATTCTCAATCAATTCCATTCCTAAGTTCAAATCCCTGAACTGTTCAAGCAATTCTAACTCCTTAACCATCATCGCAGACACGTGCAAGGATTTCCTGCTTAAAGCAACCGCTACCACATTGGCCTTCCTAGGATGGTACAGTAATTCAAAATCATAATCTTTGATAAACTCCATCCATCTTCGCTATCTCATATTAAATTCTTTTTGATCGAACATATACTTCAGGCTCTTGTGGTCACTGAAGACATTAAACTTTGCTCCATACAAAAAGTGTCGCCATATCTTTAATGCGAACACTATTACTGCAAACTCCAAATCATGAGTCAGATAATTTCTCTCATGAATTCTCAACTATCGGGAAGCATAAGCCATGGCTCTTCCCTCTTACATCAGGACACAGCCTAAACCTTGGTATGACGCATCACAATATACGTCAAATTGTCCTAGTGGATCTGGTAAGATCAACGCAGGTGATGTAGTCAACCTGTCCTTCAGCTTTTGAAAACTTTGTTCACACTTGTCCGTCCATACAAAAGCTATATTTTTCCTCATTAACTGCGTCATAGGCAACGCAATCTTCGTGAATCCCTCTATGAACCTCCGATAATATCCAGCTAGTCCTAGGAAACTCCATACTTCACTTACTGACTTAGGCCGTTCCCACTTAAGAACTGACTCAACCTTAGATGGATCTACGACTATTCCTTCTTTATTAATCACATGACCTAGGAATTGTACTTCTTCCAGCCAAAACTCACACTTGGAAAGTTTGGCATTAAGCTGCCTATCCTTCAAAACTCGCAACACCAATCTCAAATGTTCCTCATGCTCTTTCCACGTACGAGAATAAATAAGAATATCGTCGATGAACACAACAAAAAACTTATCGAGGAACGGTCTGAAAATTATTTTCATATAATCCATGAACACGGCTGGCACATTAGTTACACCGAAAGGCATAACAAAATACTCATAGTGCTCGTACCTCGTCCTAAAAGCCGTCTTGGGTATATCTTCCTTTCTTACTCTGATCTAATGGTACCCAGATCTTAAATCAATCTTAGAGAACACTACTGCTCCTTTCAACTGATCCATCAAATCATCTATCCTAGTCAACGAATACTTATTCTTAATCGTCACCTTATTCAACTACCTGTAATCCGTGCACAACCTCGCACTTCCATCCTTCTTCTTAACAAATAACACCGGTGCTTCCCGTGGTGAAACACTCGATCTGACAAACTCTTTTCCTATCATGTCATCCAATTGTTCCTTCAACTCTGCCAACTCAACTGGTGACATCTGATAAGGTGCTATAGATATAGGCCTTGTCCCTGGTACGAGATCTATAGTGAATTCCACTTCTCTTTCCGATGGCAAACCTGGGACGTATGGAGGGAAAACTTCAGGAAACTCTCTCACAATAGGCATGGAATCTATGCTGGGAGTCTCATTAGCCTCCACTATGAAAAGCATCACAAACTGTTGAGAGTTGTCACTCCTCGTAGAAACTCCTTCATTGGCAGATAATACACTAAAAGGTTCAAGAAATGGTAAAGTCTTGCTAGAACAATCTAGCACTACACGGTTAGCCGAAAGCCAATCCATGCCAAGAATAACATCTATCTGTTGCATAGGCAAATAAATAAGATCTACTATAAATGTCCTATTCTCAACAATGATAGGACACTGTAAACAAACAGACATAGTAGTCAAAGGATTACTGGCTGGAGTAGACATTGTGAGGGTATAAGGTAATTTGGAAATAGTTAAGTTCAAATGATCCACACACACATGCGAAATAAAAAAATGTGTAGCACCTGAGTCAAACAACACATACGAGAGTCTACCAGCTATCAAACACATACCTTGTATAAGATTAGCAGATTGAGAGGATTCAGCTCCCCTCACGGTAAACACTACTCCAGTGGCTTGAGGTTTGGCCACTTGTGGTCATGCTGCTGGGACTCCTCTTCTAGTTCCACCTCTATTGTCTCCAGTTCCTCTTCCGGCAGCTGTCGGCTGTTACATAACCCTTTGTCTGCAATCTCGTGCCACATGACCTGGTTTCCCATAGTTGAAACAACTAGGCCTATTTGTACAGTCTCTATCATAATGCGATCCTCCACATCTGAAGCAAACTAAGTCGTGTGGTTGCTGACCCGTTCTAGCCACTAGTGCTGGTGCTGGTGTTTGCCTAGGTCGAGCATATGGTCTCTGTCTCCACTGAGAACCACTTTCTCCGCACCTATGGAAACTTGATCAGTTAGGACCGCCACTCCTGAGTTGTTTCTGTTCATTGGCCATCCTTAGGTCTATACTTTCAATGGCACTGCATCTCTCGACTAGTTTAGAGACTGTATGTCAAGAGACAATACAACCCTCTGCAGCTCGTCTGAGTCCTTCCTCAAATCTTATATATTGCCAGTCCTCACTTGGAAACATCAATTAGAATTTCGAAAAATTGAGCAAAGCTTCAAAACGTGATGCATACTAACCAACAGACATGTTGCCTTGTTTGAGGTTTGTGAATTCCTTTTCCTTCTCGCGTCGAACTAGACGCAGAAAATATTTTTTGAAAAAGAAATCATTGAATAACTTCCAATTAATGTTCCTATCCTCAGCTTCCAAGAGTCTTTTCTTTTTTCCCTTCCACCAGAATTCTGCTCCTTCGGTTAACATGAAGGCATAATAAGTCACTTTCTTCTCCTCGCTGCAGCGCATAGTAGCAAATATCTTTTCGATCTCTTGTATCCACCATTCTGCCTTCTCTAGGTCATACTCTCCTCAGAATTGAGGTGGTTTTCCGTTCATAAAATTATTCAATCCGGCATCTTCAACTGCTATTGCCCTTCTCTGATTCTTAATTTCTAGCTGCTCTTTGTTCATCTGCAGCATCTCAGCATTTTGCTGGGTTTGCAGTAGCATAGCAGCGGCTAGGGTTTCCATTGCACTTGGAGTCGAAGATGATCCTCCTCCATTCTTAGTATTGTCGGCATTACCATTGACAGCTCCAATAATCTTTTCTGGAGTTTCGTCACCACTGTTAGTTGGACGTCCTCTTCCGCGAGCCATGATTCTGTTAAAAGAAATCACCCGCTCTCTATAGTATGAGATATAATACTACATAGACAAGTATATAAATACCATATGCCATACTAATATTAACCTCTCACATCAGATTCGGACACACTACCCAACTTCTAAGCATAATCAAAATCCGATGTGGATTCAACTAGACACGGCCAGTAACAACATCCTAAACCTTGCAGTCCTTGATTCTGATCGGACATAACCCACAGTCCGTTTTAGAACCAAAATGCTCTGATACCAAAATGAGACACCCCGTTGTGCCTCGGTGTTTTATTAGCTTATAACCTTATTAATTAATTACTTAATCGCGCGCTTAGCGTGAAAAGTACGTAAAAATTAAAACTTTATTTAAACAATCATATAACTTCTGCAAATTAAACACACCAAGGCTGTAATATATAAATACACACCTGTTTATTTATTACATTACCAAAACACTGTTGAGGGAATCCTCTCAGTAGGATCCCTCACATGCATAAACTTAAAATAAAAGTCATACTTAGAGGAAACATATAAAAATACTCCTTAGACACACTGGCCATACTATCTATACTCTATTCGCCATGGATCATGAGACACCCCATTGTGCCCCGATGTTTTATTAGTTCAAATTAATTCCTTAATCGCGCACTTAGCATGAAAAGTATGTAAAAATTAAAACTTTAATTAAACAATCATATAACTTCTGTAAATTAAACACAACAAGGTTGTAATATATACATACACACATGTTTATTTATTACATTACCAAAACACTGTTGAGGAAATCCTCTCAGTAGGATCCCTCACAGGTATATACTTAAATAAAAGTTGTGCTTAGCGGAAAATATAAAACTTCTCACGAGACGCACTGGCCATAGACTAACTAGACCCTAATCACCATGGGTCACAACTGGACCTCCGGCTTCCGGTTCATAGGGAGTTCCATCCAACCCCTCTTCGTTCAGCTCAGCCACAGGATCTTCAAGTACGATCCCATAAAAGATAAAATAAAACATACCGAAAGATATAGGGGATAAGAAACAGTTCTATCATCAAAAGCGGAACAGAATACGTAGCACATAATATAATAATAGCCACCGACACACATCACTCAAAATCAACAATCATCCTCAATTCACTATATCATCCTCTACCCACAGCCCCTGCAACTAAGACTTTATACTGATGTGGCCATCTTTACTCCTGTCACATTAGTCAGTAGTCCGAAACAGTCCAGTGCCAATAACTTTCAAACGCGTCAACGACTAAGCGAGTATTAGTCCAAAATGGTCCAGTAACAAGAATATGCGAACGCGTCAAGGAGTATCAATCCAGAACGGTCCATTCCCAAGATTATGCGAACATGTCAAGAACTAAAAGAATATTATGGTAGTATACCTCGGCATCCACATCCGTAGGGCACTTGCCCCCCAATATCTGATATCCCAAAATAGGATATCCTGACCTCGTGTGTTCCACTCACACGGCTGTGAATAACAATACATCTATAAATGAATCTCCCTAAATTACATCAATAACAACCTAGTGCCTCAACCTTCCATCAAATTCTCAACACCTTTTTCCTCATAGATAAAACCACTTAATTAGGCTAGGAACCTCTAAATCACCTTTATTCTCTCACCCAAACAATTATCTCCCGAACAACACATATCCTTACTTAAAAATCAGCTAAGCACAATATTAAAAACCAGGGAGATCATGCATAACACAATATCAGAAAATAATTCAAATACCACAAAATATCACATAAGCAATGCAATAATAATAATAAATTCAATCAACCTCAGATAAGATAAAATCATCCTAACGTCGATAAACCTACAATCCCCGAATCACCATTGGTTTTACAGAAAAGGTTTCCAATATGATTTTGGTCTTGTCGATTACTTAACTACTAGTAGGGTTTAGGTCGCCCTACACAATTATTATATAATATGCTACTTATCGATTACGACGGTAGAATGATTCTTTCCCCCACCTGAGTTAGCACCGGAATTCCGACTTCGGTGATCCTCGTTATCACACCACAATTTAACAATTTCTCCTTCAACCAAACAATAAAACTAAAATAATCAACAAAATCACTCTTAACCTAACTAGCTAGGTTTCGGCCTCCTAATTCAAAATAGGGTTATGATTCTTTCCTCATTCCAAGCTTTTGGATTCTAGTTCCTACAGTCTTAGATAGCTTAGATAAATCATTATAACTTGGAAATATTAACAAAATAATTTAATCTCACTTTTAATTAAGTTTCGGTCTTACTTAGTAAAATAGTCTAGGAAATTCTCTTTTGATTTCAAGTTTCTAGTTATAACAACTATAGGTATTAAAGAGTAAAGATCAAGTGTCATATTGTAAAAATTGAACAAAACTTCCTTTGCCTAAAAATATATAGATTCGGCCTTCAATAGATAAATAGGAAGGAAAATTATTTTGATAACATGCTTTTGGATAATGAAAGTAGGGATTATTTTTTTTTTTTAACCAAAATGGGGTGCAAAGGCATCACTGTGGAGACTTGACATCCCAACTATGTTGGCACCCCAAGCCCCACCAATCACTTGCAGCACACCATAAATTTATTAAAAAGGAGAAAACAGTACAAAGCATGAGGGGACAACACCAAAACCCATGAGAGAAACAGAGTTATTTAAACCTATAATTAGGCAGACCAATCCTATTCCGGAAGAAGTCTTGTAAAATAAAACTAGGA
The DNA here is from genome assembly GCA_030762895.1 of Sophora flavescens. NCBI lineage: Eukaryota > Viridiplantae > Streptophyta > Magnoliopsida > Fabales > Fabaceae > Sophora > Sophora flavescens. The sequence goes on from CM061064.1 coordinate 136,122,466, forward strand.
CATAAATTCCACCAGACAAACCCCTGGGAAAGAATGCCATAATTTGCTAATTTGTCAGCGCAGGAATTTCCCTCTCTAAGAATGTGTGAGCAACCAAAATGCATTTCCTTAGTTAAGCTCAGGCAATTCATCCATCTGTTACGAAGAGGCCAAGGAACCAACTTTGGGTTGGAGAAAGATTCCACTGCCAATTTTGAGTCACACTCAAGCCAAAGCTTGCGCCAATTCTTCTTATATGCCAATTCAATGGAGAGGATGGCGCCCATGATCTCAGCAGAGAAAGCATCAGATATTCCAATATGATAGGAAAAACAACCCAGAATGGCTGAGCTGCTGTCCCTAAAAATACCACCACAAGCAGCCCGTCCGGTGAACCTCTGCTGCTGCACCGTCATTTATTAGCCTTAACTCCAACCCGTTTTTGGAGGATACCAAAAATCTCCTTAATCACTGGAGCTCGAATGGGCTTACCAATAACCTGGAAATGCTTTAAAATAATGAAATCCTCAATGGAAGAAGACATGGAGCCTGAAGAAGAATTTCCAGATAAAGCCACGTTAGCCCGGACCAAATTCAAAGAAGCCTCAAAAGATATTACCTTCCCTTCAAATTTAAGTTGGTTTCTACAAAACCAAATGCCCCCAATAACGTTTACAATTGCAGGGACAATGATGTCTCTGACTTGAGAGCTCCATTTTCTCTGCCGCAAACCGAAAGGACAGTTTGGATTGAAGAGGTATCAATAGGCATGTTCAACACATAACTAAGCGATGCAGGCAACAAGAGTAAAACTGCAACCAAAAAATAGGTGATCTGAAGTTTCATAATCCTGGCAACACAAACTGCAAATGGACACCACATGACATCCACGAGACCAGAGCTTATCCTCAGTTGGGACCTTATTGTGAATGAGGCGCCAGATGAGGAAAGATTTGGAAGGAGGAATAGAAGTGGACCAAATAAGCTTACACCAAGATTGAGCAGACGTTACCGGAAACAGGAAATTGTAGGCATCTTTCGAGGTTAACTCACCAGAATTAGAGGCGGCCCAGTACAATGAGTCATTCACAGGAGATATAGGGATGCTAATACGGCTGAGTTCAGATGACAGAATGTGGTTGCGCTCCAAGATGGCTTGAGGGATCTTCCATTTGCCATGATCAATAAAATCCTCTACCTTGGCCCGCAATAAATGGTGCACACTATCCGGGATATCCAGAAGATCAACAATAGGATTGGACAACCAACAATCAGTCCAGAAATTGATATTCGAGCCATTTCCAACATTCCATCTACTGTTAGCTATGACAGTCAAGATTTGATTTTTCATACCTGCCCAAATCGAGGAGCTTATGTGATACCGGATGGGGTTTTTTTTCAAAAAGACCCTTGCACGAAGGAGATGCGCCCATTGTTTGTCCGAAGAAACTAGCTCCCATCATCTTTTCAGCAAGGCCGCTTTATTAATAGAGCTAAGGGATCTCAATCCGAGGCCACCCTCAGCAAAAGGGGAGCACAATGTGTTCCAGGCCATCGTGACTATCTTCCGGGAATCAATGCTACCCGACCAAATGAAGTTCCTAATCCAGGTATCTAGCAGTTTTAACAAGGAAGCTGGCCAAACATAAATCTGGAACGAGTAGAGTAACATACCCTGAATTGTAGACTTGACCAGCTGGACCCTTCCCATAATGGACAACATTGCACCCTTCCAATTGGCCAATTTGATCTTGATCTTGTCCGCAATATACATCAGATGAATCTTCTATGGTTTGCCTCTAAAAAGGGGCACACCAAGATAAATAAAAGGGAGATGGCCCAGTTTAAAACCAAGGGTATTAATAATCTCCGACAATCTTCTAGATGGAACATTCCCGTGATAGACTTTGGATTTGTCTAAACTAATCAATTGGCCCGAGGCCTCACCGTACCTTGTGAACAAAGACATTAAACAATCTATGTTTCTCTTGGTTCCCCTACAAAAGATTAGGATGTCATCAACATATAGCACATGAGAAGGGACTTGGTATCCTCTGGGACTCGACATAGGTAACAACTTCCCTTGCTGGACAAGAAGAGAGATAGCTCTGCTAAGTACTTCCTCAGCTACACAAAAAAGGAGGGGGGACAAAGGATCACCTTGCCTAACGCCCCTCTTACAAGAGAAAAAGCCAACTGGATTACCATTAACTGAAATGGACAGCTTTGCAGAGAGCAAGATAGTTTTCACCCAATTGCAGAAAACAGGATCAAATCCAAACTGGTGAAGGACCTTCAGAAGAAAATTCCAATCTAAAGAGTCAAAGGCCTTCTTGATATCAATCTTTAGAGCAATGTTACCTCCAAATGAGCGCTTGTGCATAAGGTTTACAGCTTCGGAGGCGACTCCAATGCAGTCATGTATATGTCTACCTTTGATGAAGCCCCTTTGATTTTCCGAGATAATCTTAGGAGCGACCACAGCTAACCTGTCAGCTAAAACCTTTGTAATAATTTTGAATTTAAAATTTGCCAGGGAGATTGGTCTATACTGATCAATTGACATGGCCTCCGGAATCTTGGGAATTAAAACCACCACATTAGAGTTGAAATTAGGCAAAATCCAACCCTGGTGGAAGAACTGAAGAACAGCAGCAAAAACATCATGCCCAACCACATCCCAGAATCTTTGATAGAAAAAGGCACCAAAGCCATCCGGGCCTGGGGCGCCATTACCATTCATGGAGAAAACTGCATTTTTTACTTCCTCCAAAGAGGGCAGATTGGTCGAAGATAATGTTGTCCTCAAGGCTCACTGCAGGAGAAATGACTTGCTCAATCAAACCGTTATCACCTGCAGTTATTCTCGGAGGCAAACAAGGAGTGTAGTATTCACAGACATGAGATTCTATATCCTCTTTTCTGTCCAGAATCAGACCATCCTTTTTCAACACGGACATTTTTTTGGTTGTATTTCTGAATTTAGTAACCTTGTGGAAGAAGGACGTGTTTCTGTCACCATTGGAGTGCCAATCAATTATGGATTTTTCCCTCCAAAATTCCTCCTGGAATGAAAGAGCAAGACTTAATTCCATTTGGGAAACTTTTTCCTGCTCAAATCGGTCATCAGAGAAACCAAGCACAGAGGTTTGCTCTTGAATTCTGTCCACGGCCTGTTGAGCCTTGCTAACTCTGTCATGAACATTGCCAAACACATCTTTGTTCCAGACCTTCAACTGATGTTTCAGATGCTTTAATTTTTCAGAAAGAATGTGCATTGGGCATCCAACAACATGCAACTTCCAAGCTTCCGATACAATGCCACTGCAGTCCTGATGTTGAGCCCACATTCTGAGGAATTTGAAAGACGAGCTGTAAGAATTGGTCGTTGTTTCCAGTGATAAAAGGATTGGAAAATGATCAGATTTACTTCTAGTTAAGGTGCAGCAGGAGACACTTGTCCAAGAATCCAACCAAGCATCATTGCAAACCACTCTATCCAATCTCTTTTCTGTGAGGTTGTTACCCCTTCTTCCATTGGACCAGGTGAATAAGGAACCTCTTGTAGGCATATGAGAGAGGCTATGAACATCAGACCAATCTTTGAAATCATTACAAGAAATTTGAGACGGAACTATTCTTCCTCTATGCTCATGATTTCCTAAAATGGCGTTAAAATCACCAATGAAGCACCAAGATCCTGGGTGGTTATCCTGCAACAGATTTAACTCATTCCACAAAATCCTACGGGAAAGATAATTAGTGGCCGCATAAACAGCAGAGCAATATAACAAGCGATTCTCCCAATTGATGGAAAAAGAGACATGCTGAGTAGAACTACTAATAACAGACGGAGAAATGTTTTCATGGCAAATGCACCAAAGATTAGGAGCCAAATTATCTCTATCATTAACCGCAAAAACCTTAAGATGCAAGCTACTGAAAAATCTTCTAGGAAATTGATCAATCCTAATCCATGGTTCAGCAATGAAAAGAAATTCTGGTTTATTCACAAGCAGTAACCTTTTAAGAACTAACCTAGTTTCAAGGTTGGCAACGCCTCTAGCGTTCCAATAAAGCATCTTCATTAGGCAAAGTTATGAGGGCCAGCCCTATGACGGGCTTTAAGATGATCCTTCTTCCCATTCTGGTTAGCCTTTTTCTTAAGTTTCTTCTTTTGAGATTTGCTTAGGACCACTGTAAAATCCTGATTGTCCGCCAAATATTTAACCGCTCGGGAGTCATCATGAACCAGATCAATGTTTGGAGGGTTAACCCCATCTTCCTCCTCCTCCATTTGATCACTCCATAACCTGCCAACAATCCGCAAGTCCTGAGCCACATTCTGATTTGAAATCTGGTTGTCAATTGCAATAGGAGTTTGCAAAACAGAATTCTGTAACGCAGCAGAGGCGGAATTCCTAATGACAGAAATATTTCTGTTATCCGAAGATTGTAGAGAGTCTTCCACCACAGTACTAACCATAGAGGCAGAAACAGAATTTACTGCACCAATTGGAGAGTCCAACACGCCATTCTGAATTAGTTGCTGTTGTTCAAATAAATTCCACAACAACCACCGGCCGTTGGATCGATTAATGTCAGGCGCTGCAACAAAACCAGCAAGGGGGTTCACATCTGTCCCAGCGATTCCCTCAAATTCTGGATGGAGATCCGGGCAATCTGCAGAAACAGATTCAATATTATTGGCCGTAGCAACTGGATTGACAATTCGTTGTGCTGCGGGTTGGTGATCCAGAAATTCCGCAGAAACAGAATCTGTATTATTAGCCAAGGCAACCACATTCGGAACACCTTCAGGATCCAAAGTTGCAGCAACACCATTGTTGACAAGGGTCTGACGCTGAGAGTTAATCACAGTAGTGTTCTGATCAGTATTCTTAGGCACATAAATCTTGCGGGAATTTCTCACCGGTGGGCGTTCAGAATGAATACCCGCGTTACTGCCATTCATCCGTTTGCAATTAGCGATAGAATGGCCAATGTTCTGGCAGAAAGTACAAAAAGCAGGGAGCTTTTCGTATTCGATATTAACAACAAAATCATGTTCCTCTCTCTCCACAATTACATGACCGTGCAGTTTCGCCTTTAAATCTATATCAACCAGTACCCTTGCAAAATGGCCGAAAGTCTTCTTGCTCGTGGCTTCGTCGAGACTGATAGGAATACCCAAACCACCCGCAATTGCAAAAATAATTTTTGGTCTCCAATATTCTTGAGGCAGCCCAAAGATGCGGACCCAACACTGTGCAGAGGATTGCTTTTGATTGTACGGGTTGAAATCTGGTGTCCAAGAGGACAAACGCAGAATTCCCGGATTGAGATTCCATTAACCAATTGCCCAGACACTACGGAGGTCCTCTGCAGAAGCGAAAGAAAATTCATAAAAACCTTTTCCTAGGGAGATCATTGCCCATTGATTCAAAGGTTTCCACAAGGCCGATAACTTGGCTCTCAATTCATTCACCTTGATTGGCTGCTTACCTTTGGAGAGGATTGGACGGCCATGTAGATGGTTTTTGCAACTTTCTAAACCGGCTTTATATTCCTCCTCTGGGATTTTGATTGAAATAGTTTCCCCCTTTAGCCGGGGACGAGGAAGTTGGCTATAAGGGAAATCACAAGCGTTGTTAAGAGCCTGGGCAAAAGTTTTCCTTTGAGAGGGGGCTGTGTGCGAAGGAGATTGGGACTCCTCCAAGGCCAGAAAACTCCATGGGCATATGGCTTGAGGCGCGGCAGCCATGAATCATACAGAAGTTTTGTGGATGATAGGCTAAACCCTAGCAGAGACACTCATGAGACATATCCATGTTCTTAACCTTCCATATGTTCAAATCTAGATCATAGAAATTGGTTTCACATTTTTATGATTTTTCTATAATTTTCTAGAATTATTACAAGTTCTAGATCTAGAAATGGAAAACCATGACATATGAAAAGCAAAAGCTTAAACAAGAGATGAGATGATCATGTTACCTCAAGTTAGGAAAGTAGAAGAAGAATTGATGATGAACTTGGCAAGCTTTGTAATGGAATCACTTGGAGCTCTTGAAGAATGAAAATGGAGTTTAAGTGTTTTTGGTGAAGAAATGAAGAAGATGAAGAAGATGAGTGAAATGGTGAGGGAGTCCACGGTTTGGAGGGACTTTATAGGAAAAATATTAGGCCTTGTTTGGTTTTTAACTTTTAGATTAATGGGTTTTGTGATTATTTAATTAATATAAGTTTAACCATAGTTAATAATTAACTTAACTAGGGTTACTTTGCTTAACTATGGTTAATAAATATGTTGCTCACATTTGATGGAGGTGTGACTGATTTTGGGCCACACAAAGTGACTCACCAATGAGTCACCGATCCTATCCGTTAGCGGTTCCAAAAAATTCAGTACGCAGCTCCGTCGTTTACCCGATTTCGGTTTTTGAGAGGAAAATAATGAAACGAAAGCAAAATGAAATAGGTATGGTTAAGTATATATGGATGCACGAAATTGAGAATATTTGGGAGGTTTACAAACACGTAAAATGAGTGGTTAAGAGTGCGTAGATGTGTCTGGTTAATACCCGCGAAAGCTTGGGGGTATTTTGGTCTTTTTCACCTAAAAGTCATGATTACTAGCATTTAATGCTCATAAATTCTTGGTGACTCATCCTCCATGAGTAATCATGTATGACTCATTGTCCCGATCTCTTGAAAGGTCTCTGCAGTTTCGTTTCCGATCGGTTCCCCGATTAGGGTTTTACGCCCGTAAAAAGCATAATATTTTATTTTCGGTTGAAAATTTTCAAAACAACCAAACTCGTTAGAAATATGATTTAAATATAAACCATTTCGTTCACGAGTCAAAATTAGGTTGTTTGATCATTAAAATCTTACTGTCAGTGAAAACACCGACTGTTTTCCGTCCAAACTTTTACCAAAATTCGTCCGAATAAACATAATATTTTATTTCTGATCAGAAATTTGGAAAGTAGACTTCCTCACGGACAAAATATAAAAAATCTACAAATTCCAGTTTTCGGGCCAAATTAGGGTTTTCTGTCAGTATAAAATTATACTGTCAGTTAAAAAACGCAGACCGGGCTCCGTCTGAATTTTCAACCCAAAATTTCACCGTATCCTTCTACCATAAGAGAGACTATAGATATGATTTTATTTTATTTAAAATCACTTTACAACTCTCAGATTAAAATATAATTAATTATATTTTAACCAGTTAAACAACGTAATTAAAAATCAGGCTGTTACATTACTACCCCTCTTAGAAAAAACATTCCGTCCTCGGAATTTCTTAACTCAAAACTAGACATCATCTTGTAATCGTATCTTAATCTAAAGATACAACATTATATTTCTCATCGTTGTTTTTCCTCTAGGTGACAGCGGTAACTTCATAACAGAATTCATTCTTATATCATTCTATTTATCCTTGAACTTATCCATCACTATATTCTATTCATTGTTCTTAACCTTTCCAATTTGATCTAACATCCTTAAAGGACATAATCAAAACTTAATCCCTTCCTCTTCTTACTACTGATCCACTAGAGAACCTTATTTCAACATCTAACACCCGTAATTAACACCACAATCAAAACTACCCTAACTGCTTACTTCATGTATCCAATCACAGTCTTAGTTCCTTAGAATGTATTTCACTATTCTAGATTATATCAAAATCACACCTTTCAAGTCTCCAAATAAACATCTCAACACTCCGTAAGATAAATTGCAATCAAAAGAACAACACCTGTTAGGATTATCTAACTTAACAAATTTGAATTTCTCTAGTAACCTCAATTTACATCAGAAATCATCTTTTCTGCTCATATTCAACTTAGGTGAAAGCTCGTATTCAACTTAGGTGAAATTACTGTATACACTTTCGTTTACTCTTCCCAAACTCATACAATCCATCTTCACTACGATCCTTGATCATTGCCCTAGGTTCCATAATGATATTATGCCTCGATCAACATCTGACTTATAGTAATTGTCTTACTCACTGATATTGATCTTAAGGGTTCACATCCTACCAATCACAACTATACCTCAACAAAACTCTCATCACTTTCTTGTCTATCATGCTACTTAGACAAACAAACAAAGTCTACCAGATATCAAATTCGTACCTTGTATAAGATCCCGGATTGAGAATTCAGCTCCCTTCACGGTAAACACTCTTTCAGTGGCCTGAGGTCTGACCATCTGCAGTCCTGCTACTGGAACTCCTTTTCCAGCTCCACCTCTCTGAACACTAGTATACAACATATAGTGCTACATAAAACCGGTATATATATGCCATATAACTGTTAACTATCACGTCGGGACTCACTACCCAACTTCTAATCATAGTCAATATCCGATGTGGATTCAACTAGACACGGCCAGTAACAACATCCTAGACCTCGTAGTCCTTGATTCTGATCGGACATAACCCCACTGTCCGTTTTTGAACCAAACTGCTCTAATACCACCAAATGAGACACCCCGTTGTGCCCCGGTGTTTTATTAGTTCAAATTAATTCCTTAATCGCGCACTTAGCGTGAAATGTATGTAAAAATTGAAACTTTAATTAAACAATCATATAACTTCTATAAATTAAACACACCAAGGTTGTAATATATACATACACACATGTTTATTTATTACATTACCAAAACACTGTTGAGGATATCCTCTTAGTAGGATCCCTCACAGGCATATACTTAAACAAAAGTTGTGCTTAGCGGAAAATATAAAACGTCTCACGAGACGCACTGGCCATAGACTAACTAGACCCTAATCACCATGGGTCACGACTGGACCTCCGGCTTCCGGTTCATAGGGAGTTCCATCCAACCCCTCTTCGTTTAGCTCAGCCACAGGGTCTTCAAGTACGATCCCATAAAAGATAAAATAAAACATACCGAAAGATATAGGGAATAAGAATCAGTTCTATCATCAAAAGTGCAACAGAATACATAGCACATAATATAATAATAGCCACCGACACGCATCACTCAAAATCAACAATCATCCTCAATTCACTATATCATCCTCTACCCTCAGCCCCTGCAACTAAGACTTTATACTGATGTGGCCATCTTTACTCCTATCACATTAGTCAAGTAGTCCGAAACAGTCCAGTGCCAATAACTTTCGAACGCGTCAACGACTAAACGAGTATTAGTCCAAAATGGTCCGGTACCAAGAATATGCGAACGTGTCAAGGAGTATCAATCCAGAATGGTCCAGTCCCAAGATTATGCGAACGTGTCAAGAACTAAAAGAATATTACGGTAGTCTACCTCGGCATCCACATCCGTAGGGCACTTGCCCGCAATATCTGAAATCCCAAAATAGGATATCCTGACCTCGTGTGTTCCACTCACACGGCTGTGAATAACAATACATCTATAAATGAATCTCCCTAAATTACATCAATAACAACTTAGTGCCTCAACCTTCCATCAAATTCTCAACACCTTTTTCCTCATAGATAAAACCACTTAATTAGGCTAGGAACCTCTAAATCACCTTTATTCTCTCACCCAAACAATTATCTCCCGAACAACACATATCTTTACTTAAAAATCAGCTAAGCACAATATTAAAAACCAGGCAGATCATGCATAACACAATTTCAGAAAATAATTCAAATAACACAAAATATCACATAAGCAATGCAATAATAATAATAAATTCAATCAACCTCAGATAAGATAAAATCATCCTAACGTCGATAAACCTACAATCCCCAAATCACCATTGGTTTTATAGAAAAGGTTTCCAATATGATTTTGGTCTTGTTGATTACTCAACTACTAGTAGGGTTTAGGTCGCCCTACACAATTATTATATAATATGCTACTTATCGATTACGACGGTAGAATGATTCTTTCCCCCACCTGAGTTAGCACCGGAATTCCGACTTCGGTGATTCTCGTTATCACACCACAGTTTAACAAAGTCTCCTTCAACCAAACAATACAACTATAATTAATCAACAAAATCACTCTTAACCTAACTAGCTAGGTTTCGGCCTCCTAATTCAAAATAGGGTTATGATTCTTTTCTCATTCCAAGCTTTTGGATTCTAATTCCTATAGTCTTAGATAGCTTAGATAAATCATTATAACTTGGAAATATTAACAAAATAATTTAGTCTCACTTTTAATTAAGTTTCGGCCTTACTTAGTAAAATAGTCTAGGAAATTCTCTTTTGATTTCAAGTTTCTAGTTATAACAACTATAGGTATTAAAGAGTAAAGATCAAGTGTCATATTGTAAAAATTGAACAAAACTTCATTTGCCTAAAAATATATAGATTTGGCCTTCAATAGATAAATAGGAAGGAAAATGATTTTGATAACATGCTTTTGGATAATGAAATTAGGGATTATATCTAGATCATAGAAATTGGTTTCATATTTTTATGATTTTTCTATAATTTTCTAGAATTATTACAAGTTCTAGATCTAGAAATGGAAAACCATGACATATGAAGAACAAAAGCTTAAACAAGAGATGAGATGATCATGTTACCTCAAGTTAGGAAAGTAGAAGAAGAATAGATGATGAACTTGGCAAGCTTTGTAATGGAATCACTTGGAGCTCTTGAAGAATGAAAATGGAGTTTAAGTGTTTTTGGTGAAGAAATGAAGAAGATGAAGTAGATGAGTGAAATGGTGAGGGAGGCCACGGTTTGGAGGGATTTTATAGGAAAAATATTAGGCCTTGTTTGGTTTTTAACTTTTAGATTAATGGGTTTTGTGATTATTTAATTAATATAAGTTTAACCATAGTTAATAATTAACTTAACTAGGGTTACTTTGCTTAACTATGGTTAATAAATATGTGGCTCACATTTGATGGAGTTGTGGCTGATTTTGGGCCACACAAAGTGACTCACCAATGAGTCACCGATCCTATCCGTTAGCGGTTCCCGGAAATTACGTACGCAGCTCCGTCGTTTACCCGATTTCGGTTGTTGAGAGGAAAATAATGAAACGAAAGCAAAATGAAATAGGTATGGTTGAGTATATATGGATGCACGAAATTGAGGAGATGTGGGAGGCTTACAAACACGTAAAATGAGTGGTTAAGAGTGCGTAGATGTGTCTGTTTAATACCCGCGAAAGCTTGGGGGTATTTTGGTCTTTTTCACCTAAAAGTCATGATTACTAGCATTTAAAGCTCATAAATGCTTGGTGACTCATGTAAGACCCTGTATTTTACTGTTTTAAATAACAGTAATACATATAAATATGTTTATAAGTTTATTTGAGTTTTAGAAAATTATTTTAAATAAACGGAGTTTACCACTCAATCCTACTTGACCGTAGGAAGCTACAATTAAAATTTAGGTTGGAAAGTCAGGCGAAACCCGGCCTGCGAATTCCATTGACAGTATAATAATACTGCTCAAAAGACCTAATTTTAATTCGTGAACGAAAGACTTAGGTTTAGTATTTTATTTTCTACAATTCTGTATTTTTAGAATTTTTTTCAGAAAAAAATAAAATAATTTACGTATTACGGGCGGAACACGTAATCGGGTAGACGACGGAGCGAATTTTGGAGTTGCTAAGAGCCGATAGAGGGTTTGTCTTAGGATTTTGAGATGATTCAAGGGGATGAATCATATTTCTAAGTCTATAAGGTTTTTCAGGGTTAAAGTGAAAATTTAGGAATTTTACGCTTAAGTCCCTGAACTTTTTGTAAATTACCCTTTTTCCCTAAATTAGTTTCTAAGTTTTTTTAAGTGGATTGGGCTAGAATTCTTGTTTCCAATCTCAAATGGTCGTGGCTTTGAAGCCCAAAATTTTATAGTTCATGGTTTGATTCCATAAAGCCTATTTGAAACTATACAAGTTTCCTATCTTAAGTCTAATGCTTAAATTTTCAAGTGGACCCCACAAAAATGAAACCAAGCCCAAACTAACCCAGCCCATACGCAAGCCCATGAGGATTGATGGCTGCCTCATTTGTTGGATGAATCAAGATTTTTCTAGAGTGTTCCACAATTTTCCATATTTTTCTACATCATCCTTGATTATTCTTCAACATTCTTGAGTTTTCTTCAACTTTCATGATTTGTCTTAAAATATCTATGACACAAAATCATCCAACAAAGTCAAGATAAGCTTGCATTAAATGTGACAAAATCATCATCATGACACTTTATTGACAATTTGCAAACTAGTCCTTCAACTTTTGGAATCTTTGCAAATTGGTCCTTCGAACTTAATTGCATTTGAATCCTTTAGCAAGACAACTCATCATCATCTAGATCCTTCCCAAGATGGCGCCACTATCTCTATAAATACCATACTCTCACTTTTCACTTAGTTTCTTTTGCCATTTGTTTCAAAAACCTTAAGTTCATAAGTTCTTTAGTGATAAGTTTGTGAAGCAAGTTTCTTGGATTTCCTTTGTATTTGATCTTCAAGAGGTAAATTCAAATCTTCATTCTTAATCATACCTATGTTCTTTAGCAAGTTTTTTGATTCAAGGCTTATATCATAGTTGTTCATCACTTTAAAGTTTCTAACCCTAGAACTTTTAAAAGTCATAATAAATTCTAGAAAAATCTAATGATGATGAAACTACTTTCTATCTTCTTGATATCATGCATATTATCTAAATCCAAGAGCATGATGTAATCAAAAATTTCTTTCCTAAAAATCTAGCTTTGGCCGAATCTAGCTAATTAAGGTTGGTAGAGTTTTCTTCATGTGTTGTCATATATGATCATGTATTCCATATGGCATGTATGTCTATACACTCTAATCCATGTTAGTTTCTTAAAATGAATATCTTACTCAAAAATCTCTCTGTTGGACGAAACCCTAGGTGGGTTAGATTTGTTGAGTTTTGTTCAAAGTTTTCCTTAATGATCTTGTTAATCAATCTATTAGTATGTATACTTAATAAACCCAAGTTGGTTTATTAAACAAATAACCCTATCCCTATGAACCTATTGAGGTCGAATCCCTGTATAAAAGAGTTAGGAAGTTTTGGGTTTTAAACATAGTTATTTAGTCACTAATCTATGATTTAGGTTAATCAAGGATCATTAATCCAGGACTTAATCATGATTAGAAGTTTTAGTTATTCAAAAACCCTAGAGGTCGTGACTATGTATTAGGGTTTAGAATAGTTTAGTTTCTTGATTTGTAACTATTTGGTTGTAATGGTTGAAGGTTAGTTGTGTACGACGTTTACGAGGGAACCGAAATTCCGAAGGAATCTGTAAGTTCACCAAAAAGTCTTCAAGAGGTAAGAGGGGAACACCGGAGGATTTATTCAATGGCTATATGCTATCCCGTGGTTGTTTGTAATTATTTGTTTGTTAGTATTTATTTATGTTGTTTATTGCTGTGTTATTTGTATCTGTGTGGTTTTAATTGCGTTAATTGTTTATCTGCAATTATATTATGCTACTGTGATGCATGATCTGCCTGGGAAATATATGTGATATAATTGTTGGTTGATGTGTGAGAAGCCTGACAGTGGTCAGTGCACAATTAAGTAAGTTGGATAAAAGCTTAAAGAAGCTTCGTAAATTATATTCAATGTGTTAACGGCAAAATATTGATATATAATATTAAAGGAATTTTATTTTGAGGAAAATGAAGAGTTTTGGAAAATATTATTATTTTAATAATTTATTTCTGGAAAAGAAAATTATGAGTCACAACGAGCGCGAAACCGTGAAAATATTTTAGCACTGCTAAATTTTACTTAAGAAAACCCGGAATATTACAAAATATTCTTTTATGAAATTAATTGATGAAAATAAGATAATCATGATTTTAGAACATTAATTAAGTGGAAAAAGTTAAGTTTTTGGCTTAAAAAGCCTTAAAAATAATATTTGACGGCAAATTTGGAAAAAAATGTAGACGACAAGTATTTTTGAAACGGCAGTGCATATTTTGAAGAAATTAAACTTCAAATGACTCATTGGTTTGTGAAAAACTAAGTTTTATTATTTAAGGATTTTATAATGAATTTCTACCTTGGAAAAAAAGAATTTCTGAAAATCAAAAGTTGATTCAACCGTGTTGAAAGTACAGTTGGACTTAGTAATCGAGACGTCGGGGTACTAATGTTCTATGTTGTGATGGACTCAGTCATTTGGACTTTGAGGGCCTATACCGTATACATGAGGTATACCGTGTTGAAACATTGAAGATGTTTTATAGTACCACGAACCTAAGACTGGTGCACCGGTCGAGAGGTGTCGTGATTGAGCACTCGGACAGTGAGGTCCTGTGTTGTGATAAAAGTTTTAACAGTATTTTAAAACTATGTGAGTCGTAAGCCATTTTGAGCTTCGACAAAGAAAGATTGAACACAAAGAAAAGAACGAAACAAAAGTATTTTTGCATGCATTTGGCAGACGTGCCTGCGGTTTGTGGTTTGATGCATTAATTACCAGCGACGAAAGGTAATTCTGATGTGCATTTATCTCATGTGCCTAGTGAGGACATGTAGACCCCATCTTACTTGCTATTGGTTCCCTGAGTGTGGACATTAGCAATGTGTTTGACCTTGTGTGCCTGGCCTTGTGTGCCTGTGTGGATGGGAAGAGGTTGCGCACCTATTGGCAGAGTACCAAGTTAGCCAGTGTGGCTTTGGAGTCTGATCAACTCATTTTATGTTGGGATATCTCATGAGATTAGGACGAAAATTAGATGATGAATATGAAGTGTCATGCATAATTTTCAAATTGATGATGTTTGGGGTGTTGAACCCACTGATAAACTGTTTGTTTATAAATGTGAATATTTGATAAATGTTGATGTGTTCATGTGGTGGCTAGTATGTAGTTATTGAGTAAGATCCATGTATTGGTTTCTCACTCTTACACACATTCAGATGAACCCGGATATACCGTTGGTGCAATCGAGGGTTCGAACGATCATATTTGATCGTGCACAATATGGTGGTGCCTGGAAGATTAATCTTGGGGCACTCAGCGCCACCTACCATGGCCCGAGTAGAGAAGTTATCGGAACAATAGAGGAAGGACCACAACAGAGAATTCACGTAGTGGAGACGGTCGAGGTATCTCTACCTCCAGTTTGGCTTTACCTACAGTACTTGGAAGAGCACGGATTGATGGATCTGCCTCAACCACATCCTCTTCAGATATTAGGACCTGCGGAACCTCCTATTGAAGTGGAGTTAAATGAGGGAGAGGAAGATCCGGAGGAATACATTGAGGACGATCCTGAGTTTCAACCTCTTGCGGTTGATGATGAGGATTCTTCTGAGGATACGGCTGTAGCGGAGGCATCATCGTCAGATTCGTCAGTTGTAGGTTGGATTGATCATCATGATCTTCCTAATGGGTTTCAGTAGCTTGAACAGCTTTAGGTAGAGTTTTTGGGGTAGTGAGTCTTGACAGTTTTGATCTGGCTTCAGAGAGCCATAAGTTTTTGAATGTGGTTCTGAACTACTTGTTGCCGACGTGTATATATGTCTTTATTTTCTTTGCTTAGTTTGATGGAGAATACCCTATACTCATGAGGGCTCTTTTGTTATCCCCTATTATAGGTTTCATGTATGTAAAAAGGTGATATATATATATATATATATATATATATATATATATATATATATATATATATTGTTTATGTTTACAATGGTTCTATGTTAAAAAAAAAATTTAGCACTATTTTCGTAAAGAAACATTTACTCAAATATATATTTTCCGAAAGTAACCAGCATCTAATAATTTAAATTACGTTCTTGGGTAATAGTGTGATGACCCTAGATTAGGGTGTCGCAACTCATCCTCCATGAGTCATCATGTATGACTCATTGTCCCGATCTCTTGAAAGGTCTCTGCAGTTTCGTTTCTGATCGGTTCCCCGATTAGGGTTTTACACCCATAAAAAGCGTAATATTTTATTTTCGGTTGGAAATTTTCAAAACAACCAAACTCGTTAGAAATATGATTTAAATATAAACCATTTCGTTCACGAGTCAAAATTAGGTTTTTTGATCATTAAAATCTTACTGTCAGTGAAAACACCGACTGTTTTCCGTCCGAACTTTTACCAAAATTCATCCGAATAAACATAATATTTTATTTCTGATCAGAAATTTGGAAAGTAGACTTCCTCACGGACAAAATATAAAAATCTACAAATTTCAGTTTTCGGGCCAAATTAGGGTTTTCTGCCAGTATAAAATTATACTGTCAGTTAAAAAATGCAGACCAGGCTCCGTCTGAATTTTCAACCCAAAATTTCACCATAGCCTTCTACCATAAGATAGACTATAAATATGATTTTATTTTATTTAAAATCACTTTATAACTCTCAAATTAAAATATAATTAATTATATTTTAACCGGTTAAACAACGTAATTAAAAATCAGGCTGTTACAGATCACAGCTCGACCTCCAGCGTCTGGTTCGTAAGGAGTTCCATCCAACTCCTCAGCAACCTCCGTTCCATACAGAGCTCCTCCCAGCTCCTCAGCAACATAACCCTCCATCGGGTCTTCTAATGTAAGTAAAGTAACCCACAAGAATACAGAAACATAGGGGATAAGAAACAGTTCTATCATCAAAAAGCGGAAGAGAGTCATAGTAATTGTCACAAACAAACAACGCACATAACTAACAGATCACCCTCAAGTTAATATATCATCCTCTACCCCCAATCTCATGCTACTCAAAGACACCACAGTTGCACACCTATTTCCTAAGGTGGAAGTGGTCTCGTGAGAACTCTTGATTTTACGTGTATTATATTACCAATACACGATGTATTATATTACCAATACACAGAAGTGTTTTATGTGTATTATATTACCAATACATGGTGTATTATATTACCGAAACACAGAAGTGGTTTTACGTGTATTATATTACCAATACACATATGTCTTTGTGTATTATATTACCAATAAACTTTTGTCCTTGTGTATTATATTACCAATACACGGTTGTGGACAACAACACCTATACTTGAATCTCACCAACCCGTTTTAGCAACATCCTAGTGCCTTAACCTTCCATTAGAACTTGACACATATTCTATGCCATAACACCTCTTTAACAGACATCATCTTGGTTAGGCACTTCTAAATCATCATTATCCTCACACCCAAAACAATCATCTCTTAAACAACATATATATCTTTGCTTAAAATTCACTAAGTATAATAATAAAAACCAGGTAGATCATGCATAACACAATATCAATCAAAATATTCCCCTATCACCCACATAGCACAAAATCAATTCAATAAAGGTAATAAAATCAAATCAACCATCAACAATATAAAATCAACCTAATATCGACAAACCTACAATACCTGAATCACCATTGGTTTTTCATAAAAGCTTTCCAATGTGATTTTCGTTTTGTCAATTACTCGACTACTAGTAGGGTTTAGGTCACCATACACAATTATTATATAATCTACTACTTATCCATTCCGATGATAGGTTGGTTCTTTCCCCCACCTGGGTTATCACCGAACTCCCGAACTCGAAGCTCCTCGTTGTCACACCACAAAGTACTAACTCCACCTTCTGTGAAGGTAAGGAGATTAGATGCTCGAAGAGGTATACCACGAACGTCCTCGTTTCCTCCGCGATGGAAGTCTAAGGTTATGAACACAAAATCACAAGTTAAAATCAAACAAGAACACTAAACCACAAGGTATAGGTTAGGCCAAGACTAGTTCTTAGAGTTAGAGAATCCCGAAAATTATACAACTCATGGATTTATGATCCTTAAGTGTTAGGAGTTCATAAACAATGATCACTTAACAAAGTTGAATTAAAATCCCACTAAGTTATAAACTTAGGGTATTAGGCCAAGGCTAGTAAAATAGGCTAGCATTCACTAAACTTTCCAATCTCTTAGGTTTAGCATCCATATGTATTAAGGAGCTCAAAACCATGATCATTTCGGCCTTCATAGGATTTATAGGTTAGAAATCTTTAAACTTTCCAATCTCTTAGACTTAGCATCCAAATATCTTATGGAGCTCAAGTCCATGGTCATTTTGGAAAACAATGGAAACTTAAGCACTCCAATCTCTTAGACTTAGCATCCAAATATCTTATGGAGCTCAAGTCCATGATCATCTTGGAAAAATGAAAGTAATACATCCTAGCTTTAATAACATAGAATAAACAAGTTAGAAATCCTTAAACTTTCCAATCTCTTAGACTTAGCATCCAAATATCTTATGGAGCTCAAGTCCATGATCATTTTGGAAAACAATGGAAATTTAAACATTCCAATCTCTTAGATTTAGTATCCAAATATCTTATGGAGCTCAAGTCCAAGATCATCTTGGAAAACAATAGAAACTTAAACATTCCAATCTCTTAGACTTAGCATCCAAATATATTATGGAGCTCAAGTCCATGATCATCTTGGAAAAATGAAAGTAATACATTCTAGATTTAATAACATAGAATAAACAATTAGAAATCCTTAAACTTTCCAATCTCTTAGACTTAGCATCCAAATATCTTATGGAGCTTAAGTCCACGATCATTTTGGAAAAATAAAAACTCAAACATCCTAGCACCTAAACACCAAGTTTCGGCCATCATAGGATGATGAACAAAATATTCTTTGTTTAACAATAAATCTTAGGTTTAGAATCACAAGGTATTAAGAGTTCTAAATCCATGATCATACTTGGAAAGTTGAAACATAGTATCCTAGGCTTACTTATTCATATTTTCAGCCATCATAGGAACAAGCTATCAAAACTTCCAAGATTTATAGATTTAAGATCAATGGATAGTTAGAAACTCAAACACATGATCATATTCCAAAAGTTGAAACAAAAACTTCCTAGGTCACAAATGCAAGCATTTGACCTTCATTGGAAGAGATAGGTAGAGATGTTTGTTTTACACAACCTCTTAGTATGTGAAAATATAAGTTAATACAAGACTATAGAAAGTGGTTTCAACCCAAAAGGAATTTTCTACCATTTTAGAGAGATTTTAGAAGTTTAAAGCATATAAAGAACACATAAAGTAAACTAAGAAATAAAAGATGAAATTTGCAAAAAGATTCATATGAGAGCATTACCCTTAGTGTAAGGAAGAACTTTAATGAAGAACTTAAGTAGAAAAGATGAATACAAAATAAAGCTTTAAGAGCTTGAACTTTTAGAAGAAAGGAAGAAGATGAAGGTTTAATGGAGTTTGAAGAAGGAAGATGATGAAGTGAAAATGAGAGGTGTGTATATAGAGAAGGGAGAGAGTGGCATGAAATTGAGGAGAGAGGAATGAGCTTGGAGAGCAAGTTTTGACCTGTGCCTTGTTTGGTTTGAGAAGAGAGAGAAAAATAGGTTTTTAGAATATAATATGTTATAATTTAAAAAGTGTGATGATCACACTTTTGGAGTGTGTCATAACCCATTTCCATCAAGTCCCATCAAGTCACTTCACTTCTTTTGTGCTCCCTAATCTTCTCCATTTCGTACCCGGTTGTATTTTCCGATTGTAATTGTGACACCCTAACTCGGGTCATCACATGGTTACCCGTTTACGGAAATAAAACTTAATTTGTTGGTTGCTTTCGGAAAATAATGTTTTCTCAACGTTCATCTTTTCAAAATATGGTGATAATTTTGTTTTCTTTTAACCACATAACAACAACAAAGTAATCAAATCACACTTAAATACACAATGTATATAAGTCATACAACTATACTGCCTCATATGTTTTCACACCTGGATCATTATCATTTTTATTCTCAAAACACAATACATCATAATAGGATCTAAGCTGGTCGTAACTAACAGACACTACAACCAATAGGAGAAGCACAACATGTCTCGAACTAGACAACCTTCTTCCTCTTGTAGGGATCATACCCCTTGTACGACTCTGATATGTTTGTAAGGGTGAGACGCCAATATATGTATTTATCACCATAACTAAAAGCGCAACACAACAGAAGGCACATACACATATACATGTCTATAACAACGTACTCATTCATATAATATCACATCGTTTATCAATGGGTTTCACACCCCAAACATCAACGTTGGAAAAATATGTATGAACACTTCAATACTTCATCTAAACATTAACACCTAATATCATGAGATATCTCCAACATCGTGATGAGTTGATCAGACTCGATAGTTACCGACACACAGCCACATGCACACAGCCAAAACCCATCTCACACTGTCCAACATCGTGGCACAGGTGATTACAACGTTGATGGGGCCTCATTGTCCACCCGGCACAATAAGAACATCTTTATGATCTACCATGACGCCTCAAGGTAATCACTCGTTTGATCATGGCACGTCTGCCAAATGCATGCAAGAAAAACATTTTTTTTCTCAACACTTTTCTTTGTCAAAGCTCTCAAAAGCTTACAACCCATCATCGTTTTAAACATCGAATGCCCTCAAAAGTATCATCGTCTTAAACATCGAATGCCCTCAAAAGCATCATCGTTTTAACATCGAAGCTCTCAAAAGCTTCATCGTTTTAACATCTTTACAACTTTTATTAACAACACAGGACCTCAAAGTCCGAGTGCTCAATCACGAAGCCCCTAGACCGTTGCAATCAGTCTTAGGTTCGTGGTAATAGAAAACATCTTAAAATGTTTTAACTTCTTTAAGTAGATACCCAGTCTTCAACACAACGAACCTTAATACCTCGACGTCTCGGTTATTAAGTTCCATATCGTCGTTTTTTGTCTGTGAAAAACAAGTCCAAAATAAGACAACGTCTTAAGAACATTAGTACCCCGACATCTCGGTTACTAAGTTCTATATCGTCCTTTACGTCATTAAGTAAAACTCATTTACCGAAAATCCTTTCTACTTGAAATTCGTTTATAAAACGTTAAATCATCAAAAACTCTTTTACTGAAACTTCAACTCTAAAAAAATGAATCAATTCAGATTAAACCTCTTCTCTAAATAAGTACTGCTATTTTTAAACTTTCACCGTAAATAATTTCGAAACTTATCGTCGTTTAGCATTTTCCAAGAAAATGTTTTTAAAGTCAAACTTTGACTCTTTTTTTTAAAATTAATTAATTGTTTATTATTATTATTATTATTATTATTATTATTATTATTATTATTATTTTATAAATTATTTTCGAATATTAATTTCACAAAATAACTTTTTATAATATTTCAGAATTTCTTGCGTAAAAATTAGCAGTACAAAAAAAAATTCACGGTTACGCTCTCACCGTGACTCATAAATTACTTTTACACTAATAAATCATTAAAATAATAATATTTCTCAAAACTCATTATTTTTCCAAAATAATATTTTCCACCACTATTATATTCCAACATTCCCCATAAAACGTTAAATATAATTTTTCACAACTTATTAAAGCTTTTATCTGATTAATCGGTTGTGCACTGACCATTGTCAAGCCTCTCAAACAACATTCAACAACATCATCAAAATTAAATCACCAGGCAGATCATGCATCATAGCAATATAATATACTACTACAGATAATTAAATAAATTAAAAGCAAATCAATCACCGATACACAGATAAACAACACAACATAAACAACATAAACAAATAACCACAACCACATATAAATCATATAAACCACACTAAAAGCAAATAGTTATTGAGAAAAATCCCTCAGGTAAGCTCCCCTTACCTCTTGAAGACTCGAACTAACGTTTTCAAACAATCTCCCGATTTGATCCGGTTTCCTCCGTCGGCTTTAGGTCAAACCAACCCGATCGATTCCTTCATAACGAATTGCAACCAAAATAAATCAAAATCAAACAACAACACACTTAAATCAAGAGGGTTAGGGTTCAGCCTCTTCTAAAATTCTAGGTTAGGAAAGTTAAAAAATTTTCTAACTTAGGGATTTATGATCCTTAAGCAACTTAAACATGATTAAGCACTTAATCCAAAATCATGAACTAAGAACTTTGAATGAAACTCAACTAGTTCCAAGAACTAGGGTTTTCGGTTCTCACAATACCAAAAGGCTAGGGATTTTGAAATCTTCTCAACTCTTGGATTCAACAAACATACATAACATAAAGTTGGATTTAGGTGTCACAAGACAACTTTGAATAAAAATTCATCCAACAACAAAAATTAGGGTTTCGGCCCTTTTGAAACAAATAAGCTAGGGTTTTATTTTTGGTTCTCAAATCACTTGTATACAATATCTATCATGATATCAAGAGATTAAATCATGAATCATGGCTTAAAGTTGAAACAAAATCCAAGAACACCTATTTGGCATAGGTTCGGCCTAGCTTAGAAAAATAGGAAAGAAATTTCTCATAATCACCTGCTTCTAGATGATGAATATAGAGATGATCATGAGATCATAGAAATTGGTTTCATGTCAAAAGGATTTTTCTAGAATTAGTTATGAATTTTTGAAGTTAGCTTCATGAACTTTAAATCATATGAAGAACATGATGATCAAAGGCTTAAACTCAAGAATATTGTGAAGGGAAAAGCTTAGAATAGCAAGATTAAGAGAGACTACCTCTTGATAATCAAAGAAAATGATGATTTGGATGATGTTCTTCACAAAATCACCTTGGTGTTCTAAGTGTTCTTGAGAAGCTTAGAGAGAAAAATGAAGATTTAGAACAGTTTCGGTAATATGGACATATCTCTCACTATACTTATACGTTTTTGATGTTCTTTATGTTGTTGGAAAGAAGAGAGAAATAGGAACAACTTTCATGTAGAAAGTTTTCCGAGATTCAGAATAGAAAATGGTTAAAATTTCGTGGCCGTTTCGGGTGATTGATGGGGAGAAAATGACTTTGCCTTAATGAAAGTTGAATGACTCATCCACTTAACATAAATGCTCATTTATGGCTAGGAAAAGTGACGTCCAAATGCTTGGAATGGAGGAAGGAGCCGTGTGTTTTAGGGTTAGTTTAGTCAAAATTCTCAATGGCATGGCTTGAAATATTCATGAATAGCCAAGGGTAAAATCGTCATTTCTAGGCAAAATATTCCTTTGTCATAAATGCGCCATTATGGCCATTATGACGCGGATAGGATCGTCATAAATGCCTGTCATATCGGTCAAATCCGTCACCTCAGCCCCATTGCTGACTCCCTGGTTCATATGACGCAGGTTTTTCCTAGAGATATCTCGACGTATTCGCCCGCAGCAAATATAATATTTTAAATTTTTACGCAAAATTTTTCAAAACTTCCAGTATCGTAGCAAATACGATAAAAACATTTTTCATCTCGTTCACGAATTAAAATTAGGTTTTCTGAGCAGTAAACTTTTACTGTCAGTGAAAACGCAGACCGGGATCCGTCTGAATTTTCAACCCAAGATTTCATCGTAACCCTATAATATAAAGCATGATATAGAAATGATAGTGGTTTACCCAAAATCATTTTCTGAGTCTCGAATAAAAATATATATGTTTATATATTTATTACCGATATTAGGAAGCAACGAAAATCGGGGTGTTACATTACTACCCCACTAAAAAAAATTTCGTCCTCGAAATTTCGTGACTCGAAACTGAACAGGATCTCTTAATCCCAAAGTCATACTCTCACAAGAAAGTATATAAAAGAATTTCATCAATCTGATAAGAATACAAGAATATTCTGTACATAAAGATTCTTTAACAAATTCAGGGAAGTAAAAATGTATGATCGGTACATGTTTACAAACTTGACTCTAAGTTTCTCCCCTCACAAGAATATCCTTGCCACCAATTTAAAAGAACTATGGTCCGTCAAGAATTCGGACAGAATCACTTTCTACCAAACGTAAAAGTGACTGGATCAAGTCTCATTTGAGAAACTAGTTTTGTCCGGAAAGTGTCTATCCTGAACAACAATAGGATAGTCTAAACATATAGAATTCCACCATGAAGTTTAAAAGAAACAAAAATTTCAACATATCCACACACAATCCATCGAAACAAGTATGAACTGTACCCAAGTTTGAAAATAATAGATAAAAGAGTACCGTCGTAGTTTGGAGTCTCAGCTCTGACCATAGTATAAACTCTCCCTGTAGTCTTTGGTTTAACAACAATGGTGTTATTGACAGCCGATTCACGCCTTGGCGCATTGCATTCCTTCGATATGTGTCCCACTTGACCAAACCAGTTAGGCCACCATGAAATGAATTCCTTACTTACTTATTAACACACATTACTTCTATGAAGTAATTTCAAACAAAACTTAACTCAGAAAACACAACATCAACACAACAGACCTATCTCCCAAAGATCCAGAAAGACTCGACCAGCTCTGATACCACTAATGTGACACCCTAACTCGGGTCATCACATGGTTACCCGTTTGCGGAAATAAAACTTAATTTGCTGGTTGCTTTCGGAAAATAATGTTTTCTCAACGTTCATCTTTTCAAAATATGGTGATAATTTTTTTTTAACCTCATAACAACAACAAAGTAATCAAATCACACTTAAATACACAATGTATATAAGTCATACAACTATACTACCTCATATGTTTTCACACATGGATCATTATCATTTTTATTCTCAAAACACAATATATCATAATAGGACCTAAGCTGGTCGTAACTAACAGACACTACAACCAATAGGAGCAGCACAGCATGTCTCGAACTAGACAGCCTTCTTCCTCTTGTAGGGATCATACCCCTTGTACGACTCTGATATGTTTGTAAGGGTGAGACGCCAATATATGGATTTATCACCATAACTAAAAGTGCAACACAATAGAAGGCACATACACATATACATGTCTATGACAACGTACTCATTCATATTATATCACATCGTTTATCAATGGGTTTCACACCCCAAACATCAATGTTGGAAAAATATGCATGAACACTTCAATACATCATCTAAACATTCACACCTAATCTCATGAGATATCTCCAACATCGTGATGAGTTGATCAGACTCGATAGTTACCGGCACACAGCCACAGGCACACAGCCAAAACCCATCTCACACTGTCCAACATCGTGGAACAGGTGATTACAACGTTGATGGGGCCTCATTGTCCACCCGGCACAATAAAAACATCTTTATGATCTACCATGACGCCTCAAGGTAATCACTCGTTTGATCATGGCACGTCTGCCAAATGCATGCAAGAAAAACATTTTTTTATCAATACTTTTCTTTGTCAAAGCTCTCAAAAGTTTAAAACCCATCATCGTTTCAAACATCGAATGCTCTCAAAAGCAGCATCGTTTTAAACATCGAATACCCTCAAAAGCATTATCGTTTTAACATCGAATGCTCTCAAAAGCATCATCGTTTTAACATCAAATGCTATCAAAAGCATCATCTTTATCTCTTTCACGTACGCGTACAGGACCCCACACCCATTTCTTGATATTCCTTCTACTTTCCTTCTTCTTCATCACAACCAAACTCCCCTTTCCACTCTAGTTCAGATTTCTCTCCTTTGCTCTCTAGACCCACAAAGCCGCGAACTGCCACTGTTGGAGGACGCCCGACCGACGCATGTCATGGAGGAGACGACCTCGCGACTCGCCTCCCTCCTGGTTTGTCCATGCCGTGGTAAGGGTAGGACACACCTGCGACCGCCACAGGTTCGAACCATCTCGCGTGTCTAGCTCCTCGCTGTGCGTCATTGTCCAGCCGCGAGTGCTTGATGTCTGACACGCTGTCGCGCATGCGTCAAAAAGCGAGCGGTTTGTAAAAATATGTAGTTAGGGTGCGACAACTCGAGTATCGTCTCACAAGGACTCTTGGGTTGTTATTCGCAGAAAAGTCAGTTTTGGGGGTGTTTTGGATTTGAAATTAAATAAAGAAAACAATTAAGAAAACAATGCAAACTAAATAATTATCAGAATAGCTAAACGATCAACCTACTGCTTTCGGTTTCCCTATCATTGATTCATATAATTCCATGCCCTAAGCGGATTCTAATCTCTTTTCGACTGTAGCGACAATTAACAAACGAAACCGTCACTACGAGACATATGTTCCTAATTCCGAATTAAGCAAACGGATGAAGCTCTTGTGAATTAAGCAAACACGAATGAACACACGCGAATTAAGCAAACGCGATTAAGTTTAGGAACACACAATCATCAAAACAAATCAATACATATTCTATATAATCCTGAATTAAGCATACAGAACATACAGAACTATATTGAAAGAGAATAGCAATGAGATCAGGAATTACAGAACCTCAAGTGTCAATGGAACCCGATTACAGCAGATCAATCGAAGGAGACTAGTTCTCCATTAACAACTATGACAAAAACCTACGAACAAATTCACAGCCGTCAAAATGGGAGAGAAGAAGAGATTAAAGATGTCTCTGCAATCTGCCCTAAACAGCAATTTATAGCTTTAGGCTCTATGCGCGCTCGCGAGGCGAACAGCCTCTCGCGACGCGAATATTAATTGTGGCGCGAGTTCAAATTGGGTTCTCGCGAGGCGAGACAGTGATTCGCCGGGCGAGGCTTCAAATTCCAATCTGTCATAGCCATGACCTTCATCACGGCTAAGCCGTGATAGTCTCTGTCCTTCAGGGTCTTCTCATCATACCCGTGATGGGCATCACGGGCTGACCGTGATGCTTTGTGACTTCCAGGCTCGCGGGGCGAGACATGGTTCGCGTGGCGAGACAGAGAGGACGGCATTTCTGGCACAGCAAGGCGTCAGGCTCGCGAGGCGAGTACCCTCTCGCGGGGCAAATAATTCCAAAATTGCTTCTCTTTATTAACCTGAAAACAAGAAATAGCAATAAGTGCTTTATTTGACTCTAAATAAGCTAAATTACCCTAAAACTACTTTAGAGACTCAAAATGTTGCTTGAAGACAATCAAGTCTAATTTGGACGAAAACGAGATTAAACTCGAATAAAACAATGGTCTTTACTAGTCAAAAACTAGTCGAGCCAGAGGCTGATCAAAATACCCCAAACTTAAATTTTGCTTGTCCCCAAGCAAACTAAAACTCAAAACGACTCAAGACTTGGCAAGCTCAAAGGGTTCAATCAACTTTTGCACAAATTTCAAGCAAACAAAACAAAACAGTTTTTCTTCAATGTTTTCCCCCTTTAAAACAATGTAACCCCCACGTTCATTTACTTTAAACCAATGAGAATTCCATCATTCATGCAATCAGTAATCTAAGTTGGAAATCCAAGTTACACACAAAAGGGAGATCACCAAATTCAAACAATCGCCTTCCTCACAAGGGCATTTAGTGTTTCACGCATTCGCTCAGTTTGTCTAGGCTATCAACATTTCACTCAATTTCACTTTTAAGAGCACTTCCCATGAATTTGATTTTCATCTCAAACAGGGTTCCCACGAAAACATGCATGCAACATCAAAAGGTCTTTAAAGGTTGTAATGGGGCCTGGCTAAGGGTAGGATATTCAAAGGTACTAGGCTTAAGTCCCTAGGAACTAAGAGAGCATGAGCATTTTGACACTTGAAATTCCACTCACGTTCTTTTTTCCATTTTTCTTTTTGCTTTTGGGTGACTACAGCCTTTTTCTTCTAATACCCTTTTTGACATTTTTGTTCTTCTTTTTTTTTTTTTGCCTTTGGATCCAACCTTTATTTTTCTTTTTCTCAGTCCAAACAACACATCATTTCCTCGTAGCCACCCCAAACTTAGTTTCTTTCAACCCTTGTCTTGCTAAGAATCCATGCTCTCCTAATCCTAAGATCGGGTTAACATGGTTTTTTCCAGATTTTAGGCTCATAACATAAGGTCATCAAGAAATAATAGGCTAATTAGGCTCAAAGGGGCTAACTAAGGAACATGCATTAGGGACTGGTTCAATTTAAGCCAAGTAGCTAATTCAAAGAAAATTGCCTAAATCATTTGATGCAAACACATAGACATGCAAACCATGAAGAGATTCAAGCAAATTCAGGAAAGTGAAGCTCAAAAGCGATTCACACAGTTAAAAACAATGATGGAGGCTCAAATCCTCACATGGACATTTTTGCAAATTGTTTGACCGAGATACAATCCCTAGTGTGTGCATCCCTTCACCCCCAAACTTATCATAAATCATGCAATCACAACAGAATATCTCAAAGTTCAATTTTCAATTTTTACATGGGGGTCAATTTTCAATTTTCAAAATCTAGGGGAAAATTATCAATGGTCAACAAATATCATGCAATCAACCTATGCTAATTTTAACAAAACCCATTCAAGCTTGCTGACACAAGACTCAACACACATACTCCTGATCTTCTCAAATTATTCAAGAGCTAAATTCAAAAACAAATGAAGGAAAAGAAAAACACAAACTAACAAGAAAATAAAAGTAAACTAAGGAGAAGGGTTAAGAAAACTCATTGAGGGGCTCCCGCCCGGATCCCATTACTTGTAGCATAAGACCCACGTGATAGACAAAGGATGGAAGCTTATTCCATGGTCCCATGACTTGCAGCCTTGATACGGAGGTGAGCACTTGACAATCACGGTGACCTCGCCAAGTGAGGCGGACTTCTCACTCCCTCTTGGGTCAAAGATGACCTCCTTGTCAACAAAGTCAACAAAGTCCTCCCAATAAAATTGGGGTTCAACCTCTTGGACTGGCCATAGTGTCTTCATATTCAAGGATGCAAAATCCAGTCTCTCAGGCGGAGGTTTGAACTCCATCACCGGTTGTTCCACAGTGGGAGGTGGCAAATAGGTAGAGAGGGTCTCTGGTGCTGCTTCATCTTCGGCACAATTTTCATCAACTGCATTATCAGATTCATCACCTTCTATATATGCAGTAACCTCAGCACGCATCACACAGGTATTTCTCCCATCACAATTGGCACATGCGTAGGAGCCAATGGAGTCATCTAATTCCAGAATTTCTTCATCATCCTCTAGCATGGCGGAATGGATGTCCTCCATATGCCTCTTCCTCTCAATTTCCTTAGTCAAGGGTTCTGATCCTTGAGCTTGCTGCATGGCATTCATCGAAGTGGCGAGCTGTCCAATCTGTGTCTGCAGGGCATGAATGCTAGCATCCGTTCGCTGCTGCAACTGTCCAAATTGATGCTGAAACTGTCCAAGTTGCTGCTGAAACTGGAGATTTTGTGCATTCATTTGTGCAGTCATTTGCTTGAACAGGTCCTCTAGTGAAGGTCCAGAAGGTGCAGAGGTGGTCACGTGGGGAGAGTTCTGTGGTGGTGTCAGCTGCAACATCAGTTGTTGTTGCGTGGGTGAATCCCCATACCAAGGGTTTGGATGGTTTCTCCAGCTGGGGTGGAAATCATCAGTGGAAGGGTCAGGAATGTTGTGCATGTTCTGATTGTTGCCTTGATTGTAAATATTGGCTGTATATGCTTGAGGTGATTCATTAACTTGTCTAATACCAAATATCTCTCGCCTGATTGATGCAGCTCTGAAGGCAGGAAAGTATCTCTCTAGGAAGACTTTCTTCAAATCAATCCAGGTTGAGACGGAATTCGGCTCAAGAGAATACAACCAATCCTTCGCAGCGCCTTCAAGTGAGAAATGGAAGGCTCTCATCTTGATGTGGTCTTCTGTTATTCCTTCAGGTCTCAGCATTGTAGAACAAACAACCTGGAATTCCTTCAGATGCTCCTGCGGATTCTCACCTGCAAGACCACTAAACCTTGGCAACCAGTGTATTAAACCAGAAAAGTGAGGATAATATATGCATGGTGGTTCATAATTAACATTAGGCATATAACCTTGCATATAATTATCCATGGGTAGATTCACAATCAGACCAATTCAGCAATTTTTTTTATTTATTTTTTTTATTTTCTGTTAATAACAACAAGAGTCCCCGGCAACGGCGCCAATTTTGACATGTTGTCGCACACGCGTAAAAAAGCGAGCGGTTTGTAAAAATATGTAGTTAGGGTGCGACAACTCGAGTATCGTCTCACAAGGACTCTTGGGTTGTTATTCGCAGAAAAGTCAGTTTTGGGGGTGTTTTGGATTTGAAATTAAATAAAGAAAACAATTAAGAAAACAATGCAAACTAAATAATTATCAGAATAGCTAAACGAACAACCTACTGCTTTCGATTTCCCACTATCATTGATTCATATAATTCCATGCCCTAAGCGGATTCTAATCTCTTTTTGATTGTAGCGACAATTAACAAACGAAACCGGCACTACGAGACATATGTTCCTAATTCCGAATTAAGCAAACGGATGAAGCTCTCGTCAATTAAGCAAACACGAATGAACACACGCGAATTAAGCAAACACGATTAAGTTTAGGAACACACAATCATCGAAACAAATCAATACATATTCTATATAATCCTGAATTAAGCAAACAAAACATACAGAACTATATTGAAAGAGAATAGCAATGAGATCAGGAATTACAGAACCTTAAGCGTCAATGGAACCCGATTACAGCAGATCAATCGAAGGAGACTAGTTCTCCATTAACAACTATGACAAAAAACCTACGAACAAATTCGCAGCCATCAAAATGGGAGAGAAGAAGAGATTAAAGATGTCACTAGTGCAATAAGTGCTTTTTACGTCAGTTGAAATTGATTTTTTACGTCAGAATACTGATTGACGTAAATACAGCTGACGTTAATAGTTAATATTTTAACATCAGTTGAGAACTGACGTTAAATATAACACTATTAACGTCAGTTCCTTAACAAAACCGACGTTAATTTTGTAAAAATTAACGTCGGTTTTTTAAACAACCGACGTTAAACTAAAACTATTAACATCAGTTCTTTAATACAACGGACGTTGATTTTGTTAAAACTAACGTCAGTTGTTATAAAGAACTGACGTTAAAGTTTTAATTTTAACGTCAGTTGTAATAAACAACTGACGTTAATAGTGTACTGTATATTTTATAAAATACTATTAACGTCAGTTGTTTGATACAACTGAGTTAATAGGTTTTTTTTTTTTTAAATTCAGTTTTAAAATATCAGTCCCCTCAGCTATCCCTGCATTCAGTCCCAGTAACACCGAATATCACACACATTACAGAATTGCAAAGGAAAATTGAACAATGGGGGGACTTAAAACCAAAACCCATGTATATATATAAATAAATTTTAGTTCCAATGTCTAAAAAACAAAACTATCTAAGGATATATATATACATGTTATTAATTAGTTTCTAAAGCCTAACAAAAAAACTATTTATCTAAGTAGTGCGGAGGTATGTTGGCAATTCCTTTTTCAGCCGCATACTTGAAGAAGAATTCGGCGAAGCGCATCCTCAAGTCTCTTAACTCATCTTCTTCAATAGGCGATTGGTCGATAAATGCCTAGACACGTTCAAATAATAACAATAACATCAATTCAAGTCATCTTCAAAAATATAATATATAATTTAACAAGTTGTTTAAATATTACCTTCTTCCATCCATTCTTAATAGATGCGGAGACTATGTTCAGCATATGAAGCATCACATAATAGCCGCACGACCAACTGTCAGTTTGAAATCGAGACTACCAACAAAATTAATTTCAACGTCGGTTGAATATACACATAAATTAGTAATTATAATATTAATTATTTGATAAATAAACTACCAAACCTTGAGGATGTTCCATATAGGATTTGCTTTAGCCTTAGAAGTCCTACTTCTCCCGTTGGCGCAACTTATGCTACTCGCCTTCAGTGCGCTATCATAAAAAAATAGCCAACCCAGAATTAACAAACTCATATATCATGTGTGTAATAAACTAAAAACAACTGATATTAAAACTTAAATTAAATTTAAGATTAGTTACTTACATATTACAGCTTCCACCACCTTCGGTGGCGGATCATGGTGGAGAGAGCAGAAGAATATGACAGTATGCCTAGACGGGTGAAGTACGAACAACTGCCAATGGTGATCCATACAGTAGGGAGCCAGATATAATTCTTTCGGATTGTCTCCCAACAAGTTCCCTAAGTATTTACTCAGTGCATCGCCAGCAAAGAACTCGGGCAGAAGGATTGACGGATCTAAGAAACCGCAAACTAATGCAACACCCTTATCAAGCTGAAGACGATGGAGATACCTAAAATATGAAAAGGTTTGGATGTTAATTACATAATATATATTGAAATTAAAATAAATTATTAAATGGAAAAATACCAAAAATAAATAAGTTATAAAATTAAAATTAACTTACGTGCACCAGAGACTGATGACATTGCTGTTCATCCAGATGTTATTTCTGCGGGCGTTCCCGAGATCGTAACCAACGAAGGAAAATATCCTCTGTTGATCTGGGCGTGCCACCCATCCATCGTGATCCAATGAACATTCAAAAATCTGAAACGCATAATCCTCACCAATTGAGAACAAACGAGTGATAGGTGACAGCGACACCGACGTCGACTTGGCCTTCAGTTTAGGAAAAATAAAATATATAAGTTTTTGATAATTAAAAAAAACATAAGTAATTATTTGACTAATTTGGACATTAATAATGAATAAATACCTTTGCTAACATTTCGAGCTCACGTCGTTTGGAGTCCAACTCAAGCTCACGCCTTTTCATTTCCAACTCATGCTCATGGCGCTGGACCTCCAACTCCCGCTCCCTAGCTGCCAACTCATCGTCCTCCACATGTGCCATACTAAAACTCTCTTTTGTGCTCACATGTGAAGCGTTGGCAAGCCTTGCGGTGTCTTGGGATGTACCGACGGATGAAAGCTCTCTGGAAAGTACCTGCTTGAATTCTGGGTTGGCTATTAAGCCTTGCATCAGATGTGTTGTAATATCTGGGTTGGACATGAGGTGCTGAGTAATGTCAGCCAAAATTGATGCTTCATTGACCACCCGCTTTCGTGAAGCAGACTTGCCATAATATTGTTTGATGGTCACGTTCCCAGGAACACCGAGAACCCGACCAGGATGGTCTTTCTTTCCTAGAGCAGTCATCAAGACGTCCTGCCGTCCAGAAGGGACGAATGCGCCCTGGGAGGATTTTGCTTTAAGATCCATCTACAATGAAAAAAAATGAAAAAACTTGCAAGTGAAAAGTGTTGCAAATATCTATACAAATATCAATTGAAATCAAGTTAATTATTTACTTACAATCTTATCTGCCACTTCGCGAGTGGCATCAACTTTAAAAGATCCCGCCTTTGTCATGAGGTCAAGCTAACTGCACATCCTCGGGGTCGATGTCCGACGGAGGACTTGATGGTGTGCCCTCAGGCACCTCTCCTCTTTCAATCATAGCAGAGTTCTCTTCCTGCTTCGCCCTCAGCCTATCCGCCATCATCTGCTGGATCCGAGTATGGTACCCACCCTGAGACATGGTGTGGCGGTGGACGTTCTTCGCCTGATTCTTCCGACCCTTATTTGCCTTAGCCTATTCAAACAAAAACACATAATTAAATACAGTTAAATGATCTATAATAAGCATACAAAATTAACTTAATCAACCAACCTGAAATTCTTCATCCTGTCGACTCCTGGCAAACATATCCCAAGTATCCTGATCAATCCAGGGATAATCCGAGAACATTTTATCAAGCCGCTTCTTCCCAGATACATAGTACCTGGTAAGATCATGCTTGAACCCATTCCAATGCTTTGATGCCATTTTCATACATTTATGACGATGATCCTCGTCATTTGGCACAGTCCCAGCTACCTACACATTAGATACATATATAACAACTGGATGGATTATAACTCGGATAATTATCTAATAATGTAAATCAAACAAATGTAAAGGTAAAATACCGTGATAGCCTCCCAAATCTGATCCTTAACGTTCTGTGGAACGTCATTCCAGTGGTTGTAGTTGATGCTTACGTGCTGCTTCGCTTGTAGAAACACCCACTTATTAAATTCTTTAGCACGGGGTCCCTGGGCATTTAGATTAGCATCGAAGGACACCTCAAGCTTCTGTCCGCTCTGCCTGTCCTTCTCTAGTTTCTTCAACGAGGTGGCTCCTCTACCCCGTTTCCTATGAGACTGTGATGTCTGTATGGACAAAAAAATGATAAAATAGAGGGTTGTAACATTATAAACTTACATTAACAAGAAGGACTAAAGATAGTATATAACATGTAAACTTACACTAGAATCAGGCGTAGGCGTGATCGGGTCCTGCGAAGCCTCCACAGTGTCCTCCCGTGCATGTGGGCTATCCGACTGATCCATATGTATGCCTGTTCAGAAACAATATATATGTATTAACATAGGTTATAACTCAAAATAAATACAGAAGTATAAATAAAAATAACTAGATAGGTCCTGTAGATATACCAAACATCTATATATCCAATATAAGGACAATACGGGAGATTGAAAACTATAGTTTTTGAAGATTGCCAAGCACTAGTCACGGCCTGGCCGTGATGTCCATCACGGCCGTAACGTGCCAACCGAACCGAGACCCTCATAGGCAGAACTGATCACGGCCTAGCCGTGATGAGCATCACGGCCGTGACAGATCAACCAGCAAAGCAACATGCACTCAAAACCAAAAATAGAGACATTCCAAACAACTCAAACTCACGGTTTAAAGTTACAACTACTGAGACTACAGTTTCAACATACACTCAAAACCAAAAATAGAGGCATTCCAAACAACTCAAACTCACAGTTTCAAGTTTCAACTACTGAGACTACAGTTTCAAACCAGCAGAGCAACATGCATGCACTCAAAACCGTGAATAAAAAAATGTGCCCTAATTAAAGACTCACCAGAAATAGGCGCTCGCGTGGTGGTGGGGGGGAAGCTCGAGTGGTGGCCAACGTTCGATGTGGTTACTAAAGCAGAGGGACAAGGAGAGTTAGTGCGCGGGAAGGCCAGGGGAAAGAGAGATGTCAAGTTATTGCAAAGAATGAGCGAGAAAGACAGAGTTAGGGGTTAAGAGTGTACCTCACGGTGGTGGCGAAGAAGCCCTCGCGGTGGTTGCGGTGGAGATGAGCTCGCGATTAGGGCAGAGTGAGAGCGAGAGTGAGGGTTGAGCGTGATGAAAAGAGAAAAGACCTACAGTGAAGTGGAGATGGCGCGGGGGGGTAAACGTTATAATTAAAATAAAACAACAGTTTACGTCGCTTTTTGGTAAAACCCGACATTGAAGATCATATATTTAACGCCGCTTGTCTTAATAAACGGACGTTAAAAACTCTCACACTTATTACGTCAGTTGTTAGTAATAACTGACGTTAAAGGTCATATATTTAACGTAAGTTGTATTAAGAAACTGACGTTAAAAACACTCACAACTTCTTACGTCAGTTGTATTACACAATGGACGTTAAAGGTTTATTAGTTTCTGCAAAAACATTCATTCCCTTGACTACTGTGCTACTTACCCATTCACCTTTGTACCTAATCCTCTTAATGAGCATTAAGTTTATAGATAAGTTTTCAAGAAAATCATAATAACTTAGTAACTTCATCCACTGCTCCTATAAATAGCTTCCTTCCATCCTTTTAATTAATTTTCTGCTTCACAATATGGCTCTGACGTGGAGATTAACTTCATCACTCTTTCTTCCTATTCCTAGACTCAAAGGTCTTTGTCTTAATGGTCAAACAACTTCTGAGTTTGAGTAAATTACATTACATGGATATTAAGGTTGGGTGAATCACGTAATGTGATTCTCTCACTTTATTTCATCCCCATCATCCCTTTCACTTTGCTTTGGAAGCAAGTGATTGTGGATTCAAGATGATGCATCAAGGAACTCCATTGAAGAAGAAAGATGCAAAGATCCATTTCACTTTGCTTTCGCTGCTAGTGACTGAGGATTTACTTTGCATCTTGGAATTCAAGTGAGGGGAGTGATGCATCCATTGGAGTTTCTGATGACAGGACTGAGAAGAAAATGATGTTGATGCAGAAACTTTTTTATATTTTAGGGCTATGTTGCAGAAATTTTTTATCTTTTAATCATGTAATTTTAACTTATGAATCGCTTCAATGTCATACGATTTGATTATACATATAACTTGTTTTTTGTTAAGTGTTTATTTATTTTAATTTGCCCAATAATTTGTTTACTAATTCAAGCTAATTAATAAAAATTAAAAATAAACTTGTATAAAAAAAGGTTTAGAAATAAACTGCAGTACTATATGGAGTGATCTGCGTTAAGAGGGACAATAGGGACATGACAACCAATGAAACGAGTTTCATAATTATTTACGTCAGTTATTTATAGAACTGACGCAAATAGTTTACCCACCACCTCATTTTTAACGTCAACTTAATTGATGACTGCCAAGTTCCCGTATATTAATTACATTATTTCCAATATTCATTCTGCACGTTTATAATATATAGGATTATTTACGTCAGCTATTTATTTAACTGAAGTAAAAATCAAACTTTTAACATCAGTTGTATAAAAAACTGACGTTAACAATTAATATTTTTTATTTGAAAAACAATTTTAACGTCAGTTTTTTTAAAAAACTGACGTTAAAAGTGTATAGATATCTGCAAAAACATTCATTCCTTTGACTGTACTGTGCTACTTACCCATGCACCTTGTAACTCAATCCTCTTAATGAGCATTAAGTTTATAGGTCAGTTTTCAACAAAATCAGAATAGCTTAGTAACTTCATGCCCTGCTCCTATAAATAGCTTCCTTCCATCCTTTTAATTTTCTGCTTCACAATATGGCTCTGCCGTGGAGATTAACTTCATCACTCTTTCTTCCTATTCCTAGACTCAAAGGTCTTTGTCTTAATGGTCAAACAACTTCTGAGTTTGAGTAAATTACATTACATGTGTGATAAGTCTGAGTAAATTACATTATGTGAGTTGCTCACCTTATCACCTTCTAGAGAATCAGCTGCTGGAGGGCTAATCAGGTGCTCGGGGGTCACAGTTCCAAAACCTCAGCTTTGGCAGCAAGTGAC
Source organism: Sophora flavescens (assembly GCA_030762895.1). NCBI lineage: Eukaryota > Viridiplantae > Streptophyta > Magnoliopsida > Fabales > Fabaceae > Sophora > Sophora flavescens. The sequence goes on from CM061064.1 coordinate 136,159,292, forward strand.
CGTCTTGGAAGTCTCTGGAACCACTGCCTTTGCTTGAAACAGATCTAGTGCACCTGTTTTTGCCTCTCTCTTGAGCTCTCTCATGCCCCCCAGTTTTCTGAGGTCTTCGGAGTATAGTTTTCCCTTTGGCATATTTCATAAAACTCTCTGATGGGATGTAGCTTTAATGTTTAGGATTTTAAACCCTTTCAATGTAACTTTTTATAGGATTTTAAACCCTTTCAATGTAACTTTTTATAGGATTTTAAACCCTTTAGATCTTCTGTATCAATCAGACATGATGACTTCATGAATGAGATCCGGTTTGGGTTATTGATTCAACTTATAGTTTTCAAAAACAGAAACACAAAACATCAAAGCAATTCATGTGAAACTGAAACTTTGAGGAAGGCAATGCGGAAGGGATCGTATACTAGATAAAAATATTATTAAAATAATTTTTAACGTCTGTTGATGTAAGGACTGACGTTAAAAGTGAAGTGACTTACTTTTAACGTCAGTTCTTTATAAAACTGACGTTAAAATGTTCACTGTTAACGTCAGTTTTTTATTGAACTGACGTTAAAAGTGAGTCACTTCACTTTTAATGTCAGTCATTAAAACAACTGACGTTAAAATTGAATTAATGAACTCTGATATTTACAAAACTGCCACCGCTTCCTTTTTAACGTCTAGCTTTTGGTTAACTGACGTAAACCTTTACCGTCTAATGTATATTTTCCACTAGTGTGTCTCTGCAATCTGCCCTAAACATCAATTTATAGCTTCAGACTCTACGCGTGCTCGCGAGGCGAAAATCCTCTCGCGACGCGAATATTAATTGTGGCGCGAGTTCAAATTGGGTTCTCGCGAGGCGAGACAGTGATTCGCGGGGGAGGCTTCAAATTTCAATCTGTCACAGCCGTGACCTTCATCACGGCTAGGCCGTGATGGTCTCTGTCCTTCAGGGTCTTCTTATCATACCCGTGATGGGCATCACGGGCTGACCGTGATGCTTTCTAACTTCCAGGATCGCGGGGCGAGACATGGTTCGCGTGGCGAGACAGAAAGGATGGCATTTCTGGCACAGCAAGGCGTCAGGCTCGCGAGGCGAGTAACCTCTCGCGGGGCGAATAATTCCAGAATTGCTTCTCTTTATTAACCTGAAAACAAGAAATAGCAGTAAGTGCTTTATTTGACTCTAAATCAGCTAAATTACCCTAAAACTACTTTAGAGACTCAAAATGTTGCTTGAAGACAATCAAGTCTAATTTGGTCGAAAACGAGATTAAACTCGAATAAAACAATGGTCTTTACTAGTCAAAAACTAGTCGAGCCAGAGGCTGATCACTGTCCTCGTTGGAGACGCTGTCTGTAACACCCTTCTCGGGCACTACATCGTAAGTGACATTTTAAGGCCGAAAAGTAGGTTAGTTAAACTTTGCTATAAATGAAGGGTATTTTTTTTTCCGTTTTTGCAAGTCGTTAATATAACTACTTTGTTTTAAATGAATGGACAATAACAAATTCCATCATCACAATTAGGGTCATGAGTTCAAAAATTATTTCCATAATACCCAACCCGACTCATAAACAGAAATCATAGAATGTACAGACTCTACATAAAGATGTGGAGACGCAGATCCTAAAATATAAGATACTTGGAGTCACAGCTCCATAGACAGTTACATTAACTCCCAAACATACCCAGCTGGCCAAACTAAAATATAAAAGACCATCCTTTCTCGTTCATCGTGATAAGGACAAACCCAACTGACGGGATCTTGTGGAAACTCTATTTGAGACCACTACCGACATCGTCACAAAAGATACTACTAGATCTACTACAATAGTAACTCTCGAACTAAGCCCTTTCCACTTCCATGAGTAAAACATGGTCGACGAACCATCGACAGTCTGGAAGACGTCCACTAGAAACTCCACCATATCGTCCGCATGCTCGAATCCCATCCTCTACGATGCGTCAGCCAAGCGACTTCTTGACGTCTCAATCTTCTCAAAACAATACAGAAGGCACATAGCCAGCCGACATAGCCAATATAAAAATATGGAGGTGAGATTTCCATTTATCTTACACATAAGGCAGACATGTAGTGGTACGACTCTCAGGTACGTACAATTAACAATCATCAATCATATCTACTCTCATAACAAAATAATAAGGTTTCACAGAAACATGACCACAACACTGTATTTTCCTAGATAAAAGACATCAAAGACTTGAGGAATGACCTCTGAATTCCTATACCATGGTTTTACGAACAGTCGGAGAGAGTGGTTCGGAGGATTGTTCCGGAGTCTACCAGTCTTGGGTAATAAAGAATGTGTCAATAGAAGACGACGTGCACATCATTGGCTTTTTCGGGAACATCCTACACTACCAGAAAACACGTAGTGTCGAATCGATTATGTCGGTCCATTGCAAGATCACCTCGCCACAGAGGAGCTACCAACCGGGCCTATATGAGTATTTCATACCCCAAAACCCCTACTGATATGAGCCCAATTTGGAGTATGGTTCAAGAAGCTAGCCAATGCAAGATTGGGTGGAATGAAGCCCAAATTATTAAGTTACATTATCCAACTAAAGGATCCATGACAAGAGGGGCGTGCAATATGAAGGAGTCTAATTTTAGTTGTTTATTTTAATTCAATAAGTGTAAATGGGTTTTATGAGTGAGCCCAATTACTAAGTGATGTTTTTGGGGCAGCCCACTTGTAACCCATGTTAGAAAACGAATTTGTATGTGTCTTAGTGGGAGGAATATTTAGCTTGCATGCTTTAAGAACTCCTAAGTTAGTGTGTTGGTATTTTGAATAAATTATGGGGAATTACACTTTTAATATGAGAAACAAGTGTAATCACCACATAATTAGGGAGGAAATCTGTTGCATTAAATTTTATTGATTATGAGAGGATTACACTTTTAATTTGAGAAACAAGTGTGATCCCACATAATCAAGGAGGGAATCTTTGGGCATTAAATTGTATTGATTATGGGAGGATTGATCTTAGGCCATTCCTCTATATGTAAGACGCCCCCGCAACTCATGAATGACAATTTGGATATTATTTTGGATTGAAATCCTTTTGTGAGAATTTTGTTCTCCTTGGTTCTTGGTTGAGCCATCTTGTTCTTATCAAGAATCCACGATTCTTGTGGCGAACTTCCTTGGCTTATCAAACTACCTTGTTTGTGGCACCTCCATACCATCTCTATTCTCCATCCATTTGTTTCTTTTCTTCCCTTTTATTTAATCTCAAAAATTGTTCCGCAAATTAATTGTTAAAATTCAACCGAAAAAGATCATCAAAGGCAACCTCACCATTTGGTTGTCATCAAGTGGTATCAAAGCTTAGGCTTTGGTTGAATTTTCTAGTTTTGTTCTTCTTCTTCTACCTTTCTTCTTTTCTTCTTTTAGACCCAAATTTTTTTTTTTAAAATTACACTTTGATCTTGTTGAAGGGAATTTTCGTTTCTTGTTGTGTTTCTACCCCAAAGCTTCAAGTTTGAAATTAGTATTTCTCTTCTCATTAAAGTTCAAAAAAAAAAATTGTGCAATTTTCAAAAAGAAAAATATAGTGAAGTAGCGCATGAAATAGTGAGAAAAAGTTCTATTAGGGCAATTGGTGTTCAAAAAAAAATTTAAAAAATAAAAAAATAAAAATTTTCCCTTCTTTCTTGGTTCATTATTCTCAAAGGTTTTCCTTTCTAGCCTTTCTTTTTTTTTTTTCCTTGTTTTGATAAGTTTTGTGATTTTTGTTACTTGATTTTTGGATCTTTGTGTGGAATGTGGTTGACTCCTCTAAGACCTAAAAGAGAACAATTGAGTGGAAAAAGGAAAGAGTGAAAAAAATACATCTTTTGTGGAAAAAGCCAAAAGAGTGAAAAAAAATCCATTGTGTGAACTAGTGAGGGAGTGTAGTGAGGAAACACAATATCTCTTCTACTCAAATCATGGCCAACAATGAGGATAGTCCACCATTATCTCCTAGGTCAACCACTCTTCAATCTAGGATGGCCAATCAAGTCCAAGCTCTTCAAAGGCAATTGGAGCAAATGCAAGCCAATTATGATCGACAACTTGCTCACCTACGCCGTGACGATTCAAGTGACCATGATAGTGAAAGAGTAAGGCCTAGAGGAGGACGACATAGAGGATGAGAACATAGGGGAGAGAGACGTGAAAGAGGACTTGAAGGGGTCAAAATCAAAGTTCCTCCCTTTATTGGGAAGAATGATCCGGAGGCTTACTTGGAGTGGGAGCTAAAAATAGAACAAGTCTTTGATTGTAACAATACAATGAAAGCAAGAAGGTGAAAGTAGCCGCCCTCGAGTTCAAGGAATATGCCCTTGTGTGGTGGGACCAATTACAAAATGAAAGGAGAAGACATGGAAGAGAGCCCATAGACACTTGGGAGGAGATGAAATTTGTCATGAGGGAGAGATATGTCCCAAATCATTATCAAAGGGACATTCACAACAAGTTACAAAAGCTTACCCAAGGGACCAAAAGCGTGGATGAATATTTCAAGGAGATGGAGTTGGCCTTAATTAGGTCAAATTTTAAAGAAGATAGGAAAGCTACCATGGCAAGGTTCTTACATGGTTTGAATCAAGATATTCAAGACATAGTGGAGTTGAAAAATTATGTGGAGCTTGAAGATTTGGTTCAACAAGCGATTAAGGTGGAGCAACAAATTAAGAGGAGGAAGTTCAAATATTCTTCTTCTTCATCTTTCAAATTTCCATCCTCAAATTGGAAGGAAGATTCAAAGAAGGAGGGTGCACCATTTTCTAAAGAGGCCGTGAGCACCCCTCAAGGAAAGAAGCCAATGGAAACAAGTTCTAGGAGCCGTGATGTGAAGTGTTTCAAATGCTTAGGCCATGGGCATATTGCATCCCAATGCCCAAAAAAGAGGACAATGGTGGCAAGAAATGGTGAAGTGGTCTCACAAAGCGAAGCTTCAAGTGAGGAGGAGAGTGAAAAAGGAGAAGAAATTTCGGAGGGAGACTTATTCATGGTAAGAAGGCTTTTGGGAAGTCAAGTGAGGGATCATGAAGCAAGCCAAAGGGAGAATATCTTTCATTCTAGATGTCTAATTCAAGGAAAAGTATGTTCTCTAATCATTGATGGTGGGAGTTGTGCCAATGTTGTAAGCACTAGATTGGTGTCCAAATTGAATCTTGTTACTAAGGCACATCCAAGGCCATATAGGCTTCAATGGCTAAGTGAGGTTGGGGAAACGGTGGTGAACAAACAAGTAGAGGTCCCATTCTCAATTGGAAAGTATGAAGATTGTGTACTTTGTGATGTGGTGCCTATGGAGGCAAGCCATATGTTGTTGGGAAGGCCTTGGCAATATGACAAAAAGGCGATGCATGATGGGTTCTCAAATAAGTTCACCTTCATGCATCAAGACCGAAAGGTCATTATTTCTCCTTTATCTCCAAAGCAAGTTAGTGAGGATCAAATAAGAATGAGAGAAAAAAGAGAGAAAGAGAGAAAAGAAAAGGAGAGTGAGAAAAAGAAAGAAAAGGAGAGTGAAAAAAGGATTGAAAAAGAGAGTGAGAAAAAGATTGAAGAAAAAGGTGAGAAAACAATCGAAAAAAAGAGTGATCAAGAGAAAAATAATGAGGAAAATATTGTGAAAATTAGTGAAAAGAAAGAGAGTTGTTTGGCAACAAAAAGTGAAGAGAAGGAGGCTTTGATTTCAAGGCAACCCCAATTCATTTTTTATTGCAACAATTTTTATTTAATTGCTAATGCTTCTAAGGATCTTTCTTTGTCTAGTGGTGTTGTAACTTTTTTGCAGAAATTTGGTAATTTCATTCCAAATGAAGCACCCTATGGCAATGTCATTGTGAAGAACACTCTGGATGCACCCAAAATGACTAATTTTGGTGATGAAGACTTCAATTCGAGGTCGAATTCACTCAAAGAAGGAGTGGATGATATGAGCCCAATTTGGAGTATGGTTCAAGAAGCTAGCCAAGGACTTGGTGGGCCAATGAAAAATATTACAACCAAGAAAGCCCAACAAGTGTTAAATCAAACTATGGTTCTCATCATGGAAGCAAGCCCAAATGCAAGATTGGGTGGAATGAAGCCCAAATTATTAAGTTACATTATCCAACTAAAGGATCCATGACAAGAGGGGCGTGCAACATGAAGGAGTCTAATTTTAGTTGTTTATTTAAATTCAATAAGTGTAAATGGGTTTTATGAGTGAGCCCAATTACTAAGTGATATTTTTAGGGCAGCCCACTTGTAACCCATGTTAGAAAACGAATTTGTATGTGTCTTAGTGGGAGGAATCTTTAGCTTGCATGCTTTAAGAACTCCTAAGTTAGTGTGTTGGTATTTTGAATAAATTATGGGGGATTACACTTTTAATATGAGAAACAAGTGTAATCACCACATAATTAGGGAGGAAATCTGTTGCATTAAATTTTATTGATTATGAGAGGATTACACTTCTAATTTGAGAAACAAGTGTGATCCCACATAATCAGGGAGGGAATCTTTGGGCATTAAATTGTATTGATTATGGGAGGATTGATCTTAGGCCATTCCTCTATATGTAAGACGCCCCCCGACTCATGAATGACAATTTGGATATTATCTTGGATTGAAATCCTTTTGTGAGAATTTTGTTCTCCTTGGTTCTTGGTTGAGCCATCTTGTTCTTATTAAGAATCCACGATTCTTGTGGCGAACTTCCTTGGCTTATCAAACTACCTTGTTTGTGGCACCTCCATACCATCTCTATTCTCCATCCATTTGTTTCTTTTCTTCCCTTTATTTTAATCTCAAAATTGTTCCGCAAATTAATTGTTAAAATTCAACCAAAAAAGATCATCAAAGGCAACCTCACCATTTGGTTGTCATCACCTATGAATAAGCAGGATTCGCCACTACAGAATTTGCACCCTCATTAAAGTGTTAGCTCTTATCCTAGGCACAACGGCCTTACAGAACATTGTTTCACTATGTGTTTTGGCAAAATTGTCGGAAAATGCGTTCTTCTTGTCTTTCCATCGGATGACATCTTGATTCCATCGGAATTCTTTCAACGTGCTTTCTCGGATGCTAGATGTTATTAACATCGAGCAGAAGTTCTCAAGTAACCTTTCATCTTTGTGTAAAAATATCTTAAAACGCTTGATTAAAAGTCCTAATGCATTATGAGATTGGAGCATAAGTCCAATTATTTATTTCTCTGTACTTTTCTAATTGAGCCTTTTTCTTTGGCTTCCAAGAAAGCAAATCATTCTGAGTCCATTAAATTTTATGGAATATGGATAATGAATTATCCATACTTTATGACATAAGGTCGTGTTCCACCACACGTCATAAATTATTACGTTCGTATTTTCACTAAGTCGTTCCTGACTTAGGTTTTTGCATTTTACTGTAAAAGCTCGTCTATGAAGACTAAAATCCTTTTGGTTTAAAACCAAAATATTTAGATAAAATCAAATCAATTTTCAAGAATACTTTCCATAAAAGATACATAGGTATTAGTTTCTCAAAAAAAATTCTCAAAAATCCTTAAAAACGATTTACGACGGTTTCAACATGTTTTACTGAATTTAGGCCCCAAAGCCATATTTTTGACAACATGGTTCTTGACCTCAAATGTATTACTGTCCCAGGTGATATTACTCATTATGAAAATGTTGAAACACCGATTTTTCATCTAAATCTCCATTTATACAAAATTTCTAAGAATTTGACCGAACGTCGTTAATTTTGTAAATCGCGTAAATCCTTTTTCAACGATTTTACACTCTAATAGTCCAAAACTCATTTAGGAGTTTTAGAACAATTTAACAGGTATGAAAACAGTTTCTAACTGTCCAATTACATATAATTTTCGAAATTACAGTTTAGTCCTTAAACTTTCATTAATTATAAAAAGGTCCTTATTCACTTAAAACCTTATAACTTTTTATTTATAACTTCAAATCATACAAAACCTACTTCTTTAGAAATATTTTTCAGTTCTCATAACTTTCCAGAAATTACATTTCTGTCCCATATTTTACAACATTTGCAAAAAGGTCATTGTTTACTAAAAAGCTTATAACTTTTTATGTATTAATCCAATTAACACCAAACCAATTTATATGGTTTTGTCTCATCAAGGACTACAATCTTAACACACAATAATATGAATTTCAGTGCAACCACGGAAATTCTCAGAAATTGCATTTTAGTCCCTAATGACTCATAAAATCATATCTTTCAATATATACTTACAAATCAATCCAAACCAATTTCTATATTCTTATACATTAATTCAATCATCATCAAAATTATTCAAACAATTTAAATCAACATGGCACCCCATTACTCAGTTATGGACGAGTGGCCAATTAGTCATGTTAAGCATTTTTTAACAATCCCATCAAACAACAACCAAGGTTTCAATTAGAGATTATTAGAATTAAAACCAACACATATCATACCATATCACAACCAAGAACCAAATCAAATCCTCGAAGAGGATCACACCGATACAACTTTCACACATAGAAACTACAAGACCATATATACACTAATTAAACCATCAACATATCTACTTTAAGGTAGGATAGTGGTATTCTCCCCCATACCTCTCGTAGACCACTTGAAGATCAAACAAACACAAGCTACACCAAGCATGGTAGGCCATGGTTTTGTCCACCAAAACCTAGCCATGAACAACCAACATGAAAACAAGTTAAAGAATGAAGAAACTCATCCTAGCCCACTTAAGAGTTAGGTTCGACCATGTATAGAAAGATTAGCTAGGGATATCTAAATTTTTCAAGCTCTTGGAAGATGAAAATATAAGTCATATGGAGGTCATAGAAATTGGTTTCACGTTAAAATGATTTTTCTATGATTTTCTAGAATTATTTGAAAATCTAGATCGAAGAAATAGGAATTTGTGAAATAGTTGATGAAAGTGAAGATTTGATGCATGATTAATGAATCTAAGATGACGAAGAATGGATTCCTCACCTTGGAATGAAGAGGTTTGATCAAGAACTTGAGTAGAAAATGAACTATGATGAACTAAGCAAGAACACTATGATGTTCTTGGTGTTTTTGGTGAAGAAGATGACTTAGGAAGGGAATGAAATGTCTAAGTGTGTGAGTGGTGTGGCAGCCACGAAATTGAGTGAGGGAGTGAGTTGTTTAATTGTTTAGAATGAACCATGGTTTAATTATTTGACATAGGTGAAGTTAGAAAATAATATAATAACTTAACTATGGTTATAATAATTTAACTAGAGTTAATTTGTAATCATGATTAAGTTAAAAATATGTGGTGGAGAATGAAGAGAGGTGTGACTGATTTTGAGACACATATCATGAGTCATCCATGACTCATTGATCCCATCCATTAGCAGTTCCCGGAAATCTCGTACTCAGCTCCATCATTCACCCGATTTCGGTATTTGAGAGGAGAATGATGAAACAAAAGTAAAATGAAATAGGTATGGTTTAGTATATATGGCTGCACGAAATTGAGGAGATGTGGGAGGTTTACAACCATGTAAAATGAGTGGTTAAGAGTGCGTGGATGTGTCTTGTTAATAAAAGCGAAAGCTTCGGGGTATTTTGGTCATTTTACCTAAAAGTCATGATTACTAGCATTTAATGCTCATAAATGCTTGGTGACTCATCCTTCATGAGTCATCATGTATGACTCGTTGTCTCGATCTCTTGACGGGTCTCTACAGTTCCGTCTTCGACACTGTCGGTTTCCCGATTAGGATTTCTGTCAATTTTTCGATCGAAAATTTTCAAAATAACCAAACTTGTTGGAAATATGTTTTAACATAAACCATTTCATTCACGGGTCAAAATTAGGTTTTCTGATCATTAAAATCTTACTGTTAGTGAAAACACCGACTGTTTTCCGTTCGAACTTTTACCAAAATTTGTCCGAATAAACATAATATTTTATTTTTGATCAGAAATTTGGAAAATAGGATTCCTCACGGACACAATATAAAAAAATCTACAAATTTCAGTTTCGGGTCAAATTAGAGTTTTCTGCAGGTATAAAATTATACTGTCAGTTAAAATCGTAGACCGATTTCCGTCTGAGTTTTAAACCCAAAATTTCACCTTAATCATCTACCATAAGATAGAGCATGAATATGATTTTGTTTTATCCAAAATTTTTGGGAGCGACATGAGTTAAGTTGCAAGGTGTCAGAGGAAACTGGAATGTCGTCAGGTTGTTAGACGAAGTTTAGCTTTGTTCGACTTTGCTCTGAAGGAAACTGGCTGTTGAACACCAAGGAAATGATCCTCTCTTGTCTACAAGAGGTAAGGGGTGAGGGAACCACATCACACCATATTGGTGGGTGTGAATATAGCTTCATTTGTCTTGTTAGAAATCCTATGTCAAGTGTTATCCACTTTGTCCATATATTTCATTATATGAATATATGTTTGTGATATTTGTTTATTGCTTGATTTATATGATAGATATGGTTATGTGATGAGGGATTGGTGTAACACCCGAACTTTTAGCTGTTTTCTAATATCGGTAATTTATATAGATACGTTTATATTTTTATCCGAGACTTAGAAAATGTTTTTAATTAAACCGAAACCTTATTTACACTCTACTTTACCATAGAGAGTTATGATAAATATTTAGTTTGAAAAGTCAGGTGAAACCCGGTCTGTGAATTTCACCAACAGTATATTTATACTGCTCAAAAAACCTAATTTTGACTCGTGAACGAAAAACTTAAGGTTTTTATTTAATTTCCTAAAATTTTGGTTATTTTTAAATATTTCACTAAAAAGTGATATATTTTATCCAGGCAATATATTAATCGGGTAAGCGATGGAGCTGAATACGGGATTTCCGGGAGCCGCTAACGGATAATACCAATGAGTCACACATGATGAGTCACCCATGTCAATGCATTTATGATGCACATGGTAATGATGACTAAGTTAGGAGTATTTGCATTTAGGTCCTTATACTTTTAGAATTTTGCATTTTGGTCCTTACAACTTAATTGCACCTTGGTCCTTAAGTGGCAAAATTCTTTTCCCCTTGGCCCTCCAAACTTGCACAGCCCACCCTTCTTAAACACATGAGAAGACTTCATTTTCGTCCCTTTTCACACTTAGCACAAAAAAAACACACACACAAAAGTTCATAAGTTCCTTAAGCATTTTGTGAAGCAAGTCTTTGATTCCTTGCTAGTTTTTGATCTTCAAGAGGTTTAGGGATGGTTGTTATACGCGAGATCGGACTTTCGGCAAAGTTCTTTTTACTTTTTAATCCGCATAAAAATCTTGTACATGTAAGAGGGGATTGCCTGAGGGATTTTTCTGATGGCTACTTGCTATCTAGTTGATGTCTGGGTTGTTTATCCGTGGTGTTTGTTTCAGTTGTGTTATTTTTATCTGTGATGGGTTACTTGCACTTAATTATTTTTTTGCAGTTATATATTATAATGTTGTGATGCATGATCTGCCTGGGAATATTACTATGATGTTGTTATTGAATGTTGTTTGAGAAGCCTGCCATTGGTCAGTGCCCAATCAATTAATTAGATAAAAGCTTTAAGAAGCTTTAAAAATTATATTCAATGTTTAATGGAGAAATATTGGAATATAATATTGATGGAAAATAGTATTTGGGAAAAATAAGAAATGTTGAAAAGTATTATTATTTTAAAGATTTAACAACGTAAGAGTGTTTTATGAGTCATAGTGACGACGTAACCGTGAAAATATTTTTGCACCGCTAGTTTATATGTAAGAAATTTCTAAATATTAGAAAATGTTATTTTAATAAAATACGTTTAAAAAATAATTTTATTATGGTGTTGGAAAAATTATTTTACTGGAAAAGTCATAGTTGGACTTAAAACGTTTTTAAAACGTCAAACGTCAGACAATTCCAATAATATTTACGGTAGGATTACTAAAAACATTAATATTAGTTAAATTATATAATTTGTATCAAAGCAATATTTTCATGTTCAAAATATTGATTTTATGAAAGAAAATGAATTTTAAGTGATTTTGATGATTTTATAAAACGAATTTCCAACGTAAACGTATTTTTTGTAAAACGGTTTTGAACAACGGGTTATTTCTGACAACTTGGATAAGTTTCGGAAGTTTTGTTTTGATTTTATGTTTCACCGAACGAAAACAGTGTTAACATTGAAAAGTAAACCTTGAATCCGAGACGTCGTGATACTGGAGTTCTTAAATAAAAGCATGAAGATTTTTAATCCGTGCTACGTTGTTACACGTTGTAATGTTGTTACACAGTGTGATGAATGTTGTTAACAGTGGATATTGTTTTCTGTAACACCTGGGTGCCGATGAGGGCGGGGAGTGATCGCCGGTGCAAGAAGGCATAGACAAGAAGCGGCTCCTGACAGGCTTCTAGGCGGAGGGACACATGAATGAACCGATTACACACCCGAATGAGAGGGATCCTGAGATTGTGTAGGTATGGGACTATACAGTTAAGGATGGCTTATATGAATTGATTGATACTACCTATACCAATAAGATGCATCTTCTTTTCGGGAGCCCATTGTAACACCCTTTTTTTCCTATGTCTTCTGTAGCAGAAAATAAATATTTAAATGTGTTTATTTTAGATTAAACTAAGAGGATGATTTTAACTAAACTAAAATCATTTTTCTTGTGTTGTTTTATCATATGAAGTCACGGTAAAAATTTCGCTTGAAAATTTAGACGGAAGCTGGTATGCGTTTTCAATGCTAGTACAAGTTTACTGAGTAGAAAACCTAATTTTGACCCATGAACGAAATGGTTAGTGTTTTTATGATGTTTTGTAGGATATTGGAAATTTTCGAAAATTTGAGTTCGGAAATAAAATAAAATATTTTATTCGGGCGAAAACGTCGGAAGAATTATGATCGGAAATGCTACCGGGTACGAAATGGAGAAGAATAGGAGACATAAAAGGCTTGAGTTGAGATGAGGGAGTGAGGTGACTCATTAGAGGTATGGCCTAAGTGATGAGTGTGATTTCACCTCATATTTCCTTGACATTTTGCATGCATTTTCATATAGTATAGGCGTATTTTATTTGATTATTTGTTAGTTTTTATCTTGGAACGGGTAAGGTGGTTTTGTGGTGCTTGTGTGCAGGAATTGAAGATTAAAATGGTCAGGATCAGTTATGTTGGAGCTTGCATGAAGATGGAGCTTGAAAAACAAGAAAATGAGACAAACAGAACTGATCACGACCTAGCCGTGATGGCCATCACGGCCATGATCGAGTAGAGCTGAAAAGAAAGAATGGAAAAGTCAGAGCTGGTCACGGCTAGGCCGTGATGTCCATCATGGCCGTGACATGCCAACTGAACCAGACCCTCACAGGCAAAACTGATCACGGCTAGGCCGTGATGGTGGTCACGGCCGTGATGGTGGTCACGGTCGTGACAGACCAACCAGCGAAGCAATCTCCAAGGCAGAACCCATCACGGCCTGACCGTGACAGGCATCACGACCGTGACGTGCAATATCTGGATTTTTAAAAACAGATTTGATCTTATTTTTGTATTTGCTTGGGATTCAAGTTACCCCACAATATAAATAGGCCTCTAGGGCTCGAAACTGGGGAATTTTGGACTGCTACCGATAGCCAAAAATTAGGATTCTTCTTCTTCTTCTCAATCTCTTCTCTCCTCTAGGGTTTTCTTTTTATGCTAATGTTAATCAAGCTTGCTATGATCATGGCAATGCTTGAGTAGTAGTCTTATTTCTAGGAATTGGGGCTATGCCCAAGATTTGTTTATGGTGATGAATTGGTGTTTGATTTCTTGTTAATTTCAATTTTGCTTTCAATTTGATTCCTATTGTTTTAATTACTCGTAAATTCGGTGGCCACTTATTTACTTGTCGTAGATACACTAAGGACGAACTTAGCGGTGAACTTAGGTATCAGATATATAGGAATCAAACTTAGGACTTAAATCACGAGAGTTAGAAGCGGTCTTTCGAGGATTCACGAATTGTCACAAAACTTAAAGGGTTCGATTTAAATTAAATTACCACGAGAGTAGGGGTTGGTTTAATTGGGCACGGTTTTTGTAACCCGAGAGGGAGAATTAACTTATTTTGGATAAATTCGCCTTCAAAGAAAATTTTGATAATTAAAAAGAGGAGTAGTCAATTTAGTAACATAAGTAGTCTTGCTGATAACCCAATTCCTGGAAATCTCTTTTGAATTTGAAAATCCCCTATTTGAATTACTTTCCTATTTTGTTTAATTGCAACTTTAAACTTGATTGTTACTTGATTCCGATTTCAAAAACCAAATCTTATTCCAGTTCAGTTAAATCAATTTAATAACTAATTGTTATTTAAGATCACGGTCTCTGTGGTTCGATCTCTTTTTATTACTTGACGACGAAGCCGTTCACTTGCGGATTTGAGAACCATCAAGTTTTTGGCGCCGCTGTTGGGGACTGTGTTTTCTTGAATTTCAATTTAATTTTTAATTGATTTTTTCTGGACATTTTTATTTTTTTATTATTTATTTCTTTTTATTTTTCTAGAGTATCTATCTCTCTACCATAGGTATTTTTCTCTTTTATGCAAAGATCCCTAAGTCTTGGAAATCTTATTGAAGTTGACCCCGAGATCGAAAGGACCTTTCATAGACGTAGGAGACTACAAAGACAAAGAGAGAGAGAGAGAGAGAGAGAGAGAGGTTTATTCCCATTCCGCTCATGGCAAATCTACCGGATACCAAACCACTGAAGGACTACGCAGCCCCAAATGCTAGGGGTTTGCAAACTGGGATTGCTTGACCAGAAATTGAGGCGGAGAACTACACTATACCACCTCAGTTAATTGGCACGATTAGGCAACATCAGTTTGAAGGATTACCCTTGGAGGACCCGACTGATCATGTGGAGACAATCTTGGAATTCACCGATGCAATAAGAATTCAAGGTGCCCCGATCGATGCTATACGCTTGAGGTTATTCCCCTCATCTCTGACTGGAAAGGAAAAATCTTGGTTGAAGCAAGTGCCCGCTAATACGTTGTCAACTTGGGACCAACTAGAGCAGGTATTCTTGGAGAAATTCTTCCCTCCATCCAAGACTGCTTACCTACGAACTCAAATCATCGGCTTCTTCCAAAAGGACGGAGAATGCTTATCCGAAGCTTGGGATCGTTGCAAGGGATTACTAGAGTCTTTCCCACATCATGGACTCGAGAGGTCGTTGTTAGTTCATACCTTCTACAACGGATTGGATTACTCATCAAAGGTGTCACTTGACTCACATGATTGGTGGAGCCTTTATGATCAACCTTTGACTGAAGCGTTCAATATCATTGAAAACGTAGCCACCAACTATCATTAAATAAACTCTTTGATAAGCTTGAAAAGGCTGATGTGAGTTCAATAGGTGCTACTAATGTTGTTTGTGAGATTTGTGGAATTCAGGGACATGACATAATGGAGTGCCCACATGGTAATGCTCCAGAGTCTGGTGCTTCGGGGGAACAAGTGACAATTTCTATGACACGAACCCGAAGCTACCAAATTATGCTCCCCCAAATCCCTACAACCAAGTAAGGAAGAATAATCCTTATCTCTCCTACGGGAACTACAACAACACGTTGAACCACAAATACTAAGAAGGACAAGGTAATAGGAAACCCGCATCGGGGTATCCTCAGGTACAAAAGTCTAAACTTCAGTCTCTTATGGAAAATTTTGTTGCTACTCAAACTAAGCAGAATGAAGAATTTAGGCAACAAGGTAGGGAAGTTAATGAGGCAATAAAAGAGTTAACATCTAAGGTAGATAACTTAGCCATCCATAACAAGATGTTAGAAACTCAAATTGCCCAACAAGCGGGAAATTCAATGAGGCAACCGGGCAAGTTTCCTGGACAACCTGAAGTGAACCCAAATAATGAACAGTGTAAAGTCAGGAGTCTAAGGAGTGGTAAGAAACTTGAGAATTCCGAGGCTAAAGGGGATAGTGATGACAAGAGTGTGGATGAGGAGGAGGAACCTATTAAGACACAACCCTTAGAAGAGGAAGAGCCTAGTGAAAAAATATCTAAGAATGTCCCTCCACCACCTTACCAACCTCCGGTACCTTTTCCTCAAAGGTTGGCTAAGGCCAAGTTAGAGAAGCAATTTGGAAAATTTCTGGAGGTCCTTAAGAAATTGTACATAAATGTACCCTTCACTGGTGCGTTACAACAAATGCCCACATATGCTAAATTTCTTAAGGACATCCTGTCAAATAAGAGAAAGCTAAAGGACTATGAAACAGTGGCTTTAACTGAGGAGTGCAGTGCTTTAATTCAAAATAAATTGCCTCCTAAATTGAAAGATCCAGGTAGTTTCTCTATTCCTTTCTTGATTGGTAACACTAGTTTTGATAAAGCTCTTTGTGATTTGGGGGCCAATGTTAGTTTTACGCCCCTCTCTGTTTGCAAGAAGTTGGAGATGGGTGAATTAAAACCCACAACCATCTCCCTTCAATTGGCGGATCGGTCAGTCAAATTCCATATAGGCATCTTGGAGGATGTTCCTATTAGAGTGGGTAAATTTTTCATTCCTACGGATTTTGTGGTACTTGAAATGGAAGAGAATTCCCAAATCCCCATTATTCTTGGTAGGACTTTCTTGGCTACCGCATGAGCTATTATTGATGTTAAAAATGGAAAATTGACTTTAACTGTGGGTGATGATAAAGTTGAGTTTGATTTAGCTAAATCTATTAAACACCCTTCTTTTGAAGATTCTTGTTGCGGGATTTACTTAATGCACCAAGTGGTGAAAGAAGAATCCACTCAAGATTGTGTTGATGATCCATTGGAATTGTGTTTAATTGGTGGAGACTTAAATGCTAATGGAGGAGAAGTAAGGAATTATGCCCGCTTCCTAAAGGCTAGTTCGGAAATTTCTCCGAACAAAACAAAGAAAGAAAACTTGAGTTGAAACCAAAGAGTAAGGATTTGAAAGATGAAGAAGCCCCTAAGGTAGAACTGAAACCTCTTCCTTCCACATTGAGGTATGAATTTCTTGGTCCTAACTCTTCCTATCCGGTAATTGTGAATGCTAGCTTGAATGAGTTGGAAACTGAGAAATTGCTTCGGGAGCTTAGAATGCATAGAAAGGTTATAGGATATACAATTGATGATATTAAAGGCAAAAATCCTTCTTTTTGCATGCATCGCATTTTAATGGAAGATGAGCATAAACCATCCGTTGAGCATCAACGTAGGTTGAACCCTAATATGAAAGAGGTGGTTAAGAAAGAAGTGCTTAAGATGTTAGATGCGGGGGTTATTTATCCAATCTCCGATAGAGAATGGGTTAGTCCGGTGCATGTGGTTCCTAAGAGGGGGATGATTGTTATTCAAAATGAAAATAATGAACTAATCCCAACTAGGACGATAACCGATTGGAGAATGTGCATCGATTATAGGAAGTTAAATAAGGCAACAAGGAAAGATCATTTCCCTCTCCCATTTATTGATCAAATGCTTGAAAGGTTAGCTAGGCATTCATACTTTTGTTACTTGGATGGATATTCTGGTTTTCATCAAATTCCTATACATCCTAGTGATCAAGAAAAGACCACGTTTACTTGTCCTTATGGCACTTTTTCCTATAGAAGAATGCCTTTTGGTCTATGTAATGCACCGGCTACTTTTCAAAGATGCATGACTGCAATTTTTTCTGAATTTATTGAAAACATCATGGAGGTTTTTATGGATGATTTTTCTGTTTATGGAACTACCTTTGATGACTGTTTAACAAATTTGTCTAAGATTTTGCAGCGATGTGAAGAAACCAATTTGGTATTGAATTGGGAAAAATGCCATTTTATGGTAAAAGAAGGTATAATGCTTGGGCACTTGGTTTCTGGTAGAGGTATTGAGGTGTATAGGGCCAAAATAGATGTTATTGAAAATTTTCCCCCACCGGTAAATGTGAAAGGAGTTAGGAGTTTCTTGGGACACGTCGGGTTTTACGCGTTTCATCAAAGATTTTTCAAAAATTTCTAAACCCTTATCTAACCTATTAATGGAAGATGCTCCATTTGATTTTAATGAGGAATGTTTGAGTGCATTTTATAGGTTAAAGTAAGCTTTGACCACCGTGCCAATTTTCCAAACACCAGATTGGAATGAGCCATTTGAAGTAATGTGTGACGCTAGTGACTACGCCGTGGGAGCGGTGTTGGGACAAAGGATAGACAAGAAGGTTCATGCAATATACTATGCAAGCAAAACTCTAGATGGAGCTCAAGCCAATTATGCCACAACTGAGAAAGAGTTGGTTGTGGTTGTCTTTGCATTTGAGAAATTCAGATCATACCTTGTGGGGTCTAAAGTCATAGTGTACACGGACCACTCCGCACTAAAGTACCTCATGACTAAGAAGGAAGCAAAGCCAAGACTCATCCAATGGATTCTCCTTCTGCAAGAATTTCACTTGGAGATTCGGGACCGGAAAGGGACGGAGAACTTGGTTGGGGACCACTGATAAGCCTCTGGCTTATCTAGTTTTATAACTAGTAAGACCATGACTTTTGTGCTTATTATTCGAGTTCAATCTCGTTTTCGCCCAAAATTTGGCCTTGTTTTGTTCCTAAGTTAGACTTTGACTCGTTCTAGGCATGTTTAGTAGTTTTTAGTCTATTTTGAATAGAATTTCGCTTTTTGTTTCATTTTATTGTTTCATGTTAGAAGTGAAGCTCTGAGAGTCAAGGAAAGTCAAGAAATAGTGGAAATTTCCATTCTGGAGATACTCGCCTAGCGAAAGGATGCTCGCCTCGCGAGCCTGAAGACCAGCTGAGTAACACAGTCATCAATTCTGTCTCGCCCCGCGAGAGTCTGCTCGCCTCGCGAATCATGAAGACCTGGAGGACAGAGACCATCACGACCTAGCCGTGATGAAGGTCAAGGCTGTGACAGATTAGAGTTTGAAGATTCGCCTCGCGAACATATTTTCGCCTCGCGAGAGTCCAATTTGAAAGCACGCCATTTTTAATGTTCACCTCGCGAGAGGCTGTTCGCCTCGCGAGCGAGCGCAGAATCAGAACTCTATATATTGCTGTTTTAGATCAGAAAGGGGGATCCGAATCCTAGTTTTACCACTTGTTTTGGAGATCAGTTTGTGACGATTTCTTGTTACTCTGGAGCTGCATCTCCTTCTTTTCTTCTTTTATTCTTTTATTTTACAATGGTGGTTAATTCCGATTGTTCGTTTGTCGTTACGGGCATGAGGAGCTAATCCCCTCGTCTAAGGGATTAATGAAGCCACCCATGGCGGTATAGTGTTCATGTGATGTATGTTTCTCCCCTTTTCTCAATTGATGTTTTCCAATTCTGATTTGATTGCGTTGATCATATGCATGCGTGGTTGACTTGTTAACGTTGATGAGGCTTAGTTGGCAATTCACGTTTAGAACTTGAATTGGGATCACTAATTGAATATTGCACGAGAGTGAGTAGGAGGTTAGTGCAACCTATAGGGAACAAGAATTAATAGAGTTTGATGATTAGGGTTATGAGACCTAGTAAGTAATTAACTCAATCGTCGAATACGTCCTATTGAGCACGACAGTGGATATAGGAGAATTTGGGGGTCCCGGTTGACATTGTAATTGAACTTAGGGAGGAATTCATCATCACTTGGGTACTATGCATGATTGGGTAGGTGGATTTGTGACCTTAGGCATTTTAATTCTAGATTTTTAGTTAATTATTTTACTTGATTAGTTGATTGAATTGCGATCTTATTGTCTCTCTCAACCCTTTCCTCGCTTGACCAACGTATCGGATTTCCCGTGAATTAGACAAATTGGTAGCCCAATCCTTGTGTTCGACCTCGGTAAATTCTTACCGTGTTTATTTTATTACTTGCGACGACCCGGTACACTTGTCGGTGACTCAACAAGTTTTTGGCGCCGTTACCGGGGATTGGCACAACCAATTTTCATAATTTTTAGGAAATTCGATTATTTGGTTAAGTTATTTTTATTTTTATTTTCTTTTATTTATTTATTATTATTTCTCTCTACTTCGTTGATTCCACTTGGTCTTGACCTGTTTTTGTATGCGAGGTACCATTTCACAAGAGGACTTGCTATTTGATTCGGAGATCACCAAGACCGAAAAGTGCTTAAGGAAAGAAGCCAGGGAGCGAAAGAGGCTTGAAGCAATTGATTTTGAGAGGATGGCCGAAGAAAACCCTCCTCCTCCTCCTCCTCGTTACAAGCCTCTCTTCGAGTATGATCTACCTAACTTGGCGATTGTGATTCTTCGATCGTGAGGGGAAACCTGAATACAGACTCCTTCAGAGTGGAAGGATGTGTCATATTCCAGATCCGTGAGAATCAATTTGATGGGAGTGGCAAACAAGACCCTCACAAACACATCATTTGCTTCCTTGAAGCTTGTGACTTGCAGAAGACAAGAGGAGTCTCTCAAGATGAGTTTCGCTTGTGGCTTTTCCCTCTCTCTCTTAGGGATGTCGCTCGCGATTGGGTTGACAGCTTGGATAGGAACAGTATCAGAACTTGGGAGCAAATGGCACAAAAGTTCCTAACCAAATATTTTCCTCCTCAGAAAGTGGCACAAGCAAGAATTGCCGTCACATCCTTCAGGCAGACAAAAGATGAAACCTATAATGAAGCCTGGGAGAGGTATAATGTGCTCTTGAGAAGATTCCCTTCGGCTTTCTTTGACCCAGTCTCCAAAGTTCAGCATTTCTTCAACG
This sequence comes from Sophora flavescens, assembly GCA_030762895.1. Lineage (NCBI taxonomy): Eukaryota > Viridiplantae > Streptophyta > Magnoliopsida > Fabales > Fabaceae > Sophora > Sophora flavescens. The sequence continues at coordinate 136,180,079 of CM061064.1, forward strand.
GGTTAAGGGGACGATACCAGATGAATTGTGATGCCGCAGCTGGCGGTTCTTTTTCCTATTTATCAGCTGAGGATGGATGGGCATTATTGGAGAAGATGTCATATAATGATTACAACCGTGGTAGGGAAACCTCAAGTAGAATCAGTTCTGCGACAATGGAAGCCATTCTATAGCAAAACAGATTGTTGAAGATGCAGAATGAGGCTTTGTCTGGGAACAAGAAGGTTAATGCGATACACGAGGGAATGCCTCCGGGTTGTGAAAAATGTAATGGAGATCATGACACTCGGAGCTGTCCGTTCAACTTCTCTCAGGAACATGTGGACTCATGCCACAATTTCTATGATAGTGTGCCCCAGTACAACTATCAGAGGAACAGACAGAGTGATTACAATCAGAATCAGAACAGGGGCTATATGAGGAGAGACCATTCGGGTTTCGCTTGGAGTAATGCTAGTGGTGGTCTAGTCGGGCAACAACAACCTCAACAGGGTCCGAGGCCAAAAATTGGAATCCATCAGCACACTACTCAGCAGGCTTTTCCAGGAACAAATCGGTTGCAAATAACAGACAGTGGAAGGCAGCCTTAGGAGTTGGCTATAGAGAAGGTGAGTGCAGCAGTTGAGAAGTTGTCAATCAATACAAGCACAACCATTGACAAGTTGGCAACTCATACAGGGGCGACAATTAAGAATCTAGAGACGCAAGTTGCTCAGCTCGCAAAGTAACTAAATGAGCGTCTCCCAGGCACCTTCCTAGGAGATACCGAGAACAACCCTAAGAACCAATGCAATGCCACAACAATTAGGAGAGGAGAGGTGTTGGGATCTAACAGGGGTGCAACTAGTTCTCGGGAAGACAAGGCCCCGGAACAACCACATGTTGAGGAAGAGCAACCTGAAAAAGAGGAGTTGGAACGTGACAAGGCACCGGAGCAAGGGGGAAGGCTAAAACTTGTGGATGAAGAGTTCCGAAAGAAGAAGTGGGTTGAACCCCAAGACCTCCCGCCCTACATGAAGGTACCGTATCCTGAAAGATTGAAGAAGCCTCAATAGGATAAGCAGTTCAACAGATTCCTTGATGTCTTCCGCAAACTTCAAATTAACATTCCATTTGCGGAAGCCTTGGAACAAATGCCATCTTATGCCCGGTTTATGAAGGAGCTTCTCTCCAAGAAGTGGAGAATAGTGGATGAGGAAATGGTTGCTTTGACCGAGGAGTGTAGTGCCATTCTTCAAAGAAAACTACCTCCAAAGTTGAAGGATCCCGGTTCTTTTTCGATACCATGCACCATTGGGGGGATGACTCTAGGGAAGGCATTATGTGATCTAGGGGAAAGCATCAACTTGATTCCCCTCTCTATGATGAATAGGTTGGGGATCAAAGAAGTCAAAGATACGCGGATGTCACTCCAACTGGCCGATCGTTCTATAAAATATCCTTATGGAGTGGTCGAAGACTTGTTAGTGAAGGTGGACAAGTTCATATTTTCGGCGGAATTTGTGGTTCTTGATATGGATGAAGACGCCGAGATCCCTCTCATATTGGGTAGGACCTTCTTGGCCACTGGGGGTGCCTTGATAGATGTGCGACAAGGGAAACTCACTCTAAGGGTGCAAGATGATGAGGTAATCTTCAATGTCTTTGAAGCAATGAAGCACCCTGTTGAGAGGTCGGATGTGTATCAAGTGGATGTGGTGGAATCAATTGTTAAGGCAAAGGCAACTAGAGAAGCCCATGGTTCTTCACTAGCACAAGTGTTGGTAAAATCCCATGATGATAATAGAGAGGAAAAAGACCCTTTGGGGGATGAGGTCTATCTTGAGTGGTTAAAAGACAGGGAAGCCTTACCGAGTCTCCCAAGGGATGAATGTGCAAAGGAAGAGCTCAACAACAAAGGCATGGAAAAGGAGGATAAAGCACCGGAGTTGTAAGGTGGCACAACCGTGGTGGTCCATGAAAACAATGAGTTGATCCCAAAAAGGACCATCACGGAGTGGAGAGAATGTTCCGATTATAGAGGGCTTTTGGATTTAAATGAGTTGTCCGGGATCCGCAAGCAAGCAATCTACAAAAAGCGGACTAAGGAAAGGAATGACAAGCACATCTTGCCTAGGAAGTTCGACCCCGGACAAACGGTACTTCTTGATAATTCAAGGTTGAAACTCTTTCCTGGAAAGCTAAGATCAAGGTGGTCGGGACCATTCAAAGTCCTCCAAGTTTGTCCACACGGAACAATAGAACTAGAAGGGGCCTCTGGTAACTTCAAGGTGAATGGGCAAGGGCTAAAGCATTATCATGGGAAGGCATGGCATGGCAAGCAAGATCTTCTTCCGGATTAACCCTTAGGGACGACTTGAGTCAGGCTCGGGACGTTAAACAAGCGCTACTTGGGAGGCAACCCAAGCTAGGTATCCTTTATTTTTAGTTTGTCATTTACATATATATATAAAAAATATATATATAAAAAAATAAATAATAAAAAAATAAAAGTGAGAGACTCGCCCCGCGAATACACACCGGCCTCGCGAGGCAGAAGCTCTGGAATCTCAGAGTCAAGCTCAAGCTTCTGTCTCGCGTCGCAAGATACACTTTGGCCTCGTGAATATGGGCATCAGCAGCTGTTGGAAATTCCAGATTAGCCTCGCGAGTTACTACTCGCCTCGCGATTCTGGAAAGTGTGAAGAACAATTTTCCAGATTTGCCTCGCTAGTGTTGTATCGCCTCGCGAATCTGCAATTAGGGTTTTCAATTTGGGGGAAAATTTTAAAATTCGCGTCGCTAGGGTTCTTTCGCCTTGCGAAAGATGAAAATTATATAGCCCCGTGAGTGGATCGCGAGGCATTTACGCGACCTTCACTATTCCTCTCCCCTCTCAGACTCTGAATCTCCCCTCTCTGAATCACTCACACACACACTCTCTCTCTCTCTCTCACTCATCACTCCCACACTCTGCCTCACTTCCCCTCTCACTCAGTTCACACACGCAGGCAGTAGCATTTGTGCAAGGTAAGAAATGCCCCTCTGACTTCACTTTATACTCATTCATGCTTGTGGAATTCGAACAGACACACCACACACTGTGCACTAAATGTATGTTATAACTGGTAGTAGGGTAGATGCCATGTTCATGAACTCGTCTGGTTTAGGGAATCTTACTGTGCATTGTTCTCTGCTCTGAGTGTTATGGTTAGGAATGCAGTGAGGATACTGTCAAGGTGTTCATTGCATATCTGTATGATAGTAGGACAGTTGGGGGTGGGGGGGGGGGGGGGTGATACTGGCATTGTGCCTCTGTGTTGTATATTTTGAATTATTGATTATAACTGTACTGGGACTTTTCTGATTTTCAGGTATGACCCCGCTAAGCAGAACGCTGCCGAAAAGCAACCGATCAAGCGCAAAAAGCGCAGATCTGCTCAGGGGGGCGACGTAGTGTTGCCTTTAGGACCGGGTGCCTCCTCTAGGGCCAACTCCTACTCCCCCAGGTTCCGCTCTCCTGATCACAGGGAACATTGGAACCTAGTGGTGAGAAAGGAGATGGTTTTAGAGCGGCGTTTGTCCCTGGTGGGCCACAACTATGCCAGCGTCTCCGAGCGGATTCGCAACCGAGGTTGGGAGATGTTGGCTGATCTTCCGCACCCGTATGATATCAAACTGGTGCAGGAATTTTATCTCAACGCTCTCAAACTTGAGGTTTCAGGCCCGAGTTCCGTGACAGAGGTTCAGGGGGTCCCCATTACGTTCACTCCAGCAGATATTAACTCATGCTTGGGGATCCACATCGGAGAGGAGCCGGCGAGTATGAGCAGCTCCCAGCAGTACAGGCCCTAGCTCAGGCCATCCTCGACACCTGCTGTGTCCCAGGAGCTGCCTGGGAGATGGGGACATCGGGGAACCTCCTGAGGTTGAGGAGGCAGGACCTCACCCCAGATGCCAAGGTCTGGTCGGCGTTCTAACACGCCAACCATCGAGTGAGCTCGCATGAGTCCACGGTCACCGCCGCCAGAGCCCATCTACTCTAAGGCATTTTGACAGGCAGCACGATTAACGTCGGGACAGTCATCGCCTCCGATATACAAATGAAGGCAAACTCCCGGGCGCTGAAGGAGAGCCTGGGGCATGGGCTGCTGATCACCGAGCTTATCCGCCGAGCGGGAGTGCCGGTGAGTAGGGTGATGGAGAAGGTGCCGAGGCAGCCCATCGACCAGGAGTACATCAGGCGCTTTTGTTACGTAGCCCCGGCCGCACCTAGGAGGCCGCCACCCCTACCCACTCAGAGGCCACGACAATCAGACATGGCTCTGCTCTTGAAGAACCAGCAGGCTATGAGGAGGGAACATGAGGTGTTGCGGGAGTTTTTCAGAGAGATGTCACTAGCCCAGCAGGAGGGTCGGGTGCCCGTATACCCCTCCGAGGAGGAGCTGTCCCCTCGGCTTGGGTGGCAGGACTACCCTGGGGACCAAGGTGCTAAGCCACAGGGGGGTACCCGAGGGACCAGAGGATGAGGCACCAGAGGACCAGGGTGACCCGGTGGACGACATCGATTTTGACCATTGATCAGGGCCCTTGCAGTATTTATTTAGAGTTCTAGCTAGGAGTTCGATTTGGTTGTACACTATTAGCTAGCTAGGAACTATGTTTACTGATCTTTTACTGGCAAACTTGGATAACTGTATATTTATTCTGTTATATTATTGTTTAACTTTCATGTTTGCTTGTGAATGGATCGACATGGAGAGCCCAGATTGGATGAGGATGGGGCCTAAACTTGTCGCGCTGTGAAGCGGGGTAGTAGAGAGATGGAAAGAGGCAAGGAATTTAACTGAAAGCATGGGGTCCGCTTGGACCCCCTTGAGATAAAAATCCTTATCCTTTCTTTTTTCTATTCTTTCCCATTTTGTTTTGTTTTCTTTTCCCTTTTCCTTTTGTTTTTGTTTGTCACTCTTGAATAATTTGAGAAGATCAAGAGTTTGTGTATGAATGTGTGTCGGCAAGCTTGTTGGATTTTAATAAAATTTAGCATAGATTGATTGCATGAATTATTTTGACCATCGATGATTTCCCCCTAGGTTCTGAAAATAGAAAAGTTGATCCCCATGTGAAAAATTGAAAAATGAACTTTGAGAAACTTTATTGTGATTGCTTGATTTATGACAAGTTTGGGGTGAAGGGGTACACACACTAGGAATTGTATCTCGGTCAAACAATTTGGAAAAAAATGTCCAGGTGAGGATTTGAGCCTCCAACTTTGTTTTTGATTGTGTGAGTCACTTGTAAGTTGCACTTTCCTGGATTTGCTTGAATCTCTTCATGGTTTGCATGTTTATGTGTTGCATCAAATGATTTAGGCAATTTTCTTTGAAATAGCTACTTGGCCTAAAAAGAACCATCCCTAATGCATGTTCCCTAGTTAGCCACATTGAGCCTACATAGCCTATTGTTTCTTGATGACCCTATATTATAAGCCAAAAATCTTAAAAAACCATGTTAACCCAATCTTAGGATTAGGAGAGCATGGAAGCTTAGCAAGAGAAGGGTTGTGAGAAACTAAGTTTGGGGTGGCTACAAGGTGATATGTCATTTTGGGTTGAGAAAAAGAAAAATAAAGGTTGAAACCCAAGGCAAAAAGAAAAAAAAAAGAAAGAGAAGAAAGAAAAAAAAATTGCCAAAAGAAAAGGGGCAAAGCAAAAAGCTTAGCAAGGAAAGGGCTGTAGTCACCCAAGCTAAAAAGAAAAATGAAAAAAGGAATTTGAGTGGAGATTCAATGTGTCAAATGCTCATGCTCTCTTAGTTCCTAGGGACTTAAGCCTAGTATCCTTGAATATCCTACCCTTAGCCAGGCCCTATTTCAACCTTTAAAAGACCTTCTGATGTTGCATACATGTTTTCGTGGGAACTATTTTTGAGATGAAAATCAAATTCATGGGAAGTGCTCTTGATATGTGAAATTGAGTGAAAAGTTGATAGCCTAGACGAATTTGAGCGAATGAGTGAAATTTTACATACCCTTGTAAGGAAGGCAATTGTTTGAAATTGGTGATCTTCCTTTTGTGTGTGACTTTAATCCTCAACTTAGATTAATGATTGCATGAATGATGAAGTTCTCAATTGTTTAAAGTAAATGAATGCGGGGATTACATTTATGCAAGGGGGGAATTAATTAAAGGAAAAACTATTTTGTTAAGATTGCATGAAATTTGTGCGAAATTGATTGATTCTTTAAGCTTGCCAAGTCTTGAGTCTTTTTGAGTTTTAGCTTGCTTGGGGACAAGCAAGGTTTAAGTTTGGGGTGTTTTGATAAGCCTCTGGCTTATCTAGTTTTATAACTAGTAAGACCATGACTTTTGTGCTAATTATTTGAGTTCAATCTCGTTTTCGTCCAAAATTTGGCCTTGTTTTGTTCCTAAGTTAGACTTTGACTCGTTCTAGGCATTTTTAGTAGTTTTTAGTCTATTTTGAATAGAATTATGCTTTTTGTTTCTTTTTATTGTTTCAGGTTAGAAGTGAAGCTCTGAGATTCAAGGAAAGTCAAGAAACAGTGGAAATTTCCATTCTAGAGATACTCGCCTCGCGAAAGGATGCTCGCCTCGCGAGCCTGAAGACCAGCTGAGCAGCATAGTCATCAATTCTGTCTCGCCCCGCGAGAGTCTGCTCGCCTCGCGAATGATGAAGACCTGAAGGACAGAGACCATCACGGCCTAGCTGTGATGAAGGTCACGGTTGTGACAGATTAGAGTTTGAAGATTCTCCTCGCTAACATACTTTCGCCTCGCGAGAGTCCAATTTGAAAGCGTGCCATTTTTAATGTTCGCCTCGCGAGCGAGCGCAGAATCAGAACTCTATATATTGCTGTTTGAGATCAGAAAGGGGGATCCAAATCCTAGTTTTACCACTTGTTTTGGAGATCAGTTTGTGACGATTTCTTGTTACTCTGGAGCTGCGTCTCCTTCTTTTCTTCTTTTATTTTACAATGGTGGTTAATTCCGATTGTTCGTTTGTCATTACGGGCATGAGGAGCCAATCCCCTCGTCTAAGGGATCAATGAAGCCACCCATGGCGGTATAGTGTTCATGCGATGAATGTTTCTCCCCTTTTCTCAATTGATGTTTTCCAATTCTGATTTGATTGCGTTGATCATATGCATGCGTGGTTGACTTGTTAACGTTGATGAGGCTTAGTCGGCAATTCGCGTTTAGAACTTGAATTGGGATCACTAATTGAATATTGCACGAGAGTGAGTAGGAGATTAGTGCAACCTATAGGGAACAAGAATTAATAGAGTTTGATGATTAGGGTTATGAGACCTAGTAAGTAATTAACTCAATCGTCGAATACGTCCTATTGAGCACGACAGTGGATATAGGAGAATTTGGGGGTCCCGGTTGACATTGTAATTGAACTTAGGGAGGAATTCATCATCACTTGGGTACTATGCATGATTGGGTAGGTGGATTTGTGACCTTAGGCATTTTAATTCCAGATTTTTAGTTAATTATTTTACTTGATTAGTTGATTGAATTGCGATCTTATTGTCTCTCTCAACCACTTTCCTCGCTTGACCAACGTATCGGATTTCCAGCGAATTAGACAAATTGGTAGCCCAATCCTTGTGTTCGACCTCGGTAAATTCTTACCGTGTTTATTTTATTACTTGCGACAGCCCGGTACACTTGTCGATGACTCAACAACCACTTATTCAGACTTGAACCATTGGAACATGAGAAGGACAACTTGCCGATAGATTATTCTTTCCTCGATGAGCAACTGTTCGCCATCTTGGGAGAGAATGCTCCATGGTATGCGGATTTTGTGAATTATTTTGTATGTGGGATTCTAGCACCAGAGTTCAATTATCAACAAAAGAAGAAGTTCTTTTCCGATCTCAAGAACTACGTGTGGGATGAGCCTTACATTTTCCGCAAGTGTATGGATAGCATTTACAGAAGGTGTATTCCAGAAGTCGAGATTCCAAGTATCTTGAGTTGTTGTCATTCCTCATCTTAAGGAGGACATGCTAGTGCCTCAAAGACGGCAACAAAGGTGCTTCAAGCCGGTTTCTATTGGCCTAATATTTTCAGAGATGCTCGAATGTTCGTGCTTGCTTGTGATCCATGTCAAAGAACGGGGAACATCTCTAAGAAGCATTAAATGCCACTCAACACTATGCTAGAAGTAGAGATATTTGATGTTTGGGGAGTGGACTATATGGGACCCTTTCCTTCATCTTGCAACAATAAGTTCATTCTTGTAGTCGTTGATTACGTCTCTAAATGGGTGGAAGCCATTCCTTCCCCAACAAGTGATGCAAAAACCGTAATCAAACTATTCAAGAAGGTAATTTTTCCAAGGTTTGGAATTCCAAGGGCAGTCATTAGTGATGGGGGATCGTACTTCATTGAAAAACAATTTGAAAAACTCCTACTCAAATATGGAGACTGTTTCAAGTTCGAGAAAGGATTGGTCCTTAAAGCTTGATGATGCTCTTTGGGCTTACCGTACGGCTTACAAGACTCCTATCGGGATGACACCCTTTAGACTTATTTACGGTAAGCCATGTCACTTACCAGTCGAGCTTGAGCATAAGGCTTTGTAAACTATTAAGATGCTAAACTTTGATATAAAAGCCGCTGGGGAAAAGAGAATCCTTCAACTTCATGAACTTGATGAGCTAAGATTGGATGCTTATGAGTCCGCACGATCTTACAAGGAGAGAACAAAGAAGTGGCATGATAAGCATATCCTTCGTAGAGAATTCCATGAAGGAGAACTGGTGCTACTCTACAACTCGAGGTTGCGGTTATTCCCAGGAAAGCTCAAGTCTAGATGTTCCGGACCATTTAAAGTAATGAAAGTATTTCCGTATGGTGCCGTCGAGGTTTGGAACCAGGAACGTGGAACATTCAAGGTCAATGGATAGAGGCTGAAACACTACCTTGGAGAACATCCACTCGAACAGGAGGTTGCGATTTCCCTCCTCAATCCAACATCAAAGGATTGAAAGGACTATGGTCAAGCTTAGGACCATAAATAAGCGCTTCTTGGGAAGCAACCCAAGCTTTCTTTCCCTTCTTAGTTTGTTTTTGAATTATTGAGAAGATTTAGAGAAGAAATATCATAAATTAATGGATTTGCCAAGTGTTTTCTGGTCAGGAAGGGATGAAGAGTGAAAAGGGCATGGAAAATGAAGTCAGAAATGGTCACGCCCAGGCCGAGACATGGGTCACGACCGTGATGAATTAACAGATAAAAGTCAGACAGTATCACGGCCTAGACGTGATAGTGGTCACGGCCGTGATAGGCAGCTGAAGCAGAACAGATTCTATCACGGGCCAGCTGTGATGTACATCACGCCCGTGATAAGGGACTTGCTTGACACAGAACACGTCACGACCTTCCCGTGATGAGGGTCACGGCCGTGACGCGTGTTTAGATCATATTAAACCTGCAAACCCCATCCCCTCTGCTCAAACACGATCTACTCTCTTCCTCCTCAAAACCTCCTCTCTATCCTCCATAGCCACCAAGCTCTCACCCTTCATTCCAACTCCTCCTTTCCTTCATCTCACACTCATCAACGCAACTCCCCCCTTAACCCAAACCCACCACCTTCCTCTTCATCCACTCATCTTCTTCTTCCTCTCAAAAACCTCCACCATACCCATTCACCCAAAAAAAAAGCTTGAAAACTCACCTCCCCATGACACCCACGCCCAACCAACTCTACTCCCTTTCTCCCTAGACCTAACCCAACAAAACCCACAAGTCAAATCCTTCAATTTTGGGCAAAATCAAAAAGTCCCAATTTTGAAACCCTAACCCCTAAAAATCCGAATTGCAGAAAAACTGGGGATTGTGAATTTTGGTGCTTTGAGATTCATTGAAGAAAATCATGACAAGCAAACGTCAAAGGGCAACCGAAGCCTCACGCCCTCATACCAGAGGAAGCAGGAACCCGGGTAACTACTCTGACTCTAACTCTTCTAACTCTGAGACTGATGAACATGGGTATGGGATTATTTTCAAAGATAATGCTCAACAAGATATATTTAATATTTTGAAAAATAGGTAGATTATCCAAACAAAATATCTTGATGATGCATGTATAGACACCCTAGGCCTGACTGTTGACATAGGGTGGAGCGAGTTTGCTCGCATTAGATACCCTGCATTTGCTGGCCCTACTTTTGAGTTCTTAAGCTCTCTAAATGCAGAAATTCTCCAAGGGCCGTATTACCTTGAGGGACGGATTACATTCCGGCTCTTCAACCAGGATTTTGTGCTAAACTTAGCTGAATTTAATGAGATTTTTGGTTTACCTGTAGGGGGTGACAGAAGATACCCCTTAGGGTTTAGTGCACATAGTTTCTGGTCAATAATTGACTATGAAGGCAGGAGTTTTGACCCTCGGACATCCAAGTCCACAGCCCTTGTTAACCCAAGTATAAGATATATGCATAGGGTCATGGCCAACACCCTGTTTGGTCGTGGAGAAAGTGACAGATCCGTCCGCCAGGACGAGGTCTTTATACTTTGGGCCATGCTCCACCCTGAGAGCAACATGGACACATGGTCGTTTTTGGCTAGGCACCTCTTAAAGGTCGCCAAGAGTTCGAGTGGAACTATTGTCATTGGTGGCTTAATCACCACCATATGTCATCACTTTAATAAAGATTTGGATGGTTTTGAGACTGCCCCGGGACAGACATGTATCACCTTGCAGGCTTGTGAGGCCATGGGTATGATCACCCAGGAGGATGTTACATACTCCCTGAAACACCCAAGGCGCATGCACCTAATTCCTCTCCCTAACCCCGCGCTTTTGGATGTAACAAATCCGGCAAATTGGAAAGTGCCGGTGAGAGAGGAGCCTCAGCCTATTAGGATACAAAGGTCGTTACACCTGCCACCGCAGGCTAGGCCGTTTGGGCACCCATCTTCTTCCTCTGTAGGTACGTCGTCCGATGATCCCTATGCGCGGTTCTCGTCCACCTTTGACACTATCCTAGCGAACCAGGAGTGCATCATGGAGGATCAACGTGAGCAGAGAGCCATGATCCAGCAGCTCTATGTCTGGCATCTGAGCCAGCACCCACCACCTCAGTGAGTTGTTTTTATTTTCATCCTCCCTACGACTTAATTATTTACATTGGGGACAATGTAAGTTTTTAAGCTTGGGGTAGGGGTATTATTTTTGCATTCTTGCATGTTGCATTCATTTAGGGTTAGTTTTGCATATATCACATGATTAGATCGCCCCTTGCTTAGAGTATACCTCCAATTGTGAAAAGCTTTGTGCCAAATGAATTGAGACAGTGAATTTTTGAAACCAATTTTTTTTTTGTATTCTTGTGATAGGCTAAAAATAAAAATGCTTGAGATGATCTTTTGATAGTTAATAATTAGCATGAGGTTCCTTAGATTTTGGTTTCTCATTGATTTTAAACTATTAAATGTGAGATTTTGAGCCTAAAAGAGGTACTCACTAAATCTACCCCATTCCTTGTGATCGAGTGTTTTATTCCTCTTGGATTGTGTTCTCTAGAACTTGACTTGAAACCGTTTTGAAACGTAAAAAGATTTTTTGAAAGCATATTTGAAAATGATTGAGGCACTAGGTATTTTTCTAGCCTTCTGAACTTTGACTGATCAAATGCTACCCCTTAGTTGCCCAATTTTGAGCCTAAAATAATAAAATACTTTTCTTGGTACCTTGATTTATTTTAATGAACGATGCTTGGTATGTCACCTTTTAAAGTATTGCAAAAGGGCAAAAAGGAAGTTGGAAAATTAAATTGTGGGATGAATATATATATATATATATATATATATATATATATATATATATATATATATATCTTAAGTTGAAAATCTCCCCTTCTCCAAATAAAAAAAATGGAGAAGGGGTTGAGAAAAAGAAAGTAAGAAATAAAAAGTAAAAAGGAAGAAAGAAAGAAAGGTGAAAAACTGAAATAAAGCCCAAAAAGGAATTTTAGAAGGTTGTCATGCTTTGAATTGTTTGATATTTTGTTTAGCCTTCTTGAATTTTCCTTTTCTTGATTTCCCCACCTAACAATTAATCCCCTGACCCCAATACAACCAAAATAAAAGACCTCTTGATTCTTATGTGTTTTCATTAATAAAGTAGAGATTTGGTTAATAGTCAAGCTTATGGTAGGGTACCTTCCTTGAGGAAATTGAGCGAATTGTCATATACCCTCAAACATATGAGTGAGGTGAGAAGAGTGCCCAAATTAGTGAGAGATGTGAATTTAGGGAACCTAAGCTTCTAATTGGACTTAAAATTGATTGCCTCTTGGTTTCTTATTGAATATGCCTGTTACTTGGATTATTTACTAGGGTTCTAGATTCACTGTCCATGCTCTGATTGGTTATCTTTTCCGGCCTTAGTTATTGCTTGAGGACAAGCAAAATCTTAAGCTTAGGGTAGTTTGATGAGTGTGATTTCACCTCATATTTCCTTGACATTTTGCATGCATTTTCATATAGTGTAGGCGTATTTTATTTGATAATTTGTTAGTTTTTTACCTTGGAACGGGTAAGGTGGTTTTGTGGTGCTTGTGTACAGGAATTGAATATTAAAATGCTCAGGATCAGTTATGTTGGAGCTTGCATGAAGATGGACCTTGAAAAGCAAGAAAATGAGACAAACATAACTGATCACGGCCTAGCTGTGATGGCCATCACGGCCATGATCGAGTAGAACTGAAAAGAAAGAATGGAAAAGTCAGAGCTGGTCACGGCCGTTACATGCCAAATGAACCAGACCCTCACAGGCAGAACTGATCACGGCTAGGCCGTGATGGTGGTCACGGCCGTGATAGACCAACCAGTGAAGCAATCTCCAAGGCAGAACCCATCACGGCCTGGCCGTGACAGGCATCACGGCTTTGACGCGCAATATCTGGATTTTTTAAAACAGATTTGATCTGATTTTTGTATTTGCTTGGGATTCAAGTTAACCCACATTATAAATAGGCCTCTAGGGCTCGAAACCGGGGACTTTTGGACTGCTACCCATAGGCAAAAATTAGGATTCTTCTTCTTCTTCTCAATCTCTCCTCTCCTCTAGGGTTTTCTTTTTATGCTAATGTTAATCAAGCTTGTTATGATCATGGCAATGCTTGAGTAGTAGTCTTATTTCTAGGAATTGGGGCTGTGCCCAAGATTTGTTTATGGTGATGAATTGACGTTTGATTTCTTGTTAATTTCAATTTTACTGTCGATTTGATTCCTATTGTTTTAATTAATCGTAAATTCGGTGGCCACTTATTTGCTTGTCGCAGATACACTAAGGACGAACTTAGCGGTGAACTTAGGTATCAGATCTATAGGAATCAAACTTAGGACTTAAATCACGAGAGTTAGATGCGGTCCTTCGAGGATTCACGAATTGTCACAAAACTTAAAGGGTTCGATTTAAATTAAATTACCACGAGAGTAGGGGTTGGTTTAATTGGGCACGGTTTTTGTAACCCGAGAGGGAGCATTAACTTATTTAGGATAAATTCACCTTCAAAGAAAATTTTGATAATTAAAAAGAGTAGTCAATTTAGTAACATAAGCAGTCTTGTTGGTAACCCAATTCCTGGAAATCTCATTTGAATTTGAAAATCCCCTATTTGAATTACTTTCCTATTTTGTTTAGTTGTAATTTTAATTTTGATTGTTACTTGATTCCGATTTCAAAAACCAAATCTTATTCCAGTTCATTTAAATCAATTTAATAAATAATCGTTATTTAAGATCACGGTCTCTGTGGTTCGATCTCTTTTTATTACTTGATGACAAAGCCGTTCACTTGCGGATTCGAGAACCATCACTAAGCTACCTCCTAAAAAGTGGTCATGATGGCACTTTTTGAAATATAATATATTATATTCTAAAACCCCTTTTTTCCCTCTCTTCTCAAACCAAACAAGGCACAAGGTCAAAGCTTGCTCTCCAAGTTCATTCCTCTCTTCTCAATTTCGTGCCACTCTCTCCCCTCTCTATATATATCCTTCTCGTTTTCACTTCATCATCTTCCTTCTTCAAACTCCATTAAACCTTCATCTTTTTCCTTTCTCTTGAAAGTTCAAGCTCTTAAAGCTTTAGTTTTTATTCATCTTTTCTACTTGAGTTCTTCATTAAAGTTCTTCCTTACTCTAAGGGTAATGCTCTCATATGAATCTTTTCGCAAGTGTCATCTTTTATTTATTAGTTTACTTTATGTGTTCTTTATATGCTTTAAACTTCTAAAATCTCTCTAAAATGGTAGAAAACTCCTTTTGAGTTGAAACCACTTTCTATAGTCTTGTATTAACTTATATTTTCACATACTAAGAGGTTGTGTAAAACAAAAATCTCTACCCGTCTCTTCCAATGAAGGCCGAATGCTTGCATTTGTGCGTAGGAAGTTTTTGTTTCAACTTTTGGAATATTATTATGTGTTTGAGTTTCTAACTATCCCTTGATCTTGAATCTATAAATCATGGAAGTTTTGATAGCTTGTTCCTATGATGGCCGAAAAATATGAATAAGTAAGCCTAGGATACTATGTTTCAACTTTTCAAGTATGATCATGGATTTAGAACTCTTAATACCTTGTGATTCTAAACCTAAGAGTTGTTGTTAAACAAAGAATATTTTCCTCATAATCCTATGATGACCGAAACTTAGTGTTTAGGTGCTAGGATGTTTGAGTTTTTATTTTTCCAAAATGATCATGGACTTGAGCTCCATAAGATATTTGGATGCTAAGTCTAAGAGATTGGAAAGTTTAAGGATTTCTAACTTGTTTATTCTATGTTATTAAAGCTAGGATGTATTACTTTCATTTTTTCAAGATGATCATGGACTTGAGCTTCATAAGATATTTGGATGCTAAGTCTAAGAGATTGGAATGTTTAAGTTTCCATTGTTTTCCAAAATGATCATGGACTTGAGCTCCATAAGATATTTGGATGCTAAGTCTAAGAGATTGGAAAGTTTAAATATTTCTAGACTATAAATCCTATGAAGGCCGAACCTAGAAGGTTATGGACCTAGGATACTTTGTTCTGATTTTTCCAAAATGATCATGGTTTTGAACTCTTTAATACATATGGATGCTAAACCTAAGAGATTGGAAAGTTTAGTGAATGATAGCCTATTTTACTAGCCTTGACTGAATACCCTAAGTTTTTAACTTAGTGGGATTTTAATTCAACTTTGTTAAATGATCATTGTTTATGAACTCCTAACACTTAAGGATCATAAATCCATGAGTTGTATAATTTTCGGGAATCTCCAACCCTAAGAAGTAGTCTTGGCCGAACCTATACCTTGTGGTTTAGTGTTCTCACTAGTGCAATAAGTGCTTTTTACGTCAGTTAAAATTGATTTTATACGTCAGAATATTGTCTGACGTAAATACAGCTGACGTTAATAGTTAATATGTTAACGTCAGTTGTTTAAACAACTGACGTTAAATATAAAGATATTAACGTCAGTTCTTTAACACAACCGACGTTAATATTGTTCAAACTAACGTCAGTTGTGTTAAAGAACTGACGGTAAATGTTTTATTTTTAACGTCAGTTTCCTAATACAACTGACGTTAATAGTGTATTGTATATTTTATAAAATATTATTAACGTCAGTTGTTTGATACAACTGACGTTAATAGATTTTTTTTTTAAATTCAGTTTTAAAATATCACTCCCCTCAGCTATCCCTGCATTCAGTAAATATCCCAGTAACACAGAGAATATCACACACATTACATAATTGCAAACACTACCCTTAAATTTCAATATTAACAAAAATAAAAGAAATATAAAAAGGAACAATGGGGGGACTTAAAACCAAAACCCATGTATAGGAAAAACATAACTATCTACAAGTATATATATATATAAAAATTTTAGTCTCTAATGTCTAAAAACAAAACTACCAATCTAAGGATATATATATATATACATGTTATTAATTAGTTTCAAAAGTCTAACAAAAAAAACTATTCATCTAAGTATTGCGGAGGTATCTTGTCAATTCCTTTTTCAGTCGCATACTTGAAGAAGAATTCAGCTAAGCGCATCCTCAAGTCTCTAAAGTCATTTTCTTGAAGAGGCGATTGGTCGTTAAATGCCTACACACGTTCAATTAATAACAATAACATTAACGCAAGTCATCTTCAAAACTATACTATATAATTTAACAAGTTGTGTAAATATTACCTTATTCCATCCATCCCTAATAGATGCGGAGACTATGTTCAGCATATGAAGTATCACATAATAGCCGAACGACCACCCGTCAGGTGGAAATCGAGACTACAAACAAAATTAATTTCAATGTCAGTTGAATATACATATCAATTAGTAATTATAATATTAGTTATTTGATAAATAAACTACCAAACCTTGAGGATGGTCCATTCAGGATTTGCTTTAGCCTTAGAAGTCGTACTTCTCCCGTTGGCGCAACTTATGCTACTCGCCTTCAGCATGCTATCATAAACAAATAATCATGTCAATTAACAAATTCATATATCATGTGTGTAATAAACTAAAAACAACTGATATTAAAACTTAAATTAAATTTAAGATTAGTTACTTACCTATTTACAGCTTGAACCACCTCCTGTGGCGGCTGTTGGTGGAGAGAGCATAAGAATATGACAGTATGCCTAGACGGGTGATGTACGAACAACTGCCAATGGTAATTCATACAATAGGGAGCCAGATATAATTCGTTCTGTTTGTCTCCCAACAAGTTCCCTATGTATTTACTAAATGCATCGCCAGCAAAGATTTCGGGCACAAGGATTGACGGATCTGAGAAGCCGTAAACTGGTGCAACGCCCTTATCAAGCTGAAGACGATTGATATACCTAAGATATGAAAAGGTGTGGATGTTAATTACATAATATATATATTGAAAATAAAATAAATTATTAAATGGAAAAATACCAAAAATAAATAAGTTATAAAATTAAAATTAACTTACGTGCACCAAAGACTCAAAACCGTGCTGGCCATCCAGACGTTATTTCTGCAGGCGTGACCGAGATCTTCACCACAGAAGGAAAATATCCTCTGTTGATTTGGGCGTGTCACCCATCCATCGTGCTCCAATGGACATTCAAAAATCTCAAACGCATAATCCTCACCAAGTGAGAACAAACGAGTGATAGGTGACAGCGACACCGACGTCTGTAACACCCCCCCCCCCCCCCCCTTGGGCATTACTTACGTAACACATGCGGAATTTAAATTAAAAGATAATTTGCTGGTGCTTTCGGAAAATAATTTATATAAGTACATAAGTGTCTGAAATTGGGTATAAAAATTTTGTCACGACTCCACACCTAAGCCTTTATCGGCACACAGACTTACTATTATAGCCTGGCAAGCCTATTTAATTTAAAGAATATACTTGAATAAAAGCTAGTATTTTTACAAAAATTTCGACAGAGTCTCCTCTGTAATTCGGACATCCCAGGTAAAGGAACACCTGCTAAAATAATTACATTTTAATTCCAGAATTCCAGTCACATCAAATACAACCAGGCAATAATATGCTAAAAAAATAGTTATAACAACAAGCTTTACAAGACCAAAGGAACAGCTTAGGTTTTCATTCAAAAGATATGCTCTCCGAGCTATAAACATTCCATTTTAAAATAAAGGCTCTCCGAGCCATACTCATACATACTATCAAAAATAATCTAAGTCTCAAACCCTAAGCTGGTCGTCCTAAAAGTTATTCCTGAGGAAAACTCACGTGATAATTCCACAATCAAATACTTCATCAAACAACCAGATCCAAGTCTCTGAGGGACTTAGGGAGACTCCTCTGCACCATCTGTACTAAGGTACCCAAGGTACAATAGCGAACCAGAAGAAACCTGATATATCTGTAAGGGTTAGATACCGACAAATGGATATATCACACAACAACCATATACATGATACATACATCACATAATCATATAAGCAGTTAAATCATACATATACATAACATAACAGTGTTATATCAAAGGGTCTCAAACCCGCACAGTCAACCTTTGAAAATATGCATGGCACTTCAATATCAGTCTCTAACTTAATCTCATGAGATATCAACACCGTTTTCCACTGGAGAAGAATTAGAGTTGGTCAATCTCTAGCCCACCGGGCAGTTGCCTCCATACCCTCATGCATTTAAGGTCTCAGAACGAGCAACATCACATGTGCCTCTGAACTCGGTTTACATGGACAGACTCCCAGATACCACCTTGTATCTGATATATAAGAAAGGCACGTCTGCCTGGGGGAAATGCACATGAGAAAATATTTTATTTAAAAGGTTTTCTTTGTGTTCGTTCTTTTTCGTTGTCGCAGCTCAAAGCTAACGACTTAATCATCATTTCCCCATCACTTGAAAACTTAGAAGCATAGGACACACAGTCCGAATGCTCAATCACAACGCCCGAGACCGATGCACCAGTCCTAGGCTTGTGGTCGTAGAAAACAACATTCACCTTTCACAACGTTCATCACAATGTGGTTAGGACACCCAGATCCACAACAGCGTGATTAGGACACACAGTCCACAACAACGTGATTAGGACACACAATCCACAACAATGTGATTAGGACACACAGTCCACAACAATGAAATCAGAATGCACTGTCCTCGATTTCGAGAATTGGACCCTCAGTCCAGAACATCATGAATAGGACTCATGGCCCCGAATTAACACTGATCCAAGATCACGTGCGTATAACTGAATACTAGAGGCGACGTCTCACGTACTAGATTCTCTTTCTTAGGTACTTATTTTTCATTCAGTGAGAATCAAATTCAAAACCGAATCCTCGATAACCTATCCAGGCTATCGGAAAGTTTCTAAAACATTTAGGAGAAAACCTTTTCTTTGAAAATCTTTTATAAAGCATGTTTGAAATACTTTTGTCTTTGAAATCCCCAATAGGATATTGTCAAATAATCTTGAAAGTTTTCACTTGAAAACACATAGTTCGAAAAGGATTTTTCTCTTGTACAAAACTTTTGATCATAAAAAGGTGGTTGCCTCCATACCCTCATGCATTTAAGGTCTCAGAACGAGCTACGTCACATGTGCCTCTGAACTCGGTTTACATGGAAATACTCCCAGATACCACCTTGTATCTGATATATAAGAAAGGCACGTCTGCCTGGGGGAAATGCACATGAGAAAATATTTTATTTAAAAGGTTTTCTTTGTGTTCATTCTTTTTCGCTGTCGCAGCTCAAAGCTAACGACTTAATCATCATTTCCCTATCACTTGAAAACTTAGAAGCATAGGACACACAGTCCGAATGCTCAATCACAACGCCCGAGACCGATGCACCAGTCCTAGGCTTGTGGTCGTAGAAAACAACATTCACCTTTAACAACGTTCATCACAACGTGGTTAGGACACCCAGTCCACAACAGCGTGATTAGGACACACAGTCCACAACAACGTGATTAGGACACACAATCCACAACGTGATTAGGACACATAATCCACAACAATGTGATTAGGACACAGTCCACAACAATGAAATCAAAATGCACTGTCCTCGATTTCGAGAATTGGACCCTCAGTCCAGAACATCATGAATAGGACCCATGGCCCCGAATTAACACTGATCCAAGATCACGTGCGTATAACTGAATACTAGAGGCGACGTCTCGCGTACTAGATTCTCTTTCTTAGGTACTTATTTTTCATTCAGTGAAAATCAAATTCAAAACCGAATCCTCGATAACCTATCAAGGCTATCGGAAAGTTTCTAAAACATTTAGGAGAAAACCTTTTCTTTGAAAATCTTTTATAAAGCATGTTTGAAATACTTTCGTCTTTGAAAATCCCCAATAGGATATTGTCAAATAATCTTGAAAGTTTTCACTTGAAAACACATAGTTCGAAAAGGATTTTTCTCTTGTACAAAACTTTTGATCATAAAAAGGTGGTTTCCTTCAACTTAAAATCACTTCAACATTTTTTTCTAAAAACAAAGATCGTATTCTCCTGAAGTAAGCACTTTAAATAAGGAACTTTTATAAGTGAACCCAAAACTTTCAAGGTTCTATTCAAGGCTTATTAAGGCTTTTAATCCTTATAGTCATTGGGCACAGACTCAAGTCCGGCTTCTCAAACTTCAATCAACAGTAATATATTCACAACAATAATAATATCACACTTAATGACAGTTAATCACAAATATATAATTCATAACACTTTAAAGCAAGCAATGTTCAACTTCAAGTAATAACCACAACAGTTCAAGTAAACAAGTTATTCAAGTATTGGCTCAACATCACAATAATATTCACAACACTCAATTACACACATACACACATACATATAGTTATTGAATAACCCTAGGCAAACTCCCCTTACCTTTGAAGACAAGTAAAGGATCATCGTCTTAATGCTCATGTTAGTTCCAAGAGTGCAAACTCTACTCCTCCAAGTAAGCATAGCCGTGTCAAACGTCTCAGAAGGGAATCCAACAACGCGCAACAACCAGAAATCAAGAAATCAATTACACATGACCAAACACACATTCTAATTTGATCTAAACACTTAATCTTATTACCAAACAAGGTTATTTTCAAAGAAAATCATGTTTGGAGCTTACGCTTCACAATACCCTTTGAGGAAACTTTGTTTTGATTAAATGATCATGAAAAAGAACTTGGGAATCATCAATTAAGAGTCCTAATTGCACTAAATCATAATTAATTTCACAAAAACAGAACCAAATTCAAATAAAATCAAATTGGGGTTTAGGGTTCCTAAACACAATTTGGGTAAAACTCATTTGATCAAAGGATAACAAAATTAGTTTAATAAAACACTAATTTATAGTCCCTATAGAATAAAAAAAAGTTTAATTTCATATTACAACATGAAATCAAGGAGCTAAGGTTAGGGTTTCAAAATCAGATTTGGGGATTTTCAATCTAGAAGAGAATAGAGGTAAAACACTTACCCATGGTGAAGAAGAGAGAACATGATGGTTGGATGGCCAACCGGCGTGGCAGCTGACGGTGCTGGACGACGGCGGTAACTTCACAGAAGCATCCATGACCAAAAATAACGGTGAACCTAAGAGAATGGAAGGAGGGAGGTTTAACACCACAAGACATGGCCGCACCACCATTACTAGCGGCAGAGGAGCTTCCCATGGTGGCTAGCAATGTTACCGTGGTGGTGACCGTAACCCAAACACGAACCAAGACAGATCCACACATGTATTCACCTTCTCTCCCTCAGACGCGACAGAACAACGCCCGGATGGCACCTACGGCGGCAACACATGGCTGTACGTGTCTGAGCGATTGGAGGACTGCTCACAACGGTGCACATCGTGGAGCAGCTCGCATGGTCGCGATGGTGGTCGTCACCTTTCTCCTGGCGGTGATCCGGCGACACTCGGACCAATGGTGGACGAAGCCGTGAGCTAGGGAGGAGGAAGAGAGACATGGAGTCAGGAGGAAGAAGAGAAAAAGAAAGAAGAAAGGAGAAAGAAGAATAAAGAAATAAAAAGAAAAAGAAAAAGAAAGAAGTGGGTTCTGTTGAAGGAGGAGGGAGAAACGTAAAAAGGAAGGGAGGTACGTGTGAAATAAAGGGGAGGAAAGAGAGATTTTCTGATATTTGTACTAGTGGGTACAAAATGAGTGATAAATATTAGGCCTAAAATAAACATGTTTTTACTTTTTGGAATCTAAAAATAAAGATTGATAAAGATATGATTTCGAAATTCAAATTAGAGTAAAGATTAATAGTTGAACTGATCAACTAAGAAAATACTCGATCCAAAATTTAATCTCCGATAAATGTCAAACCAGTTTATTTTCAACTCTGAAATTAAATAAAATGAAAATATGAAAATGCTTTTCTCTTAATCATATTATTTAAAACATTTTTCTGTACCGGTAATAATAGTGATAATAACATAAATTATTGTCTTGTAAGCGTGCATTCACTGAAATAAGTCAATGCTAACGCACCCTAATAAAATAATTTGAAGAGAGTAATTTAATTACTCAAACTAAACCACGTAAGAAAATAAACATAAGCATCCAAATAAAATAATTAATCATATGTGTAAAAACTAGGGTGTTACATTACTACCCCTCTTAAAAAAAATTCGTCCTCGAAATTTCGTAGATCAAAACTAAACAGGGTTTTGTAATCACACCTTGACCCTAAAATCTTACTTTGTATTCTCGTAACTCCATTCCTTTCATCTATAACTCTATAACAGGATCGATTCTTATGTTATTCTATTTATCCTTTAACTACATCTGAGCCTGAGTTGCACATGATAACTTTGAGCCAAGAACCTAGGAAATCCAATCTTATTATTGAAATTGAATCTTACCACATCCAACATAGTCCATTATCTTCTTAATTCCTCTCGAATCTTTTGCCTACTTCGATTTCATATCCTTCATTTTCCTCTCATTTTCAATTTGGTTCTCAAGCCCCGTTAGTATCCCTGGTTTAAGAAATTTCCCATGCACATCTACCCTATTGCCCAAGGAAAATACACAACTCCTAACAATTCCTCCATCTAAAGACAGGTCTCTATCACTTATGCAAGGAAGTGCGTGTATCATATCTGCCCTTATCTTATATATTCGCTGTAACAGCCCGTTTTTAGTTACACTGTTTAACCGGTTAAAATATAATTACACATATGATTAATTATTTTATTTGGATGTTTATGTTAATTTTGTTATGTGGTTTAGTTTGAGTAATTAAATTACTCTCTTCAAATTATTTTATTGGGTGCGTTAGTGCTGACTTATTTCAGTGAATGCACACTTACTAGACAATAAGTTACATTATTGTCACTATTACTACCAATACAGAAAAATATTTTAAATAATATGTTTAAGAGAAAAGCATTTTCATATTTTCATTCAATTTACTTTTAGAGTTTAAAATAAACTGGTTTGACCTTAATCGGAGATTAAATTTTGGACCGAGTATTTTCTTAGTTGATCAGTCCAACTATTAATCTTTACTCTAATTTGAATTTCGAAAACATATATCTATCAATCTTTATTTTTAGATTCCAAAAAGTAAAAACATGTTTATTTTAGGCTTAATATTTATCACTCATTTTGTATCCACTAATACAAAAATCTGATTTTTCTCTCTCCTATTTCTACCCAAAACCCATAACCCCTCCCCTCACGTTCTCTTTCTCTGCTTCTTTTTCTCTTTCTTTCTTTTTCTCCTTTCTCTCTTTCTTTCTTTTTCTTCTTTCTTCTTCTTTCTCTTTTCTTTCTCTGCTGCTGTTTTTTTTCTCTCCCCCAACTTCATCTTCATCAACCACCTTCCTTCCTTCTTCTCAGTCGCGCCACCACCTTTGCCCAGCTCGACCGCGCAGTGACCGCCGCCTGTTGGAGCTCCGCCGCGAAGCCGAGCTCCCCACCACGGTGAGCGCTGCTTCCACCACCACCCACGGTGGTTTCCGGCGCCGTCCGACGAAACTGAGTCCAGATCCGGACTACCCTCATCGTGCTCTTTCTTCTCCACCATGCGGCTTTCCATTTGGTCACTATTGCTCCGCCACCGCCGCCGCTGTTTGGGCGTTTTCCAGCCACCATCCGACCACCTTTCATCAAATAAACACCATAAATTTGCTCCCCTCTTCCTCCTCTACAAAAGCCCTCAAGAAATTTCGAGATCGGAGAACATTGATTTCTGACCACCACGAGCCGCGTCGTCAGCTCCGTCGGCCGCCGTCTTGGGACCTCCAAGACAGCCACCACGTCATCTTTCTCTTCCTTGGGTAAGTAGTTTTCTCACTTCCTTTGATCAGATTCAAAACCCCCAAATTGATTTTGAAACCCTAACCCTAGGTTTTGATTTTAATTCTCAAAATCTGAAATTAATTGGTGTTTTCTAAAATTGGGAGCATGATTAAGTGTCTCCCTAAATCAATTTTGTCAATCTCTTGTTAAACTGATTTTTCTCAAATTTCATCTTAAGCCTAAAAACCTCAAATCTGTTTTAAGTTTAAATGATTGATGTTTTTGGGAAATTAAATATATTATTGAATTATATTTATATTTTGATTGTTGAGAAATTAATTTAGTGTTTTTGTCTGGTTTTTTCAATGCTTGGATCGTCTCTCTGGGATGTTTTTCATGTTCTTGCTTGCTTTGGAGAAGTATGAATTCCCTTTTTGGGAACTCATTGGAGCTGACTGCATGGTTGTGAAGTTCCAGAAAAAACCTCCGAACTCATTAAAAGGTGGGGGAAAGAATCAACCTATCGTCGGAATCGATAAGTAGTAGATTATGTAGTCATTATGTAGGGCGACCTAAACCCTACTAGAAGTCGAATAATCGACAAGATCATAATCGCTTTAAATTGCTTTTATAAAACATCCATGGTGATTCGGGGATTGTAGGTTGATCGATATTAGGTTGATGTTTATACTGTTGATGGTTGATTTGAGTTTTATTACCTTTATTGAACTGATTTAGTGCTATGTTGATGTTTTGAAATATCTTTGATTGACTTGATGTTATGCATGATCCGCGTGGTATTTACTTTATGCTTAGTGGATTAAGCGAAGATATATATGTGGTCTAAGAGATGAGTTGTTTTGGGCGTGAGGATCATGATGATTTTTAGAGGTGCCTAACCTACATGAAATATGTTAAAGAGGTGTTGTGACATGGAGCATGTGTTGAGGTCTTGATGAGAGGTTACGGCACTAGGTTATGACCATAGGAGTCTGCGAGGTTCATAAGTTGTGTTGTTTCTATAACCGTATGTGGGACACATACAAGACCCGAAGTCCTTGTGGGACTGTCCAATGGATAAACTAAACTTGTGCAGCTACGAGTGTCATTGCTTTGCATGAGCACCTCTGGTAGTGGACGAGGTGTGCACCGGGATCATCGTGCAGCTGTAGTGTCACGCTTTGCGCGAGCATTCTTACCATGGTGAAGGTGTGCACCGGGATAATCGTGCAACTATAGTGTCATTGCTTTGCATGAGCACCCACGGTCCGGGGTGTGCCTGGGTTTAATGTGCAGCTATAGTGTCATTGCTTTGCATGAGCATTCTCACCATGACCAAGGATGTGCACCGGGAATGGGACGTGTCGCTTGGACGACTGACCGATAACCATAACTATGATGGGGAAACCATAGCCATTTTCAGTATCAAGTTTTAGTTGTAGGAGTGAGGGTAGGATGGAGATAAGAATTTTATGAAAGATAGATGACTTGACCGTGGTCTTTGTGTCTGTGATAATTACTGTATAGTTTACTATGATTCTTTTCCGTTTTTGATGATAGAACTGTTTCTTATCCCCTGCATCTCTCTGCATGTTGTATTTGTTTTATTATGAAATCGTACTAGAAGACTTGGTGGACAAACTTAATGATGAGGGATTGGACGGGATTCCCTATGAGCCGGATGCCGGAGCTCGAGTCTTGACCCATGGTGATTAGGGTCCAGGTAGTATATGGCCAGTGCATCTTGTGAGACGTTTAGATGTTTTCAGTTGTTTAGTATTTTTTTTGTCTAAGTCTATGCCTGTGAGGGCTCCTACCGAGAGGATACCCTCAACAGTGCTTTGGTAATGTAATAGATAAATTTGGAGTATTTATATATTATAATCTTGCGAATATTTTATGTTATTAATGAAAACTGTTAATGTGCATGAAAACCAATTTGGGATTACTGTATCTATTTATCTCCTAAGTCTTTATCACGACTGGAGTTTGTGTATTTATTTTTCCGCTCCTGGCAGTTGATGTAAGACCAGAGACGATTTATGGTTGGATATAAAGTTTTGAAGTTATAAACCGTCTATCAGGTGTTTTTCCGATGTCATACAAATCTCCGATTTTTAAAGGGGACATTTCAAAAATGATTTGTGAAAATATCTAACGCTAAACGTGCGCTTAAGGAATTAATAATTGAGGTTTTAAACTAAATGTCACAAAGGGGCACAGCGGGGTGTCTCATTCGCAGTTGAGAAAAGAGATTATAAAACAGAGTTTCTCTGAGGCCATTACCCCTAGGAGTTGCACCAAAGCAAAGCCAAGAAATCCAGGTGGACACTCCCCAATGGCAATATTAGATATAAAATGTCCAGTTTCCATTATGGATCATCAACCACATATTTACCAGAATAAGACCTCAAAGATTATAAACATTTCGCCATAGTTTATTACACTCGAAAGACACTATCAAAACTTAATCACTTCTTGCCTCAAAATTAGTCCGCTAGCAAAACTTCTTCAACACCTTATCCTCACGACGAACATCAAGTTCAACATTAACTCTACCACATATATCAACTTTCAACCCAAAGCACACAATTGTAGTCTTAGTTTCCTTTGGACTTATTCCACCACTCCAAATTTCATCACGGTCAGACCTTTCAAACCCTAAAACAGAGCTCTCAAACTCTTCTCACAACTTATAGCTTCTCAAGAACTTCTCTTTACTATTTCTGTTTAGCTTAAGGAAAACTACTATAGATATTTTTCTGTTAATCCTCGGACTCACGAAGTCAACATTAACCATAAACGTTGATCACTACTCTAAATTCCTTTAATGATATATCTGCCTTGATCATGATAAGGTCCTTTGTAATCATCTTACTCGATGATGTTGAACTTAAGGGTTCTCACGGTACCATTCACATATATACATTAATGAAGCTCCTATCAACTCTGGTTCGTCCTACCATAGATATGATAAAATTTAGGTACCACACTATCTCCCAACTCTCTTGCTAAGGATAGGTCATCTCATTACTTATCCATCCCGCTGAGGATGGTCAGTTGGACTTAGCCTCAACTTAGTCCTCAACACTTAAAGAAAACTTAACCGACACACGTTGATAAACTTTTGTTTTTCATCTAAAACAACACTTGGAGATACTCCATGAAGTCTGAACAATCCTCTGATACATTATTCGGTTCACTAACACTGCATAGTGGATCTTAACTTGTAAGAAGGGTGTAGACTTCACCAGTCAAAACACGATCACTTGAATTCAAACAAGACTCATGTAGGCCTTCAGCAAACCCATAACAAAGATTCAAGGAATGCCAATATCTTAACAAGGAAGGTCTCAATTGTTAAACTATCCCTTTTTCACTGTACTCGACTAACTCTGACATCTTGATGTGGAGATACCCAACTCATAACTGATGAGATAGGTCACACATCGACGACGTTTGGAGAATACATAGACCTAAGATGATCAACGACGACAAGTACGTTCAAACCGCAATAAGACATGACCTTGGTGATCATAAAAGAATTTCTCAAGAAAAGAAATTTTATTGATTTCACTTTCACTTAAGCATAGAAAAGAATTTCATTAATTTGAAGGATACCGGAACATCCAGTTTGGAAAAAGATCCTTCCATCAGGTTCGTGAGTGTAAAAATGCATGATCAATACACATTTACAAACATGAATCTCATAAAGTTCATTCTTCCACAAGAATCTTCCAGCGGATTTAAGGAATCAAAGGGTGAATAACTTATAATCCAAAGAGGATTAATTCTTATTCTTAGTACAAGGAATTTACAAAATGATGACTTTCACCTCTACCAAAAATAGAAGTGACAAACTAAGTTTCACCAAGAAACTTCTGCTATCACGAAATTATTTGTGTTATAACTCAAGAAATAGTCATAACCACTTCTCTCAACGAAATGTGAAAGTATCCATACCAATGGATTACGTTAAATCAATTCACTCAAATGTCTAATACATCGAGGATTATTTAGAAGTGTGAGTACGACTTCTCACAACCAAAGAAATGAATAACTTGAAATTTATGGATTAGCATAACAAATTCATAAGTTCTGACAGACTGCAAATTAAAATCAGAAAATATGTCTGGCACATACCAACTTCACCGTTGTGATTATCTAATACAATCATAGGATTTGAGAAATAAATGTCAACTGACAAACACAAGAGAATCAAAGGGTACAGTGGAGGGTTCCTTAATCACGAGACACTCACCCAAGATCGAAAATCCACTCGATTCGTCTTGGTTCCAACCAACATACAAGTCTTTCTAGCTATGCTTATTATGACCACCTTGAATTGGGTACGATCCCGGACAACTTAATCAATCGAACAAACATACTAAGGGTTGATCTTTCCTCATAAACTGAGTTGACGACACACAATCTTAGATAGGTCATCACTCCGATCTAGTAATAACTCGTCTTCAAGTCGATCTTTGAGTAGTCGACAACACCTCGAAATAGATTTACCAAATCAACTACACAAGTCAGAGAATACTTGTTCATAATTCGTCCTTTTACTTAGTTGTCAGAAATCCACACGGTGACACGAGCCTTCACACAACATTGGTGCTTCATAAGGAAAATACTCGGTCTAACAAATGGTTCAGACCATCGATCTTCCAGTTGAATCGAGTCGTCCAACTCGTTTTACCTTTGTAGGCAACATCCTACACAAAGCGACAGAGATCTGACCGAATCTAGAAACTAGATCAATCTAAAATCAATGTCCTTTGATAACCATAAACCCATAATATTTCCAGAGAACACTCCCGGAAAAACCCTTTACTCAAGCACCTTGTTTCGAATGTCTGACACGATTCGCAAGGATAATCGAATGTCATATCTGAACCCAAGTAACATTCAAGATCTAAGGTCTCCCAGGACATAAAGCCCTTGGAAAACCATCAAGAAAACATATACTTGTGTGTCAACACACATTGCTTCAACAAGAAACAATTCAAACAAGAGCAAACCAGAGATCACACAACAAAAACTTAACAGACCGATTCCTCAAAGATCCCGAAAGACTCGACCAGCTTTGATACCACCTTGTAACACCCCCCCCCTGGGCATTACTTACGTAACACATGTGGAATTTAAATTAAAAGATAATTTGCTGGTGCTTTCGGAAAATAATTTATATAAGTACATAAGTGTCTGAAATTGGGTATAAAAATTTTGTCACGACTCCACACCTAAGCCTTGATCGGCACAGAGACTTACTATCATAGCCTGGCAAGCCTATTTAATTTAAAGAATATACTTGAATAAAAGCTAGTATTTTTACAAAAATTTCGAGAGAGTCTCCTCTGTAATTCGGACATCCCAGGTAAAAGAACACCTTCTAAAATAATTACATTTTCATTCCAGAATTCCAGTTACACCAAATATAACCAGGCAGTAATATGCTAACAAAATAGTTATAACAATAAGCTTTACAAGACCAAAGGAACAGCTTAGGTTTTCATTCAAAATATATGCTCTCCGAGCCATAAACATTCCATTTTAAAATAAAGGCTCTTTGAGCCATACTCATACATACTATCAAAAATAATCTAAGTCTCAAACCCTAAGCTGGTCGTCCTAAAAGTTATTCCTGAGGAAAACTCACGTGATCATTCCACAATCAAATCCTTCATCAAATAAACAAGATCCAAGTCTCTGAGGGACTTAGGGAGACTCCTCTACACCATCTGTACTAAGGTACCCAGCGTACAATAGCGAACCAGAAGAAACTTGATATATTTGTAAGGGTGAGATACTGACAAATGGATATATCACACAACAACCATATACATGATACATACATCACATAATCATATAAGCAGTTAAATCATACATATACATAACATAACAGTGTTATATCAAAGGGTCTCAAACCCGCACAGTCAACCTTTGAAAATATGCATGGCACTTCAATATCAGGCTCTAACTTAATCTCATGAGATATCAACACCGTTTTCCACTAGATAAGAATTAGAGTTGGTCAATCTCTAGCCCACCGTGCAGTTGCCTCCATACCCTCATGCATTTAAGGTCTCAGAACGAGCAACGTCACATGTGCCTCTGAACTCGGTTTACATGGACAGACTCCCAGATACCACCTTGTATCTGATATGTAAGAAAGGCATGTCTGCCTGGGGGAAATGCACATGAGAAAATATTTTATTTAAAAGGTTTTCTTTGTGTTCATTCTTTTTCGCTGTCGCAGCTCAAAGCTAACGACTTAATCATCATTTCCCCATCACTTGAAAACTTAGAAGCATAGGACACACAGTCCGAATGCTCAATCACAACGCCCGAGACCGATGCACCAGTCCTAGGCTTGTGGTCGTAGAAAACAACATTCACCTTTAACAACGTTCATCACAACGTGGTTAGGACACCCAGTCCACAACAACGTGATTAGGACACACAGTCCACAACAACGTGATTAGGACACACAATCCGCAACGTGATGAGGACACACAGTCCACAGCAATGTGATTAGGACACACAGTCCACAACAATGAAATCAGAACGCATTGTCCTCGATTTCGAGAATTGGAACCTCAGTCTAGAACATCATGAATAGGACCCATGACCCCGAATTAACACTGATCCAAGATCACGTGCGTATAACTGAATACTAGAGGCGACGTCTCGCGTACTAGATTCTCTTTCTTAAGTACTTATTTTTCGTTCAGTGAAAATCAAATTCAAAACCGAATCCTCGATAACCTATCCAGGCTATCGGAAAGTTTCTAAAACATTTAGGAGAAAACCTTTTCTTTGAAAATCTTTTATAAAACATCTTTGAAATACTTTTGTCTTTGAAAATCCCCAATAGAATATTGTCAAATAATCTTGAAAGTTTTCACTTGAAAACACATAGTTTGAAAAGGATTTTTCTCTTGTACAAAACTTTTGATCATAAAAAGGTGGTTTCCTTCAACTTAAAATCACTTCAACATTTTTTCTAAAAACAAAGATCTTATTCTCCCGAAGTAAGCACTTTAAATAAGGAACTTTTATAAGTGAACCCAAAACTTTCAAGGTTCTATTCAAGGCTTATTAAGGCTTTTAATCCTTATAGTCATTGGGCACAGACTCAAGTCCGGCTTCTCAAACTTCAATCAACAGTAATATATTCACAAAAATAATAATATCACACTTAATGACAGTTAATCACAAATATATAATTCATAACACTTTAAAGCAAGCAATGTTCAACTTCAAGTAATAACCACAACAGTTCAAGTAAACAAGTTATTCAAGTATTAGCTCAACATCACAATAATATTCACAACACTCAATTACACACATACACACATGCATATAGTTATTGAATATCCCTAGGCAAACTCCCCTTACCTTTGAAGACAAGTAAAGGATCATCGTCTTAATGCTCACGTTAGTTCCAAGAGTGCAAACTCTACTCCTCCAAGTAAGCATAGCCGTGTCAAACGTCTCAGAGAGGGAATCCAACAACGCGCAACAACCAGAAATCAAGAAATCAATTACACATGACCAAACACACATTCTAATTTGATCTAAACACTTAATCTTATTACCAAACAAGGTTATTTTCAAAGAAAATCATGTTGGAGCTTACGCTTCACAATACCCTTTGAGGAAACTTTGTTTTGATTAAAGGATCATGAAAAAGAACTTGGGAATCATCAATTAAGAGTCCTAATTACACTAAATCATAATTAATTTCACAAAAACAGAACCAAATTCAAATAAAATCAAATTGGGGTTTAGGGTTCCTAAACACAATTTGGGGAAAACTCATTTGATCAAAGGATAACAAAATTAGTTTCATAAAACACTAATTTATAGTCCCAATAGAATAAAAACATAGTTTAATTTCATATTACAACATGAAATCAAGGAGCTAGGGTTAGGGTTTCAAAATCAGATATTTTCAATCTAGAAGAGAATAGAGGTAAAACACTTACCCATGGTGAAGAAGAGAGAACATGATGGTTGGATGACCAACCGACGCGGCGGCTGACGGTGCTGGACGATGGCGGCAACTTCACAGAAGCATCCATGACCAAAAATAACGGTGAACCTCATAGAATGGAAGGAGGGAGGTTTAACACCACAAGACATGGCCGCACCACCATTAGTAGCAGCGGAGGAGCTTCCTGCGGTGGCTAGCGATGTTACCGTGGTGGTGACCGCAACCCAAACACGAACCAAGACAGATCCACACACGTATTCACCTTCTCTCCCTCAGACGCGACAGAACAGCGCCCGGATGGCAACTACGGCGGCAACACATGGCTGTACGTGGCAGAGCGACTGGAGGACCACGTACAACGGCGCACATCGTGGAGCAGCTCGTACGGTCGCGATGGTGGTTCACTTTTCTCCTGGCGGCGATCCGGTGACACTCGGACCAGTGGTGGACGAAGCCGTGAGCTAGGGAGGAGGAAGAGAGACATGGAGTCAGGAGGAAGAAGAGAAAAAGAAAGAAGAAAGGAGAAAGAAGAAGAAAGAAAGAAAAAGAAAAAGAAAAATAAAGAAGTGGGTTCTGTTGAAGGAGGAAGGAGAAACGTAAAAAGGAAGGGAGGTACGCGTGAAATAAAGGGGAGGAAAGAGAAATTTTCTGATTTTTGTACTAGTGGGTGAAAAATGAGTGATAAATATTAGGCCTAAAATAAACATGTTTTTACTTTTTGGAATCTAAAAATAAAGATTGATAAAGATATGATTTCGAAATTCAAATTAGAGTAAAGATTAACAGTTGAACTGATCAACTAAGAAAATACTCGGTCCAAAATTTAATCTCCGATAAATGTCAAACCAGTTTATTTTCAACTCCGAAATTAAATAGAATGAAAATATGAAAATTCTTTTCTCTTAATCATTATTTCAAATATTTTTCTGTACCGGTAATAATAGTGATAATAACATAAATTATTGTCTAGTAAGCGTGCATTCACTGAAATAAGTCAATGCTAACGCACCCTAATAAAATAATTTGAAGAGAGTAATTTAATTACTCAAACTAAACCACGTAACAAAATAAACATAAACATCCAAATAAAATAATTAATCATGTGTGTAAAAACTAGGGTGTTACAACGTCGACTTGGCCTTCAATTTAAGAAAAATAAAATAGATAAGTTGTTGATAATTAAAAAAAAACACAAGTAATTATTTGAATAATTTGGACATTAATAATGAATACATACCTTTGTTAACATTTCGATCTCACGTCGTTTGAAGTCCAACTCCCGCTCCCTAGCTGCCAACTCATCGTCCTCCACATGTGCCCTACTATAACTCTCTTTTGTGCTCACATTTGAAGGGTTGGCATGCCCTGCGGTGTCCTGGGATGAACCGACGGAGGAAAGCTCTCTGGCAAGCGCCTGCTTGAATTCTGGGTTGGATATTAAGCTTTGCATCAGATGCGTTGTAATAGCAGGGTTGGACATGAGGTGCTGAGTAATGTCATTCAAAATTGATGCTTCATCGACCACCCGGTTTCGTGAAGCAGACTTGCCATAATATTATTTGATGGTCACGTTCCTAGGAACACCGATAACCCGACCAGGATGGTCTTTCTTGCCTAAAGTAGTCATCAAGATGTCCCGCCGTCGAGAAGGGACGAATGAGCCCTGGGAGGATTGTGCTTTAAGATCCACCTACAATGAAAAAATGAAAAAACTTGCAAGTGAAAAGTATTAAAAATATCTATACAAATATCAATTGAAATCAAGTTAATTATTTACTTACAATCTTATCTGCCACTTCGCGAGTGGCATCAACTTTAAAAGATCCCGTCTTTGTCATGCAGTCGGCTAACCAGACATCCTCGCGGTCGATGTTCGACGGAGGACTTGATGGTGTGCCCTCAGGAACCTCTCCTCTTTCAATCCTAGTAGAGTGCTCTTCCTGCTTCACCCTCAGCCTATCCGCCATCATCTCCTTGATCCGAGTCTGGTACCCACCCTGAGACATGGTGTGGTGGTGGACGTTCTTCACCTGATTATGCCGACCCTTATCTGCCTTAGCCTATTCAAACAAAAACACATAATTAAATACAGTTAAATGATCTATAAGAAGCATACAAAATTAACTTAATCAACCAACCTGAAATTCTCCATCCTGTCGACTCCTAGCAAACATATCCCAAGTATCCTGATCAATCCAGGGATAATCCGAGAACATTTTATCAAGACGCTTCTTCCCAGATACATGGTACCTGGTAAGATCATGCTTGAACCCATTCCAACGCTTTGATGTCATTTTCATACATTTATGACGACAATCCTCGTCATTTGGCACAGTCCAAGCTACTTACACATTAAATACATAACAACCGGATGGATTATAACTCGTATAATTATCTAATAATGTAAATCAAATGAATTTAAAGGTAAAATACCATGATAGCCTCCCAAATATGATCCTTAACGTTTTGTGGAACGTCATTCCAGTGGTTGTAGTTGATGCTTACGTGTTGCTTCGCTTGTAGAAACACCCACTTATTAACTTCTTTAGCACGGGGTCCCTAGGCATTTCGATTAGCATCGAAGGACACCTCAAGCTTCTGTCCGCTTTGCCTGTCCTTCTCTAGTTTCTTCAACGTCGTGATCCTCTACCCTGTTTCCTATGAGCCTTTGATGTCTGTATGGAAAAAAAATGATAAAATAGAGGGTTGTAACATTATAAACTTACATTAAAAAGAAGGACTAAAGATAGTATATAACATTTAAATTTACACTAGAATCAGGCGTAGGCGCGATCGGGTCCTGCATAGGCCCCACAGTGTCCTCCCGTGCATGTGGGCTATCCGACTGATCCATATGTATGCCTGTTCAGAAACAATATATATTTATTAACATAGGTTATAACTCAAAATAAATACAGAAGTATAAATAAAAATAAATTTATACTAAGGCGTTTAACAATTATTTCAAATTTACACCATTTTCAGGTTTCTTAAGACAAAAGAAATAAGCAGATGAAGATAAATTAACAAAACAGAATTCCAATGAGCAATATATTGTTGATGTCACATGCTACAAGCAACTCTAAATTTCTTCCCATTTTAAAATAGGTCATGATAGTAGAAGAAAAACAAGAGAAAACACAAAACCCACGACCAGAAATAGAAACATTCCAAACAACTCAAACTCACAGTTTCAAGTTTCAACTACAGAGACTACAGTTTCAACATACACTCAAAACCAAACATAAAAAAATGTGCCCTAAAGACTCACCAGAAATAGGTGCTCGCATGGTGGCCAACGTTCGATGTGGTTACTGAGAGCAGAGGGACAAGGAGAGTTAGTGTGCGGGAAGGGGAAAGAGAGATGTCAAGTTATTTCAAAGAATGAGCGGGAAAGACAGAGTTAGGGTTAAGAGTGTACCTCATGGTGGTGGGGAAGAAGCCCTCGCGGTGGTTGCGGTGGAGATGAGCTCGCGATTAGGGCAGAGTGAGAGTGAGAGTGGGCGTGAAAGAGAAGAACAGAGACGTACAGAACGAAGTGCAGAAGGCGCGCAGGTGTAAACATTATAATCAAAAACCTAAAATAAAACAACATTTTACGTCAGTTGTTTGTAGAAACTGACGTTAAAGGTAATCTATTTAACGTCAGTTGTGTTAAGAAACTGACGTTAAAAGTCATTGTTTACGTTATAACCAAAAATCAAAAATAAAACAACATTTTACGTCAGTTATATTAAACAACTGACGTTAAAAATAAATAATTTTTATTTAAAAACACTTTTAACATCAGTTGATGAAGACAACTGACGTTAAAAGTGTATAAGTTTCTGCAAAAACATTAATTCCTTTGACTACTGTGCTACTTACCCATGAGCATTAAGTTTATAGATCAGTTTTCAAGAAAATCAGCTAGTCTCTCTTCTCTATATAAAGTACCATTCTTCTGTATCAGACTTTAATACAGCCTCTTCTTTTCCTCTATATTTCGTGCGTTTTCTATTCCTTCACAAAATGGCTCTGAGGCTTTTGTTATTTCTTCCTATACCTAGACTTAAAGGTCTCTGTCCTAATGGTAAAAAAACTTCCGAGGTTGAGTAAATCACATAACATGGATGGTAAGGTTGTGTAAATCACGTAATGTGATATACTCACTTTATTTCATCCCAGCCATCCCTTTCACTCTGCTTTGGCCCCAAGTGACTGTGGATTCAAGACGATGCATCAAGGAATTCCATTGAAGGAGGTGATGCAAAGATCCCTTTCACTTTGCTTTCGCTGCTAGTGACTGTGGATTCACGATGCATCATGGAATTCAAGTGAGGGAGGAGATGCATTGATCCATCCATTGGAGTTTATGAGGACAGGACTGAGAAGAAACTGATGTTGAAGCTGAAACTTTGCATCCATTGGAATTTCTGAGAACAGGACTGAGAAGAAAATGATGTTGAAGTAGAAACTTTTTTATATTTTAGGGCTATGTTGCAGAAATTTTTTATCTTTTAATCATGTAATTGTAACTTATGAATCTCTTCAATAAGATACAATTTGATTATACATATATAATTTGTTTTATGTTAAGTGTTTATTTATTTTAATTTTCACAAGAATTTGTTTACTAATTCAAGCTAATTAATTAAGATTAAAAATAAACTTGTTTAAAAAAAGGTTTAGAAATAAACTGCACTATATATATGGATTGACCTGTGTTAAGAGTGACAACAGGACATTTCAGATAGGGATATAGGATTATTTACGTTAGCTATTTATTTAACTGAAGTAAAAAATCACACTTTTAACGTCAGTTGTATAAAAAACTGACGTTAAAAATAAATATTTTTTATTTTAAAAACACTCTTAACGTCAGTTGTATTAAACAACTGACGTTAAAAGTGTATTCTGCAAAAGCATTCATTCCTTTGACTACTTTGCTACTTACCCATGACTGCTGTGCTACTTACCCATGCACATTGTAACCTATAATCCTCTTAATGAGCATTAAGTTTATAGATCAGTTTTCTAGAAAATCAGCTAGTCTCTCTTCTCTATATAAAGTACCATTCCTCTGTATCAGTCTGTAATACAGCCTCTTCTTTTCCTCTATATTTCATGTGTTTTCTATTCCTTCACAAAATGGCTCTGAGACTTTTGTTATTTCTTCCTATACCTAGACTTAAAGGTCTCTGTCTTAATGGTCAAAAAACTTCTGAGGTTGAGTAAATCATGTAACATGGATGGTAAGGTTGGGTGAATCACGTAATGTGTTTCCCTCACCTTATTTCATCCCATCCCTTCACTCTGCTTTGACTCCAAAGTGACAGTGGATTCAAATGGAGTATCAAGGAATTCAAGTAAGGGAGGAGATGCATCCTTTGGAGTTTCTGATCGAGGACAGGACTGAGAAGAAAATGATGTTGAAGCAAAAACTTTTTTATTTTTTAGTGCTATGTTGCAGAAATTTTTTATCTTTTAATCATGTAATTGTAACTTATGAATCGCTTCAATGAGATATGATTTGATTATACATATATAACTTGTTTTATGTTAAGTGTTTATTTATTTTAATTTGCCCAAGAATTTGTTTACTAATTCAAGCTAATTAATTAACATTAAAAATAAACTTGTTTAAAAAAAAGATTTAGAAATAAACCGCACTATATGGAGCGATCTGTGTTAAGAGTGACTACAGGGAGATGACAACGAAAGAAATGAGTTTCATAATTATTTACGCCAGTTATTTATTTAACTGTCGTAAAAATCACACATTTAACATCAGTTGTATAAACAACTGACGTTAAAAGTGTTAAAATCACTTTTAACGTCAGTTCATTACACAACTGACGTAAATAGTGATTTAATATTTACAAAACTGCCACCGCCTCATTTTTAACGTCAAACATATGGTCAACTGACGTAAAACGTTCCCGTATATTACATTATTTCCACTAGTGTCTTGTTTGATTTTAACTTGTGATTTTGTGTTCATAACCTTAGACTTCTATCGCGGAGGAAACAAGGACGTGCGTGCTATACCTCTTCGAGCATCTAGTCTCCTTACCTTCCCAGAAGGTAAGAGGGGATTGCCTAGGGATATTCAATGACTATATGCATGTGTGTATGTGTTTCCTTGAGTGATTTGAATATTATTATGATATGGAGCAAATACTTGAATGACTTGTTTACTTGAACTATTGTGATTATTATTGAAGTTGATTATTACTTGCCTTAAATTATTGTGAGTTGTATATATGTGATGAATTGTCGTTAACTGTGGTATTATTGTTAATATATTACTGTTGATTGAAGTTTGAGAAGCCGGACTTGAGTCTGTGCACAATGATTATAAGGATTAAAAGCCTTAATAAGCCTTGAATAGAACTTTGAAAGTATTGGTTCATTTATAAAAGTTCCTTGTTTAAAATGCTTACTTCAAGAGAATGAGATTGTTGTTTTGAAAAAAACGTTGAAGTGTTTTTAAGTCAATAGAAACTACCTTTTTATGATCCAAAGTTTGTACGAGAGAAAACCTTTTTTGAACAATGTGTTTCATGAAGAAAAAACCCCTTAGAAAATATTTGACCTTATTCCATCAAGGATTTCAAAAGCGAACGAATTTCCGAAATGTTTTATAAAAGAATTTGTAAAGGAAAAGATTTTCTCCTAAATGATTTAGAAACGTTTCGGTTACTTGGATAAGTGACCGAGGTTTTGTTTTGGTTTTTGATTTTCACTGAGCGAAAAGTAAGCACATGTAAAAGAGAATACTAGTTCATGAGACGTCGCCTCTAGTATTCAGTTTATGCATGTGATCTGGGATCCGTGTCAAGAATTATGGACCAAGGGTCCTAATCGTGATATTATGGGCTAGGAGTCCAATTTTTGGAATTGAGGACTGTGTGTCCTAATTTCGTTGTTATGGGCTATGAGTCCTTATCATGTTGAAATAAAACATGGATAAAATTATAATTGTTTCTACGACCACAACCTTGGACTGCAGCATTGATCTAAGGTGTTGTGATTGAGCACTCGGACTGCATGTCCTGTGTTATTGATTTTCAAGTAATGAAAATTGTGAATAGTTGTTAGCTTTGGGCTTCCACAACGGAAAAGAGTGAACACAAAGAAAAGTCTCGATAATGAAAAGTCTTTTATTCATATGCATTTCCCCTTAGCAGACATTCTTGAGTTAACTGAATACCCGCTTAAGATGTGGTATTCGATGAGGTATACATCCGAATTGAGACACCCCGATGTGCCCCATCGTATTATTAAATTAAAAGCTTAATATTTATTTACTTAATCGCGCGCTTATCGTTGAAAATACATAAAAATTAAAACTTAATTAATAATTATATAACTTATGCAGATATAAAACACCCCAAAACTAAATTACATAAATACATACATGTTTATTTATTACAAAACCAAAACACTGTTAAGGGTACCCTCTCAGTAGGATCCCTCACAGGTAAAAACTTCACCACAGACATGCTTAGAGGAAATATAAATACTCCTTAGACACACTGGCCATAATGTATATACTCTAATCGCCATGAATTACAACTGGACCTCCAGCGTCTGGTTCGTAATGAGTTCCATCTAACTCCTCAGCAATTGGTTCCTCCGTCGGGTCTTCTCGTACGATCACATCAGAAATAAAATACAACACGCAGAAAGATATAGGGAATAAGAAACATTTCTATCATCAAAAAGCGGAAAAGAGTAATAGTAAATTATACAGTAATTATCACAGACACGCATCACTCAAAATCAACAATCTTCCTCAATCCACTATAACATCCTCTACCCTCAGCCCCTGCAACTAAGACTTTATATTGATGTGGCCATCTTCACTCCGGTCACATTAGTCAGTAGTCCAGAACTATTTAGGGTCAAAACTCAGTGCACCACTATTCCCTAATCTCTCATAGGAAATAGTGCATCAGCACAATATGCGTCACTATTGCCCCCATTGGAAATAGCACATAAGCATATAATAAATAATAACTCGGTGCGCCCCTATTCCCTTATCTCTCATAGGAAATAGTGCATAAGAACAATTTGCGTCACTATTGCCCCCCTTGGAAATAGCACATAAGCATAAAAGACCTTATAATTCGGTGTGCCACTATTCCCTAATCTCTAATAGGAAATAGTGCATAAGCACGGTATGATTCTAACTGACTTTTATCAATAGCAACCTAGTACCTCAAGCTCCCGTCATAACCTCAACTCGCATTCTATGTCACATCCCCTCCATTAGATAACTTAATTAAGCTAGGCACCTCTAAGTCAATTCATTCTCTCACCCAAACAATCATCTCCCGAACAACATATATCCTTACTGAAAATCAACTAGGCATAGTATTAAAAACCAAGCAGATCATGCATAACACATTAATCAACAGAATATTCAAACATCTCAATCTCATATAAGGCGATTTATCACAACGAACTCATAATAGTCCAATCAAATAAATAACAAATTCAGACTCTGTCACGGCCTGGCCGTGATAGCCATCACGGCCGTGACAGACAACAAAGACAAGAATCCTACAACACAGAACATGTCACGACCTGGCCATGACAACCATCACGGCCGTGACAGACAGCAAACATCCTCACTATCATAATTATTCAAACACCGAAACAATACGTCACATGCCGATGGAATACCTCAACCAGCGTATCACAAACAGTCAAAAGTAAATAATTCAAACATCCTCAAATACTTAAAATCAACTTAATGTCGATAAACCTACAATCCCCGAATAACCATTGATTTTACAGAAAAGGTTTCCAATGGGATTTTGGTGTTGTCGATTACTCTACTACTAGTAGGGGTTAGGTCGCCCTACACAATTATTATATAATCTACTACTTATCGATTCCGACGATAGGTTGATTCTTTTCCCCACCTGAGCTAGCACCGGAAATACGTACACGACGATCCTCGTTAGCCCGCCACGAGTTAACACAACCACCTTCAACCAAACAACATAATTATAATTAATCAACTAACACCCATCTATGACACTTTAGGGCTAGGTTCGGTCAAGACTTAGAAAATAGGTTTAGGATTATCTTCTTAATGCCATCTTTTGGATCCTAGTTACTAGAGTCGTAACTAATATAGATTACTTATTACAAGACTAAAATTTGAAACAAAATCCTCTAACCTTTAGGGTTAGGGTTTCGGCCAAGGGCTGACTTTTAGGGTTCAAAATCCTTAAAATTTCTAATCATGATTAAGTCATAGATTAATGATCCTTGATTAACCTAAATCATGGATTAGTGACTAAACAACTAAAGTTGAAACTCAAAACTTCCTATCTCTTTTATACAAGGATTTGGCCTCAACATGTTCATAGGGTTAGGGTTCTTAGTTTAATAAACCAACTTGGATTTATTAAGCATGCATACTAATAGCTTGATTAACAAGATCATTAATGAAAACCATGAACAAAAACTCTACCAAACCTACTTTGATAGATTCGGCCAAGGCTAGGTTTTTAGGAAATAGATTTTTGATTACATCATGCTCTTAGATTTAGATAATATGCATGATATCAAGAAGATAGAAAGTAGTTTCATCATCATTAGATTTTTCTAGAATTTATTATGACTTTTCAAAGTTCTAGGGTTAGAAACTTTAAAGTGATGAACAACTATAATATAAACCTTGAATCAAGAAACTTGCTAAAGAACATAGGCATGATTAAGAATGAAGATTAGGATTTACCTCTTGAAGTTAAATGACAAAGGAAATCCAAGAAACTTGCTTCACAAACTTATCACTAAAGAACTTATGAACTTAGGGTTTTGAACAAAAAGGCATTAGAAACCAAGTGAAAAGTGAGAGTATGGTATTTATAGAGATAGTGGTGCCATCTTGGGAAGGATCTAGAAGCGATGAGTTGTCTTGCTAAAAGGATTAAAATGCAATTACTTCCTAGGGACCAATTTGCAAAGATTCCAAAAGTTTAAGGACTAGTTTGCAAATTGTCAATAAATTGTCATGATGACTTGTTGCCACATTTAATGCAAGCTTATCTTGACTATTTTGGGCTGATTTTTGTGTCATGGATATTTTAAGGAATTCAAGAATGTTGAAGAAGATTTTAGAAGCTTGAAGAACAAAGTGGAAGAATGTAGAACATTCTAGAAAATTCTTGACTCATCCAACAACAAATGAGGGCAACCTTCAATTCCTCATGGTCTTGCGCATGGGCTTGGTAAGTTTGGGCTTTGTTTCATTTTTGTGGGGCCCACTTAAAGATTTAAGCATTAAGCTTGACTTAGGAAACTTGTATAGTTTCAAATAGGCTTTATGGAATCAATCCATGAACTAGGAAATTTTGGGCTTCATAACCACGTCCATTAGAGATTGGTAACAAGGATTCTATCCCAATTCACTTGAAAAAAACTTAGAAACTAATTTAGGGACAAAAGGGTAATTAACAGAAAGTTCAGGGGCTTAAGCGTAAAATTCATAAATTTTCTATTTAACCCTGAAAAACCTTCTAGACTTAAAAATATGATTCATCCCCTTGAATAATCTCAAAATCCTAAGATAAACCCTCTATCGGTTCTTAGAAACTCCGAAATCTCTTCCGTCGTCTCCCCGATTACGTGTTTCACCCGAAAAACATAAATTATTATTTTTTCCAAAATAATTCTAAAAATACAGAATTGTAGGAAATAAAATACTAAACTTAAGTCTTTAGTTCACGAATTAAAATTAGGTCTCTTGAGCAGTATTATTATACTGTCAATGGAATTTGCGGGCCGGGTTTCGCCTGACTTTCCATCCTAACTTTTAATCGTAGCTTCCTACATTCAAGTAGGATTGAGTAGTAAACTCCGTTTATTTAAAATAATTTTCTAAAACTCAAATAAATTTATAAACATATTTATGTGTTACTGTTATTTCAAACAGTGAAATACAGGGTGTTACACGAATGGCCGTTATAAGGGACTCGTGATGATGTTAATCCGGGTGCATGAGGCGAAGGAGACAACTTGCCAAACAGGGCGTATGAGCCTGATAAACTCTTTATTTCTTAATGATAAAACGATGTTGGTATCTAATGAGATTAAGATTAGAGCCTGATGATTGAAGTCTCATGCATTATCTTTACAAAATTGATTGATTCGGGTATGAGACCCACTGAAATAATACTTGTTGTTTACCTATGAGTAATTTTTAAAATGTTAATATGCCAAGGTGTTGTATGTATCATGTGTATGGTTGTTGTGCGATATATCCATTAGTCGGTGTCTCACTCTTATAGTTATATCGGGTCTCTTCGGG
The DNA here is from genome assembly GCA_030762895.1 of Sophora flavescens. NCBI lineage: Eukaryota > Viridiplantae > Streptophyta > Magnoliopsida > Fabales > Fabaceae > Sophora > Sophora flavescens. The sequence goes on from CM061064.1 coordinate 136,223,165, forward strand.
TTTTACTGAAATACCTTGGTACTCTAGTACCGATGTTGCAGAGGAGTCTTTCTAAGTCACTTGAAGACCTAGTGTTAGAGGTTGGGAAAGTATAATGATTGGGGGTCTCTCCAATGAATATTTGATAGAATGACCAGCTTAGGAGTCTGAGTTGGGTTATATATCTAAAGAGGTTGGTAAATGTAGTGTTATATACATCCATTTGTAGTTTGATCGTTTTCTTTCGAAAGTGGGAACTTAGAAAAATGTTGTATGTCATGGTAACTTTGTTACGAATGTGACTTTATGTTTTAAATGTCTATATTATGGATTTCAGAGTTATCCTTAAAGAAAAATTTTATACCCCAGTTTTTTGACTTAAAAGAAAACAATTTTTTGAAAGCAACCAGCAAATTATCTCTTTAATTTAAATTTCGCATGTGTTACATAGTAATACCCTTAGGGGGTGGGTGTTACATTTTCTATCACCACAAACCTAAGACTGATTGCAAGGTCTAAGGTTTTGTGATTGAGCATTCAGACTTCGTGTCCTGTGTTAATGTTGAGAAATCTAACACGTTAAAAATTTATGAATAGTCGTAAGCCATCTTGAGCTTGGACAAAAGAAGAATGAACACAAAGAAAAATGATGAGAACAAAATGTTTTATATGCATTCATTGGCAGACGTGCCCACGTTTTATGTATGATGCCTTAATGATAGGGTATTCGTGCCACGTTTCTATGTATGATGCCTTAATGATAGGGCATTCGTGCTACGTTGTTATGTATGGTGCCTTAATAAATAAGGTATTCCATGCTACATTGTTATGTATGGTGCCTTAATAAATAAGGTATTCCGTGCTACGTTGTTATATATGGTGCTGTATGGTATTCCATGCCAATTGTGCCTAAAACACCTGGCAATCGAGCGTGATCGACTCATTTATTTGATGTTGGGGTCTCTGGAGATTAGGTTTTAAATTAGAACCTCAATATTGATGTGTTCATGCATTTTTTCAAAAGATTATGATCGGGTATGCAACCTAGTGATAGACTACTTGTTTATTTATGGAAATGAATATGTTTATATGTTTTATTTTGTGTCGTGCATGTAGTTATCGTGTTAAATCCATATATTGGTTTCTCACTCTTGCATTACTGTATTTGGATTTTATTTGTTGTGGCGTATGTTGGGGAGTACAGATGAACCACTCAAGGGATCTGACGACTATAGGAGGAATTTCCCTAAGTTTGGAGCATGTCGATGTTTCTCTATTACTATTATGTTTGTCTTATAGGTGTGACCAGCTTAGGTTTGTCTATAGTATGTTGTTGTTTTTCAATAAGGACCTATACTTATAAAGGTCCAGGTGTGAAAACAGTATGATGCAGTATAGTTGTATGATGTTATATATATATATATATATATATATATATATATATATATATATATATATATATATATATATATATATATATATATATATATATATATATATATATATATGTACATATATACATATATACATATCCATCCATATACGGTTATAACTTACGTTGTTGTTGTGGTTTTCGAAAAAGAAAAGATAAGGAAAAATTTTTATCATCATTTCTAGACATGATTACAACTTAAGAAAATATTATTTTCCGAAAGCAACCAGCGAATTACTTTTAATTTATTTTCCCACATGTTTAAAATGTAATGGCCAAGGGGGAGTTACATTAGTGGTATCAAAGCTGGTCAAGTCTTTCGGGAACCATGGGAAATACGTCTGTTAGGTTTTTGTTGTGTGATCTCTGGTTAGACCTTGTTTGAATTGTTTCCTTGTTGAAACAATGTGTGTTGACACACAAGTGTGTGTGTTTTGATGAGTCTCTAATCGAGTGGAGAACTTGTGAGAACACATGTTTAGTATATAGTAAGATGTTGAGTTTTGATTGATCTAGTTTCTAGAATCAGTCAGATCTCCATCGTTTCGTGTAAAACATTGCATACGAAGCTAGCCAAGTTAGGTTACATGAAATGGAACTTTCGTTCATTTCTTGATAAGTACGTTATCATCTTCATCGATGATGTTTTTGTTTATTCTAAGATTCACAAGGAGTATGAGGAATCTATGCGTCAAGTGTTACGGAGCTAGTGCGAGAAGAGTTGTTACGACGTTATCTAAGTGCAAGTTTGGCTTGATGAGGTGCAATTTGTTGGTAATGGATACAATCTCAAGAGCGGGGGTGAATTAAGATATTGAAAACTTTTTCTACAATTTAAAGCAAAACAGAGTTTTCTTAAAGAAAAATGGTTTTCACTCAATTTTAATTCCCAAGAATCAGGTTATGTAACAAGTAATGATGCTAAGAAGAATTAGAAGAAGTAACAACAAGTTTAACACATATTGCAGATCAAAGATTCAAGTTAACAAGCATTCTTAAAACTCATTCACAACACACAAGTGCTTATAACAAGTATATGGAGTTTATAGATGAGAAGAACACGCAAACCGATTTATCCTGGTTCGGCTACCTCCTCTGGCTTGCCTACATCCAGTCCCACACCTCTGTGGTTTTCTTTACTATAACAAAAAATTATAATATCCAATTACAGCATTCACAAGGATAACCTCCTTGCTCAAGAACACACCAAAAATCACACTTGCTTTTCTATACCCAAGGATCCCTTCTATCATTGTTCAATCCTAAGAGATACCCTCTCTTAATCACAGTAATTCAGAGAAAGAATTGAGTAGAAGAAAGACTCTAAAAGTCTGATTATACAAATTGAAGCTCTAAGAAATATCACACTTTTTTCTAAGATGAAGCTCTTTGGGAAGCTTTTGAGTTTTTCGTATTTGTGTTTTTAGAATGTGTAAGGTGTTGAAAAGTGTTGATATGAAGTCCTTTTATAGGTTTTTAAATATTTTGATCCGTGGGTCTTATCACAAAACTTGTTACAAGTGATTACAAATCAATTTGAAAAGTTGTAACAGAATAGTCTGTGTACTACATCTGTGTATTCGTATTTTTCAGACATTTTCAAGGCTTGTACACAGATTAGATATTTTGTACATCTGTGTATTAAACCAAGTTTTCACCTTTTTCAAACGTATACACATATTATCTTCTTTTGTACACATGTGTATTTTTTGCATTGTGATTTAATACACATGTGTATACCTTGCGTACACAGATGTATAATAGAACATCAACCCAGAATGTTCAATACACAGGTGTATCATTTTTGTACATCTGTGTATTGTCATATTTTTCAAAACAATACACTGATACACATGTGAACGAATTTTAGTTCCAGACCCGAGAGCTCACTTTTGTGTACACAGGTGTACAACACATGTGTACAGCCTTTCAACTTTGAACCCGAGAGCATGTATTTGTGTACACAGGTGTACAACACATGTGTACAGGCAAATTTTCTTTTGTTTTTAAAACTCAACTTTTCATACACATGTGTATGATACCAGTGTACAGAAAGGTTCTTTCTAAAATTTGAAATTTAGCTTTACATACATATGTGTACAACAAACTTTATTTCTTTATCAATTAATCACTTTTTGAAAAACCTTTCTTTTGAAAAACTTTATCCTTTGTAAAAATTAGTTTCTTCCTAAATTTAAGTGCTTCACCTAAGAAATCAAATATGTTATTTTTACAATAGCATCTAAAGTATGAGATCTTCATTGCTTGATGCTTTAGTCGTTGTTCATTGCTTTGTGTCCTTGGTCTTCCATCCTTTAATCCATAATTTTCCTTTTTCATGAGTGATCTTGCATACAACTTAACATATAATAAGTATATAGTCAAAATCAAAAATCTTATGCAAAATACACTTCGTTTGTCATACGTCAAAAAATAAATGAGGGCTTAGTCTTACAAACTCCCCTTTTTTGATTATGACAAACCTTACCATACTTAACCTAAGTAATTTAAAATCGAATTGCAGCTATTGAGTAAGCATGGTTCTTGAGTCATTTTCATCCTCCCCCTGTCTCATTGATATCTTTCAAAAATCAAGTGTTATCATATCATTATCATGAAAAGGTCATCTTGCATTTATTATAAGTTCGAGTATGTATTTTCAATACAGTTCATACTTGGTATCAACGCAAAATTTACAGCAAATGCAAGACAGAATTAATGGTTGTATGGTTGTTGTATGGTTCATCTTTCTCCCCCTTTGTCATTATCAAAAAGAAACTATGGAGAATATTGAAATCAAACTAAAAAACAATCTTGCATTCATTGACAATAAATTATTACAGAGCATATGCAATACATCAAAACAACCAAAACACTAAAATCAAAAACAGGAATTACAAAACGTAGAAAGTGCAAGACAGCATTATACTCAAAACAATGAAATCTAGGCCTAACCAACTAGACACCTTAGGACACTTAGTCTAAACTAAGACTAGATAGAAGCATCTTGCCCATGTCCTTCATAATTTTCAGCATCTTGTGCTGGCTCTCTTGCCATATTGACTATATCATCAAAAATAACATCATCCATTAGGGGTCCTTGTATGGCAATTCCTAAATGTTGGTGTAAAGTGGCCATTTGGCCTTCCATAGCATTGAACCTTTCCTGTAAATGATCTATTGCTTGCATAACAATTTGGTGATTCTCAGTGTTCCTGTCAAGGTCCTGAATCATCTGCAGAAGCCTATCTAGCTTTTCATTCAAAAATTGATCATCAGCAACTCTTCGCCATCTGATTGATGGCTTAGCTGCAGCAGGAATTGCAGACCTTTTCCAGACATTATCATCATAGATCAAACTCATTTGTTTGATAGTTGCTTCACCAAACCTCTTGGTTACATGCTTTGCTAGGTGCCTCTCTTCTCCATCCAATGAAACGCCGAATTTCTTGAGAAGTTTGACAACCAAACCAGCATAAGGAAGTGCTCCTCCAAATAGTTTGCTCTCATACACAATCTTTGAAATTATGTAGCCCCAGCTAAGTTGCTTCCTTTGGATCATGGCCCAAAGAAGAAGTATGTCTTGATTTTGTAAGATGGCATGGTTGCCACTGCTTGGAACCAAAATCATGCTTAAGTCATATTGGAGAAGCCTATCTTGAACATGCATTGCACCGATATTTGTTAATCTCCCTTCTGGAGAGTGATCTTCCAACAAACTTAGTCTTGCATCATCCTTATCAAAACCCTTAATCCACTCAGAATCCTCACTAATTCAAGTAGTAAAAGAACCCTTGTAATCCAAGCCAGAAAACTCAGAGAACTCTGTTAAACTCATTTGTATCTTTACCCTTAACCTCAGAAGTAATTCTCTCATTATCCATCTCCAATCCACAGTAAAAGGCTCTAATTAATACTGGGTAAACATCATCTTGAATTTGCATAAATTGACTTAAGTGGTTTTCTTCAAGAATTGTATGGAAAGTGAAATTGTTGTTTTCAAAGTATTCAAAATCAACTACCCTAGATTTATGGAGAGGGCAACATTTGAAATTTTGGAGAAAGGATTCAATTTGTTCTTCATCAGAGAGATGCCTTTTTATCAACTCAGTCTCAGAGACTTCCTCTTGAATCACTTTTCTCTTCTTCTTTGTTGTGGGTTGAACAACCTCAACAGCTTCAACTTGTTTCTTCTTTGGTTTTTTCTTTTTAGGTTTTACAGCTTTCTTGACCATGGTTGGGGACCTTTCAACCCTTTTTCGTGTGGGTCACGAAGAGGAGGCTTGAGTGGGTGAAGGAGTAGGTGACGGAGGTGGTGGTGTTGAGGTACGAGATGGGGAAGAAGGAGATGAGGTGGGTGTAGGGCGAGGGGGATCTAGGTTCTTGCATGTCGTCATTGTTGAGAGATTTAGAGGTTAGTTTCGTTTAGGATTAGGGTTCATATGGAAGAGGATGAGATCAAGTGAAGAAGAGGCGCGATTTGACTATTTTAAAAAACAAAGTTGAAGTTTGTACACCGATTGATTACATCTGTGTATTTAAGTGTTTTAATATCTGTACACCTGTGTATAAAGTGGTACATCGGACGGGGAGACAGAAGCTTCAACTTTCAGTTTTGGCACAGAATCGATGTGTTACATCGATGTATTAAATGGATTTTTGAGTTTTGACAAATTGTACATATGTGTACATTTGTGTATAGAATAGCAGATGCAAACCAGAAATATTTTCTTTTATATATATATATATATATATATATATATATATATATATATATATATATATATATATATATATATCTGTGTACACATCCTATGTACAGATGGCCCAATACTTCCTTTACACAGTACACCTATGTACTGAGCCTTTGTACAGAAATAGTAAATCCTAAAAACACTAAGTACATCGATGTATGCCATCTATGTACAGAATCTTCAACACTTAACTGATTCAATACATCTGTGTATTGGCCCTATGTACAGAAGTACCAACCAATCAAAATCAACTTGTAATTCAAAATAAAAACCCTATATTTCATACAAATTGATTCAAACCATTTAAAAACATCATTTAGGAACAATCAAGTAATTAAAAAACATCAGATATCAATCATTTTAAGTATAAATTATGCCAGGTTCCCTTCTTATAAAGAAGAAACTCTCCTTATTTAGTGGTTTGGTGAATATATCAGCTAATTGCTTGGTTGTATCTATATGTTCAATCACAACATCACCACTTTGAATATGATCCCTGATAAAATGATGCCTAATTTCAATATGCTTGGTTCTTGAATGCATGATGGGGTTCATTGTTAGATTAATTGCACCAGTGTTATCACATTTTATTGGTACATGATCTAGATGAACACCATAGTCAATTAATTATTGTTTCATCCATAGGATTTGAGCACAACAACTCCCAGCTGCAACATATTCTGCTTCAGCTGTGGATAAGGCCACAGTAGTTTGCTTTTTACTAAACCAAGACACTAGGGAATTTCCTAATAAATGACATGTTCCACTTGTTCTCTTTCTATCTAACTTGCATCCAGCAAAGTCAGAGTCGGAATATCCTATTAATGTGCAAGTGGATCCCTTGGGATACCACAACCCCATTTGTTTTGTTCCTAAAAGATACTTCATGATTCTTTTAACTGCAATAAGATGTGATTCTTTAGGATTAGCTTGATACCTTGCACATATACATACACTAAACATTATATCTGGCTTACTAGCAGTGATATAAAGTAAGGATCCGATAATACCTCTATACTTGGATACATCTATAGATTTACCATGTTCATATTTGTCCAAGTAGCAGGCTGGACTCATTGGTGTTGCCATTTCCTTTGCACTTTCCATTCCAAACTTCTTTAGTAGTTCCTTGCAATACTTAGTTTAGCTTATGAAGGTTCCATCTTGGCATTGTTTAATTTGAAGTCCAAGAAAGAAGGTGAGCTCTCCCATCATGGACATTTCAAATTCACTTTGCATTAGTTCACCAAATTCCTTGCATAAAGACTCATTAGTAGCACCAAAAATAATGTCATCAAAATATATTTGAACAAGTAAGATATTGTGTGTTTTTTTTTAGTAAAAAGTGTCGTATCAACTTTTCCTCTTGTAAAGCCTTTCTCTAGGAGAAAATTGCTTAACCTCTCATACCAAGCTCTAGGAGCTTGCTTGAGTCCATAGAGGGCTTTAGTGAGTTTATAGACATGATTTGGGAAATCACTATCAACAAAGCCATGGGGCTGGCTTACATACACTTCCTCTTGTATTAATCCATTTAAAAAGGCACTTTTCACATCCATTTGGTACAGTTTAAAGTTCATTATACATGCATAGGCTAATAGCATTCTTATGGCTTCTAATCTAGCTACGGGAGCATATGTTTCATCATAATCAATTCCTTCTTCTTGATTATATCCCTTAGCTACTAGTCTAGCCTTGTTTCTCACTATTATTCCATTCTCATCCATTTTGTTTCTAAACACCCATTTATTTCCAATTATTTGGTTACTTTTAGGTTTTGGAACTAAATCCCAAACTTTGTTTCTTTTAAATTGATTTAACTCCTCTTGCATTGCAATCATGCAATGTTCATCATTAATAGTATCATCAACACATTTTGATTCTATTTGAGATACAAACGTCATGGTACTGTAAATATTCCTTAAAGAGTTTCTAGTGGTTACCCCTTTGGTGATCTCACCAATGACATTGTCTAGGGGATGATTCTTTGAAACTTGCCACTCCTTTTCCTTATTGCTGTCTTTTCCTTCATCAGATTTCACTTCATCTTCATGAGTTTCTGTATCATCAAAAATATACTTTCCCAACCTTTTGGGGTTAGACTCATCAAATGTTATGTGAACAGATTATTCCATTAATAAAGTATGCTTATTAAACACTCTATATGCTTTGCTAGTTAGTGAATAACCTAGGAAAATACCCTCATCAGCTTTGGGATCAAATTTCCCAAGATTATCCTTGCCATTATTTAGTATAAAACACTTACAACCAAAGACATGAAAATGAGCAATGTTAGGTTTTCTTCCCTTGTATAGTTCATATGGGGATTTCTTCAAAATTGGCCTTATTAGGACTCTATTTAAAACATAACATGCAGTACTCACAGCATCAGCCCAAAAATACTTTTGTAAATTAGAGTCATTTAACATGGTTCTAGCAATTTCTTCAAGTGACCTATTTTTCCTCTCAACTACTCCATTTTGTTGTGGAGTTCTAGGTGCATAAAAATTGTGTCTTATACCATGTTCATGACAAAAGTTATCAAACTCCTCATTTTGGAATTCTCCTCCATAGTCACTCCTAATTGAAACAATTTTCATGTCTTTCACATTTTGAACAAACTTAGCCATTTTCTTAAAAGCTTCATTCTTGTGTGCTAAAAAATAAGTCCAAGTAAATCTAGAGAAGTCATCAACAATTACAAGAGCATAAAGATTTCCACCAAAGCTTTTTGTCCTAGAAGGTCCAAAAAGGTCCATGTGTGGCAATTGTAAGGGTCTACTAGTTGAAACAATGTTTTTAGCCTTAAATGAGGTTTTCACTTGTTTACCCTTTTGGCATGCATCACATAAACCCTATTTAACAAGCTTCTTATTTGGTAAACCAATTACAAGTTCTTTGGAAATCAATTTATTCAAGTGATCCATATGAATGTGAACTATTCTCCTATGCCAAAGCCAATTTTCATCTTCTTTGGAAATTAAGCAACATGCATCATTAGAAGTTAAATTGTCTAAGTCTAGTATATAGATGTTACTGATTCTATTTCCAATCAATTTTATGTTATTATCATGAATAGATTTAATCATACACAAATTTGAGTTAAAGTTTACCTTCTAGCCTTTATCACATAATTGGCTTATACTTAGTAGGTTGTGTTTGAGCCCTTCCACATAGAGAACATCCTCAATCTTGAATGCTGGACTTTTTCCTATTGTTCCAACACCAAGAATTCTTCCTTTGTTGTTGTCTCCATAGTTGACATTTTCACCTTCTTTGGGAGTGAAAGAGGTAAATTTTGTGATGTCTCCAGTCATGTGTTTGGAGCAGCCACTATCTAAAAACCAACTTGAGCTTTTGGCCTTCAAACACACCTACACAAACAGATTTTTTATGTTTTTCCTTTAGGTACCCAAATCTGGTTGGGTCCTTTGGTGTTAGTAGCAACATAAGTTCCTTTTGGAACCCAAATTTGTTTAATGCCAACATGTATGTTCTTTCTAAGTCTACATACAGCAGCTGTATGACCGCTCTTTAAACAATAATAGCATTCAACAAAAGAACTAGTTGAGGAAATAGGTGCAACAAAAAGCTTCTTAAAAGATTTTTCATGTACCATAGGATTATATCCAATTCCAACTTTGTCATACACACCCTTTTGCTGTCCTAATATGGCATTCAAGTTATCTCTACCGAAAGTAAACTTCGATAGAGTTGTATTCAGTTTTTCAACTTCCTTTTGTAGTGTAGTGCATTTGGTGCAAATTGAACTAGATGCAAGTAATTGTGAATTTTTAGCTTCTAGTTCTTTTAGCTTTATTTGTAAAGATGCATAGTCACTACATTGTTTTGCAATGATATTCCTAGAAGATATAAGTTGTTTACCGATTTTAACATATTCTTCATGCAATTCATCAAAAACATCTTGTAACTCATCATAGGTAGGAGAAGACCTCGGTTTCACTATCACTTTGTTGACTTGCCATGAGACATAGGTTGGCTTCTCCATTTTCAGACTCACTACTAGTGGAATCCATATCATTTTCTTCCCAAGCTATGTATGCTCTTCTAGGCTTTCTTCCTTTCTTCTCTTTTGTCATTCTTCTCATACTTTTCTTTCTTTTGAAGCTTTGGACATTCATTTTTGTAGTGTCCAAGCTTTACACATTCAAAGCATTTGATTGTAGAAGAAGAGCTTTCACCTTTGTTTGTGTTCTTTTTGGTAGGAAAACTGAATTGCTTCTTGTTTCTATTCTTTTTTATGAATCTTCTAAATTTCCTCACAATCAATCCCATGTCTTCTTCTTCGGATTCTTCACTTTCATCAAGGTATTCATATTCATAACTTTCTATTGATTCTTTGGAGATACACTAGTGGAAAATATACATTAGACGGTAAAGGTTTACGTCAGTTAACCAAAAGCTAGACGTTAAAAAGGAGGCAGTGGCAGTTTTGTAAATATCAGAGTTCATTAATTCAATTTTAACATCAGTTGTTTTAATGACTGACGTTAAAAGTGAAGTGACTCACTTTTAACGTCAGTTCAATAAAAAACTGACGTTAACATCGAAGATTTTAACGTCAGTTCTATAAAGAACTGACGTTAAAAGTAAGTCACTTCACTTTTAACGTCAGTCCTTACATCAACAGACGTTAAAGGTTATTTTAATAATTTTTTTATCTAGTATACGATCCCTTCCGCATTGCCTTCCTCAAAGTTTCAGTTTCACATGAATTGCTTTGATGTTTTGTGTTTCTGTTTTGAAAACTATAAGTTGAATCAATAACCCAAACCGGATCTCATTCATGAAATCGTATGTCTGAATACGATCTGAGAAGATTGAAAGGGTTTAAAATCCTATAAAAAGTTACATTGAAAGGGTTTAAAATCCTATAAAAAGTTACATTGAAAGGGTTTAAAATCCTAAACATTAAAGCTACATCCCATCAGAGAGTTTTATGAAATATGCCAAAGGGAAAACTATACTCCGAAGACCTCAGAAAACTGTGGGGCATGAGAGAGCTCAAGAGAGAGGCAAAAACAGGTGCACTAGATCTATTTCAAGCAAAGGCAGTGGTTCCAGAGACTTCCAAGATGGTCACTTGCTGCCAAAGCTGAGGTTTTGGAACTGTGACCCCCGAGCACCTGATTAGCCCTCCAGCGGCTGATTCTACGGAAGGTGATAAGGTGAGCAACTCACATAATGTAATTTACTCAGACTTATCACCCATGTAATGTAATTTACTCAAACTCATAAGTTGTTTGACCAGTAAGACAAAGACCTTTGAGTCTAGGAATAGGAAGAAAGAGTGATGAAGTTAATCTCCACAGCAGAGCCATATTGTGAAGCAGAAAATTAAAAGGATGGAAGGAAGCTATTTATAGGAGCAGGGGATGAAGTTACTAAGCTATTCTGATTTTCTTGAAAACTTACCTATAAACTTAATGCTCATTAAGAGGATTGAGTTACAAGGTGCATGGGTAAGTAGCACAGGACAGTCAAAGGAATGAATGTTTTTGCAGATATCTATACACTTTTAACGTCAGTTTTTTAAAAAAACTGACGATAAAAGTGTTTTTCAAATAAAAAATATTAATTGTTAACGTCAGTTTTTTATACAACTGGCGTTAAAAGTTTGATTTTTACTTCAGTTAAATAAATAGCTGACGTAAATAATCCTATATATTATAAACGTGCAGAATGAATATTGGAAATAATGTAATTAATATACGGGAACTTGGCAGTCATAAATTAAGTTGACGTTAAAAATGAGGTGGTGGGTAAACTATTTGCGTCAGTTATATAAATAACTGACGTAAATAATTATGAAACTCATTTCATTGGTTGTCATGTCCCTGTTGTCCCTCTTAACGCAGATCACTCCATATAGTACTACAGTTTATTTCTAAACCTTTTTTTTTATACAAGTTTATTTTTAATTTTTATTAACTAGCTTGAATTAGTAAACAAATTATTGTGCAAATTAAAATAAATAAACACTTAACATAAAACAAGTTATATGTATAATCAAATCGTATGACATTGAAGCGATTCATAAGTTAAAATTACATGATTAAAAGATAAAAAATTTCTGCAACATAGCCCTAAAATATAAAAAAGTTTCTGCATCAACATCATTTTCTTCTCAGTCCTGTCATCAGAAACTCCAATGGATGCATCACCTCCCTCGCTTGAATTCCATGATGTAAAGTAAATCCTCAGTCACTAGCAGCGAAAGCAAAGTGAAATGGATCTTTGCATCTTTCTTCTTCAGTGGAGTTCCTTGATGCATCATCTTGAATCCACAATCACTTGCTTCCAAAGCAAAGTGAAAGGGATGACGGGGATGAAATAAAGTGGGAGAATCACATTACATGATTCACCCAACCTTAATATCCATGTAATGTGATTTACTCAAACTCAGAAGTTGTTTGACCATTAAGACAAAGACCTTTGAGTCTAGGAATAGGAAGAAAGAGTGATGAAGTTAATCTCCACGGCAGAGCCATATTGTGAAGAAGAAAATTAATTAAAAGGATGGAAGGAAGCTATTTATAGGAGTAGTGGATGAAGTTACTAAGTTATTCTGATTTTCTTGAAAACTTGTCTATAAACTTAATGCTCATTAAGAGGATTAGGTACAAAGGTGAATGGGTAAGTAGCACAGTAGTCAAGGGAATGAATTTTTTTGCAGAAACTAATAAACCTTAAACGTCCGTTGTGTAATACAACTGACGTAAGAAGTTGTGAGTGTTTTTAACGTCAGTTTCTTAATACAACTTACGTTAAATATATGACCTTTAACGTCAGTTATTACTAACAACTGACGTAATAAGTGTGAGAGTTTTTAACGTCCGTTTATTAAGACAACTGACGTTAAATATATGATCTTCAACGTCAGGTTTTACCAAAAACTGACGTAAATTGTTGTTTTATTTTAATTATAACGTTTACCCCCGCGCGCCTTCTCCACTTCTCTGTACGTCTTTTCTCTTTTCGTCACGCTCAACCCTCACTCTCGCTCTCACTCTGCCCTAATCGCGAGCTCATCTCCACCGCAACCACCGTGAGGGCTTCTTCACCACCACCGTGAGGTACACTCTTAACCCCTAACTCTGTCTTTCCCGCTCATTCTTTGCAATAACTTGACATCTCTCTTTCCCCTGGCCTTCCCGCGCACTAACTCTCCTTGTCCCTCTACTCTCAGTAACCACATCGAACGTTGGCCACCACTCGAGCTTCCCCCCCACCACCACCCGAGCGCCTATTTCTGGTGAGTCTGTAATTAGGGCACATTTTTTTATTTTTGGTTTTGAGTGCATGCATGTTGCTCTGCTAGTTCTAAACTGTAGTCTCAGTAGTTGAAACTTGAAACTGTGAGTTTGAGTTGTTTGGAATGTCTCTATTTTTGGTTTTGAGTGTATGTTGACACTGTAGTCTCAGTAGTTGTAACTTTAAATCATGAGTTTGAGTTGTTTGGAATGTCTCTATTTTTGGTTTTGAGTGCATGTTGCTCTGCTAGTTGATCTGTCACGGCCGTGATGCTCATCACGGCTAGGCCGTGATCAGTTCTGCCTATGAGGGTCTGGTTTAGTTGGCACGTTACGGCCGTGACCAGTGCTTGGCAATCTTCAAAAACTATTGTTTTCAATCTCCCGTATTGTCCTTATATTGGATATATAGATGTTTTGTATATCTACAGGACCTATCTAGTTATTTTTATTTATACTTCTGTATTTATTTTGAGTTATAACCTATGTTAATACATATATATTGTTTCTGAACAGAAATACATATGGATCAGTCGGATAGCCCACATGCACGGGAGGACACTGTGGGGGTTTCGCAGGACCCGATCACGCCTACGCCTGATTCTAGTGTAAGTTTACATGTTATATACTATCTTTAGTCCTTCTTGTTAATGTAAGTTTATAATGTTACAACCCTCTATTTTATCATTTTTTTTGTCCATACAGACATCACAGGCTCATAGGAAACGGGGTAGAGGAGCCACCTCGTTGAAGAAACTAGAGAATGACAGGCAGAGCGGACAGAAGCTTGAGGTGTCCTTCGATGCTAATCTAAATGCCTAGGGACCCCGTGCTAAATAATTTAATAAGTGGGTGTTTCTACAAGCGAAGCAGCACGTAAGCATTGACTACAACCACTAGAATGACGTTCCACAGAACGTTAAGGATCAAATTTGGGAGGCTATCACGGTATTTTACCTTTACATTCATTTGATTTACATTATTAGATAATTATCCGAGTTATAATCCATCCAGTTGTTATATATGTATCTAATGTGTAGGTAGCTTGGACTGTGCCAAATGACGAGGATCATCGTCATAAATGTATGAAAATGGCATCAAAGCGTTGGAATGGGTTCAAGCATGATCTTACCAGGTACTATGTATCTGGGAAGAAGCGGCTTGATAAAATGTTCTCGGATTATCCCTGGCTTGATCAGGATACTTGGGATATGTTTGCCAGGAGTCGACAGGATGGAGAATTTCAGGTTGGTTGATTAAGTTAATTTTGTATGCTTATTATAGATCATTTAACTGTATTTAATTATGTTTTTTTGTTTGAATAGGCTAAGGCAAATAAGGGTCGGCAGAATCAGGTGAAGAACGTCCACCGCCACACCATGTCTCAGGGTGGGTACCATACTCGGATCCAGCAGATGATGGTGGATAGGCTGAGGGCGAAGCAGGAAGAGCACTCTGCTAGGATTGAAAGAGGAGAGGTGCCTGAGGGCACACCATCAAGTCCTCCGTCGGACATCGACCGCGAGGATGTCTGGTTAGCCGGCCGCATGACAAAGGCGGGATCTTTTAAAGTTGATGCCACTCGCGAAGTGGCAGATAAGATTGTAAGTAAATAATTGACTTGATTTCAATTGATATTTGTATAGATATTTGCAACACTTTTCACTTGCACGTTTTTTCACTTTTTTTTCATTGCAGATGGATCTTAAAGCAAAATCCTCCCAGGGCGCATTCGTCCCTTCTGTACGGAAGGACGTCTTGATGACTGCTCTAGGCAAGAAAGACCATCCTGGTCGGGTTCTCGGTGTTCCTGGGAACGTGACCATCAAACAATATTATGGCAAGTCTGCTTCACGAAAGCGGGTGGTCAATGAAGCATCAATTTTGGCTGACATTACTCAGCACCTCATGTCCAACCCAGATATTACAACACATCTCGATGCAAGGCTTAATAGCCAGCCCGAGATCTAAGCGGCGCTTGCCGAGAGCTTTCCTCCGTCGGTACATCCCAGGACACCGCAAGGCTTGCCAACGCTTCACATGTGAGCACAAAAGAGAGTTTTAGTATGGCACATGTGGAGGACGATGAGTTGGCAGCTAGGGAGCGGGAGTTGGAAGTCCAGCGCCATGAGCATGAGTTGGAAATGAAAAGGCGTGAGCTTGAGTTGGACTCCAAACGACGTGAGCTCGAAATGTTAGCAAAGGTATTTATTCATTATTAATGTCCAAATTAGTCAAATAATTACTTGTGTTTTTTTTAATTATCAAAAACTTATATATTTTATTTTTCCTAAATCAAGGCCAAGTCGACGTCGGTGTCGCTGTCACCTATCACTCGTTTGTTCTCACTTGGTGAGGATTATGCGTTTGAGATTTTTGAATGTCCATTGGATCACGATGGATGGGTGGCACGCCCAGATCAATAGAGGATATTTTCCTTCGTTGGTGACGATCTCGGAATGCTGCAGAAATAACGTCTGGGATGAACAAAGCAATGTCATCGGTCTACGGTGCACGTAAGTTAATTTTAATTTTATAACTTATTTATTTTTGGTATTTTTCCATTTAATAATTTATTTTAATTTCAATATATATATATTATGTAATTAACATCCACACCTTTTCATATCTTAGGTATCTCCATCGTCTTCAGCTTGATAAGGGCGTTGCATCAGTTTACGGTTTCTTAGATCCGTCAATCCTTCTGCCCGAGTTCTTTGCTGGCGATGCATTGAGTAAATACTTAGGGAACTTGTTGGGAGACAATCCGAATGAATTATATCTGGCTCCCTATTGTATGGAACGCCATTGGCAGTTGTTCGTACTTCACCCGTCTAGGCATACTGTCATATTCTTCTGCTCTCTCCACCAAGATCCGCCACCGAAGGTGGTGGAAGCTGTAAATATGTAAGTAACTAATCTTAAATTTAATTTAAGTTTTAATATCAGTTGTTTTTAGTTTATTACACACATGATATATGAGTTTGTTAATTGATCGACATGATTATTTGCTTATGATAGCGCGCTGAAGGCGAGTAGCATAATATGCGCCAACGGGAGAAGTAGGACTTCTAAGGCTAAAGCAAATCCTGTATGGAACATCCTCAAGGTTTGGTAGTTTATTTATCAAATAATTAATATTATAATTACTAATTTATGTGTATATTCAACTGACGTTGAAATTAATTTTGTTGGTAGTCTCGATTTCAAACTGACAGTTGGTCGTGCGGCTATTATGTGATGCTTCATATGCTGAACATAGTCTCCGCATCTATTACGGATGGATGGAAGAAGGTAATATTTAAACAACTTGTTAAATTATATATTATAGTTTTGAAGATGACTTGCATTGATGTTGTTGTTATTATTTGAATGTGTCTAGGCATTTATCGACCAATCGCCTATTGAAGAAGATGCGTTAAGAGACTTGAGGATGCACTTCGCTGAATTCTTCTTCAAGTATGCGGCTGAAAAAGGAATTGACTACATACCTCCGCACTACTTAGATAAATAGTTTTTTTGTTAGACTTTAGAAACTAATTAATAACATGTATATATATATATATCCTTAGATAGTTTTGTTTTTTAGACATTGGAACTAAAAATTATTTATATATATACATGGGTTTTGGTTTTAAGTCCCCCCATTGTTCAATTTTCCTTTACAATAATGTAATGTGTGTGATATTCTGTGTTACTGGGACTGAATGCAGGGATAGCTGAGGGGAGTGATATTTTAAAACTGAATTTAAAAAAAAAACCTATTAACGTCAGTTGTATCAAACAACTGACGTTAATAGTATTTTATAAAATATACAGTACACTATTAACGTCAGTTGTTTATTACAACTGACGTTAAAATTAAACCTTTAACGTCAGTTCTTTATAACAACTGACGTTAGTTTTAACAAAATCAACGTCCGTTGTATTAAAGAACTGACATTAATAGTTTTAGTTTAACGTCAGTTGTTTAAAAAACCGACGTTAATTTTTACAAAATTAACGTCGGTTTTGTTAAGGAACTGGCGTTAATAGTTTTATATTTAACATCAGTTCTCAACTGACGTTAAAATATTAACTATTAACGTCAGTTGTATTTACATCAGTCAGTACTCTGACGTAAAAAATCAATTTTAACTGACGTAAAAAGCACTTGTTACACTAGGGATATGAGCCTTGAGTGAGAGTCATTTCTTCTTTTTCTCCTTATCTTCATGACTTTTCAATCTATTGAGTTTCAATTCGTGTTCTTTCAACTTGCCAAATAAAGTAGCAATCTGCATGGTGTCTAGATCCTTTGCTTCAGCAATTGCAGTAATTTTGGCTGCCATTCACAACTCAAACATCTCATTATCTTGTTAATATTTTTCTCATTTGTGATTGTATGTCTGAGTCATTCTAACTGGTTCACAATATGTGTAAACCACTTTTGCATCTTATCTATCTCCTCACCATTCTTCATGTGAAAGAGTTCATAGTCATGGACTAGTGCATTAATTCTTGCTCTTTTCACATCGTTGGTTCCTTCATGAGTGAGTTGAAGAGTATCCCACATTTGCTTTGCCGTTTTGAAATTGGAGACCCTGAAAAAATCATCATAATTCAAAGCAGCTGTTATAATATTTTTTGCCTTAGCATTATAACCAACTCTTCTTTTATCATCATCATTCCAATCATCTTTTGGTTTAGCAACTTTATTTCCCTTCTCATCAAGTGTAAATGGAACATAGGGACCATTTTCAACAGCATCTAATACATCTAAACCTGCAGCCTCCAGAAAGATAAGCATTCTCTCTTTCTAATACATGTATTGGGAGCCATTAAAGGCAGGGGGTCTAGTGAGTGAAGCCCCATCACCCAGGATATCATTTGTAGCCATCTCTTGAAGGTACTAAGCTTTGTAACAAGAGTTTTAGCCTTGATACCACTTTTTGGTAGTGTCTACAATCTCAAGAAGGAGGGTGAATTGAGATATTGAAAACTTTTTCAACAATTTAAAGAAAAACAGAGTTTTCTTAAAGAAAATTGGTTTTCACTCAATTTTAATTCCCAAGAATCAGGTTATGTAACAAGTAATGATGTTAAGAAGAATTAGAAGAAGTAACAACAAGTTTAACACAGAGTGCAGATCAAAGATTCAAGTTAACAAGCATTCTTAAAACTCATTCACAACACACAAGTGCATATAACAAGTATATGAAGTTTAGAGATGAGAAGAACACGCAAATCGATTTATCCTGTTATGGCTACCTCCTCTGGCTTGCCTACATCCAGTCCCAAACCTCTGTGGTTTTCTCCACTATAACCAGAAATTACAATATCCAATTACAGCATTCACAAGGATAACCTCCTTGCTCAAGAACACACCAAAAAGCACACTTACTTTTCTATACCCAAGGATCCCTTCTATCCTTGTTCAATCCTAAGAGATACCCTCTCTTAATCACACTAATTCGCCAAAAGAATTAAGTAGAAGAAAGACTCTAAAAGTCTGATTATACAAATTGGAGCTCTAAGAAATATCACACTTTTTTTCTAAGATGAAGCACTTTTGGAAGCTTTTGAGTCTTTCGTATTTGTGTTTCTAGAATGTGTAAGGTGTTGAAAAGTGTTTATATGAAGTCCTTTTATAGGTTTTTGAAGATTTTGATCCGTGGGTCTTATCACAAAACTTGTTGCAAGTGATTACAAATCAATTTGAAAAGTTGTAACATAATAGTCTGTGTACTACATCTGTGTATTCTTATTTTTCAGACATTTTCAAGGCTTGTACACATATTAGATATTTTTTACATCTGTGTATTAAACCAAGTTTTCACCTTTTTCAAACATAAACACATATTAGCTTCTTTTGTACACATGTGTATTTCTTGCATTGTGCTTTAATACACATATGTATACCATGCGTACACGGATGTATAATAGAACATCAACCCAGAATGTTCAATACATAAGTGTATCATTTTTGTACATGTGTATTGTCATATTTTTCAAAACAATACACTGATACACATGTGTACAATGCATGTGTACAAATTTTAGTTCCAGACCTGAGAGCTCACTTTTGTGTACACAGGTGTACAACACATGTGTACAACCTTTCAACTTTGAACCCGAGAGCATGTATTCGTGTACACAGGTGTACAACACATGTGTACAGGTAAATTTTCTTTTGTTTTTAAAACCCAACTTTTCATACACATGTGTATGATGCCTGTGTACAGAAAGGTTCTTTCTAAAATTTGAAATGTAGGTTTACATACACATGTGTACAACAAACTTTATTTCTTTATCAATTAATCACTTTTTGAAAAACCTTTCTTTTGAAAAACTATTTTGTTTATCCTTTGTAAAAATTAGTTTCTTCTTAAATTTAAGTGCTTCACCTAAGAAATCAAATGTGCTATTTTTACAATAGCATCTAAAGTATGAGATCTTCATTGCTTGATGCTTTAGTCCTTGTCCATTGCTTTGTGTCCTTGGTCTTCCATCCTTTAATCCATGTTTTTCCTTTTTCATGAGTGATTGATAAGCCGCTGGCTCATCTAGTTTTATGGCTAGTATGACCGTGGTTTTGTGCTAATTTTATATCATTTTCGCCCAAATTAGACTTGATTGTCTTTAAGCAGCATTTTGAGTCTGTAAAGTATTTTTAGGTTAGTTTAGTTGATTTAGAGTTAAATAAAGCACTTATGCTATTTTCTGTTTTCAGGTTAATAAAAAGAAGTAAATCTGGAGCTTTCGCCCCGCGAGTAGTCACTCGCCTCGCGAACCTGAAGGTGACTGTGCCATAAAATTTGCATCCTTTCTGTGTCGCCCCGCGAATCCAATCCTCGCCTCGCGAGAGTGAAGACCAGAAGTAATGACCTTTCCATTCCTCGCCGCACGAGCCGTGCTTCGCCTCACGAGAATACCAAACGCTGCAAGATTCGCCTCGCGAGACAGTGTTCGCCTCGCGAGTCCGCTGATTCCAGATACTGTATATAAGTCAGTTTTAGACAGAACTGAGTGAGTGAGCGTGGCTAGTTATTAGCCAATCTTAGGCAGTAGTAGTAGTAGTTTCAGTAGCTTACTTTCTTTTCTTTACTTTTGTGTTTATTTCTGTAATGGAGAACTAGTCTCCTAGATTAATCTACTGTGATTGGTTTCAACCACACTTGAGGTTATGTAATTCCTGTTTTGTTTGCTTTTCTCTTTTCAATGCTATGCTATATATTTCTGTTTGCTTAATTCAGGAGTGTATAGTGTTGTGTTGATTTGTTTCGGTGATGTCATGTTCCTATATATAATCGCGTTTGTTTAATTCACGTGTGTTCAATCATGTTCGCTTAGTTCATGAGGGCTTCACCCCGTTTGCTTAATTCGAGAATAGGGACATATATCTGTAGTAGTGGTTTCGCTTGTAAATTGTTTCTACAACCGGGAGGGGATTAGAATCTGCTTAGGGCTTGGAATTTACATGAGCCAATGATAGTGGGAAACCGAGAACAGTAGGTTAATCGCTTTAGTTTATTGTTAATCTCTTTAACTGCTTTGTTTTCATTGCTCTGTTTTCTGCTTGTTTTCTTTATTTGATTTCAATCCAACCAACCCCCCAAAATCTAACAGTTTCTGTTAATAACAACAACCTAAGAGTCCTTGTGAGACGATACTCGAGTTGTCGCTTCCCTATCTACATTATTTTGTAAACGCTCGTTCTTTTTGGCGCGTGGCGACAGCGCGGCCAAAAATTGGCGCCGTTGCTCGGGACTCTTGTTGTGTTATTAGCAAAAAAAAATCAAAATCTTTGCTGAATTAGTTTTGTCTGCCTTGTCTGGTTGGAAATTTTAGTACGCCCCATGGATAATTATATGCAAAATTATGTGCCTAATGTTTATTATGAGCAACCATGCATGTATTATCCTGATTTTAGTGAACCACCACCATGCACAAATTATCCTAATTTTGTTGGAGGTTATGAGTTTAGCAATGATTTTGACATGTTTGGAGTGAACAAATATCCTCCCCAAGTGACCACCTCTACACCTTCCGGACCTTCACTCGAGGACCTGTTCAAGCAAATGACTGCACAAATAACTGCACAAATGGAAGGAATGATACAACAAATGGCAGAGAACAATCAACGGATGGAGGAACAAAGTCTTGAAAACCATAAGAGGAGTGAAGCTGAATCTCAGAAGTTGTCCATTCTAATTGATCAAATTGTCGCCAACTCGGCTGCACTGCTAACTCCACATCCCCTTGAAGAACATACAGATTCACAAGTAGTTATTCCTGACAATACCTCTGAGGATGATTTTGATAATACTTCTGTTGATGAACTGTGTGTTGAATCTCCAGACAGTCAGACCCTTGCTGATTCATTTTATTGTCCCCTATCTACTGACTGTACTAACACTAACCTTTGTGTGGTGTGTGCTAAGATTTTTGCAGGTTTAACAGATGATGGATTTGTTAGCACAATGGATGAAGAACCTTTGGAAGTAGATGATTCAATTAACTCATATGCATGTGTTGAGAGTGATGGGATGGATGAACTAATTGCTGAATTTCCAGACATTCAGAATTTTACTGATTCAGTTCATTGTGATATATGCATTGATTCTACTAACACTAACCTTTGTGTGGTGTGTGCTGAGATTTCTGCAGGTTTAGCAGGTGATGAATTTGTTAGTGCTGTGAATGAAGAACGTGCAGAAGTTGAAGCAGCACCAGTAACCCCAACTACTTGTTTACCACCTCCCACTGTGGAACAACCGGTAATGGAGTTCAAACCACTGGATCTTGCACCATGGCCAGTCCAAGGGGTTGAATCCCAATTTTATTGGGAGGATTTTGTTGAGAAAGCGGTCATCTTTGACCCAAGAGGGAGTGAGAAGTCCGCCGCACTGGAAGGAGTCACCGTAATTGTCAAGCACTCACTCCCATATCAAGGCTACAAGTTATGGAAGCATGGAATGAACTCCCACCCTTTGGCTATCACTTAGGCCTTATGTTACAAGCAATGGGATCCTGGTGGAACCGCCCTCCAATGAGTTTTTCTGAACCTTGCTCTTTTTAATTTTCTTTTACTTGCTTTATTTCTGTTTTGTTTTCAATAAAGCTCCTCAATAATTTGAGAAGCTCAGGAGTTGTGTTGAGTCTTATATTGGCAAGTTGATGGGATTTGATTAATTTTTGCATAGATGGATTGCATGAGTTGACTGTTTTCCCCCTAGGATATGAAATTTTTGAAAAATGATCCCCATGTGATTGAAAACTAAACTTTGAGATTTTGTTATGATGGCATGATTTATGATAAGTTTGGGGTGATAGGAAGCACACACTAGGGATCGAATCTCTGTCAAACAATTTACAAAAAATGTCCAGGTGAGGATTTGAGCCTCCAACATGTTTTTGACTGTGAGAGTCACTTTTGGATTGCACTTTCTTGAATTTGCTTGAATCTCTCTTTATGGTTTGCATGTTTATGTGTTTGTTTCAAATGATTTAGGCATTTTCTTTGTAAATAGCTACTTAGCCTAAAAATAACCACCCTTAATGCATGTTCCTTAGTTAGCCCCATTGAGCCTGATTAGCCTGTTAATTCTTGTTAACCTTATGTTATGAGCCTAAAATCTGAAAAACCATGTTAACCCGATCTTAGGATTAGGAGAGCATGGATCCTTAGCAAGAGAATGGTTGCAAGAAACTAAGTTTGGGGTGGCT
Source organism: Sophora flavescens (assembly GCA_030762895.1). NCBI lineage: Eukaryota > Viridiplantae > Streptophyta > Magnoliopsida > Fabales > Fabaceae > Sophora > Sophora flavescens. Next base: position 136,246,312 of record CM061064.1, read on the forward strand.
ACAAGGATGTGACATGTCATTCTGGGATTGAGAAAAAGAAAAAAAAATATAATAAAAAGGTTGAAAAAAAAAAGAGAGAAAAAAATGTCAAAAAAAAGGCTATTTGAATAAAATGGCTGTAGTCACCCAAGGCAAAAAAAAAAATGAATGAGAAAAGGAACTTGAGTGGAAATTCATTGTGTTGAAGTGTTTCATGCTCTCTTAGTTCCTAGGGTCTTCAGCCTAGTTCCTTCGTAAATCCTACCCTTAGCCAGGCCCCATTACAACCCATAAAAGACCTTTTGATGTTGCATGCATGTTTTCTGTGGGAACTATTTTGAGATGAAAATCAAATTTATGGGAAGTGCTCTTAAAAATGAAACTGAGTGCAATGTTGATAGCCTGACACAAACTGAGCGATTGAGTGAACACTAAATCCCCTTGTGAGGAAGGCAGTTGTTTGAATATGGTGATCTCTCTCTTGTGTGTAACTTGGATCCCTTGCTTAGATTAATGATTGTTTGAATGATGAAATTCTCAATTGTTTAGAATGAATGATTGTGGGGATTGCTTTGCTTGAAAGGGGGGAACATTGAAGGAAGAATTGTTTTGATGAAATTGCTTGAAATTTGTGCAAGGTTGATTAAATCTTTTAAGCTTGCCATGTTTTGCCATTTCTTGAGTCTTTTTGATTTTTGAGTTGTAGTTTGCTTGGGGACAAGCAAAGTTTAAGTTTGGGGTATTTTGATAAGCCGCTGGCTCATCTAGTTTTATGGCTAGTATGACCATGGTTTTGTGCTAATTTTATATCATTTTCGCCCAAATTAGACTTGATTGTCTTTAAGCAGCATTTTGAGTCTGTAAAGTATTTTTAGGTTAATTTAGTTGATTTAGAGTTAAATAAAGCACTTATGCTATTTTCTGTTTTCAGGTTAATAAAAAGAAGTAAATCTGGAGCTTTCGCCCCGCGAGTAGTCACTCGCCTCGCGAACCTGAAGGTGACTGTGCCAGAAAATTTGCATCCTTTTTGTGTCGCCCCTCGAATCCAATCCTCGCCTCGCGAGAGTGAAGACCAGAAGTCATGACCTTTCCATTCCTCGCCGCGCGAGCCATCCTTCGCCTAGCGAGAATACCAAACGCTGCAAGATTCGCCTCGCGAGACAGTGTTCGCCTCGTGAGTCCGCTGATTCCAGATACTGTATATAAGTTAGTTTTAGACAGAACTGAGTGAGTGAGCGTGGCTAGTTATTAGCCAATCTTAGGCAGTAGTAGTAGTAGTTTCAGTAGCTTACTTTCTTTTCTTTACTTTTGTGTTTATTTCTGTAATGGAGAACTAGTCTCCTAGATTAATCTACTGTGATTGGTTTCAACCACACTTGAGGTTATGTAATTCCTGTTTTGTTTGCTTTTCTCTTTTCAATGCAATGCTATATATTTCTGTTTGCTTAATTCAGGAGTGTATAGTGTTGTGTTGATTTGTTTCGGTGATGTCATGTTCCTATAGATAATCGCGTTTGCTTAATTCGCGTGTGTTCAATCATGTTCGCTTAGTTCATGAGGGCTTCACCCCGTTTGCTTAATTCGGGAATAGGGACATATATCTGTAGTAGTGGTTTCGCTTGTAAATTGTTGCTACAACCGGGAGGGGATTAGAATCTGCTTAGGGCTTGGAATTTACATGAGCCAATGATAGTGGGAAACCGAGAACAGTAGGTTAATCGCTTTAGTTTATTGTTAATCTCTTTAACTGCTTTGTTTTCATTGCTCTGTTTTCTGCTTGTTTTCTTTATTTGATTTCAATCCAACCAACCCCCCAAAATCTAACTGTTTCTGTTAATAACAACAACCTAAGAGTCCTTGTGAGATGATACTCGAGTTGTCGCTTCCCTATCTACATTATTTTGTAAACGCTCCTTCTTTTTGACGCGTGGCGACAGCGCGGCCAGTGATCTTGCATACAACTTAACACATAATAAGTATATAGTCAAAATCAAAAATCTTATGCAAAATACACTTTGTTTGTCATACATCGAAACATAAATGAGGGATTAGTCTTACACAATTCTTAGGTCATGTTATTACAAAGGAGAATTCGTGCTCGCATTCCTAAATGACCCTCAGTGTATTAGACATTTGAGTGGATTGGTTTGATAGTATCCATTGGTCGAGATATTTTCACATTTCATTGAAAATGTTGTTGAGATTATCTCGTGAGTTGCAACACAAATTTCTTTTTATAATGGAAGTTTCTCAATGAAACTTAATCCAATCACTTTTAAATTTGGGTGGAAGTGATCCTGTCTGAAATTTGTCGGTCTGTCATTCTTTTAAATCGTTGTTTAGTGAAGATCTTGTGGACGAAGGAACTTTATTAGATTCGTGTTTGTAAACTTGTACCCATCATGCATATTTACATCCACGAACCTATTAAAGAATCTTTTTACTTAATGGATATTCCTATATTCCTCTCAGGTTGATGAAATTCTTTAATATACTTTCTTGTGAAAGTAAGATCTTTGGATTGAGAGACCCTGTCTATCTTCGTGTCACGGAATTTCGAGGATGAAGCTTTTTTAAGAGGGGTAGTCTGTAACACCCTGACTTTTCACTATTTTCTAAAATCGAAAATTTATATAGATACGTTTATATTTTTATCCGAGACTTAGAAAATGTTTTTAATTAAACCGACACCTTATTTGCACTCTACTTTACCGTAGAGAGTTACGATAAAATTTAGGATGAAAAGTTAACGAAACCCGGTCTGTGAATTTCACTGCTCAGAAAACCTAACTTTGACTTTTCAACGATAAACTTAAGGTTTTTATTTATTTTCCTACCATTTTGGTTATTTTGAAATATTTCACTAAAAAGAATTATATTATATTTTATCCGGGTAATATATTAATCGGGTAAGCGATGGAGCTGAATACGGGATTTCCGGGAGCCGCTAACGGATAATACCAATGAGTCACACATGATGAGTCGCCCATGTGAATGCATTTATGATTCACATGGTAATGATGACTAAGTTAGGAGGATTTTCATTTAGGTCCTTATACTTTGAGAATTTTGGATTTTGGTCCTTACAACTTAATTGCACCTTGGTCCTTAAGTGGCAAAATTCTTTTCCCCTTGGCCCTCCAAACTTGCGCAACCCACCCTTCTTAAACACATGAGAAGACTTCATTTTCTTCCTATTTCACACTTAGCACAAAACAAAAAAAACACAACAGTTCATAAGTTCCTTAAGCATTTTGTGATGCAAGTCTTTGATTCCTTGCTAGTTTTTGATCTTCAAGAGGTTGAGGGATTTGGTTGTTATACGCGAAACTGAACTGATATGATCCTAAAAAGGAGCATGTAGATTTTCGGATCTATCCTTGAGTGGCCAACCAAAATTCAATGAAGAAGAAGAAAATAAGCAAATGGATGAAGGTAAGAGATGAATATGCCGCCACAAACCAAGGGGTTTGATAAGCCAATTGAAGTTCGCTACAAGAATATTGGATTCTTGATAAGAACAAGGGTGGTTCAACCAAGAACCAAAGAGAGACAATTCCCTGACAAATGGATTCAATCCAAAATGAACTTAAAGTTGTATTTCATCATGTAATAGGTGTGTACATATAGCATAGGGAAAGAAAAACCAAAGGTCATCATAAGATGACATGAACTCCTAAAAACTAGACATAACTCTCCACTAAGTGAATATTAAAAGAACATAACTATCCTACTTAAGAAAATAATAAAAATGACCCATAACTTCTAAAAAGGAGTTACTTAGGCATGCAAGCCAAAAGTCACCCTCCTTTGATTCTCAAACTCGTCCAAATATTCATATTAAACTCTCAGCCCATTTTTCACCATGATAGAAGCCGAATTTGGTCAAGAGGCCTGAGATATGATTTGTAAATAATTTCCTAAGCTTTCCAATGCACCAAAGAATGCATCAATCAGAGATTCGTAGCTCAAGATATGACCAAATCAAGTATATGGGTTCAATCAAAATTCATCCTAAAAATATTACGAAAATTAAAAATAAAAAGATAAAAATTGTACTTAATTGTTATCTAATAAGCCCACTAATAATAGTGCACTAATATGGATCTGAATATGATTCTTTCCACATACTCAAGCCATCCATGCTTCTATCACGAACTTTCGACAAAGTTCTTTTTAATCTGCAGAAAAATCTTGGACAGGTAAAAGGGGATTGCCTGAGGGATTTTTCCGATGGCTACGTTCTATCTAGTTGATGTTTGTATTGTTTATTTGTGGTGTTTGTTTTAGTTGTGTTATTTTTATCTGTGATGGGTTACTTGGACTTAATTGTTTATTTGCAGTTATATATTATAATATTGTGATGCATGATCTGCCTGAGAATATTACTATGATGTTGTTATTGAATGTTGTTTGAAAAGCCTGCCATTGGTCAGTGCCCAATCAATTAATCATATAAAAGCTTTAAGAAACTTAAAAAATTATATTCAATGTTTAATGGAGAAATATCGTAATATAATATTAATGGAAAATAGTATTTGGGAAAAATAAGAAATTTTGGAAAATATTATTATTTTAATGATTTAATAGCATAAGAGTGTTTTATAAGTCATAGTGAGGACGTAACCGTGAAAATATTTTTGCACTGCTAGTTTATACGTAAGAAAATTCTAAATATTAGAAAATGTTATTTTAAGAAAATAAGTTTAAAAAATAATTTTATTATGGTGTTGGAAAATTTATTTTACTAGAAAAGTCATAGTTGGACTTAAAATGTTTTTAAAACGTCAAACATCGGACAATTCCGATAATATTTACGGTAGGATTACTAAAAACTGTAAAATTAGTTAAAATAGAGAATTTGTATCAAAGCAATATTTTCAGGTTCAAAATATTGATTTTATGAAAGAAAATGAATTTTAAGTGACTTTGATGATTTTGTAAAACGAATTTCCAACATAAATATATTTTTTGTAAAATGGTTTTATACAACGGGTTATTTTCGACAACTTGGATAAGTTTCGAAAGTTTTGTTTTGATTTTATGTTTCACAAAACGAAAACAGTGTTAACGTTAAAAAGTAAACCTAGTATCCGAGACGTAGTGATACTGGCGTTCTTAAATAAAAGCACGAAGATCTTTGATCCGTGTTACGTTGTTACACGTTGTGATGAACGTTATTAATAGTGAATATTGTTTTCTATCACCACGAACCTAAGACTGATTGCAAGGTCTAAGGTTTTGTGATTGAGCATTCGGACTTCGTGTCCTGTGTTAAAGTTGAGAAATCTATCACGTTAAAAAATTTACGAATAGTCGTAAGCCATGTTGAGCTTGGACAGAAGAAGAATGAACACAAAGAAAAATGATGAGAACAAAATGTTTTATATGCATTCATTGGCAGACGTGCCCACGTTTTATGTATGATGCCTTAATGATAGAGTATTCGTGCCACTTTTCTATGTATGATGCCTTAATGATAGGGTAATCATGCTATGTTGTTATGTATGGTGCCTTAATAAATAAGGTATTCCGTGCTACGTTGTTATGTATGGTGCCTTAATAAATAAGGTATTCCGTGCTACGTTGTTATGTATGGTGCCATATGGTATTCCATGCCACGTTGTACCTAAAATACCTGGCAATCGATTGTGATCAACTCATTTATTTGATGTTGGGGTCTCCGAAGATTAGGTTTTAAATTAGAACCTTAATATTGATGTGTTCATGCAGTTTTTCAAAAGACTGTGATCAGGTATGCAACCCAGTGATAGACTACTTGTTTATTTATGGAAACGAATATGTTTATATGTTTTCTTTTGTGTCATGAATGTAATTATCGTGTTAAATCCGTATATTGGTTTCTCACTCTTGCATTGCTGTATTTGGATTTTATTTGTTGTGGCGTATGTTGGGGAGTACAGATGAACCACTCAATGGATCTGACGACTACAGGAGGAAGTTCCCTTAGTTCGGAGCATGCTGATGTTTCTCTATTACTATTATGTATGTCTTATAGGTGTGACCATCTTAGGTTTGTTTATAGTATGTTGTTGTTTTTCATTAAGGACCTATACTTATAAAGGTCCGGGTGTGAAAACAGTATGATGCAGTATAGTTGTATGATGTTATATATATATATATATATATATATATATATATATATATATATATAAATATATATATATATATATATATATATATATATATACCATATACGGTTATACTTACGTTGTTGTTGTGGTTATCGAAAAAGAAAAGATAAGGAAAAAATTTTATCATCATTTTGAGACATGATTACAACTTAAGAAAATATTATTTTCCGAAAGCAACCAGCGAATTACTTTTAATTTATTTCCGCACGTGTTTACAATGTAATGCCCAGGGGGGGGGGGGGGGGGTGTTACAATTGATTTCATGGCTTGATTGCTGTTTATTAGCATGTCACTTGGTTGGAAAAATGATTTCTAGCATGTTGAAAACCATCACTTTGATCACTCGATCAAACTGAGGATTTTAATACTTGGTTATATTGTAAATAAATTGATTATTGTGATTATTCGATATAATTTGATATATTGATGATTATGCATAAATTGTGAGATTGTTTGGTGAAGTGTAACCTTCACTTTGGTTGTGAATTGACTTTTGGCCAAGTATGAATGGAAATGGGAGGTTAACTCCAATCCTTGAAACTTAAGCGACTTTGACTTCCTTAATTGAGAAAATGAATATTACAAGCCATAAAGGAGAAAGAATAAGTTTTGAACAATTATTTTGGAACATTGATTTTTGGTTAAGGTTTTGGAAATTATTTGAGGAACATTTGATCGTACGTTATGTTTTGAATTACACAGGTGATGCTTTAGAAACTAAAGAAATAAGTGTTTAAGGAACCATGTAAACAAGAAGGAAGTGTTGTTTTCCAAAACTATTTTTATAGTATTTAAAATCGTCCTTTAGTGTTCAATTGATTCCAAAATGACTTTGATAATTATTTAAATCATAAAGGAATGAAATCATGTTTTAACATGCAATTAAATTGAGTTTTCAAGAGTTCGAACTTGTGAAATTGGGCAAGAATGGGAAATTCGACCCACACTATTTTTTGGAGTTGGAAACTGTTTTTCAGACTTAAATAAGTGCCCTAAGATTTCAAGATGAAATATTAACCTTTAAAATCAAAGAATTTATAAAAAGGGAATTACCCGGTTTTCAATCTTAGAGGTTTTTGGCCAAATTTTGGTACTTACGAGTAAAATGTGATTCAAGACCTCAACTAATATTTTAATACCATACGATGAGTATTGGACCTTAAGAGATTGAAAGATTTCATAAAAGAGTTATACTTTTGAAAACATGGGGTTTAAGTCCTAAATTAAGTTAAAAGGGACAAAGTCGCCTTTATGGATTTCAAGTGATTTTGAGAAACTGTTTTAGAGAAATTTGATATCAGTATATCTTGATTTGAATTTATTTCCAAATGGTTTGGTTTTAGTCAAGGAGTTTTGATTTTGAACCAAAAGTATTTTAGTTGCTACGACTAGTATTTCAAGTAAAATGGAAAACCTAAATCGAGGATGGCTTAGTGAAAACAAAGACTTAATGATTATGACTCATGGTGGAGCAAGACCATATGTCATAAAGTAAGGACGATTTACTCATCCTTACCTCCATAATACGTAATAACCAAGAGTATTTGAAGGATGCTTGTTCGGCAAGTAATCTCGTTCGGGAAGAACCTGAGAAGTATAATTGATTGATGAATGATCATTCTTCATAATATACTTAAGTCATCGAAGACCCATATGGTCCAATGAAGGGATCCAAATATTGTGCAGTAATGGGACTATACAAGGATTCCCAGTTGTTTTGTCATGCCTGTAGGATGGCAGATGATTTTCGTAAGGAATCCCGAAGTTTATCCCATGGATAAACATGAATATACACGCCATTATCGATTTGATCAACGTAATTATCAGCATAGCTGTTGTGCCTAGGAATCTGAGCTGATCAGTTAGGTAGAGTGTTTCACAAATAGCCGAGTAAGGATTGATCACCCTTACGATTTTAAATGTTGTGCGATTGGAATTTATTATTCCCGGTGAACCCTGTGTCACACATTTTGGCCTTCGGCCATTGATATTATGATTTTAAATGTTGTGCGGTTCAGAAATTATTATTCCCGGTGAACCCTATGTCACACATTTTGGTCTTGGGGCATTGGTATGATGATTTTAATGTTGTGCGGTTTGGAATTTATTATTCCCTGTGAACCCTGTGTCACACATTATGGACTTCGGGCATTGTTATAACCTTTTGGTCTTATGCCTACGGCGGGCGCAAGTTAAACCAGTACTGACCATTTCCTTCCAAAATGTCTATTAGCTCTAGAGTTAGGATCAATTATTCCTTGAGGCTGTTTAGGTATAGGACTATGCAGTTTCAATCAGTTACCTCCGTTCTCATGTCGCTGTGAACTAACAGTGTCCAATCATGCTTTGATGATGTTAGGATCATGTTGTTATTGAAAACTATTGTATATATGTGTGCGTGTTATCTGTTACTTGTATATAATGAATGTCTGCTATGTTGTGTCGCGTTATTTTCATATCTGCCATATGTTGTGATGTTTGGGAATCTCCCTCCCTATTTTATATTGCCTATGTAGGCTGGCTATGTGACTTATGTGATCCTTTGAGAAGAATGAGATGTCAAGTTGCCGCTCGACTGATTCATCGTAGAGATCGAGGTTTGAGCATGTGGACGATATGGTGGAGTCTCCAGGAGACATCTTCCATCTTTCAGATGGTCCAAGACGATGGTGCTTGTGTCTTTGTCATGCCTAGCCTTTCTTTTCTTGAGATAGGCATGACTATTGATGGTTTGTAAGTTATGACTTTTCTCTTAAAAAGGGGGAAGTGCTTAGTCTGAGAGTTACTTTTGGAGTGAATCTAGTGGTGTCTTTTGTGATGACGTCGGTACTGGGCTCAAATAGAGTTTCCACTAGGCCTCATCAGTTGGGTTTATCCTTCTCACGATACATGAGAGAGGATTGTCTTTTATATTTTAGTTTGGCCAGTTGGGTATGTCTGGGAGTTAGTGTTTCCGTTTATGTAGCTGCGACTCCAAGTATCTTACATTTTAGCAGCTGCGTCTCCATATCTTTATGTTGGGTCTATATATCTTTATGTTTTCTGTTTATGAGTTGGGATAGGTTTTATATAAATGATTTATGAACTTATAACTTTAATTATGATTATGAAATATTTTATTACATATTTACATGAATCAAAGAATTTATATTTATGTCTTGTGAAAAAGAAAAAAAAAACCCATTATATTATAGCGAATTTTAATTAACCTATTCTTCGGGCTTAAAATGTGACTTACAATATAGCGCTCGAGAAGGGTGTTACAATTGTCAACTAGTAAAGCAGTTTAAATAGTACATTCCTAGAGTAAGGTTTGATGACCGGCTTATCAAGCAAATATGTAAAGTGTCATGGTACTTCAAAGAAAGTCAAAAGTTAAAATCCAAGCATGATCTCGAGTAACCTTGAGCCTGGAATTAAAGAAGATAACCATCATCAGAGTGCCACAGCAAAAGCGTGTAGTTTTAATACAAGAGCAAAAAGGTTAAGTAGAACTCATGAGGATGTAGAAATAACTTAATTTTGAAAAGGAGGACCTATTTCTGCCAGGAGGGGAGGCATAGGAAAGGAAAATCCACGAGGGTCGTGTCATAAGAAGTAACCGAACCTACAAGAATCAAAAAGATGTATGTGTTTCAAGAAATGGAGGTTGGGGGAAACATTATTAAAGAAATTGTACAAAAGTGATGTGGAATTAACAACATATGAAGAGGATAGGTCTTGCCGAGCTCGAGTTGGTCTGTGGAACTATCGATGAAATTTAATAGACCAGGTGATGATTTTGTCCACGTACAGGATAAGTAAGAAGTTGTCTAAAAAAAAGAAAGAGATACGTAGAACTAGGGGAAAATAAAGGTGTCAAAGAGTAACAACCTCTTTGATTAAGTTATCTGATGACTGAAGTTTAAAATGATGAGGAGAATAGTGAGGTAGAGGAATACGTTGAGAAAGTAAATCGAGTCAAATTTCGAGGACGGAATTTCTTCAAGGACGGGAGTATGTAACATCCCAATGTTTTGAAGACCTTTATCTAAGTATGAGTTTAAGTCCCAAGGGTGTTTTAGAGGATTAAAATTGATTAGAGGTGGTTAAAACAATTAAAAGTTGGTTTTTGAATGTTATAATCGATTATTTTCTAAGTATAATCGATTATTGGTTCTTTGGAATAACGAAATGACAAACAGACAATAAATAATCGATTATGCATCCATAATAATCGATTATTTTAGGCAGTAATTGAAATGACAAGATGTAAAACACTAGAAAGGGGGTTGAATTATGTTATAAAAACTTTTCTGAAAACGCTGCAGATTAGCTGATAAGACACAAGGATGCGTCTTATAAAAAGGAAATAAACTTTTCAACCCTGTTAGCACAGTTAAAATAAATTAGACTGAAAAGATTAAGCTGGATAAGGGAGACACAAAGATTTATACTGGTTCACCCCAAACCTTGGGCTACGTACAGTCCTTGGCTTAACCAAGATTTTCATTATAACTGATCACAAAAAGGTATTATTTGCACACCTAGCCTCCATAGGATCAACCAACAAGTATTGTTTGCACACCTAGCCTCTCCAGGCTCAAAAGAGTATTCTTCTTCAAGCCTCCACAGGCTCTACAAATGGTAAGAGTTGGAATGAAGCAGCAGCTTCAAGGATTACAGCTTTGCAGATCTACCGAGTAACACTCAGAGAGTGAATAAATGTTAAAGGTAGGTGAGTTCGCAATAAAGGCTTCTCAGTAAATACAAATGATTTGAGAAGAGAAGTTTTCTAACGAAGAACTTAACGAGAGCTTTGAGAGTATTGAATGCTTGAGTTAATGAGTTCAGGTGTATATCTTCAATGATCTTCAAAGTCTTCTATTTATACTCAAAGGAGATAGGTCCCTTGAGGAGAGTTCTTCAACTGAGTATTCTTTTGTTCTACGTCAATAAATGCCAATAGAGTCGTTCTGGTCTTGTTATAATGTTTATGATCGTTGGTGAGATTAAAGACAAATTGAACGTAGAGGTTGGCATAGCTTTATCAGAGTGCAGTTTGATTCAGAGCATCGTTTGTTACTTTTTTAGACTTGGACAATGAGACTTTCCTTATTTGTGCTAAGCGGGTCTGCGTTCAAGTAAAGTTCATTTTACTATTTGCAACAAATAGATTCTTCAGGCATGGAGAGTTTCTTTGAGCTTTCTGATAATGAATTCCTTCGTTGGAATATTTTTAGAATATTCACTGAGTTTGAATTTTGTTGAAGCGAGGAATTTTGTCACTTTGTCAGAATTTGTTAGTTACTGAGTCAATGATCGGACGCATCATACTTCAGACGCATCATACTTCAGGCGTATTACAAAGATTGTGCTTCTTTGACATGAGAATCTTGTATACTGATCTGCACACTTAATAGACACATTAGTTGACTTCACAAGGTTCACTTAAAATCATTCTTTGTTTGGATTCTTCAAAATCAGAGATGTCTAAAGATGCGGTCTTAACAATCTCCCCCTTTTTGATGATGACAAACATTGTTTTATGATTTTAATGAACTAAGAGGAAAAGCAGATTTAAACACAAATAGATCATAACAAGCTTATAAGAGTTATTCAAATAAAGTTTCTTAAGCTTCATAAACAGAACGTTTCTCAGGCTCCCCCTGAACTGATGCTTCTATAAAGAACTCAGACGCATGATTAAGATAACGTCTTATTTTAATCAGATAGTTATTTATTATTCTCATTCTATTCTATTCCCCCCCCCCCCCCTTGTCATTAGCAAAAAGATAAAGCAATACAGTAAAATGCATCTGAAAAGATCATTTATTGATTAAACCATCATTGACTGTAATACATTGCAGACAAAGGAAAAAGAAAACTAAAGTTGGTGAGAAGAGCTACAATAGTTTGCATTGTTTCACGAAGACCGCTGATTTCTACACAAGCTACATGATCTATTCCAATGACATTGGATGCCGATGCAGTAGGATCAGAACTAGGGGATGAAAAAGAGGGTTCAGGGTCAGAAGAGGTGGCAGTCGTGGGTGGTTCATAAGGAACAATTTTCAGATAGTGCCAGGGAAGAGAAAGACCAGAAGAGAAAATAAAAGAGACATTAATAATAATGGGGAACAAAGAGATAGTTAAAGGAAATACTGAATGCAACGAACCAAAAGGTTGCAGACATGGAATTTTGAAAAAGGGGATTTCCTGATTAGACAAAGAAGTCAAAAGAGGATAAATATTTTTGAAAAACCAAACTAAGTTTTCAACAGAAATTGGTAAATCAAAAGAATAAATAGAAAAAAGGGTTTTCATAGAAAGATAAAGGTAAAATGAAAAGAAAAGGAGTGACAATAAGAGTTGGTTGGAAGGGATAGAGTTACCTTGTGCTTGCTCTGTCTTCATCTGGATACCCGATCCAGGGAATCTGATAAGAACTTAGTCGAGCAGTACCTGTAGGCATCTTTACTTTGTCAAGCAGGGAGAGTCCACAATGATGAGCTGGATCTTGAAAGATATAAGGCTCAAGGTGACTCAAAAAAGAAGTAGACCATCGAGGGAACTTTAGTTTGTTATATTTTCTTTTCAAGAAGACAAAAGGCTTCTTGGACTTTGGATTCAACTTTGGTCTTGGACAGACAGTTCCTCTTTCAGGACAGATTTTTAAGACTGTATTTGGCTTCATGCAAGCAGATGGATTAGGTCTATGTTTCCAAGAGGCTTGATTTAGCCTGCAGTTTGTTTAGCAAGAAGATTGCTGATTGCCTTTAAATCATCCGAGCTGAGAAGCTTAGGATCGATTTGATCTATTAGTATAGACTCAGAAGAGTTGAGAGAAACAGATTGGGGTCATTGGGGTAAGGTTTTAGGTGACGAGGAGGAGTGAGAAAGTGTTGATAGAATTGAATCAAAATTTTTGAAACAGGAACGAGAGATTGAATTTCTTGAGTTGGTGAGGGAGGAAGAGATGAATGGTTGGATATGTGATCCGGTGAGTTATGAAGAAAGGGTTTTGGTGAAGGGTGATCAGGAGTGAGATTCAAACTGAAATCTCGAACAGATAATGTAATAAGGTTTTCAGTATTTGAAATCTGATTGTGTGAGGGTGAATTAAGAGAGGAAGAGGATGATGAATTGGATGATGAAGATGCAACACTGAACAAAGAGGGTGAGGATTCAAATGACTTAGGAGGTGATTTAGTAGGTTGCAAGGAAACTTGCATAGACTCAACCAGCTTTAACCTTGTAGACCTTCTGATTGGTGTAGCTACAACAACAGCTTTCCTCTTGAGATCCTTCCGAGGAGCAACAGTGGGTTTTGCAAGCATTTCTTTCTTCAAAACCTTTGAAATAGGTTGTTCATCATCATCGGATTCTTCTGAGATAACCAACTTCCTTTTTACTTGAGGCTTAGTTCTGACCTTGGGGTTCACAGGTGCAGACACTTCTGTTGCTTCTGAGTCATCAGACTCATCAGATTCTTCTGATGATGTCTTCTTCTTGTCTTCATCAGAGTCAGGAATTCTTCCTGGTGGTCTCAGCTTCATCTGAGAGAGAGTTCTTTCATCAATAGCCGTGGCCAAATCAACTTCTCCTGTAAGGGGAATACCCTTTAGACTTAGCAGTCTGGTGATCAGCATCCATAGGTGTATGTCGTCCTAATTTGGGGCTTTGCCATCCTCAACATATACTTGAAAATCAAATCATTGATGCCAACCTTCATTCGATTCAGAAGATGGAATAGTGAAAATCTATCCATCTTATTGACATTGTCACGAGAACTTGTTCTTGGCAACACACAATTTATTATCAAGACATGCAGAAATCTTCCTTTTAGAACCAGTTTAGATGCAACTTTGTTTGTAGGGTTGGGTACCCCATAGAGAACTCGATAGAGTTTTGGTAGTTTAACGTTTTCTCATCCAAGAGACTAAGCTTGCTCCAATAAATTGACAGCCTCCACTTGTGTCTTTTCTTTCTATCCCATCTCCCGCATAATCAGCATCACAGAATCCTCCTAATCTGTATTCTTTTGTTCTCAAATTCATCAAACCGACATTAGTGGTTCCAAGAAAATATCTTAATATTCTTTTGACGGCCTTGAGATGAGATTCTCTAGGATCTGATTGAAATCTCGCGCACACATACAGACACTGAATTGAATATCAGGTATACTTGAAGTTAAGTACAAGCGAGAACTAATCATACCTCTGTAAGTAGTTTGATCTACCTTTTTACCTTCTTCATCTCTGCTTAACTTTGCATTTACTTCCATGGGAGTTTTCATAGGCTTAGCTGTATCTAGCTTGTATTTCTTTAAGATCTCCTTGGTATATTTTTGTTGATGAATGTAAATTCCATCATCTGTCTGTTTGATTTGCAGACCAAGGAAGAACTTTGATTCTCCCATCATGCTCATTTCAAATTCATTATGCATAAGCTTTGAGAACTCTTTGCAGAGCTTTTAATTTGTAGCACCGAATATGATATCATCAACATAGATTTGTACTATAATGAAATCCGTTTTAGAACTTTTTCTAAAGAGAGTTGTATCTACTTTTCCTCTAATGAAAACTTTTTTCATAAGAAAAGAACTTAGTCTATCATACCAAGCTCTAGGTGCTTGTTTTAATCCATAGAGGGTTTTCTTAAGCTTATAGACATGATTTGGTTTGTCACTATCCTCAAATCCCGGTGGTTGTTTAACCTATACTTCTTCTTCAATAATTCCATTAAGAAATGCACTCTTGACATCCATTTGAAATAAGGTGATTTGATGTTGTGCAGCATATGACATGAGTATATGAATTCTATTCTAGCTATAGGTGCAAAAGCTTCACTGTAATCATTACCTTCTTGTTGATTATAGCCTCAAGCAACTAACCTTGATTTGTTTTTGACAACCTTACCATCTTCATCAAGCTTGTTTCTGAATACCTATCTTGTTCCAATAACTGATCTTCCTTTTTCATTTGGAACTAAGAACCATACATCATTCCTCTTGAATTGAGTTAGCTCTTCTTGCATAGCTAAAATCCTACTTTCATCTTCAAGTGCTTCTTTGACATTCTTTGGTTCAATTTCAGATAGGAATGCCATGTTGTTTGAATCCTTGAAAGCTGATCTGGTTCTGACTCCTTGAGAGGGATTTCCAATGATCAAATGTTCAGGATGATGAGTTTTGTACTTCCAGTCTCATCTGAGTTATATATCAGACGATTTTTGAGTGGATGGATCAGACGCTTGAGTATAAAATTATGAGTCCACATTCTTCAAGTCCCCTTTAGTCTGATTGCTTTGTTTTCCAAGATCCAATACTACAAGATCATCTTCAAGATCTTATAATTCATTATCAGTCATTAAGCCATCATTAAATCTAACTTGAGTAGATTCCTCAACCACTTCTGTTCTAGAGTTCTAAACTCTAAAAGATTTAGAAGTATTAGAATATCCAAGGAATATAGCCTTCTCTGCTTTTGAATCAAACTTTCCAAGTTGATCTCTAGTATTTACAATAAAGCATTCACATCCAAAAGCATGGAAGTAGGAAATGTTGGGCTTTCTACCTTTCCACAATTCATAAGGAGTTTTGTTCAAAAATGGTCTTATCAATATTTTGTTCTGTACATAACAAGCAACGTTTACTGCTTCATCCCAGAAGTACTTTGGGAGTTTATTTTCATTGAGCATTGTTCGGGTCATCTCTTGTAGAGATCTGTTCTTCCTTTCTACTACTCCATTCTGCTGAGGAGTTCTAGGAGCAGAAAAGTTGTGAGAGATACCATTCTCTTCAAAGAATGTATTGAAGTGCTCATTTTCAAATTCTCCCCCATGGTTACTTCTGATAGCTGAGATACATTTTCCTTGCTCATTTTGACCTTTCTTACAGAATACAGAGAACATTTTGAATGACTCATCCTTGTGGATTAAGAAGAGTACCCATGTATATCTAGAATAATCATAGACTAAGACGAATCCATATTCTTTCCTGCCTTACTAGCAATAATAACTGGACCAAACAGATCCATTTGCAACAATTGTAAAGGTCTAGAGGAAGATACTAGATTATTGGGTTTAAAGCTAGATTTAACTTGCTTTCCACATTGGCAAGAATCACATAAGACATCCTTTTTGAAACTTATATTGACTTTGAGAGATATTTGTTTCATACTTGCATGTCCTAGCTTCTTATGCCATACCCACCTTTCATCTTCTCTTGACACAAAACAAGTCACATTTTGATTAGATAGTTCAGTTAGATCAATCTTACAAGGATTTTGTTTCCTGTTTTCTAAAAAGAGAACTTTGCCATTAGTGTCTTTGACTACACATCCATTCTTAGTAAAGGAAACATTATATCCACTATCACACGATTGACTTATGCATAACAGATTATGTCTTAATCCTTCAACTAAAAGAATGTTAGAGATAGATGATAGAGGTAATTTCCCAACCATTTTTCCTATCCCGATGACCTTTCCTTTTTTATTTCCACTGAAGGTAACATATCCACCTTCTTTAGGTTGGAGGTCTAGGAACATAGACTTTTCTCCTGTCATGTGTCATGAGCAGCCACTGTCCAGGTACCATGATAGGTGTGCTTTTTGTCCTATTAAGGATATCTGCAACAGGAATAATCAAGGCTTTAGGTACCCGTATTCTTTTGGGTCCTTTTTTCTTAGTTCTTGAAGTTTGTGACAATGTCTTTCTTGTGTGAATACATTTAGATGTGATATGTCCAGCTTTTCCACAGTTTTTATGACTTCTTTTGTAAGTAATAACTTTATCATAAATAGTTTCAGGTTTTTGTCCTAATATTTTGTTAGATACTTTATGATGTGTATGGTCAATGAATCCTACGCCAGTATTATCAAGAGAGGGTCTCTGACTCCCTAACAATTTATTCAGCTTATATCTTCCATTGACAAAACGGGCATGATCAGAGGTGAGCTCTTCAACCTTCTGTTGAAGTTTGACAACTTCTTCAGATTGTGGCATCTCAGCTGTGATCTTAGCATTAAGCCTTTCAGCCTTAAGCTTACTGTTTTCCTGAGACAGGTTGTCGCACTCTTGAGTATTATGTTCATGCTCTTTTAGGAGTTTCACATATTGCCTTTTAAGTGTTCTAAAAGCCTTAGTTAAGCAGTTAGATTCTTCAATCAATTCATCATAGGCATCTTTTAAATCCTTAGAATCAGAAATTACATCAGAGTCTGAGTCATCATCTGCCATGAGACATAGATTTGCTTCTTCACCTTCATCATCATCATCAGATGAGCTGCCATCAAGATCTTCCCAAGTAGCCATCATCCCTTTCTTTTTATAGAATTTTTTGAAGGGTTGCTTTTGCAGCTGAGGACATTCAGATTTGTAGTGTCCTTGCTTCTTGCATTCATAGCATACAATAGAACTTTTGTCTGAACTATTGTTATCTTTGAAGGATTTTTCTTTGTTGAACCTCTTGAAGGGTTTATCCTTCCTGAAATTTTTCTTCTTCCATAGCTTTCTCATTTTTCTGGTTAGTAATGACATTTCATCATCACTATCTGAGTCTTCTTCAGAGGCGTCTGACGCTTGATCCGGGTCTTCAACCTTTAGAGCTTTTGAAGAGTCCTTTTATGCTTTGAGAGCAATGAATTTGCCTTTCTTATTTGAGTTTTCTTCATTCAGCTCCTGCTCATAAACTTGTAAAGTTCCAAGAAGATCACTCATTTGAAAGTGTTGTGAGATCTTTGGCTTGAGTTATTACCGTAACAAGAGGTCTCCACTGTTTGGGTAGACTTCTTAGAATTTTGCCAACTTTCTTAGAATTGGTGTAGATTTTTCCCAATGACTTCAGAGTATTTGTGATAGTCTGAAATCTTCCTATCATTTGAGCAATGCTTTCTCCTTCTTCCATGATGAATAACTCATACTTTTGTACAAGCATGTTTATCTTTGTTTCTATCACTTTTGTTGTTCCTTCATGAGTCACTTCGAGAGTAACCCAGATTTCTTTGGCAGATCCACATGCATGGACTTTTTCAAATTCTTCCTGACTAAGAGCACACATCAAGGAATACCTTGCTTTATGATTTAGCTCCCACTGAGTCTTTTCTGCTGCAGTCCACTGAGCTTTAAGTTTGTCAGTGTTATCTTCATTTTTTGGTAAGTATGGACCATCAGTAATAACATCCCACAAATCAGAATTTGTTGACATGATGAACCACTCAAAACTTTTTTCTCCATCAAAGTAGGGAGGTCTCGCCATAGATGCTCCTTCTCCATTGTAGCTTCCGCTTGTGCTAGCTCCAATTGTCATGATGTTTGTTCAACAGGATCTTCCCTCAACACTGTTAAGTGCTCAACCTAGAGGTTAAGCTCTGGTACCAACTGAAATGAACAAATGTAAAACACTACAAGGGGGTTGGATTGTGTTTTAAAATTTTTTCTGAAAACGTTGCAGATTAGTCGATAAGACACAAGGACGCATCTTATAAAAAGGAAATAAAATTTTCAACCGTGTTAGCACAGTTAAAATAAATTAAACTGAAAAGATTAAGCTAGATAAAGGAGACACATAGATTTATATTGGTTCAACCCAAACCTTGGGCTACGTCCAGTCCTTGGCTTAACCAAGATTTTCACTATAACTGATCAGATTTTAGAAGGGTATTATTTGCACACCTAGCCTCCGCAGGCTCAACCAACAAGTATTGTTTGCACACCTTGCCTCTCTAGGCTCAAAAGAGTATTCTTTCTTCAAGCCTGCACATGCTCTACAAATGGTAAAGAGTTGGAATGAAGCAGCAGCTTCAAGGATTACAGCTTTACAAATCTACCGAGTAACACTCAGAGAGTGAATAAATGTTTAAGGTAGGTGTGGTCGCGATAAAGGTTTCTCAATCAATACAAATGATTTGAGCAGAGAAGTTTTCTAACGAAGAACTTAACGAGAGCTTTGAGAGTATTGAATGCTCGAGTTAACGAGTTCAGGTGTATATCTTCAATGATCTTCAAAGTCTTCTATTTATACTCAAAGGAGATAGGTTTGTTGAGGAGAGTTCTTCAACTGAGTATTCTTTTGTTCTTCATCAATAAATGCCAATAGAGTCGTTCTGGTCTTGCATTTAATGTTACTGATCATTGGTGAGCTTCAAGACAAATTGAACGTATAGGTTGGCATAGATTTATAAGAGTGCAGTTTGATTTAGAGCAGCGTTTGTTACTTTTTCAGACTTGGGCAGTGCGACTTTCCTTATTTGTGCTAAGCAGGCATTCAAGTAAAGTTCATTTTGTCGTTTGCAACAAATAGATTCTTCAGGCGCTGAGAGTTGCTTTGAGCTTTCTGATAATGAATTCCTTCATTGGAATATTCTGAGAATATTCACTGAGTTTGAATTTGGTTGAAGCGAGGAACTTTCTATCACTTTGTCAGAATTTGTTAGTGTGTGAGTCAATGATCGAACACATCATACTTCAGACGCATCATACTTCAGACGTATTACAAAGACTGTGTTTCTTTGACAAGAGACTCTTGTATACTGACTGCACACTTAATAGACACATTAGTAGACTTCACAAGGTTCACTTAAAATCATTCTTTGTTTGGATTCATCCAAATCAGAGATGTCTAAAGATGTGGTCTTTACAGTAATCAATTACCATGCTCTAATAACCGATACCACTGCATATTTACTATAAATACCCTGTTCCGACCAAGAAACAAAAAGAACGAAATTAGGGTTCAAAAACTCGTTTCAGAGAGAGAAAGAGGGTGGAATTGAAGGGAAATGATAGAAATTCAAGGAAATCAAAAAGATAACAAGGATTGAAGGAGAATCAAACTACTTGGAGGTTGAAGAACAAAGAAGTTGAGGAAGAAAAGAAGAAGATGATGAGAAGGAAGAGGTGCAAGGGTTCAAGTCTCCAAATGAGGTGAGGAATTACAACCTTTAAACCCCTCTAAGTTTTAGGAAGTTTATGTTATAAAATGCATGTATAAGATTTGATGGAAGATTTAAGGGATTTTATGCTTGAAGTTGATGAAAAGCAGTGAAAAACAGGGTGTTACACAGTAATTCATCAACTTCAAGCATAAAATCCCTTAAATCTTCTGTCAAATCTTATACATGCATTTTATAACATAAACTTCTTCTTAAAACTTAGAGGGGTTTAAAGGTTGTAATTCCTCACCTCATTTGGAGACTTGAACCCTTGCACCTCTTCCTTCTCCTCATCTTCTTCTTTTCTTCCTCAGCCTTTGTTCTTCAACCTCCAAGTAGTTTAATTCTCCTTCAATCCTTGTTTTATATATTATATATTTTATTTATATATATATATATATATATATATATATATATATATATATATTTCTATTTGCGTTTTAGAAAAATGAATTCAGATAAACCGAAATCATATCCTTACGCTACTTAATTGTATAGAGTTACGATTAAATTTAGGTTGAAAATTCAGACGGAACTCGGTCTGTGATTTCACTATAGTAGAATTTTATTGATCAGAAAACCTAATTTTGATTCGGGGACGACTTAAGGTTTTTATTGATTTTCCAATGACTTTGATTATTTTGAAATATTTCATTAAAAAGTAAAATAATATATTATATTTGGGTGATATATTAAATCGGGGGAGCAACGGAGCTGAATATGGGATTCATGGGACCCGTTAACGGATAAAACTCATGTCATTCAAGGAAGAGTCATCCATGTGAAGTCATAAATGAAGCCCCTGGTCATGATGATAATTTTCATGGAAATTGTATTTTGATCCTTAAACTTTCTTATTTTTGCATCTTGGTCTTTAAGCCCATTTACATTCTTTTAATCAATTGAACAAATTTTGGACTCTCCAATCCCAATGGACACGGCCCAAAGCCCATTTCCCTTGTCCATATATTCTCATTGCAACTAGAAGACTCCATCTTCTTCTCCAAGTCTCTCTTGCTTTCTCTCACTTTCTCTTACTTTCTCTAAGTTTCCATAGTTGAATTTGTGAAGCAACTAGTTGATTCCTTGCAATTTTTCCATTTCCAAGAGGTATACCTTACTCCTCATCATCAATAAACTCTATGTTCTTCAATTAGTTTCTTGATTCAAGGCCATGATCATCATTTTCTATTTTAATGTTCTTATAGTTGAAAATCTCTAGAAAATTGTAGAAAAATCCTATGATCATGAAACCAATTTCTATGATCTTATAATCATCTCTATGTTCATAATACAAGAGTATGAGTCAAACAAAATTTTCCTCCCCACTCTTTTATACATGACCAAAACCCTAACTTTGTGGGTGGAGTTTTGTTCAAATTTTTGTAAAGTGATGATTGACTCCATCCTTTTAATTCATATGTATATTGAATCCAAGTAGTTTAATCAAAATAAAATTCCTAACTCATTTTTCTACTCATGGCCGACTTAGTGTTCTTGAGGGATTGGAATATTTTATTTCGATCTTTGTGTTAATCATTAATCTTGTGTCTTAAGTGTTAAAGGATCACTAATCCAAAGGCTTAAGAATTTTATAAATTTTTAGCCATAAAATCACCTCATGGACGAGACCTATATTTAGAGAATAGATGTTTTTAATTGTTTGATTTCAATTATTTGATTGTGGTTTGTTAAAGGATTAGTATCGTATCAGGTATGTGTGTTGTCGACTCCCGGATTTTCGACGAAGTTTTAATCGGAAGAAAAATCTTCAAGAGGTAAGGGGGTTACCTGAGGGGTTTTTCCGATAGCTATATGTTACCAGTGTATGTTCAAACTTATGATGCAAATATGTATACCTATATGTTTGGTTATATTCACTGTGTTTAAAAAAAATTTGTCACCATTTTTGCGATAAGATGCTTACTTAAAAGGCTTTATTTTCCGAAAGTAACCAGCAATTTAAAACTTTATTTTCATCATTTGGGTAACTCTGTGACAACCCAAATTGGGGTGTCACATACTATGTTTATGAAGTCTTATATCTTCAAGGAGCCTATTTACAAAGAACATATTTTGAAGGATGATTATAGCAAACCCTTTCTAAATGTAGTTGATTTCTTGATAACTATAAGTAGAAGACATTATAAGTAAGTTTTATGAGCATTTATGTTCTTTAAGTTGTCCCTTCTTGTGAGAATAAGTGACAGCACTTAAGGTGTTTGATGAAATGCTTGAACTAATAGTTTGTTATGGTTTGAGCTTTTCCTTAGATGTTGGTCAAATATTGTTTATTTACTTGAAGTATTCAAGGTCATGTTTTTTTAGGGATATTTCTTAAGGAAAGAATTGATGTTGGAAGTCTAGTGATGTTTCTTTTGAGTTAATTATGAACTAAGGTTTAGCCATAAAATGTCTTTATGAGACTTTATGATCATGAAACGTGGTTTTTCTTAAATGTTTATGATTATGATGAAAATGTTCAAAGTGATATATTGATGAATGATTTCCTAAAGGATAGAAGAGGGTTTGCATGTTGAAAATGTGAAGTAATTATGCTTTACAGATGCTATATGTTTTATAAAGAAAATGATTTTCACGAGAATTTTTAAGATAACGTTTAAGTTGATGTTTTTATGAGATTATTATAATGTTGAAGGTCCTTAAGGACATAGGATGTTATTATGAAGTTTATTTATGCATGTTATATTAAGGGAATGATAATTATGATGTTTAGGGTCATTTTCATGACATTTGCATTGAGGTAAGGCAATTTGACGCCCGCCGGTGGTAGTGAGCTCACGTACCATTGAGGTTGAGGATTCATTCCCTATGTGATGATGTTATAAGGTTCATGATGTTGCATTTATGAAGAGGTTATGATGTTTTTCATGATGTTCCCTATGTGATGATGTTTTATTGAAGCTTATGATGTTAAATGTTATTCATGATGTTTCCTACGAAGTTTAAGGTATAAGTATATGTATAAAAGTACTTTATGATGAAGTATAAAAGTACTTTATGATGAAGTTTGATGTAAAAGCGTATATATATTTTTATGATGAATTACATGTTTTTCATATACATAGTTTTGATGATAGCTTGAGGGGATTTTCCGTAGTTCTTTCGACTGGTTGTACTGCTGTTTTTCTTAAATGATTGTGGTTCCTCATTGAGACGTAGTCTCACTTTAGTAGTGCAACCAGATGTGAATGCAAGTTTTAGCAAGGATTAACGTGAGAAAGTGAAGATAAAGATGAAGGAATAAGAGAAGTAGTTAGTTTCCCAGTGACATGTCAAAGTAATCAAGTTTAGGTATTTTAGAAAATTTGATGTATAAATGTAAATTATTGTAAGAAAATAAGTATGTAAATAAAGTTTTTATTGAGTTTTCAAAGTTCAGATTGTAACAAACCTTGAGGTTTGCCTTTTCTGATACACATATAATAATTAGACGCGTATAATTGTTATTTGTAGTGTATCCTTGAAAGGGTGTTACATATGGTGCAGGTGGAATTACCTCAGGAGTCACAAAGGACTTGGCTTTTCTAGCAGGTTGCCTAGCTCTAGTAGGCACCACAGCAGGAACAACAGTTTGCTTCTACTTCTTCAGAGTTGTACTGATTGATTGATTATCTTCCTCATCAACTTCATTATGGGACAAGACGATCTTTCTTGCTCTTTTCTTTTCTAAGAAACTTGGGGTTCATCAGCCCTTGGTTCCCCGATGACCATCCTACCAGAGGGTTTCCTTGCAGCTGCTAGACGAGTTGATTTGATACGTCGTCTAGCTGGTTTCCTTTTCATGTCTTACCCCTCAACTTCATTTAGCTCCATATTCTTTTCTTTCACTTTTAACAGATCTTCCTTTCTGGTAGTCTCCATCTGAATAACTGGGTCAAGGTGCATGGTGACCAGATTCATCCTTCCAAAATGGCAGGGGACATTCCATGAGTCTTCAGATACAAAGCTTGCTCTTCTGGAGTTCCAACTTCCAGCATGGCATATATTTGGTGTGACTTCAGAACCTTGGATAGAAGATGGTAGTAGGGAACAAATGTGCTTTTCTCCTTGTTCAACACATCACTTATGAATCTTCTGAAAAGAAGATTGGGTAGAATGGCAGTTGTTTCAATAAGAAGGTTGCAAAGACAAAAATTGTGCACTGAAGAAACATTGTCCTTTGGACCGACTTGTTAAGCATCTTCTGAAGAATAGCATGATCCTTCATCATAGATGACTTCTACTCAATACCAGCAACATTCTCAGGTCGCATGAGCAAAGATCTCATGACATCTTCTCCACCTATTTCTTGTTCCTAATCACCAGTTAGGGTTAGCCCAGCTTGGGGACAATTGATAGCAGTAGCTATGGTTGCTTCAGATACAACCACTTAGGTCTCTAAGACATATGCTTTAATCTCAGTGGCAATCACTATAGCATTTCTCCAGAAAGCATTAATCAAATATGGGAAGACATAGACTTTCTCAGGAAAGAAACCTCCCCCAACCAGTGGCGTTGATATACTTGCTTACATCCAGATTGTCCACATTAAAGGCATCATTTGATGAGGCCATTGTTGAAGAATTGGAGATAGGAGAGACAGAGTTCTTTTCAAATGAGAGATGAGATTTAGAGCAAGTGAAAGGTTTTCAGAGAGATATAGGGAAACTTAAAAAGGGTTCGAAGGTGAAGAGTTCACCTTTTTGAAAGAAAAAAAAACTTTAAACAAAATAAAATTGAAGACGTGTAAGAGGACGTGCATTAAATGTTGGCACGGTGCAGGTTTCTTGAAACCGTAAAAAGTAGTTTTATATGAATGATGGATTTTAATGAATCAACAGAAAGAATTTGAAATTAATATTTCTTTATACATAATAAATGCAAATAATTAATAGAAAAGCATAGACGAGATAGATAGCGAAAACGCGCAGGCATTACTAGGTAT
Source organism: Sophora flavescens (assembly GCA_030762895.1). NCBI lineage: Eukaryota > Viridiplantae > Streptophyta > Magnoliopsida > Fabales > Fabaceae > Sophora > Sophora flavescens. Next base: position 136,271,310 of record CM061064.1, read on the forward strand.
GTAATAGACGAGCAATTAACATACAAAGGTCGACCTTCACTAGACGACATGTCAAACAACACAAATCATGTTAAGATGCTTTCTAATAAAGATAAATCTGTCCTCAACTAGAGGTTTAGTAAAGATATCTGCCCATTGATGGTCAGTATCCACAAATCGTATATCAAACACACCTTTTTGCTTATAATCTCTAATGAAATGATGTTTAATCTCTATCTATTTAGCTCTTGAATGCAAGATTGGATTTTTAGATAGATTGATTGCAGCAGTGTTATCACACATAAGTGGGATACTACTTAAAACACATTGTACTCCTCCAATTGATGTTTGATCCAACAGCTTGCAGCAGATATGTGCTCAGCTTCAGCAGTGGATAAGGAAATGGTATTTTTTCTTTTGCTTGACCATGAGAGTAGATTTGCTACAATGAAGTGGCATCCCCCATTGGTGTTTTTTCTTTCTATGTGATCTCCAGCATAGTCAGCATCACAAAAACCAACTAATATGTAATTATCATTTTTCTTGAAGCACAAACCCAGATTAGTAGTACCTTTCAAGTATCTAAAAATTCTCTTAACTGCTGGTAAGTGAGATTCTCTAGGATCAGATTGAAAACAAGCACATAAACAACATAATATCAAGTCTGGACATGATAAGATATAGAAGAGATCCTATCATACCTCTGAATACCTTTTGGTCTACCTTTTTTTATCTTTTTCATCTTTGTTCAGTATGGACGTTGGATGCATTGGTGTGTTCATTGGCTTGCATTCATCCATCTTGAACTTCTTTAAGAGTTCTTTTGTGTACTTGGTTTGATGGATGTACACCTCGTCCACTGTTTGTTTTACTTGAAGTCCAAGGAAGAATTTGAGTTCTCCAATCATGCTAATTTTAAATTCCTTTTTCATTAACTTAGAGAATTCCTTGCAAAGATTCATTAGTAGCTCCAAATATTATATGATCAACATAGATTTTCACAATTATAAAACTGGACTTGTTGGATTTTCTAAACAAGGTTGTGTAACATCTAGTATTTTATGTGTGGTTTACGTATGAGGTTTAGGGTTAGGACTTGGAATACATAGTTGAGATTTTGTTTGAGGTTTAGAAACCCTTGCATGTTAAGTATGCGACTTTTTCGGGTGAGTTTGAACGTGGAGACCAATTAGAGTTTTCCCGATAAACGTCTTTGAGACGTCCAAGTGTGAAATAAGAATTTTGGAGTTATAGTTGATATTAAGCCTTTTTGATGGTTTTAGGTTTTTTATTAGGTCCTAATGAGCCTATATCTCAAATTTGAGTGCAATCAGACATCGAATGGACCCTGAACGCAAAGAGTTTACTTTTTGCCAGACGTCAATGCTCGAGCGTTGTAACACATTGTTTGTCATATGCTTCTTTATCAGTAAATACATGCTTTAATGTAATTATTTGTGACAAAATCCAGAAGATGATTTTATTTTAAATAAAATTATTTTCTTGTGTAGTTTTACTGTATGAAGTCACAGTAAAATTTTCGGTGGAAAATTCAGACGAAAGTCGGTCTGGGTTTTCACAGCCAGTACAAGTTTACTGAGCTAGAGACCTAATCTTGACTCGTGAAGGAGACGATTAGTGTTTTTTAATGTTTTGTGTGGGTTTGGAGTTTTTCAAAAAAATCTTGTTCGGGGCAAAATTCCTACTATTACCCGGGTGAAATCGTCGGGAAATACGATCGGGAAAGTCATCTGATGCGCAATGGAGCAGAGCAAAGAGGGAATGGAATGACTGATGTGAAAGTTATGACACCTTTTCAACAAGCCATACTTCACATTTTCATCAAATCACCTTTTGTTTTACATTCTCTCTCAAACCTTACCTCCACACCATACCTCCACCTTACCACACCTCACCTTCTTTCTTTCCCTACAAGCAAACCAACTTTTCTTTGTCTTTTTTACTCCTTCCAGCCGTGACCCCTTCTTCTTCTCCCCCTTCTATATAAACTTCAACCTACAACAATTAATCACTTTTCTTCACTTCACACATTTCACACTTACACTTATTTCCTTACTTTCTCTTCTTCTCTCTTCGAAAGTTCATCTTTTTATCAAGCTTTTTACTTTAAGTTCATCAAAGTTCTTCATATTGTTGAGGGTAATGATCCTATGTTGTTTATTTTTCAAGTTATTGTCTTTATGTTTATAGTTTTGCTTTAAGTTTCCTTTAAGCTTTCAAACTTCTAAAATCTCTTAAAAATGGTAGAAAACTCTGTTTGAGTTGAAACCAATTTATATGTTCTTGTTTTTACTCCTACTACAACATACTAAAAGGTTGTGTAAAACAAAAATTTCTAAACCTATTTTCTTGATGAGGCCAAAACCATGCTTTTTGGTTTTGGTGGGTTTTGTTTAACTTTGCTTGTATGGACTTGTATTTGAGTTCTATTCCAAGATGATCATGACCAAGGGCTCCTTTGTACTAAAGGATGTTAGGTTTAAGTGATTGTAAAAGTTTAGAGATTTTACACATTTTCATGTAAAGGCCTAAACTTTAAGTAGTTTAAGACATTGATGCTTAGTTGATGTTTCTACAAAGTGATCATGGATTAAGGTTCCTTGATGTATAAGGATGCTAAATCCAAGGTAATGGAAAGTTTGAAAATTTCTAACCTTTATTTTGTATCAAGGTCAAAACTTTAAAGGTTTTTGGCAAAAATATTAAGTTTTGTTTTTTTCCAAAATGATCATAGATTAAAGCTCCTTATACTAGTGGAAATAATGTAATATACGGAACATTTTACGTCAGCTGACCATATGTTTGACGTTAAAAATGAGGCGGTGGCAGTTTGTAAATATTAAATCACTATTTATGTCAGTTGTTGACGTTAAAAGTGATTTGCAAGATTTATTAACACTTTTAACGTCAGTTTCTTATACGACTGATGTTAAAAGTGTGATTTTTACTTCAGTTAAATAAATAACTGACGTATATAATCCTATATCCCTAACTCATTCCTATATTTCTTTCGTTGTCATCTCCCTGTTGTCACTTTTAACGCAGATCACTCCATATAGTGCAGTTTATTTCTAAACTTTTTTTTAAACAAGTTTATTTTTAATCTTAATTAATTAGCTTGAATTAGTAAACAAATTCTTGTGCAAATTAAAATAAATAAACACTTAACATAAAACAAGTTATATGTATAATCAAATCGTATCTCATTGAAGAGATTCATAAGTTACAATTACATGATTAAAAGATAAAAAATTTATGCAACATAGCCCTAAAATATAAAAAAGTTTCTGCTTCAACATTATTTTCTTCTCAGTCCTGTCCTCAGAAACTCACAATTACATGATTAAAAGATAAAAAATTTCTGCAACATAGCCCTAAAATATAAAAAAGTTTCGGCTTCAACATCATTTTCTTCTCAGTCCTATCCTCAGAAACTCCAATGGATGGATCGATGCATCTCCTCCCTCACTTGAATTCCTTGATGCATCGTCTTGAATCCACAGTCACTTGCAGCGAAAGCAAAGTGAAAGGGATGACGGGGATGAAATAAAGTGATGGAATCACATTACGTGATTCACCCAACCTTACCATCCATGTTACGTGATTTACTCAACCTCAGAAGTTTGTTGACCATTAAGACAGACACCTTTAAGTCTAGGTATAGGAAGAAATAACAACACCTCAAATATGATAGAGGCATATTGTGAAGGAATACAAAAAGCACGAAATATAGAGGAAAATAAGAGGGGGGTGTAATACAGATCGACTGATACAGAAGAATATGGTTCTTTATATAGAGAAGAGAGACTACCTGATTTTCTTGAAAACTGATCTATAAACTTAATGCTCATTAAGAGGATTAAGTTACAAGGTGCATGGGTAAGTAGCACAGTAGTCAAAGAACTTATACACTTTTAACGTCAGTTTTCTTCAACAACTGACGTTAAAAGTGTTTTTAAATAAAAAATATTTATGTTTAACGTTAGTTGTTTAATACAACTGACGTTAAAAGTGTATAATCTGCAAAAACATTCATTTCTTTGACTATTGTGCTACTTACCCATGACCTGTGCTATTTATTTTTAACGTCATGTTTAATACAACTGAGGTTAAACAATGACTTTTAACGTCAATTGTTAAAGACAACTGATGTTAAATAAATGACTTTTAACATCAGTTGTTACAAACAACTGACGTAAAATGTTGTTTTATTTTTGGTTTTTGATTATAATGTTTACACCCGCGCGCCTTCTTCACTTCGCTCTGTACGTCTCTGTTCTTCTCTTTTCATCACACTCACTCTCACTCTCACTCTCACTCTGCCCTAATCGCGAGCTCATCTCCACCGCAACCACCGGGAGGGCTTCTTCGCCACCACCGTGAGGTACACTCTTAACCCTAACTCTATCTTTCCCCTTCCCTTGACATCGCGAGCTCATTCGTTGCAATAACTTGACATCTCTTTCTCCCCTTCCCGCGCACTAACTCTCCTTGTCCCTCTACTCTCAGTAACCACATCGAACGTTGGACACCACTCGAGCTCCCCTCCCCACCACCACGCGAGCACCTATTTCTGGTGAGTCTTTAGGGCACATTTTTTTTATTTTTGGTTTTGAGTGTATGTTGAAACTGTAGTCTCTGTAGGTGAAACTTGAAACTATGAGTTTGAGTTGTTTGGAATGTCTCTATTTCTGGTTGTGGGTTTTGTGTTTTCTCTTGTTTTTCTTCTGCTATCATGACCTATTTCAAAATGGGAAGAAATTTAGAGTTGCTTGTAGCATGTGACATCAACAATATATTGCTCATTGGAATTCTGTTTTGTTAATTTATCTTCATCTGCTTATTTCTTTTGTCTTAAGAAACCTGAAAATGGTGTAAATTTGAAATAATTTTTAAACGCCTTGGATATATGTTTTTATATCTACAGAACCTATCTAGTTATGGATCGTAGTTGGAAAGTTTGTAAGCGTACTAGTGCTGAGTATTTGAAGGGGGTGGGAGAATTTATAGAATTTGCTCAAAGGAATGTTCCTAATAGTAATGGATGTTCTGTTGTCCTTGTGTCAAGTGTTTGAATACGAGGAAATGTGCAGTGCAAGATATACGTACTCATTTGATTTGTGAAGGGATTTGCTTAAGTTATACAAGATGGATATGGCATGGTGATGTGTTGTTGAGTAGTACGGCAAGTGTCTCCCAAAGTGAGGACGTTAACGTAGATATGGAGGATGATCGAGTAGAGGACATGATCCGTGATATTGGAGAAGAATCTTTTCATCGAGCTCATGTGTATGATAGGTTGTGCAGTGATGCGGATAAGCCTTTATATCCAGGGTGTACTACTCATACACGGTTGTCGGTGGTGCTAAAATTGGTTTGTGTGAAGGTGAGAAATGGTTGAACCGATAAAAGCTTCATGGAATTGCTTGAAGTGTTGAAAGACTTGCTTCCGGAGGACAACACATTGCCTGACCGTAACTATGAGGCCAAGAAGGTATTGTGTCCGATGGGTATGGAGTATAAGAAGATACACGCATGCCCCAATGATTGCATATTGTACACCGGTGTTCATGAAGACAATCATGATTGCCCCAAATGTGGGTTATCACGATACAAAGTGAAGGGTGGTGATGATGATGATGATCTTGATGATGTGAGAAAAAATGGTCCTCCTACGAAGGTGTTGTGGTATCTTCAAATAATTCCAAGGTTCAAGCGATTGTTTGCCAATGCGAAAGATGCAAAGAATCTTAGATGGCATAATGATGAGAGGAAACATGATGGAAAGATTCGTCATCCTGCTGATTCTATGCAATGGAAGAATATTGATACTATGTTTCTGGATTTCGCCGATGAGCCAAGAAACCTAAGGCTTGGACTTGCTACGGATGGAATGAATCCTTATGGTAACATGAGTAGTATTCATAGTTCATGGCCTGTTCTGTTGATAATTTACAACCTGCCCCCTTGGTTGTGCATGAAGCACAAATACATGATGTTGTCTATGATGATTTCGGTCCCAAAGCAACCGGGAAATGACTTAGATGTTTATCTAAGTCCCTTGATTGAATACTTGAAAACGCTGTGGGTGGAAGGTCTTGATGTAGTTGATGGGTATTCTCATGAGACTTTTAAGCTTCGTGCCACGTTACTTTGCACCAACAACGACTTTCTAGCATACGGTCAGTTGTCCGGGTACAGTGTCAAGGGGCATAAAGCATGCCTTATATGTGAAGAAGGCACATGCTACACTCAGTTGCATCATGGAAAGAAGACGGTTTACCTTGGGCATCAGAGATTTCTTAGACGTGATCACCCATATCGTAAGATGAAAAAAGCTTTTAATGGATGCCAAGAGACAGAAGAAGCTCTGGCGGCCTTAATTGGAGAGCAGGTTTATCAGAGGGTAAAGGGCATCGAAGTTATATTCGACAAGTCCAAAAAGAAAGGTAAAGCTGCTGAGAAAAACATATGGAAGAAGAGGTCGATGTTTTTTGATCTTCCATACTGGCGCAAGCTTGATGTCAGACACTGCATTGATGTGATGCATGTGGAGAAAAATGTGTGTGATAGTGTGATCGGGACGCTTCTCAACATTCAGGGCAAGACAAAGGATGGTGCGAATGCTCGTCTCGACCTCGTTTCTATGGGTATACGAGAGCAGTTAGCTCCAATTGTTGCGGATGGTAAGCGGACTTATTTGCCGCCAGCATGTCATACTTTGTCAAAAAAAAAAGAGACAAAGTTTCTGCGGGTGTCTTCAGGGCATCAAAGTTCCACATGGTTACTCTTCAAATATGAAGATGCTTGTCTCTAGTGATCTTAAATTAGTTGGCTTAAAGTCTCATGATTGTCACATCTTGATGCAACAACTTCTGCTAGTTGCTATTCGTGGAATTGCTCCAAAAAATGTGAGACAAACCATTACTCGGTTGTGCTCATTCTTCAATTCTATATGTAGCAAAGTCGTTGACCCTCGTATGTTGGATGACTTGGAAGTTGAGGCTACTACAATCTTGTGCCAATTGGGGATGTATTTTCCTCCTTCCTTTTTCGACATAATGGTTCACTTAATTGTTCATTTGGTGAAGGAGATTAGATTATGTGGGCCGTTTTTTCTGAGATGGATGTACCCAGTTGAGCGCTACATGAAGATCTTGAAAGGGTATGTGAAGAATCCTCATCGCCCGGAAGCATCTATTGTTCAAAGGTATGTTGCAGAAGAAGCTATTTAGTTTTGTTCGGACTACCTTCATAACACGGATCCTATAGGGGTTCCTAAGCCTCGGCATGATGAGATAAGATGCCAAGGTAAGGGTACACATGGCTTAAGAATTAATAGCAAGCGTCGGGAGGAAGTGATTCAAGCACATTTGTATGTATTGAACAACATCGATTCTGTTCAACCTTTCTTACTTGAACATAAAAGAAAAGTCAATCAAGAAAACCCTCGAATGAGCGAAAGGTGGTTGTTGAACAAGCATAACAAGACTTTCCTACCATGGTTCAAGGAAGAAATGCTTAAGGATGGTAGTACTGCTTTTGATGACGTAAGATGGCTAGCACGTGGGCCTAGATTCAACGTCGTATGTTGGAGCGGATACGACATCAATAACTTTTCCTTTTATACAAAGGAACAAGATAACAAGAGTATCATGCAAAATAGTGGGGTTATGGTTGTGACCGAAGCAATGCACTTCTCTAGTGCAAAGGACACAAAACCCGTTAAAGCACCGACACCTTACTTTGGATATATTGAAGATATTTGGGTGCTCGATTACACTAAGCTTACGGTGCCGATTTTTAAATGTAAGTGGGTTGATAGTAATGGTGGTGTACAAACCGACGAATTGGGGTTCACATTGGTAGACCTCAACAAGTTAGGTCATATAAATGAGCCTTTCATAATGGTTTCCCAAGCAAAACAAGTGTTCTACATCACTGATCCTTCTAACAAAAGGTTGTCCGTGGTTCTCCAAGGAAAAATCATATATAATGGTAGTGATGAAAATCAAGATTCAAATCTTGATATTCCTGAGACTCATTCTTTTTCAACAAACATGCCTACTATAATCGAGGAGACACAGGTGGACGATGTACATGCCACTCGTGATGATCATCACGAAGGGATATTGATATAGGTAGTTTAAACTTGGTATACATTTATTTTTATTTATACTTTTGTATTTATTTTTAGTTATAACCTATGTTAACACATATATATTGTTTCTGAACAGGCATACATATGGATCAGTCGGATGGCCCACATGCACGGGAGGACACTGTGGGGCCTACGCAGGACCCGATCGCGCCTACGCCTGATTCTAGTGTAAGTTTACATGTTATATACTATCTTTAGTCCTTCTTTTTAATGTAAGTTTATAATGTTACAACCCTCTATTTTATCTTTTTTTTTGTCCATACAGACATCACAGGCTCATAGGAAATGGGGTAGAGGAGCCACCTCTTTGAAGAAACTAGAGAAGGCCAAGCAAAATGGACAGAATCTTGAGGTGTCCTTCGATGCTAATCTAAATCCCCAGGGACCCCGTGCTAAAGAATTTAAAAAGTGGGTGTTTCTACAAGCGAGGCAGCATATTAGCATCAACTACAACCACTGAAATGACGTTCCACAGAACGTTAAGGATCAGATTTGGGAGGCTGTCACAGTATTTTACCTTTACATTCTTTTGATTTACATTATTAGATAATTATAGGAGTTATAATCCATCCAGTTGTTATGTATTTAATGTGTAGGTAGGTTGGACTGTGCCAAATGACGAGGATCATCGTAAGAAATGTATGAAAATGGCATCAAAGCGTTGGAATGGGTTCAAGCACGATCTTACCAGGTACTATGTATCTGGGAAGAAGCGGCTTGATAAAATGTTCTCGGATTATACCTGGATTGATCAGGATGCTTAGGAAATGTTTGCTAGGAGTCGACAGGATGGAGAATTTCTGGTTGGTTGATTAAGTTAATTTTGTATGCTTCTTATAGATCATTTAACCGTATTTAATTATGTGTTTTTGTTTGAATAGGCTAAGGCAGAGAAGGGTCGGAAGAATCAGGCGAAGAACGTCCACCGCCATACCATGTCTCAGGGTGGGTACGAGACTCGGATCGAGGAGATGATGGCGGATAGGCTGAGGGTGAAGCAGGAAGAGCACTCTGCTAGGATAGAAAGAGGAGAGGTGCTTGAGGGCTCACCATTAAGTCCTCCATCGGACATCAAGCGCGAGGATGTCTGGTTAGCCGGCCGCATGACAAAGACGGGATCTTTTAAAGTTGATGCCACTCGCGAAGTGGCAGATAAGATTGTAAGTAAATAATTAACTTCATTTCAATTGATATTTGTATAGATATTTTTAACACTTTTCACTTGCACGTTTTTTTATTTTTTCATTGTAGATGGATCTTAAAGCACAATCCTCCCAGGGCTCATTCGTCCCTTCTGGACGGCAGGACATCTTGATGACTGCTCTAGGCAAGAAAGACCATCCTGGTCGGGTTATCGGTGTTCCTGGGAACATGACCATCAAAGAATATTATGGCAAGTCTGCTTCATGAAAGCGGGTGGTTGACGAGGCATAAATTTTGGATGACATGACTCAGCAGCTCATCTCCAACCCTGCTATTACAACGCATCTGATGCAAAGCTTACTATCCAACCCAGAATTCAAGCAGGCGCTTGCTAGAGAGATTTCCTCCGTCGGTTCATCCCAGGACACCGCAGGGCATGCCAACCCTTCACATGTAAGTACAAAAGAGAGTTATAGTAGGGCACATGTGGAGGGGGATGAGTTGGCAACTAGGGAGCGGGAGTTGGAAGTCCAACGCCATGAGCTTGAGTTGGAAATGAAAAGGCATGAGCTTGAGTTGGACTTCAAACGACGTGAGCTCGAAATGTTAACAAAGGTATGTATTCATTATTAATGTCCAAATTATTCAAATAATTACTTGTGTTTTTTTTAATTATCGAAAACTTATCTATTTTATTTTCCCTAAATTGAAGGCCAAGTCGACGTCGGTGTCGCTGTCACTTGTCACTCGTTTGTTCTCACTTGGTGAGGATTATGCGTTTGAGATTTTTGAATGTCTATTGGAGCACGATGGATGGGTGGCACGCCCAAATCAACAGAGGATATTTTCCTCCTGTGGTGAAGATCTCGGGCACGCCTGCAGAGATAACGTCTGGATGGCCAGCACGGTTTTGAGTCTCTTGTGCACGTAAGTTAATTTTAATTTTATAACTTATTTATTTTTGGTAATTTTCCATTTAATAATTTATTTTAATTTCAATATATAAATATATATATATATTATGTAATTAACATCCACAACTTTTCATATCTTAGGTATCTCCATCGTCTTCAGCTTGATAAGGGCATTGCATCAGTTTACGGCTTCTTAGATCCGTCAATCCTTGTGCCCCAATTCTTTGCTAGCGATGCATTTAGTAAATACTAGGGAACTTGATGGGAGACAATCGGAAAGAATTATATCTGGCTCCCTACTGTATAAATAACCATTGGCAGTTGTTCGTACTTCACCCGTCTAGGCATACTGTCATATTCTTATGCTCTCTCCACCAAAACCCGCCACATGAGGTGGTGGAAGCTGTAAATACGTAAGTAACTAGTCTTAAATTTAATTTAAGTTTTAATATCAGTTGTTTTTAGTTTATTACACACATGATGTATGAATTTGTTAATTGACATGATTATTTGTTTATGATAGCGCGCTGAAGGCGAGTAGCATAAGTTACGCCAACGGGAAAAGTAGGACTTCTAAGGCTAAAGGATATCCTGAATGGATCATCCTCAAGGTTTGATAGTTTATTTATCAAATAATTAATATTATAATTACTAATTTATATGTATATTTAACTGACATTGAAATTAATTTTGTTTGTTGTCTCGATTTCAACCTGACGGGTGGTCGTGCGGCTATTATGTGATGCTTCATATGCTGAACATAGTCTCCGCATCTATTACGGATGGATGGAAGAAGGTAATATTTAAACAACTTGTTAAATTATATATTATAGTTTTGGTGATGACTTACGTGAATGTTATTGTTATTATTTGAACGTGTGTAGCCATTTAACGACCAATCGCCTCTTCAAAAAGATGAGTTTAGAGACTTGAGGATGCGCTTAGCAGAATTCTTCTTCAAGTATGCGGCTGAAAAAGGAATTGACAAGATACCTCCGCAATACTTAGATGAATAGTTTTTTTGTTAGACTTTAGAAACTAATTAATGTATATTTATATATATATATATATATATATATATATATTTATATATATATATATATTTATATATATATATATTTATATATATATACTTGTAGATAGTTATGTTTTTCCTATACATGGGTTATGGTTTTAAGTCCACCCATTGTTTCCTTTATATATTTCTTTTCTTTTTGTTAATATTGAAATTTAAGGGTAGTGTTTGCAATTCTGTAATGTGTGTGATATTCTGTGTTAATGGGATATTTACTGAATGCAGGGATAGCTGAGGGGAGTGATATTTTAAAACTGAATTTTTAAAAAAAATCTATTAACGTCAGTTGTATCAAATAACTAACGTTAATAGTATTTTATAAAATATATAGTACACTATTAACATCAGTTGTATTAGGAAACTGACGTTAAAAATAAAACATTTAACGTCAGTTCTTTAACACAATTGACGTTAGTTTTAACAACATTAACGTCAGTTGTGTTAAAGAACTGACGTTAATAGTTTTATATTTAACGTCAGTTGTTTAAACAACTGACGTTAAAATATTAACTATTAACGTCAACTGTATTTACGTCAGCAATATTCTGACGTATAAAATCAATTTTAACTGACGTAAAAAACACTTATTGCACTAGTGTTATAATAAAGGATGCTATGTCTAAAGCGATTGGAAAGTTTAAATCTTTTTCATTAAGTTCCCTATGATGGCCGAAACTCATATGTTTGGACCTAGGAATGTGTTGTTTTGTCCTTCCAAAATAATTAAGGGTTTAAGCTTCTTTATGTTAAAGGAGGCTATGTCCAAAAAGATTGGAGGATTTAAAGATTTTTAGTCTCACAAACATTTCAAGGACGGACCTAGGTGTTCATGGCCTAAGAAATTTGTTTTTTTATTCACTTTCCAAAATGATCATGGTTTCAAGCTCCTTACTATGTATGGATGCTAACCTAAAGAGATTGGAAAGTTTAGAAATTTCTAGCCTATTTATTAGTGAAGGTCGAAAACCCTAAGTCAAATACTTAGTGGGACTTTTTTAATTCAACTTTGTTAAATGATTGGTGTTTAAGAACTTCTAGCACTTAAGGATCATGAATCCATGAGTTGCATAAATTTCGGAAAAAAAAACATAATCCTAAATTATTGTCTAAACCGAACCTATTCCTTGTGGTTAGTGTTCTTTGATTGAGTTTTAACTCATGATTTCAGGTTTTGTAACCTTCGACTTCCATCGCCAAGCAGAGTGAGGACGTTCATGAGCTTTTCTCTTCGAATTCAAAACTCTTAACTCCCACGTGTGGTAAGAGGGGATTTCCTAAAGATATTCAATAACTGTATGCATGTGTGTAGGTGTTTAACTGGATATTTATATGTTGATTGAACTTACTTGGTGATCTGATGTACTTGAACTGTTATGCTACTATCTGATGTTGAATATACTTACTCTAAATGTTATAATGCATATCTGTGATGAACAGTTTTCAAATGTGATATTAACATTGAACTGAGAATATATATTGCTGTTGATTGAAAGTTTGCTAAGCCAGACTTGTGTCTGTGCTCAACTGTTATAACGATTAAAAACCTGAATAAGCTTTGAAGATGAAAGGATTTGTGTTCTTTTCCAAAAGCTCTTTAACTTAAAGAACTGTTTTAAATGTTGAAATGGTTTGGTGAACTATTGTTATACAATAGAAAAAAATCCTTTTCGAACTATGTGTTTTCAAGTGAAAACTTTCATGAACTATTTGGCAATGTCGTTTTGGGGGAAATTTTTCAAAGATAAAAGTATTTCAAAGATGCTTTAAAAAAGATTTTCAAAGAAAAGGTTTTTCTTAAATGTTTTAGAAACTTTCTGATAGCCTGGATAGGTTACCGAGGATTTGGCTTTGAATTTGATTTTCACTGAATGAAAAAAATAAGTACTTAAGAAAGAGAATCTAGAATGCGAGACGTCGCCTCTAGTATTCAGTTATGCGCACGTGATCTTGGATCAATGTTAATTCGGGACTGTGAGTCCTATTCATGATGTTATGGACTAAGAGTCCAATTCTAGAAATTGAGGACAGTGCGTTCTGATTTCATTTTTGTGGGCTATTTTCCTTATCATGTTAAGTTTAAAACATGAATAAAATTATAATTGATTTTTATGACCACAACCTTGGACTGTGGCCACGGTTTAGGGCATTTTGATTGAGCATTCGGACTGTGTTCCCAATGTTTCTGAGTTTTCAAGTGATGGGGAAATGATGATTTAGTCGTTAGCTTTGAGCTTCAACAGCAAAAAAGAATGAACACAAAGAAAACCTTGTAAACAAAATATTTTCCATGTGCATTTCCCCAGGCAGACATGCCTTTCTTATATATCAGATACAAGGTTATATCTGGGAGTCTGTGCATGTGACCGGTTCAGAGGCACATGTGACGTTGCTCGTCCCGAGACCTTAAATACATAAGGGTATGGAGGCAACTGCCCGGTGAGCTAGAGATTGACCAACTCTAATTCTTCTCCAGTGAAACACGGTGTTGAGATCTCATAAGATTAGGATAGAGCCTGATATTGAAGTGTCATGCAAATTTTCGAAAATTGATTGTGCGGGCTTGAGATCCCTTGATATAACACGGTTATATTATGATTATGCATGATTTAACTGTTGACTTGATTATGTGTTGCATGTATCATGTACATGGTTGTTGTGGGATATATCTTATGACGGTATCTCATTCTCGCATATCTATATGTTCTTTTCCTTTTCTTGTATCGGTATATGTACGTACTTTAGATGGAACCCAACGTTCCCCTAGCACCCTCGATTTCGAGGAATGAGGTGTTCGACGAGGCTGGGCTAGTGAGGAACTGGACGGTGAGCGATGATGCGACGATAGCTACGTATCGGGGACTGATTACGACGACGGAGTCTAATGCCAACGGAGAACCGATCCAGAGGATTCACACCATCGAGACACGGACAGTGGCACTTCCACCTCCCTGGCTGTACCTACATACTCTACAGATGGCTGGACTTCGTCATCCACACATTGAGCCGGAGGAATCTATCGAGGAGAACCCTGAAGAGGATCCCAAAGAGGATCCGGAGGAGGAGCCCCTTGAGTTGGTAGGCGACTGGTGGGAGGACGACCTAGAGGCATAATACCATCCACAGGACCTCGGAGAGGACGATTTTCCAATCGATGATGGTGGTGAGGTTATCGATCCGGAGTCTGATATCTCATCTAGAGGTAGTGTTTGTGGCCACTCAGATTGTAGGAGTCTTTGGTGATCATCGTTGGCTTTTTGGAGTAGTTCTGTTTGTCCCTGACTTTCTAGAGTCTTCTTTTGAGTTCAGTACCCAGATTCCTCATTCCTGGTTTGATGTTTTATCTGTTTCTTTAGTTTATGTTTTCAGTGAAGTTGGCCTGTTTGTTTAAGGCCCGTTTTGTAATCCAAAAACTTAAGATCCCAATGGGGAAATGTTATATATGTATCTATGTATGATGTTTATATTCATGTTGAGTGTTCATCACCTTTTCTTAACCTCTTTAAAAAAAAATTAAGTACCTTTTCGGTAATTTGATACAAAAGTTTTTCTTTTACGAAAGCGACCATCGTTTTAATGTGTTCTTTTCCGCAAAAAGGGTAACCAATTGATGACCGAGTTTAGGGTGTCACAAGTGTGGGTGTATCCACGCTCAAGCGTCGAAGTCAACCAGACAAGGGCCATGCTTTGACTTGCCACGTGTCATCAGGGCTTATGTGGCAGCCTATGAGGGGATGCATGGCGCGGTGGCTTTCCACGCTCCAGCGTGGCATTTCCCACGCTCCAGCATGGAATTCCTCACGTTAGAGCGCGGGGACGTGTTTCAGCAAAAAATAAAAGGGCTTAAGTGAACTTATGTTCACTTAAGCCATTTGATAGAAGCAGAAGACAGAAGCCTGAGAAAGGATCTGAGATCAGAAAATAGAGGGTTCTAGAGAGAGAGGAAGAGAAAACAAGAGAAAAGGTTTCTAGTGTGATTTGTGCGAGTTTCGATCATCCAATCGTGAAATAGAGTATGTGGTTTTGATCATAGCGAGGATATATATCTTCTTCTCTTCTTCGTTTCTTCTAAGCCGAAGGTAAATTATCCTTGTTTATGTCAAAACTCGTTCCATTATGTTTCACGTAATATCTTTCGTTTCGTTTGTCGGAATTCGATTTCATCTTCGCGTATGAACTTCTAGTAACACACCCTTTGTAATGTGATGCTTAGGTGAAATTTTGGAAGTTCTGAGGCCCTAGAATCGTATAGGGCAGAATAGAGAAGGTGTGAGGACGTCTCATTTTGCTTCGTCTCGAGCACCGTACGACTCTTCTGGTGGGGGAAAGAAACTATTTAACATCAGAAACAGTACGGTTACATTTAATTCGATAATGGCATAGGGCGACCCAAACCCTACACGAGAGCGAGTAACGGACAATGTCTACATCACATTGGGGACTACTTAGTGATACCGATGATGATATAGAAATTGTGCATTTATTGTCGTTATGTGGTGATTGTCTGTTTGACTGTTTGATTTGGTAATTGATGTATGATATCATGAGTGCTGCAAGTGTTTATATTTATTAATATTATATTTTTGTATTTAGTATTTTGGAAATAATGACATGATGATACATGATGATGATTTTGGATAACATGATGATGATTGTGATGATATGATGAGTGTTATGATTGCGCTTAGAGGTTGAGTACGTTATAAGTTACGTTGAGACATGAGGATGTATTGGGGAATGCATATGATATGAGATAGTAGTGCCTAATCGAGATGATTTCTGAAATATAATGATGAGATTGATGAGATGAAACTACTTTGAGGTTATTTATGAGGTTATCATGAGCGGTTATGGCACTAGGGGGTGACCTGAAACATGGTCGTGTGGACCTGAAACGTGGTCGTGTGGGGTTTATGCCTCAAAGGGGGAATTCCCAAGGATTGGCTAACGGCGGACCGTCCCAGAGATAATTTCATTTTAGTCGCAGCTATAGTTCATGCGTTGCATGAGCACTCTTACCGGGGTTCAGATGTGTGCACCGGATTGTGTAGCTATAGTGCCATTGCTTTGCATGAGCGCCTCTCTATCTGCATAGACGGGTGTGCACCGGGGACTCTGGGACGTGTCGATTATATTGATGTGATATCTGGATATGGCCGATACCTGAGGAGATTATTCATACATCATTTGCATTGCATCATGATGGAGGGTAGGAAAGATCCAAGATATGGATTGAGGATGATTGTGTTATATTATATATATATATATATATATATATATATATATATATATATATATATATATATATTCATGCTTTGGAGATGGATGTTTAGTGTGCCGTTATTTAATTAAATGTTACTAAATCCTTTCCACGTTTGATGCTATATTGTTTCTTATCCCTGTTTTCTTTATATTGCACATGTTTTATTATGTGATCGTGATGAGAAGAACCTACGGGGGAGCCAGCTATGGAGGAGCTTGATGGGACCCCTTATGAGCCAGACGTTGGAGGACGAACAGTGGGTCCTCATAGTTGAGTACAGAGTCTATGGACAGTGCATCTTGTCTCTTTGGGATGTTGTTTTTATTTTTTTTATTTGATTATCATTTTGTACATTTTGGGATCATACCGATGGGATTCACTGTACTGTACTGTATCAGGTTGGTGTGTATATGTTCTGTATATATGTGTATATGTTGTGTATATTTTAAGTTTTTTATTTTCTGATGTTTTTAATATATCCTCTTAACGCTAATAACATGATTAGATCTAAATATTATTATGGATTTTCTTTAATAGGATGTCGGGGCATCTCATTTGGTGGTATCAGAGCAGTTCAGTTCTGAAACGGACTGTGAGAACTGTGATTAGGGTGAACTGGCCATTTAGTTGATTCCACACCGGATAACAGCTATGCTTAGAAGTTGGGTAGTGAGTCCGAACACGACATTTCTATGACACATAGTATTTATATTCCAGTTTATGTAGTATTATATGTCATATTGATGTGGGATAATGATTTCTTTTAACAGGATCATGGCTCGAGCCCGAGGACGAGGACGTAGCAGACGTGGTGGTGGTAGAGCGATATAAGGTGTTGAGGATGAGCCTTATCAGCCAGAGGCAGTGACTGGAGGTGGAGGAGAGTCATCTGATACTCTTCGGACTATCCACGAGTTAGCATCTATTCTGTTGCAGTAGGTGCAGCAGAATGCTCAGAGGGTACAGAGAGAGGCAGAGTTACAGGAGCGACAGGATAGGAGGAGAGCTGCTGAGGCTGAGGATGCAGGGTTGGCTACCTTTCTCAAAGGTAAGCCACCACAGTTTGATGGAGAGTATTATCCAGAGTGAACAGAGTGGTGGATTCAGAAGCTCGAGAAGATCTTTGATACCATGAGATGCCGAGATGATAGGAATGTGACTTATGCCGCCTTCATGATGACCAGAGCGGCTGAGTTTTGGTGGAGAGGCAAGAGGAGATTGTTAGAGGCTGAGGGCAGATTGATCAGTTGGGAGTTGTTCTGAGAGTGTTTCTTTGAGAAGTACTTCCTGCGGTTAGTTAGACTTGAGAAGGAGAGAGAGTTCATGAGTCTCCAGCAGGGAGACAGATCTGTTGGTGATTATGCGGCTAGGTTCGAGGCCCTGATTCAGTTTTAAGTTCTACCAGAGGTTTCCAGATGAGAACTGGATGTGCCGGAGATTCGAGGATGGTTTACGGCATGAGCTGAGGAGGGCTATAGTGCCCTGGGATATCCTGAGTTTCCCATAGCTTGTAGAGAGGTGCAGTGCCATTGAGAGTATGGACCAGAGGAAGGCTGCAATGCAGAGATAGAAGCATAGTGAGGGTCCTACCAGAGCAGGTCAGCAGAGGAGAGGTGATAGAGGTTCTCATTGGAGGAGAGGACCATACACTAGATCGGGACAGAGCGCTCAGACATCTGCATCACCAGCACTGATTACCGGGAGGCCAGTAGCAAAGAGGCCCAGTTTGTTTTGGATGCGGGGGACCGCATTATATTCGAGACTGCCAGGAGAAACATGGCTGTTTTGTTTGTGGTAAACCAGGTCACCTGGCTCGTGACTGCAGACAGAGAGCGGTTCAGCAGCAGCCAACGACCGTTAGAGGAGCCAGTGGTTCTAGAGGAGGAGTTGGGAGAGGAGTAGGACGACGGACGGCCAGACCTCAGGCCACGGGGGGGGGGGGGGGGGGGGTGTTTACAGTGAGAGGATCTGAGTCATCTCAATCTGCAGATCTTATTCAAGGTATACGTTTAATATCTGGTAGACTCTCGTCTGTGTTGTTTGACTCAGGTGCTACACATTCGTTTGTTTCAAATGAGTGTGTAGATCATTTACATTTACCCATTTCTCAGCTACCATATACCCTGACAGTATCTACCCCTACCAGTGATCCGTTGATCACTATGTCTGTTTGCTTACAGTGTCCCATAGTTGTTGAAAATAGGGCATTTCTTATAGATCTCATCTGTTTGCCTATGCAGCAGATAGACGTTATCCTTGGCATGGATTGGCTTTCGACTAACCATGTAGTGTTAGACTGTGCCCGAAAGACCTTATCTTTTCTTGAGCCTTCTAGCATAGTATCTGCCAATGAAGGAGCCGCTATGAGGAGTGACGAGTCTCAGCAGTATGTGATGCTTTTCTCTTTGGAAGCTAAGGAGACTCCAAGTATAGATTCGCTGCCTATTGTGAGAGAGTTTCCTAAGGTTTTCCCTCCAGATGTTCAAGGTTTGCAACCAAAGAGGGGGGTGGAGTTCACTATACATACCAGGGACCGAACCTATATCAGTAGCTCCTTATCGGATGTCCCCAGTGGAGTTGGCAGAGTTGAAGAAATGGATGATATGATGAAGAAGAAATTCATCAGACCGAGTGTTTCGCCTTGGGGAGCATTGGTGTTGTTTGTCAAGAAAAAGGACGAAAGTTCTAGGTTGTGTATGGATTACAGGCAGTTGAATAGGGTTACAATCAAGACCAAATATCCGTTACCTACGATAGATGATATGATGGATCAGTTGAAGGGAGCCTCAATGTTTTCTTAGATAGATTTGAGATCAGGATACCATCAGATTAGGGTGAAGAAGGATGATGTACCTAAGACCGCTTTCAGGACGAGGTATGGACACTATGAGTACCTAGTTATGCCTTTTGGTGTAACCAATGCTCCAGCGGTGTTCATGGATTACATGAACATGATTTTTAGACTGTTCCTCAACAAGTTTGTTGTGGTGTTTATAGATGATATTCTTATATACTCCCATAGTCGGGAAGAACACGAGGAACATCTGAGAGTGATGTTATAGGTGTTGAGAGATAGGCAATTGTATGCTAAGCTATCCAAGTGTGAATTTTGGTTAGAGGAAGTACAGTTTGTAGGGAATATAATCCACAAGGAAGGGATAACTGTTGATCCAGTTAAGGTAGAGGTTGTGATTAAGTGGGAGAGGCCTAAGTTAGTTAGTGAGGTGAGGAGTTTCCTAGGATTAGCCGGGTATTACAAGAGGTTTATCGAGGGTTTATCGAAGATTGTGTTACTTATGACTCAGTTAACGAGTAAAGGTACGATGTTTGCTTGGACAGAGAAGTGTGAAGAGAGATTTCAGAAGCTAAAGGAGAAGTTGGCTACATCTCCTGTGTTGACGTTACCAGATCCATTAGGACAGTTTGACGTGTACTGTGACACGTCATATCAAGGATTGGGTTGTGTTTTGATGCAAGAGGGAGCATTATGGCTTATGCTTCCTGACAATTGAGGGTTCATGAAAGGAATTACCCGACCCATGATCTGGAGTTGGCAGCCATAGTGTTCGCATTGAAGATATGGCGACATTATCTTTATGGAGCTAAGTTCAATGTGTTCAGTGATCACAAGAGTTTAAAGTATCTGTTTGATCAAAAAGAGTTGAACATGAGGCAACGTAGATGGATGGAATTCATTAAGGACTATATGTTTGATCTACAATACATCCAGGGAAGGCTAATGTTGTGGTGGATGCTCTAAGTCGAAAATCCTTGCACGTATCCACAATGATGCTGAAAGAGATGGAGTTGCTTGAACAATTTAGAGATATGAACCTAGGTATGGATTTGACTAAAGATAGAATATGCTTAGGTATGATCACCATCAGTAGTGAGTTTTTGAGAGATCTTAAGGTTAAGCAAGGTCAGGATGAATATTTGATGGAGGTGAGTCGAGGTATATATGAGGGAAAAGTTTCAGAGTTTATGAGAGGACCGGATGAGGTGTTATGGTTTAGAGATCGGATATGTGTGCCAGAGAACTTAGAGATTAGGAAGATGATTTTAGAGGAGGTACACAAAAGTAAGTTGAGTTTTCACCCAGGAGCCACCAAGATGTATCAAGAATTGAAGAAGATGTTTTGGTGGCCAAAGATGAAGAAAGAAGTGGCGGATAATGTTATATCATGTTTCGTGCCTCAGAAAGCTAAGATAGAGCATCAAAAGCCCGCAGGGTTGTTACAGTCCTTGGATATCCCAGAATGGAAGTGGGATAGTATAGCGATGGACTTTGTGGTTGGATTACCACGAACTCTGAAGAGGTTTTATGCGATTTGGGTTATCATTGATAGGTTGACGAAGTGTGCTCACTTCCTACCTATGGGTGAGAGTTACAGTCTTGAAAAGTTGACCCAGATCTACGTCATGCACGGTGTGCCGTCAAGTATTGTCTCCGATCGGGATCCTAGATTTACATCTAGATTTTAGAGGCAGTTACACAATGCTTTGGGAACAAAGTTGAGGACGAGTTCTGCTTATCATCCTCAGACAGATGGACAGTCAGAGAGAACAATTCAGTCATTGGAGGATCTTTTAAGATCCTGTGTGTTGGAACATGTTGGCAGTTGGGATGAATTCCAACCTTTGATGGAGTTCACATATAATAACAGTTTCCACAGCAGTATCGGGATGGCACCATATGAGGCTCTGTATGGGGAAAAATGCAGGACTCTGTTGTGTTGGTATGAGACTGGCGGGAGCCAAGTGTTGGGTCCTGATATGGTACAACAAACAACGAAGCAAGTCAGGAAAATCAAAGAGAAAATGAAGGAAGAGTAGGATAGGCAAAGAAACTACAGTAACAAGAGGAGGAAACCCTTAGAGTTCCAGAAAGGTGATCACGTGTTTTTGAGAGTCACTCCGAAGACCGGAATTGGCAGAGCTATAAAGTCTAGAAAGCTCACTCCCTAATTCTTGGACCATTTCAGATTCTTCGACGAATTGGTCCATTAGCTTACCAAATAGCCTTACCCCCTTACCTTTCCGACCTTCACAATGTCTTCCTTGTATCCCAGTTAAGAAAATATTACCCAAATCCTTCTCATCTCGTTGAGCCTGAGTCCATGCAACTCAGAGAGAATCTAGAATATGAGGCTTTACCGATCAAGATTGCAGATTGAAGGATTAAAGAACTCCGTGGTAAACAAATTCCCCTGGTCAAGGTCCTATGGGATAGTGCTATCGGAGATTCTACTTGGGAGCGTCAGGCAGACATTCAGTAACAGTACCCCCATCTGTTTTCAGGTATGTAAATTCTGAGGACGGAATTTCTTTTAAGGGGGGTAGAAATGTAACATCTAGTATTTGATGTGTGGTTTACGTATGAGGTTTAGGGTTAGGACTTGGAATACATAGTTTTTATGTTGTTTGAGGTTTAGAAACCCTTGCATTTTAAGTATGCGGCTTTTTCGGGTGGGTTTGAACGCGGAGACCAATTAGGGTTTTCCCGGTGAACGTCTTTGAGACGTTTGAGTGTGAAATAAGAATTCTGGAGTTAGAGTTGAGATTAGGCCCTTTATATGGTTTTAGGTTGTTTATTAGGTCCTAATGAGCCTATATCTCAAATTTGAGAGCAATCGGACGTCAAACGGACCCTGAACGCAAAGAGTTGACTTTTTGTCAGAAGTCAACGCTCGAGCGTGGGTGTATCCACGCTCAAGCACCCAAGTCAACCAGACAAGGGCCATGATTTGACTTGCCACATGTCATCAGGGCTTACATGGCATCATGTGAAGGGATGCATGGCGTGGTGGCTTTCCACGCTCAAGCATGGCAATTCCCATGCTCAAGCATGGAATTCCTCACGCTCGAGCATGGGGACGTGTTTCAGCAAAAGAAAAAGGGCTTAAGTGAACTTATGTTCACTTAAGCCATTTGATAGAAGCAGAAGACAAAAGCCAGAGAAAGGAACCGAGAGCAGAAAAGAGAGGGTTCTAGAGAGAGAGGAAGATAAAACAAGAGAGAGAAATAGCTTCTAGTGTGAGTTGTGTGAGTTTTGATCATCCAAACGCGAAACGGAGTACGTGGTTGTGATCATAGAGAGGATATCTATCTTCTTCTCTTCTTTGTTTCTTCTAAAACCGAAGGTAAATCATCTTCATTTATGTCAAAACTCGTTCCATTATGTTTCACGTAATATCTTTCGTTTCGTTTGTCGGAATTCGATAACGTCTTCACGTATGAACTCCTAGTAACACATGCTTCGTAATATGATGCTTAGGTGAAATTTTGGAAGTTACAAGGCCTTAGAATCGTAAAGGGCAGAATTGAGAAGGTGAGAGGACATCTCGTTTTGTTTCCTCTCGGGTATCGTACGACTCTTCAGGTGGGGAAAAGAAACTATTTAACGTCGGAAACGGCGCGTTACATTTAATTCGATAATGACGTAGGGTGACCCAAACCCTACACGAGAGCGAGTAATGGACAATGCCTATATCACATTGGGGACTACTTAGTGATACCGATGATGATATAGAAATTGTGCGTTAATCGTCTTTACGCTATATATATATATATATATGTTTATTTTCTTATGTGGTGATTGTCTGTTTGACTGTTTGATTTGGTACTTGAAGTATGATATGATGAATGTTGTAAGTGTTTATATTTATTAATATTATATTTTTGTTTTTAGTATTTTGGAAATAATGACATGACGATACATGACAATGATTTTGGATAACATGATGATGATTGTGATGATATGATGAGTGTTATGATTGCGCTTAGAGGTTGAGTACGTTATAAGTTACATTGAGACATGACGATGTATTGGGGAATGCATATGATATGAGATAGTAGTGCCTAACCGACATGATTTATGAAATATAATGATGAGATGAAACTACTTTGAGGTTATTTATGAGGTTATGATGAGCGGTTAGGGCACTAGGGGGTGACCTGAAACATGGTCTGTGATATGAGGGACCCGAAACATGGTCGTG
The DNA here is from genome assembly GCA_030762895.1 of Sophora flavescens. Lineage (NCBI taxonomy): Eukaryota > Viridiplantae > Streptophyta > Magnoliopsida > Fabales > Fabaceae > Sophora > Sophora flavescens. Next base: position 136,294,864 of record CM061064.1, read on the forward strand.
TGGGGTCTACGCCTCAGAGGGAGAATTATTGGGGATAGGCTAACGATGGACCGTCCTAGAGATGATTTCATTTAGTCGCAACTACAGTTCATGCGTTGCATGAGCACCCTAACCCTGGTTCAGAGGTGTGCATCGGATTGAGTAGCTATAGTGCCATTGCTTTGCGTGGGCTCCCTCCATCTGTGGATGAGGGTGTGCGTCAGGGACTCTGGGACGTGTCGATTATATTGATGTGATATCCGGATATGGCCGATACCTGAGGATATTATTCATACAACATTTGCATTGCATCGTGATGGAGGGTAGAGGAAAGATTCTAGAAGTGGATTGAGGATGATTGTGTTATATATATTTCCACATTTGACGTTAAATTGTTCCTTTTCCCTGTTTTCTCTATATTGAACATGTTTTATTATGTGATCGTGATGAGAAGATCCTTTGGGGGAGCCAACCATGGAGGAGCTTGATGGGACCCCTTTTGAGCCAGACATTGGAGGACGAACAGTGGGTCCTCATGGTTGAGTATTGAGTCTATGGCCAGTGCGTCTTGTCTCTTTGGAATTTTTTTTTGTTTGATTATCAGTTTGTACATTTTGGGATCCTACCGATGGGATTCCCTATACTGTATCAGGTTGGTATGTATATGTTCTGTATGTATGTGTATATGTTGTGTATATTTTAATTTTTTAATTTTCCGTTGTTTTTAAAATATCCGCTTAACCCTAATAACACGATTAGGTCTAAATATTATTATGGATTTTCTTTAATGGGACGTCGGGGCGTCTTAGGTTGTATCAACATTTCCTCTACTAAATCCATTGTCCATCATCAGGAATGAACTTAGTCTTTCATACCATGCTCTAGAAGCTTGTTTAAGACTGTATAGAGCTTTCTTAAGTTATATACATGTCCATGGTGGGTTTGAATTTCAAAACCCGGTGGTTGGATAACATAAACTTCCTCATTAATGAAACCTGTAACACCCCCTGGGTATTACTACGTAACACATACGGAAGTAAATTAAAAAGATAATTCACTGGTTGCTTTCGAAAAATTATTTTCTTTTAAGTTAGAAAACCGGGGTATAAAATTTTTCTTTAAGGATAACTCTGAAATCCATAATACATACATTTAAAACGTAAAGTCACATTCGTAACAAGGATACCATGACATACAACATTTCTCCAAGTTTCCATTTTCGAAAGAAAAAGTTTAAACTACAGATGGATGTATATAACACTACATTTACCGACCTTTTTAGATATACAACCCAACTCAGACTCCTAAGCTGGTCATTCTATCAAATATTCATCGGAGATCTCCCTCCCCCCGGTGGCCATCCCCCAATAATCAGAATACTTTCCCAACCTCTAACACTAGGTCTTCAAGTGACTTAGAAAGACTCCTATGCAACATCGGTACTAGAGTACCAAGGTACTACAGCAAAACCTGAAGAGACTTGATATAACTGTAAGAGTGAGACACCGGTAAATGGATATATCATGCAACAACCATATACATGATACATACAACACATTGGCATATTAGAATTTAAGCATTTTTCATAGATAAAACGACAAGTGTTATATCAGTGGGTCTCATACCCGAATCAATCAGTTTTATAAAGATAATGCATGACACTTCAATCATCAGGCTCTAAACTTAATCTCCGGAGATCCCAACATCCTCAAAATGAGTTGATCAGGCTCGATACACCATCTCATTGGCAAGCTAAGCACAACGATAATACACCGTCTCATTGGCCATTTAGGCACAACGATTATGCACACCGTTTCATTGTCCATTTAGGCACAACGATACATGTACACCGTCACATAATACCTTTCCTGTTAAGGTATCACGTTAAAACCACGTCGGGCACGTCAGCCGTAAATGCAAATGTAATACATTTAGTTCTCGTTGTTTTCTTTGTGTTTGCTCTCATTCGTTTTCGAATCTTAAAGGCTAGCGACTATTCATAAATTTCATCATCACCTGAAAATCAAGAACACAGGACGCGCAGTCCGAGTGCTCAGTCACAACACCTTAGTCCGATGCCGCAGTCAAGGTTTGTGGTCATAGAAATCATTTATGATTTTATCCATGTTTTATCCTAACATGATAAGGACTCATAGTCCGCAGCAACGAAATCAGGACGCACAGTCCTCAATTCCAAGATTTGGACTCTTAGCCCATAACATCATGATTAAGACCCTTGGTCTATAATTCTTGATAGGGATCCTAGGTCACGTGCATAGACCGATGCCGCAGTCAAGGTTTGTGGTCATAGAAATCATTTATGATTTTATCCATGTTTTATCCTAACATGATAAGGACTCATAGTCCGCAACAACGAAATCAGGACGCACGGTCCTCAATTCCGAGATTTGGACTCTTAGCCCATAACATCATGATTAAGACCCTTGGTCTATAATTCTTGATAGGGATCCTAGGTCACGTGCATATCACGGAAAACTAAAGCGACGTCTCGCGACTAGATTCCTATTCACATGTGCTTACTTTTCGCTCAGTGAAAAGCAAATCAAAAACAAAACCTCGATCACTTATCCAAGTAACCAGAACGTTTCTAAATCATTTTGGGGAAAATCTTTTCCTTTACAAACACTTTTATAAAACAATTAGGAAATTTGTTTGCTTTTGAAATCCTTGATGGAATAAAGTCAAATATTTTCAAAGGGGTTTTTCCTTCATAAAACACGTAGTTCGAAAAATGTTTTCTCTCGTACAAACTTTGGATCATAAAAAGGTAGTTTCTATTGACTTAAAAACACTTCAACGTTTCTTTTCAAAACAAGAATCTTATTCTCTTGAAGTAAGCGTTTTAAACAAGGAACTTTTATAAATAAAACTAGTACTTTCAAAGTTCTATTCAAGGCTCATTAAGGCTTTTAATCCATATAATCATTGAGCACAGACTAAAGATCGGCTTCTCAAACTTCAATCAACAGTAATATATTTCAACAATAATATCACAGTTAACGACAGTTCATCACATATATACAACTCATAATACTTTAAGGCAGGTAATAATCAACTTCAAATAAGTAATAATCACAATAGTTCAAGTAAACAAGTCATTCAAGTATTTGCTCCATATCATAATAATATTCAAATCACTCAAGTAAACACATACACATATGCATATAGTCAATGAATATCCCTAGGCAATCCCCTCTTACCTTTGGTTAGGTAGACATATGAGATGCTTGGATAGAAGTACCACGAACGTCCTCGCTTTCCCCGCGATATAAGTCTAAGGTTATAAACACAAGATCATAAGTTAAAATCAACCAAGAACACTAAGCCACAAGGTATTAGGTTCGGCAAAGACAATAAATTAGGGTTAGAGATCCCTGAAAATTGTACAACTCATAGATTTATGATCCTTAAGTGTTGGGAGTTCTTAAACAATGATCATTTAACAAGGTTGAATTAAAATCCCACTAAGTCTTAAACTTAGGGTATTCAGCCAAGGCTATTAAAATAGGCTAGCATTCTCTAAACTTTCCAATCTCTTAGGTCTAGCATCCACACATAGTAAGGAGCTCAAAACCATGATCATTTTGGAAAATGAAAAAAAAGTATCCTAGGTCCATAACCTTCTAGGTTCAGCCTTCATAGGATTTATAGGCTATAAATCTCTAAACCTTCCAATCTCTTAGACTTAGCATCCAAATATCTTATGGAGCTCAAGTCCATGATCATTTTGGAAAACAATGGAAACTTAAACATTCCAATCTCTTAGACTTAGCATCCAAATATCTTATGGAGCTCATGTCCATGATCATTTTGGAAATTAAGAAATAACACATCATAGGTTCAATAACATAGAATAAACAAGTTAGAAATCCTTAAACTTTCCAATCTCTTAGACTTAGCATCCTTCTATATTAAGGAGCCTTAGTCCATGATCATTTTGGAAAATGAAACTTAAACATCCTTGCTCTAAAACATTTAAGTTTTGGCCTACATATGATAATGAGGAAAAATATTCTTTGTTTGATAACAACACTTAGGTTTAGAATCACAACGTATTAAGAGTTCTGAATCCATGATCATACTTGGAAAGTTGAAACATAGAATCCTAGGCTTACTTATACATATTTTCGGTCATCATAGGAAAACAAGCTATCAAACCATTCAAGATTTATAGATTTAAGATAAAGGAATAGTTAGAAACTCAAACACATGATAATATTTCAAAAGTTGAAGTAAAAACCTCCTAGTCTTACTTATACGTATTTTAGGCCATCATAGGAAAACAAGCTATCAAACCGTTTAAGATTTATAGATTTAAGATCAAGGAATAGTGAGAAACTCAAACACATGATAATTAATATTTCAAAAGTTGAAGCAAAAACCTCATAGGCCACATATGCTTAGCATTCGGCCTTCATAGGAAGAGATGGGTAGAGATTTTTGTTTTACACAACCTCTTAGTATGTGAAAATATAAGTTAATACAAGACTATATAAAGTGGTTTCAACTCAAAAGGAGTTTTCTACCATTTTAGAGAGATTTTAGAAGTTTAAAGCATATAAAGAACACATAAAACAAACTAAGAAATAAAAGATGAAACTTGCAAAAAGATTCATATGAGAGCATTACCCCTAGTATAAGGAAGAACTTTAATGAAGAACTCAAGTGGAAAAGACTAATAAAAATGGAAGCTTTAAGTGTTTGAAAAAAGAAGAAATGGAAGAAGTTGAAGAAGTATGAAGATGGAGGAAGAAAATGAGAGAATGAAGATGAGTGATGATTATATAGAGGAGGGAGAGGGGAGCACGAAATTTTGTAGAGAGGATGAGCTTGGAGAGCAAGTTTTGTCTTTAAGACTTGTTTGGTTGAAGAGGAAAGAGAAAATTAGGTTTTTATAATATAATATGATATAATTTGAAAAGTGTGATGATTACACTTTTGGAGTGTGTCATAAACCTTTCCCATCATGTCCCATCAAGTCACTTCACTTCTTTTGTGCTTGCTAATCTGCTCCATTTCATACCCGGTTGCATTTCCGATCGTAATTCTTCCGACGTTTTCGCCCGAATAAAATATTATATTCTATTTTTCAACGAAAAATTTCAAAACAACCAAAGTTGAAGGAAACATAATAAAAACACTAACCATCTCGTTCACGGGTCAAAATTAGGTTTTTTGCACAGTAAACTTGTACCGGCATTGAAAACGTAGACCGACTTCTGTCTCAATTTTCAACCAAAAATTTTCCCGTGACTTCATATGTTACAACAACACAAGAAAATGATTTTTGTTAAATTAAAATCATCCTTTGAGTTTAATCTAAGATAAACACATTTAAATATGTATTTAATGCTATAGAAAGCATTGGAAAAACAGGGTGTTACAAAACCATTCAGAAATAGTGATAAGAGATCACTTAGGACCGTCTTGAAAACAGGCAAAGGACACAAGGAACTTGACCCTAACTGCGACCTGCCGGTAGAACCAGAGTTATCAATGAAGCGTGACCCTAACCGCGACCTGCCGGTAGAACCAACACTATAAAGTTCTTAACCCAAGAACAAAGGGAAAAACTCTCACAATAGAGAAACTCTCAAATTTCATTAATCATCAAAATCTGAATTATGTAGTACAAGACTTCCCTATTTATAGCCTAACTAGGAAATACAAGAAATAAATTCCCACTACCATGCATTTACCACATACATTGACAAATGCATGTACACTACCTAGAAAGTAAGCATAATCAAGGTGTTAAATTCCCACCGGCTATTATTGTGATTTATGGAACTACTAGGAAGCATTTATTGGACTTAGGGGAAAACTAAAAGTCACCAGAAAATTGTTCCCAAAATAACTACGAAAATTACAAATAAAAATGGTAAAAATTGGGCTTTAATTATTATCTAATCAGTCCATTGATAAAGTCCACTAATCAGCCCTTGAATGCTTCTTGTCTTTTGAATTGGGCCTTCCAAAACAGTCTTCACGTTGGACTGAAATCAACCTCATCAAGTTGTAGCAAAGTGACCCAATTTGGAGCAGCCTCTAATGCATGTTGGTCTTCCTTCTCTTTGATCATTATGATTAGGCCTTGTAAAGCTTGCTTCATCCTCTTAGTCTTGGACCTAGTCATAGGACCTCCAATTCCATGCAAAGGGTCTTTAGATGGGCTGGCTGCATCTCTATCATTCCCTCCCTCTTCGAAAGGATTCATCCTCGAATCTGATCCATCACCTACATCAAACAAAGATAGATCATCCACATTAAAAGTAGCACTCACATTACCATATTCACTTGGCAAATCCAGCTTGTAGGCATTGTCATTTATCTTCTCTAGGACTTGAAAAGGCCCATCCCCTCTTGGAAGAAATTTGGATTTCCTTTGAGTAGGAAACCTTTCCTTCCTCATATGAACCCATACCCAATCTCCAGGTTCAAAAATAACCTTAACGCGCCCCTTATTTTCTTGCTCTGTATATTGTTCATTCTTCTTCTCAATGTTGGCTCGAACCTTTGCATGCAACTCCTTAATAGCATCTGCCTTTTTCTTACCATCCAAATTAGCATACTCATTAGTAGGCAAAGGTAAGATATCCAAAGGAGTCAAAGGATTAAAGCCATATACAATTTCAAAAGGAGAATAGGAAGTTGTAGAATGAACACTCCTATTATAAGCAAATTCAACATGTGGCAGGCATTTCTCCCAATTTTTCAAATTCTTTTGAATGATAGCATGCAACAAGGTTGTAAGTGTCCTATTTACCACTTCAGTTTGTCCATCCATTTGAGGGGTGCAACGGTTGAAAACAAGAGTTTTGTTCCCGGCTTATTCCACAAGGTTCTCCAAAAATGGCTTAGGAACTTTACATCTCTATCACTCACTATTGTCCTTGGCAATCCATGCAAGCGCACCACTTCTCTAAAGAAGATATCAGCAATATGTGTTGCATCATTTGTTTTAGAACATGCAATGAAATGTGCCATTTTGTTAAACCTATCAACAACAACAAATATACTGTCTTTGCCACCTTGAGATCGAGGCAATCCTAACACAAAATCCATTGAAATATCAGTCCAAGGTTGATTGGGAACAGGCAAAGGTGTATAGAAACCATGGGGCATGACTTTAGATTTAGCTTATTTACATGTTATGCACTTATTACAAACAGATTGTACATCATGCTTCATGCTAGGCCAATAAAAATGTTCATGCAGAATTTCCAAGGTCTTTTTTACTCCAAAATGTCCCATCAACCCTCCACCATGACTTTCCCTAACTAACATCTCACGCAAAGAACAAACAGGCACACGCAATTTATTTTTCTTAAACAAGAACCCATCATGTCTATAATAGTCCCCAAAAGCATGTTTAGAGCAAGAATCCCATACTTTAACAAAGTCAGAATCATTAGCATACAAGTCCTTTATAAGATCAAAGTCAAGTAACTTAGTTTGCAAGGAAGTAAGCAATGCGTACCTTCGGGACAATGCATCGGCAACTATGTTTTCCTTACCATTCTTGTACTTGATCACATAAGGAAACATCTCAATGAATTCCAACGACTTAGCATGTCTCTTTTGAAGCTTACCTTGAGATTTTAGAAACTTCAAGCTTTGATGATCAGAATGAATTATGAATTCTCTTGGCCACAAGTAGTGTTGCCATGTTTGCAAGGCCCTCACCAATGCATACAACTCTTTTTCATATGTGGAATAATTCAATACTGCCCCATTCAGCTTTTCACTAAAGTATGCAATTGGTTTAGAGTCCTGCATCAATACATCCCCTATCCCAACACCAGAAGCATCACATTCAATTTCAAAAGCTTTATCAAAATTAGGCAAACAAAGCACAGGTGCATTAGTCAACTTATTTTTCAACAATTTAAAATCTCTTTCATGCACTTCAGTCCATTTGAACACAACATTCTTTTTTACAAGTTCATTTAAAGGTGCAACAATTGACCTAATGTTCTTCACAAACCTTCTATAGAAACTTGCTAAACCATGAAAACTTCTTACCTCATTGGCATTCTTAGGAACTGGCCATTCCTTAATTGCCCTTACCTTTTCTTCATCCACACTTACTCCTTTGGAACTTATGACAAAACCCAAAAACACAACAGATTCAAGGCAAAATGAACACTTTTTCAGATTGGCATACAATTTATTTTCTCTCAAGACATTAAGAACATCATGCAAATGATCAACATGTTCATCCAAGGTTTTGCTATAAACCAAAATATCATCAAAGTACACTACCACAAATTTTCCAATGAAAGAACGCAAAACATGATTCATTAACCTCATGAAGGTGCTGGGTGCATTAGTTAAGCCAAATGGCATCAATAACCACTCATAAAAACCATATTTTGTTTTAAAAGCTGTTTTCCATTCATCACCTTCTTTCATGCGAATTTGATAGTATCCACTCTTCAAATAAATTTTAGAAAACACATAAGAACCATGCAACTCATCAAGCATATCATCCAATCTAGGGATAGGGTATCTATACTTTACAGTGATTTTGTTTATGGCTCGACAGTCAGTACACATGCGCCATATTCCATCTTTTTTTGGAACCAAGATCACAGGAACAGAACATGGGCTAAGACTCTCCCTCACAAATCCCTTTTGCAAGAATTCATCCACTTGCCTTTGAATCTCCTTTGCTTCCTCGGGACCTGATCTATAGGTTGGTCTGTTTGGAAGTGAAGCACCTAGGACGAAGTCAATTTGATGTTCAATACCTCTTAAGGGAGGTAATCCATGGGGAACCTCTTCTGGAAAAACATCAACAAATTCCTGCAATAAGGAAACAAACTCACTAGGCAAAGAAGACTTAAGGTCATTAGTGAGAAAAACATCCTTGTACAGGAGTACAAGTAGCTGCTCTCTAGCTATCAAAGCACTCTCAACCTCTCTTTTCTTTGCAAATGAACTCACTCTCTTATTTTTCTCTTCTTTGTTTTCTGACTTTTTTTGCTCACTATCATTTTTCTTATCTTTCCTCTCTTTTTCTTTTAAGCTCATTTGCTCTTCTCTCAACTTACACTCTCTTGAAATTCTGATTTGGTCAGCATAAGCCTCCGCGGGTTGGAGAGGTGTTAAAAGATTGTCCATAACAAGACTGTATCTATTTTTGTACCCATCATGAGTAACTCTTCTATAAAATTGCCATGGACGCCCAAGAAGTAAATGTCCAGCATGCATAGGAGCCACATCACAAAGAACTTCATCCTTGTACTTCCCAATAGAGAATGAAATTAACACTTGCTTAGTCACCCTTATGTCTCCGCAATCATTCAACCACTGGAGTCTATATGGATTTGGATGCTTTAAAGTGGGCAAACTCAGTTTCTCAACCAACAAGGCGCTAGCAACATTTGTGCAACAACCACTACCAATGATTAAATTGCATACCTTATTATTGACATGGCATCTTGTATGAAAGATATGCTCACGCTGCTCATCATCACCATTTACTTTAGGTTTCATGTTAAGAGCACGCCTAGTAACAAGTACATCTCCATTTACAAGTTCAGCAACCTCAACATCACTAGAATCCTCCAAAGATGGCATATCATCTTCACTTGAGCTCACACTCTCTATATCTCCATTGTCCAACAGTATCATGGCTCTTTTATTTGGGCATTGAGAAGCAATATGCCCAATTCCTTGACACCTGTAACATTTGACATCACGAGATCTAGAAGATGAATTAGTCTCCATTTTACCTTTGGGTACAACAATTGAATTTTTGGCCTTTGCATCTTCTTTTGTCTTTGACACAGATTTGTTGTTTTGACAATTTGATTTCCATGAAGAATTAGAAGGAAATTTGGAAGTGCTCTTAGCTTTTAGTTGCCTTTCCACTTGAATAGCTTTGTGCAGCAAATCCTCCATCTCCACATAATGTTGCAATTCTACCACATCAGCTATCTCCTTCTTTAATCCTCCAATGAATCTAGTCATAGTTGCCTCTCGGTCTTCTTCAACATTTTCTCTAATCATGGCTATTTCCATCTCCTTGTAGTAATCTTCCACACTAATAGAACCTTGAGTGAGGCTTTGCAATCTCCGGTACAAGTACCTATGGTAGTGGCTAGGGACAAATATTTTCCTCATGGCAGCCTTCATCTCTTCCCATGTACGAATAGGCCTCTCCCCATTTCTCCGCCTACTAATAACAAATTGATCCCACCAAATACTAGCATAATCGGTGAATTCAACAACTGCTAGTTTAATCTTCTTCTCCTCCGAATAATTGTGACAGTCAAACACATGTTCAACCTTTCTCTCCCACTCCATGTACAATTCAGGATCATTCTTTCCTTGAAATGAAGGAATTGTCACCTTAATACTTCCCAAATTTGTGTCTCTTGTTTCACCTCCTCTCCTCCTATTAACTCTCCTACTCGGATGCTCCTCTTCCTCTTCTTCAGAACTGGATTGTGGCGGTGTTCTAGAACCGGATGCAGGTTGTAGATTGTCTAATCTTGGGTTTAGAGCTTGGAATTGTTCTTGAACAGCCTTCACAAACAACCTAAGATCAAACTCTCCTTCTTGTCCTCCACTCATGATAAAAATGCTGCAAAAATTATGTTAGAAGCGATAACAAATGAATAATAATCCAACACTAGGGAAATCCTCACACAAACACTCTCTTATGTGTTTCACACTTTTGGCTTTTTCCCTCTGATGTTCTCACCACTCTTTGCCTTTTACCACTCAGCTTTTACCTTACGAGTTCTTAAGCAAGAAACTTTGGATGGTTCTACACAACAAGAAACAACAAGGAATTGATGATAACTTTGGTGAACCAAAAACTAGCAAGGAACAACTGAATAGAAACAAGGAATTCAAGAAAAGTACTGTAATGAGGACAAGATCAATGAAGGAATTATAGAATAACCAAGAAATAAGCCAAAGAAACTCAAAAAAAAAAAATCACTTTTGTTTGCAAATTCTTCTTTCTCTTTCAATCTGGAATTCTTTTTTTTTTTCAATCTGGAATTCTTCTTTTGTTTGCAAATTCTTCTTTTTGCACGATTTTTTTTAAAAAGCAGAACAGAAACAAACAAAGGAAGATGACGTAGAATAAAGAGAGAAACAACAGCGGAATTTTTTTCTTTTTTTGAAAACAAAGGATAGATAACACCTGATTTCAAGAGCCGAAGCTCTGATACCAAATGATAAGAGATCACTTAGGACCGTCTTGAAAACAGGCAAAGGACACAAGGAACTTGACCCTAACCGCGACTTGTCGGTAGAACCAGAGTTATCAAAGAAGCGTGACCCTAACCGCGACCTGCCGGTAGAACCAACACTATAAAGTTCTTAACCCAAGAACAAAGGGAAAAGCTCTCAATAGAGAAACTCTCAAATTTCATTAATCATCAAAATCTGAATTATGTAGTACAAGAGTTCCCTATTTATAGCCTAACTAGGAAATACAAGAAATAAATTCCCACTACCATGCATTTACCACATACATTGACATATGCATGTACACTACCTAGAAAGTAAGCATAATCAAGGTGTTAAATTCCCACCAGCTATTATTATGACTTTTGGAACTACTAGGAAGCATTTATTGGACTTAGGGGAAAACTAAAAGTCACCAGAAAATTGTACCCAAAATAACTACGAAAATTACAAATAAAAATGGTAAAAATTGGGCTTTAATTATTATCTAATCAGTCCATTGATAAAGTCCACTAATAAGCCCTTGAATGCTTCTTGTCTTTTGAATTGGGCCTTCCAAAACAGTCTTCACGTTAGACTGAAATCAACCTCATCAAGTTGTAGCAAAGTGACCCAATTTGGAGCAGCCTCTAATGCATGTTGGTCTTCCTTCTCTTTGATCATTATGATTAGACCTTGTAAAGCTTGCTTCATCCTCTTAGTCTTGGACCTAGTCATAGGACCTCCAATTCCATGCAAAGGATCTTTAGATGGGCTGGCTGCATCTCTATCAAATACTCTTTTCACATCCATTTGATAAAGCATAATACTATGATGTGTACCAAATGATAGTAAAACGCGAATTGCTTCTAATCTAGCAAATGGAGAAATGGTTTTAGTATAATCAGTACATTCTTCTTGAGAATAACCTTGAGCAACTAATCTTGCTTTATTCCTTACCACCTTACCATTTTCATCAAGCTTATTTCTGTAGACCCATTTTGTTCCGACCACTGATTTGTTCTTTGGAAGACGTACAAGAGTACAGACATAACTTCTTTTAAATTGATTCAGCTCTTATTGCATGACAAGAATCCAACCTCGTCTAGTAGAGCCTTGTCTATTGTCTTTGGTTCAACTCAGACAAAAGCAGAATCATCTTGCTCTCTGAAGATTGACCTATTCCTCAACTCAATACTGGGACTGCTAATGATTTGCTCTTGAGGATGGTAATTCTTGAGGTGTCATATCCTTTGAGCATTGTCCTGTTGAGAAGTTGAAGCTTCTGAACCATTCCGGTGATCATCTACAGATTCATCGGTGTAACACCCTTCTCGAGCGCTACATTGCTTGTGAAATTTTTGCAATATGGTTGAACGCAGAAAATAAAGTTTTTGAAGATATGGGTTTATTTTTTCCTATTCCTTTTAACAAATAAGAAATGAGGTACTACTTAACATACCTCGTCAGACCTGTACATATCATTTATTAACATCATCCAACCAATAATAGGCCTAAGATATCCACATCCAAGAAATGGCAATATAAGTAGTACATAATCATACATTCCCCATGTATACATAATACTTTCATAAATTCTTTTAAAAGATAAAAGTCATGGAAAGATAGAAACAACAAAAGGCAAAAATAGCAACGGCGGGAAAATTACATGACCAATAAAAACATAAATAACCTTGGAGACGCAGCTCCATAAAACTATTCCTTAACACAAGGACTCATCATGCTGGCCAGTGCAAAATAACGACGAGATGTCATCATTGAACAATGATAACCCCTTAGGACGATACACCTTCACACTAGGGTTGAGCTCTCACATCTCCCATATACTGATCCCTGAAGATACATCCTCATGACCGATCCGTCTCATATCCAAAGCTGGTTATGATGGTGAAGCAAATATACCGTCTTTGTTGAAAAACATTAAATAAAGCAGAAGACCATAAAGCACAAAAAAAATGAGGAAAGATCCTTGAGACACCCCATTGTGCCCAGGTGTGCCATTAATTATTTATTAAACTTAATCTCTTACTTAACGTTAATCATAACCCATAAATACGAAGGAATTAAAATCTTAATTAATAATCATATAACTTCTGCAAATTTAAACACACCATCGTTATAATACATAAATACACACATATTTATCCATTACATTACAACACACTGTTTAGGGTATCCTATAAGTTGGATCCCTTGCAAGTGCATATTTAAACAAACTAACATTTGCAGAAATATAAAACGTCCTATAAGACTCGCTAGCCCTAGACACTAAACTACATCATTGGAGTCCACAACTCATCCTCCAGCTTCTGGCTCATAAGGAGTTCCATCCAACTCCTCCGTAACTGGCTACTCCATAGGGTCTTCTCGTACGATCAAAAAAGAAATAAAGTACAACATACATAAAACATAGAGGATAAGAAACATTTCTATCATCAAAAGCAGAAAAGAGTCATAGCATATCATAGAATAAATGTCACAGACAATCAACATACATAACTAACAAATCATCCTCAAAATAATGTATCATCCTCTACCCTAATCTAATATAACTAAACTTTTATACTGATGTGGCCATCTCTATTCCTATCACGCTAGTCAGTAGTCCAGAACGGTCCAGTACCAATAACTTTCGAACGCATCAAAGACTAAACAATTATTAGTCTAAAATGGTCCAGTGCCAAGAATATATGAACGTGTCAATGAGTATCAATCCAGAATGGTCCAGTGCCAAGAACATGCGAACTCGTCAAGGAATGTCATTCCATAACGGTCCAGTGCCAAGAACATTCGAACGCATCAAGAACTAAAGAGTATTACGGTAGTCTACCTCGACATCAACATCCGTAGGGTACTCACCCGCAATATCTGATATCCAAAAATAGGATATCCCGACCTCGTGTGTTCCACTCACACGTCTGTGAATAATAATACAAACACATGAATCTCACTAACCCATATTAATAACATCCTAGTGCCTTAACCTTCCATCAAAGCCTTTACACATATTCTATGTCACACTCCCTCTTTAAAATAACTCATTTAGTTTAGGAACCTCTAAGTCACCATTATCCTCACACCCAAACCAACAATTATCTCTCGAACAACATATATCATTGCTTAAATCCACTAAGCCCAAATATTAAAACCAGACAGATCATGCATAACACAGACAAACATAAATATTCAAATACCACAAAATATCACATAAACAATTCAATAATAATAATAAATTCAATCAACCTCAGATAAAATCATCCTAACGTCGATAAACCAACAATCCCCGAATCACCATTGGTTTTACAGAAAAGGTTTCCAATTTGATTTTGGTCTTGTCGATTACTCGACTACTAGTAGGGTTTAGGTCGCCCTACACAATTATTATATAATATACTACTTATCGATTCCGACGACAGAGTGATCCTTTCCCCCACCTGATTGATGTGCGCGCTTTCTCGTACAAGCTCCAAATGCGTCCATGATACTGCCAAGAACCTTAGCTCATTGTCCAACAACATCCACAAATCTGCCACCATCCATCCTTACACATCCACCGTTCCGCTTTCCTTCCCGATTACACGTACGAGTAACACAATTCGCTGGAAACACCAAATACCATCCGAATCAACAATAGGGTTTCAAATAAATAAATCTATTTGAATCAAGAGAAAAAATCGATGGAAAAACTTACGAGATCAATGGCTGGACTTAGGAAAAATCGGATTCAAAATAAGCTCATGAATCCAAGGGAAAAGCTACCAAAACAGGGCTATTGTTCTAGGTCCATTCCTCTATCCACAGAGCTCTATTTAGAAGATTGAACGGTGACAATGAAGAAATATCCTTTATAAACCTCCTCACAAAGTTTCAGCCCGATCCAACGGTTCAAACATCTCAGGTCGCAATTCTTTGGTGACAGCTTAGATGGTATCCGGGTTGAGTTTCTCACCTCCTAGGCCTACTTTCCGAGCTTCATATCCCACACTATGGAGGTTTGTTCCACATTTGGACCGTTGGATATGAGGAAACACAAGTATTGAACCTGATTCTAAAATTTGAGAATGATCCAACGGTTGAAGAGTGTTTGGCGACTCTCTCAGTGAGACTGCTCCAACTAGGTTTCATAGCTTCCAACAAAGGCTTCTTGTAACTATTGAGGTTTCTCTCTCAATTCTTATCCTCTAATCCGAAGTAGTGGGTTATAAAGAGAGTTAAGAAGATGAGGAAGATAACTAAGTTCATAGAATTGAGGGTTTACCTCTAGATAATAAAAGAAAGTGAAAGAATGATCAAGTTGTGCAAGAACAACAATGGAGTTTTTGAAGAAAAAATGAAGAAGAAATGGAAGAGATGAAGAAGTGAGTGAAGGGGGAGGGAGGCCACGGTTTTGAGGAGTATTTATAGGCTAGATTTAGGTTTTTTTTTTGTTATAAGGAATTGGTTTAATGGGTTTTGTGAATATTTAATTAATATAAGCTTAACTATAGTTGATAGTTAACTTAACTAGGGTTAAAAAGTATGTGGCTCACAATTAATGTAGGTGTGACTGATTCTGGGCCACATCTAATGAGTCATCCATGACTCATTGATCCCATCCATTAGCGGTTCCCGGAAATCCCGTACGCAGCTCCGTCATTTACCCGATTTCGATTTTTGAGGGGGAAAATGATGAAACGAAAGCAAAATGAAATAGGTATGGTTTAGTATATATGGCTTCACGAAATTTAGGAGATGTGGGAGGTTTACAACCATGTAAATGAGTGGTTAAGAGTGCGTAGATGTGTCTTGTTAATAACCGCGAAAGCTTGGGGGTATTTTGATCATTTTACCGAAAAGTCATGATTACTAGCATTTAATGCTCATAAGTGCTTGGTAACTCATCCTCCATGAGTCATCATGTATGACTCGTCCCGATCTCTTGATGGGTCTCTGCAGTTCCGTTTTCGACTCCGTCGATTTCCTAATTAGGGTTTGTCTGTTTTTCGATCGAAAATTTTCAAAATAACCAAACTCGTTGGAAATATGATTTAAACATAAACCATTTCGTTCACAAGTCAAAATTAGGTTTCTGATCATTAAAATCTTACTATCAGTGAAAACACCGACTGGTTTTCGTCCGACTTTTACCAAAATTCGTCCAAATAAACATAATATTTTATTTCTTATCAGAAATTTGGAAATTAGGATTCCTCACGGACATAATAAAAAATCTACAAATTTCAGTTTTTGGGTCAAATTTGGGTTTTACACAAGATAAAATTGTCTTTGCCGATTAAAAACGCAGACCGGGCTCCGTCTGAATTTTCAACCCAAAATTTCACCGTAGTCTTCTACCATAAGAGAGACTATGAATATGATTTTATTTTATTTAAAATCACTTTCTAACTCTCAAATAAAAATATAATTAATTATATTTTAACCGGTTAAACAGCGTACTTAAAAATCAGACTGTTACAATCCCCATTCATCATACACATAAAGCAGGCATGCAGTGGTATGACCCACATACATATTACAGTATACATATATCCATATTATCATTCATTCTTATTCCACAGATCAAAACTCCAAGGATATACAATACCAAGATAAATGGTAAGCTTATCAAAGCATACCAGACACTATCTGTTCACCAAGGCACGAGAATAGCGAGAAAACTAATTGAAACCGTATAGTCTCATACCTACACAACCTCAAGGAATATCTGATCCTAACTCCGAAGCTAATTGACATTTTGGAAAGGAATTGGTCAATACAAGTTTCACATCCGCCCACCTTAGGCACCAGGTGTGACTAGCATACTAGCCACACAAGGCTTAAATCATTACATACTTACAATCATAATCACATATGATCTCAAACTCTCTGTAAGACATCATGCTCTTTATGAAACCTCTACAACCAGGAAGCTCGACTTCCTAGGCACAACGACTTCACCGAACAAAGTATCAACTATGTGTTTGTGCAAAAAATATCGGAATACGTCCAATTTGTCTATCCATTGGATAAACCTCGTGATCCCACTAGAATCCATTAAATGTCAATTTCAGACGGATGATATCCTCAGGTTTGAATCACCAGCCCTTCGTTGAACCACAGTTCTCAAGAAGAATTTCCATATTTCTGCAAAGATATTTGAAGGCGCTTGCTTACAAGTCCTAACCCATTATGGAATTGGATCGAGAATCCAATTGTTTATTTCTTTGCACTTTTCTAGTGGAGGCTTTTGGTTGGCTTTCAAGAAATCAAATTATTTTGAGTCCATTATGTTTTTTGGATGTGTGGATATTGAATTATCCACACTTTATGACAATGGTCTTGCTTCACCATAAGTCTTAAATCATTAAGTTCGTATTTTCACTAAGTCATATAAGACTTAGGTTTTGTATTTTACTGTAAATACTAGTCTTTGAAGTGTAACACCCCAGTTTTTACATATCTGTTTATATTATTTTATTTAGAGTGATTAATTATCTGGATGGTAGTTTTTATTTATTTTCATGTGGTTGGTTTGAGTAATTTTACTTATTCTTTAAAATTGTTTCATTGAGTGCATTAGCACTGCCTTATTTCAGTGTATGCACACTTACTATTAGTATTTGTTTAGATAAATATTTCAAATAATATGATTGAAAGAAATTTATTTAAATATTTTAATCTATTTAATTTTAGATTTGAGAATATGTTGGTTTAAAATTATTTGGAGATTATTTTTGGATTATTGATTTCCTTAGTTGATAAGTTCAACCATCAATCTTTAATCTAATTTGAGTTTTGAAATTATAGATTTTTCCGTTATTGTTTTTAGATCCAAGGTCTAAGATTTATTTCTTTTCTAGACTCAATCCCAACCACTCATTTTTATTTTGTATCTACACTAACTAAAAGAAAAATAAAATAAAATAAAACTCCATGGTTGTGATTATCCCACGACCCCCCACCCTTCTTTTTCACGTTTCTTCTCTTCTTCTTTCTCTTTTATTCTTGTCTTTCATCTTCCTTCAAAAAAATATGTTCCCTTCTCTCATAACTTTAAAACTCGCATCTCTTCCTTTTGCCTAACTCAGCCATGCTGCCAGCCTCCCTGTAGCACCGCCGCCCGTCGTCTGAAGAGGAGAACATGACCAACCTTTCCAGCTTGTTGTCCCACGCGTCTGATTCATTTTTCTCCACCACTGTGTGTCGCCACCATCGTGGTAAGAGCTTCAGCTGCCATTCATGGTGGTTTTCCACCATTGTTAGTTCAGCTGATCCTTCTCTTCCCTTAAAACTCGCCTCCTTTAATCTTTGCTTCTATTTTCATTCTTGGTTGGTATAGAGAGCAAACTTTGCCGTCCCTCCATCGTGTTGCCGCTGTTCGGACCACCTCCAACCGCCGTTCGAACCACCACAATGGCTGCGTTCTTCTTCCCTTTCAATGGGTGACTGATTCTCACCCTTGCTAAGTTCCATTTCATTAAAACCCCAAATTCATCAAACCCTAACATTTTAATTTCAGTTCTAAAATGTGAAATTAACTGTTTTTAAGCAATTGGGACTGTCAATTGATGTTTTCCTAAACTAATTCCATGGTTCTATAGTCAAATCTCATTTCCCCCCCAATTTCACTCAAACCCAAACTTTTCAACTTACTTCAACTATGAAATTGTTTCTATTTTAGTGCAATTGAGACTTTTAATTAATGTTTTCTAAGTTTGATTTCGTGATCATCCAATCAAATCAGATTTTCCCCAATTTTGTTTAAAACCTTAATTTCCCAATTTGAAACCAAATGTCAAATTATGCTAATTTCTTAGTTAAATTAATTATTTAAGTTGTACAAACCTGTGTTTTGTGATGATAAGTTTCTTATTTTTGATTGTGCTTGCTATTGGTTATGTTGATGAACAATTTTCATCTATGTGGATGTGACTATCATGGTTGGAAGAGCAGAGTGTATACTTTTGGAGTTGTCTTGGAATTTCCTGTGTGGGTTGTGAAACGTCAAATAGACCCGAGACGTCATTGAGAAGGAAACAAATTGGAGGAGCATTAAGAAGAGGATATTTTTCTTGTCTACAAGGGTAAGGGGAGATTGCCTAAAGAGTTTTGATAGCTATATGCTCTCTATGTGTCGTACATGATTTTATTTGTTGTGATGCGTGGTATTAAATTAAATTTTTATATGACTATTATGTGGTTTTTAAGGTTTTATGTGAAAGCTTGATTATATATGTGATGTATGGGTATCTGTGATATATGGATTATCTGTTTGGTTGGTTGATTGATTGAAAGCCTAACGGTGGTCAGTGCTCAATGACAAGTAAGGATAAAACTTTAAAGGCTTGAGGAAGAACTTAAGTGATAATTAAGGACAAAGCTTTAAAAGCTTGAGGAGAAACTTAAGTATTTGATTTATGGAAGTGGAATAAAATATTAAAAATAATAATATTTGATGATATTTTGGTGAAAGAGTTGTAGGAACCAAAGTGGTTTTGGATTAAATAATCTCTAAGTTTTGATGCTAACAAAGGGATTAAATTTGCTTGGCAAAGTGTTAGTTGAGATCTAACATGTGCTTTCAGTTATGCAGGAATATTTAAATATAAGTAAAAGAAAAATAGGATAAGTTTTCATTGGAAAATACATGTCCACCATTTTAGACGGGCTGCTCAATATTTTGGTAAAGTTACTTATTTATTTGTTTAAGTATATTGGTTTTCTTAAGTAGACGAGACTCTAAATGTTTGCTAGATGAATACCAAAATAACTAGTTAGATACAGCAAGTCCAAAGACTTGATAATAAGCGTGTCCATCTTGTCACATAAGCAGACGGAAGTAATTAGTAGAAGTAAATAAACTGAAAAGTAAAGTAATCTAGTAGACGAGCTCTAACTGCCACGTCACTAGACGGAGATCTTTATAACTCATTGAGGAATAGCAAGTCCAAAGACTTGATAGACAAAAAGATATGCCACGTCATCGGACGATCAAAATAAAATATTGAACAGACTTGGTCTCACATATAACTAAGTAGACAGAATTTTTAAAAGCAGACGAGCTCCATCTTAGAATGAATTAAATGCAATCTGAATCTCTTGAATTTATTTCAAATGATTGATATTTATTTCAATAGAATATTTGTTCTTCACATTTGTTTTATCTGCTTTAATGTTTTATCTTATTGTAAAAGAAACATAGTACCATCAAAAAATACAAAAAGAAGAATCGTACAATGAGATACTGTAGAACGATCTATACGATGACAACTTTATGGCTGAAAAAGATGGATTGTACACAAAGGAGGAACAACAAGTTCTCAAGCTGCAATACTTAGAGCAGTAAGCCTCCTTTTTCATGCTACCTCGATAACCAAGAGTACTATTTAGCTTGTTACAATCAAGCTATCAGTCATAACGGATATCATGCATTAAATGCTATCTCTAAACGGGAGTTTTCAAAGTAATCGTTGAAGAAATACAAGTGAAGAAGAAGGTCACTATAAATAGAAGACCTGAGATACTGAAGAACAACTCTTGCCAGCACAACCTTGCTAGCTCAACTTTTGCCGATCGATAATCACTCATTCTTATATTCTTTCAAAAGCAAGAGTCTGTATTCTTAGTTTGAATATCGTGAAAATATTCATTCGATCTTAAACTGTCATATCCTCACACATAGTGAGTGAAGAAGATCAAACATTAAATCTCTTTGTTAGAGTTAGAGCCTGAAGAGGCTTGGTAAGAAAGAAATAGTTGTAGCCTGGAGAGGTGTTGAATACTTTGTTGTAATCTATTTGGCAAATAGTGGAGAAAATCCTTCAAGTAAAAATGACTGGATGTAGCTCTTGGTTGGAAGAGAGTGAACTGGGATAAAACATCTTGTGTGATTCTTCTATCTCTTAACTTTTACAGTTTTATTTGTTTCTTACTAACCGAGGGGTTTTGATATTACTTTTGTTAAAGCCTTTTAAAAAGGATCTATTTCATTGTGCTTGCTTCTATTTCTAATCTCCTTGTGTGTAAAAATTGTTTTAAAGGTTGTTTTCGAAAATTATTAACAAACACAATTCAACCCCCGCTTCTTGTGTTTGCCCGTGTCAACTTCAGTTGGTATCATAGCTCAGCCATGAAAGGGTTGAACATCTAACAAGTGCTAAGGAAGTACGATCCAACAACCATGGATGCAGAAGGACAAGCTATCAACAAACCTCCTATCTTTAATGGAACAGATTATGACTAGTGGAAGAAGAGAATGATGGCCTTCTTAGATGCACAGAATGTAGATATTTGGGAGCTGATTGAAACCGGCTACATTAAACCAAGAGATGAAGCTGGAGCAGCTGTTCCTAGAGCCCAATGGACTCAAGAGAAGAAAAACCAACATCAGTTGAATTTGAAGGTTAAGCATTGTCTCATGTGTGCTATAACCAGATCTGAACATGACAAAGTCCACAGCTGCAATACTGCTAAAGAAATCCGGGATACTCTTGCCCTAGCTCATGAGGGTTCCTCACAAGTTAAGGAATCGGAGATCAACTTGCTGGTTCATCAGTATGAGCTGTTCAAGATGGGTGAACATGAACAATAGACCAAATGTTTGGAAGATTCCAAACCATCACCAACAGTCTCAGATCTCTTGGAAAAGTTTATGAAAATAGAGATCATGTCATAAAATTCCTGAGAAGTCTATCGAAGTAATGGAGACCCAAAGTAACTGCTATTCAGGAAGCCAAAAACCTGAATACACTCTCTCTGGAAGAGCTTCTTGGATCTCTCAAGGTTCATGAACTTGAACTTAATGAAGAAGAAAATTCCAGAAAAGGAAAATCTATTTCCCTAAAGGCAAAGAAAGCAAGTTCATCAAAAGTTCTCAAAGCTGCTGAGTCATCAGATGAATGTGAATCCTCTGATAATGATGAAGGATCGGATGAGGATGAATTGTCCTTTATCTCCAGGAAGATTCAACATATGTGGAGAAAGAAAGGTGGTTTCAGAAGGAAGTAACTCAACAAAAAGTTTTCCAAGGAGAAGCCAGACTCTAAGGAAAAAGGTCTACCCTTCTTTGAATGCAAGAAACCTGGTCATTTCAAAGCAGACTGCCCTGAGCTAAAAGATAAAAAGAAATTCTTCAAAAAGATGAAAGGCTTAATGGCTATATGGGAGGATCTTGATCTGTCTTCATCAGATGAAGAAAATGAAGCTGAGGAAGAGGCAAATATATGTCTCATGGCAGACACTGTATCAGAAAGTGAATACACTGATGCTGAGGTAATGGACTCTGACCCGTCCACTCTTCAAAATGCTTTTGATGAACTGTTGCATGAGTCGTCTATACTATCACGAGAATATAAGAGTCTCAAAAAGAAGTTTTCTAAACTGACTAGAGAATATGATAGGGTACGCACTGAGAAACAAAACCTTAAAAATGAAAATGACATACTAAAATCAGTGAATATCAGGCTAGCTGACAAAAGGGTGTGTGAACCTGATGTTTCTTGTGAAGTTGCAAAACTGAAACAAGATGTAACATATCTAACTAATTCTCTGTCAAAGCTTGTAGGTGTTCAGATAAGCGTAGTTTCATTTTAAGGTACTCTAGGTCACCTCATGATAAATCTGGTCTTGGATATGACAAAGAGAAGCAAGATGCATCTCACTAAAAGTCAAAACCTCTTACACAGCACAGAGTTTCAAAAGTTCCAAATAAAAATACCAAAGCTAAGTCTAGCTCATCCAACTCCTTTTGCAAAGTGCGTGGAAAAAGTGGACATATTACATCTAGATGCATACACAATAAACATGCTAAGCATACTTATCCAGTAACAACTAACAAGAAAGGACCCAAGTCAATTTGGGTACCTAAAGATAACATAATACTTGTTGCAGATTTGCTTAATAATAGGAAGAAAATAGATGTCTTGGTACTTGGACAGTGGCTGCTCATGACACATGACGGGAGAAAGGTCTATGTTCCAAAACCTTTAGCCCAAAGATGGTGGTTGGGTCACATTTGGAGGAAATCAGAAAGGGAAAATCATTGGTATAGGTAAAATTGGTAAACATCCTTTTTCATCCATTGATAATGTTATTTTAGTAAATGGCTTGAAGCACAATCTACTGAGCATAATTCAATTATGTGACAGTGGATATGCAGTTGCTTTTGATAAGAACATGTGTACTGTCAAGAAAGATGATGGATCACTTTTATTCACTGCTAAAAGGCAAAACAATCTCTATAATATTGACTTGGAGGACCTCTCAAATCAAAGTGTCTCATGTTTAGTGTCCATTGGAGATAAGCGATGGATTTGGCACAAAAGGCTAGGTCATGCAAGCTTGAAATTAATTTCAAAGTTAAACAAGCATAACCTCATGAGAGGACTACCAAACCTGAAGTTCAAATCTGATGCTGTCTGTGATGCCTGTCAAAAGGGAAAACAAGTCAAAGGTTCTTTTGAATCTAAGAATGTTGTTAGTACCAATAGACCACTAGAGTTGCTACATCTTGATCTTTTTGATCCAACAAGGACTGCCTCTATTAGTGGTAAGAAATATGGTCTTGTCATAGTAGACGATTACACTAGATGGATATGGATTATGTTCCTAACTCTCATGGACGAGTCTTTTAAGGTTTTTTCTGTATTCTGGAAACGTGTAAAGAATGAAAAAGGCATGTGTATCACTTTAATCAGAAGTGACCAGAGCAAAATGGTGTGGTATAGTGAAAGAACAGATCTCTTCAAGAGATTGCTAGGACTATGCTCAATGACAACTCTTCCCTAGACACTTCTGGACTGAAGCTGTTAATATTGCCTGCTACATTTAGAACATAATATACATTAGACCTATCCTGAATAAGACTCCTTATGAACTGTGGAAATGATGAAAACCCAACATATCTTATTTTCACCCTATTGGTTGTAAATGCTATATACTGAATACTAAAGATTAACTTGGTAAGTTTGATGCTGAAATAGATAATGGAATACTATTAGGATATTCTGAAACATCTAAAGGCTTTAGAGTTTATAATTCTAGGACTCTGATAGTAGAGGAAAGTATTCATGTCAAGTTTGATGACAAACAGCCTGATAAGAAATTATCAGAGCTAGATGAAGCTTTTGCAGATCTTGATCTAAACATTCCAGGAGACTCACCAGAGATAAAAGTTGATGATCAAGCAGATGACCCCACTCAACAACCAGAAACTTCCACTTCTCAGCATGATACAGTTCAAAAATCTTGGTACTTCAAGAATTATCATCCACCAGATCAAATCATTGGAAACCCCAATGACAAGCTAAGAACCAGATCAACCTTCAGAGAACAAGATATTTCTGCACTCGTCTCTGAGATGGAACCAAAGACAGTAGACGGGGCTCTGCTGGACGATGGTTGGATTCTAGCTATGCAAGAGGAACTCAATCAATTTTACAGAAGTAAAGAAGTGATGTTTGGACTCTAGTTCCTCTGCCCAAAGACAAATTGGTGATTGGAACAAAGTGGGTTACAGAAACAAACTTGATGAAAATGGTAAGGTAATAAGAAACAAAGCAAGACTTGTTGCTCAAGGTTTCTCTCAAGAAGAAGGTATAGATTATACTGAAACTTTTGCACCTGTTTCTAGATTATAAGTTATTAGAATTCTACTTTCATTTGCTGCACATCATAGTATTATGCTTTTTCAGATGGATGTTAAAAGTACTTTTCTAAATGGCTTTATTAAGGAAGAAGTCTATGCTGTGCAACCTCCGGGTTTTGAGTGTGAAACCCATCCTGAACATGTATATAAGCTTAAGAAAGCTTTGTACGGTCTTAAGCAAGCTCCTAGAGCTTGGTATGATAGACTAAGTTCCTTTCTTATCTAAAATGGATTCAATAGAGGAAAGGTTGACACAACCTTATTTAGAAAATCCATTAAGTCTAATTTCATAGTTGTACAGATTATGTTGATGATATTATTTTTGGTGGTACAAATGAGTCTCTATGCAAAGAATTCTCTAAGTTAATGCAGAAAGAGTTTGAAATGAGCATGATGGGAGAACTCAAATTCTTCCTTGGACTTCAAGTAAAACAAACCTTTGACGAGGTGCTCATCCACCAAACTAAGTATACAAAAGAGCTTCTAAAGAAGTTTAAGATGGATGATTGTAAGCCAATGAATACTCCTATGCACCCCGCTTCCATACTGAACAAAGATGATGACGACAACCAAATGGATAGTTGACTTTGGAATGATCTATTTGGTTGAATTTTTAACAAGAAATTCGTGTAACACTTAGTAACCAAAATCAAATGAAGAAAGAAAACAAAAATGGAAGAAGGTGAGAGATGGATGGTGCCACAAAGATGTAGTTTGATAAGCCAAATGATGTTCGCCACAAGAATCTTGGATTCTTGATAAGAACATAGCTTGGTTCAACCAAGAACCTAGGAGAACAATGTCTCAAAATATGGATTCAATCTTAAATCAACATCCAAGTTATTATTATTCATGTGTTTTAGTCCACATACATATGGAAGTATGACTGATTTCATTTGGCTCACACTTAATCTTCCAAATGATTCCAAAACCCCCACATAACTAGCCTAATGAAGGCCAACTTAGCACCATTTTAATTCAGCCACTAAAACAAACCATAACCCCCACTTAATTGGCCTAATTCATGACCTTAAACACACTAAAAGTCTAACTTAAATCCGCCACCAAAATAAAAATGAAAATACATAACCCCTCACTTAATTAGCCTAATCATGGCATTAAAAACACTCACTAAAACACCTTAACTCAGCCACCATATTCAAATTCACACCCCCACCCCTTTATGACTCTCTCTCATACTCATTATGTGGTGGTTACACTTGCTTCTCAAATTAAAAGTGTAACCCCCCATAATTTACACAAAATACATAAAAGACTAATAATTCAAAAAGGAGTTACTTGTGGTATGCAAACCAAAAGCTACCTCCAACTAAGCCTATAATTCGAAATTCTTCATGAAACCAAGCTTATTACACTTTATTTAAAACAAATAAACTAGAAAATGCCATTTTTAAGAGGTGGACGTCCAAGCCCATCATGGGTCTTCAAGTTGGATGAGATAAGTAAGCATTTTGGCCCCCACTCCATTAAAACTTGAACTTGGGCTTATTTCCATCAAGGTTGACACTATTTGGTTTATAACTTGGGCTTTCTTGACTTTAGCTCTTGTCTTAGGCCCACCAAGTCCTTGTAGTGCTTCTTGATCCATGGTCTTCATTGGGCTCAAATCATTCTTGTTGAAAAGTTGACTTGCCCCCCCTTGGCTCATATCATCCCCTCCTTCGAATTCTTTGAGTGAACTCGACCTCGAATTGAAACAATCTTCATCACCAAAATTAGATATTGGTGGTCCTTCTAAAGTGTTCCTCACAATCACATTGGGTGCTTCAGACTTAAGTTAAAAATATATTTCAATAGGAGGTAAAGCATGACTGGGTGCTTTCTTGAGCTTTTTTGAATCCATGCAAGTTTCCAAACCATGGAGTACTTCCTTTGGGATGAGACCTCCAACTTCCTTCAAAAGAGTTACAACACCACTAGGCAAAAAGAGATCATTAGAAGTGTTAGCAACCAAATGAAAATTCTTGCAATAAAATATGCATTGGGGCTTCCTTGAATTTAAAACCCTCTTCTCTTCATTTTTTGTTGCAAAGAATACAAGTTAAAAAATAACATAATATATATGTAACAACCAATCCACTCACCAAGTTTGCACAATGTATATTTCACTCAATTGGCTTTTTCAACTCAAGATGTATTTTTTTTTTCACTCTTGTCTTTTTCCACTCAATTGTTCTCTCTTAGCTCTTAGAAGAGTCAAACAATAATCCACATAAAAAATCAAAAATTCAAGTAACAAAATTTCACCAAACTTATCAAAACAAAGCACACAAAAGGAAAGGCTAGAAAGGAAAATCTTTGAGTATAATGAATCAAGAAAGAAGGGAAATATTTCAAGAACTCAAATTGACCAAATAGAACTTTTTCTCTTCTCTTTTTCTTGAAATTCTAGGTGTTGTTTTCCTCTCTTTTTTTTAAATTCATACAACACACTAGAGAAAAGCTTGCAAAGAGAAACACAAATGTATTAATTTTTTTTTCAAATTTTTTTTGTTGATTTTCGACAGCAAAAGGATGAACACAATAACACAATAATTCCCTTCAAACAGAAACAAGAAAATAATTTTTTTGTTTTGGGTTTTTCTGGGTAGAAAAGAAGAAAGGTAGAAGATGAAGAAAAAAAACTCAAAAAATTCAACCAAAGCCTAAGCTCTTATACCACTTCATGACAACCAAATGGATAGTTGCCTTTGGAATGATCTATTTGGTTGAATTTTTAACAAGAAATTCGTGTAACACTTAGTAACCAAAATCAAAAGAAGAAAGAAAACAAAAATGGAAGAAGGTGAGAGATGGATGGCGCCACAAACATGTAGTTTGATAAACCAAATGATGTTCGCCACAAGAATCTTGGATTCTTGATAAGAACTTAGCTTGGTTCAACCAAGAACCTAGGAGAACAAAGTCTCACAACATGGATTCAATCCTAAATCAACATCCAAGTTATTATTCATGTGTGTTAAGCCTCATACATATAGAAGTGTGGCTGATTTCATTTGGCTCACACTTAATCTTCCAAATGATTCCAAAACCCCTCATAACTAGCCTAATCAAGACTAACTTAACGCCATTTTAATTTAGCGACTAAAACAAACCACAAACCCCCCACTTAATTGGCCTAATTCATGACCTTAAACACACTAAAAGCCTAACTTAAATCAGCCACCAAAATAAAAACGAAAATACATAACCCCACACTTAATTAGCCTAATCATGACACTAAAAACACTCACTATAACACCTTAACTCAGCCACCGTATTCAAATTCACACCACTACCCCTTTATGACTCTCTCTCATACTCATTATGTGGTGGCTACACTTGCTTCTCGAATTAACAGTGTAAGTCCCCATAATTTACACAAAATACATAAAAGACTAATAATTCAAAAAGGAGTTACTTGTGGTATGCAAACCAAAAGATACATCCAACTAAGCCTAGAATTCGAAATTCTTCATGAAACCAAGCTTATTACACTTTATTTAAAAGAAATAAACTAGAAAATGCCATTTTTAAGAGGTGGACGTCCAAGCCCATCATGGGTCTTCAAGTTGGATGAGATAAGTAAGCATTTTGGCCCCCACTCCATTAAAACTTGAACTTGGGCTTATTTCCATCAAGTTTGACACTATTTGGTTTATAACTTCTTGGGCTTTCTTGACTTTAGCTCTTGTCTTAGACCCACCAAGTCCTTGTAGTGCTTCTTGATCCATGGTCTTCATTGGGCTCAAATCATTCTTGTTGAAAAGTTGACTTGCCCCCCTAGGCTCATATCATCCCCTCATTCTTTGAGTGAACTCGACCTCGAATTAAAACAATCTTCATCACCAAAATTAGATATTGGTGGTCCATCTAAAGTGTTCCTCGCAATAACATTGGGCTCTTCAGACTTAAGTTAAAAATATAGTTCAATAGGAGGTAATGCATGAGTGGGTGCTTTGTTGAGCTTTTTGGAATCCATGCAAGTTTCCAAGTCATGGGGTACTACCTTTGGGATGAGATCTCCAACTTCCTTCAAAAGAGTTACAACACCACTAGGAGAAAAGAGATCATTAGAAGTGTTAGCAACCAAATGAAAATTCTTGCAATAAAATATGCATTGGGGCTGCCTTGAAATTAAAACCCTCGTCTCTTCACTTTTTGTTGCCGAATCACTCTCTTTTTTCTCTGTAATTTCCACACTATTTTTCTCATTATTTTCACACTATTTTTCTCTTTATCATCACTCTTCTTTTCAGTCTCTCTTTCTTTTTCATCTTTCTTTTCTTTTCTTTCATATTTCTTTTCACTCTCTTTTGCTTTTGCCTCATTCTCTTGTTTTGCTTTCTCTCCTTCTTTCTTCTCACTCTCTTTCTTGTTGGAGTCTTCCACCATCTTCACATGGTCTTCAAAACTTTCTATTTGTCGTTTCATTCTTTCCTCTTTTCTCAACCTCTTTTTTTCGATCTCTCTCATCTTCTTGTCACGCCTCTCATGCATTTGACGGATCCACTCTTCAACCTCTTTCCTATGTTCTTGCACATAATCGAAAATTTGAAATCGCAACATTGCAAAGAATACAAGTTAGAAAATAACAAATATATATGTAACAACCAATCCACTCACCAAGTGTGCACAATGTATATTTCACTCAATTGGCTTTTTCCACACAAGATTTTTTTTTTATCTCTTGTCTTTTTCCACTCAATTGTTCTCTTTTAGCTCTTAGAAGAGTCAAACAACAATCCACACAAAAAATCAAAAATTCAAGAAACAAAATTTCACCAAACTTATCAAAACAAAGCAAACAAAAGGAAAGGCTAGAAAGGAAAATCTTTGAGAATAATGAAACAAGAAAGAAAGGAAATATTTCAAAAACTCAAATTGCCCAATAGAACATTTTCTCTTCTCTTTTTCTTGAAATTCTAGGTGTTGTTTTCCTCTAATTTTTTATTTTTTTTCAATTCATACAACACACTAGAGAAAAGCTTGCAAAGAGAAACACAAACGTATTTCTTCTTTTTTTTCAAAATTTTTTTTTTAATTTCCGGCAGCAAAAGGATGAACACAATAACACAATAATTCCCTTCAAACAGAAACAAGAAAATAATTTTTTTTGTTTTGGGTTTTTCTGGGTAGAAAAGAAGAAAGGTAGAAGATGAAGAAGAAAAAACTCAGAAAATTCAACCAAAGCCTAAGCTCCGATACCATTTGATGACAACCAAATGGATAGATGCCTTTGGAATGATCTATTTGGTTGAATTTTTACAAGAAATTCGTGTAACACTTAGTAACCAAAATCAAATGAAGAAAGAAAACAAAAATGGAAGAAGGTGAGAGATGGATGGC
This sequence comes from Sophora flavescens, assembly GCA_030762895.1. Lineage (NCBI taxonomy): Eukaryota > Viridiplantae > Streptophyta > Magnoliopsida > Fabales > Fabaceae > Sophora > Sophora flavescens. Next base: position 136,325,048 of record CM061064.1, read on the forward strand.
ACCACAAACATGTAGTTTGATAAGTCAAATGATGTTCGCCACAAGAATCTTGGATTCTTGATAAGAACTTAGCTTGGTTCAACCAAGAAACTAGGAGAACAAAGTCTCACAATATGGTATCAATCCTATTGTGATTCCAAGTCTCACAATCAGTATTAATCTTCCAAGTGATTCCAAAACCCCTCATAACTAGCCTAATCAAGACTAACTTAACGTACTTGTTAATGCAGCCACTAAAACAAACCATACCCCCCCCCCCCCCCCCCCCCACACACACACACACACACTTAATTGGCCTAATTCATGACCTTAAACACACTAAAAGCCTAACTTAAATCAACCACCAAAATAAAAACGAAAATACATAACCCCTAACTTAATTAGCCTAATCATGGCACTAAAAACACTCACTATAACACCTTAACTCAGCCACCATATTCAAATTCACACCCCCACCTTTTTAAGACTCTCTCTCATACTCATTATGTGGTGGTTACACTTGCTTCTCGAATTAAAAGTGTAACCCCCATAATTTACACAAAATACATAAAAGACTAATAATTCAAAAAGGATTTACATGTGGTATGCAAACCAAAAGATACATCTAACTAAGCCTAGAATTCGAAATTCTTCATGAAACCAAGCATATTACACTTTATTTAAAATAAATAAACTAGAAAATGCCATTTTAAAGAGGTGGACGTCCAAGCCCATCACGGGTCTTCATGTTGGATTAGATAAGTAAGTATTTTGGCTCCCACTCCATTAAAACTTGAACTTGGGCTTATTTCCATCAAGGTTGACACTATTTGGTTTATAACTTCTTGGGTTTTCTTGACTTTAGCTCTTGTCTTAGGCCCACCAAGTCCTTGTAGTGCTTCTTGATCCATGGTCTTCATTGGGCTCAAATCATCCTTGTTGAAAAGTTGACTTCCCCCCCGGCTCATATCATCCCCTCCTTCTTTGAGTGAACTCGACCTCGAATTGAAACAATCTTCATCACCAAAATTAGATATTGGCGGTCCATCTAAAGTGTTCCCCACAATCATATTGGGTGCTTCAGACTTAAGTTAAAAATATATTTCAATAGGAGGTAAAGCATGAGTGGGTGCATTGTTGAGCTTTTTGGAATCCATGCAAGTTTCCAAACCATGGGGTACTTCCTTTGGGATGAGATCTCCAACTTCCTTCAAAAGAGTTACAACACCACTAGGAAAAAAGAGATCATTAGAAGTGTTAGCAACCAAATGAAAATTCTTGCAATAAAATATGCATTGGGGCTGCCTTGAAATTAAAACCCTCTTCTCTTCACTTTTTCTTACCGAATCACTCTCTTTTCCAATAATTTCCACACTATTTTTCTCATTATTTTTCACACTATTTTTCTCTTTATCATCACTATTCTTTTCACTCTCTCTTTCTTTTTCATCTTTCTTTTCTTTACTTTCATCTTTCTTTTCTCTCTCTTTTGGTTTGGCCTGATTATCTTGTTTTACTTTCTCTCCCTCTTTCTTCTCACTCTCTTTCTTGTTGGAGTCTTCCACCATGTTCGTCACATGGTCTTCAAAACTTTCTATTTGTCGTTTCATTCTTTCCTCTTTTCTCAACCTCTTTTTTTCTTTCTCTCTCATCTTCTTGTCACGCCTCTCATGAATTTGCCGGATCCACTCTTCAACCTCTTTCCTATGTTCTTGCACATCATCGAAATTTTCAAATCACAACATTGCAAAGAATACACGTTATAAAATAACAAAATATATATGTAGCAACCAATCCACTCACCAAGCGTGCATAATGTATATTTCACTCAATTGGATTTTTTCACACAAGATGTAGTTTTTTTTTCACTCTTGTCTTTTTCCACTCAATTGTTCTCCTTTAGCTCTTAGAAGAGTCAAACAATAATCCACACAAAAAATAAAAAAATTCAAGTAACAAAATTTCACCAAACTTATCAAAACAAAGCAAACAAAAGGAAAGGCTAGGAAGAAAAATCTTTGAGAATAATGATACAAGAAAGAAGGGAAATATTTCAAGAACTCAAATTGCCCAAATAGAACTTTTTCTCTTCTCTTTTTCTTGAAATTCTAGGTGTTGTTTTCCTCTCTTTTTTTTCGAATTTTTTTTAATTCATACAACACACTAGAGAAAAGATTGCAAAGAGAAACACAAATGTATTCTTTTTTTCATTTTTTTTTGTTGATTTTCGGGAGCAAAAGGTTGAACACAATAATTTCGTTCAAACACAAACAAGAAAATAATTTTTTTTTGTTTTGGGTTTTTCTGGGTAGAAAAGAATGTTGGTAGTGGCTACGATCTCAAGAGTGGGTTGGGGGTGGGGGGGGGGGGGGGGGGGTTAATTGAGATATTGAAAACTTTTTCAACAATTTAAAGCAAAACCGAGTTTTCTTAAAGAATACTGGTTTTCACTCAATTTTAATTCCGAAGAATCAGGTTATGTAACAAGTAATGATGTTAAGAAGAATTATAAGAAGTAACAACAAGTTTAACACAGATTGTAGATCAAAGATTCAAGTTAACAAGCATTCTTAAAACTCATTGACAACACACAAGTGCATATAACAAGTATATGGAGCTTAGAGATGAGAAGAACACACAAACCAATTTATCCTGGTTTGGCTACCTCCTCTGGTAAGCCTACATCAAGTCCCACACCTCTGTGGTTTTCTTCACTATAATTAGCAATTACAAAATTCCAATTACAGCAATACAAGGATAACCTCCTTGCTCAAGAATTCACCAGAAAGCACACTTGCTTTTCTATACCCAAGGATCCCTTCTATCATTGTTGAATCCTAAGAGATACCCTCTCTTAATCACACTAATTCACAGAAAGAATTGAGTAGAAGAAAGACTCTAAAAGACTGATTATACAAATTGAAGTTCTAAGTAATATCACATTTTTATCTCAACAACAAAGCACTTTTTGGTAGCTTTTGAATCTTTTGTATTCTCACTTTTTAGAATCAGCAAGGTTGTTGTTCTTCTTTTTCAAAAAAATGTTCCTTTGATCCCTCTTTATATAGAAAACAAATTATAGTCGTTGGGATCAATTAAAACAGATTTGGATATGATTTAACAAAATCTGTTTTCTTGATTCTTGTTCTTGAAATAAGATTCTGTTGGTTCTTGTGGAGTTTGCGTCCTTCTTGAAAATAACAGTTTCCATCTGAAAGAATAGCCGAGTCTATTTGAAGAGAAAAAATAGCCGAGTCCATTTGCCACGTCAGCAGACGGGAGTACTAACACAAGGTAATTGGACGTGCTCCAACTGGTAGACGAGCTTTATATGCCATGTCTGTGGACGGAGCTTCTCATTAAGATCTTAGTAAGTCCAAAGAGCGTAACCTTAGTAGACGAGCTCCATATGCCACTTTAGTAGACGAGCGCTTTTTGTTACTTTAGTAGACGAGCTTTTCTTGTTATTTCAGTAGACGAGCTCTTCTTGTTACTTCAGTAGACGCACGCTTCTGTTACTTTCAGTAGACGAGCTCCATATGGTACTTCAGTAGACGAGCTGTATGTGCCATATCAGCAGACGAGCTCCATTTGGTAGATGAGCTCCATATGGTTTTTCAGTAGACGAGCTCTTCTTGTGACTTTAGTGGACGCGAGCTTCTTGTTATTTTTAGTAGACACCAGCTTTCTTTTTTTGGTAGTTCATTGGACGTCAGCTTTTTATCGCTTCATTGGACGTCTGCTTGTTTTACTTTATTGGACGTCTGCTTGTTTAATCCTTGATTTTTCTTTTTCATGAGTGATCTTGCTTACAACTTAACACGTAATAAGTACATAGTCAAGATCAAAAATCTTATGCAAAATACACTTTGTTTGTCATACATAAAAACATGAATGAGGACTTAGTCTTACAAACTCCCCCTTTTTGATTATGACAAACCTTACCATACTTAACCTTGGTTATTAAGAATCAGAGTGCAGCTGTTCAGTAAGCATGGTTCTTGAGTCGTTTTCATCCTCCCCCTGTGTCATTGATATCTTTCAAAAAAAATCAAGTGTTATCATATCATTATCATGCTAAAAGAATTTCATCTTGCATTTATTATAAGTTCAAGTATTTCTTTTCAAAGCAGTTCATACTTAGGTATTTGAAAAAAATTTACATATCAGAGAATTTTTTTTACAGCAAATGCAAGACATAATTAATGGTTGTATGGTTCATCTTTCTCCCCCTTTGTCATTATCAAAAAGAAACTATGGAGAATATTGAAATCAAACTGAAAAACAGTCTTGCATTCATTGATAATAAATCATTTCAGAACTTATGCAATACATCAAAACATCCAAAACACTAAAATAAGAAAAAGAACTACAGACACCTAAGGACACTTAGTCTAAACTGAGACTAGATAAAAGCATCTTGCCCATGTCCTTCATAATTTTCAACAACTTGTGCTGCCTTGCTTGCCATATTGACTATATTATCAAAAATAACATCTGATATCAATTATTTTGAAGATCAATTATGCTAAGTTCCCTTCTTATAAAGAAGAAACTCTCCTTATTTAGTGGTTTGGTGAACATATCAGCTAATTGCTTGGTTGTTTCTATATATTCAGTCACAACATCACCACTTTGAATATGATCCCTGATAAAATGATGCCTAATTTCAATATGCTTGGGTCTTGAGTGCAAAATTGGGTTCTTTGTTAGATTAATTACACTAGTGTTATCACACTTTATTGGTACATGATCTAGATAAACACCATAGTCAATTAATTGTTGTTTCATCCATAGGATTTGAGCACAACAACTCCCAGCTGCAACATATTCTGCTTCAGCTGTGGATAAGGCTACACTAGTTTGCTTTTTACTAAAGCAGGACACTAGGGAATTTCCTAATAAATGGCATGTTCCACTTGTGCTCTTCCTATCTAACTTGCATCCAGTAAAGTCAGAGTTTGAATATCCTATTAATGTGCAAGTGGATCCATTGGGATACCACAGCCCCATTTCTTTTGTTGCTAAAAGATACTTCATGATTCTTTTAACTACAGTAAGATCTGATTCTTTAGGATTAGCTTGATACCTTGCACACATACACACACTAAACATTATATCTGGCCTACTTACTGTGAGATAAAGTAAGGATCCGATAATACCTCTATACTTGGATACATCTATAGATCTACCATGTTCATCTTTGTCCAAGTAGCAGGCTGGAATCATTGGTGTTGCCATTTCCTTTGCGCTTTCGATTCCAAACTTCTTTGGTAGTTCCTTGCAATACTTTGTTTGGATTATGAAGGTTCCATCTTTGCATTGTTTAATTTGAAGTCCAAGAAAGAAGGTAAGCTCTCCCATCATGGACATTTCAAATTCACTTTGCATTAGTTCACCAAATTCCTTGCATAAAGACTCATTAGTATCACCAAAAATAATGTCATCAACATATATTTGAACAAGTAAGATATTGTGTGCTTTTGTTTTAGTAAATAGTGTTGTGTCAACTTTTCCTCTTTTAACGCCTTTCTCTAGGAGAAAATTGCTTAACCTCTCATACCATCTCTAGGAGCTTGCTTGAGTCCATAGAGGGCTTTAGTCAGTTTATAGACATGATTTGGGAACTCATTATCAACAAATCCAGTGGGTTGACTTACATATACTTCCTCTTGTATTATTCCATTTAAAAAGGCACTTTTCACATCCATTTGGTACAGTTTAAAGTTCATTATACATGCATAGGCTAACAACATTCTTATGGCTTCTAATCTAGCTTCGGGAGCATATGTTTCATCATAATCAATTCCTTCTTCTTGATTATATCCCTTAGCCACTAGTCTAGCCTTGTTTCTTACTATTATTCCATTCTCATCCATTTTGTTTCTAAACACCCATTTATTTCCAATTATTTGGTTACTTTTGGGTTTTGGAACTAAATTCCAAACTTTGTTCCTTTTAAATTGATTTAACTCCTCTTGCTTTGCAATCATCCAATGTTCATCATTAATAGCATCATCAACACATTTTGGTTCTATTTGAGATACAAGCACCATGGTATTGCAAATATTCCTTAAAGAGTTTCTAGTGGTTACCCCTTTGGTGATCTCACCAATGATATCGTCTAGGGGATGATTCTTTGAAACTTGCCACTCCTTAGAAAGATTTTCTTGCTGAAGTTCTGCTTGAGGTTATTTATTGCTCTCTTCATCTTCCTTTTCCTTGTTGCTCTCCTTTCCTTAATGAGATTTCACTTCATCCTCAAGAGTTTCTGCATCATCAAAAATGTCCTTTCCCAACCTTTTGGGGTTAGACTCATCAAATGTTATGTGAACAGATTCTTCCATTGATAAAGTACACTTATTAAACACTCTATATGTTTTGCCAGTTAATGAATAACCTAGGAAAATACCCTCATCAGCTTTGGGATCAAATTTCCCAAGATTATCCTTGCCATTATTTAGCACAAAACACTTACAACCAAATACATGAAAATGAGAAATGTTAGGTTTTCTTCCCTTGTAAAGTTCATATGGAGTTTTCTTCAAAATTGCCCTTATTAGAACTCTATTTAAAACATAACATGCAGTACTCACAGCATCAGCCCAAAAATACTTTGGTAAATTAGAGTCACTTAACATTGTTCTAGCAATTTCTTCAAGTGACCTATTTTTCCTCTCAACTACTCCATTTTGTTGTGGAGTTCTAGGTGCATAAAATTTGTGTTTTATACCATGTTCATCGCAAAAGTTATCAAACTCCTCATTTTGAAATTCTCCTCCATGGTCACTCCTAATTGAAACAATTTTCACGTCTTTCTCATTTTGAGCAACCTTAGCCATTTTCTTAAAAGCTTTAAAAGATTCATTCTTTTTGTAACACCCCGTTTTTCGTATGCTTCTTTATCGGTAAATAATGCTTTAATGTATTTATTTTCGATAAAATCCAGAAGATGATTTTATTTAAAATAAAATCATTTTCTTGTGTTGTTTTACCATATGAAGCCCCAATAAAATTTTCAGTCGAAAATTCAGACAAAAACCGGTCTGGGTTCTCACTACCGGTACAAGTTCACTGAGCCAGAAACAAAATTTTAATTCGTGAACGAGACAGTTAGTGTTTTTATGATGTTTTATGTGGATTGGTAAATTCTTGAAATTTTGTTGTCCGGGAATAAAATATAATATTTTATCCGGACGAAACCTTCAGAAAATACGATCGGATGTGCAACCGGTTACGTATTTACACAGTTAAATGAACCCTAAAGAAGGATAAAAGACTTGATGGGAATCTCATTTAATGTTATGACATGCCTAATGGAAAAGAAAATCCTAATTACACTTCAAAATCTCACTTTTCACTTTCTCTCTCCAATCACATCACATCACATTAACTCTTAATCCATTCTTCAAGAAACTCAACTTCCTTCTCCTTCTTCCCCTTAAGGCCGTGCACTTCCACCCATCCCTCTATAAATAGCACTTATCAAACTCATTTAAACACTTTCCTTTCTTCTACTTCATCTTAAGCTTTCATCTTTTCACTTCAAGCTTCCAAAGCTCTTGTTTTTACTCTTCTTTTCACCAAGTGTTATTCATCAAAGTTGTTCCTCTTGTTTAGGGTAATACTCTCATGTATTCTTTTCTTTAACAACTCCATCTTTTTCTAAAGTTTCTTCTTCATGTCATTTATGAGCTTTTATCTTCAAAAATCTCTCAAAAATGGTAGAAAACTCCTTTTGAGTTGAAACCAATTTCTATGGCCTTGTATTTACTTGTAGTTTAACATACTAAAAGGTTGTGTAAAACAAAGATTCCTAACCTCTACTTCTTAATGAGGCCGAACCATACCTATGGTTTTGATGGATTTTGTTTCAACTTTTACAAGTGTGAGTTTGTAGTTAAAGATTTGTTTTTCCAAAATGATCATGGACCAAGGCTCCTTTATGTTAAAGGATGCTATGTCTAAAGTGATTGGAAAGTTTCAAGATTTGTTTCCCAAAATGATCATTGACCAAGGCTCCTTTATGTTAAAGGATGCTATGTCTAAAGTGATTGGAAAGTTTAAAGATTTTACTCTACTTTATGTCATTTACTTTTATGTCACTCATGTTTATGCCATTTACATTATGTTATTTACTTTATGTCATTTATATTTATGCCATTTACTTAAAGTCATTTACTTTATGTCATTTATATTCATGCCATTTACTTTAAGTCATTTACTTCATGCCATCTATATTTATGCCATTTACTTTAAGTCATTTACTTTATGTCATTTCCATTATGTCATTTACCTTATGCCATTTATATTTATGCTATTTACTTTATGTCATTTACATTATGTCATTTACTTTATGCCATTTATATTTATGCTATTTACATTATGCCATTTACTTTTATGCCATTTATATTTACGCCATTTACTTTAAAGCCATTTACTTTATGTCATTTACATTATGCCATTTACTTTATGATATTATACTTTAATTATTTATAATCATATGGTGTTTCCAAGATGATCAAGACTCAAGCTCCATAAGTTTTTGGATGCTAAAAGGGTCTAAGAGATTGGAAAACCCAAGGATGGCCGAACCTTAAAGGTTATGGACCTAGGGTGTTTCGTTTTTCATTTATCCAAAGTGATCATGGTTTTGAGCTCCTTACTATTAATGGATGCTAAACCAAAGAGATTGGAAATTTTAAATGTTCCTAGCCTATTTTATTGATCAAGGCCGAATCTCCATCAAGGTGTAACTTGGTGGGATTTTTGTTCAACTTTGTTTTAAGTAATCATGTTTTAAACTCTTAGCACTTGCGGATCATAAATCCCTAAGTTGCATGTGTTTTGGAAACTTCTAACCCTAAGTTCTTGATTGAGTTCTAATCCTTTGAACCTTGTGTCTTGAAACCTAGATTTGCCTCCTAACCAACCTTGAAGAACGTCCGCGAAACCGTTTATTTTCTTACGTTCTCTTACCTTCTTAAGGTAAGAGGGGATTTCCTAAAGATATTCAATGACTGTATGCATGTGTGTAGGTGTTTAACTGGATTCTTATATGATGATTGAGCTTACTTGATTATTTTATGTACTTAAACTGTTGTGCTATTATCTGATGATTGAACTGTACTTGTTCTAAATGATATAATGCATATATGTGATGAAATGCTTTCAACTGTGAGGTTACCATTACACTGATGATATACACTGTTGTTGATTGAAAGTTTGATAAGCCAGACGTGCGTCTGTGCTCAACCATAATAAGGATTAAAAACCTTAATAAGCTTTGAATATGAAGGGATTGGTGTTCTTTTCCAAACGCTCTTTAAACTTAAAGTACTTGTTTAAATGTTGAAATGATTTTGGTGTACTATTGTTATACAAGAGGAAAATCCTTTTCGAACTATGTGTCTTCAAGTGAAAACTTTCAAGAACATTTGGCAATATCCTATTGGGGGAAATATTTCAAAGATAAAAGAATTTCAAAGATGCTTTATAAAAGATTTTCAAAGAAAAAGGTTTTCCTAAATATTTTAGAAACTTTCCGATAACCTGGATAGGTTATCGAGGATTCGGTTTTGGATTTGTTTTTCATTGAACGAAAAATAAGTACTTATGAAAGTGAATCTAGTACGCGAGACGTCGCCTCTAGTATTCAGTGATGTGCACGTGATCTTGGATCAGTGTTAATTCGGGACTACGAGCCCTGGTTATGATATTAGGGACTTGGGTCCTAAATCACGTTGTGTTGGACTGTGTCTTCTAACCGCGTGTGATGATTATGATTAAAGGTGAAGGTTGTTTTCTACGACCACAACCCTTGACTGCGGCCACGGTCTTGGGCATTGTGATTGAGCATTCGGACTATGAGTCCTATGCTTCTGAGTTCTCAAGTGATGGGGAAATGATGATTAAGTCGTTAGCTTTGAGCAACGACAGTGAAAAGAATGAACACAAAGAAATCCTTTCAATAAAATATTTTATCATGTGCATTTCCCCAAGCGGGGCGTGCTATTGATGATTAAATCAGATACAAGGTGGTATCTGGGAGTCTCGTCCATGTAAACCGAGTTAAGAGGCACATGTGACGTTGCCCGCCCCGAGACCTTAATGCATGAGGGTAAGGGGGGTAATCGCCTGGTGGGCTAGAGCTTGACCAACTCTAATGATGATTCAGGGGAAAAGAAATGGTGTTGATATCTCATGAGATTAAGTTAGAGCCTGATTTTGAAGTGCCATGCATCTTTTTCGAAAGATTGGCTGTGCGGGTTTGATGCCCTTTGATATAATACTGATACATTGCGAATATGCATGATTTAACTGCGTATATGATTCTGTGATGTATGTATCATGTATATGGTTGTTGTGGGATATATCTTATGACGGTATCTCACTCTTGCACAAATGTATGCTTGTTCTTTTCTCTTTGCTTCGGGAACGCACGTACTCTTAGATGGATCCGAAAGTCCCTCTGGCACCAACGAGATCGAGGAATGAGGTCTTCGACCATGCTGGGGCAGCGGGGAGTTGGACCATTCACGAAGGAGCAACAAGCTGCGACCTACCAGGGGACCAATCACGACGATCGAGACTAATGCAAACGGAGTGCCTATACGGAGGATCCACACAGTCGAGTCTCGGACCGTGGCACTTCCACCTCCATGGTTCTACCTCCACACTCTGCAGGCCACCGGACTTCTTCACGAGCACTTTGACCCAGTCGCACCACTCGAAGAAGATCCAGTGGAGGAGGAGGATCCCGAGGAGGATCCGGAGGAAGACCCCGACGAATTCATAGAGATTGAGGAGGAGGAGGAAGAGGAGCCCGAGTACCACCCATAAGATCCTGACGACGACGACATGATCATCGATGATGGCGGCGAAGTTATCGATCCGGCAAGTGGTTCCTCGTCTGAAGGTAGCTTCTGCGGTCACTCCGAGTGCAGGAGATATGGATAGTTCGTCGTTGGTTTTTGGAGTTTACCCTGATGGTCCCTTGGCTTCTGGAGCCTTCTTTTGATCCTTATGCCCGATTTTCCCCAGTCCCAGTGTGATGGAAATCTTTTACTTACCTCTTCAGTTTTTGTAACAAAGTGAGTTGGCCAGTTCGATAAGGCCTGTTTTGTAACCAAGAAACCTAAGACCCCAGGTGGGTCGGCTATCTATTGATATGATTGATGTTTATTCACATGTTCTGAGTGTTCATCATTGTTTCTTAACTACCGCTTACAAAAAAAAAAAACAAGTACCCTTTTTCGGTAACCCTTCTAACAAAGGTTATATTTCCGAAGGCGACCAGCGTTTTAAATAAGTTTCTTTTCCGCAAATGAGTAACCATGTGATGCCAGGTTTTAGGGTGTCACACTTTTGTGCTAATAAATAGGTCCAAGTAAATCTAGATAAGTCATCAACAATTACAAGATCATAAAGATTTCCACCAAAGATTTTTGTTCTAGAAGGTCCAAAAAGGTCCATGTGCAGCAATTGTAAGGGTGTACTAGTTGAAATAGTGTTTTTAGCCTTAAATGAGGTTTTTCACTTGTTTACCCTTTTGGCTTGCATCACATAAGCCTTCTTTAACAAACTTTTTATTTGGTAAACCAATTACAAGTTCTTTGGAAATCAATTTATTCAAGTGATCCATATGAATGTGAGTTATTCTCCTATGCCAGAGCCAATTTTCATCTTCTTTGGAAATTAAGCAACATGCATCATTGGAAATTAAATTGTCTAAGTCTAGCATATAGATGTTATTGATTCTATTTCCAATCAATTTTATGTTATTATCATGAATAGATTCGATCATACCCAAATTTGAGTTAAAGTTTACCTTGTAGCCTTTATCACATAATTGGCTTATACTTAGTAGATTGTGTTTGAGCCCTTCCATATAGAGAACATCCTCAATCTTGATTGCTGGACTTTTTCCTATTGTTCCAACGCCAAGAATTCTTCCTTTGTTGTTGTCTCCATAGGTGACTTTTCCACATTCTTTGGGAGTGAAAGATGTAAATTTGTGATGTCTCCGGTCATGTGTTTGGAGCAGCCACTATCTAAAATCCAGCTTGAGCTTTTGGCCCTCAAACACACCTACAAAACAGATTTTTTTTATACTTTTTCTTTAGGTACCCAAATCTGGTTGGGTCCTTTGGTGTTAGTAGCAACATAAGTTCCTTTTGGAACCCAAATTTGTTTAATGCCAACATGAATGTTCTTTCTAAGGCTACAAGTAGCATCTATATGACATTTCTTTAGACAATAATAGCATTTAACAAAAGGACTAGTTGAGGAAATAGGTGCAACAAAAAGTTTCTTAAAAGATTTTTCATGTAGCATTGGCTTATATCCATTTCCAACTTTGTGATACACACCCTTTTGCTGTCCTAATATGGTATTCAAGTTATCTCTACCCAAAGTAAACTTAGATAGAGTTGTATTCAATTTTTCAACTTCCTTTTCTAGTGTAGTGAATTTGGTGCAAATTGAACTAGATGAAAGTAATTGTGAATTTTTAGCTTCTAGTTCTTTAACCTTTATTTGTAAAGATGCATAGCCACTACATTGTTTTGCGATGATCTTCCTTGAAGATATAAGTTGTTTACCAATTTTAACATATTCTTCTTGAAATTCATCAAAAGCATCTTGTAACTCATCATAGGTAGGAGAAGAATCATTTACCTCGGTTTCACTATCACTTAGTTGATTTGCCATGAGACATAGGTTGGCTTCTTCATTTTCAGATTCACTACTAGTGGAATCCATATCATTTTCTTCCCAAGCTATGTATGCTTTCCTATGATTTCTTCCTTTCTTTTCTTTGCTGTCATTCTTCTCATACTTTTCTTTCTTTTGTAGCTTTTAACATTCATTTTTGTAGTGTCCAAGATTTCCACATTCAAAGCATTTGATTGTTGAGAAAGAGCTTTCACCTTTGTTCGTGTTCTTTTTGGTAGGAAAAATGAATCGCTTCTTGTTTCTATTCTTTTTGATGAATCTTCTAAATTTCCTTACAAGCAATCCCATGTCTTCTTCTTCGAATTATCCACTTTCATCAAGGTGTTCATATTCATCATTTTATATTGATTCTTTGGAGATATGAGCCTTGAGTGAGAGTCCTTTCTTCTTTTTCTCCTTATCTTCATGACTTTTCAATCTATTGAGTTCCAATTCATGTTCTTTCAACTTGCCAAATAAAGTAGCAATCTGCATGGTGTCTAGATCCTTTGCTTCAGCAATTGCAGTGATTTTTGGCTGCCATTCACGACTCAAACATCTTGTTATCTTGTTAATCTTTTTCTCATCTGTGATTGTATGTCCGAGTCCTTCTAGCTGGTTCACAATGTGTGTAAACCTCTTTTGCAGTTCATCTATCTCCTCACCATTCTTCATGTTAAAGAGGTCATATTCATGGACTAGTGCATTCATTCTTGCTCTTTTCACATCGTTGGTTCCTTCATGAGTGATTTGAAGAGTATCCCACATTTGCTTTGCCGTTTTGCAATTGGAGACCCTGAAAAACTCATCATAATTCAAAGCAGCTGTTATAATATTTTTTGCCTTAGCATTATAACGAACTCTTCTTTTATCATTATCATTCCAGTCATCTTTTGGTTTAGTTTGTTTATTTCCCTTAGCATCAAGAATAAATGGAACATATGGACCATTTTCAACAGCATCTAATACATCTAAACCTGCAGCTTCAAGAAAGATAAGCATCCTCTCTTTCCAATACATGTATTGGGAGCCATTAAAGGCAGGGGGTCTAGTGAGTGCAGCCCCATCACCCAGGATATCATTTGTAGCCATCTCTTGAAGCTATTAAGCTTTGTAACAAGAGTTTTAGCCCTGATGCCAATTGTTGGTAGTGGCTACGATCTCAAGGGGGTTTTGGGGGGGGTTTTGGGGGGGGGGGGGGGGTGAATTGAGATATTGAAAACTTTTTCAACAATTTAAAGCATTACAGAGTTTTCTTAAATAAAATTGGTTTTCACTCAATTTAAATTCCCAAGAATCAGGTTATGTAACAAGTAATGATGTTAAGAAGAATTATAAGAAGTAACAACAAGTTTAACACAGATTGTAGATCAAATATTCAAGTTAACAAGCATTCTTAAAACTCATTCACAACACACAAGTGCATATAACAAGTATATGGAGTTTAGAGATGAGAAGAACACGCAAACTGATTTATCCTGGTTCAGCTACCTCCTCTGGTAAGCCTACATCCAGTCCCACACCTCTGTGGTTTTCTCCACTATAATCAGCAATTACAAAATTCCAATTACAGCAACACAAGGATAACCTCCTTGCTCAAGAATTCACCAGAAAGCACACTTGCTTTTCTATACCCAAGGATCCCTTCTATCCTTGTTCAATCCTAAGAGATACCCTCTCTTAATCACACTAATTCACAGAAAGAATTGAGTAGAAGAAAGACTCTAAAAGTCTGATTATACAAATTGAAGTTCTAAGTAATATCACATTTTTCTCTCAACGATGAAGCACTTTTTGGAAGCTTTTGAATCTTTCATATTCTCACTTTTTAGAATCAGTAAGGTTGTTGTTCTTCTTTTTCAAAAAAGTGTTCCTTTGATCCCTCTTTATATAGAAAACAAATTATAGTCGTTGGGATCAATTAAAACATATTTGGATCTGATTTAAAAAAATATGTTTTCTTGATTCTTGTTCTTGAAATAAGATTATGTTGGTTCTTGTGGAGTTTGCATCCTTCTTGAAAATAACTGTTTCCATCTAAAAGAATAGCCGAGTCTATTTGTAGAGAAAAAATAGTCGAGTCCATTTGCCACGTCAGCATACGGGAGTACTAAAACAAGGTAATTGGACGTGCTTCAACTGGTAGACGACCTTTATATGCCATGTCTGTGGACGGAGCTTCTCATTAAGATCTTAGTAAGTCCAAAGAGCGTAACCTTAGTAGACGAGCTCCATATGCCACTTTAGTAGACAAGCGCTATTTGTTACTTCAGTAGACGAGCTTTTCTTGTTACTTCAGTAGACGAGCTCTTCTTGTTACTTCAGTAGATGCGTGCTTCTGTTACTTTCAGTAGACGAGCACCATGTGGTACTTCAGTAGACAAGCTATATGTGCCACATCAGCAAACGAGCTCCATTTGGTAGATGAGCTCCATATGGTAGTTAAGTAGACAAACT
Organism: Sophora flavescens; assembly: GCA_030762895.1. Taxonomy (NCBI): domain Eukaryota; kingdom Viridiplantae; phylum Streptophyta; class Magnoliopsida; order Fabales; family Fabaceae; genus Sophora; species Sophora flavescens. The sequence continues at coordinate 136,340,198 of CM061064.1, forward strand.
CTTCTTGTTACTTTAGTGGATGCGAGCTTCTTGTTATTTTTAGTAGATTCCATCTTTCTTTTTTTGGTAGTTCATTGGACGTCAGCTTTTTATCGCTTCATTGGATGTCTGCTTGTTTTACTTTGTTGGACGTCTTCTTGTTTAATCCTTGATTTTTAAATTTATTTTTCATGAGTGATCTTGCATGCAACTTAACACGTAATAAGTACATAGTCAAAATCAAAAATCTTATGCAAAATACACTTTGTTTGTCATATATCAAAACATGAATGAGGACTTAGTCTTACAAAGAAGAAAGGTAGAACATGAAGGGAAAAAAACTCAGAAAATTCTACCAAAGCCTAAGCTCTGATACCACTTGATGACAACCAAATGGAAAGTTGCCTTTGGAATGATCTATTTGGTTGAATTTTTAACAAGAAATTCGTGTAACACTTAGTAACCAAAATCAAATGAAGAAAGAAAACAAAAATGGAAGAAGGTGAGAGATGGATGGCGCCACAAACATGTAGTTTGATAAGCCAAATGATGTTTGCCACAAGAATCTTGGATTCTTGATAAGAACTTAGCTTGGTTCAACCAAGAACTTAGGAGAACAAAGTCTCACAATATGGATTCAATCCTAAATTAACATCCAAGTTATTATTCATGTGTTTTAGGCCTCAAACATATAGAAGTGTGGCTGATTTCATTTGGCTCACACTTAATCTTCCAATTGAATCCAAAACCCCTCATAACTAGCCTAATCAAGACTAACTTAACGCCATTTTAATTCAGCCACTAAAACAAACCATAACCCTCCACTTAATTGGCCTAATTCATGACCTTAAACACACAAAAAGCCTAACTTAAATCATCCACCTAAATAAAAACGAAAATACATAACCCCTCACTTAATTAGCCTAATCATGGCACTAAAAAGCACTCACTATAACACCTTAACTCAGCCACCATATTCAAATTCACACCCCCACCCCTTTATGACTCTCTCTCATACTCATTATGTGGTGGTTACACTTGCTTCTCAAATTAAAAGTGTAACCCCCCATAATTTACACAAAATACATAAAAGACTAATAATTCAAAAAGGAGTTACTTGTGGTATGCAAACCAAAACATACATCCAACTAAGCCTAGAATTCGAAATTCTTCATGAAATCAAGCTTATTACACTTTATTTAAAAGAAATAAACTAGAAAATTCCATTTTTAAGAGGTGGACGTCCAAGTCCATCATGGGTCTTCAAGTTGGATGAGATAAGTAAGCATTTTGACCCCCACTCCATTAAAACTTGAACTTGGGCTTATTTCCATCAAGGTTGACACTATTTGGTTTATAACTTCTTGGGCTTTCTTGACTTTAGCTCTTTTCTTAGGCCCACCAAGTCCTTGTAGTGCTTCTTGATCCATGGTCTTCATTGCGCTCAAATCATTCTTGTTGAAAAGTTGACTTGCCCCCCTTGGCTCATATCATCCCCTCATTCTTTGAGTGAACTCAACCTCGAATTGAAACAATCTTCATCACCAAAATTAGATATTGGTGGTCCATCTAAAGTGTTCCTCACAATCACATTGGGTGCTTCAGACTTAAGTTAAAAATATATTTCAATAGGAGGTAAAGCATGAGTGGGTGCTTTGTTGAGCTTTTTGGAATCCATGCAAGTTTCCAAACCATGGGGTACTTCCTTTGGGATGAGATCTCCAACTTCCTTCAAAAGAGTTACAACACCACTAGGCAAAAAGAGATCATTAGAAGTGTTAGCAACCAAATGAAAATTCTTGCAATAAAATATGCATTGGGGCTGCCTTGAAATTAAAACCCTCTTCTCTTCACTTTTTGTTGCCGAATCACTCTCTTTTTTCTCAATAATTTCCATACTATTTTCTAATTATTTTTCACACTATTTTTCTCTTTATCATCACTCTTCTTTTCACTCTCTCTTTCTTTTTCATCTTTCTTTTCTTTACTTTCATCTTTCTTTTCCCTCTCTTTTGCTTTTGCCTCATTCTCTTGTTTTGCTTTCTCTCCCTCTTTCTTCACACTCTCTTTCTTGTTGGAGTCTTCCATCATCTTCTTCATATGGTCTTCAAAACTTTCTATTTGTCTTTTCATTCTCTCCTCTTTTCTCAACCTCTTTTTTTCGTTCTCTCTCATCTTTTTGTCACGCCTCTCATGCATTTGCCGGATCCACTCTTCAACCACTTTCCTATGTTCTTGCACATAGTCGAAATTTTCAAATAGAAACATTTCAAAGAATACAAGTTAGAAAATAACAAAATACATATGTAACAACCAATCCACTCACCAAGTGTGCACAATGTATATTTCACTCAATTGGATTTTTCCACACAAGATGTTTTTTTTTCACTCTTGTCTTTTTCCACTCAATCGTACTCTTTTAGCTCTTAGAAGAGTCAAACTATAATCCACACGAAAAATCTAAAATTCAAGTAACAAAATTTCACCAAACTTATCAAAACCAAGGAAACAAAAGGAAAGGCTAGAAAGGAAAATCTTTGAGAATAATGAAACAAGAAAGAAGGGAAATATTTCAAGAACTCAAATTACCCAAATAGAGCTTTTTCTCTTCTCTTTTTCTTGAAATTCTGGGTGTTGTTTTCCTCTCTCTTTTTTTAATTTTTTTTTAATTTTAGACAACACACTAGAGAAAAGCTTGCAAAGAGAAACACAAATGTATTTCTTTTTTTTTCGAATTTTTTTTGTTGATTTTGGGAAGCAAAAGGATTAACAAAATAACACAATAATTCCCTTCAAAAAGAAACAAGAAAATAATTTTTTTGTTGTGGGTTTTTCTGGGCAGAAAAGAAGAAAGGTAGAAGATGAAGAAAAAAAAACTCAGAAAATTCAACCAAAGCCTAAGCTCTGATACCACTTGATGACCACCAAATGGATAGTTGCCTTTGGAATGATTTATTTGGTTGAATTTTTAACAAGAAATTCGTGTAACACTTAACCAAAATCGAATGAAGAAAGAAAACAAAAATGGAAGAAGGTGAGAGATGGATGGTGCCACAAACATGTAGTTTGATAAGCCAAATGATGTTCGCCACAAGAATCTTGGATTCTTGATAAGAACTTAGCTTGTTTCAACCAAGAACCTAGGAGAACAAAGTCTCACAATATTGATTCAATCCTAAATCAACATCCAAGTTATTATTCAGGTGTTTTAGGCCTCATACATATAGAAATGTGGATGACTTCATTTGGCTCACACTTAATCTTCCAAATGATTCTAAAACCCCCTCGTAACTAGCCTAATCAAGACTAACTTAACACCATTTTAATTCAGCCACTAAAACAAACCATAACCCCCCACTTAATTGGCCTAATTCATGACCTTAAACACACTAAAAGCCTAACTTAAATCAGTCACCAAAGTAAAAACGAAAATGCATAACCCCTCACTTAATTAGCCTAATCATGGCACTAAAAACACTCACTAAAACACCTTAACTCAGCCACCATATTCAAATTCACACCCCCACCCCTTTATGACTATCTCTCATACTCATTATGTGGTGGTGACACTTGCTTCTCAAATTAAAAGTGTAACCCCCCATAATTTACTCAAAATACATAAAGACTATTAATTCAAAAAGGAGTTACTTGTGGTATGAAAACCAAAAGATACCTCCAACTAAACCTAGAATTCGAAATTATTCTTCATGAAACCGAGCTTATTACACTTTATTTAAAAGAAATAAACTAGAAAATGCCATTTTTAAGAGGTGGACGTCCAAGCCCATCATGGGTCTTCAAGTTGGATGAGATAAGTAAGCATTTTGGCCCCCACTCCATTAAAACTTGAACTTGGGCTTATTTCCATCAAGGTTGACACTATTTGGTTTATAACTTCTTGGGCTTTCTTGACTTTAGCTCTTGTCTTAGGCCCACCAAGTCCTTGTAGTGCTTCTTGATCCATGGTCTTCATTGGGCTCAAATCATTCTTGTTGAAAAGTTGACTTGCCCCCCCTTGCCTCATATCAGATGATAAAGAGAAAAAGGTAGACCAAAAGGTATACAGAGATATGATAGGATCTCTATTATATCTTATTGCGTCTATACCTGATATTATGTTTAGTATATGTTTATGTGCTCGATTTCAATCTGATCCTAGAGAATCTCACTTATCAGCCGTTAAGAGAATTTTTAGATATTTAAAAGGTACTGCTAATCTTGGTTTGTGCTTTAAGAAAAATGAAGATTACAGATTAGTTGGTTTCTGTGATGTTGACTATGCTAGAGATAGAATTGAAAGAAAAATCACTAGTGGAGTATGTCACTTCATTGGAGCTAATCTAGTCTCATGGTCAAGCAAAAGACAAAGTACCATTGCCTTATCAACTGCTGAAGCTGAGTATATATCAGCTGCAAGTTGCTGCTCACAACTTCTCTGGATCAAACATCAATTGGAGGATTACAATGTGTTTGTAAGCAGTACTCCACTTAGGAGTGATAATACTGCTACAATAAATCTATCTAAAAATCCAATTTTTCATTCTAGAGCTAAGAACATAGAGATTAAACATCATTTTATTAGGGATTATGTGCAAAAAGGTGTGTTTGATATTCAATTTGTAGATACTGACCATTAATGGGCAGATATCTTTACTAAACCTCTTGCAGAGGACATATTTATCTTTATTAGGAAGCATCTTAATATGATATGTGTGGATTAGTTTAGGTTTCCAGCCTTGAGAAAAATTTGTTTTGTTAATCTTGCATCTATTACCTATGCTCGTCTAATACGTATTAAAAGTTATGCGTCTGTTGCATGTTGTGTTGCACGTCTATATGATGCATCCACTGTTGTTGGTTACCGCGTCCATTATATTGTTTCAGACGGGTCACATCTACCTGTGTTTAAGCATATTTTTATTTTTTAAATAAATTCATTTATTTTGTCTCAATGACAATTTTATCCTTTAATCTTTGCCGAGTCAGTACTTCCATCAATCCCATCAAGACCTTTTTATAGTTCCAAGTTACCAACGCCGTTTTATCCATAATGACATGTCATGTGAAAAGTTTTTTTTTAAAATTTTGGGATTCAAAATTCCTTTAAAAGTAATATTTTCCCTCTGAGAAAAACTTTACACTTCCCTAACTTCTCGAGCTATCTCTCTCTGCTTTCAAACCCTAAGCTCTATGATCTCCTAAAATGGCCTCTTCTTCAACCTTTAACGTGGACAAGCTTAACTTGGAAATTGAGCATCATTTCAACTTTGGTGTGTTGCAAGACTACAACTTAGACATAAGCAAGTATGTTAATGCAGCTGGGTGGGGAGGACTCTTCACAGAGAAAGTCTCTATCCTTCCCAACCTGATTAGGGATTTATGGAGGAATGTTCAAGGGACTGATACTGACGTCTTTTCTACTATGTTGAGAAAGAAGATTGTAGTCTCGGAGATAACTATTGCTGATGCCATTTTCTGTGCTCAGGAAGGTTTGGTTTCTACCGAGTCATGGGAAGCTTATTTGGGTGGCTCTAAGATCATTGAAGTCTGTCTCATGAAAGAAGACACAGTCAGGACTCACACTTTGAAAGTTGATGAAAATGAAAGGGGAAGTGGTAGAACAAAACACTGCTGAGTCTATGGAGCCAAAGAAGAATATCAAGAAAAAGACCACTGCAGCAAGAAAGCCTGCCAAGAGACCAGCTGGTGGCATGATTATCAGGGAACCTTCTGATGCTCCTGCTGTGAAGAAGCAAAGAAGAGTTATCTTCTCCCAAAATGAAGATGAGGAAGATGATGAGGGCAGATTTCCTATCAGTACCATCTTGAAAAAGCAAAAGACTTTTGTTTCTGTTGCTGAGGCCGTTGTGTCTGTCTCAACAAAACTTAGAAGGATAACTCTTCTAAGGTAACCATCTGTGCTAGTGATCCTGTTCAAATAGCAGTAGATGCCTTAGTGTCTAGTCTAGAAACTAGAGTTGATGATGTGTCTGTTGATGATAACATTGTTGTCTCCACTCCAGATGATGTGTACATTCCCCCACCCCTTTCACTCCAACCAACACAAATAGCCACTCAACAATTTCAACCCATTATCCCTACCGATGATCCTTGGTTCAATCAACCAGATGATGGCATTTCCCCTGGTGCTCCTTTCCCCAAACCCTTAAGAACCCTATTTCCAATCACTTTGAATTCTGTTCTTTATATGGCAAATCTGAGGATTGGGCCAAGGTAAAAAGGGAATGGAAAGTTCTATTTCACTCTCACCAACCTGAACCTGAACACATTCCCAACAGATGGTATCCACTACCTGAGTATGAGGAAAAAGTCAGCACATCTGTTGAACCCCTTTACCTACCTCATCCTGATTGTAAATCAATAAAAAAATGTGCCTTCACAAATGCACAACAACTTAGGACCATTAGTCACTCACCTACCCCTAAGCAAATTCCCCCCCCAGAAAAATTTACCCCAACCTTGTCAAAACTCCTCCTTTCATACCCCTTACTGATGGAGTTGAGAGGAACATTATACCTGTTTGGGAGACTGACCCCAAAAGAAAAAATCTTCCTACCATCCCTGAGCAAAGAGCAAGATCCTCAAAGCATGTTCCCATGATCATGCCAAGGGACACAAAATGGGTATCCTTTGAGCATCCCAGAGTATATGGGAGGGCCTCTGATTTCTTCCTGGATCAGCTCATCTATGAAATGCTGAAGTGAGAATTCAGTCATTTCAGAGTTGATAGAGCCGTGCATTTTGTCCCTCCATCCTGGTTGAGACATAATGAAGCAACCAGAGTTGGAATCGTGCCTTACAGAATTTGTCAAAGACTGCCGATGGTAGATTTGAATAAGGACAAGGACAAGAAAAACAGAAGATTCAAAGGAGTCATGCCTGAAGCTGAATCAGCAATGCTTGATCTACATCAAGAAACTTTTGACTACTCAATGCTGGATTTCTTTTTGCATACTGAATCGATTGAGTTAATTAGTGAACAACATGCTGCAGATTTCTGGAAATCTCATATTATTTACTGCACAAGAGAGGCATCTTCCTCTGGACTGACTGAAGAAGAGAATAAGGAAATTCCTAAGGTCAGAGGGAAGTGTGGTCTTTCAAATTTCAGGTATATGATCTATAAAGACCTTTGGGGACTTCCCATAAATTGTAAAAATGTGGAATTCATCTACCGCATCAGATGGGTAAAAGAAGTCTTAGTGATCCCTTCACGAACTTCAGATCCTATCACAGATGAACCTGTTGTTGAAGAACCTGATCAAAATGCCACTACTGTTGGCTCAGAAGAAACAGCTGAATCCATTCACAATCTGAGCTCATAAAAAAAGCACTCTTCTCAACCATTAGCTCTAGTTGTGATGCTTCAGATCATTCAAGAACATTAAAAACATTTCAAGAGTCTACTGAAAGCTCAAGGCAACAGGCTCTGCCACCTAATCTTGAAGAGGTTCTTGGAAAAATTGTTGATGAAAGGGTTGGAAAATTAGTTGAAAAAAAGTTGAAAATATGACAAAGAAAATCACAGAAGAAGTCTCTCAGAGAGTCCAAGTTTCTATGGCTCTAACCTTAGAGGTTGTGAATAAAATGCTGGAATTCCTCATGGATTTCAAGAAAAGCCAGACTCAGAACCCTCCACCTCCACCACCTCCTCCTGCCTAACCTTAACCTTTTATCTGTCTTTTTTCTTATACTGACAATGATGGTCAACTCCTTTTACCTTTTTGGCTGATGACAAAAAGGGGGAGAAAGGAAAGGAAAGAGGTATATATATATATATATATATATATATATATATATATATATATATATATATATATATATATATATATATATATATATATATATATATATATAAAGTCAGTTTTGAAAATCTCATATTTGTCTGCATATGCATATTCTTTTCTACTTGCTAACTGCTCTGATATTTATGTTTGCTTATTTGCTTTGATATCTGCTGACTATGCTTATTTATTCCTTCATATATACTCTAAGTATGATAAGTTGTTGCACCTATCTGTTAGCTTATATGCAGTTGTTTTTCATATACTTTTTCTGCTTAATTATTTGAATGCTTTGTCTTAGGGGGATCCCTGCAAGCTCTCTTAGACTTTGCTTTTCAAATTTAATTAGTTTTACCATCATCAAAAAGGGGGAGATTGTTGGAACCAAAGTGTTTTGGATTAAATAATCTCTGAGTTTTGATGCTAACAAAATGATTAAATTTGCTTAGCAAAGTGTTAGTTGAGATCTAACATGTGCTTTCAGTTATGCAGGAATATTTAAATATAAGTAAAAGAAACATGGATAAGTTTTCATTGAAAAATACGCGTCCACCCTTGTAGATGAGCTGCTCAATATTTTGGTAAAGTTACTTATTTATTTGTTTAAGTATATTGGTTTTATTAAGTAGACGCTAAATGTTTACTAGATGAATACCAAAATAACTAGTTAGATACAGCAAGTCCAAAGACTTGATAATAAGCGTGTTCATCTTGCCACGTAAGCAGATGGAAGTAATTAGTAGAAGTAAATGAACTGAAAAATAAAATAATCTAGTAGACGAGCTCTAACTACCACCTCACTGGACGGAGATCTTTATAACTCATTGAGGAATAGCAAGTCCAAAGACTTGATAGACAAGAAGATATGCCACGTCATCGGACGAGCAAAATAAAATATTGAACAGACTTGGTCTCACATATAACTAAGTAGACGGAATTTTTAAAAGTAGACGAGATCCATCTTAGAATGAATTAAATGCAATCCGAATCTCTTGAATTTATTTCAAATGATTGATATTTATTTCAATAGAATATTTATTCTTCACATTTGTTTTATCTGCTTTAATGTCTTATCTTATTATAAAAGAAACATAGTACCATCAAGAAATGTAAAACCAGAATCGTACAATGAGATACTGCAGAACGATCTGTACGATGACAACTTTATGGCTAAAAAAGTTGGATTGTACACAAAGGAGGAACAACAAGTTCTCAAGCTGCAATACTCATAGCAGTAAGCCTCCTATTTCATGCTACCTCGATAACCAAGAGTACTATTTTAGCTTGCCACAATCAAGCTATCATTCAAAACGGATATCAAGCATTAAATGCTATCTCTAAACAGGATTATTCAAAGTAACCGTTGAAGAAATACAAGTGAAGAAGAAGGTCACTATAAATAGAAGACCTGAGATACTGAAGAACAACTCTTGCCAGCACAACCTTGCTAGCCCAACTTTTGCCAATCGATAATCACTCATTCTTATATTCTTTCAAAAGTAAGAGTCTTTATTCTTAGTTTGAATATTGTGAAAATATTTATCCGATCTTAAACTGTCATATCCTCACACATAGTGAGTTAAGAAGATCAAACATTAAATCTCTTTGTTAGAGTTAGAGCCTAAAGAGGCTTGGTAAGAAAGAAATACTTGTAGCTTGGAGAGGTGTTGAATACTTGGTTGTAATATATTTGGAAAATAGTGGAGAAAATCCTTCAAGTAGAAGGGACTGGACATAGCTCTTGGTTGGAAGAGAGTGAACCGGGATAAAACATCTTGTGTGATTCTTCTATCTCTTAACTCTTACAACTTTATTTGTTTCCTACTAACCGAGGGGTTTTGGTATTGCTTTTGTTAATGCCTTTTAAAAAGGATCCATTTCTTTGTGCTTGCTTCTTTTTCTAATCTCCTTGTGTGCAAAAATTGTTTTAAAGGTTGTTTTCGAAAATTATTAACAAACACAATTCAACCCCCCCTTCTTGTGTTTGCTTGTGTCAACTTCAAGAGTGGTCTATGAGAAATAGTGAAGACAAAACCATGAAAAATTTTCAGTCACATTAATTTTCCCAAAATAAATTCGAAAATAAAATAAAAAGTTATTTCAGTAAATCAAGCTTCAAAAATAATTTACTATTGCCAGTGAACACGTTTTATATGAGGAAAAATCGTTTGACTTATAAATGATTTTATTTCCAAATGAAGATTATTTCAGAAAAGAATGTTATGGTGAAACTATGAAAAACAGTTTTATATCACAATGGACAAAGATGGATCATGAATGAGTTTTCAAGAAATTGATATTTTCTGGGAGAAAGAGTTTAAGAGGAAAAGAATTTGAGAAAAACAGATTTCTCTGCGATTTGACGTTTTATAAATGAATTTCAAACAGAAAATACTTTATGTCCTGAAATGGTGTTTTGGACTTGATGTCCTCTAAAAGACGTCATGGACTTTGTGTTCTTTGTGTCACAGGTTAAAGTCTCGATTGATACAGTGGATTTCATTTTCAATATGTCATGGATTAGAGTCCCAGTTTGCATATTGATGACGTTGTATTCGGTATGTCATGGGTTAGAGTCCCATTTGGCATATTTGATTTTGGAGATATCGGTATGTCACGGGTTAGAGTCCCAGTTGGTATATTTGATTGGTGGTGATTCCAGTATGTCATGGGCTAGAGTCTCAGTTGGCATATTGATGACGTTGTATTCTGTATGTCGCGGGTTAGAGTCCTAATTGGCAAACTTGATTGTGGTGATTCAAATGTGTCACACGTTAGAGTCCTAGTTGGCAGATTGATGATGATGATTCCATTGTGTCACAGGTTAGAGTCCCAATTAGCATATTGATGGCGGTGATTCCAATGTGTCACTGATTAGAGTCCCAGTTGGCATATTGATGACGTTGTGTTTTGTATGTCGCGGGTTAAAGTCCCAGTGAGCACAATTGACTTCGTGTCATATATCAGTAACCTAGGACCGATGAAATCAACCTAGTGTTTTTCATGATCGAATTCTTGGACTGTGTGTCCTATGTTGAGAATGAATGGGCTTGATGCCTAAATAAAAATGGTCGTGAGCTTTAAGCCTCGATAAAGACATAACTAACGAAAAAGAAAAGTAAAGAGGATAAATATCAAAAGTTGATGGTTGACATTAAAGTGTTATGCAATCTTTATAAATTGCGATGATCGTCGGGTATGAATCCTATTGATAAACCATTATGTTTGTTATCTTGATTATTTTCATGTGTGGTGAATATATGCATATGTTGTTTGTGTGTCGCGCATGTGGTTATCATGATAAAACTCATATATTGGCATCTCACTCATGCAATATACCTGTGTGGTCTTGTGTCGTGCTTTAGTACGTGACTGCAGATGATGCTGAGGGATTCTTTGGCCCACTCAGGGATTGTTTCCGACTTTTGAAGGGGGTTGAGTAACTGGAATAACCATGGAGGTCTTTTCCAGTAAGAGTCTTAAAGTACAACCAGCTTAGTCCATCGAGTCAATTTTAATTTGGAGAAGGTCATAATGTTCTGTATTATGACTCTGAGAGTCTTTCTTGGATTGCTGTTATGACCATGAATTTTATTTATAGATGTTTTAAAATTTTAACCAGGAATTTGCTTATCCATTGAGTAAATGTGATAGTGTAAAATAGTTTTACTGTTGTAATGTGTTTGTCACATTTTCAAAGTATCCCGTAAAGAAAAATTTTAACCCCATTTCCTGACTTATACAAAATCATAAGAATAATTTTCCGAAAGCAACCAGCCGTTTTATTTTAAGTTTATTTCCGCACATGTTCACGAGGTAATGCCCAAGAGGGTGTTACATGAAGACTAAGATCCTTTTTGACTTTAAACAAAAAACTTTAGCTAAAACCAAATCATTTTGAATAAAAACCCCAAAAAGGTACATAGATACCAACTTTCATAAAATAGTCTTTCGAAACCACAACAAATACTTAAAATACCGTTTTACCGTTGTTTTACTAGATTTCTGCCTAAACTACGTATTTTCAAAAGTCTAAATCTCTTTATAAAACCTTTCAATTTACTAGGTTCTAATACCCATTTTAAGGTATTAAAACACAAATTCCAAGTGTTACGCTATGGTTTACACAAAAACCCTAAAACTCGACCGAACTTCTCTAAGTTCGAAAATCGCGTAATAATGATTTTTAACCCTAATGGTCCAAAACTCATTTTGGAGTCTTAGGACACTTATTTAGGTCTTAAAACACTCTCTAGAAGTCTAAAAATAGTCTTGGTCGAAATTCATGCCTTAGATCATTTTTAAATGTCCGATTCTTTAAAAGTTCAATTTTTAGGTCCACTAAAACCTAATTTTTGTTCTCTTAGAACTTAGACTTAGATTAAAAACCATTTTGGGTCATTGGAACCACAAAAGTCAGAATTCAGAACCTTGAAAACAGTTTTACAAACTTCCCTTTTATTCATGATTTTTATTTCTCTTTAAACCTTTTAATAAGCTTAAAATTTCATAGTTTGCCATGATCAAGTTGTTCATCACAATTGTATCATCCTTGGCCGAAACCAATACATAAGAAAATGATATTTTCACTTCACTAATCAACTCAGAATCACATATACATATTCATATAGCAATACACTGAATCATGGCATGAAACTTTAGCATATTAATCTTACTTTCCTACCAAAGTTCAAGTAAGTCAAATCATGCATTGGTTTCAAACAAACATATATCATGTAAGAATATAACCCAAAAATCACAAGAACATCACTTGTACAACACAATAATTACACAAAATCCTCTTAGAGGACTATATGGATGTAACACCCTGATTTTCACTACTTTCTAATATCGGTAAATTATATAAATATGTTTATATTTTTATCAGAGGCTTAGAAAATGATTTTGGATAAACCAAGATCATATCCATACTCTACTTTATTGTAGAGAGTCACGGCTAAATTTTAGGTTAAAATTCAGACGAAACTCGGTCTGTGACTTCACTGACAGTAGAATTTTACTGATCAGAAAACCTAATTTTTGACTCGTGAACGAAATGGTGAGGTTTTATATCGAATTTCCAATAACTTTGATTATTTTGAAAATTTTCAGTTAAAAGAGAAATAATATATAATATTCAGTCGAAATATTAAATCGGGCGAACAACAGAGCTGGATACGGGATTACCGGGACCCGCTAACGGATAAATTCAAGTCATTCAAGATGACTCAACTAGGTGAGTCATGTAGGTGACTCACCATTGTCATCATGACTTTAGAGGTTGTATGACCTTTATGTCCTTAGCCTTTTATTAAATACCAATTTGGTCCCTAAGTACTTTTACTCTTTTGTCCTTAATGAACAAATTTTGGCCCTTCAAGCCCTCCATTTACACGACCCTAACCCACACCCTTTGTCCATTTTTCATTCATTTCATCAACTTCTTCATCTTCTTCAACAAGCTTATCTCATTTTCTCTAAGTTTCCATAAGCAAAGTTTGTGAAGAAACTACTTGATTCCTTGTCATTTTTCAATTTCTACGAGGTATACCTTGCTCATCTCAATCAATAAACTCTATGTTCTTCATTTATTTTCTTGATTCAAGGCCATGATCATCATGTTTTTCATGTTTAAAATTCTCTAGAAAATCATAGAAAAATACTATGATCATGAAACCAATTTCTATGAATTGTCATCATCTCTATGTTTATAATCCAAGAGCATGAATCAAACAAAATTTTCTTTCCTATTCTTCTTCACATGGCCGAAACCCTAACTTCCATGGGTGGAGGAATTTTGTTCAATTTTTCAGAAAGTGAAGCTTGATTTCATCTTTCTATTTCATATATGTATTAAATCCAAGAGATTGAAACAAAATAACATCCCTAGCCCATTTTTCCATTGATGGTCGAATATACGTTGAGTTGTTTTAATTCAATTTGCAACTTATGACAATTTTCCTAAACTCTATACTACTCGAGGATCATGAATCTAAGAGTATGTGAAATTTTGAAATCCCTAGCAAATTTTTCTAGTCATGGCCGAAATCTACATATAGAGACTAGGTGATTTTTAGTTGTTTGATGTTGATTATTTTGTTGTGGTTTGTAGAAGGATAAGTGGTTTGTGATTTGTTGTACATTGAGTTGTGGAATCGGAAGTTAGACGGAAACTTCGTTCGAGAAAAGAAAAATATGAAAAAAATTCTCCAAGGGGTAAGAGGGGGATTACCTGAGGGATTTTCCGGTAGCTATATGCTATTAGTGTGTGGTATGTAAATTTTATCTGAGTTTGTTTGTGGTTGTTTAAGTTTATTTTGAGCTGTTATCTTATCTGTGTTGCACAATCTGCTTTTAATTGATTATCTGCAATGATGATATAAGTTGTATTATTTGCTATAATGTTGATGTTGATTGTTGATTGAGAAGCCTGACAGTAGTCAGTGCTCAATTAATTAACTAGATAAAAGCTTTAAAAAACTTCATGAGGAATATCAAATATTTAATTGAGAAATATCGGAATATAATATTATTTAAATATTTGACTTGATGAAAATAAGAAATAGTTGAAAATACTATTATTTTAATGTTTTAACTGTGTAAGAGTGATCTATGAGTCACAGTGATGATGCAACCATGAAAATTTTTTAGTTTCGTTAATTTTTATGTAAGAAATTCCAAAATAATATGAAAAGTTATTATAAAAAGTTAATTTTAGAAAATAACTTAATTATGTTGTGTAGAAAATTATTTTAAGAGGAAAAGTCAAATTTTGACTTAAATTTTTTTTGAAGATTTACTAAATGACGGTTAATTCCAAAAATATTTAATGAAAGTATTTTTATAAACAACTGTATTTATTTGAACAGAGATTTAACCTCAAATTACTACATTTTGAAGAACTCAAGTTGATTCTACTTTTGTGGTTATGGCTTTCTCAAACTCTATCATTGTGCCTTGGTGGTTAAGAAATAAATGGGATAATTGTGTTTTGCTTACTAAACGAATGAGGTTCATTGTTGGTCATATCTTTAGAGAGGGTAATCATTGTGAGGATAAATTAGCTTCTTATGGTACTAAGATTACTGGTTTTATTTGCTAAGATTTAATCCCTGACTTTGGTAGGGAGGATTTCTTTAGAAATAGGTTTGGTTTACCTTGTTATAGATTTCATTGATCTTTCTATGGGTCAGGTACATGCCCCCCCATATCTTTTGTTTTCTTTTCTTCTTTTTAATAATATGGGCGCTCTTTTTCCTTTTTGATGCTTTTTTCCCTAAGGAGGATTTTGCATCATAAGGTTTTAATAAGGCCCCTTTTGCTTAAAAAAAAAAAGAACTCAAGTTTCGGGAAAAGATTTTCAGAGGAAAATTAACTTCTTGGTGATATGATGGTTTTATAACTGAATTTTAAACAGAAAGGATTTTCTGTAAATGAGTTTTACTCAACGGTGTTATTTCCGACAACTTGGATAAGTTGTGGAGATTTTGTTTTGAAATTGTGTTTCACAGAATGAAAAACGGTGTAAACGTTGAAACGTGTACCTGTAACATTCGTGTTTTAAGGAATTATTTATATGTTGGGTGACTATGTTTAAGACTTTGATTTAAAGGTCTAATATGCATGTTTAGGTGTTGGGAGCCTTTGTTGGAAAGTACGAGATTAACTGGCGTTGAATTGAATGAGAACATGTTCCAGAATTTCCGTTATGCTGTTTAGAATGCTTATGAATGAACAATAGGAAATTTATTTTTGTGGAAGAGATTAGGTAATTTTGAGGGCTTGGTCTTATTCCTTAGGTTCAAATTTCAAGTCAATCGGACTTCAAACGAGCTCAGAACGTGATAAAACGGATGAACCAGTAGTGCTGGACAGCAACCATTGCTGAGCGCAACAAGTGTAGCATTGAGCGCTGCCCGGGTGACACGCGTCATGCTGTGAGTGGGCAAGGAGAGGTGGTGCAGCACTTGGGCACCGAGCGCCATGCACGGGCGCTGAGTGCTGGGCGCTAGAAAAAAAAAAGAGTTTTTAAAAGAGATTTTCATGGAACCCTTTAGAAAGTGGCAGAAAACTCCGAATTTAGAGAGAGAGGGAGAGGAGAGAAAGAAAAAGAGAAAAAAAATTCTAGAGCTGATTTTGATCAATCTATTTGTCCTATTGAAAAACCGATTATACCGGTGTGATCCTCGCGACTTCTAGTTCATCATCCTACCTTACTTTTCTTGATTAGGCTAAGGTAAGCCTATGTTCTTATTATGACGAAATTCCATTGAAGTTATATGTTACTTTCCCTTTTCCTTATATGATGAAAGATAGTTTCTTATCCCCCCACTTCTTTTCTATGTATGTTTCTTTTATGTGATTTTTTTAAGAAGACCCTACGGAGGATCCAGATATAGAGGAGCTTGAAGGGACTCCTTACGAGCCAGATGCTGGAGGACGAGCAGTGACCTCTAGCAGTTGAGTTTAGAGTCTATGGCCAGTGCGTCTTTATGTGACATCTTAGTTTCCGTTGCTTATAATGTTTTGTATCAATCTGTATATTTCGGGACCCTACTGATGGAGTACCCTCTTTAGTTTATCAGCACATTATGTATTTATATATATATATATATATATATATATGTGTGTGTGTGTGGTGTGATGTTCAATTTTTGTTCTTTAATTTTAAGTTTTAATATTTATGATTTTCTATATATGTCAACGCTAATATTACGATTAAGTTTTAGATAATTTAGGTTTTTCTTTGACATCGGGGTGTCTCAGTACCTAGCAAACGAGACATCGTGTTACTAGTGTTCTGTAATAAAAGCACGTAGATCTTGGATCCGTATTACGGTGTTGTGGACATGGTGCCCTATGGACTTGGTGTCCTCTTTACGGTGTTATGAACAATTCTTAAAGGTTAATGGTTTTTTCTATCACCGCGAACCTAAGAATGGTGCATCGGTCTAGGGCTTCGTGATTGAGCACTCGGGCTTTGCGTCCTTTGTTGATGATGAAAAATCTTAAAACGTTGAAAATTACGAATGGTCGTGAGCCTTTGAGATTCGACAAGGAAATAATGAACATGAAGAAAAATGATGAGAACAAAATGTTTTACATGCATTATTCGGCAGACGTGCCTACGGTGTTAATCTGGATATCTTGGTGGACAAGGTATTCAAGACTGTGTATCATTGAGCCTTGATGGACAATGAAAAGAAACCCATATACGGTGTTCATTGTGCCTTGTGTTGGATAGTGCTATGGTAAATACAGTGTGCCTTATTTGGCAATCGAGCTTGATCAGCTCCTTTATATGGTGTTGGGATCTCCGGAGATTAAGTAAAAAGTTAGATGATGAACGTGTAAATGTCATGCATTCTTTTTATAAATGATGAATTATCGGGTATGAAACCCATTGATAAACTACTTGTTTATTTCTGAAAATTTATGTGGTTATGATTATATATATGTGTATATGTATTGTTTTGTGTCGTGCATGTAGTTATCGTGTTAAATCCATATATTGGTTTCTCACCCTTGTTCATTTTCTTGTTGGTTCCTCTACTTTGTGGCTTATATTTATATCTGAGTATAGATGGATTCGAAGATGCCTTTGGCCCACTCGGGGACTCGTTTCATAATGTTTGAGAATACCGGGGATGGTGGTGCTTGGGTGATTAACCCAGGGGCATTTAGTGCCACCTACACAGGCCCTACACGTGAGGTTACTGGCACACTAGCTACGGGATCTCAGAGACGGACTCGCACAGTGGAGACGATCGAGGTATCACTACCTCCAGCATGTCTTTTTCTACAGCATCTTGTGGACCAAGGAGAGTTGGTGATTTATCCTCCACTAGTCTAGCCCTTACAGGCGGTAGCACCAGAATCACCTCCTACACCGATTGTTTTGGATCCAGAGTTTGAGGAGCACCCTAAGGAGTTCGTCGAGGATGAGCCTGAGTACCATCCTCTCGATGATGACGATGAATCTCCCGATGAGGGAGCGGGGGCAGTTGTGTCTTCACCAGACACACCTGCTGAGGGTGGGGATGATCATTATGGTTTCCCCAATGGATACCATTAGCTCTGACCAGCTGTAGTTACAGTTCATTTTGGAGTAGTGTGTTTCGTCTGTATGTTCTGGCTACTGAGAGGCATGCTTTTGTTTTGTAGATATGTGGTTCTGGACGATCACTACAAGTTTAGATATGTCTTTATTTTCTATACTTAGTTACTTTTTGAGAATGACCAGCCTTTATAAAAGCCCTTTTGTAAAAATGTGGTAGTGATAGAGTATGTATAAAACTTCTGATGCATATCTATATAGATTTGATTATGTTGTTTGTATGGAAAGGAAAAAGAAAAAAATTTATCACTATTTTCGAGATAAGATAAGTACTTAAAAATGATTATTTTCCGAAAGTAACCAACAATTTGAAGTTTTTATTTTCCTCAACGGGTTACCATGTGATATGTTACAGATGATGGTTAGCCTCAGGGGTTCCAACCTAGTTGGGATGTCTGTTGCTGTTGTGATGCCATAACATATCATTTTGGTTAAAAAAAATGTGATGTCCCAAGAAGGGGTGTCGCAATGGACATACACACATAATCCCACACTCAAGGTTTCAAAACAAGACAATAATACATTCGACCACACACACACCCAAAATAAGATAGATGATGGTTATTCTCCTCCATACCTCTTGCAGATCACTTGGTTATGCTATGCATGCAAGTTGACTCAAGGCCAAGTTGAGTTGACTCGGTGGAGACATAGAAGTATCATTTAGTGCCTTCACCACCGAAACACTGCATGTTGAGGTGAGTTTCACAATAGGTCTCACTTCTCAAGACTTGCAACTTCTTCAGATAGTGAGCATTCAAGAATGCAACTCACCTTGCACGAGCTCTATTGTAACATTCCACCAAACTCATGTCATTGATATAGCCGCCGGTCTGAGATTAGTAAAGCAACAAGGGTGTCTACGGATGGTCCCTGGAAGCATAGTTCTAAATTACAGACAACAATACTTGATGCGGCTGTAATATTGCAGTTGTGTCGGTGCTGGCATCTGCATTAAGCCGTAGTTATGGAGAAAATTGCATTCACAAGTAACAGCCGCAATAGAACTGCATTACCCACGCAACAAGACACTGTAACGGCCACATCACACCGCAACACAATTCTCAATCCCTTTACATTCGACTTTTATTTCATAACTAAACACTTCAGACCCAAAAATGCATTCAGATATGGAAAATAATTGCACCCTTATCGATTTTCTTCAATCTCGCTTTTCCAACTTGTAAATCTATTGACCATGACTCTATATCTCAGGCCCTCGTTTGTGTCGTTATGCTCTACCTCCCTTTTGATCTACTATGGTTGGAGGCTTGATTGTAGATATGGGTGGTGAAAGATTGGAATGGGTTGCTGACTTGCTAATTAAGGGGTGAAATGCTGGAGCTTGGGTGGGGTTGGGTTACGGTGGTCTGTACTCTACATTAACGAAGGGGTACTGTAAATTGAGGGTGGGCAAATTTTAGGAGAAACAAAATTCTAGAAGCATCCTGCAGGTTGAGGGAGCGGAGGTTTAGTGTTTAAAAAAAACTAAATACTAGTGGCTATACTTTGTATGTAGGGTTGGGTGGGTTTGGGTTACTGGAAGTGTAAAGAACGGGTCAGTTTTTTAGTGTTAAAAATATGGTGGGCCTTCAAATAATTGACATTTGAGTGGGTCAGATAAATTTGGAAATGAAAGAAGGGAAATTTGAAGAACTAGTAGAGAGACCCGTGCTTAGCATGGGTCTGTAAGATAATATTTACGATATAATTCAATTATTAATTATAATCATAACCAAATAGAACCCTCACTGAATACAAAAAACACAGGTTTGGATTTGCTTGGAAGGAACTTAACTACAGATGAATGATGTGCACATCCCCCATAATAAAAAATGGTGTTTTTATTTTAAATTAAAAACTAACTCTAATAATAAGAGAATAGCAGCACTAATAGTTGCATTATGAACCTTTTTTAAGAAAATTATTCAAAATCAAATTGGATTCCAAGTTTTCATGGCAAAAAGATGAGCTGGAAATAAATAAAAGGGTAAAAAGAAAGAGTATGAAGTTGTAGAATGACAATGAATGACTCTAAAATAAATTGGTCAGACCATAACAAGAATTATTATTTTATTTTTTTGATACAAAGACCATAACAACAATAAAAGCTCGAAGTCACATGAAGAACATGTAATAAAACAAAAATGTAGAAATTAAAGTTCTGCAGTATTATATGATGTTGGATATCCATCATACTCGCATAAATTTATGCAGCAATCAATTGAAAAATCTTCTAAAAGGATATTCCAACATAGATTTTGAGGAGCTAAGTTGTAAAGAAGTTAATGTGTTTCATCATCTCTGAGGCAGGTTTCCATTAATTTGCCTACCTTTCTTATAAATGACATTCCGAAAATGAAGACACTTACCCTCACCTGCCTTGCAACACATTTTGCTTAGAAGAAAAGTTCTCTTTTTCTTTCTATCATAAGGCATAAAAATAATTAAACTAATATAGAAAATAATCATACACAAAAAAATAAATCGGGTATGATTAGACTTGTTAAACTAATTTCTATTATAAGGATGGGTAACATGGCTTCCACTTTTTTAAAATCAAAAGACCGATGGACATAGAAAAAAAAAAGTTGGGATTCTTGGAATCCTATTGTTCCTGTCGAGATCCGACTTGTCGGAGTCTCGCTATAGAACGTTAAACCAAGGAGGTTGTTTTAGATTTTGGCTTGACAGAATTCAGTGATTTCGGTCCTACGTATCCCGAAGGGAATCAAAGCCAGACGTAGTTCTAGGTTCAACCCTTGGTGGGGTGGTGATCTCGATCCCTTAATTTTGTATCGGACGAGTACTAGGGAGCAAGGACTGTCTGATAGTCTTTTGGTCGACGCTAGTTCCTCTAATACGCTTAAGGGAGAGTCACCGGTGTTCAGTGAAAAGTGAGTTTCTTATGAGGGGTACTCCTCCTTTTATAATAGGATTCCCCTATCTCTTTTGAGATATGATTTGTCTCTTGATATCTCTTTTGAGATATGATTTATCTCTTAATATCTCATTTGAGATATGATTCCTTAATTTAAGGGATATTATCTCTTTTAACCAGATAATGTTATTTTAGATAATATCAGGATTTAATACTAATATCTTATTTCTTTAATTAAGTGATCTTTGATTTATTATCTTTAATTTCCGGACTGGGCCGGGTACTTGAGCTCAGTGGTCGGGTTAGTAACCTCGTCCAGTACACAAGCCCCCCAAGCTTTGAGCTGATTAGGCGTAGAAGCTTTCATGATATTTAGCCGAGCTCTATATCCCGGCTCATACACAAGCCCCCCAAGCTTCGAGCTGATCACGTGGAAGCTTTTTCGAAGGGGCTGAGGCTAAGAACTTGGTTTCACCTTTTGGTTTTTCGGCTCAGTGAGGTGAGTGGCCGAGCTTCATACCTTATATATGTGTTCACATCCTCCAGCTCGGTGAGCAGCTCGGGTGACCGAGCTTGATGCTTTCGAGGTACAGAGCCGATGTGGGGATGGTTACTCGTTTCTTGTTGAGACCATACTTTCTCGGTTCCCGAGATGGAAAAGAGACGTTACTGTGTGTGACGCGTAGCCTTCACGGCATCATTTCTGAGGCTTGCGCTGTAGTTGCGTGCTCAAACGGTAAGTCACGAGCCGGAGCGCAACCGAGTGGTTGCGAGCCGGAGCTCAACCGAGTGGTCGGGAGCCGGAGCTCAACCGAGTTGGGAGTCGGGGCTCAACCAGTGGTCGGGAGCCGGAACTCAACCGAGTGGTCGGGAGCCGGAGCTCAACCGCGTAGGGAGCCTGGGCTTCTCTTTTCAAGTTACCGATCTTCACATTTCAGTCAATTCTTAAGTTCAGCGGACTCAGTGGGTGAGTCTAGTAATCATTTCCCTTTGATTGTTTGGGTTTGGAGATCTAGTTTTACTTCTCGTCCAACATTTTAGTTTAGTGGCCGAGTTTAACATCTCGATCAGTATATAAGCTTCCCAAGCTTTGAGCTCAGAATAAGCGAAAGAGTTTTATGAATGAAGCTGAGCTTGTACTTGGTGTTGATAAAGTACTGGATTTGCATAGATCCTCTTACTTCGGCTGATACCTCTTGGGTAGTAACATGTTCTGAACATAAGATACTTCAATCTTACCTTTGTTAGGACAAGTTTAGAAGTTGGTAGCTGAGATTCGACTTATCAGTGATTCAGGTTTGAACCGATCTTTTGAAGAGTCAAGTTCAAACTCAGTCATTAGGAATTTACCTCGGTGCTTGTATTTCATCCTTTAACTTTTGATGCTTTCAAGATGCTTATCTTGAGAGTTTGAATTTGACCTGCCTTCTGCCTAATATAGCTCGGTCTTTAAAGTTCTTGAGAGCTCTTAACATTTTCTTCGAGTAGCTCATAATCCTTTCATTTGGTGGATTTTGAAATACTCACTAACCTTGAAACTTGACCTCGAGTTATTTTTCCCGACCTTGGAAACATGTCTCATAATAAAATTTCCTAATATCCTCTCTAATTTGTATGAGAAAATAGTTTTCATACAAGTTCTTCGAGTTGTAGGCTAAGGGATATCCTTTCTAGCCCCCCAAGCTCCGAGCTTGAATTAAGCGAAAGAGCTTAAATGTCAACCCGCATGCCTTAACACGCTTTTTGGTGCCGAGGACTTCGGACTATGATTCGCGGGAGCATTGCTCGGAATCTGTTTTTTGTAGAACCAAGCCTTTCTTGGGTTATCGTTTTGCTTGGCCGAGCACTGCTCGGACTTTTGTGCGGAGCCCAGTCGTACTTGGGATTCCGGCTTATTTGGTTGAACACTACCAGGATTTCCCTCGAATCCTGGATCTCTAACATGCATGATCTACTGTGGACTTTATCTTGGTGCGAAGATGTTGTGCTTGGCCTAGGATTTTTATTGCGAGGAGGGAAACATTGTTCATCTTCGACTTTTTCTAGTGCGTAGTGCGAGGGAGCATAGCTCGACCTCGGCTTTTTGGTGTGAGGGGGCAATGCTCGACCTCGGCTTTCTAGGCTTCTGCCCTTTGTTCTTAGCTACACAATTTTAACTCTGGCCCTTTAGTAGGTTCCCAAGTTATTAAGCCAGCATATGCTCGGCTTTTACTAGAATTGGGCCACGATGCGAGCAGGAAAGCTGCGGTCGCTTACGCTCTTCTGAGTCTCCTTCATTACCTGTTTTTCGAGCCATGAGCTTTCTAATAATGAAAAGTATGAAGGCGAAAGCTGCCCGAACTTTGCGCACTGGGGATGAGCTTGAAAAAGCCATGGCAAAGTGTGAAGAGCAAGCTCGGCTAATCGGGAAATTGAAAGCCCAAAAGGTAGAGCTGAAAAAGAAGGCAATACTACCCTTATGGACGAGCTGGAAATGGAAAGAACCGACCGGCTCAACCCTCAGAAGGTCGTGGAAGGGCTTCACTCCGGGAGGGAAGCCGGTCTTGAGTTGCGGAAGTTGCTGGAATCCGAGAATGGGGAGAATCTAAGGCTCCGTTCCGATCTGGCTGAAGCCGAGGCTTCTATCATGAGGGAGCATGTTAATGGCTTTTCCCGAGCCGTGAAGAAGCTTCGACATTTCAATCCGAATGCTGACTTCTCCTGTGCTGACGTGGACAAGGATTTAACCGAGATGGAGTCCTAGTTCCGTTGTCCGAGCTGGAGGATGAGGAGGCCGTATCTCAAGGGGAAGAGGGCGACATGAAAGCGGCCGAGGAAGGACCCGAAGGTGAAGGTGAAGTGGGCCTACCTGGCCAGTCTCCCTCCAAATGCCGAGGATGACCTTGACTCATGAATTTGTATTAGTAAATTCGTAGACACGTTTTTTGGGCGATGCCCTTTTGATTTTGACATTTTATGTATTCTGGGCTTGGCCCATGCTTATTGATGGACCGACATGCACCTTACTTTCTAAGTTAGTACTCGTTTAGTTTCATTGTGTTACACGATTTAGTCGAAATAGTCAGAATTTGATATACCTGTAGGTTCTTACCACCTCCTTAGGCCCGGCGTTTCGACGGTAGCTCGGTCGATTTTAGCTCGGTCACCTCCTTAGGCCCGGCGTTTCGACGGCGGCTCGGTCGATTTTGGCTCGGTCACCTCCTTAGGCCCGGCGTTTCGACGGCAGCTCGGTCGATTTTAGCTCGGTCACCTCCTTAGGCCCGGCGTTTCGACGGCAGCTCGGTCGATTTTAGCTCGGTCACCTCCTTAGGCCCAGCGTTTCGACGGCAGCTCGGTCGATTTTAGCTTGGTCACCTCCTTATGTTTTAGCTCCTACTTAGGATTCAAGCACCTTTAGAGGCTTCGGTTGGCCTCTTCAGGATTTAGCACCTCCTTAGGTTTTAGCTCCTGCTTAGGATTCAAGCACCTTTAGAGGCTTCGGTTGGCCTCTTCAGGGTTTAGCACCTACTTAGGTTTTATCTCCTGCTTAGGAATCAAGTACCTTTAGAGGCTTCGGTTGGCCTCTTCAGGGTTTAGCACCTACTTAGGTTTTATCTCCTGCTTAGGAGTCAAGTACCTTTAGAGGCTTCGGTTGGCCTCTTAAGGGTTTAGCACCTACTTAGGTTTTATCTCCTGCTTAGGAGTCAAGTACCTTTAGAGGCTTCGGTTGGCCTCTTCAGGGTTTAGCACCTACTTAGGACCGGCGTTTCGACAGCAGCTCGGTCGATTTTGACTCGGTCACCTCCTTAGGCCCGGCATTTCGACGGCAGCTCGGTCGATTTTAATTTTGAGGGAGCTTTGACTCGTCTTCCTTTTTGGTGGAACTTTGAGAGGGAGTTTTGGCCCGACCTTTCGGGAGCCGGGGCTGAATGTGAGTTTTCAAGGGAGCCGGAGCTCAACCACTTTGTAATCGCTGTGACTCTGGGAGTGGTATCAGCCGAGCATCAGTTTGCTCAAATATATAAATAATATGATATGATGCTGCATAACACAACATTAAAGGCGTGGAGCAAAACATATCAAATCATATTAGGTTTAAACTAGATTTAAAGAACAATATCACCTAAGCATTTCGCGGCCTCTGATTTAGGCGTTCCCTCAAGCTATTGTGGTCGTGCTCTCCTAGACCGAGCTGTGCCGGCCGAGATCTCTAAGACATCTTCTTCAACTCTCCAAGTGAAAGAGAAGAAGGCGAAGGAGAAGCAACAAATGGTTTGAATCTAAAGGACTTACAGTCCACAAGCTTAGACAAAAATGACTTGCATTGGGCCGCAGACTTCTGCAAAGGCCTCGTCGGCCAGCAGTTCCTCCTATCATCAAATGCCACCACTCCCAAACACGCCGGCGGCGAGCACGAACGGAACCCGTTGTTCACCAGAATAATCTCGTTCAGGTTCGACCAGTGCATCGATCAGGTAGCTCATAGCTCTTCTCAACAGCTGAGCTGGTCTTGGAAGTTTCTAGATCTTGCTCATAATCAAGAGCAATATAGGCTAGTTTTTCCTTCATGTCTCTCACAATCTCGCGCTCAGCTGACGTGGTGAAAGAGTATCCACGCTCAGTCAAGATTTTCATCATGGCATCAGTGAGATCACGCCCTGCAAGGTCCAAACGCAGGATAGCATGTGGGAGGACATAGCCTTCATAGATAGGAACTGTGTGACTGACACCATCTCCAGAATCCAAAACAATACCAGTTGTACGACTACTAGCATAAAGGGAAATAAAAGCCTGGATGGCAACATACATAGCAGATGTATTGAAGATCTCAAACATGATCTGAGTCATTTTCTCACGATTGGCCTTTGGATTAAGGGGTGCCTCTGTGAGGAGGAAAGGGTGCTCTTCTGGAGCGACACGGAGTTCATTGTAGAAAGTGTGATGTCAGATATTTTCCATATCATCCCAATTGCTGACAATTCCATGCTCGATTGGGTATTTCAAAGTCAAAATACCTCTATTTGATTGAGCCTCATCACCAACATATGCATCCTTTTGTCCCATACCAACCGTCACACCAGTGTGGCGTGGACGACCCACAATGTTAGGGAACACAGCCCTTGGAGCATCATCCCCAGCAAAACCAGTCTTGATCATTCCAGTTCCATTGTCACAAACGAGAGGTTGAATATCCTCAGCTTCTGCCATTGTTGTTTATTGATTGCTTTGGAATGAGTTTAGAATGAAGGGAATGTCTGTAACAACAACGTGTGTGAGAGAGAGTGTTATTCTAATGTTGTTATTCTCTCTGTGTGTGTGGCTGTACTTGTGATTAGTGGTAGTATGGTGGCTGATGGTGGTTGATTGAGTGGTCGGGGCAAAGTTTTACCTTGCCCCACGGTGGGCGCCAAATGTTCCTGCCGAGATCCGACTTGTCGGAGTCTCGCTATAGAACGTTAAACCAAGGGGGTTGTTTTAGATTTTGGCTTCACAGAATTCAGTGATTCCGGTCCTACGTATCCCGAAGGGAATCAAAGCCAGACGTAGTTCTAGGTTCAACCCTTGGTGGGGTGGTGATCTCGATCCCTTAATTTTGTATCGGACGAGTACTAGGGAGCAAGGACTGTCTGATAGTCTCTTGGTCGACGCTAGTTCCTCTAATACGCTTAAGGGAGAGTCACCGGTGTTCAGTGAAAAGTGAGTTTCTTATGAGGGGTACTCCTCCTTTTATAATAGGATTCCCCTATCTCTTTTGAGATATGATTTGTCTCTTGATATCTCTTTTGAGATATGATTTATCTCTTAATATCTCATTTGAGATATGATTCCTTAATTTAAGGGATATTATCTCTTTTAACCAGATAAGGTTATTTTAGATAATATCAGGATTTAATACCAATATCTTATTTCTTTAATTAAGTGATCTTTGATTTATTATCTTTAATTTCCGGACTGGGCCGGGTACTTGAGCTCGGTGGCCAGGTTAGTAACCTCGTCCAGTACACAAGCCCCCCAAGCTTTGAGTTGACCAGGCGTAGAAGCTTTCATGATATTTAGCCGAGCTCTATATCCCGGCTCATATACATGGCACCGTCTGTGGGAAGACTACCAATGAAAATAAAAAGACTACCATTCACAAATGCATCTTTGCCTATATAAATCCTGGTTGCTAATGAAAAATATTGTCTCAAGCATGAGTAATTGCATAATGAAAACAGACCATATAAGAGTAAAATGATTTCATAAGTGATTTATGGGAAAGGAGAAAATAGACTTACCGAGAATAAAGTTTAAAGTGCTGGTTACTTTCGGAAAAATAGAACCTTTAAATAATTACTTCATTGCAGAAATTGTGATAAATTTTTTTTAAACATCGATAACATAATCAACCAAAACGTCATGAATAGAACAAACGTATATAGATATATCTATATATGCATCATAAGTTTTAAACAAACTCTAACTACTATAAGGTTACAAAAGATGCCTTCATCAATCTGGGTATTTTTACACACTAGGTCAGAAAATATAAAGACATATATAAAATAATAGTGAACGTCTAGAACCATACAAAAACTAATGGCTCTCAGTAGCAAGATAAACTGACGAATATCACTACCCCAAAACAACTAAACATATAGCTGGTCTATACTAATGGAAACCATTAGGGAGATCAGGATGACCACCCCCTCCCAAAGCAGAACTGTCCGATGAGGACGCTGCTGCTCCCACACCCTCGTCGGGTGTACCGTCGTCATCATCATCAAAAGGTGGAAGATCCTCAAGTAAATCCTTTATGAACTCTTCGGGATCCTCCTCAATCCCATCATCCAGAACTACCTCTACTGGAGGCTCAACTAGTGCAGCTACAGCTGGTGCAGCTATCTGTAAAGGCTGACCCAACTGAGGGTGAAACTCAATCTCTCAATGATCCATCAAGTATTGTAGGTAAAGCCACGACGGGGGTAGAGATACCTCGCAAGTCTCCATGACATGAGTCCAACGCTGAGGTCCTGCAGCTAGTGTTCCAGTAACCTCGCGAGTGGGGCCAAAGTAGGTGGCACTAGTTGCCCCTGGATTTATCTCCCAAGCACCACCATGTGCCGTGTGCTCAAATGAAATGCTGCAGATCACCGAGTTAGCCAGGGGCATTGATATGAGCCCAATAGAGACCATCAAGGATCAAGAAGCTATTCAAGGTCTTGGTGGGCCCATGACAAGAGCAAGAACCAAAAAGGCCCAACAAGTTCTAAATCAAATGGTGGGACTTCTAATGGAAACAAGACCAAATTCAAATCATGGAGATGATGAACCCAAGTTGATAAATTTACTCATCCAATTAGAAGAAATATGAAGTGGGGCGTGCACCATGAAGAGGAGCCCATTTAACTAGTTTTATTTTAATTTAAATAAGTGTAATGGGTTATGTAAGTGGGTCCAAATTTGTTAAGTGTTACAATTGGATCAAGCCCACTAATTTCCATGTGTCACACGAGTTTTAGAGAGTCTTGGGGAGGGAATCTTTGGCTTTCATGCTATAAGAAACTCATCATTAGTGTGTGAATAAATTGTTTAAATTATGGGGGATTACACTTTTAATTTGAGAAGCAAGTGTAACCTCCACATAATGAGTGGGAGAGAGTCATTCGGAGGGGGGGAGGGGGGGGGGGGCATAACCACTCTTTTGTGGCTGAGTTAAGTTTGCCTTTTGTGAGTCTTTATTGTCTTTCTAGGCCAATTATGTGGGTGTTAAGTTGGTGGCTGAGTTGAATGTCTTGGTGGCTACATTAAGATGGGTTTTTAGGCTAATTAACTCATTTTATGATGGCTGAATTAAGTGGGAATTAGTGAGTGTTTTAGTGTCATGAATAGGTGAGTTAAGTGGGGGTTTTGGAATCTTTTGGAAGACAAAGTGTGAGCAAAAGAAATCAGCCCACTTCCATATGTATATGACACCTATTCCATGAATAAAAAACTTTGGATGTTGAATTTTGGATTGGATCCATTTTGTGAGATTATTGTCTCCTTGGTTCTTGGTTGAGCCGTACTTGTTCTTATCAAGAATCCAAGATTCTTGTGGCGAACTTCATAGGCTTATCAAACCCATTGGTTTGTGGCGCCATTCCACCTCTCATCTTCTTCCATTTTGTTTTCTTTCTTCATTTGATTTTGGTTACAAATTGGTTACACTAAGTTCTTGACAAAAATTCAACCATAAGATCATCAACAAGGCAACCTCACCATTTGGTTGTCACCAGGCATCAACGGATCCATCTAATCTCGGATATAAATGAACATACCACAAGTAGAGAACGAACAAGAAAACATGCAAGAGTGAGAAACCAATATATGGATTAAACGCGTTAACCACATACACGACACAAAAGGAAACACACACACACACACACACAGATATATATATATATATATATATATATATATATATATATATATATATATATATATATATATATATATATATATATATATCAAAGGGTTCCATACCCACACATCATCATTTTAAAATTATGCATGCTACACTTCAATAATCGTCCTCTAACTTTCACCTAATCTCATGAGATATCATCAACGCGTGATGAGTTGATCAGGCTCAATAGCCACACAGGCAAAGGCACCAAGCCAAACCCATTGCACACTGTCCAAAACTGAGGCAAAGTGATAGCATTGTAAATGGGTCTCATTGACCACCAAGGTACAATGACGTCGAGACATGAATATCACCATGATACCATGATTAACCACGCCGCGACATGAATACCCTCAAGATACCATGTTTAACCACATTGTGACATGAATACCCTCGAGATACCATGATCAACTTCATAGGCACATCTGCCTAAAATGCATGTAAAACCCTTCATTCACATCATTTTCTTTGTGTATAAGGTTTCTTGTGTCGAAGCACAAAAAGCTTACGACCATCTTAGTTTTAAACATCTTAAGACTTTTATTAATAACATAGGACCTCAAGTCCAAGTGCTCAATGATAAAACTCTTAGACCGATGCACCAGTCATAGGTTCGTGGTAATAGAAAACATCTTAAATATTTAAACAGTATACACCAAGTATACAATAGACACCAAGTCTACCGGACATCAAGTCCAGAACACCAACAAACCTTAGTACCGCGACGTCTCGGTTACTAAGTTCAAAACCACTTTTTAACATAGTCAAATAAAAACTTGTTTCCAGAAAATCGTTTCAAATGGAAAATTCTTTAATAAAATCATCTGATACTAAAACTTAGTTTTCAGAAAAGTGAGTCAATCGAGGCTCAAACTTATTTAAGATACATATTGATGTTTTTGAAATATTCACCATCGATAATTTTCCAAATTGCCGTCAATAACATTTTAAAAGTCATTTAAGCCTAATATTAGCTTTTCCACTTTAATAATATTCTAAAATCATAATTAAGTTATTTTGGAAAATTAATTTCATACAATAACTTTTTATAATATTACAGAATTTCTTACGCAAAATTCAGCAGTACAAAAATAATTTCACGGTTACGTCCTCACTGTGACTCATAGTTCACTTTTTCACTGATAATTCATTAAAATAATAATATTTTCCAATCCTTCTTATTTTTCCCAAATAAAATTTTCCATAAATATTATGTTCCGACATTTATCAGAAAAACATTGATTATATTTATAAAGCTTATTAAAGCTTTTATCTGATTAATTGATTGGGCACTGACCACTGTCAGGCTTCTCAAACAACAATCAACAACAACATCATAATTATATTCCCAGGCAGATCATGCATCTCAGCAACATAATTTATAACTGCAGATAACCAATTTTAATGCAGACAGATAACCACAGTATAAATAACACAACTTAAACATATTAATTAAACCACCACAACCACAAAACAATTATACAGACCAACAAACAATGGTACATGGCCACCGGAATAATCCCTCAGGAAATCCCCTCTTACCTCTCGGAGATTCCTCAGCGAAGCAAAATACTTTATCAGAAGTCCGGTCTCACGTACACCGAGAACTAACTCAACCTTCAACAATTACAATCAAACAATTACTAATCAAACAATTAAAACACCTAGGCACCTCCTATGTTGGTCACAGCCTCAACATGATTTTGGGATAAAAAATTCCAAAATTGCCTAAGTCACTGGATTAATGATCCTAATTACTTAATACAATGGATTAGTAATAAATCAAAAAAGTTTGAATCAAAAACTTCTAAACCTCCAATGACCTAAATTCGGCCATGATGAGTAAATGGAGTAAATGAATTTTGTTGGATACATAGGCTTGGATTCCACATGGATATATACTAGAAAGATAAGAAACAAGATCATTTATAAAAAATATGAACAAAAACTTTTCCACCAACCTCATTTATAGGTTCCGCCATAGCAAGTTAAATGGGGAGGAAATTTTGGATTTCAACATACTCTTGGATTATGAACATATGTATGATGACAAGAACATAGAAATTAGTTTCACATTTTTAGGATTTTTCTATGATTTTCTATGAGTTTTCAAAGTGAAGAACATAGATGATGAACATGTTGAATAAAGCATTGAATCATGAAATTAATTGAAGAAAATATAGCTTAAAGATGATACGTAACATGAATCACCTCTTGGAATTTGAAAATGGGCAAGAAATCACCAACTTGCTTCACAAATGGAGCTTTCTTGTGTTACAGAGAAATGGAGGAATGAAGAAGATGATGGAGGATTGGAGAAGAAACTAGTAGCTTCATGTTGATTCATGAACTTATGAGCAAGCCAAGGAAAGCTTGGGCCTTGTGCCTATGGGTTTGGTAAAAGTCCATCAAAGTCCAAACATTTTGTATCATATAAAAACTTAAGACAAAACCAAAACAAAGAAACTTAAGTTAACAAATCGGTTCATGAAAAATAAATTCATGAGCATGAAATGGGCCTCATGGACCCAGCCCCCTAGTGGGTTTTGGACGACAAGAATTTGGCCCAATTTGACAAGGATAGCTTGAAGAATTAACTTAGGACTAAAAACAATTAAAAGAAAGTTTAAGGACTTAGGTACGAAATCCTTAAAATGACATTTTAATCATGTGAAAACTTAAAGAATTCACATGTATGACTCATCCACATGAATCATCTTCAACTCATAATATAACTTCTTCATTTGCTCTTGAAAACTCCACAATTCGCTCCGTTGTTTACCCGATTGAACACAACACCCGTAAAACATATATTGTTTCATTTTTAATGAAATAATTCTAAAAATACACAATCATAGGAAATAAAATAAAAACCTTAAGTTTTTCGTTCACGAATTAAAATTAGGTCTTCTGATCAGTATAAATATACTGTAGTGAAATTCGCAGGTCGGGTTTTGCCTGACTTTTCAACCTAAATTTTAATCGTAGCTTTCTACGTTCAAGTAGAGTTGAGTGATAAACTCTGTTTATTTAAAATAATTTTCTAATACTCATATAAATATATAAACATATTCATACTCATTTCTGTTATAAGAAAAAAACAGAAAAATCCGGGTGTTACAGAATACATGTCCAAACCTGGACAACTTGTAAGAACTACAACTGCCCCACAGCCTCGGGTCCCTAGCTCTTGAAAAAGCTTCAGCCCATGAACTTTTGATGTCCCTAAGCATATAGATAATGAAATAGGAAATTAAATTGTTCCTATGGATCAAAAATGCATCCTTTCTTGTACATTCATTCTCTGCAATATGCATTATCGTTAAAAGCTCAACATCTATATCCAATCAACCTATCAACGAATGGGATCATGTTGTGATTTGCAGTAATCCCCATTTCTCAATTATTGTACAGACACCTATTGTAATAAAAAATTCAATTAAGCACCTACCTATAAATTAATGGTCACATTCATAGAACACGTTAATGACCATATCCAAAACTTTTAATCTGTATATTATTTCAACCCAAATAAACCATAAATAATCAACACATAATAGAAAGCCTAGCTAATACAACCTTGTATTTGAGGGGCAAAATTTTTTTTGCCTTTAAAAAAAAAATTCCTCATCCCTAGAACCTGCAATGGACATCAAATTTCAATATGAAGAATGCTTGGGTTTAGTACATGTAAACAAGTTTCATGACTTGCTCGACTCCTTACAGCAAGAACCATAAGATTATATATAGTTCAGTTCTTAGGATGTATTACAGTTTATTAAAATTGCATCAAAATCTTTTCCAATTGTTTACTAGCTCCACTCTAAGGTAAAAAGGTTATGATTTGAACATTAGACACTATAAATCTAATGCATAGCAGCATTTGATAACTCCATGCATGATGCTACAAATGCTCATCTTAGACCATATATATATATATATATATATATATATATATATATATATATATATATATATATATATATATATATATATCAATTAAAAAATCAGAGATATGGCAGAAAGAAGTCATCCATCTATCTTCACCATCTAGTGTGTCCTGTGTTGAACTTGAGCACGTGAACTCGTGTGTTCTGTGTGTGCCTAAAGTTTTTATGTCTTAATAATGAAATTAAGCATGGTCGTGTGCTTGGAGCCTCGACAAGGAAATAATTATGCGACAAAGCAAAGTGTCGAGAACAAAAGTATTTCTCAAGCATATTTCTGACAGACGTGCCATGTTACAAGTTTGGAGATCATTGAATCATATATTATGATCAATGTATCTGATGGTATAAAGCCCATTAACCGTGATAACCATTGCGCCATAAGTGTCGAGCAATGTGTGGACAGATGTTTCCCGTTTATCGTGATGACAACTGAGTCCTAAGTTGGCTAAGGTGTCATATTTTGTGCAAACAACTACTGGTGGTGCCTGGGGTATTCCAATTAGTTGAAATCTGTTGGACATTGGATTCTTTTCTTTGGCAATGATCCATTTAAAAAGCCTGATCAGCGGAAACGAAAAACAATGTTTGGTAGAGTAGTGAGTGAAAGCTGGATTATTGAAGTGTCATGCATTCTTTTAAAATTTTGATGAATACTTGGTATGAGACCCTGTGGAATGAATTATTACTCTATGGTTATTGTTTATATACTTTGAACATTTTGAATATGTTTGTGTGTCGCGCATAGAGTTATTTTTTTGAACCCATATATTGACGACTCACTCTTTTATACTTTCTGTTGTACGTTTTCTATGTGGGTTATACATATGTTGAGTACAGATGGATCCGAACGAGCCGGACTTGGCTTTCTCCGAGATCCGAGCCCTAGTTTTTGAGGAATCTGATGAGTGCAGCGCCTGGGAAATCAACCCTGGAACCGAGAGCTCTGTCTATACCGGTCCAGCGAGGACTTTGTCAGGGAGTGTTGCAGATGGAACGCAACACCGAGTACATAGTATGGAGACTATCCAAGTCTCACTTCCACCTATCAGGATGATCCTACAGTATCTAGTGCAGCGGAGAGATCTCGAGCACTACCTTCCCCACTATGTTGAGCCTCTACCAGAAGTACCGCCGAATGGACCATCGACTCCTATCATCTTAGTACCTGGAGGGATTCATGATGTTGATGACGAGGATCCTGAAGAGGATCCAGTTGAGGACTAAGTCCATCATTCCCCGGATGATGCAGTGGTACATAATGTGGGGGCAGATGTGGAGGCGTTCTCTCCAGATTCACCTCCTCCTAGTGAGGAAGTCTATACCGGACTTCCTAATGGTTTTCTTTAGATTGACCAGCTGTACGGTAGTGACCTAACTATAGGATGGTGGGACTTTTGTTAGTCTGAAATCTGGCTGCACAGAGCCTTCTTTTTGGGTTGTAGTAGTTCAGACTCCCACTAGGTTTGTTTTAAGCTTTTCTCGTTTTAGTGTGGCTTTGCTTTGTCTTCTAACTGTGTGACTGTGACTAGTGACCTAGTGCGATAAAGGTTGGGTGATGTATGATACTATGATGCATATGTGATATATATCAACGTGTGTATGTTAATGATGTTGTATGTACGCTTAGGTAATAATTGTATTAAAAGAAAGAAAAAAATTTACCACCATTTTCTAAAGGATAAGTAATTAGAAAATTATATTGTTTCCGAAAGTAACCAGTAACAATTATTTTAAGTTCACTTGAGTTATTTTTCTGCAATCGAGTTTCTTTAAATGTGATATCCCGAGAAAGGGTGTCGCATTAGTGGGTATCAGAGCTGGTCGAGTCTTTCGGGAATCTTGGGAATATGTCTTTCATTTTCTGGTTGCCATTTAACTAAGTTGTATTGCAGGTCAGTTATGGAACTAGTAGGTGGACGTGGACGTGGACGTGGTCGTAGAGGAGGCCAAAGGGGTGGCTGTGTGTATGGTCGTGGTGATTTTGAGGAAAATTATGGGAACAACGGTGGGATGGACTTTGTAGCTCAGGTAATGGATGATGTTGCTGCAGCAATTACTGGCCAGACTGCAACCAAGCCTGCTCATAACCAACAGGAGCATGCAAGAGCAGAACAGGCTATTGAGGGCAGAGGTATTACTGCTTTTAGACGCCAGAATCCATCACAATTTCATGGAGATGTGGACCCTACAAAAGTTGATCTGTGAATTCAGGAACTTGAAAAGATTTTTGAGCTGATACATAGTCCTGAGGATGTGAAAGTTCCTTATGTTGTTTACATGCTAGTTGGTGATGCTGAGTACTGGTGGAAGGGAACTAGACAGCTGCTGGAAGCTGAAAACCAAGGGATTAATTGGGAACTATTCAAGACTGTATTTGTGAATAAGTATTTTCCACAAAGTTCAAGAGCTGAGAAGGAACAAGAATTTTTACGACTTCAACATATGGATTTGACTATTAGGGAGTACGCGGCGAGATTTGAGTCACTTGCCAAGTATTTCGATTTTTTCTAGAATAATCCGAATGAAGGCTTGAAATATGAGCGGTTTGAAGGAGGACTACGTTTTGAGATCAAAGAATCGGTTCTACCATTGGAAATCAGGAATTTCCAAGCATTGGTTGAGAAATGCAGGAAAGTGGAACAAATGAAGAAAGGAAGAGACAACAAAGGAGTTGTAGTGCGACCAGTGAGACCAATGAACCAGTTTTAGAACCAGAGAGGAAGATACGTACAGAACAAGCCTTATTACCGATCATCGGGAAATAACAGAAATCAACAACCCAACCGTAATGTGGCAACTGCATCTGGTAGTGGAGGTCAGAGGAACCAGAACCAGGACCCAGCAAGGATGTGTTTCAAGTGTGGAGACCCAAATCATCTGGCTGATACCTACCCAGTCAGAAATGTGAAGTGTTTTAACTGTGGTCAAATGGGGCATTTTGCTAGAGACTGGTAAAGGAAGAGTTTACACAATGAGTGGAACTGAAGCTTCGAATTCCGACTATCTCGTGCAAGGTACGTGTGACATAGCTGGTAATCTTTTAATTGTACTTTTCGATTCGGGCACGACGCATTCTTTTATTTCGATGGATTGTGTGAAACATTTGAAATTGCCTATTTCTTCCTTATCATATAACTTGATTGTTTCGACCCCTACTGCTGAACCTGTTATGGTTTATTTTATCTGCTTGAACTGTCCCATTGTTATTCAGGATATACATTTTGTGGTTGATTTGATCTGTTTGCCTCTAGTACAGTTAGATGTAATACTAGGCATGGATTAGTTATCTACCAACCATATTCTGATAGATTGTGCGCAAAAAACCTTAATTTTCCCAAGGAATGAGATTTATGGATTTTTTACTGCCAACCAAGTGTTGACAAATCTAGGCAAGTATACCCAGTCGTACAAGTAATACGGTGGTGAGACCGTTTTATCGTTCCCACGAGGACTGTGACAAGTACTAGCACGTGCCGAATCAATTACTATCTAAGCGGATATTTGGATTGAAGGGGGCTCAATACTAAATACCAAGCCAAATCAAATTCAAAACCTGAAATAAACAAATTAAAAAGAAAAGTTCTTTGAGAATTTCGGTCGAACACTTGGAAGGCAGTTAAAAGAATTCTTCAAATCTATGAACGATGTTGGGATTAGGTTCACTAAACTTCATCCCCATGCAATGAAATGACTAATAAACATTTTCTACTTCAATTATGACAATCAATCCACTAGATTACTCAAGCCCCGATTCCTCGGATGACAAGAGCCTAAATCCACTAATAGACCCTAATTCCTTAGGTGGCCTAGATTAATGAATTTGCATGATGATTAGGGATTACACGATTGCTAACAAACCTAAATCCATTCCTAGATACAAGGTTTACTAGGTGGTTGATTTCAGTTCTCATTCTAATACGAATTTTCCAATTGCATACTAAAACAATAATCAAGTCATGGGGGTGCTAGCCACAACAAGCATTAGGCATAGAAATCAATCACTCATAAGGAAGCAAAAACTATATTACAAGATCAAGTCAAATACATGGATAATTCAGAAATAGCTACACCTAACCCCAACAATGGGGGTTTAGCTACTCATGATCATAGCCAAAACCACGGAAATAGAGATTAAAAGGAGGAGGAACTCCATGGAATCCTTGTGCAACTGCCCCTGGTTCAGAGAGAGTGTTTGAGGGTTTCAAAACGGTTTTCTTCTGTTCTGCTCGTGCCTCTTTATAGGTCAGGATTCGCGTCACGGCTGTGATGTCCATCACGGCCACGCCGTGACGCTTTCTGCCTTGGGCACGCTTTCAACATGTTTGTCACAACCGTGACACTCATCACGGCTAGGCCGTGATAGCTTCTGTTTCCACCAATTGTTCTGTCATGGCCGTGATGGGAATCACGGCTAGGCCGTGACAGATTTTGCCTAGGAGGGTTCTGACTCAATTATCCTATCACGGTCGTGATGGGCATCACAGCTAGGCCGTGACAGCTTCTGACTACTGCCTTCTTCTTCTTCAGTTTTGCTCGATCATGGCCGTGATGGTCATCACGGCTAGGCCATGATGGGCTCTGCTTGGGTCATTTTCTTCACTTTTCAAGCTCTGTCTTCATCGAAGCTCCATCAAGGCTAATCTTGAGCATTTTTCCTTAAATTCCTGCAAAACA
The DNA here is from genome assembly GCA_030762895.1 of Sophora flavescens. Taxonomy (NCBI): domain Eukaryota; kingdom Viridiplantae; phylum Streptophyta; class Magnoliopsida; order Fabales; family Fabaceae; genus Sophora; species Sophora flavescens. Next base: position 136,378,011 of record CM061064.1, read on the forward strand.
ACACCAAGAAACCGCTTCACCCGTTCCAAGGTAAAAACTAATAAAAATCAAACTAATCATTTCTAAACTATATGAAAATGCATGCAAAAATGTACAAGAAATATGATGTAAAATCACACTATAAAATCACCCCAAGCTTATTTAATGTCTTGTCCTCAAGCAATCACTAAGGCCAGAAGATATAAATAATCTAATCATGGATAGTGAACCAAGAACACGAGTGATGACTGATCCAAGTAACAGGCATTTTCAAATAATTAGCAAGAGACAATTAGTTTAAAGTCCAATTAGAAGCTTAGGTTTCTCATACCCATATTCTCACTAATTCGGGCACTCTTTCTCACCTCAAGATCACCCCAAGCTTGTTCATTTGCTTGGCTCTCTTTCTCACCCCACTCAAGTGTTTAGGGATATATGACAATTCGCTCCATTTTCCTCAAGGAAAGAATTCTACCATAGGCTTGACTATCAACCAAATCTTTACTTTATTAATGAAAACAATTAAGAATCAAGAGGTCTTTCGCTTTGGTTGTAACGGGGTCGTGGGATTTATCATTAGGAGGGAAAATCAAGAAAGGGAGATTTCAAAAGGCTACACAAAACATCAAACATTTCAAATCATGACACCTTCTAAAATACCCCTTTTTGGGTTTCGATTTACTTTTGCCACCTTTCTTTCTTTTTGTTTTATTTCTCACTTTTCTTTTTGTCATCCCCTTCTCCATATATATTTCTTTTTCTTTAATTTTTCTTTTATTTGGAGAAGGGGAGATTTTCAGCTCAAGAGAAATATTTTTCTTACTTTCTCATCCCATATGTTTTCAACTACCTTTTTACCCTTTTTTGTAATACTTTAAAAGGTGCCCTACCAAGCATATTTCATCAAAGTAATTTGAGGTACCAAGAAAAGTATTTTATTCATGTATGCTCAAAATTGGGCAACTAAGGGGTAGCATTTTGCCATTCAAAGCTCAGAAGGCCGGAAAAACACCTATTGCCTCAATCATTTTCAAAAATGTTTTCAAAAATTTTTAAGCTTCAAAGCGGTTTCAAGTCAAGTTCTAGAGAATACAGACCAAGAGGAATAACACTCTAACACAAAGAATGGGTTAGATTTAGTGAGTACCCCTTTTTGGCTCACAGTCTCACATTTTAGTAGTTCAAAAATCAGTGAGAACACAAATCTACGGAACCACATGCTAATTATCAACTATCAAAGATCATCTCAAGAATTTTTATTTGTATCCTTATCACAAGAATAAACAGAATTGGGTTCAAGAACTCACTAACTCAAGTTATTTGGCACTTAGTTCTCACAATCGGATGCAACATCTAAACAAGGGACAATCGGTGAATCATGTGATCATGCAAACCAATCATGTGATCATGCAAACCTATACCTATATGAATGCAACATGCAAAATGAAAATGCAAAATACCCCTACCCCAAGCTTAAAAATTTACATTATCCCCAATGTAAACAATCAAGTTGGAGAGGGGAAAGAAAAATTGGAACGACTTACCGAGGCGGTAGCGGGTGCTGGCTCACATGCCTAGTCAGAAGGAATTGCATGAAAATTTGGGTCACGGCCGTGATGCTTATCACGGGCAGGCCATGATGCATTTTGGTCCATAGGGGTAGCCTGTCACGGCCGTGACCTCCATCACGGCTAGGCCGTGATGCTCTCTGATCTTCAGGGTCCTCCCATCACGCCCGTGATGGGGATCACGGCTGGGCCATGATCCTTTCTGATCTTCATGACTGGCCCATCACGGCCGTGACCAGTGTCACGGCCTGGGCGTGATGGCTGCTGATTGTGCTTGTCCTTGCCCTTTTTGCATCTCCTTCCTTCTTACCTTGAAAACACTTAACAAACCTATTAATCTATAATATTTTTCCTCTTGATCTTCTCAAATTATTCAAGAGTCAAATTCAAAAACGAAAAGAAAAGGGAAAGAGAATTTGGGTTGCCTCCCAATAAGCTCTTCTTTAACGTCACTAGCTTGACGGGTAGGCCATCTCAAGGATCATGAAGGCGCATAGTTGAGACCAATCTCTCGATGTCACCACCCAAGTAGGCCTTGAGCCTTTGGCCATTGACTTTGAAGGTCCTTTTTGAAGTAGGATCCTCCACTTCTACAGCTCCATGAGGTGAGACTTCCGTGACAATGAACGGTCCCGACCACTTAGACTTCAACTTTCCCGGAAACAATCTCAGCCGGGAATTGAATAATAGAACTTGTTGTACCGGCTGCAATGTTTTCATCACAATCTTCTTGTCATGGTAGGTCTTGACTCGTTGCTTGTAAATGGCTGCATTCTCATATGCATTACGGTGCATTTCCTCTAATTCATGCAGCTGATTGACTCTTTTCTCACCCGCCAGAGTGGCATCAAAATTCAAGAACTTCAATGCCAAAAAGGCTCGATGCTACAACTCTACGGGTAGATGACATGACTTCCCATAGACCATCTGAAACGGAGATAACCCCACAGAAGTTTTCAGTGCAGTCCGGTAAGCCCACAAGGCATCGTCAAGCTTCCTTGCCCAATCTCTTCTTGAAACGGCCACAGTCTTTTCCAGAATTTTCTTAATCTCCCGATTGGAGACCTGCGCTTGCCCATTTGTTTGCGGATGATAGGGGGATGCCACCTTATGCCTCACATCATATTTGGTCAACAAATTTCTCAGTTGTGAGTTGCAAAAGTGAGATCCCCCATCACTTATAAGAACCCTTGGGACACCGAACCGGGCAAAGATGTTCTTCTTGATGAATTTAATCACCGTCTGGGCATCATTCTTCGGTGTTGCAATGGCCTCCACCCATTTGGAAACATAGTCCACCGCCACCACGATATATTGATTGGAGAATGAAGGTGGAAGTGGACCCATAAAGTCTATGCCCCAGCAATCAAATACCTCAACCTCCAATATGTTCTGCAGTGGCATCTCATCCCTTTTTGAAATGTTCCCGGTCCTTTGGCACCTGTCACAACTCTTCACATGATTGTAAGAGTCCTTGAAGATTGAGGGCCAAAAGAGCCCAGATTGGAGGACCTTTGCAGCTGTCCTATCCCCATTGTAATGTCCACCATATGGAGAGTTATGGCAATGCCACAAAATTTTCCTTGCTTCCTCTTGACTAACGCACCTCCTCCATAAGCCATCCGGTCCAACCTTGAACAGAAATGGGTCATCCCACATGAAATGGTTGGCATCCCAGAAGAATTTCTTCTTTTGTTGCCAAGTGAGGTGCTCTGGAACAATATTGGCTGCCTTGAAATTTGCCATGTCGGCAAACCATGGTCTTTCATGCACCAGAAGTAAAGCCTCATCCGGGAACTCATCCCGAATGTCCTTCTCTTTTGCATCCACCTCTTCATTCACCAACCGGAACAAGTGGTCAGCCACCACATTCTCGCTGCCCTTTTTGTCCTTGATGACTAAGTCAAACTCCTGCAACAATAGAATCCACCTTATGAGTATTGGTTTAGAATCTAACTTAGTCAACAAATATTTAATTGCAGCATGATCAGTAAAAACAGTGACTTGTGACCCAATCAAGTAGGAACGAAATTTTTCCAATGCAAATACTATGGCTAGCAGCTCTTTTTCAGTTGTTGCATAATTTATCTGGTTTTCATTGAGAACCTTGCTAGCAGAGTGAATGGCATGGAAAAACTTGTCCCTCTGCTGTCCCAAAACTGCCCCAACTGCGTAGTCACTGGCATCACACATTAATTCAAATGGTGACTCCCAGTTGGGTGCAACAAGAATGGGAGCAGTAATCAACTTGTCTTTCAAAATCTGAAAAGTGGTAAGACAAGCAGTATCAAACAAAAATGGAGTGTCCTTGTTCAAAAGGCCACACAACGGCTTGGCTATCTTTGAGAAGTCCTTGATGAACCGCCGGTAAAAGCCTGCATGTCCAAGAAAACTCCTCACACCCTTGACATTCACTGGTGGAGGTAGTTTCTCAATCACATCAATCTTGGATTTATCCACTTCGATCCCCTTAGCTGAAATTTTGTGCCCAAGCACAATGCCTTCATGCACCATAAAATTACACTTCTCCCAATTTAAGACTAAATTGGTGTCCATGCACCTCTTTAACACAGCAGCAAGGTTAGACAAACAATTATCATAAGAGGAACCGAAAACAGAAAAATCATCCATGAAAACTTCAATGTATTTTTCTACCATATCAGAGAAAATGGAAAGCATGCACCTTTGAAATGTCGCAGGCGTATTACAAAGTCCGAAAGGCATCTTCCGATAGGCAAAGACTCCAAAAGGGCATGTGAAAGCAATTTTTTCTTGGTCTTTCGGGTTAACCGTAATTTGATTATAACCCGAATAACCATCCAATAAACAATAATACGCTTGCCCGGCCAACCTCTCAAACATCTGGTCCATGAATGGAAGTGGGAAGTGATCCTTCCTGGTAGCTTGGTTTAGCTTCCGGTAATCTATACACATTCGCCAACCGGTGACCGTTCTAGTTGGGATCAACTCATTCTTCTCGTTGTGCACGACGGTCATGCCACCTTTCTTTGGAACCACTTGTACCGGACTCACCCAAGCACTATCGGAAATCGGATAGATCATTCCATCTTCAAGGAGTTTCAGCACCTCCTTCCTTACCACTTCTTTCATTGTAGGATTGAGCCTCCTTTGCGGTTGGACCACCGGTTGAAATTCAGCCTCCATCATGATCTTGTGCATAAAAAACATGGGGCTAATACCTTTCAAATCTGAGATGGACCGTCCAATAGCTGTTTTATGCTCTCGAAGCACCCTTACAAGTTTCTCCTCTTCCAATTTGGACAATACATTGCTCACTATGGTCTTCATCATTCTCACCAAGAAAGACATACTTCAAGTGGGGAGGTAGAGGCTTAAGCTCTAACTCGAGCTTCTCTTGGGCTTCATCCTTTTTGAGCTCTTCCTTCTTAGTGTTGACAGCAAGTTGCTTGGTTGAGCTTCCTGATCACACAAACAGTCTTCTATTTCCTTCTCCTCTTCCTCATCAAGATTTTCAATAGAATTCACAATTACCTTCTCAAGAGTAGAGGAATGGTGCTGCTGTGTAAAGGCTTCTTTAGCCACTACTTCCACAAGGTCCATGCGGAAACAATTCTCTTCATCACTCGGGCGATGCATAGCTTCAAATACATTAAAAGTGACCTCTTCATCTTGCAATCTGAGTCGAAGTTGGCCCTTTTGTACATCTATCAAAGCATGACCAGTTGCTAGAAAAGGTCTCCCCAATATAAGTGGGACTTCTGCATCCTCCTCCATGTCTAATATCACAAAATCAGCGGGGAAGATAAACTTATCCACTTTGACCAAGACATCTTCCAAAATACCATAAGGACGCTTGATTGATCTATCAGCTAGTTGCAATGTCATCCTTGTTGTTTTCACCTCACCACCTCCAAGCTTGTTCAAAATTGAAAGCGGCATCAAATTGATACTCGCTCCCAAGTCACACAAGGCCTTCCCAATAGCAACACTCCCAATAGTGCAAGGGATTGTAAAACTACCAGGGTCTTTAAGCTTTGGAGGTAGCTTCCTTTGAAGTATCGCACTACACTCTTCTGTCAAGGCAACAGTCTCACCTTCTTTGAACTTTCTCTTCTTCGTGAGTACCTACTTCATGAACTTTGCATAGGTGGGCATCTGCTCTAGTGCTTCAGCAAAGGGTATGTTAATATGTAACCTCTTGAAATTGTCAAGAAATTTGGTAAACTGTTCTTCCTTCTCCTTTTTCTTGCTCAAATGAGGATACGGCAACTTCACATAAGAGGGGATCTCTTGAGGCTTGTCTCCATCTTTCAAAATATGACTTTTGGTCCTCTTCAAAATTGAATTCTCATCCACTAGCTTCTCCCTCTTGTCTCTTTCACTGTCTTTTTCTTCCTCCTCTACTACAACCTCTTTGCCTTTTTCCTTATTCAAATCAGTTTTTTCAGCAATCACCTCTGTTTTTTCATCAACTCTCTGATTTTTCACCAAAGGCTCTCCACTCTCTTCCTCAAGGCTTTTACCACTCCTTAACACAATAGCCTTACAATGCTATTTGTGATTAGTTTGAGTATTACTTGAAAAACTGCCGCTAGATTGCTCCGCTAGTTGCTTTGCAATCTGTCCAACTTGAACCTCCAAGTTCTTTATAGAAGCATCCGTGTTTTTCTGGTTTGATATGGACATTTGCATGAACTAATTGAGAGTGTTCTCTAAGATAGAAGTCCGGTCTTGAGGTGGTTGTGTAGGAAGAGTCTTGCTTGCTTGTCCGGCATCTTGTTTCCAACCAAAATTTGCTTGATTCCTCCACCCTTGGTTGTAGTTGTTAGGGTATTGGTTGTTGCCTTGACGCCCATAGTTCCCCATATAATTGGCTTACTCATGGGAACTAGGTGGTGCCTCACATCTTCCATTATCATGATCTCCTCCACATAAATCACATCTCATTACCTGTTGAGGTGGCATAGTTGTCCCTTGAACAGTTTGGAGTTGTTGTGGGATTTGAGCTAGTTGCTTGGTGATGGACTCAAGTTGTTGTGTCATAATCTTATTCTGAGCCAAAAGTGCAGATTGTGAATCTAACTCTAACACTCCCCTTCTTGATGTGGGACCCCGATCATGATGCATCAAATAGTCATTAGATGCCATAGCCTCTATCAAAATCAGTGCTTCCTCCGCTGTCTTTGTGTTCATGGATCCTCCAGCTGAGGCATCCAACATATACCTGGTTGACAGCCTCAATCCATTGCAGAATGTTTGCATTTGGGTATGATCATCAAACCCATGATTTGGGCATCTTCGGAGTAATTCCTTGAACCTTTCCCAGGTGTCATGAAGGGTCTCACCCTCTTGTTGAGCAAAGCTTATGATATCACCCCTTGTCTTCACAAATCTTGAGGCAAGAAAGAACCTTGCAAGAAATTTTGCCTCTAAGTCCTCCCATGTAGTGATGCTCCCCCTTGGTTGAGATTGGAGCCAAGACTTGGCCCTATCTCTTAGAGAGAAGGGAAACAACCTTAAGCGAAGGGCATCATCGGAAACACCATTGTGCTTACTCGTATCACACAACTCCAAGAAGTAGGAGACATGACTATTAGGATCTTCCTTCTCCAACCCAGCAAATTGATTCTGTGAAACCATATTGATGAGAGCCGACTTGATTTCAAAATTTGCGCAATTCACTGGGGGGCTCACTATGCTGGTGGCATGCCGATTGACATTTGTATTGGCATAGTCCCCAAGTGTCCTCCGTGGTGGAACACCTTCACCATTGCCTGCCATCCTGAGTCTTTCTTGATGAACTTGAGAGGTGGTAGTCTCTTGTTCTTCTTCTTGCTGTTCTAACAGTTTCTGCTCTCTTGCTTGCCACCGATTCCCCCTAGTTGTTCTTTCTATTTCAGGATCATAGAGGAGTTGATCAGCCGGGATAGTACCTCGCATGCACAAACAGTCTAGCAACCAAGAGTGTTAGCAGTAAATGTCAGGAAACAGAAACAGCAAAACAAAACAGAAAAAATATTACAGCAAACAGATTACAACAGAAATTTTATTTTATTTTTGCTTAAATTAGTAACCGAAATGGATATGCTAATATTGAAACACAATCCCCGGCAACGGCACCAAAAACTTGTTGGACGGATCTAGGCAAGTATACCCAGTCGTACAAGTAATACGGTGGTGAGACCGTTTTATCGTTCCCACGAGGACTGTGACAAGTACTAGCACGTGCCGAATCAATTACTATCTAAGCGGATATTTGGATTGAAGGGGGCTCAATACTAAATACCAAGCCAAATCAAATTCAAAACCTGAAATAAACAAATTAAAAAGAAAAGTTCTTTGAGAATTTCGGTCGAACACTTGGAAGGCAGTTAAAAGAATTCTTCAAATCTATGAACGATGTTGGGATTAGGTTCACTAAACTTCATCCCCATGCAATGAAATGACTAATAAACATTTTCTACTTCAATTATGACAATCAATCCACTAGATTACTCAAGCCCCGATTCCTCGGATGACAAGAGCCTAAATCCACTAATAGACCCTAATTCCTTAGGTGGCCTAGATTAATGAATTTGCATGATGATTAGGGATTACACGATTGCTAATAAACCTAAATCCATTCCTAGATACAAGGTTTACTAGGTGGTTGATTTCAGTTCTCGTTCTAATACGAATTTTCCAATTGCATACTAAAACAATAATCAAGTCATGGGGTGCTAGCCACAACAAGCATTAGGCATAGAAATCAATCACTCATAAGGAAGCAAAAACTGTATTACAAGATCAAGTCAAATACATGGATAATTTAGAAATAACTACACCTAACCCCAACAATGGGGGTTTAGCTACTCATGATTATAGCCAAAACCACAGAAATAGAGATTAAAAGGAGGAGGAACTCCATGGAATCCTTGTGCAACTGCCCCTGGTTCAGAGAGAGTGTTTGACGGTTTCAAAACGGTTTTCTTCTGTTCTGCTCATGCCTCTTTATAGGTCAGGATTTGTGTCACGGCCGTGATGTCCATCACGGCCACGCCGTGACGCTTTCTGCCTTGGGCGCGCTTTCAACATATGTTTGTCACAACCTTGACACTCATCACGGCTAGGCCGTGATAGCTTCTGTTTCCCCCAATTGTTGTCACGGCCGTGATGGGAATCACGGCTAGGCCGTGACAGATTCTGCCTAGGAGGGTTCTGACTCAATTATCCTGTCACGGCCGTGATGGGCATCACGGCTAGGCCGTGACAGCTTCTGACTTCTGCCTTCTTCTTCTTCAGTTTTGCTCGATCATGGCCGTGATGGTCATCATGGCTAGGCCATGATGGGCTCTGCTTGGGTCATTTTTTTCACTTTTCAAGCTCCGTCTTCTTCCAAGCTCCATCAAGGCTAATCTTGAGCATTTTTCCTTAAATTCCTGCAAAACAACACCAAGAAACCGCTTCACCTGTTCGAAGGTAAAAACTAATAAAAATCAAACTAATCATGCCTAAACTATATGAAAATGCATGCAAAAATGTACAAGACATATGATGTAAAATCACACTATCACCAAGTAAGTGCTTCTCTGAAAGAGGGAGCTCAGGGATACGTGTTGTTGTTTTCTTTAGACGTTGAGAACAAGTTAGACATGAACTCCATACCTGTTGTCAATGAGTTTCTCGAAGTTTTCCCTGAAGATGTACCTGGATTACCTCATGTTTGGGACATAGAGTTCGCGATTGATCTGGTACCGGGCATGTTGACGAATCTGGGCAAGTATACCCAGTCGTGCAAGTAATACGGTGGTAAGACCGGTTATCGTATCCACGGGGATTGGATGTCAACTACCAATTCACAAGCTCAGCAACTATCTAGACTAAACTATGAATCAAGAGAAATCAAAATAAACAAAAGAAAAGAAATAAAATCTTTTTGTCTTTTTGGGGATTTTTAACAAACACTTGGAGTGCAGAAATGATATGTTGGGACTAGACTTCACCAAACATCTGTCTCATGCAATACCAGGACTAGATACCTCCCATTCATGCTTCAAATATTAAAATCAATCCACTAAACTACTCAAGCCCCGATCTCTCGGATGACAAGAGCCTAATTCCACTAATAGACCCTAATCTCTTAGGTGGCCTAGATTAATGAAATTGCATTAGGATTAGGGATTACGCGATTACTAGCAAACCAAACTCCATCTCTAGACGAAAGGGTTACTAGGTGATTAAATTCAGTTCCGGTTCTGATATGAACGTCTCCATTACATACCAAAACACTAATCGAGTCAAGGGGGTGCTAGCCACAACAAGCATTAAGCACAGAAAATCAATCACTAATATGAAGACATGAACATAGAATAATCAGTCAAGATAAATACATAATCAATCAGTTTGGCTACATCTAATCCCAACAAACGGGATTTAACTATTCATAACTACAGAGAAAGCCAAACCAGAAAAATAAGTAGAGAAAGAAGGAAAGGGAGAACTCCATTGAAGCTTCCCACTGTCGTCATAGCAACCCGCTAAGTCAGCTCCCTTCTAGGGTTGGCACCCTATCCCAACCGCAGCCTCCAAGTGATTCTCCTCCAAGAAGTCCCTCAATTCTGCCCTAAAACAGCAACTTATACCAATCAGTTCTGCGCTCTCTCGCGAGGCGAATGTTAAAAATCTGCTGCTTCAGAGAATTGAACTCTCGCGAGGCGAGAGTTGCTCGCGACGCGAAACAGTAAATTGCTTCTCCAATATGCCCGTGAGGAGCATCAGGGCCTGGGCGTGATGGGTTCTGGTTTCCAGACTCGCGAGGCGAGACAAGGTTCGCGAGGCGACCCAGAGAGGCTTGCATTTTCTGGAACAGTCAGCTTTCAGGGTCGCGAGGCGAATCCAGTCTCGTGGGGCGAATCTCCAGAATTCTGCTTGGCTCAATTTCTTCTCTTCTCTTTTCAAGCTCTAAATTCTTCCAAGCTTTATTATGGCCAAATCTGCACAGTTTTCCTCAATTTCTGCAAAACAACACACAAAACCACCTTCACCCGTTCCAAGGTAAAAACTAATAAAAATCAAATAAAGAATGCCTAATCTATGTGAAAAATGCATGCAAAAGTGTACAGCAAACATCATGTAAAATCACACTATCAAATCACCCCAAGCTTATTCAATTGCATGTCCTCAAGCAATCACTAAGGCCAGTAGAAGAAAACAGAATATGGATAGTGAACTAAGAACCCGAGAAAATACTAATCCAAGTAATAGGCAATTCAAACAATTCAGCAAGAGACAATCAATTCAAGTCCAATTAGAGGCTTAGGTTCCTTAGACTCATGTTCTCACTGATTTGGGCACTCTTTCTCACTTGAAGCTCACCCCAAGCTTGTTCTTTTGCTTGGCTCTCTTTTTAACCTCACTCAAGTGTTTAGGGGATAAGACATTTCGCTCAAATTTCCTCAAGGAATGAATTCTACCATAGGCTTGACTATCAACCAAATCTCTACTTTATTAATGAAAACAAATTAGAATCAGGAGGTCTTTTCTTTGGTTGTAACATGGCAATGGGATTTACTCGTTAGGTGGGGATAACAAGAAAAGGACATTTCAAAAGGCTACACAAACATCAAGCATTTGCAAAGCATGACCTTCTAAAATACCTTCTTGGGTTTTCAATTCATTTTTCCACCTTTATTTTCTTTCTTTTTCTTTTTATTTCTCACTTTTCTTTTTTTCATCCCCTTCTCTATTTATTTCTCTTTTTTTTTCTTTTTTTTTGGAGAAGGGGAGATTTTTTCAAATCAAGAGAATTATTTTTTCTGATTCTTTTTCCAAACTTTTTCAACTACCTTTTTACCCTTTTGTAATACTTTAGAAGGTCCCTATCAAACATATTTATCAAAACATTTCAGGGTACCAAGAAAAGTATTTCTATTCTTTCCGGCTCAAAATTTGGCAACTAAGGGGTAGCATTTCATCATTCAAAGCTCAGAAGGCCAGAAAAATACCTATTGCCTCAATCATTTTCAAAAATGTTTTCAAAATTTATTTTTTTAAGCTTCAAAATGGTTTCAAGTCAAGTTCTAGAGAAAATCATCCAAGAGGAATAACACTCTAACACAAAGAATGGGGTAAAATTTTATGAGTACCCCTTTGGCTCAAAATCTCACATTTTAGTTCAGAATCAATGAAAAACACAAATCCTCAGAACCATATGCTAATTATCAACTATCCAAGATTATCTCAAACATTTTTATTTGCAGCCATATCACCAGAATGAAAAAATTGGGTTCAACAATTCACTATCACAATTTTAATAGGCACTTAGTTCTCACAATTGGATACAAAATCTAAGAAAGGGCAATCTAATTGTATGATCATGCAAACTATCATGCAAAACTATATGAATGCAACATGAACAATGCAAACGCAAAATACCCCTACCCCAAGCTTAAAAATTTACATTGTCCCCAATGTAAACAATCAAGTTGGAGAGAGGAGAAGAAAAATAAAATAAAGCAAAAAATTTGGAACGGCTTACCGAGGCGGTAGCGGGTGTTGATTCACATTCCAGTCAGAATGAACTGCATGAAAATTGGGTTGCTTTTTCTTGTCTTCTTGCTCTTCCCTCCTTCCTTCTTACCCTGGACTCACTTGGCAATTTTATTAGTAAAAGAAAACTCTTGATCTTCTCAAATTATTCAAGAGTTTAAAATCAAAAATCAAATCTAACTAAACAAAAAGGAAAAAGGAAAAAGTAAAAGAAAAATTGGGTTGCCTCCCAATGAGCGCTTCTTTAATGTCACTAGCTTGACTTATTAAAAAGCATCCACCTGGATCCTCCTCCTGGATCAAATGGTAACTGGAGTGGTGATTGTAGAAGTAATATGACTTTATCCTCTATTCCACCCAGCCATGGTGTGAAAACTCCCTTGACCTCTACAATTATGAACTCACTTCCTCTCGGGTCAAGTGGAATTTTCAAGAGGAAGTTTTCCAGACAATTGGAAGGGGCTAACTTACCAGTGTCCACACATGCATGCAAGCCAACATAGTTATTTAATGCAGAAAATTCAGCATGCATGGTGGTGCTTTCCAAATGCCCTGTCTTCTCACTTGTTTCTCTCCAAGGATGCGCGAAAGGTAATCCCTCTTCTTGTGATTTATCTACCACCACCTCTTCATCTTCATAGTGATCCATTCCCACAACCAGATTTTTCTCAAATGCTGATTCTTGTGGCTCTATGGGAATCATACATGGTGGTGGAGGTGGCAAATATGAACAAAAGGTTTCCCAATCCTCCTCGGAGAAGTTATATATAAGCCTTCCCGTCATATTATCAACTTGTGCTGGAGTGACATGACCCATCAATTCTATGCAGTCTCCCAAACACCAGTTGTCCTCCAAAGCGTGACTTGAGGCTTCCTCATCAGGTGGATAATACAATTTTTCCATGAACTGCATCCACCTTGCACAAACACAACTCAAAAGAAAAAGATCAAATATATACATAAAAATAAAAAAGAATAAAAATGTCTAAATTAGTTGCCTCCTCTGTTACTAATGATATTGGCAAAACCAATCCCCGTCAACGGCGCCAAAAACTTGTTGACGAATCTGGGCAAGTATACACAGTTGTGCAAGTAATACGGTGGTAAGACCGGTTATCGTATCCACGGGGATTGGATGTCAACTACCAATTCACAAGCTCAACAACTATCTAGACTAAACTATGAATCAAGAGAAATCAAAATAAACAAAAGAAAAGAAATAAAATCTTTTTGTCTTTTTGGGGATTTTTAACAAACACTTGGAGTGCAGAAATGATTTGTTGGGACTAGACTTCACCAAACATCTGTCTCATGCAATACCAGGACTAGATACCTCCCATTCATGCTTCAAATATTAAAATCAATCCACTAAACTACTCAAGCCCCGATCTCTCGGATGACAAGAGCCTAATTCCACTAATAGACCCTAATCTCCTAGGTGGCCTAGATTAATGAAATTGCATTAGGATTAGGGATTACGCGATTACTAGCAAACCAAACTCCATCTCTAGACAAAAGGGTTACTAGGTGATTAAATTCAGTTCCGGTTCTGATATGAACGTCTCCATTACATACCAAAACACTAATCGAGTCTTGGGGGTGCTAGCCACAACAAGCATTAAGCACAGAAAATCAATCACTAATATGAAGACATGAACATAGAATAATCAGTCAAGATAAATACATAATCAATCAGTTTGGCTACATCTAATCCCAACAAACGGGATTTAACTATTCATAACTACAGAGAAAGCCAAACCAGAAAAATAAGTAGAGAAAGAAGGAAAGGGAGAACTCCATTGAAGCTTCCCACTGTCGTCACAGCAACCCCCTAAGTCAGCTCCCTTCTAGGGTTGGCACCCTATCCCAGCCGCAGCCTCCAAGTGATTCTCCTCCAAGAAGTCCCTCAATTCTGCCCTAAAACAGTAACTTATACCAATCAGTTCTGCGCTCGCTCGCGAGGCGAATGTCCTCTCGCGAGGCGAATGTTAAAAATCTGCTGCTTCAGAGAATTGAACTCTCGCGAGGCGAGAGTTGATCGCGACGCGAAACAGTAAATTGCTTCTCCAATATGCCCGTGAGGAGCATCAGGGCCTGGGCGTGATGGCTTCTGGTTTCCAGACTCGCGAGGCGAGACAAGGTTCGCGAGGCGACCCAAAAAGGCTTGCATTTTCTGGAACAGTCAGCTTTCAGGGTCGCGAGGTGAATCCAGTCTCGCGCGGCGAATCTCCAGAATTCTGCTTGGCTCAATTTATTCTCTTCTCTTTTCAAGCTCTAAATTCTTCCAAGCTTTATTATGGCCAAATCTGCACAGTTTTCCTCAATTTCTGCAAAACAACACACAAAACCACCTTCACCCGTTCCAAGGTAAAAAATAATAAAAATTAGGGCACAGGACCAATTTCTATGGCACCTTATCGTATGTCACCATCAAAGCTTTATGACTTAAAAGAACAAATAGTGGAGTTGATGAGAAATGGATTCATTAGACCAAGTGTGTCATCTTAGGGGGCTCCAATTTTGTTGGTGAAGAAGAAAGACGGAACCTCTCGATTATGTGTGGGTTTTCGGCAGTTGAACAAAGTGATGATTAAGAACAAATATCCACTTCCAAGGATAGACGACTTAATGGATCAGTTGCGCGGAGTTGCCGTTTTTTCAAAGTTAGATCTATGTTCGGGTTATCACCAGATTCGGGTGAAGGCGGAGGATGTTCCGAAGACATCATTTCGTACACGCTACGGACATTATGAATATCTTGTGATGCCATTCGGAGTGACGAATGCTCCTGCTATATTCATGGATTTCATGAATAGGATTTTTCGTCTTTATTTAGATCAGTTTGTAAGCTTGGGGAACATCTCAGTTTGGTTCTTCAAATTTTAAAGGAGAAACAAATGTATGCGAAACCGAAAAAGTGTGAATTTTGGTTAGACCAAGTTCAAATTTTGGGGCATGTCATCTCGAGTGAGGGAATCGTTGTTGATCCGTCGAAGGTTGAAGCTGTTTAGAATGGGAGAGGCCCAAGACGGTAACCGAGATCTGTAGTTTCGTGGGTTTAGCTGGATACTATAGGAGATTCATTGAGGGATTCTCCAAAATAGTAGGACCTCTTACCCAATTAACTCGTAAGGATCAAGAGTTTATTTGGACTGAGGCATGTGAAGAAAGTTTCAAAGAGCTAAAGAAAAGGTTAACAACTTCACCTATGTTAGTATTACCTGATCCTAAAGAACCTTTTGAGGTATACTGTGATACTTCACATCAGGGATTGGGATGTGTACTTATGTAAAACCGGAAAGTTGTGGCCTATGCTTCAAGACAATTGAAGACTCATGAGAAGAACTATCCTACACATGACTTGGAGTTAGCAGCAGTGGTTTTTACGTTGACTTGGACTCTAACCCATACTTTTGGTTGATGGCCGAAACCCTTAACCTTGGGGTTAAGATGATTTTGTTTCAAGTTTTGATAAGTAAGCTTTGTTTATGTTCTAATCTCACTTAAGGATCATTTATCGAAGAGTTGAGAAAATCTTAAACCTCCTAACCTATTGATCATGAGAGGACCGAAACCTCAACCCTCTAGAACTATTGTGTTTTGTGTGGTTTTGTTAACTCTGGTTGTGATTTGCAGTGAAGGATTCAATTGTTAGACGAGTTACAAGCGGCGCTCCGGGAATCGGGATCAAAATCTTTGGGAAGTCAAATCAAAAACTTCAACTTGGTAAGAGGAGTGTACCTAAGGAGTTTCATTGAGATAGTTGTGTGCTATCTAATGGTCTGTATAATATGTGGTGTTTAGCTATTTAAATTGTTTACTGCTTTGTTTACTACTTGAGTTAATTAGCTGCTGTGTTGTGATGGTTTGCTTATATGATTGTAAGTTGTTTATAATTGTATTTGTGATGCATGCTATATCTGTGAAAGTATGCCATGTCTATATCATGTGATATATCTGATATTGATTGATGGACTGTGAAATCTGACAGTGGTCAGAGTTTAATTAATCCGAAAGATTAAAAGTTTGTTAAGCTTACACAAATAATCTAAGTGATTTAATAGTGTAAAATAGTGTAAAAGTATAAAAATAATATTTTATCGATTTTTCCGGCAATTGATGAGTTAATGAGTGCTAGAGAGCATGTAAACTTGAAAATATTTCACATGTGCTAGTTTTACCCAAATATATTTCACAATAATGGAAAATGATATTTGGAATAATAAAGTGACCAAAATAGTTTAATTAGAATTTAAATAAATATTTTCAAGTAAAAAGCCATTTTTGGCATTTTTATGAAGAAAATGAGAAAAATATTTAAGTTATTCTTTAGTTGAATTAAGAAAACGTTATTAGAAAATTGATATTATTTTCTTCAAAATAAATATTTTCAAGTGTGAAAATACCTTAGAAAGGGGAAAGATTTATTCTTGACTCAAACGTATTTTAAATGATTTATAAAATGATTTTGATGGAAATAAATTTCAAAAAAAGGGATTTCCAAGTGAAAATGATTCCGTTAAACTTGGATAAGTTTTTCGGAGGTTTGGTTTTATATTTGTTGTTTCATTGAGTGAAATGTTTTAAAGAAGACAAGCGAACCTAGTTAATGAGACGTCGGGTTTCTAGGGTTCTGTGTGGCATGAGGATCTGGGATCCGTGCCATTGGACATGAGTGTCCTGTAAAATGGTGGACTGTGCGTCCCATAAGTTGATGTGGTTAAGCGTTGTCTTCCGTATCCGCAAACCTTTGATTGGTGCATAGGTGTAAAGGTTTTGCGACTGAGCACTCGGACTAGTGTGTCCTGTGTAGAACTTGAGCAGGTGAACTCGTGTGTTCTGTGTGTGCCTAAATTTTTTAAGTCTTAATTATGAAATCAAGCATGGTCGTATGCTTGGAGCCTCGACAAGGAAATAATTATGCGACATGAAAAGTGTCGAAAACCAAAGTATTTCTCATGCATATTTCTGGCAGACGTGCCATGTTACAAGTTTGGAGATCATTGAATCATATATTCTGATCAATGTATCTGATGGTATAAAGCCCATTAACCACGATAACCATTGCGCCATAAGTGTCGGGCAATGTGTGGACAGATGTTTCCCGTTTATCGTGATGACAATTGAGTCCTAAGTTGGCTAAAGTGTCATATTTTGCGCAAACAACTACTTGTGGTGCCTGGGGTACTCCAATTAGTTGAAATCTGTTGGACATTGGATTCTTTTCGTTGGCAATGATCCATTTAAAAATCCTGATCAGCGGAAACGAAAAACAAAGTTTGGTAGAGTTGTGAGTGAAAGCTGGATTATTGAAGTGTCATGCATTCTTTTAAAATTTCGATGAATACTTGGTATGAGACCCTGTGGAATGAATTATTACTCTATGGTTATTGTTTATATACTTTGAACATTTTGAATATGTTTCTGTGTGTCGCGCATATAGTTATCTTTTTGAACTCATATATTGGCGACCCACTCTTTTATACTTTCTGTTGTACGTTTTCTGTGTGGGTTACATATATGTTGAGTACAGATGGATCCGAACAAGTCATACTTGACTTTCTCGCGGATCCGAGCCCTAGTTTCTGAGGAATCTAATGAGTGCAACGCCTGGGAAATCAATCCTGGAGCCAGGATCGCTGTCTATACCGGTCCAGTGAGGACTTTGTCAGGTACTGTTGCAGATGGTCCGCAACACCGAGTAAATAGTATAGCAACTATCCAAGTCTCACTTCCACCTATCTGGATGATCCTACTGTATCTAGTGCAGCAGGGAGATCTCGAGCACTACCCTCCCCACTATGTTGAGTGTAACACCCCGGTTTTTACCATTTCTCAATATCGGTAAAATATATCAGTTTATATTATTTTATTGGAATAATAATTATTTTGGACACTAAGTTTTATTATTTTATGACGTTTAATCTTGAGTAATTTATTTATTCTTTTAAAAGTTATTTTATTGTGTGCGTTAACACTGTACACGCTTACTAGACAATAGCATTATGTTATTATCACTATTAGTATTTATTAAGAAAAATGTTTTAAACAATATGATTGAAAGAAAATTATTTTCATATTTTACTATATTTAATTTTATATTTGAAAATAAATTGGTTTGACATTAATCATAGATAAAATTTTGGACCGTGGATTTTTTTTAGTTGATCAATTCAACTATCAATCTGTACTTTATTTCAAATTTTGAAAGTATATATTTGTCACCCTTCATTTTTAGATTCAAAAACCAAAAACATGTTTATTTTAGACTCAGTATTTATCACTCATTTTTGTACCTAGCACTAAATAAAAAGGTTAAAAACAATAATCTCTCTCCTCTCCCCCTTATGAGCGCACGACCCCCCCTTGTTTCTCTTTTTCTTTCCTTTCTTTCTTCTTCTTCTTCCTCCTCTCCAAAACTCCAAAGACAAAAGCTCTTCTCCTTCCATCTTGCACAGCTGCGCCACCTCCCAGCTCAGCCCTTTCCGTCGCCCGTAGCTCGTCGCACGAGGAGGAGGGGACGCGCCTCACGTCCCTACACGTGCTACTGGAGCCACCGCTTTCCGAAGCCAAACCACCGTCCTCCGTCGTGGTAAGCCCCTTCCGTCGCCTTCCATGGGGGTTTTCCACCATTTATGTTCATCTTTAGTTTCTTTTCTTCTACTCTTGAACTATCTTTCTTTATTTATGGTTCATGGCTGCTACAAGATGCTCCACTGCTGTGCAGTTCCGCCGCCACTGTGCTGGACCACCTATAGCCGCCGTGCTGCCCCTCTCCATGAGTGGGTAAGTGAAGCCTCGTCTATTTTTGCTCAGATTCAAGAAAATCCCCAAATTGATTTTGAAACCCTAACCCTAGCTCTTTGATTTCATCTTATAATCTGAAATTAAAAGTTGTTTTTATGTAATTGGGACTATGAATTTGTGTTTCCCAAAGCCAATTTCATTGTTCTTTGGCTAGATTGGATTTTCCCCAAATTTTGTTTAGAAACCCTAAACCCAAATCTGACTCTATTTGAAATTTGTTCTATTTTTATAAAATTAAGTATTTATATCAATTTGGACTAAGTGTTGGATGATGAGAAATTAAATTCTAAATTTTCTGGTTGTTGAAAATGCTTGGACTCCCTCGCTGGGACGTTGATTGTGATTGTATTGCATTAAGAAGCATGTTTTACGTTATTGGGAACTAATATCAGTTAACTACACAAATTTCAAGGTGTTAAAGGAACTCGGGGCATCATTGAGAAGGAAACAAATTGTTGGATGTGCTAAGGAAATGATCTTTTTATGGTCTACAAAGGTAAAGTGAGTTTACCTGAAGAGTTTTAGTAGTTACATACTTATTGTCGTGTTTGAATGTATGTAAATTTTTAAATCTTTGTAATGATGTCTCGCTTAAATTGTTTAGAGTTTGATTGGAGTTTTAATGTTATTCTTTGTTGATTATATTACTATTTTGCTTGATTGTGATTGGCTGATGGCATGACACTGGTCATTGATTGTTAATCAAGATTAAGACATTAAAGTACCTTAACTCAGAAATATCGAAAAAGTGGTGTTTTCTTTTCTTTGGAAAAATGAGAAGAAAATCCTAAATGATTAAAGTTTGAAGATAGAACAAAGTTAGGAAAGGAAAAAAAAATGGGAAATATCAAAATTCATGAAAAGGTTTAAAGAATTTTTGAAAAGAAAAGTCTTTTGAAAACAAAGATTTTCTTTTAGGCTTTACCAAAAGTTGTTCAAAAATGGAAATATTTAGAGAAAATGCTCTCTTTGATAAATCTATTTACAAGAGTTTTGTATTTGGTTCTAAGTTGAGAAAAAGATTTCAGTAGTTTCCAAAGTTTTCAAGAAATGGATTTCTAAAAGAAAACAGTTTTAGTGAAATAGTATTTCTAAGAACGAAAAGTATTTATGACACAATAATTTAGAAACTTTTCAACTTTTGTTTTTCGATTTAGTTTTCACTAAACGAAAACCTCTGGAAAGAGAGTGAAAAAGAAAGGACCTAGTGCTTCGGATTGACGGGCTAGAGTTCTTGTTTTGAGTTTTGAGAAAAATAAAGGACCTAGTGCTCCGGACTGACTGGCTAGAGTCCTTGTTTTGAGTTTTGAGTCCTTGTTTTGATTTTTGAGGAAAATAAAGGACCTAGTGCTCCGGATTGACGGGCTAGAGTTCTTGTTTTGAGTTTTGAGGAAAAGAAAGGACCTAGTACTCCGGATTGACGGGCTAGAGTTCTTGTTTTGAGTTTTGAGAAAGTAGAAAGGAGCTAGTGTTCCGGATTGACGGGCTAGAGTTCCTATTCTAGTTTCGAGGGAAGATAGAACCTAGAATTCCGAGATGTCGGACTAGTGTTCAGTTGTGAAGGACATTATGAATCATGGGTTTTATTGATAAAATCCTATGAGTATTAAAGTTTAATTTAATACTTGATTAAAAGTAGTCGAGAGCGTAAGCCTTGACGAGGAAAGAAAGATGCAAAAAAGAAAATAAAAAACGAGAACACCTTGTTTTACATGCATAGTCTGGCTTATATGTCGTTGTGGCAGACGTGCCATTGTGTATCGAGCTACAGTTTCACAAAGGGTGAACTGACAAACTGAATAGTTACCAACCAAAGACGGCTCCTTTAGTTTTTAGGTCTTCAGGGACATTCGGGTTCAAACTCCACGAAATGCTTGGGGCTTTGCAACCTCTTGTCGTGGAAATCGGCTACCCTGCACGAAATGTACTAAATCAGGAACTATTCTATATTATTTAGGTGAGATGCGATACCCCAGAACAATTCGGGATCATACCTAAATTGAGAGTCCGACCCAAATGCACGAGACAATTGTGTTATAGGCATTATCGCGATCCTATCATGCTCCACGAAGGGAAGTTAGGATCTCCGAAGATAGTGAACTAGTAATCGGGAATGGATCCCTGTGTTTATGGTTATGATATATTGCATGTCATTGTGTGAGAGTCGTGTATGTGACTGCTATGATAAAACTCATATGTCGGTATCTCACCTTTGCATTATTTCTGTTTGGTTTCTTTTGTGGGTATTTGGGTTTGAGTGTACAGATGTTGCAAAGAAGTTCTCAGCTTCACTCGGGGATATTAGTCCCAATCCTTGAAGATGTCTGATGTTAGTTTTAATGGTGAGAACCATGGGGTCTTGCCCAGGAATATCTTTTAGTGCGACCAGCTTAGTTTATCGAGTAAATTTTATTTGGAGAAAGTCATAGTTATAGGTATTATGACTATGAGAGTCTTTTAATGGATTACTGTTATGCGTATGTATGTTTATAGCTCGGAGAGCCTCTATTGTGGATTTGATATTTATGGCTCGGAGAGCCTTTCTTTTGGGATGAAAATATAAATATTTTAGCAGGTGTTTTTATTTTGGGATGTTGAAATTACAGAGGAGACTCTGTCAAAATTTTTGTAAAAGGTATCGATCTGTATTCAAGTATGTTTCTAAAGAATATAGATTTGCTAGGCTAGGATTGTAAGCATGTGCACCGGTTACGGCTTAGGTTTTTGGGTCGTGACAATTTTATGAAAATGTGGAGTTAGTATCTTATAAAATAGGTTTAAATTTTACCACAACCGCGGAATGACCTATAGAAAATTACACGAGATATTTTACGAAAGCAGCCAACAAATATTAATTCATTTTAATAGGTTATTACGAAATTGAGTTAGTCATGTAACGCCCAAGGGGGGTGTTACATTAGTGGTATCAGAGCTGGTCGAGTCTTTCCGGAAACTTGGGAAATAGGTCCGTTAGGTTTTTGTTGTGTGATCTCTGGTTGGACCTTACTTGAATTGTTTCCTGGTCCAAACAATGTGTTGACACATAAATATGTGTGTTTAAATGAGTGTCTAGTCGAGTTGAGAACTTGTGAGAACTCATGTTTACTATATAGAAGGATATTGAGTTTTTGATCGATCTAGTTCCTAGAATTCGGGTTGCTCTCTATGACTTTGTGTAGGATGTCGCCTATAAAAGTAATCGAGTTAGACAACTCGATTCAACTGCAAGATCTGTGGTTTAAGCAATTGATTAGATTGGGTGTTTTTCGTAGGAAGCACCAGTGTTGTGTAAAGGTTTGAAACTGTGCATGGGTTTCTGACAACTTAACAAAGTGATGATTATTAACGAGTATTATCTGCCGTGCGTAGTTAATTTGATAGATCACTCACAAGGAGTCATTGTCTACTCAAAGATTGACTTGAGGATGAGTTATCACCGGATTGGAGTGATGACCTATCAAAGATTTTTCACCATCAACTCAGCTTATGAGGAGAGATTAGTTCTTTGTATGTTTGATAGATTGACTAAGTTGTTTGTGATCGTGCTCGATTCATGGTGACCAGCCTAAGAGTGTCTGGAAAGACCTGTGTGCGTGTTGGAACCAAGCTGAATTGATTGAAATCTTCAACCTTGGGTGAATGTCTCAAAATTAAGAACTGTTCACTGTACTATGCGATTCTTATGAATTTGTAATTTGCAATTTGTCTCTTGAGTTCCTATGGTTGTATTAGACAATCACTTCGATGAAGTTTGTATGTGTCATACAATTTTTTCTGATTTTGATTTGAAATCTGTCAGAAATCATAAATTAATTATGCTAGTTCTTTGTACCAAGAACTAATTCTCTTGGGAATAGGAACTATTAATCCTTTGATTTCCTAAGTCCGCTGGAAGTTCTTGTGAAAGAAGGAACATTATTAGAGTCATGGTTGTAAATATGTATTAGCTATCCATTTTTGCACTCACTAACCTAATTGAAGAATCTTTTTCATACTGGATGTTCCAGTATCTTTCAAATTGATGGAATTCTTCTTTATGCTTTTGTGAACATGAAATCGAGAAATTTCTTTTCTTGAAAATTTCTTTTCGTGATCTCCAAGACCATGTCTTATTGTAGTTCAAAAGGACTTGTCATCCTTGATCAATTTCACCCTACGTATCTTTCCAAATGACATTGACGTGACCTACCTCAAGAGTTATGAGGATGGGTATCTGATTCATATCAGCAAGTCAGAGTTAGTCAAGTACAGTGAAAGAGAGATAGCTTGATGTTAGAGACCTCCCTTGCTAAAGATGTTAGCATCGCAAGTTGTCGTGGGTTTATCGAGTACCTTCAAGAGTTTTAATTAGTTTCGAATGATCGTGGACATGTTGATGAAGTCAACACCCTTCATAGTTGTTAAGACCTACCATGAAGTGGAGAAGAAAAACCGAAGTATGTATCAGAGAACTGATCAAATTTCACAAACTATTATCAAGTATTGTTTCAAATGAAGACCCAAAGTTTACCAAGGTTTGTCGGTAAGGTCTGCTCTAAATGTTGAGGACAAAGTTGAGGCTAAGCTCAACGGATCATCCTCAACTCGAGTGGGTGAGTGAGAAAATGATATGATCTTTAGGAGGTTGGTTTGAGAGTAAGTGTAGTATTTGACTACGATCATCCCTTTAGTAGGATAAACAAGAGGCGAAAGGAATTTGTTGAGATATAGATATGACTGGTAAGATGGTGGTCGCGCTGTCGCGCACGCGCCAAAAAGAACGAGCGGTTTTTAAAACTGTAGTTTAGGGCGACAACTCGGATGTTGTCTCACAAGGACTCTTGTAGTGTTATTTATCACAAAATTCAGTTTTGGGGGGGGGGGGGGGGGTGGATTGGAATGCAAATAAGAAACAAAGCAAAGCAAAGCAATGAAAACAGAGCAGTTGAAAATATTATCAAATAGCTAAAGACGATTAATCCATTGTTCTCGATTTCCCAACTATCATAGGTTCATGCAATTTCCAAGCCCTAAGCAGATTCTAATCCCCTCCCGGTTGTAGCAACAATTTACAAGCGAAACCACTACTACAGATATATGTCCCTATTCCCGAATTAAGTAAACGGGGTGAAGCCCTTCGTGAACAAAACGAACACGAAACGTACACACGCGAATTAAGCAAACGCGATTAATTATAGGAACATAATATCACCGAAAATAAATCAATACAACACAATATACTCCTGAATTAAGCAAACAGAAATATACAGCATGGCATTGAAAAGGGAAAAGCAAACAAAACAGGAAATACAAGAACCTCAAGTGTAGTGGAAATCGATTACAATAGATTAATCCTAGAAAATTAGTTCTCCATGAAAAACGAAAACACACAGAAAAATGTAAAAAACAATGGAGAAGCAAAAGTCTTTTCAATCTGTCCAGAAAAGCCTTTTATAATTATTCAGAAATTCAGCTCACTCGCGAGGCGAGCCCTAATTCGCGAGGCGAATATTGTGAAGAGTCAGCAACCTTTGGCATTCTCGCGAGGCGAAGAACGGATCGTGGGGCGAAGAATTGAAGAGTCTTCTTGTTACATCCGTTATGAACATCAGGGGCCAACTGTGATGCTTTATGACTTCCATGATCGCGAGGCGAAGAAGTTATTCGCGAGGCGACCCCGAGAGCTTGCATATTTCTGGAACAGTCATCCTTCAGGGTCGCGAGGTGAGGTGCTATTCGCGGGGCGAACCAGAGAGGATGATATTTTTACTGTTCTGCTGGCTTTCAGGTTCGCGAGGCGAGAGGACTCTCGCGAGGCGAATCCCCTGTTTCTTTATTCCCTCAACTTCTACTTAACCTGAAAACAACAAAATAGCCATAAGTGCTTTATTTGACTCAAAACTGGCTAAATTAACCTAAAACTACTTTAGAGACTCAAAACCTTTCTTGAGGACAATCTAATCTAATTTGGGTGAAAATAGGATATAATTTGCACAAAACCCTAGTCATACTAGCCATAAAACTAGATGAGTCAGTGGCTTATCAAAATACCCCAAACTTAAACTTTGCTTGTCCCCAAGCAAACTAAAACTCAAAAATCAAAAAGACTCAAGACCTGGCAAGCTTAAAAGATTCAATCAACCTTGCACAAATTCAAGCAGTTTCATCAAAACAGTTTTCTTCAATGTCCCCCACTTTCAAGCAAAGCAATCCCCACAACCATTCACTCTAAACATTTGAGAATTTCATCATTCAAACAATCATTAATCTAAGCAGGGGATCCAAGTTACACACAAGAGGGAGATCACCAAATTCAAACAACTGCCTTCCTCACAAGGGCATTTAGTGTTCACTCATTCGTTCAGTTTGTGTCAGGCTAACAACATTTCACTCAATTTCACTTTCAAGAGCACTTCCCATAAATTTGATTTTCATATCAAAATGATTCCCACAGAAAACATGCATGCAACAACAAAAGGTCTTTTATGGGTTGTAATGGGGCCTGGCTAAGGGTAGGATATACAAGGGTACTAGGCTGAAGACCCTAGGAACTAAGAGAGCATGAAACACTTCAAAACATTGAAATTCCACTCAAGTTCCTTTTCTCATTCATCTTTTCAATTGCCTTAGGTGACTACAGCCATTTCTTCTGATACTTTTATTTTTATCATTTTTACACTTTTTTTTTTCAAATTTTTGTTCTTTTTTTTTCTGCTTTTTTTTTTTTTTGCCTTTGGCTCCAACCTTTGTATTATATTTTTTTTCTTTCAATCCCAAACAACACATTACACCTTGTAGCCACCCCAAACTTAGTTTCTTGCAACCATTCTCTTTCTAAGATTCCATGCTCTCCTAATCCTAAGATCGGGTTAACATGGTTTTTCAGATTTTGGGCTTATAACATTAGGTTATCAAGAATTAACAGGCTAATCAGGCTCAATGGGGCTAACTAGGGAACATGCATTAGGGATGGTTATTTTTAGGCTAAGTAGTTATTTACAAAGAAAATGCCTAAATCATCTGAAGCAAACACATAATCATGCAAACCATAAAGAGATTCAAGCAAATTCAGGAAATTGTAACTTGAAAGTGATTCTCACAGTCAAAAACATGTTGGAGGCTCAAAACCTCACCTGGACATTCATGCAAATTGTTTAACAGAGATTTTATCCCTAGTGTGTGCTTCCTATAACCCCAAACTTATCATAAATCATGCTATCATAACAAAATCCCAAAGTTCAGTTTTCAATCACATGGGGATCACTTTTCAAAAACAAAAATTTTTTCAGCCTAGGGGGAATCATCACATAAATCATGCAATCAATCTGTGCAAAATCAATCAAAATCCAGCAAACTTGCCAACAAAAGACTCAACACAACTCCTGAGCTTCTCAAATTATTCAGGAGCTTTATTAAAAGAAAAGGAAAAAAACAAGACACAACAAAACTACAACTAGTTCCCTCCCCCACACTTAAAACATACATTGTCCCCAATGAAACAACATAACAATAAAATCAGAGTGAGGGAAAGGAAAGGGTACTCCCTGATCAAGTGTCAGTGTAGGTGGGAGCTTCCAAGGAGAGCTCCTCAACATGAGCATCCACAGGAACACCAGCATCCACACCATGGAATGGCTTCAGCCTCTGCCCGTTAACCTTGAAGGACTTGTTGCTACCTGCACTTTTAATCTCTACTGCACCATAAGGAAAAACGTTAGTAACAACAAAGGGGCCATCCCACTTGGACCTAAGTTTCCCAGCCATCAATTTCAAGCGGGAATTAAACAGTAAGACTTTCTGGCCCACAAAAAATTCTTTCCTAGCAATCATCCTATCATGAAAAAGTTTTGTTTTCTCTTTATAAATCCTGGAGCTTTCATAGGCTTCTAGCCTAAGTTCCTCAAGTTGCTGCAACTGTAGTTTTCCTTCAACACCAGCTTTCTTCATTTCCAAGTTACAGCACTTCACTGCCCAATATGCATGGTGCTCAACTTCCACCGGAAGGTGACATGCCTTACCAAATACAAGCCGAAAGGGGGACATTCCTATTGGCGTCTTGAAAGCGGTCCTATGAGCCCACAAAGTCGTCTTCCGGACGGCGCGCTCAATCCTTTCTATTTGGTTGCACCATCTTCTCTAGAATCTGCTTGATCTCCCTGTTTGATAACTCAGCCTGGCCATTGGTCTGGGGATGATAGGCAGTGGAAACTCTATGCACAACCCCATATTTCCTGAGTAAGGCTTCCATGGTACGGTTGCAGAAGTGAGTGCCATGGTCACTGATAATAGCCCTAGATATGCCAAACCTGCAAAAAATGTTGGACCTACCAAATTTGGAAACAACTTTAGCATCGTTAGTCCTAGTGGGGATTGCTTCCACCCACTTTGAAACATAGTCAACAGCCAAAAGAATATACAGAAACCCAAAAGAAGCAGGGAAAGGACCCATAAAATCAATCCCCCACACATCAAAAACCTCACAAAAAAGCATGGGCTGCTGAGGCATCTCACTCCTACGAGTGATGGCAGGGCCTGTTGTTTGACATTCCTTGCAATTCCTGTAGACCTCATAGGCATCTCTAAAAATTGTGGGCCAGTAGAACCCAGAATCCAGGACTTTTCTTGCTGTCCTCTGTGGTCCAAAATGTCCTCCAACTTGAGAGGCATGTGAAAAATGCAAGATGGACTCTGTCTCATGATCGGGGACATACCTCTGAATCACTTTATCACTGCAAAACTTCCAAAGGTACGGATCATCCCACACATAGTACTTTGCATCGCTCTTGAGCTTGTGGAACTTGGATCTACTTGTACCTGCAGGAATAACACCAGCAACAATAAAGTTAACTATGTCAGCAAACCAGGGGGTTACCCCATACAGATGTAGAAGTCTCTCATAAGGGAAATCATCTTGGATGGGAGAAGGATCCTCATCCCTTGCTATTCGGCTCAAGTGATCGGCTACCAAATTTTCAGCTCCACTCTTGTCTTTTATCTCCACATTGAATTCTTGGAGCAAAAGCATCCACCAGATCAGTCTTGGCTTAGCTTTCGGTTTCTTTAACAGGTACTTCAGAGCTGCATGGTCAGTGAAAACAATAACTTTTGAACCTAGCAAATAAGACCTAAATTTATCAAGTGCAAACACAACAGCTAGCAGTTCTTTCTCAGTGGTGGTGTAATTGGATTGTGCAGCATCTAATGTCCTAGAAGCATAATGAATTACATGGGCAGCCTTGCCCACCCTTTGTGCCAGAACCGCTCCCACAGCAAAATTAGAAACATCACACATGAGTTCAAAAGGGAGGGTCCAGTCAGGGGGCTAGATGACGGGGGTAGAGGTCAATGCTCTTTTCAGGTAGTCAAATGCCTTCTTGCAATTTTCATCAAAATGGAACATGGCATCATTCTTCAGCAGGTTTGACAATGGTAGAGCTATCTTGCTGAAGTCCTTTATAAAGCGCCTGTAGAAACCTGCATGTCCAAGAAAAGAACGGATCTCGCGTACGCAAGATGGGTAAGGCAATGAAGAAATCACACCAATTTTTGCAGGATCTACTGAAATACCCTCTTTAGAAATAACATGACCGAAAACAATCCCATGTTCTACCATAAAGTGACATTTTTCATAGTTCAAAATCAGATCAGTCTCAATGCATCTTTGTAGAACTAAACTCTGACTATGCAGACATGCATCAAATGAGGAGCCATATACAGTGAAATCATCCATGAACACCTCCATGCAATTTTCAATGAATTCTGTAAAAATGCTAAGCATGCATCTTTGGAAGGTGCCAGGAGCATTACAAAGGCCAAATGGCATCCTCCTATAGGCAAACGTGCCGAAGGGGCACGTGAAAGTGGTCTTTTCCTGATCCTCAGGGGCAATATGGATCTGAAAGTACCCGGAAAAGCCATCAAGAAAACAGTAATGAGATTTACCAGCCAGCCGATCCAGCATCTGATCTATGAACGGCAAAGGAAAGTGATCCTTTCTGGTGGCTTGGTTCAATTTCCTATAATCTATATAGACTCGCCAGCTATTCTGGACTCTAGTAGGTACAAGCTCATTATTATCATTCCTAACTACTGTGAGACCGGACTTTTTGGGTACAACTTGCACCGGACTTACCCAAGTACTATCAGAGATGGGGTATATAATACCTGCCTGCAGAAGTTTAGTCACCTCTTTCTTCACCACATCCAGAATCAATGGGTTTAGCCCGCCTTTGGGCCTGCCTTACTGGTTTAGCTCCATCCTCCAATAGAATTCTGTGCATACATCTGGAGGGGCTAATTCCTGGAATGTCAGCTAAGGTCCACCCAATAGCCTTCTTGTGCTTCTTCAGAACCTCCAATAGTTTTGCTTCCTGGTAAAAGTCAAGGCTGGAGGAAATGATGACTGGAAGATTTTCATTCGTCTCCAGGTAGGCATACTTCAGGTTCCCAGGAAGTGGCTTGAGCTCTAGGGAGGGTGGCTGCTCAACGGATGGTACATTGGGAGTAGCCATGATGTCAAGGACTTCTGCTGAACAGACAGCTTCACTCTCACTATCACTATCACCCTGCAAAGTTGAATCAAGAAACTCAGCACAAACAACACACTAGTTAGTGTCAGTACAGTTAGTACATGAATATAAATCATCAAAACCAGAAATAAATGGAAAATCTGAAACAAGGTCCTCATGGGTATCATCAATAATCTCAGAAAGCAACTCTAATTGGAAAACAGAGTGCTCCTCCAATGGATGTTTCATAGCATCAAAGATGTTGAACTTTGCCACAATATCACCAAACTCCATAGACATAGTCCAATCATTAACATCAATTTTAGTCTTGGTTGTCTTCATGAATGGTCTGCCCAAGATTATTGGTGATCTACTGGAATGTGTCTCTCCTGCCATGTCCAGGATGTAGAAGTCAGCAGGGAAGATCAAATCATCAACTTGTACCAGCACATCTTCTACCATTCCCATGGGGCGGGCACTGGTCCTGTTGGCCAACTGGATGGTGAGACCTGTATACTGCAATGGCCCAAGATCAAGGTTATGAAAAATAGATGTAGGCATGACATTTATAGAGGCTCCCACATCCAGCATGCAATTTTCAAATCTTCTATCCCCAATAGTGCATGGAATAGTAAATGTGCCCGGATCCTTGCACTTTTGTGGTAGTGCCTGAGTAGGGGCTAAAACAGCAACTCTTTCTGGTGTAGGCTTAGACTGGATAAGAGCTGAAACATTTATTCCCAAATCAATTCTCTCATTATTCTTCAACTTCCTCTTGTTGGTGCATAGATCCTTGAGAAATTTTGCATACTTGGGCACCTGCTTGATCACATCCAAAAGAGGAATATTTACAGCTACCTTTCTGAACACATCTAAAATCTCCCTTTCCTTGTCTTCACCACCAATCTTCTTATTTTTCTGAACTCTGTGTGGGAAGGGGATTGGTGGTATGTATACTTTCTCAACCTCAACATCAACAGTAGGCTCAGGAGTTACCTCAACAGTTTCTTCATCTTTTCCAGAGGCTGCCTCAACAACTTTTCCAGATCTCAGAGATATGGCACTCACATTAGGATTGGAGGCATTGGGATTTATCACTGTTTGTGCCGGCAGTTGGTTTGTCCCTTGAGCTTGCTGTATGTTAGCTGTCCAACCTGTGTATGCAAAGCCTGAATGCTAGCATTTGTTCGCTGCTGAAACTGTGCATGTGAGGCCTGGAACTGTCCTACTTGCTGCTGAAACTGGAGATTGGTTGCAGCCATTTGCTTGACCAAGTCTTCTAATGAAGGTCCAGAAGGTGCAGAAGTGGTCACTTGAGGAGGATTCTGAGGTGCCATCGGTTGTTGTTGGGATGAGTTCCCATACCGAAGATTAGGATGATTCCTCCAATTGGGATGGTACCTATTTGTGGAGAGGTCTGGAGTGTTGTACCGGTTCTGGTTATTGCTTTGATTATAAGGATGGACTGCATAAGCCTGAGACAGATCAGTGACGAACTCTTCCTTCGGAATGGGGCATGCATCATACGGGTGCTCAGGAGAGTTGCACATGCTACACAACCTTGCAGGCTGAACCCTATCTATTGCCAATTGCCTTACAAAAGAAGTGAGCTCATCCATTCTATTCTCAAGGGCCTGGTTGGACGAAGAGCTATGGACCTCATGCACACCTCTTGTCTCAACAGAATTTCTCCTGGTAGTAAACTGCTGGGAATTCAGTGACATATTTTCAATGAGTTGCTTGGCAGCAGCTGGGGTCTTATCAACAAGCGCTCCCCCACTAGCAGCATCCAAAATATTCCTATCCATCGGCAGTAACCCTTCATAAAAGTACTGGATAAGAAGCTGTTCAGAAATCTGATGCTGAGGGCAGCTGGATACCAAATGCTTGAATCTCTCCCAATATTCAGCCAACGACTCATTTCCTTGTCTGATGCCACATATTTCTTTCCTTATTGACGCAGCTCTGGAAGCAGGAAAATATCTCTCTAAGAAAACCCTCTTCAAATCATTCCAGGTGGTGATAGAGTTCGGCTCAAGATATAACAGCCAATCCTTTGCAGCTCCCTGGAGTGAGAACGGAAAAGCTTTCAGCTTGATGCTATCCTCAGTTACTCCCTCTGATCTCGAGGTTGTGGAGCAGACAACCTGGAATTCCTTCAAGTGCTTGTGTGGATCCTCACCTGCAAGACCATTAAACTTTGGCAACAAGTGAATGAAACCAGATTTTAATTCAAAAGGAGTATCAGCACCAGGATATGCAATACACAAGCCATTGTAATTTACATCAGGGGCAGCAAGCTGTCTTAATGTCCTTTGATCACCCATGTTTTCAAAAACAGTTTTAGAATTAGAATGACTACTAGTGCTAGCCCGAATTTCTCTACGGCGTGTGTGCAGTGTTCTTTCAATTTCAGGATCAAAATCACACAATTCAGGGCAATTAGACCTAGTAGCCAGACCAATTCAAAACAAAAACGAAAATAAAAGAAAGAAAAGAAAAATAAAATGTGAAGAATAACAAACAAGAGTCCCCGGCAACGGCGCCAATTTTTGGTCGCGCTGTCGCGCACGCGCCAAAAAGAACGAGCGGTTTTTAAAACTGTAGTTTAGGGCGACAACTCGGATGTCGTCTCACAAGGACTCTTGTAGTGTTATTTATCACAAAATTCTGTTTTGGGGGGGGGGGGTGGATTGGAATGCAAATAAGAAACAAAGCAAAGCAAAGCAATGAAAACAGAGCAGTTGAAAAGATTATCAAATAGCTAAAGACGATTAATCCATTGTTCTCGATTTCCCAACTATCATAGGTTCATGCAATTTCCAAGACCTAAGCAGATTCTAATCCCCTCCCGGTTGTAGCAACAATTTACAAGCGAAACCACTACTACAGATATATGTCCCTATTCCCGAATTAAGCAAGCGGGGTTAAGCCCTTCGTGAACTAAGCGAACACGAAATGTACACACGTGAATTAAGCAAACGCGATTAATTATAGGAACATAATATCACCCAAAATAAATCAATACAACACAATATACTCCTGAATTAAGCAAACAGAAATATATAGCATGGCATTGAAAAGGGAAAAGCATACAAAACAAGAAATACAAGAACCTCAAGTGTAGTGGAAATCGATTACAATAGAATAATCCTAGAAAATTAGTTCTCCATGAAAAACGAAAACACACAGAAAAATGTAAAAAACTATGGAGAAGCAAAAGTCTTTTCAATCTGTCCAGAACAACCTTTTATAATTATTCAGAAATTCAGCCCACTCGCGAGGCGAGCCCTAATTCGTGAGACGAATATTGTGAAGAGTCAGCAACCTTTGGCATTCTCGCGAGGCGAAGAACGGATCGCGGGGCGAAGAATTGAAGAGTGTTCTTATTACGCCCGTTATGAACATCAGGGGCCAACCGTGATGCTTTCTGACTTCCATGATCGCGAGGCGAAGAAGTTATTCGTGAGGCGACCCCGAGAGCTTGCATATTTCTGGAACAATCATCCTTCAGGGTCGCGAGGCGAGGTGCTGTTCGCGGGGGCGAACCAGAGAGGATGATATTTTTACTGTTCTGCTGGCTTTCAGGTTCGCGAGGCGAATCCCATGTTTCTTTATTCCCTCAACTTCTACTTAACCTGAAAACAACGAAATATCCATAAGTGCTTTATTTGACTCAAAACTGGCTAAATTAACCTAAAACTACTTTAGAGACTCAAAACCTTTCTTGAGGACAGTCTAATCTAATTTGGGTGAAAATAGGATATAATTTGCACAAAACCCTGGTCATACTAGCCATAAAACTAGATGAGCCAGAGGCTTATCAATGGGAACCCTAAGATCAACATCATTAAGTAAGTTGATTTCAATAGATTTTAACATGATCGAGGCAAAACATCGTTAAATAAAATCTAAGGGGATGATCAGAGGTTTGTAGTTAAGATGGATTGTACGAGTTTAGAAGTAAAAGGAAAGTTTCTATACTAGTTTCACCTAAGTTGATTCGAATCGAAAGAGATAAACTCTCACGTCATCTAAATTGTTAGGAAAATTCAAAGTTGATGAGTTGGATAATCATACCTGGCATGTTGTATTTTGATTTCAGTTGACCTTGAGAAGTTTTATGGTGTTTTGATTGGAGACTTGCAATATGCAATGGTATATAATCTGGAAAAGTAGACTATGTTCAGAAGGGTTAAGACTACAATTGGATACCTGGAGTAAGAAGTTGATGCTTATTGCGATAAAGTTAGTTTTGATCTTAGTAATGACTATGAGAGTTAGATGTGTGGAAAGCAGTTTTCTAGTGGATCATTAATTTGAAAATAGAAACGATTAAGTTTTGATTTTGATCTTCATGTAGGAGGAATTGAGATAAAATGTCCTAGACATTGAATATAATGTGGTGGTAGAGAATTTCGAGGATGAAAGGGAACAATGTAAGAATTCATTAGGTATATGGAGTTAGCAATAAGAGGAATGAAGTGACTAGAAATACAACATAGAATCTTGGATAGGAATTGATGTGTGAAAGATTAAGGAAAAATTGTTAAGTACGGGAAGTATGGATTGAGGATAAGGGATTAAATTTTGAGGATAAATAGAACGAATAATAAGTATGAATTTTGTTATTGAGTTTCAAATGTCATCTAAGGGAAAGTGAAATTCGGGAAGTACAATGTTGGATCTTGGGAGTAAGATGTAATTACAAGATCCTGTCTAGTTTCGAGTCACGAAATTTAGAGGACGAAATTTTTTTTAGTGGGGTAGTAATGTAACACCGCAGTTTTTACCATTTCTCAATATCGGTAAAATATATAAGTTTATATTATTTTATTGGAATAATAATTATTTTGGACACTAAGTTTTGTTATTTTATGACGCTTAATCTTGAGTAATTTATTTATTCTTTTAAAAGTTATTTTATTGCGTGCGTTAACATTGTACACGCTTACTAGACAATAACATTATGTTATTGTCACTATTAGTATTTATTAAGAAAAATATTTTAAACATTATGATTGAAAGAAAATTATTTTCATATTTTACTCTATTTAATTTTATAATTGAAAATAAATTGGTTTGACATTAATCAGAGATAAAATGTTGGACCGTGGATTTTTTTTAGTTGATCAATTCAACTATCAATCTCTACTTTATTTCAAATTTTGAAAGTATATATTTTTCACCCTTCATTTTTAGATTCAAAAACCCAAAACATGTTTATTTTAGATTCAATATTTATCACTCATTTTTGTACCTAGTACTAACTAAAAGGGTTAAAAACAATAATATCTCTCCTCTCCCCCTTATGAACGCACGACCCCCCCCCCCCCCTCCCTTCTTCTTTCTCTTTTTCATTCCTTTCTTTCTTCTTCCTCCTCCCCTACAAAACTCCCAAGACAAAATCTCTTCTGCTTCCATCTTGCACAGTTGTACCACCGCCCAACTCTGCCCCTACCGTCGACCGCAACTCGTCGCACGAGGAGAAGACGACGTGCCTTACGTCCCTGCGCGCGTTGCCGGAGTCGCCGCTGTCTGGCGCCAAACCACCGCCCTCTGTCACGGTAAGCCCCTTGCACCACCTTCCATGGTGGTTTTCCACCATTTATGTGCATCTTTAGTTTCTTTTCTTCTACTCTTGAACTCGCTTTATTTATGGTTCATGGCTGCTACAAGATGCTCCACTGCCACCATGTTGGACCACCTACAGCCGTCGTGCTGCCCTTCTCCTTGAGTGGGTAAGTGAAACCTCATCTATTTTTACTCAGATTCAAGAAAATCCCCAAATTGATTTTGAAACCCTAACCCTAGCTCTTTGATTTCATCTTATAATCTGAAATTAAAAGTTGTTTTTATGCAAATTGGGACTATGAATTTGTGTTTCCCAAAGCCAATTTCATTGTTCTTTGGCTAGATTGGATTTTCCCCAAATTTTGTTTAGAAACCCTAAACCCAAATCTGACTCTATTTGAAATTTGTTCTATTTTTATAAAATTAAGTACTTAAATCAATTTGGACTAAGTGTTGGATGATGAGAAATTGATTTCTAAATTTTCTGGTTGTTGAAAATGCTTGGACTCCCTCGCTGGGACATTGATTGTGTTTGTCTTGCATTGAGAAGCATGTTTTACGTCATTGGGAACTAATAGGAGTTAACTGCACAAATTTCAAGGTGTTTAAGGAACTCGAGGCATCATTGAGAAGGAAACGAACTGTTGAATGCGCTAAGGAAATGATCTTTTTCTAGTCTACAAAGGTAAAGAGAGTTTACCTGAAGAGTTTTAGTAGTTAAATACTTATTGTCGTGTTTGAATGTATGTAAAATTTAAATCTTTGTAATGATGTCAGGCTTGAATTGTTCAGAGTTTGATTGGAGTTTTAATGTTATTGTTTGTTGATTATATTACTGTTTTGCTTCACTGTGATTGGTTGATGGAATGACACTGGTCATTGCTTGTTAATGAAGATTAAGACATTAAAGTACCTTAACTCAAAAATATCGAAAATGTTGTGTTTTGTTTTCTTTTGAAAAATGAGAAGAAAATCCTAAATGATGAAAGTGTGAAGATAGAACAAAGTTAGTAAAGAAAAAAATGGGAAATATCAAAATTCATGAAAAGGTTTAAAGAATTTTTGAAAAGAAAAGCCTTTTGAAAACAAAGATTTTCTTTTAGGTTTTACCAAAAGTTGTTCAAAAATGGAAACATTTAGAGAAAATGCTCTCTTTGATAAATCTATTTACAAGAGCTTTGTATTTGTTTCTAAGTTGAGAAAAAGATTTCAGTGGTTTCCTAAGTTTTCAGAAAATGGATTTCTAAAAGAAAACAGTTTTAGTGAAATAGTATTTCTAAGAACGAAAAGTATTTATGATAGAAAAATTTAGAAACTCTTGAACTTTTGTTTTTCGAATTAGTTTTCACTGAACGAAAACCTCTGGAAATAGAGAGAAAAAGAAAGGACCTAGTGCTCCGGATTGATGGGCTAGAGTTGTTGTTTTGAGTTTTGAGGAAAATAAAGGACCTAGTGCTCCGGATTGACGGGATAGCGTTCTTGTTTTGAGTTTTGAGGAAAAGAAAGGACCTAGTGCTCCGGATTGACGGGCTAGAGTTCTTGTTTTGAGTTTTGATAAAGTAGAAAGGAGCTAGTATTCCGGATTGACGGTCTAGAGTTCGAATTATAGTTTCGAGGAAAGATAGAACCTAGAATTCCGAGACGTCAGACTAGTGTTCGGTTGTGAAGGAGATTGTGAGTCATGGGTTTTAATGATAAAATCCTATGTGAGTATTAAAGTTTAATTTAATACTTGATTAAAAGTAGTCGAAAGCGTAAGCCTTAACGAGGAAAGTACGATGCGAAAAAGAAAATGAAAAACGAGAACACCTTGTTTTACATGCATAGTTTGGCTTATATGCCGTTGTGGCAAACATGCCATTGTGTATCGAGCTACGGTTTCACAATGGGTGCACTGACAAACTGAATAGTTACGGACCAAAGACGGCTCCTTTAGTTTTTGGGTCTTCATCGACATTCGGGTTCGAACTCCACGAAATGCTTGGGGTTTTGCAACCTCTTGTCGTGGAAATCGGCTACCATGCTCGAAATGTACTCAATCAGGAACTATTATGTATTATTTAGGTGAGATACGATACCCCAGAACAATTCGAGATTGGACCTAAATTGAGAGGCCGACCCAAACGCGCGAGACAATTGTGTTATGGGCATTATCGCGATCCTATCATGCTCGGCGAAGGGAAGTTAGGATCTCCGGAGATAGTGAACTAGATAGTGAATATTTAAGTGACATGAAATGTTTTACAAAATGCATTTGATTTTCGGGAATGGATCCTTGTGTTTATGGTTATGATATATTGCATGTCATTGTGTGAGAGTCATGTATGTGACGGCTATGATAAAACTCATATGCCGGTATCTCACCTTTGCATTATTTCTATTTGGTTTCTTTTCTGGTTATTTTGGGTTTGTGTACAGATGTTGCAGAGAAGTTCTCAGCTTCACTCGGGGATATTAGTCCCAATCCTTGAAGATGTCTGATGTTAGTTTTAATGGTGAGAACCATGGGGTCTTCCCCCAGGAATATCTTTTAGTGCGACCAGCTTAGTTTATCGAGTAAATTTTATTTGGAGAAAGTCATAGTTTTAGGTATTATGACCCTGAGAGTCTGTTAATGGATTACTGTTATGCGTATGTATGTTTATGGCTCGGAGAGCCTCTATTGTGGATAGGATGTTTATGGCTCGGAGAGCCTTTCTTTTGGGGTGAAAATATAAATATTTTAACGGGTGTTTTTATTTTGGGATGTTGAAATTACAGAGGAAACTCTGTCAAAATTTTTGTAAAAGGTATCGATCTATATTCAAGTATGTTTCTAAAGAATATAGATTTGCCCGGCTATGATTGTAAGCATGTGCACCGGTTACGGCTTAGGTTTTTGGGTCGTGACAAATTTATGAAAATGTGGAGTTAGTATCTTATAAAATAGGTTTAAGTTTTACCACAACCGCAGAAAAAATTTTATACCCGCTTTCATGACCTATAGAAAATTGCACGAGATATTTTCCGAAAGCAACCAACAAATATTAATTTATTTTAATTGGTTATTACGAAATTGAGTTAGTCATGTAACGCCCAAGGAGGGAGTTACATTGAGCCTCTACCAGAAGTCCCACCAAATGGACCTCTGACTCCTATCATCTTAGTACCTGGAGGGATTCTTGATGTTGATGAGGAGGATCCTGAGTAGGATCCAGTTGAGGACTCAGTCCATCATTCCCCAGATTATGCAGTGGTACCTAATGTGGGGGTAGATGTGGCGGCGTTCTCTCCGGATTCACCTCCTCCTAGTGAGGTAGTCTATTCCGGACTTCCTAATGGTTTTCTGTAGATTGACCAGCTGTAGGGTAGTGACCTAACTATAGGATGGTGGGACTTTTGTTAGTCTGAAATCTGGCTGCGAAGAGCCTTCTTTTTGGGTTGTAGTAGTTCAGACTCCTTCTAGGTTTGTTTTAAGCTTTTCTCGTTTTAGTGTCGCTTTGTTTTATCTTCTAACTGTGTGACTGTGACTAGTGACTTGGTACGATAAAGGTCGGCTGATGTATGATACTATGATGCATATGTGATATATATCAACGTGTGTATGTTAATGATGTTGTATGTCCGCTTAGGTAATAATTGTATTAAAAGAAAGAAAAAAATTTACCACCATTTTCTAAAGGATAAGTAATTAGAAAATTATATTGTTTCCGAAAGTAACCAGCAACAATTATTTTAAGTTCACTTGAGTTATTTTTCCGCAATCGAGTTTCTTTAAATGTGATATCCCGGGAAGGGGTATCGAACATTGGAGGAAGGCTATCCTCGACAACATGCCATGAAAAGGAAGGACCACAAAAGCAAAGACTCATATGTGCAGAAAATAGAAAACATTCTCAAAGTGACTCAAAGAGATTTGGAGGTAATTGATTCTAAACTCAATCCTTTGAATGACAAATGGTTATATGCATACAATAACTTGTATGATGAACTTGTGAGTTTAGAAAATAAGAAATTGAATTTCTTGAAAAATATTGCTTCCATTGAAAGTCATTTAGAAAATCTGAAAAATGCTTAAAAATCAAGTTGAAGAGTTACTTCATGAAATTGAAAGTACAAAAAGTTCTACATATGTACAACCTTCATATGAATTTTTTTTTACAAAAATTAAAAGGGATGTAACATGTAATTAATGTGGAAAGTTAGGACACATTTCTCATATGTGCAATTATAGGAAAAACCATTTTATGATAAATAAATTTTTTTGGGTGCCAAAAGGCACAAATATCATGCCCACTAACCCACAAGGACCCAAAATAAATTGGGTACCAAAAGGTTTCTCTAGTGTTTCAAATTTACAGGAAAAGTTCAAAGATGAGAAACAATCTAGCTTGGAAGAAGAGGTGACATCAAGAAGAATGCTTCACTATATCAAAAATGCAATTATTACCAAAGGAAGCAAAAATCTCTCGATGAAAAAGTCAGAGAAGAAAAAGATAGACGATGGAAAAGCTAGATTCAAAGTCAAGTAAAATGGGT
This sequence comes from Sophora flavescens, assembly GCA_030762895.1. Taxonomy (NCBI): domain Eukaryota; kingdom Viridiplantae; phylum Streptophyta; class Magnoliopsida; order Fabales; family Fabaceae; genus Sophora; species Sophora flavescens. Next base: position 136,417,453 of record CM061064.1, read on the forward strand.
AAGAAAGGATAATCTTGTGAGTTCACACAACGAGGTAACTTTATCATCTACTTCCTTTACATGCTTAAATGCAAAGCTCGTTAAACGGAGGTACGTTGATAAAGATAGTCACATGAAACCAAGAAATATTCCATGCAACAATCCTAACTTGAAAATGATTATTTGTTTATGAAATTCTTTCAAGATGTTGTATGAAATTTGTGCTAGATGATATGTATGTGTTTGTATGTTGATTGATTACTATAATCGATTAAGATAATCGATTAAGATAATCGATTATAGGGTGATCCTAGAAAATTCACAGAAAACAGTAGGCACATAATCGATTAAGATAATCGATTATGCTACGAAATCTATCATTATTTGAAAAGTTATTATTATTTTTACTATTTTCTCAAAATTTGATTTCAGAATTAATAAGTGATATTATTCATGAACATACTTTATTGGAAAATTTATTTTTTATCATGAATAAACATACCACATATTTTCAAATTGAAAATCATTGAATTTGTGGTAATAAATCCTCTATGTTGATTGATTTGAAAATTTATTAAAGGAATGATTTTGTAATTAAGATAATCAACGTAAATTTTAATAATATTTCTTTTTAGTGAAGTTTTCAAATTTCGAATTCATATTTCAAATTTCTTCATCCTTGAAAAAGCTACGGTGATATGTCTTGAATTGTGATATAATTCATAATTAGATGTTATTAAGAAATCAATTTCTAATTGACTCCTTAAAAACTCTCAAACATAACATAAAAGGTAACATAGGATTTCCTGGAGTTGGTTCATTTTCAAAAGGGTAGGAATTCTTGGAGGTTGTTTTCAGATTGGTGTTCCAATCATGTGTTGTGTTGTGCATCTGTTTAACTCTTTGTAACTGACTTTGTTGGTTTGTGGTAGATATGGATCAAGAGATGGCAGACATTGAGTCTCAAGCTATTTACAAAGCAACAGTGCATAAGGAAACACCTGACATCTCTCACAAGGGAAAATGTCCAGTAACTCTCAAGTTTGATGATGTTGTCTATAAGATTAAGATAAAAAAAGGTGGACTAATTGAGAACAACACAAAGACAGAAGAGAAAGTGATACTGAAGGGATTGACAGGCATTGTTCAAGCAGGTGAAATGCTAGCCATGCTAGGTCCCTCTGGAAGTGGCAAAACAACTCTGCTAACAGCTTTGGGAGGAAGACTTGGAGGGAAACTTTATGGAACTATAACTTACAATGGAGAACCCTTGTCAAATGCAATAAAGAGGAACACTGGCTTTGTTACTCAAGATGATGTTCTCTACCCTCATTTGACTGTGACTGAAACCTTAGTGTTCACTGCACTTCTCAGATTGCCCAATAGTGTCACAAAAGAAGAGAAAGTTGAGCATGCAAAATCTGTGATAGATCAACTTGGTTTAACCAAGTGCAAGGACAGCATAGTTGGAGATCAATGTCTGAGAGGGGTTTCTGGGGGAGAGAGAAAAAGGGTTAGCATTGGACAAGAAATGCTTATAAACCCAAGCTTGTTGTTTCTTGATGAACCTACCTCTGGCCTTGACTCAACTACAGCACAAAGAATTGTCTCAACTTTGTGGGAGCTAGCAAATGAAGGGAAAACTATTGTGACGACAATACACCAACCTTCTAGTAGGCTATACTACATGTTTCATAAGGTGTTACTGCTATCAGAAGGGAATCCATTGTATTTTGGAAAGGGATCTGAAGCCATTGAATATTTTTCTAGCATTGGATATGCCCCCAAATTGGCCATGAACCCTTCAGACTTCCTTTTGGATCTTGCAAACGGTGTCTACACTGATGAATTGAATGAGGACCATGCCATAGATAAGCAGCAATTGATTTCTGCATATAAGAGCAACTTTGATGCACAATTGAAGTCAGGACTTCAAGAAATCAGTGACTTTTGTAAAAGTCATGGTGGATTTCAAGACACAGGCTCTGGAAAATGGCCTACAAGTTGGTCGCAGCAATTCTGTGTGCTTTCAAAAAGATACATCAAAGAGAGAAAGTATGAATCATTCTCTGGCCTGCGGATTTGTCAGGTCCTTGTGGTTGCTCTTCTTGCAGGGCTACTTTGGTATTAGTCTGATATTTCACACCTGCAGGATCAGATTGGGCTACTATTCTTCATATGTGGCTTCTGGGGTTTTATCCCTCTCTATCAAGCAATTTTCACATTCCCTCAAGAGGTAATGATGCTAGAGAAAGAAAGATCCTCTGGGATGTACAGGCTCTCCTCATATTTCATGTCAAGAATGGTAGCTGACCTTCCCATGGAACTTGTCCTTCCCACCATATTTCTTCTCATAACCTATTGGATGGCAGGGCTTAAAGCTAATGTGGTCCACTTCTTATACACATTTCTCACCCTCTTACTCCATGTGTTAGTAAGTCAAGGCCTAGGCCTTGCAATTGGTGCTCTTGTCCTAGATCAAAAATCTGCAACCACACTTGCCTCAGTGATTATGTTAAGTTTCATGCTAGCTGCTGGATTTTTTGTTCAGCATGTGCCAAAATTTATAGCATGGATAAAGTACATCTCTATTACCTACTATGCATACCAGCTCTTTATTGGGTCACAGTATCACACTGGTGACACATACCCTTGTTCTAATCACCAGTGTCCAATTGAAGAATTTCCTACTATTAAGCAAATGGGGTTTCATTTGCATGGACAAGCCCTGCCTGCATTAGCTCTGGTGATAATGCTAATAGGTTATAGACTTATAGCTTATTTTGCTCTTATGAGGATTGGGGTGACAAAGAAATTGGTGTAATGTAACTTCTCTGACAATAATCTAGTACTAGGATTTTATTTTATCTTCAATTGGGAGTTTTCTTCTAGTCCTATTGTATCCTCTAACTACCAGCTAGTCCTTAAGATACTTTTTGTTAGGCAGTGTAGCCTGTATAACATTATGTGTTGATGAAATCAATAAAAAAAACATTATGTGGAAAAAAAAAGAAATCAATTTCTAATCATGAACTAATCACTTATTTTGTTTTAATTTGAAGATCATTACAATTGTGGTCATGAATTCTTATCATGATTGATTTGAAAAATCTTTTGAGAATTAATTTTGAAATTAAGATGATCAACAAAATTATGATGATATTTCTTTCTAATGATTTCAAATTTCAAAATTCAAAAATTCAAATTGTTTTGGGCAAATTTCGAAAATTTATGATGGAAGATTATTTGTGATGAATAATTACTAACAATTGATTTGGGAATTGTTTTAAAATCAAAAGTTTTCAGATTTATGAAAATATTTTATTATACCACATATTCATAATTGGGAATTTATTAAAATTGTGATTAATAAAGAAATTTATTAAATGAGTTTGGCATATCATTTTACTTTGAATATTTCTCACTGCCAAAAATATTCAAGACTTCATATTCAAAATTCAAATTCTTTTCTATTACTAGTTTCAAAAGTTTTTCAACTTGAAATATAGATGATTAAACGAAAGTCGAAAATTTTTCTATAGAAATCTTTGATTACACAAAAAGTAATTAAATTGATTTTTTTAAAGGAAGATGTTAAAAGAATTTGGCACATCTTTCATTTGAAAATTTATTTTTGACAAAATTGTTCAAGATTTCAAATCCAATCTTTTATGATTAATATTTCAAAAAATCTTATCAATTTTAAAATAATTAAAATTCAAACTTTATAAATTCATGGAAAGTTAATGCACCAGAATTAATTGAATGGAAAATTATTGAAATTGGGTAGCAAAGTTGGCACTTTCTATTTATGAGTATCCTTTGCCAAATCCATGCAAGATCTGAAAATTCAAATGAATGTTCTATCTATGATCTAAATTGATATTCCTTGAACATGAAGTGCTATTAAATGATAATTCCTTGTGTATTAACTTCAAATTGTTTATGAATCCCGTTTATCACTCAAGGATTAAACACATTGAGATTATGCATCACTTCATTAGAGACCACGTTAAAACGGGGATTTCATAATTGAATTCGTTGAAACATCTAAAACAACTCGCAAATATTTTTACAAAACCCCTACCTAAGGAAAATTTCTTTTTCAGAAGAACTGAACTAGGAATTTTGAATCAATCATGCACTGATTGATCTCTGCATATTATACCTTGTTGTTCTCTAATGTGTTTATTAAGTGTGTAGGCAAAGAGAACATAATCGATTAATATAATCGATTATGACAAGACAAAGTTTTGGTTCTCAAAACAGAGAAGCACTAATCGATCACAGGAATCGATTATGCCCCCACTGAACAATCTTGACAGAGGAGCAATAATCGATCATGGGAATCAATTATTTCATGAACCCTATTCAAGAAAGCAGGTAATCGATTATTGGTCTAAAAATGTTTATCAAATAAGCTTTCATACTGTTTCTTCCAATTTGAAAAAAATAATCTTATTCTTCCTGGCATTTTTGCTTCCGCACATATATGACATATGCATGCCATGGTGTATATCTCAAACTTAAAATTGACTATTACTTTAGTGGATATATGCCATATTAAGGTTATAATATTTTTCCCGCTTTTTGATAACGACAAAAGGAGGAGAGTTACACGAGTGCATGCTTAAGGGGGAGATAAGCTAAGTCAAAATGATATATGATTTTAATAAATGCATGCTTAAGGGGTAGAGAAATTTAAATTGGAAAATCCTCTATTGATTGCATGCTTAAGGAGCAATAGAGCAAAATCATGAAATGATATATATATATATATATATATATATATATATATATATATATATATATATATATATAATATAGATATATATATATATATATATATTGCTTGTCTAATTGCATAAAGTGAGGGGGATAATCCTTTTTAGTGAATGCACAGTTTTAGGGGGAGAATTAAATCCTTTTTATTGTTGTCAAATAGGGGGAGAAATAGCACATATTCTTAGAAAACAGCAAATGATATTAGGATAAAAGAAAAATAGCAAATTACCATCACTACAAAAAATATGATGTTTTGCGGCGGTTTTATATGTCAAATAGCGGCGGTTTGAACCGCCGCTAACAAATTTTACGGCGGTTTGGAAACTGCCTCAGAAGCGACCGTCGCGAAGCTATTTTGCGACGGTTTTTCACAACCGCAGGCACTACGGTCGCTAATTTAGTGGCGGTTCTAAACCGCCACAAAAAACATATTTTGAAATACCTATAAAATATAGCGGCTGTTCTAAACCGCCACAAAATATCACAATTTATAATATACAGAATTATAACGGCGGTTTGGAACCGCCACCAAAGCTACTACGTTAATAGTAGATAAAAAATAGCGGCGGTTTTAAACCGCCGCTAAATATCACAATTTATAATATACAGAAATTATAACGGCGGTTTGGAACCGCCACCAAAGCTACTACATTAATAGTAGATAAAAAATAGCGGCGGTTTAAAACCGCCGCTAAATATTAAATATTTGTTTTTTTAAACCGCCGCTAAATATTAAATATTTGTTTTTTTTTTTTGATAACTGATTCAATTCATTATTTGTCTAATTTTTTTTAATATCCCTGTTTTAATAAAAACTTTAGACTAAGAACTAATAAATTTATTAAATTAATACACAAAAATGCTTCAAAACCTAATCATTAAAATGATAAAAACATTAATAATCTGCAAAAAGCAAAATATTATTCAAAATTATCCTAACATAAAAACATATGTAAATACAAGTTTTTGACACCATTTACATATAATATATCTAATTAAGTTTGTGTGATGATGAAGTTCCACAATCTTCAGGGTCATGACTAGAGGCAGAAGATCGTCTCACTTCTCTAGGCGATTGTAAGTCTGCCACCTGGAATTGAAAGATAAAATCACAAATTAGATGCGAATAACTAATTCTCAGCCGTGTTTGTGTAACAATGCCTTCATCATCTAACACAAATTACACCAAACTATTGTTATCCAAAAGTATAACAAGATTAAAAAAATTTTAGAGAAACTAGGAAGATGTAAATCACATACCAATGACATCCACTATCCAACATGTACGAGGCAGTCTCTGATTTATCGATGAAGAATCTGGAGCCACTTCAGGTTCACGATGTCCAATATTTTCAGATCCAGACTGAGTTACTGATCGAGTGGCAGAGACTGTCTGTAGCCCATTTTGAGTGGATGAACCTATGTGAGCTACAGACTCACTCAAAGGTGGACTAATAGATGAAGGTTGGGAAGTGCTCGAATATGATACATGTTGATTTGATGTTGATAGACTAGGAGGAACAAGCCTTTTTTTTCCGAAGCATGCCTATAATACCATTAATGTCAGTAACTTTAATTCAAAAACTATAGCATATAAGAGAGAAAGTCTTGAAATTGAACAAGTTACAACCTTTTTCCTCATTATGAGAGCATTCGGCTTGTTTCATCAAATAAGCAAACAAAACAATGCAGTATACAAAAATAGAGAAATGCAGAGAGGGTAAACCTATCAAACATTATTGCACAGTCAAGCAATATGTGCTAATCCAATTTCATAAGAGAAACCTATATTATAGCACCAAATTTCCCAATCTGGTAGTTCAACAAAACAATTTCTGAAAATTTCCATACACATTCAATTTCAAACCCTATAAAAAAACAATATATGATTAGTCTGGCGGCTTTGATTTCGTAAAAAACAAAAACTATGAACAAATATCAATATATTAATTTTCTTGAAAACCGGATTGCAACCTGAACTGAACACACAGGAAAAAACCACAAGCATGGAACAAGTATGAGATAACTAACAAATTCTCACTTATTAGATATTGCCCAGAGATCTCCTAAAGGCTAAAAGGTTAGGAATAATGTCATTTTAGAACAATGATTATATTTCTAGCATGCATCTCTTGAGAAGTCGATAATGGTGATTGGTCTTTTTCTAGAAATTTTACCTTTCTTATCCATCACTCCAACACTTTCAATTCTTGAGAAGTCACATATCTACTGCATGCTTGAAATGGGGAAGCTACATGCAAGAAACCCTTGATTGATAATTACATCACAACACAATATCCAACCCAACGAATCCTCTAATAACCTTCCTTGTTTCTCTCCTAATTGAAAGCTGATTATTCTAATGCAATTATACCAACATTCAATATAGGAAATAATAAAAACTATTAGGTTGAGACATTGCCAACATTCACTCTGAGATGCCTGCAGGAGAAGGAACCCACAAGGGAATACAATTGCTAAATTCAGTAGTTACAGCTGCCCATGCCTTATCCAACACCTTTACATTTCTTCTAAATTATTTATTTTGTCAACTGGATGTGAATGAGGCTACTTTTGTCCAGGACCAGTCACAAGCACACACATGAATGGAAAAAAATGACTTAGACTGTTGCTATCTACTCCTTAAGTCTATAATAGCTTATGAATTTCACATGTATTTTCCCTTGTTCATATAGTTTATATGTGCACCATATTTCAGTGATCAAGTTAAATGACACAGTTTTCTTCAGCTGTAAAGTGTAAACCAACCAGTGTTTCTGCCACTCATACAGTGCCAAGCTGGAATAGACCAGAGACCAGCTATAATGAACTAATGTGAACAAGGAAAATGAAGACGGTGCAAATACAACACTAGGAAACCAACCTAGTAGCTTCAGTGGTTGAATTGCTTACCTGTAATTGCTGAGTTTTCTCCACTAGTTTATTGATGAAGTCCTCAATTTCCAAGTTAATCAAGCCAATCTGAAATATAGATAGGAAATACAGGTTGCTCAGAAACTTCAATAGGAACTGAAATGCTACAAGGCCACAGCAAGGTAACAGTAACATTGTAAGGAGTCTGTAACAAAAAAAGAAAGTAGCAACTAGAACTTAGAATTTATAGTAGAAGACATTTATTTAAGATCCCTGTTGCATAGTAGCTAGTTAGGTCAATAGTCAAGAATTTTAGTATAAAGAATCCAACCAACTTCTCTACCTTGAAACTGTGAATAAAATTTCTGCTGGATGTCAGGTTCAGATGATCAGATCGACATATATATTTAAAGAATTAATAAGTACATTTTGTGAATCACCTAATTAAAGTTATTGAATAATCAAAATACATGCAGATAGGGGAAAGGAATTAACTGAAGTATGGAGGGAACACACGGTATCGTAAATCTTAAATTCTTAATTATCGTAAAAGAAAGCTTTACATAGGCACACTTATGGAAGTTATAATCAGAACACTGCCAATTATTATGCACAAAACACATCTTCATTAGGGAAATGCAGTTCAGGAAGAAAATTCCAGTGGTTAAAAATTTTCTTTGGAAGAGAAGTTGGCAATTCATTAAGGAATCCTTAATTAGCAAGTAATTGTATATGAAAAAATCTAAAGTAGTTTCATAAGAGAACGAGAAATATATATTCTGGAAGTATGAAACAAAAAGAGAAGAATATTCATGATCCTAAGTACACCACAAAAGGAAGATGAAGGAAGAAACCTACAACGACAAAGAATTGTATATATATAAACTGATATCATTAATAATTTGCTCAAATGACAAAAGCAGTAGAATACTTTGATTTTGAGTGCTTCTCCTTTTCCCATGAGTTAGGCTAACCATTTATAGATGATGATGTGCCTATATATATGTCTGCAACTTCATATCTCCAAACATATCTTTCACTCAGCCACCTCTGGTAAGCTCCAAAGCCTAGCTAAACTTACATAATTAACAAGTCATGGATACAGGTATTGAACTGGATTTAGTGTTTGATCATGGCGTTCTTAGATATGCGGTTTGCCAATCTACATTTAGCCCCTGTAGTCCAGCTAACCTCTAGTGTATGATGAACTTAACTAATCAGTAAAATAAACTAGAGCTTAACAGTGAAAGAGCCATGAAAAACAGACAAAAGGAGAATCAAAGAAAATAAGGGGAAGGATGAAACAGAAACAGAAGAGGAACACATGTACATGATACAAATAAATCAAGTATTAGATACTGTGTCATAAAACACAGATTAATGCAACACGTTGAAAATTTCACAAATAGAGGCAAACAAGCAGCCCAATTCACATACACCTCTGGTTTGTACATGATGCCATACTCATGTAACATTGAGTAGGTTCCTACGTAGTTCAATTAGATATGATGAATCCTAACATTGTCCTTTACATAAATGGCAATGGTTTTTTTATCCTCCAAGACCAAAACCCATACCATTCCCCTCCATTTCATCACATTCCACCAATTCAAACATGGCCAAAGGCATTCTAACTTATGCAGCTAGGGAATCATTCTTGGAGGAAATATCGAAATACACAATTAGGATGTATTTATCCTATACATCCTGAATACCCTTAGCAGATAGAAACACAATGAGTTTCATGACCACACAAACATATCATCAAACATCTGGAAAGCAATATAACATGACCTGAGGTCTGAACAAATTAATAGCATGGACAAACTAATTGCATCAAACTGGTCACAATCTTCACATTGCAAAATTCCCGAAAAAAGAACATTACAAAATCCATATTCATGGTTCCACCAAAAATTAGCTTACTCACTATTTCAATTCAGAGTTAAAAAAGAAAATGAAAAAGAAGATTAAGGCTCGAAGGAGTAATCTCAAGTGAGATTTTATCAAAATCCTCTAAAAAAGGTATAACATCACAAAATTCTCTACCTCTCTGTGTTCGCCAACTCTGCTTCAAACGTGGTTTCCTCCTCTGTGTAGCAATCCATCTTTCAATATGTTTCTGACACTGGGTTCCCCCTTCTCTTGACACTTCTAGGGATTTATAGGATTTAATCCATTTTCATCCCTTAAATGAATTCAAGAAGAGGAAGAAGAGTATGGATGAAGTTGCTAGGGGATTCGCTCGAACATAGGCTACGGATGAAGTCGCCGCCGTCGCCGTTTGGAATGAGCTCGCGCGAGTTCAATATCGCCTTGCGCACGGAAGCAGAGAAGAAGAAACTGCCGAGAATAAAGGTTAGGTTAGGGTTGTTAGGTGGGTTATTTTCTGAAAGCTAAAAAAATATATTAATTTTGCGGCGGTTCATCATAAACCGCCGCGAATTTAATAGTAATTGTGGCGGTTTTAAAACAAATCGTCGCTAAAATTTATTATTTATTAAAATCACCTCTAGATTGCGGCGGTTCATCATAAACCGCCGAGAATTTAATAATAATTGTGGCGGTTTTGACACAAACCGCCGCTAAAATTTATTATTTATTAAAATCACCTCTAGATTGCGGCGGTTCATCATAAACCGCCGAGAATTTAATAATAATTGTGGCGGTTTTGACACAAACCGCCGCTAAAATTTATTATTTATTAAAATCACCTCTAGATTGCGGCGGTTCATCATAAACCGCCGCGAATTTAATAATAATTGTGGAGGTTTCAAAAAAAACCGCCGCTAAAATTTATTTGATTATGACATTTAATAAAACTGCCTCTAATGTAGGTGATTATCCATTAACCGGCGGCGGTTTATGTAACCGCCGCTATATTTTCGTCACTATTCACTTATTTTCATGTAGTGCATCTATGACATACATAGGGGGAGAAAGACTTAAAGGAGAGAAAATCTTTATATATTTGCTACAGATATTTGTCACCATAAAAAAGGGGGAGAATGTGAATCATATTGTCTTATAGGTTTTGATGTTGACAAATATAGTATCAAGGGGGAGAATGTAAACCTACAAGATAATATAGGTTTTTGATATTGACAAATAGAGTATTATGGTATTGTGCTTAATGCATATTATATTGATAAATCCCATATGACGATTATACTTGATATATTAAGTATTTAATGAATGATGTCGTGCTTAACTGATATCACTTTTTGAATGACAATAATTAAATATTCATGTGTGAAACAATTATGTTTAATATTGAGCAAATGCACGTGTAATATTTGATATATGCTTGTGATTGACATATATAAATTGGCATGGAATTTAATTTGGAATTATTATTATATGCCTGAAGACATAAGAATATGCTAAATATGATATTATTTTCAAATATGTCTTATGATATTAAATGTTATGCATGGCTTTGTGAATGAAATAAAATGTGAAATATCATTACTGTTCTCTATACCATGAACTAATGCAATCTATGAGAAACATTATAAAAAAGTTCAGGTTGGAATAAGCAAAGCTATGGAATCAAGAGTGTGAAGAGCAAGATTCCCAGAAGGACTGGATTGCAAGAAGCAGAAAAGAGTATCCATAAAATCAAGTCTTCCAAGAAGGGGACGAGGGACTTTTATTAATTGTATTGTGTGTTTTAGATTCCCTTGTAAATGGTAAATAAAGCTCTCTAATTAAAACTGGTCACACAAACACACATAAATTAGCTTTCTAATTAAAACTTAAATGACTTTTAAATGAACTAAAATGTGCAATCAATTTAAGTGAGTATTAAATGGCTATTAATGTGTTTAAATGATTATTAATTATCTCTAGCCGTTAAGTTTGAATTTGAAATTATATAATCGATTATGATGTTTGGGAAATCGATTATGACTTTTTGAAATGCAAGACAAAGAAAAAATAATCGATTAGTATAATCGATTATGCCTTTTAACAGTCAAATGGATTTTACACAGAGAACAAGTAATCGATTATCCTAATCGATTATACCCTGACTGTTTGAAGATACGTCTTTTAAAATGAGTTAAAATAATCGATTATGACATTTAAATAATCGATTACTGCTCGATAAAAATGAGTTTTAAAATGGGCTTGGCCTAATTTACTTGGGCTAATCACTTCTTCTATATAAAGGAAATTTAGGTTGATAACAAAGTGTCAATTCCCATTTTTTTTTAACTGTACTGAAACTCTGTCAAAATCATTTTCTATCACTCTCACTTATTCTTACACTCTTGACCATATATTCTTGAGAGAGCTTTACACCATATAGGTGCTCTTGTATTGAGCTTCAATTTGTTTTTATCAGCACTATTAAGAGTGCGTACTGTTGGTGACAGTCGGATTGACTAAAACCTCTTTTGATTACCATTCTTGCAAGAGAGGGTATATCACTTGTAAGGCATTAGTGGGTGTGATCTCACTGTTAAGGTTCTAGCTGTGCCTGTTTAAAAGCTAGGGATTTGAGACTCTGTCAGCTAGGGATTGAGTGAAAACCCTTGGTGGTATTGCCTTGGGGACTGGATGTAGGCCACGTGGATAGTCTGTGGCCGAACCAGGATATATCGCTGTGTCAATCTTCTTATCCCTATCTCTTTTACTTTTGTTTTGGTTTTTGTAAAAACACTTTTATTTGCACGCGACAACGCCTTAATTTGAAAAGAGCTATTTATTCGTTGCAAATTCCGTTTAAAATTTAAAAGGGGTTTTGATTTATTAAGAAGTTTTCATTTTTTATTTAAAACCCAATTCACCCCCCCCCCCCCCCCCTCTCGGGTATGGTTGCCACGGCCAACAATAATCATATATTAATATACATATTATCATATGTAATAATATATACATACATACATATGTATAAGCATAAAAATACTACAACACTAATCACAATTAAATTATCAATTATATAAATAACAATACTAACTTCATTAATATTAAAAGTAGTAGTAGTAGTAATAATAACAATAATAATAAGAATAATAATAATAGTATAATAATGATAATGATAATAATAATAATAATAATAATAATAATAACAACAACAACAACAACAACAACAACAACAACAACAACAACAACAACAACACTAGGCATCCATAGTAACATAATCCTTTATACGAAAATTGGGGTGTTACAGCATGGTCTGTGGAGTTATCTGAATTCCATCTGAAGTATGAACCAAGGGGCACATCAAATCACAGTGTCTCTCGGACTTCGTCGTAGAATTGACCTGTATTCTAGAGTCGTCTCAAGCTGAGGTCTGGGAAATGTTTGTCAACGGATCTTTAAATACCAAAGGGAGCGGAGCCGGGGTGATCCTGGAAGGCTCCGACGAGATTAGCCTAGAACAGTCGATAAGGCTCAACTTTCCGACAAGAAACAATCAAGCCGAGTACGAAGCCTTAATTGCATGAATGAAGCTGGTGAGAGAAGTAAGAGCCACAAGATTAAAAGCTTACGACGATTCTTAGCTCATGACTCTCCAGATCAGGGGAAATTACCAGACAAAGGGCGCACAGTTAATCAGATACTTGGAAAAGGTAAATCTGCTCGGAACCTTATTCGAAGAATTTTCAATAGAGCATGTCAGAAGGGAAAACAACTCCAGAGTCGATATCCTGTCAAAGCTAGCCAGCACCAAAATATCGAGGCAGTGTATGACAGTCATTCAAGAAACTATGTTCTCACTGAGTACCGACAATGAGGGTATAATGGAATTAGAAGACATGGATGAAGGGTGGATAACCCCGATAAAAAGGTTTCTGGTCGAGGATGCCTTGTCGGAAGAACCAAAAGAAACGCGAAGAATCAAGAGGCAGGCCCCATACCACACCATCGTTGGGGGAAAATTGTATAGAAGAGGTTTCTTAGCCCCACTTCTAAAGTGCCTAAGCCCAGAGCAAGCGGAATACACAACGGCCAAGGTACATGAAGGAATATGCGGATTACATGATGGAGGACGGCCACTGAACGCAAAGGTGTTGCTAGCCGGCTACTTTTTGCCAACAATGCGAGCAGACTGCCTTCGACGGATTTAAAAAATGTGAAAAATGTCAGCACTTTGCTAAGGTGGCTTACACCTCATCTGAGAGTTTGCATAGTATCATGTCCCCTTGTCCCTTTACGAAGTGGGGAATGGATATACTCGGGCGCTTGACCATTGTAAAAGGTAGGTAAAGTTCCTCCTGGTGGCAATTGACTACTTCTAAAAATGGATTGAAGCTGAACCATTGGCAAAAATCTCAACCGGACAGGTAAAGAAATTCACATGGAAGAACATCATCTGTAGACACGACCTCCCTCATTCGATTGTCACGGACAATGGCACTCAATACGCTGACCAAGCCTTTCAGGCATTTCGCAAGCAACTTGGTATCAAGCAGCACTTTAGCTCGGTTGAACACCGCCAATCCAACGGGCAAGTAGAATCCGCCAACAAAATCATCTTAAGAGGGCTTGGGAAAAGGCTGGAGAAAGCAAAAGGAAATTGGGCTGAAGAACTTCCCAGGGTACTCTGGGCCTACCATGTCACACCTCAGTCGGCGACAAAAGAAACCCCTTTCTGACTCACTTACGGGGCGGATGCAATACCAGTCGAGTTCGGTGAAATATGTAACAGCCAGATTTTTAATTACGCTGTTTAACCGGTTAAAATATAATTAATTATATTTTAATTTGAGAGTTAGAAAGTGATTTTTAAATAAAACAAAATCATATTCATGCTCTATCTTATGGTAGAAGGTTACGGTGAAATTTTGGTTTTAAAACTCAGACGGAAACCGGTCTGCATTTTTACTGATAGTATAATTTTATACCGACAGAAAACCCTAATTTGACCCGAAACTGAAATTTTTAAATTTTTTTTATATTTTTGTCTGTAAGGAATTCTATTTTCCAAATTTCTGATCAGAAATAAAATATTATGTTTATTCAGATGAATTTTGGTAAAAGTTCAGACGGAAAACAGTCGGTGTTTTCACTGACAGTAGGATTTTAATGATCAGATAACCTAATTTTGACTCATGAACAAAATGGTTGATGATTAAATCATATTTCCAATGAGTTTGGCTAGTTTGAAAATTTTAGATCGAAAACGAAAGATTTTGTTTTTATTTGGGTGTAAAACCCTAATCGGGAAACCGACGGAGTCAGAAACGGAACTACAGAGACGAAACTGGACACCGGAGGGGATGAGTCATGGGGTGATTCACCACCATGACTCACCAAGTATTTATGAGCATTGAATGTTAGTAATCATGCTTTTTAAGGTAAAGACCAAAATACCCCCAAGCTTTCATGGCTATTAATAAGACACGTCTACGCACTTTTAACCACTAATTTTAGATGGTTGTAAACCTCTCACGTAGCTTCAATTTATGCATCCACCTCCAACAAACCATACCTATTTCATTTTGCTTTCATTTCATCATTTTCCCCTAAAAAACTGAAATCGGGTAAATGACGGAGCTGCGTACCGGATTTCCAGGAACCGCTAATGGATTGGATCGATGAGTCATGGATGACTCATAAGATGTGGCCCAAAATCAGACACACCTTCCTTCTTTCTCCACCCCATCTTTTAACCAAACCATGATTACAAATTAACTCTAGTTAGGTTATTATAACCATAGTTAAGTTATTATATTGTTTTCTAACTTAACATATGTCAACTAATTCAACCATGGTTCATTCTAAACAATTAAACAAAGCAATGTCACTCCCTCACACTCTCATTTTCGTGGCTCCTTCACTCCTCTTCATCACTTCATTCATTCATTTCAAAAAATTCTCTAAGTTAATTCTCTCAAAAACCTAAGACTCCATGATGGCAAAGCTTGCATCTTGGATCATTATTTTCTTTATTTCAATGGAGGACCATCTTCCTAATCCCTTTAACTCTCTTTATAAACTACTACTTCGGATTAGAGGAGAAGAATTGAGAGAGAAAACCTCAATAGTTGCAAGGAGCCTTTGTTGGAAGCTTTGAAACTTAGTTGGAGCAGTCTCAGTGAGGGAGTCACCAAACACTCTTCAATTGTTGGATCATTCCCCAAATTTAGACAAGGTTCAAGACTTGTGGTTCATCATATCCAATGATTGGAATTTGGAACAAACCTCCAGAGTGTGAGATATGAAGCTTGGACAGTAGGCCTAGGAGGTGAGAAACTCAACCCGGATACCATCTAACTTGTCATCATAGAATTGCGATCGAAGATTCGTTAACCGTTGGATTGGGCTGAAACAATGTGAGAAGGTGTAGGAAGGATAGTTTTTCATTGTCACTGTTCAGTTTTGTAAATAAAGCTCTGTGTCCAAAGAATTAAAGCTCAAACAGTAGCCATGTTTTGGTAGCTTTTCCCTAGGACTTGTGAGCTTATTTTGAATCCTATTTCCCCTAGGTCCAGCCATTTTTCTCGTAAGTTTTTCCATTGATTTTGTCTCTTGATTCAAATAGATTTATTTATTTGAAACCCTATTGTTGATTCGGTTAGTATTTGGTGTTTCCAGTGAATTGTGATACTCGTACGTGTAATCGGGTCGGAAAGCGGAACAATGGATGTGTAAGGATGGATGGTGGCGGATTTGTGGATGTTGTTGGACAGCATGCTGAGGTTCGTGGCAGTAACGTGGATGCATTCGGAGCTTGTACGAGAAAGCGTGCACGTCGATTAGGTGGGGGAAAGAACAAATCTACCATCAGAAACCATAAGTAGTATATTCTATAATAATTGTGCTTAGCGGATTTTTTAAGCAATGATATATGTTGTTTCGAGAAATAATTTTTGTAAGACTCAATGACTTAGAGATTTTGATATATGACAAATACAATTTAATGTGTGTGCAAGTGTTTTAGTGTCAAATTGCAAAGACAGGTATCAAGCAGTGATCAACAAGTTCATTAAGCAAATTCAAGGAAAATATTCCAGGAAGAGCTTGAAGGAATCAAGGAAAATATTCCAGGAAGAACTTGAAGAAATCAAAAGAGTAAAGTCAAAGATCAAAGGATCATCAAGACCAAGCTTAAAGGAGAATTTTAGATTTAAGTCTTAGATGATTTGTAAGAGAAAGAAATCTCTTAGTCACAAGATAGCTCAACTAAAAAGATGCATGAAGAAAATCAATTTTCATAACCTGGAATAAAAGGAATTAGTTTTTTAATAAAAATGATTTTTGGAAATAAGAAAATTATTTTTCAAGTACAGCCAAATAATCATTGGATGTATGTCTGCTACTGTAACTGATAAATGAATTTAAGGTTCTTGATTCAGTACATAGATATACTACACCTATGCACAATATGAAATCAGATCAGTTATAAATGGTTAACTGAATACAGCCCTGTACATATGCTATGTACACGTGTATTCAAGTTTCAGGAACATCTGATGTTCATTAATACATGGATGTACTGATGGATTAACCAAGTTCAAGATTTTGAGAAACTATCAGAACTATCAGTATGAAATAGGTTAATACAGCCATGTACTCAACCCCTATTCAAGAACCAGAATCAAGAAAACAGATTCTGTTATCAGACCCAAATTTGTTTTAATTGATCCCAACGACTATAACTTGTTTCCTATATATAGAGGGATCAAAGGAAAAATTTTAACATATCAGAAATTTTAAAAAATCAATTTGAGAGATCAATTGTGAAAATCATTCATCTTCTTATTTGAGCTTCATTGTGAAGAAGAGTGTTTCAATTCTCATAAAAACTTCAAATTTTATATCTGACTTCTGAGAGTTTAGGAATCAATCTTTCTGTATTTTTCGATTGTAATGAGAGAGGGAGTCTCTCTGTGTGATTAAGGTGAGGAATCCTAAGAAAGCACATTGATTGAGGCTCTTCACAAGAGTGTGGTATCTCGAGATGAAGGAGTGCTCTGTGGTGTAAAGGTTTTTCAAGCTACCTGGCTAAAGCTTGTTGTGTTAGTGTGTGAATACCCACAGGTGGAGTGGGGACTGGATGCAAGTCACGGTGACGGTGACTGAACCAGTTTAAAACTGATGCGGTATCTCTAAACTCAAACTCTTTAATTTCTATCTTGCGCATATAACTGTGATCTTGATGTTCTAAGTTTTCAATTGATATCAGTTCTTGATCTGTTTAATTTGAATTAAAACCAGAGTATTACTGCAATCAATCTTGAGTTATTAATTGTTTAAAACTGAGGTTATTAAGACTGTTCTTGATCACTGAAACTGATATATTGTAACTTTAGTTCTTGACTGATTAAGGCCGGCATCTAATACTTGTACGACCCTGAACTAAGCTTCTTTCTATTTGATTCAATCATTGTTTAATTAATAGCGGTGAGTTGTGAACTTGAATCTTATTACTGATTTATATTTCTGAATTAATCTTTCTTTCCTCATCACCTTCTATTCAATATTTCATAAAAAGCCCTTCACTGTTTTTGTAAAAGATCCTGAGACAACTCTGATTTGAAAAGTAAAGTTTTTGAAAAGTGTTTTGAAAGCTCAATTCACCCCCACTCTTGAGTCTTTGAAACCAAAACAACAATTGGCATCAGAGCTAAACTCTTAAGTTTGGCTTAACAACTATAAGAGTATGGCTTCCAATGACTGTTTGAATGAAGGGGCTTCCCTTGCACACCCTCCTGCCTTCAATGGATCTAAGTATATCAATTGGAAGGAAAGAATGGTAATCTTTCTTGAGGCAGCAGGTGTTGACATATGGGATGCAGTAGAAAATGGACAACTTGTCCCCTCTACTGTAGATGCTACTGGTGCTCCAAGAAATAAGCCTAAAACTGAATGGAATGAGGATGATAAGAAAAGAGTTCAATACAATGCACGTGCTAAGAATATTATAACATCTTCTTTAAGCCGTGATGAGTTTTTCAGGGTTTCAAATTGCAAATCAGCAAAGGAGGTGTGGGATACATTGCAAGTAACACGTGAAGGAACCACAGATGTCAAAAGAGCAAGAATGAACAGCCTCACACATGAGTATAAGTTGTTCAGAATGAAGCAAGGAGAACCTATGACTGAAATGCAAAAGAGATTCACTCACATTGTCAACCAACTTGCTGATCTTGGAAAAACTATATCAAATGAGGATCAAATTAACAAAGTAATGAGATGCTTGAGCAGGGAATGGCAGCCTAGAGTCACGGCAATCTCAGAATCTAGAGACGTCTCATCAATGACCATTGCCACATTGTTTGGAAAACTGCAAGAGCATGAATTGGAGTTGAACAGACTGAATGAGAATGAAGAAAATGACAAAAAGAAAAATGGATTGGCTCTGAAATCACAAGTCAGAGAAGTAGAAGACAGTGATGATGATGATTCAGCACAAGAGGCAGAATCTGAAGAAGAGATGGGAATGCTAGTTAGAAAATTCAAGAAGTTCCTAAAGAAGAGAGGCAACTTCAAAAGAAAGTCATCCACTTTCAAAGGAGAAATTTCAGCAAAGGTGACAACTCTTCCAACAACATCACATGCTATGAATGTGGAAAGATTGGCCACATGAAGCTTGACTATCCAAAACTGCAAAAGAAAGACAAAACAGAAAAGTTTGACTCAAAGGACAAGAAATGGAGAAAGCCAAAAAAGGCCTACATTGCTTGGGTTGATAATGATGTAGATTCCACTAAAGAATCTAAATCTGAGGAGCCAAACTTGTGCTTGATGATCAGCAATAACAGTGATTCAGAGAGTGAGGTAAATTCTGATTCACAACCTACTTTTGATGAATTGCAAGATGCATTTGATGAGTTACATGCTGAATATCTTAAGATTGCTAAAAAACTTCTCTCATCTAGAAAAATATTTGCTAAACAATGTGATGATTATTCGTGCTTGAAAATGAAAGAAAGAGAACTAGAAGTTAGGAATAAGGTCTTGATTGCATCTAGCTCTAATTGTTCTAAGTGTTGTACATTGACTGAAGAAGTTGGAAAACTGAAAAATGACTTAGCCAAGTTCACAAATGGTAAAGATAACTTGAATGCTTTATTAGGACAGTAAAATTGTGTTTATGATAAGGCTGGAATAGGATATGAACCTAAGATACATGAGAAATCCTTTAAGAAATTTTTTACTGCACCTAAGACATCAAACATGCCATTTGTTAAATACTATTTTTGTGCTAGAAAAGGTCACACAGCTTCTACATGTCATTATAGAAAATATGCTTATAATAAGTCTAAGTATATGCGGGTTCCTAAAGGAACTAGTGATGGAACTAACTCAAAAGGACCCAAATAGATTTGGGTACCTAAAGCACAAATATAAATTCTGTTTTGTAGGTGTGTTGGAAAGCTAAAAAATGTGAAATGGTACCTTGATAATGGCTGTTCCAAGCACATGACAGGAGACAGAAGCAAGTTCATTACATTCACTCCAAAATCTACTGGAAGTGTTACATATGGAGACAATAACAAAGGGAGGATACTCGGCATTGGCAACATTGGAAGTAACTCAACAACAATCATTGAGGATGTACTATATGTTGAGAGACTGAAACACAACCTATTAAGTATCAGTCAACTATGTGACAAAGGCTTCAAGGTAAAATTCAATTCCAATAGTTGCTTAATAGAAAATCAGCATGATGAAAATTTGAAATTAATTGGACACATGACAGATAACATCTATATGCTTGATTTAGATAATATCTCTTCAAATACTGCATGCTGTCTTATTTCAAAAGAAGAAGAGAATTGGCTTTGGCATAGAAGAATTGCACACATTCACATGAACCACTTGAATAAACTGATTTGTAAAGATCTTGTAATTGGTTTGCCTAAACTGAAATTTGTGAAAGATGGACTATGTGATGCATGTCAAAAAGGAAAGCAAGTTAAGGTCTCTTTTAAACCAAAGAACATTGTTTCAATAACTAGACCCTTGCAACTTTTACACATGGATTTATTTGGTCCATCTAGAACCAAAAGCTTTGGTGGGAGCTTGTATGCAGTGGTAATAGTAGATGATTACTCTAGATATACAAGGACATATTTTCTATCTTATAAGAGTGATTCATTTGCTGCATTTAATAAAATGGCAAAAATTGTCCAAACTATGCTTAGAAGTTGGGTAGTGTGTCCGAACCCGATGCGATCATTAACATTAGTATGGCATATGGTATTTATATACTCGTCTATATGGTATTATATGTCATACTGATAAAAGCAAATGATTTCTTTTATAGAATCATGACTCACGGAAGAGGGAATCCGACAAATAGTGGTGACCGAACTCCTGAAAGAATCATTGGAGCTATCAATGGTAACGTTGACCATATTGACAATGGAGGAGACTCATCTGCGACTCCCAATACCATGGAAACGATAGCTGCTGCGTTGTTATTACAAACACAGCAGAATGCTGAGATGCTGCAGATGAATAGAGAGCAGCATGAATTTCAGAATCAAAGGAGAGCTGCAACAGCTGAGGATGCCTGAATGGCTACTTTTATGAAAGGGAAGCCACCTCAATTCCTAGGAGATTATGAACCCGAGAAGGCGGAATGGTGGGTACAAGAGATAGAGAAGATATTCGATACCATGCGCTGCAAAGAGGATAGGAAAGTGACGTATGCTGCTTTCATGTTAACTGGAGGATCAGAATCCTGGTGGAGAGGCAAGTAAATATTGTTGGAGGTCGAGGTCAAATTTATCAACTGGCAACTGTTTAGCGACTGCTTATTTGAAAAATATTTTTCGCGTCTAGTTCGACGTTAGAAGGAAAGCGAATTCATGAGTCTCGAACAAGGCAACATGACTGTAGGTGATTATGCATCGCGTTTTGAGGCTCTGATTAAGTATTCAGAATTTTATTAGAGATTCTTAGATGAAGATTGGCAATGCAGAAGGTTTGAGGAAGGACTCCGACATGAACTCTAGATGGCTATAGTATCTCTCGATATCCAAAGTTTCCCGGAGCTGGTGGAGAGATGCAGTGCCATAGAAAGCATAGATCTGAGGCAAGCTGCTGAGCAGAGGCAGCAGAGGAGTGGAGGTCCTATTCGATCAGGTCTGCAAAGGAGAGAAGGTAGTGGTTCTCAAGAGAGACAAGGACCATATGCCAGACAGTTGCAGACAGTGGCACCAACATCAGTAACTACCACACAAGTGGTCGGAACGGGCCAGCAACAACAAGGCTTAGTTTGCTTCAGATGCGGGGGACCGCATCATGTTAGAAATTGCAAGGAGGGATCTGGTTGTTTCAACTGTGGGAAACCAGGTCATTATGCTCGTGATTGTAGACAGAGAGGTATACAGCAGCCGATAGCTGCGGATAGAGAAGCTGGAGGTTATAGAGGGGGAACTGGGAGAGGAGTTCCAGCAATAGGTCAGCAAATGGCTAGACCTCAAGCTGCTGGGAGAGTGTTTACCATAAGGGGAGTTGAATCCTCTCACCTTGCAGATCTCATAGAAGATAAAATGACTAAGTTTTAATTATGTCCTTCAAGGATGATAGATCAATGTGAAATGTTAAGGACAATGAACATAATGTAGTGATGGATTGTTTCGAGGTTAAATAGAATGATATAAGAATGAATTCTGTTATGAAGTTACCGCTGTCATTTAAGAGAAGACAACGATGAGAAATACGATGTAGGATCTTTAGATTAAGAAACATTTGTAAGAGGTTACCCATTTTTGAGTTAAAAAATTCCGAGGCCGGATTTTGCTTTTTAAAGAAGGGTAGTAATGTAACAGCCTGATTTTTAAGTATGTTGATTAACTGGTTAAAATATAATTAATTATATTTTAATCTTAGAGTTAGAAAGTGATTTTTAAATAAAACAAAATCATATTTATGCTCTATCTTATGGTATAAGGTTACGGTGAATTTTGGGTTTAAAACTCAGACGAAAACTGGTCTGCATCTTTACTGACAGTATAACTTTATACCGGCAGAAAACCCTAATTTGACCTTGTAACACCTCAAGATTTACCCTTATGTTTGTATGTGTTAGTTCTGGCACATATATGTTTTATATTTATATATATGTGTATATATTATTGCATATGATAATATGTATATTAATATGTGATTATTTGCATTAATATGAGATTGTGTCTCTTAATGTTTGATTTTATATGTTAATATATGATATGTGATTTTATTAATAATAAGCGATTAAGAATGATATGATAAGATATCGTGCGAGTTAGTATTTAAATAGAGATGGTGTTATTCTTAGATTTTGGCCCCTCAACCAATCAGATTTGAGTCCTTATCAATATAAGATCATCCTCTTTTTGTTTATTTATTAAGATCTTATCATAATCTCCTAAGGATCCTATCTAGGAATAACTACCAAATTTGTCGCTAAACTTCCATGGAACTTTTGACCATCTTCGATTCCGATTTAGGATTCGATAATTTGATATTAATTTGTATAGATTCTATGAGCTTTCTAACGATGCCAAGAACGCCTCAATCTGAAACTTGTAGTTCAAGTTATGGTCAAAATACCGAGCTGTATACAGTTTGGGCTGAAATAGGAACCCGTTATGACTCATACTCATATATATACCATTAGACTCGACCTAAACCTAGTTTACACCCCAACACTTAGAATACTGCCTCCCTCCTCCCTCTTTGAATCATTATGGTTATTCTCCCTAAAACTCTATCTAGGGAACCCGTTCTTGCACCGTTCTTCACTGCTTCTTGATAGGAGAACATGGCTACGTTATAAAACTGAACGGTGACAACGAATAACTATCCTTCCTACACCTTCTCACAAAGTTTCGGCCCGATACAACGGTTAAAGAATCTCAGATTGCAATTCTATGATGACGGGTTAGATGGTATCCGAGTTGACTTTTTCACCCCTAGGCCTACCGTCCAAGCTTCATATCTCACACTTTAGAGGTTTGTTCCAAACTATGACTGTTGGATATGAAGAACCACAAGTCTTGAACCTTGTTGTAAAATTTGGGAATGAGCCAACAGCTGAAGAGTGTTTGGCGACTCCCTCACTGAGACTGCTCCAACTAGGTTTCAAAGCTTCTAACAAAGGCTCCTTGCAACTATTGAGGTTTCTCTCTCAATTCTTGTCCTTTAATCTGAAGTAGTAGTTAAAGAGAGTTATGGGAATGAGGAAGAGGATCCTCCATTGAAATGAAGAAAAGAATGATCCAAGATGCAAGCTTTGCCATCATGGAGTCTTAGGTTTTTGAGAGAAATAACTTAGAGAATTTTATGAAATGAAAGAATGGATGAATGAAGTGATGAAGAGGAGAGAAGGAGCCACGGAAATAAGAGTATGAGAGAGTGAAATGGCTTTGTTTAATTTTTTTAGAATGAACCATGGTTAAACTAGTTGGCATAGGTTAAGTTAGAAAACAATATAATAACTTAACTATGGTTATAATAACCTAACTAGAGTTAATTTGTAATCATTGTTTGGTTAAAAGATGTGGTGGAAAATGAAGGGAGGTGTGACTGATTTTAGGCCACATCTTATCAGTCATCCATGACTCGTCGATCCAATCCATTAGCGGTTCCAGGAAATCTCGTATGCAGCTCCGTCATTTACCCGATTTTGGTTTTTTAGAGGAAAATGATGAAACGAAAGCAAAATGAAATAAGTATGGATTATTGGAGGTGGATGCATGAAATTGAAGAGATGTGTGAGGTTTACAACCATGTAAAATGAGTGGTTAAAAGTGCATTGACGTGTCTTGTTAATAGCCACGAAAGCTTGGGGGTATTTTGGTCTTTTTACCTTAAAAAGCATGATTACTAACATTCAATGCTCAAAAATACTTGGTGAGTCATGGTGGTGAGTCACCCCATGAATCATCCCCTCCGGTGTCCGGTTCCATCTCTGCAGTTCCGTTTTCGACTCCGTCGGTTTCCCGATTAGGGTTTTATGCTCGAATAAAAACAAAATGTTGTGTTTTCGATCTAAAATTTTCAAACTAACCAAACTCGTTGGAAATATGATTTAATAATAACAGAATTTCATTCAAAAGTCAAAATTAGGTTTTCTGATCATTGAAATCTTACTGTCAATGAAAACACCGACTGTTTTCCGTCTGAACATTTACCAAAATTCGTCTGAATAAACATAATATTTTATTTCTGATCAAAAATTTGGAAAATAGAATTCCTCAGGGAAAAAATATAAAAAAATCTACAAATTTCAGTTTCGGGTCTGTGACACCCTTCTACCCTGCATGTTAATATAAAATATTTACTTAAAAAAGATAATTATAAAACATGCATTTATTTGAAAAAAAATAAAAACTTGGATAAAAAGGTTTCACATCTCAACAAAAACAACGTGGAAATAACATAGTTTTAAAACAGTAAAACATAAACAAGACAGATAAAGAAAAACCCAACCCCAATGTCACATACAGAGCTGGTATAACCAAAATCGGGATACATCACGGAAACAAACTAAACAACTAACAAAACTAACAACTATAACTTAGCATTCTAACTAGATTCGTGGCTCCGCAGAGTCACTCATTCGATGGCTGCTCACCTTCCTCTGCATAAGGAAATACATGCAACTGCAGAAACAGGAAAACAGGGAGTAAGAAATCATGTAAACACAGCGACATGGGAATAGGGAATAAGATGAACATACATCATTGCATGACATAGCAATATAACAACATACAATATTTATATATCATCATATAATACCATAACAATATGTTAATCATCCAACATATGCTATGCAGTACAATGCAACCCACTCCACTACTCCATCAATGCATGTGGATCCAACTAACTCAGGAAGTCAACTTCGGAGTTACATATCCGTATTGGCCAAAAAGCACCAACACCGACAGTTCCCCAAACCATGGAGGAACCCCTTGGATAGCCGATGTATCAAAACTGGATACCCCACCTCCAGGGAGCACGGTTCACCAAACCATGGGTGAACCACCTGAGACTTGGGCCAGATCATCATAACTAGGATGACCTCCCCTATGTTGAACATCCCCCTCAACATCAACTCCAATGCTCTATGCAAATGACACAACAACACACAAGGCAACTACCTCCTTTGCTTGGGCCTAAAATCACCCAAGACTTATCACCAACATCAACATTAACACCTTAGACCCACACCATGGGGTCAAGATCCCCTTGGCCAAAAAGCACCAAGGTCCAACATAAGAACATCTCGACCAAAAAGCATCGAGAGCACTTTGGCCAAAAAGCACCAAAGCGTGACGTACGGTAACCCATCGGGTACCGGCTTAACCAGTTTATCAGTCTTTGATATCTTAATTAATCTTTAATTAAGTTATCTAACTTGTTATCATTTTATTAGTGTATTATTACATCATCTGGGGATAATTGGGTTAAACACCCCTTCAATTCATTAATCTTAAGTCCTGACCAGTAGGGAGAAGCACGGGCGTACTAAACCCCCAGCACGGTCGTGCTGTCACTTAAGTGGAGCACGGTTGTGCTCATTGTCCTTTGAGACACCCCGTTGTGCCCCTTTGTGTCATTTAGTTTAAAACCTCATTATTTATTTACTTAATCGCACGCTTAATGTGAAAATCACATAAAAATTGAAACTTAATTTCTTAAGCAAATAGATTCATATAGAACAGAATATGAAAACATAAATATATTAAATATACTTAAAGCATCAGAGTTATCAAAACACTGTTTCAGGGCATCCCATCAATAGGATCCCGAACTGGTGCATAGTTATACAAAACATAAGCGGAAAGATAAAGCTTCACGACACAGATGCAATGGCCATAACTAACTAGACCCTAATCACCATGGGTCACAGCTCGTCCTCTGGCATCCGGTTCGTAGGGAGTTCCATCCAACTCCTCCTGGTTACGTTCATCCACAGGGTCTTCTCGTACGGTTCCACAAGGAGACAAAATACAACATGCAGAAATATACAGGGGATAAGAAACAGTTCTATCATCAAAAGCGGAAAAGAGTCATAGTAAACTATACAGTAATTATCACAGACACAACATCAGTCAAGTCATCCATCTTCCATAAAATTCTTATATCCATCCTACCCTCACTCCTGCAACTAAAACTTGATACTGAAAATGGCTATGGTTTCCCTATCATAGTTAAGGTTATCGGTCAGTCGTCCAAGCGACACGTCCCATTCCCGATGCACATCCTTAGTCATGGTGAGAATGCTCATGCAAAGCAATGACACTATAGATGCACATTAAACCCGGTGCACACCCCAGACCGTGGGTGCTCATGCAAAGCAATGACACTATAGCTGCACGATTATCCCGGTGCACACCTTCACCATGGTAAGAACGCTCACGCAAAGCGTGACACTACAGCTGCACGATGATCCCGGTGCACACCTCGTCCACTCCCAGAGGTGCTCATGCAAAGCAATGACACTCGTAGCTGCACAAGTTAAGTTTACCCTTTGGACGGTCCCACAAGGACTTCGGGTCTTGTATGTGTCCCACATACGGTTATAGAAACAACACAACTTATGAACCTCGCAGACTCCTATGGTCATAACCTAGTGCCTTAACCTCTCATCAAGACCTCAACATATGCTCTATGTCACAACACCTCTTTAACATATTTCATGTAGGTTAGGCACCTCTAAAAATCATCATGATCCTCACGCCCAAAACAACTCATCTCTTAGACCACATATATATCTTCGCTTAATCCACTAAGCATAAAGTAAATACCACACAGATCATGCATAACGTCAAGTCAATCAAAGATACTTCAAAACATCAACATAGCACTAAATCAGTTCAATAAAGGTAATAAAACTCAAATCAACCATCAACAATATAAACATCAACCTAATATTGATCAACCTACAATCCCCGAATCACCATGGATGTTTCATAAAAGCAATTTAAAGCGATTCTGGTCTTGTCGATTATTCGACTTCTAGTAAGGATTAGGTCGCCCTACATAATTACTACATAATCTACTACTTATCGATTCCGACGATAGGTTAATTCTTTCCCCCACCTGAGTTATCACCGAAAGATCGAATTCCCAGCTCCTCGTTATCCGACCACGAGGTGTTAACACCACCTTCAACCAAACAACATAAAAACAACTAAATCAAATAAACTCATCTATGGTCTCATTATGTAGGTTTGGCCATTTAAATCTAATGAGAGTTAGGTTTCATATCACACTCTAAGATTTTAGATACTTAACTCTTAGGTTCTAGGTGACTTAGATAATTTGTTATAACTTGAAAATATTTAATAAAATCATCCAAACTCTTAGGTTAGGTTTCAGCCTTGTATAGTAAAATAGGTTAGAAAACTTTGAACCTTCCAATCTCTTAGATTTTGCATCCCAACGTATTTAGGAGCTCAAATCCATGATAATATTGAAAATAAAATAAAACAAAATATCCTAGGTCCTTAAACCTCATAGGTTCGACCATCATAAGATAACTAGGTTAGAAATCTCTAAACTTTCCAATCTTTTAGACTTAGCATCCTAATGTCTTAAGGATCTTCAAGTCCATGATCATTTTGGAAAATGAAAACTCAAACATCCTAGCTCAAAAATATTGAGTTTTGGCCTAGCCTAGGAGAATGAGGAAAAGCCTTTTGTTTGATGAAAACTCTTAGGTTTGGCATCACAAAGTATTAAGAGGTCTAAATCCATGATCATAGTTAGAAAGTTGAACTCAAGCATCCTAGGTCGAAAACCATATAGGTTTGGACATCCTTGGATAAATTATATAGAGATTTTCAAACCTTTCAAGACTTTAGATTTAAGATCAAGAGGTATCTAGAAGTTCAACTACATGATCATCTTTCAAAAAGTTGAAACAAAACTTCCTAGGCCACCATGTATAGGTTTCGGCCATCCTTGGAAATAAGAGGTAGAAATTTTTGTTTTATACAAACTCTTAGTATGTGAAAATATAAGTTAATACAAGACTATAGAAAGTAGTTTCAACTCAAAAGGATTTTTCTACAATTTTCTAGAGATTTTAGAAGTTGAAAACCCATTAAAAACACTTAAAGAAAAAGTAGAGTAAACCATAAGGTAAAAGAAGAAACTTGAAAAAAGATTGACATAAGAGTATTAACCTTGATACAAGGATCAACTTTTGTGAAGAACTTGAGTTGAAAAGATGAATAAAAATGCAAGCTTTATGAGTATGAAGTTTGAAGAGAAAGGAAGAAGATGAAGAAATAGTGTTTTTGGAGAAGAAAAAGTGAGTTGAAGAAAATGAAAGTGTGATATATAGGGAGAGAGAGAGAGGGCCACGGTTTTGAGGGAGATAAATGAGTGCTTGGAGGTCAAGTTTTGAGTTATGTCATGTTTGGTAGGCAAAAGTTGAAAGGAATGTGTTAATTGATTATAAAATAGTAAATTTTGAAAAAAAAAAGTAATGATGGTACTTTTACGGATGTTACATAAAGCTTCTACAACCATGCCTCCTTTCCCTAACAAGTCACCTCATCTCTTTTGTGTCCCCTAGTCTGCTTCATTTCGTACCCGGTTACAGTTCCGATCATATATTCCCGACGTGTTCACCCGAATAAAATATTTTATTTTATTTTATTTTTGAACGAAAATTTTTAAAATAACCAAAGTTGAAGGAAACATGATAAAAACACTAACCGTCTCGTTCACGGGTCAATATTAGGTTTTCTGCTCAGTAAACTTACTGGCAGTGAAAGCGCAAACCGACTTTCATTTGAATTTTCAACCGAAAATTTTACTGTGACTTCATATGATAAGGTGGATTAGGAATATGATTTTATTTTATTAAAACAAAATATTTTCTAATTTCATATTAAAATATAATTACTTATATTTTAATTGATTAAACAGTATAATGAAAATCAGGTTGTTACATCCTGCACGGTCATGCTCGATGCACAACCTATTTTCCAGAATTTAACTAGGAGCACGATCGTGCTCCCTGTTCAGCACGGCCATGCTCCTGGGCAGGGCCATATTGTTATGGGCAGAATATAACGTGTTCTTGGAGTTTAGGCTCCCTAATTTTTTCAAATCAGATACTAGGGTCTTAACTAAAACAATCGGCATGAAACTTCACCCCTCACTAACACAGTTCATGTCTTATGAAGCTTGGGGAATTAATCCCTTAGTTCCTATGTTAAATAAGAGTCCTAATTAAGTCAATTAGAGTGTTATTAACATATTCAACATAACGGTAACATCATCATCAACAACATATCCAGTCAATGTGTTCAACATAATCCATGTCATAACAATTCAACCAAAACTCATGGCATAGACAATTCAAATGGGCATACCACATCATCGTAAGACTCAATGACTTAGAGATTTTGATATATGACAAATACAATTTAATGTGTGTGCAAGTGTTTTAGTGTCAAATTGCAAAGACAGGTATCAAGCAGTGATCAACAAGTTCATTAAGCAAATTCAAGGAAAATATTCAAGGAAGAACTTGAAGGAATTAAGGAGCTACATGTAGAAATCAAAAGAGCAAAGTCAAAGATCAAAGGATCATCAAGACCAAGCGTAAAGGAGAATTTTAGATTTAAGACTTAGATGATTTGTAAGAGAAAGAAATCTCTTAGTCAAAAGATAGCTCAACTAAAAAGATGCATGAAGAAAATCAATTTTCATAACCTGCGTTAAAAGGAATAAGTTTTTGTTAATGAAAATGATTTTTGGAAATAAGAAAAATATTTGTCAGGTACAACCATATAATCAATGGATGTATATCTGCTACTGTAACTGACAAATGAATTTAAGGGTCATGATTCAGTACATAGATGTACTACACCTATGCACAATATGAAATCAGATCAGTTATAAGTGGTTAACTTAATACAGCCCTGTACATATGCTATGTACGCGTGTATTCAAGTTTCAGGAAAATCTGATGTTCATTAATACATAGATGTACTGAATGGGTGGACAGATGGATTAACCAAGTTCAAGATTTTGAGAAACTAGCAGAACTATCAGTATGAAATTGGTTAATACAGCCATGTACTCAACACCTATTCAAGAACCAGAATCAAGAAAACAGATTCTGTTATCAGACAAAATTTTTTTTAAATGATCCCAACGGCTATAACTTGTTTTCAATATAAAGTGGGATCAAAGGAACGCTTTCAATACAACAGATTAGAAGTTTACAAAATCAATTAGAGAGATCAATTGTGAAAAACATTCATCTTCTTGCTTGAGCTTCATTGTGAAAAAGAATGTTTCAATTCTCATAAGAACATCAATTTGTATATCTGACTATTGAGAGTTTAGGAATTAATCTTTTCGTTCTATTTGATTGTAAAGAGACAGGGAGTCTCTCTGAGTGATTAGGGTGAGGTATCACTAGGGAAAAACATTGAGGCTCTTCACAAGAGTGTGGTATCTCAAGGTGAAGGAGTGCTCTGTGGTGTAAAGGTTTTTCAAGCTACCTGGATAAAGCTTTTGTTGTGTTAGTGTGAGAAAACCCACAGGTGGAGTGGGGACTGGATGTAGGTCACAGTGGTGGTGACTGAACCAGGATAAATCTGGTTGTGTGGTATCTCTAAACTCAAACTCTTTAATTTGTCTTGCGCATATAATTGTGATCTTGATGTTCTATGTTTTCAATTGATATCAGTTCTTTATCTGTTTAATATGAATTAAAACCAGAGTATTACTGCAACCAATCTTGAGTTATTAATTGTTCAAAACTGAGTTGATTAAGACTGTTCTTGATCACTGAAACTGAAACTGAAACTGATATATTGTAACTTCAACTCTTGACTGATTAAGGCCTATATCTAATACCTGTACGACCCTGAATTGATTTATCTTTCTGAAGTAATCTTTCTTATCCTTATTACTTTCTATTCAAGATTTCATAAAAAGTCTTTCACTATTTTTGATAATGATCCTGAGGCAACTCTAATTTGAAAAGTTTTTTGAAAACACAATTCACCCCCCCCCCCCCCCTTGAGTCTTTGAAGCCTAAACAACAATTGGCATCAGAGCTAAATTCTTAAGTTTGGCTTAACAGCTATAAGAGTTTGGCTTCCAATGATTGTTTGAATGAAGGGGCTTCCCTTGCACGCCCTCTTGCCTTCAATGGATCTGAGTATATCTATTGGAAGGAAAGAATGGTAATCTTTCTTGAGGCAGCAGCTATTGACATATGGGATGCAGTAGAAAATTGACCATTTGTCCCCTCTGCTGTAGATGCTAATGGTGCTCCAAGAAATAAGCCTAAAACTGAATGGAATAAGGATGATAAGAAAAGAGTTCAACAATAATGCACGTGCTTAGAATATTATAACATCTGCTTTATGTCGTGATAAGTTTTTCAGGGTTTCAATTTCCAAATCAGCAAAGGAGATGTGGGATACATTGCAAGTAACACATGAAGGAACCACAGATGTCAAAAGAGCAAGAATTAACATCCTGACACATGAGTTTGAGATTTTCATAATGAAGCAAGGAGAACCTATGACTGAAATGCAAAAGAGATTCACTCACATTGTCAACCAACTTGCTCGTCTTGGAAAAGCTATATCAAATGAGGATCAAATTAACAAAGTAATGAGATGCTTGAGCAGGGAATGGCAGCCTAAAGTCACTGCAATCTCAGAATCTAGAGACCTCTCATCAATGACCATTGCCACATTGTTTGGAAAACTGCAAGAGCATGAATTGGAGTTGAACAGACTAAATGAGAATGGAGAAACTGACAAAAAGAAAAAGGGATTGGCTCTGAAAACACAAGTCAGAGAAGTAGAAGACAGTGATGATGATGATGATTTAGCACAAGAGGCAGAATCTGAAGAAGAGATGGAAATGCTAGTTAGAAAATTCAAGAAGTTCCTGAAGAAGAAAGGCAACTTCAAAATAAAGCCATCCAGTTTTCAAAGGAGAAATTTCAGCAAAGGTGACAACTCTTCCAACAACATCACATGCTATGAATGTGGAAAGATTGGCCACATGAAGCTTGACTGTCCAAAGCTGCAGAAGAAGGACAGAACAGAAAAGTCTATCTCAAAGGACAAGAAGTGGAGAATGCCAAGAAAGGCCTACATTGCTTGGGATGATAATGATGTAGATTCCACTGAAGAATCTGGATCTGAGGAGGCAAACTTGTGCTTGATGGCCAGCAATAACACTGATTCAGAGAGTGAGGTAAATTCTGATTCACAACCTACTTTTGATGAATTGCAAGATGCATTTGATGAGTTACATGCTGAATATCTTAAGATTTCTAAACAACTTGTCTCATCTATAAAAATAATTGCTAAACAATGTGTGATTATGCTTGCTTGAAAATGAAAGAAAGAGAACTAGAAGCTAGGAATAAGGTCTTGATTGCATCTAGCTCTAATTGTTCTAAGTGTTGTTCATTGACTAAAGAAGTTGAAAAACTGGAAAATGACTTAGCCAAGTTCACAAATGGTAGAGATAACTTGAATGCTTTATTAGGACAGCAAAAGTGTGTTTATGATAAGGCTGAAATAGGCTATGAACCTAAGATACATGAGAAATCTTTCAAGAAATTTTTTGCTGCACCTAAGACATCAAACACACCATTTGTTAAATGCAACTTTTGTGCTAGAAAAGGTCACACAGCTTCTACATGTCAATACAGAAAATCAGCATACAATAAATCTAAGTATATATGGGTTCCAAAAGGAACTTTATCATACTATGAAGGACCCAAGAAAAGTTGGGTACCTATAGCACAAACATGAAATTCTATTTGGTAGGTGTGGTGGAAGGTCTAGAGCAAAAATTGGAATAATGACATAGAGCCTTCACCAAACACAAAATGGGTAACAATAAAGAAATAATATTGATTGAATATGTTTTCTAATTATCATTATTAATGTGTGATTGTGAATCTTTGTGTTGACTTATATATCATTGTATAATACGTCTACATTGTTCTATTAAAGGTATTTGATCAATCTTGGAATAATCATATGGCTTTTGTTTCACAAATTGAATCTAAGAAAATTGATGAAACCTTAAATGATTTGTTTTGCTTTCTATGCAACAATTAACTTTGAACATGATCTCTATCATAAGAACTTTATTCAAAGTAGAGAAATTGAGATTGAATATGTTGATACAACTAAACAACTTGCTGATATTTTTACCAAGCCCTTGAACAAGGAAAACTTCTTTTTCATTAGAAGAGAATTGGGCATAATTGATCAATCCTATATCTAATCTCTAAATAAACTATTTATATGATTGTATCTTTGTGTATATATACTCTGATTCTTGTATGATTTGATTTGGAATATCTATGAATGATTAGAAGAGAGTTTCAGAAGGAATAGATTTTATCAGGAACACCTATGTACCCCATGTACATGTGTAAAAACTGGAAATTTGTTTTAAATACGGATGTGATCAATAGCTGTATAGAGGTTCAGGAATGGATCCCTTGTGTTTGTAGTCTAATAAACTCAGAACACAGAAGATTCTAATTCTGCTCGTCCACTGAAGTGGTAAAAAAGCTCATCCATGAAGTTACAGAAGCGGTCGTCCACACAAATGACAGAAGCACTTATCCACACAAGTGACAAAAGTGCTCGTCCACACAAGTGATAGAAGCGCTCGTCCACTAAAGTGATAGAAGCGCTCGTCCATACAAGTGATAGAAGCGCTCGTCCACACAAGTGACAAAAGCGCTCGTCTACTAAAGTGACAGAAGCGCTCGTCCACACAAGTGACAAAAGCGCTCGTCCACACAAGTCTTTGGACTTGCTAAGTCCTAAATGAGAAGTTTCGTCCATTGACGTGGCATATGGAGCTCGTCTACTAGGTTATTTTGTGTTTTAGTACTTCTGTCTACTGACGTGGCAAGATGGACGCACTTTTTTCAAAACTACACCCCTGTACCCGCGAATCTTAATTCAAAACTTCAAATCTTCTGAAACCCACTCTTTCTTCACCTAATTCCTCAACCCTAGCAAAGTTAACCTTAATCCTTCTCGTACCCAAACCAACCCTAATAGGGAAAGAACCAAAAATACTGGATCTCCACCCTCAAAAGCTGCTGAGAAGAAGAGGAAGGAAGCTGAGCACACCCCTGCTGAACCATCACCTAAAGACCGAAACAAAAGAAAATCAAAAAGGAAGAACTAGTACTAGGAATTAATAGGAATTAGAACTTAGTTTTTGAAAGGTGAAATGCCTTATTTTGCAATTTTGGCTGATGGTTTCTGTTCTTTTTGATTTGTCCCCACACATATCCCTCTATCATGAACAATTTTATATGCTATGTTTAGATGTTTAAATGCTTGCCTTCCCTATTTCTTTGAATGCTTCTTTTCTTTACCTTTTTGATAATGCAAAAAGGGGGAGGGAAAAGTATCATATAGAGAAAGGGGATAATAACAAATTATACATGCATATGTTGATGGGGAGCTTATAAGCTTACATGATTAAGGGGGAGTAAATCAAATTCTGCTCTGATAATATTTTTTTCTCTGATATACTTCTGCTCTGATACCATGATATAAATCTGTCAAAAACACTTAGCTTCTTCTACACTTATACTCTGATCTTATAATTTGTTAAAAGATTTGTCATAATCAAAAAGGGGGAGTTTGTAACACTCAATGACTTAGAGATTTTGATATATGACAAATACAATTTAATGTGTGTGCAAGTGTTTTAGTGAGAAATTGCAAAGACAGGTATCAAGCAATGATCAACAAGTTCATTAAGCAAATTCAAGGAAAATATTCAAGGAAGAACTTGAAGGAATTAAGGAGCTACATGTAGAAATCAAAAGAGCAAAGTCAAAGATCAAAGGATCATCAAGACCAAGCGTAAAGGAGAATTTTAGATTTAAGACTTCGATGATTTGTAAGAGAAAGAAATCTTTTAGTCACAAGATAGCTCAACTAAAAAGATGCATGGAGAAAATCAATTTTCATAACCTGCGTTAAAAGGAATAAGTTTTTGTTAATGAAAATGATTTTTGGAAATAAGAAAAATATTTGTCAGGTACAACCATATAATCAATGGATGTATATCTGCTACTGTAACTGACAAATGAATTTAAGGGTCTTGATTCAGTACATAGATGTACTACACCTATGCACAATATGAAATCAGATCAGTTATAAGTGGTTAACTTAATACAACCCTGTACATATGCTATGTACGCGTGTATTCAAGTTTCAGGAAAATCTGATGTTCATTAATACATAGATGTAATGAATGGGTGTACAGATGGATTAACCAAGTTCAAGATTTTGAGAAACTAGCAGAACTATCAGCATGAAATTGGTTAATACAGCCATGTACTCAACACCTATTCAAGAACCAGAATCAAGAAAACAGATTCTGTTATCAGACCCAAATATGTTTTAATTGATCTCAACGGCTATAACTAGTTTTCTATATAAAGTGGGATCAAAGGATCACTTTCAATACAACATATCAGAAGTTTACAAAATCAATTAGAGAGATCAATTTTGAAAATCATTCATCTTCTTGAGTGAGCTTCATTGTGAAAAAGAGTGTTTCAATTCTCATAAGAACTTCAATTTGTATATCTGACTATTGAGAGTTTAGGAATCAATCTTTTCGTTCTATTTGATTGTAAAGAGAGGGGGAGTCTCTCTGAGTGATTAGGGTGAGGTATCCCTATGGAAGAACATTGAGGCTCTTCACAAGAGTGTGGTATCTCGAGGTGAAGGAGTGCTCTGTGGTGTAAAGGTTTTTCAAGCTACCTGGCTAAAGCTTGTTGTGTTAGTGTGTGAAATCCCACAGGTGGAGTGGGGACTGGATGTAGGTCACATTGGTGGTAACTGAACTAGGATAAATCTGGTTGTGTGGTAACTCTAAAATCAAACTCTTTAATTTTTGTCTTGTGCATATAACTGTGATCTTGATGTTCTAAGTTTTCAATTGATATCAGTTCTTGATCTGTTTAAAATGAATTAAAACCAGAGTATTACTGCAATCAATATTGAGTTATCAATTGTTCAAAACTGAGTTGATTAAGACTGTTCTTGATCACTGAAACTGATATATTGTAACTTCAGTTCTTGACTGATTAAGGCCTGTATCTAATACCTGTACGACCCTCAATTCACCCCCCCCCCCCCCTGAGTCTTTGAAGCCAAAACAACAATCATGAACAATCGACAATTATAACAAATAGGCATACTAATTAATCCAATTAAACATATAAACAATTCAGTCATACAACCAGGCAGATCATGGCATCAATACGTTATAACAACAATAAACGGGGCTATGGGAACCCCTCATCTTACGCTACTCCCTAGCCTAGTGTATACACTATTCTTTTCCCATACTTGGTACGAGGCTGATATGCGCCAAGGGGGGGGGGGGGGGGGGGCAAGTCAACTTTTCAACCAAAAAGATCATCAACAAGGCAACCTCACCATTTGGTTGTCATCAGAGGTTCACATTTCAAAAGAAGAAAGAAGATCCACTAGGGCCCCGTCTCACTAGCGCTTGTCTACGACCTCAAGGACGCCAAAGAGACACTTTGGTTCAACTCTAAGATCAAGAAATCAAAAGGAAGAGATGAAGAACTTGTTAGAAAGAACACAAATGATAAGGTGCACGAATTTTACCTTTTCTAAAGTCCTAAACAACATGCACAACAAACCCCTATTCATAGCGATGTTCTCCTATCAAAAAGCAGTGAAGAACGAGGCAAGAACGGGTTCCCTAGAGAGATTTTTAGGGAGAAAAATCATAAGGATTCAAAGAGGAAGGAGGGAGGCAGTTTTTTGAGTGTTGGGGTCGTGTAAACTAGGTTTAGGTCGAGTCTAATGGTATATATATGAGTTTGGGTCATAACGGGTTCCTATTTCAGTCCAAACTGTATATAGTTCGGTATTTTGACCATACCTTGAGCTACAAGTTTCCGATTGAGGCTTTCTTGATGTAGTTAGAAAGCTCAGAGAAGTATCTAAAAATTAATGTCAAATGATCGAATCCTAAATCGGACTCTAAGATGGTCAAAAGTTCGATGGAAGGTTAGCGACAGATTTGGTAGTTATTCCTAGATAGGATCCTTAGGAAATTATGATAAGATCTTAAGATATAAACAAAAAGTGGATGATCAAATATTGATTATGACTCAAATCTTATTGGTTGAGGGGCTAAAATTTAAGAATAACACTATCTCTATTTAAATACTAACTCATATAAAATCAAACATTAAGAGATACAATCTCATATTAATGCAAATAATCATATATTAATATACATATTATCATATGCAATAGTATATACACATATATATAAATATCAAACATATATGTACTAGAACTAACACATATAAACATAAGGGTGAATCTTGAGGTGTTATAATTCCACCCCCCCTTTTAAAAATTTCGTCCTCGAAATTTCTATCACCTCGGTTGAAAAGGTGCGGGTACGACTCCATCATCTTGCTTTCCAGCTCCCACATAGCACTTTCCTCAGTAGCCCCACTCCAAACGACTTTGACCAAAGGAATTTTCTTGCCTATTAGCTGCTTCACCCTCCTATCCTCGACTCGAAGTGGTAACACCTCAAACGTCACGTTCTCTTTCAACTGTATGGTATCAGGGACTATCACGTGACTAGGATCATGAACATACTTTCTGAGCTGGGACACAGGGAAGACACTATGAAGGTTGGATAAGAACGGTGGTAAGTCTATTTGGTAGGCGACTTCGCCTACTCTTTTTAGGATTTGGTAAGGACAAATGAATCCGAGGGTAAGTTTCTTTGCTTTCATCACTCTACCAACCCCAGTCGTTGGAGTAACTCTCAAGAATACATGATCACATTCCGGTAATTCGAGCACCTTCCTTCTTTTGTCATGGTAGCTCTTCTGCCTACTTTGTCCCACTTTCATCTTTTCCTGAATCATCCTCACTTTTTCATTGGTTTCTTCCACCACTTCAGGTCCTAGTACAACACTATCACCAGGTTCACTCCAACACAAGGGTGTCCTACATCTACTCCCATAAAGAGCTTCATAAGGTGTCATCCCAATATTGGAATGGAAACTATTGTTGCAGGTAAACTCTATCAGGGGAAAAAACTTGTCCCAATTATCAGACACTTCTAACACACAAGCTCTAAGCAAGTCCTCTAAGGACTGGATGGTTCTCTTAGACTGACCATCAGTCTGAGGGTGATAAGTTGAACTTAGCCTAAGCTTGGTTCCTAAATCCTCTTGAAAATTGTTCCACCACCTAGAGGTAAACCTCGTGTCTCTATCTGAAACTATGCTAGAAGGTACACCATGTAGCCTAACTATCTCCCTGATGTACAGCTTAGCCAACTGTTGACGGATCTGGGCAAGTATACTCAGTCGTCCAAGTAATACGGTGGTGAGACTGATATCGTTCCCACGAGGATTGGATGTCAATTACCAGTTCACAAATTCAGCAACTATCTAGACTAAACAGATAATTCAAAACAAACAAAATAAAAGGAATAAAATCTTTTTGTATTTTTGTCGAGCACTTGGGATGCGAAAAGGATATGTTGGGACTAGACTTCACCAAACCTCTGCCTCATGCAATACCAGGACTAGATACCTCCCATTCATGCTTCAAATATTAAAATCAATCCACTAGATTACTCAAGCCCCGATTCCTCGGATGACAAGAGCCTAAATCCACTAATAGACCCTAATTCCTTAGGTGGCCTAGATTAATGAATTTGCATTAGGATTAGGGATTACGCGATTAGTAGTAAACCAAACTCCACTCCTAGATGCAAGGGTTACTAGGTGATTAAATTCAGTTCCGGTTCTAATACGAATTTACCAATTGCATACCAAAACACTAATCGAGTCATGGGGGTGCTAGCCACAACAAGCATTAAGCATGGAAAATCAATCACTAATAGCGAAACATAAACACAGATTAATCAGTCAAGGCAATTACATGTTATTTCAGTTTGGCTACATCTAATCCCAACAAACGGGATTTAGCTACTCATAAAAGAGAAAGCAAAAACCAGAGAAATAGGAGAAGAGGAGAGAAGAAACTCCATGGGAGCTTTCCACTATCGTCACAGCAGCTCCTCTCAGCAGCTCCGTTCTAGGGTTCCAATCCTTCCTTACCCGCAGCCTCCAAGGTCTCTATTTTAAGGTCTGAAAGTCTGTGTCAGAGACCCCCAGAATCCTCTCTGAATCCTCAATCCTGATCCAGATCCCCCAGAATCTCCAGCCTTTCAACCTCCAGAATCCCCCCACAATGGAATCCCCTTTTCTGTTTGTTCTGCGCTCTATTTATAGATAGGCCACGCGTCACGGCCGTGATGGCCGTCATGGCCAGGCCGTGACGTTTTCTGGAGTGGGCGCGCTTTCAAATTTGGAGCATCACGGCCATGAGCCTCATCACGGCTAGGCCGTGATCAGTTCTGCTTGGCCTGTCACGGCCGTGATGGTTATCACGGCTAGGCCGTGACATCTTCTGACTTTTACCTTCAATCTTCTCAGTTTTCTTGATCATGGTCGTGATGGGCTCTGCTTGGCTCATTTTCTCCACTTTTCAAGCTCTATTTCATCCAAGATCTATCATGGCTAATTCTAAGCATTTTTCCTTAAATTCCTGCAAAACAACACCAAGAAACCGCTTCACCTGTTCCAAGGGAAAAACTAACTAAAATCAAATAAAGAATGCCTAATCTATATGAAAAACGCATGCAAAAGTACACATGAAACATCATGTAAAATCACACTATCAAATCACCCCAAGCTTATTCAATTGCTTGTCCTCAAGAAATCACTAAGGTCAGAAGATCAAAAATAATCAAAACATGGATAGTGAACCCAGAACCTGAGTAGTAACTAATCCAAGTAACAGGCATTTCAAATAATTCAGCAAGAGACAATCAATATCAAGTCCAATTAGAAGCTTAGGTTTCTTAGATTCATATTCTCACTGATTCGGGCACTCATGCTCACCTGAAGATCACCCCAAGCTTGTTCATTTGCTTGGCATTCTTTCTCACCTCACTCAAGTGTTTAGGGATGTATGACAATTCACTCGATTTCCTCAAGGAATGAATTCTACCATAGGATTGACTATCAACCAAATCTCTACTTTATTAATGAAAACAATTAAGAATCAAGAGGTCTTTGGCTTTGGTTGTAACGGGGCCATGGGATTTATCGTTAGGTGGGGAAATCAAGAAAAGGAAATTTCAAAAGGCTAAACAACAAATCAAGCATTGCAAATCATGACACCTTCTAAAATACCCTTTTTGGGTTTTGATTTATTTTTCCACCTTTCTTTCTTTCTTTTTCTTTTATTTCTCACTTTTCTTTTTGTCATCCCCTTCTCTATATATATTTCTTTTTATTTTTTATTTTTTTTCTTTTATTTGGAGAAGGGGAGATTTTTCATCTCAAGAGAAACATTTTTTTGATTTACTCATCCCATACTTTTTCAACTAACTTTTTACCCTTTTGTGCAATACTTTAGAAGGTCACCTACCAAACATCATTCATCAAAGTAGTTCAAGGTACCAAGAATAGTATTTTATTCATGTAGGCTCAAAATTGGGCAACTAAGGGGTAGCATTTAGTCATTCAAAGCTCAGAAGGCCAGAAAAGTACCAATTGCCTCAATCATTTTCAAAATTGTTTTCAAAAATTTTTTAAGCTTCAAAATGGTTTCAAGTCAAGTTCTAGAGAAAACAATCCAAGAGGAATAACACTCTAACACAAAAAATGGGGTAGATTTAGTGAGTACCCCTTTGGCTCAAAATCTCACATTTTAGTAGTTCAAAAATCAGTGAGGAATACAAATCTATAGAACCATATGCTAATTATCAACTATCAATGGATTATCTCAAGAAATTTTTATTTGCAGCCTTATCACAAGAATAAAAAATTGGGTTCAACAATTCATTATCTCAATTTAATTGGCACTCAGTTTTCACAATTTGGATGCAAAATCTAAACAAGGGGGTAATCTAACATGTGATCATGCAAAGCTATGCCTATATGAATGCAACATGAACAATGCAAAAATACCCCTACCCCAAGCTTAAGAATTTACATTGTCCCCAATGTAAACAATCAAGTTGGAGAGAGATTTGGTTCTTCTACCACCACCACCACTTCATCTTCATTCACGTCCGTGCTAGCAAGTAGATTCTCTTCAATTTGAATTCCATGTGGCTTTTCTGCTAGTAATTTAAAAAATTCACTAGCTTGTTCTTCCAGCTTCTGAAATATGTCGCTTAGCGATGCCACTATATTACTAGCCTTTTTCCCTGCTCGCGTCTCAGCCCTCTGAATCATGGAACCAACTTCCTCCCGGCTACGCTCTATGCTCAAGCTCAGAGGATAAGCATCTATATCCCAAAGAATCTCTAGCAACTTAGGATCCAGCTCGAAGTGTGGTGGTGGTTGCAAGGATGACAAATAGGACTTCCATTCCTCCTTGGAGTATATCTTTACGTGCTTAGTGGTGATACCATCAAACACGATCCAATCAAGTTGATCTTCCCAAGTTGGACAGTAATGATCGTCCATGTATTTCCTCAACCTTCCTCAAACAAACACTCAAAAGAAAAAAATCAAATCTGTACAGAGAAAATGTCAAATATATATACAGAAAAATAAAAGATAAAAATGTCTAAATTAGTTGCCTCCTTTATTACTAATGATATTGGCAAAACCAATCCCCGACAATGGCGCCAAAAACTTGTTGACGGATCTGGGCAAGTATACCCAGTCGTTCAAGTAATACGGTGGTGAGACCGATATCGTTCCCACGAGGATTGGATGTCAATTACCAGTTCACAAATTCAGCAACTATCTAGACTAAACAGAGAATTCAAAACAAACAAAATAAAAGGAATAAAATCTTTTTGTATTTTTGTCGAGCACTTGGGATGCGAAAAGGATATGTTGGGACTAGACTTCACCAAACCTCTGCCTCATGCAATACCAGGACTAGATACCTCCCATTCATGCTTCAAATATTAAAATCAATCCACTAGATTACTCAAGCCCCGATTCCTCGGATGACAAGAGCCTAAATCCACTAATAGACCCTAATTCCTTAGGTGGCCTAGATTAATGAATTTGCATTAGGATTAGGGATTACGTGATTACTAGTAAACCAAACTCCATTCCTAGATGCAAGGGTTACTAGGTGATTCAGTTCCGGTTCTAATACGAATTTCCCAATTGCATACCAAAACACTAATCGAGTCATGGGGGTGCTAGCCACAACAAGCATTAAGCATGGAAAATCAATCACTAATAGCGAAACATAAACACGGATTAATCAGTCAAGGTGATAAGCCTCTGGTTATCTAGTTTTATAACTAGTAAGACCATGGCTTTTGTGCCAAATATTCGAGTTCAATCTCGTTTTTCACCCAAATTTGGATTTAGTTGTCCTCAAGCAACATTTTGAGTTTCTTAAGTAGTTTAGGATATTTTAGTTAGTTTTTGAGTCAAATAAAGCATTCACTGCTATTTCATGTTTTTCAGGTTAAAGGTGAAGCACTTAGAGCCAAAGGAATGAAGAAACAGTGGAGAATGAAATTCTGGAAATATTCGCCCCGCGAAAAGCTACTCGCCTCGCGAACCTGAAGACCAGCCTGAGCACCAACAGCCATCCCTTCTGAATCGCCTCGCGATCCTGGAAGTCAGAAAGCATCACGGTCATCCCGTGATGCCCATCACGGGAGTGATGAGAAGACCCTGGAGGACAGAGACCATCACGGCCTAGCCATGATGAAGGTCACGGCCATGACAGATAAGCACCCAAAGTCAGAAGTGATCACGGCCTGGCCATGATAGGCATCACGGCTGTGACAAGCTAGAAGTTGAAGTCTCGCCTCGCGAGGCATCACCTCGCCTCGCGAAAGCCCAAATTTGAACTGGCGCCACTTTTAATATTCGCGTCGCGAGAGACTACTGGCCTCGCGAGCGTGCGCAGATTCTGAAGTTATAATTGTTGTTTAGGGCAGATTAGTGGGGCACTTTTGATTATCCACTGTTTATGAATTTCCTAGGTTGTATTACGTTTTTGATGGAGAACTAATCTCCTTGGATTGATCTACTGTAACCGGTTTCCGTCGCACTTGAGGTTTTGTAATTCCTATTTGATTTGCTATTCTCTTTCAATATTGTTCTATATGTTCTGTTTGCTTAATTCAGAATTGTATGGAATATGTATTGATTTATTTCGATGATCCTATGTTCCTATACATAATCGTGTTTGCTTAATTCGCGTGTGTTCAATCGTGTTTGCTTAATTCACGAGAGCTTCACTCCATTTGCTTAATTCGGGAATTAGGAACATAAATCTTGTAGCGTCGATTTCGCTTGTTAATTGCTGCTAAAATCGAAGGCGGATTAGAATCCGCTTAGGGCTTGGAATTTATATGAACCGATGATAGTGGGAAACCGATAATAGTAGATTAATCGTTTTAATCATTGATAATCACTTATTTCTCAATTGCACTGTTTTCTTTTAATTGAATCTTTTCAAATCTTAAACCCCCCCCCCCCCCCCAAAACTGATATTTCTGATAATAACAATACAAGAGTCCCTGAGAGACGATACTCGATTTGTCGCGCCCTGACTACAGTTTTTACAAACCGCTCGCTTTTTGACGCGCGTGCGACAGCGTGTCAAAATTGGCGCCGTTGCCGGGGACTCTTGTTTGTTAGTTTCGCACTTTTCGTTTTTGTTTTTCTTCTGAATTAGTCTGGCTAGTAGGTCTACTTGTTCTGACTTCTGTGATTTTGATCCCGAAATTGAAAGAACTTTGCACACACGCTGTAGAGAAATTCGGTCTAGCACTAGTGGTAATTCTGATTCTGAACCTGTTTTTGATAACATGGCCGATCAAAGAACATTGAGACAGCTTATTGCCCCTGATGTTAATTATAATGGGTTGTGTATTGAATATACTGATGTTGTTGCTCCCTTTGAATTAAAATCTGGTTTGATACACTTATTGCCAAGGTTTAGTGGTCTTGCAGGTGAGGATCCACATAAACATCTGAAGGAATTCCAGGTTGTCTGCTCTACGCCTTTGAGACCGGAAGGAATAACTGAAGACCACATCAAGCTGAGAGCCTTCCCTTTCTCACTTCAAGGTGCTGCGAAGGATTGGTTATACTACCTTGAGCCAAACTCTGTTACAACCTGGAACAATTTGAAGAAGGTCTTCTTAGAGAGGTACTTCCCTGCCTCTAAAGCTGCATCAATCAGGAAGGAAATATGCGGTATTAGACAGGGCAATGAATCATTGGCTGAGTACTGGGAGAGATTCAAGAAGTTGGTATCCAGTTGTCCTCAGCACCAGATTTCCGAGCAGCTCCTTAT
Source organism: Sophora flavescens (assembly GCA_030762895.1). NCBI lineage: Eukaryota > Viridiplantae > Streptophyta > Magnoliopsida > Fabales > Fabaceae > Sophora > Sophora flavescens. The sequence goes on from CM061064.1 coordinate 136,462,422, forward strand.
TCAGTACTTTTATAAGGGGTTGCTTCTGATGGATAGAAACATTTTGGATGCTGCTAGTGGGGGAGCACTTGTTGATAAGACTCCAGCTACTGCCAAGCAATTGATTGAAAACATGTCACTTAACTCCCAACAGTTCACAACTAGAAGCAATTTTGTCGAAGCAAGGGGAGTGAATGAGGTCCATGTTTCTTCTTCCAACAAGGCCCTTGAGACCAGACTTGATGAGCTCACTTCTTTGGTGAAGGAGGTGGCAATGGATAAGGTTCGACCAGCAAGGTTGTGTGGCATTTGCACCTCTCCTGAGCACCTGACCGATGCATGCCCCATTCTGAAAGATGAGTCAGTCACTGATTTGCCTCAAGCTTATGCAGCCAATCTCTACAATCAAGGCAACAATCAGAACCGGTACAGCATTCCTGACCTTTCCACAAACAAGTACCATCCCAACTGGGGGAATCATCCAAACCTTCAGTATGGGAACTCATCTGCACAACAGCAACAACCAATGTTACCGCTAGCACCACTACAAAATTCTCCCCAAGTGACCACCTCTGCACCTTCTGGACCTTCACTAGAGGACCTGATCAAGCAAATGGCTGATGACAATCGCCAGTTTCAGCAGCAAGCAAATGCTAGTAATCATACTTTGCAAACACAGTTTGTACAGTTTTAGCAGTGAACGGATGCTAGCATTTATACTTTGCACACACAGATTGGACAGCTTGCCACTTCGATAAATGCCATGCAGCAAGCTCAAGGATCGAACCAACTAACTGCACAAACAGTGATGAATCCTAATGTTCCAAATCCTAATGTGAGTGCCATTTCTTTGAGATCCGGGAAAGTTGTAGAGGCAACCCCCGAAAAGAATGAAGTTGTTGAGGTAACACCTGAGCCTCCTGCTATTGTTGAAGCTGAGAAAGAGTATGTGCCACCGATCCCCTTCCCACAAAGAGTGCTGAAGAATAGCAATATTGTTGAGGAAGACAAGGAGAGGGAGATTCTAGACGTGTTCAGGAAAGTGGCGGTAAACATTCCGCTTCTTGATGTGATCAAGCAGGTTCCGAAGTACGCAAAGTTTCTGAAAGATTTGTGCACACACAAGAGCAGGTTGAAGGGAAATGAGAGAGTCAACTTGGGGCGAAATGTTTCAGCCCTCATTCAACCTAAGCCTGCACCTGAAAAGGGTACTGTTTCTGCCCTCACTCAGGCACTGCCACAGAAGTGCAAGGATCCTGGCACTTTTGCTATTCCATGTACCATTGGGGATAGTAAATTCGACAATTGCATGTTGGATTTGGGAGCCTCCATTAATGTCATGCCCACTTCTATCTTCAACAACCTTGATCTTGGTCCTTTGCAACATACAAGTCTTACTATTCAGTTGGCAAACAGGACCAATGCTCGCCCCATTGGAGTGGTAGAAGATGTGCTGGTACAGGTTAATGATTTGATTTTCCCTGCTGATTTTTACATCCTGGACATTGCAGGGGAAACAAATTCAAGCAGATCACCAATCATTCTAGGCAGACCGTTCAAGAAGATAGCGAAGACAAAGATATGTTCACGACGGAACCATGTCCATGGAGTTTGGTGACATTATTGCAAAATTCAACATTTTCGATGCTATGAAGCATCCCTTAGAAGAGCACTCTGTTTTTCAAATAGAGACGCTCTCTGAAATTGTTGATGAAACTTATGATGATTTGGAAGCAGCACTAGTAACCCTCTCCACTTGCTTATCACCTCCCATTGTGGAACAACCAGCGATGGAGTTCAAGCCTCTGCCCGAGAAATTGGAATTTGAGTCTTTAACTATGAAGGCACTTTGGCCAGACCAGGAGGTTGAACCCCGCTTTTATTGGGACGACTTTGTTGACAAGGTTGACAGGGAGGTCATCTTTGACCCAAGAGGGAGTGAGAAGTCCGCCGCACTCGGCGAGGTCACCATGATTGTCAAGCGCTCACTCTCATGCTTATGCTGCATACCATGGGATTCGAGAGGATCATATTGCATTTTGGGCATTCCTTGGCCGCTGTATCACAGACAGTGGGATCCCGGTGGAACCGCCTCCATGAGTTTTTTCTAAACCTTCTCCTTTCCCTCACTCTGATTTTATATTTATGTTCTTTCATTGAGGACAATGTATGTTTTAAGTGTGGGGGAGGGAACCAATTGTTTTGTTTTGTTTTTCTTGTTGTTTCGTTTTTCTTGTTTGTGTCGTATGTGTGTTGAGTCTTGTGTTGGCAAGCTTGTTGGGTTTCAATCATATTTTGCATAGATGAATTGCATGATATGTGTTGACTATTGATGATTTCCCCCTAGGTTTTGAAAATTGAAATTTGATCCCCATGTGAAAAATTGAAAATTGAACTTTGAGATATTTTGTTGTGATTGCATGATTTATGATAAGTTTGGGGTGATAGGGTGCACACACTAGGGATTGAATCTCGGTCAAACAATTTGCGAAAAACGTCCAGGTGAGGATTTGAGCCTCCAACATGTTTTTAATTGTGTGAATCACTGTTAAGTTGCACTTTCCCGAATTTTCTTGATTCTCTTCATGGTTTGCATGTTTATGTGCTTGCATCAGATGATTTAGGCAATTTTCTTTGAATATAGCTACTTGGCCTAAATTGAACCAATCCCCAATGCATGTTCCCTAGTTAGACACATTGAGCCTAATAGCCTATTGTTTCTCGTTGACCTCATATTATGAGCCTAAAATCTGGAAAAACCATATTAACTCAATCTTAGGATTAGGAGAGCATGGAAGCTTAGCAAGAGAATGGTTGCAAGAAACTAAGTTTGGGGTGGCTACAAGGATATGATGTGTTGTTTGGGATTGAGGAAAAAAAATAAAGGTTGGAGACAAAGGCAAAAAGAAAAAAAAGAGAGAAAAGAACAAAATGTCGAAAAAGGGTATTGGAAGAAAAAGGTTGTAGTCACCCAAAGCAAAAAGAAAAATGGAAAAAGGAATCTGAGTGGAAACTCATTGTGTCAAATTGCTCATGCTCTCTTAGTTCCTAGGGGCTTAAGCCTAGTACCCTTGAATATCCTACCCTTAGTCAGGCCCCATTACAACCTTTAACAGACCTTTTGATGGTGCATGCATGTTTTTGTGGGAACCTTGTTTGAGATGAAAATCAAATTCATGGGAAGTGCTCTTAAAAGTGAAATTGAGTGAAATGTTGATAGCCTAGACAAATTGAGCGAATGAGTGAAACACTAAATACCCTTGTGAGGTAGGCGATTGTTTGAATTTGGTGATCTCCCTTTTCTGTGTAACTTGGCTCCCTTGCTTAGATTACTGAGTGCTTGAATGATGGAATTCTCAATTGTTTAAAGTAAATGAATGTGGGGATTGCATTGTTGAAAAGGGGGAAAACATTGAAGAAGAATTGTTTTGTTGAAATTGCATGAAATTTGGGCGGAATTGATTGAATCCCTTAAGCTTGCCAAGTTTGAGTCTTTTTGAGTTTTAGTTTGCTTGGGGACAAGCAAAGTTTAAGTTTGGGGTATTTTGATAAGCCTCTGGTTATCTAGTTTTATAACTAGTAAGACCATGGCTTTTGTGCCAATTATTCGAGTTCAATCTCGTTTTTTACCCAAATTTGGATTTTGTTGTCCTCAAGCAACATTTTGAGTTTCTTAAGTAGTTTAGGACATTTTAGTTAGTTTTTGAGTCAAATAAAGCATTCACAGCTATTTCATGTTTTTCCAGTTAAAGGTGAAGCACTTAGAGCCAAGGGAATGAAGAAACAGTGGAGAATGCAATTCTGGAAATATTAACCCCGCGAAAGGCTACTCGCCTCGCGAACCTGAAGACCAGCCTGAGTACCAACAGCCATCCCTTCTGATTCGCCTCGCGAACCATATTTCGCCTCGCGATCCTGGAAGTCAGAAAGCATCACGGTCATCCCGTGATGCCCATCACGGGCGTGATGAGAAGACCCTGGAGGACAGAGACCATCACGGCCTAGCCGTGATGAAGGTCACGACCATGACAGATAAGCAACCAAAGTCAGAAGTGATCACGGCCTGGCCGTGATAGGCATCACGGCTGTGACAAGCTAGAAGTTGAAGTCTCGCCTCGCGAGGCATCATATCGCCTCGTGAAAGACCAAATTTGAACTGGCGCCACTTTTAATATTCGTGTCGCGAGAGACTACTGGCCTCGCGAGCGTGCGCAGATTCTGAAGTTATAATTGTTGTTTAGGGCAGATTAGCGGGGAACTTTTCATTATCCACTGTTTACGAATTTCCTAGGTTGTATTACGTTTTTGATGGAGAACTAATCTCCTTGGATTGATCTACTGTAACCGGTTTCCGCCGCACTTGAGGTTTTGTAATTCCCATTTGATTTGCTATTCTCTTTCAATATTGTTCTATATGTTCTGTTTGCTTAATTCAGAATTGTATGGAATAGGTATTGATTTAGTTCGATGATCCTATGTTCCTATACATAATCGCGTTTGCTTAATTCGCTGTGTTCAATCGTGTTTGCTTAATTCACGAGATCTTCACCCCGTTTGCTTAATTCGGGAATTAGGAACATAAATCTCGTAGCGTCGATTTCGCTTGTTAATTGCTGCTAAAGTCGAAGGGGGATTAGAATCCGCTTAGGGCTTGGAATTTATATGAACCGATGATAGTCGGAAACCGAGAATAGTAGATTAATCGTTTTAATCATTGATAATCACTTATTTCTCAATTGCAATGTTTTTTTTTAATTGAATCTTTTCAAATCTTAAACCCCCCCAAAAACTGATTTTTCTGATAATAACAATACAAGAGTCCTTGAGAGACGATACTCGAGTTGTCGCGCCCTGACTACAATTTTTACAAACTGCTCGCTTTTTGACGCGCGTGCGACAGCGTGTCACAACGCAATTACATGTTATTTCAGTTTGGCTACATCTAATCCCAACAAACGGGATTTAGCTACTCATAAAAGAGAAAGCAAAAACCAGAGAAATAGGAGAAGAGGAGAGAAGAAACTCCATGGGAGCTTTCCACTATCGTCACAGCAGCCCCTCTCAGCAGCTCCGTTCTAGGGTTCCAATCCTTCCTTAGCCGCAGCCTCCAAGGTCTCTATTTTTAGGTCTGAAAGTCTGTGTCAGAGACCCCCAGAATCCTCTCTGAATCCCCAATCCTGATCCAGATCCCCCAGAATCTCCAGCCTTTCAGCCTCCAGAATCCCCCCACAATGGAATCTCCTTTCCTATTTGTTCTGCGCTCTATTTATAGAGAGACCACGCGTCACGGCCGTGACGTGTTCTGGAGTGGGCGAGCTTTCAAATTTGGAGCATCACGGCCGTGAGCCTCATCACGGCTAGGCCGTGATCAGTTCTGCTTGTCCTGTCACGGCCGTGATGGTTATCACGGCTAGGCCGTGACAGCTTCTAACTTTTGCCTTCAATCTTCTCAGTTTTCTTGATCATGGCCGTGATGGTCATCACAGCCAAGCCGTGATGGGCTCTGCTTGGCTCATTTTCTCCACTTTTCAAGCTCTATTTCATCCAAGCTTCATCATGGCTAATTCTGAGCATTTTTCCTTAAATTCCTGAAAAACAACACCAAGAAACCGCTTCACCCGTTCCAAGGGAAAAACTAACTAAAATCAAATAAAGAATGCCTAATCTATTTGAAAAATGCATGCAAAAGTACACATGAAACATCATGTAAAATCACACTATCACCAACTTTTCCAAAGAGTATTCCATGTTCATCGGGATGAAATGGGAAGACTTAGTCAATCTATCCACAACAACCCATATAGCCTCAAAACCAGCTGGAGTCCTAGGGAGTCCAGACACAAAATCCTTGGAAATACTGTCCCGCTTCCATTCTAGGATACTTAACGGTTGTAACTTTCCTGATGGCTTCTGGTGTTCTATCTTAGCCTTTTGACACACTAAACAAGCATACACAAACTCTGCCACATCTTTCTTTATCCTAGGTAACCAAAACACGCACTTTAAGTACTGATACATCTTAGTGGCACCTGGGTGCACACTCAGTCCACTCCTATGTCCTTCTTCAAGGATCAACTTTATAAGATCTAGGACATCTGGTATACACACTCTATCTTTGAACCTCAAGACTCCATCGCTTCCTTCCTTAAAACTAAGGTCTCTACCCTGCGCAAGAAACTCTCGCTGATCTAAGAGAAACTTGTCTAACTTCTGACCCTCTTTAATCTGATCCATCAAACTATTGGTAACCTTCAAGGTTCCAAGCCTAATGCTTTTAAGGGTAACTTCCCAAGCTAAACTCATGTCTCTAAACTCCTTTATTAGATCCATCTTCTAACCATCTAAGTGGAGATATGCAAGGTTTTTCTACTTAAGGCATCAGTCACTACATTGGCCTTTCCTGGGTGGTAGGTTAGATCAAACTCATAATCTTTTAAAAATTCCATCCACCTACGCTGCCTCATATTCAGCTCCTTTAATCAAAGAGATACCTCAGACTCTTATGATCACTAAAGACCTCAAACTTCGCTCCATACAAGTAATGCCTCCAAATCTTTAAGGCAAACACCACAGCTCCTAACTCTAGATCATGGGTAGGGTAGTTCCTCTCATGGGTTTTTAATTGACTAGAAGCATAAGCCACTACCTTACCATCTTGCATCAACACTCCACCTAAACCTTGCTTGGAAGCATCGCAATATACTACGAAAGGTTTACTAGGATCGGGTAACACTAAAACTGGTGCTGATGTCAACCTATTCTTAAGGGTTTGGAAACTCTCTTCACACTTAGAGTCGCACACAAACAGTTGTCCCTTCTTGGTGAGACGGGTTAAGGGTAAGGCTAAATTAGAGAAACCTCCTATGAACCGCCTATAGTACCTTGCTAAACTCAAGAAACTCCTAATCTTGGTCACTGATTTTGGCGCTTCCCATTGGAGCATCATCTCAACCTTACCCAGATCGACGACTATCCAACCTTTTGAGATCACGTGACCTAAGAAACTAACCTCTTCTAACCAAAACTCACACTTAGACATCTTGGCATACAACTGCTTCTCCTTAAGGGTCTGTAAGACAACCCTTAGGTGTTCCTCATGCCCCTCCTTCTCTTGGAGTATACTAAAATGTCATCTACGAACACCACCACAAACTTATCCAAGTAATGGTGAAAGGTCTTGTTCATGTAATCCATGAAAACCACAGGAGCATTGGTCATACCGAAGGGCATAACCAAGTAATTATAGTGACCATATCGCGTTTTGAATGCTATCTTCGGGATGTCTTCAGACCTAACCCGAATCTGATGGTACCCTGACCTCAAATCTATCTTTGAGAAAACACAAGCTCTGATCAACAGATCAATAAGATCATCAATCCTAGGGAGGGGATACCGATTCTTAATGGTCACCTTGTTGAGCTGCCGATAGTCGACACATAACCTCATACTGCCATCCTTCTTCTTTACTAGCAACACTGGCGCTCCCCATGGGGACATCTAGGCCTAATAAACTGCTTTTGGATAAGGTCCTCTAATTGTTCCTTCAACTTGGATAGCTCTAGAGGAGACATTCTATAGGGCGCTATGGAAATAGGTCCGGTACTAGGTACTAAATCTATGGTGAACTCCACATCCCTTTCTGGGGGTAGTTCGTAAATGTCCCTCGGGAACACTTCAGAAAACTCCCACATAACAAGCACACTTCCGACACTAGGAGGGCTCTCAACTTCCAGGGAAGACAACATCATGAACACTTGGACTTCGTTTTTCATCGAAGCTTTCACTTGGTTGGCAGAGAGAAAGCTCAGATTCTTAGACTCCTCAGGAATTCCAAAAATCAAGGTTTTATCAAAACAATTCAAAAGGACATGGTTGGAAGATAACCAGTCCATGCCAAGAATAACATCGAGCGATTTTAAAAAAAGTAAGCACACAAGATCAGCTGCAGAGTTCATATTATCAAGAGATAATAGAACAACCTTCCTAAACACAAGAAGCACCTGAAGGCTCCATGGATCATTCAAGAAAAACCGCCAAATGCAGTAAGTCAAGCCAAAGCAAAGCTATAGGCACTTAGTACCACGTAACATTATCTATATAAATATAGACAATTCAAACAAGAGTCACACAACAGACTCACGACCGACTCATACCAGGTCGGGACAGGGCCGAACTGCTCTAATACCACTAAATGTGACACCCTTGTACCCAGCATGTCAATATAAAACATTTACTTAAAAGAGGTAATTATAAAACATGCCTTTATCTGGAAAAAAAAGTAAAAACTTGGATAAAAAGGTTTCACATCTCAACAAAAACAACATGGAAATAACAATTTTAAAACAATAAAACCTAAACAAGACAGACAAAGAAAAACCCAACCCCGATGTCACATACAGAGATGGTATAACCAAAATCCGGATACATCACGGAAACAAAATAAACAACTAACAAAACTGAAAACTATAACTCAACATTCTAACTAGAGTCGCGGCTCCTCAGAGTCACTCCTTCGTTGGCTGCTCACCGTCCTCTGCTTAAGGAAATACATGCAACAGCAAAAACAGGAAAATAGGGAGTAAGAAATCATGTAAACACAAAGGCAAGGGAATAAGGAATAGGTTGAACATACATCATAGCATGGCATAGCAATATAACAACATACAATATTTATACATCATCATATAATACCATAACAACATGTTAATCATCCAACATATGCTATGTAGTACAATGCAACCCTACTCACTACTCCATCAATGCATGTGGATCCAACTAACTCAGGAAGTTAACTTCGGATCTACATATCCGTATTGGCCAAAAAGCACCAATACCGGCAGTTCCCCGAACCATGGAGGAACCCCTTGGATAGCCGATGTATCATAACTGGATACGCCACCTTGGGGGCGCACCGTTCACCAAACCATAGGTGAACCACCCGAGACTTGGGCCAGATCATCATAACTAGGATGACCTCCCCTATGTTGAACATCCTCCTCAACATCAACTCCAATGCTCTATGCAAATGACACAACAACACACAAGGCAACCACCTCCTTTGCTTGGGCCTAAAAGCACCCCAGACTTATCACCAACATCAACATTAACACCTTAGACCCACACCGTGGGGTCAAGGCCCCCTTGGCCAAAAAGCACCAAGGTCCAACATAACAACATCTTAACCAAAAAGCATCGAGAGAACTTTTGTCAAAAAGCACCAAAGCGTGACAATGTGCGGTAACCCATCGGGTACCGACTTAACCAGCTTATCAGTCTTTGATATCTTAATTAATCTTTAATTAAGTTATCTAACTTGTTATCATTTGATTAGTGTATTATTACATCATCTGGGGATAATTGGGGTAAATACCCTATCAATTCATTAATCTTAAGTCCTGACCAATAGGGAGAAGCACGGGCGTACTAAACCCCCAACACAGTCGTGCTGCCACTTAAGTGGTGCACGGTCGTGCTCACTGTCCTGCACGGCCGTGCTCAATACGTGGCCTGGTTTCCAGAATTTAACTGGGGAGCACGATCGTGCTCCCTATTCAGTACGGCCGTGCTCCTGGGCAGGGCCATACTGTTCTGGGCAGAATTTAACATGTTCTTTGAGTTTAGGCTCCCTAATTCTCTCAAATCAGATCCTAGGGTCTTCACTAAAACATTCGGCATGAAACTTCACCCTTCACTAATACAGTTCATGTCTTATGAAACTTGTAGAATTAATCCCTTAATTCCTATGTTAACTAAGAGTCCTAATTAAGTCAATTAGAGTCTTATTAACATATTCAACATAACGGTAACATCATCATCGACAACATATCCAGTCAACGTGATCAACATAATCCATGTCATAACAAAAACATTCATAATCATGGGTATTCATACCAATTCAACCAAAACTCATGGCATAAGACAATTCAAATGGGCATACCACATCATGAACAACTCGACAATTATAACAAATAGGCATACTAATTAATCTAATTAAACATATAAACAATTCAGTCATACAACCATGCAGATCATGTCATCAATACATTATAAAGACAATAAACGGGCTATGGGAACCCCTCATCTTACGCTACTCCCTAGCCAAGTGTATACACTATTCTTCTCCCATACCTGGTACGAGGTTCGCGTTTCAAAAGAAGAAAGAAGATCCACTAGGGTCCCGTATCACTAGCGCTTGTCTACGACCTCAAGGACGCCAAAGAGACACTTTGGTTCAACTCTAAGATCAAGAAATCAAAAGGAAGAGATCAAGAACTTGAAAGAAAGAACACAAGGGACAAGGTGCACGAATTTTACCTTTTCTAAAGTCCCAAACAGCAAGCACAACGAACCATGGTATGCCTCATACAAGATCTAAAGTTAAGAAAGCCCAAGAAGTTATAAACCAAATATTGTCAACCTTGATGGAAATAAGCCCAAGTTCAAGTTTTAATGGAGTGGGGGCCAAAATGCTTACTTATCTCATCTAACTTGAAGTCCCATGATGGGCTTGGACGTCCACCTCTTAAAAGTGGAATTTTATTTCTATTAAATAAAGTGCAATAAGGTTGGTTTCATGAATAATTTCGAATTCTAGGCTAAGTTGGAGGTATCTTTTGGTTTGCATACCACAAGTAACTCCTTTTTTGAATTATTAGTCTTTTATGTATTTTGTTAATTATGTGGGAGTTACACTTTTAATTTGATAAGCAAGTGTAATCATCACATAATGAGTGTGAGAGAGAGTCATCAAGGGGGGTGTAAATTTCATTTTGTTGGCTGAGTTAAGGTTAGTTTTTGTGAGTTTTAATGTCATTACTAGGCCAATTATGTGGGAGTTAAGTTAGTTTGGTGGCTGAATTAAAATGGGGGTTAAGTTAGTCATGATTAGGCTAGTTATGTGGGTGGTTTTGGAATCATTTGGAGGACTAAGTGTGAGCCAAATGTAATCAGTCACACTCCTTATATGTAACACGCCTATTCCATAGAAATAACAACTTGGATGTTCATGTTGGATCAAATTCCATTTTGTGAGAGAATTGTCTCTTGGCTTCTTAGTTGAGCCAAATTGTTCTTATCAAGAATCCAAGATTCTTGTGGCGAACTTCCTAGGATTATCAAACTTCCATGTTTGTGGCGCCATCATCATCTCTTTTCTCATCCATTTTATTTCTTTTCTTCACTTTAATTTTGGTTACAAAGTGTTACACGAATTTTTTGTTAAAAATTCAACCATAAGATCATCAACGAGGCAACCTAACCATTTGGTTGTCATCAACAGGATCATGGATTACAATTATTATTATCCATCTGGTGATGAAATTGAGATGTTTGAGCTATAGCTGCGGGCAGATATGCTACAACTTTCCACAATCATCCAGCAAGTGAGTAATGAGCTGTCGAGGGTAAAAGTCTCTCCTCCACCATTGGTAGGCGATTTTGAATGGGGAAATCAATATCCCAACACCTACACTCCATGATGGGGGAATCCTCCAAACAATGCTTGGATTGATCAAGAGGAACATTGGGAATCTTCCGCACCTTCATATCAACCACGACCTTCTCGATGGTATGATAAGCCATCACCCATGGAAGTTTCTTTGGAGAACTTCACATACACAACCACGATCAATTTTGAGCAACCTATTCCGGATGGTCTGTCTCACTTGGAGGTTGTTTTGGAGAACTTCATGGCAACAACAATGGAAAGTTTAAAAAATCGAGAATCTACCATTCGAAGTTTCGGGGTACGTATTGAGAAAATCTATAACCAACTATCTGAAATGTCAAATAGGATCTTGATGGAGCACGATGAAGATGATGGAATGATGGATGAAAAGGAAGATGAAGAGGTGGGAGAAACCGAGTCAAGAACAGAAGAATCAGTTTATGAGAACATAGTTTCACCATCTCCCGTTGAACCCTTGATTAAAGAGATTGAGATGAAGAGGCATTTGAAGGGCATCTATTGCACCATGCTTGAGGATGATGAAGAACTTTTGGAATTAGGTGATCCCATTGGTTCCTATGCATGTGTTGACTGTGATGGGAGAAATACTTGTGTGGTTTGTGCTGAGATTGTTGCATATATGGAAGGTGATGGATTTGGTAATGCAGTGAGTGAAGATTGTGCAGAAGTCAAAGTAGCACCAGTGATCCTCTCCACTTGTTTGTCACCTCCCATTGTGAAGCAACCAACGACGGAGTTCACGTCTCTGCCCGAGAAATTGGATTTTGCATCTTTAACTATGAAGGCATTATGGCCAGTCCAAGAGGTTGAACCCCATTTGTGTTGGGAAAACTTTGTTGACAAAGAGGTTATCTTTGACCCGGGAGGGATTGAAAAGTTCTTCACACTTGAAGAAGTCACCATGATTTTTGAGTGCTCACTTTCATATCTATGCTGCAAGTCATGGGATCCGGGAATAAGCTTCCATTCTCTGTCTATCACTTGGACCTCAAGCCACAAGCAATAGGACCCAGGCGGAAGCTTCTCAATGAGTTTTTCTTAATCCTTCATTTTAGTTCTTTTTCATTTTCTTATTTTTAGTTTTGTTTCACTTGTGTTAGTTTGTTTGTGTTAGAATAAAAACAAGTCAATCACTTAAAGGTTTAGGATGTTGTTTTGAGATGCCACTTTTGGTATTCTCATCATTTTGTGCAATTTGCTAGACTATTTTCCTTTCATGGGAAGCCCTTCTTGTAGTCTTGGATTCACTTTTCAAATTTGTTCATATAATTTTTCATAATCTCTTTGCATATTTTTGTTTCTTTTTCATTAAATTCATGGCAATGAGGTTTGGAATGGAATTTTGGAATCTTAGTTTTAACCTTGGTGAGATATTGGGCTTGAATGTTAATTCTTTCTGAGTGTGCACCATTGAGTTGACGTGCTGAGATTTGTTTGATTCTTTTGTCTAGGATTCATGAATTGCATGTTTTGCATAAAAATGATTTGAGTCGTTTTTCTTAAGCCACTTGAACCAAAAAGCCAACCTTGCATGAAAAATTCCCTTGCTAACCCCTTTGAGCTTATTGTTAATTTTTTTTCTCACCCTTGCTTCTTGAATGATGATTACCATGTTTATTCCAACTTGAGAATAGGAAAGCATTGATGAATTGCTTGTGGAGAAACAAAAGATTTAGGTTTGAGGGAGAGGGTAGTGGAATAATGCAAGAAATTTTGAAAGGTTTGAAAAAAAAAAGTGTACAAGTTCTTGAAAAAAAAAAAGGTTGATTATCCAAAAGAAAAAAAAAAAGGTTAAATTTTTTTTTTTTGTGAATAAAGTTGAGGAATAAAATTGAGAGAAACTCCAAAGAGGAAAAACGGAAACAAAAAGGAAAAATGTCAATTATAGCAAATGGGAATTTTGTGCTTTGCATTGAAACAATTGAGTTGTTGTAATTGCTCTCTTATTTTCTTGGCCACCTTTTGTTGTTTCTATTGTATCTTGTTTTCACTTTAGCCAAGTTGCAACCCAAAATAAAGTCCCTTTGATTTGTGCATATTTTTGGTTTGTGAATTTTGGAATTAGATGAAAAGCAAATCTATGGTTCCATGACTCTAATGTGTGCCTTGAGGGAAACACTTCACCACTATATGCTTGAGTGATTATTTGATGAGTGTGCATCTTGTGAGGACAAAGGTTCTATTTTTTTTCCTTGCCAAATTGCCATGATTTTTAATTTTTAAGAATATGGAGATTGCAAAGTTGTTATGTTTTTTGCTTCCTGACACTTTTGGATGTGAGCGTGCTACCGATTGATACTTCATTTTTAGGAATTAGTACTTGTGAAATTTTGCCTTATAGTGAATTTGTCTAATTGTGCTCTCATTCAGTTTTCCTTAATCATGTTATAACTTGGTTTGTTGTCTTTTGTGTCTTCTGTTTTGTGTGTTAGTTCTAGTTATTTTTACTTGGGGACAAGCAAAATGCTAGGTTTGGGGGAGTGATAATTCACTAAATTATCAAGTAATTGTGCCTTTCTTGAGTGGATTTTACTCCCAATTGCATGTTTTTATCCTTACTTTGTCCCCGCTTTTAGTTAGTTGAGTCATAATTAGTGTTTTAAGTGTTTTTGTTAATTTCATGCATTTGATGTTACTTTTAGCTTAATTTGTTTTCCTTTTATACAATCTAATTTAGGTTCATCTTTTGTCAATTTTAGGATTCAATAAGGAAGTAGACCATGAAGACTTAAAGTGAAGAAGTAAGCAAAGAAGCATGAAGAAAGGAGCCAACTGCACCTGTTATGGAGGACCTGTTTCTGCCATTCCCAAGCTTAGCGTGGGTTCGACTGATAAAATCGGCTCTCTGTCTGTCCCACGCTCAGCGTGACCCAACCCACGCTCAGCGTGGACGCGAATCCTGACAGGGTATTTAAACCCTTATTTTCCATTTTGAGAGGAACCCATGAGCAGCTGCACGTTTTTCTGACCTAGAAGGATACAAGGAGGCTCTCTTTTAGCTAGAACACCATTTCCAATGGAGTTTGTTCCATTTTTCTTGTTTATTTCATCTTCTTTTGTTACTTTCTCTACTATTTCTAGCTAAACCCCTTCTTGTTGGGGTTAGATGTTTGCTTCTCTAAACTTGGTTGTATTTTGATTTGGTTCTAATGCAAGTTCCTAGTTTATTATGAGTATTTGATTCTATGCTTAACGCTTTTCTTGGCTTGATCACCCCTGAAATGATTTGTTGCTTTGGTAGACAATTGGAAAGTTGATGCTATTGCATGCTCATGAATCAAAATACCAAGTAGTTCATGAATCTAGAAATGGGTCTTGAAGTGCTTGTAATCTTTTAAGTCTTGGCTCTTTATGCAAAATCTCATGTTAATCCACCAAAGGAATTAGGGTTTAATTTGGAGTTTTAGGCTCATTCCACCTAAGGAATTAGGGTTTGAGTATTAAAAAAGGCTTGATTGTCATAACTGAATTATGACTTGTGTTAGTAACCATATCATTGCAATTGAGGGAAGATTAGTGTAGTCTAACCCCAACATTTTAATCCATTTGTTAATCACATCTCTTTGTGCTTGTTAAGTGTTTGTTAAAAATCCCAAAAGACCAAAAATATTTTAATTGCTTTTGTTGCTTAATTTTATGTTTTGAGCTCTCTTCATGCCAAAGATCGGTCTAGATAGCTGTTTAACTTGTGAAGTGGTACTTGGCAACTAATCCCTGTGGACGATATCCGGTTCTTACTGTTTTATTACTTCCAACGATCCGGTACACTTGCCGTGGTCTCATCAATAGCTCGGATAAAGAACGCTGCCATTAAGCAAAGAGTTTAGAGAAAATATAATTCCAGACTGTGCCCTCGAGAATTCGGAGAGTGAGATTTGGTTCTCAAATTGTAAACAGGACAGAGGAAAGAGCGAGGCGAGGGGAAGATGGCAGCCAACTGGGATGGACTATTGAGAATTATTGCTAAGATAGGAAATTGAGCTTATAAGCTCGAGACAATGGCAGGAAAAGCCCTTCCAAGGACTTGGAATGCCACTCATCTTAAGTTCTTTTATACTTAAACATGTAATACAGGGAAAAGTACTCTTTTCCCTCGCTGGCATTTTTATCCCTAATGAGGGTTTTTCACCGGAAGGTTTTAACGAGGCTTGACCCGAGACAATATAATGAAGATATTTTATCATATTATCACTTGCATGCTTTAATTACCGTTTAAAGTTTAAATGCTTACATAACTAAATGCAAGATCAATATAGTCAAGCTCAGTGAACATGAGGACGTAAAGACACAAGAATTTTACAGAAGATCAAATCGAGAGTCGAGCAAAGTCTCCTCCTGCTTGGAAGTCAAGGAACAACTCCTTCCAAGTAAACAACTCGATGGGCGAGTCGCGACCCTCCCCTAGGTTCAAATCGAGAGTCGGGAAAAGTCCATTCCCGCTTAGAAGTCAAGGAATGACTCATTCCAAGTAAACAACTCAGGGGGCGAGCCGCGACCCTCCCCGAGGTTCAAATCAAACAATAAGAAACCCGGTCCATTAAAAAGGGAAAGAAAGAGAGACACGTGACACCAAGAGCTCAAAAGAGAAATTTTATTAATATTTCCGAGTACAAGATAAGTAACTTGGTCCCCCTTTCCGAGTACAAAAGGAGGACCCCTACCTAAACAACCCAGATCCCGTGAAGAATAAAAGAGAGGAGAAGGGTCAACACGCTAAGGCCACCACTGTAGTTCCAAACTCGCGAACAAGCCTAGCTCTCGGATTGAATCCTTTCGGGAGATCTTGGAGACGTTTTCTCTATCCACCTTTTGAAGGCTACCTGAAGCCGGTGTATCAGCCGGATTTTTAAATATGCTGTTTAATAAGTTAAAATATAATTAATTATATTTTAATCTGAGAGTTAGAAAGTGATTTTAAATAAAATAAAATCATATTCATAGTCTCTCTTATGGTAGAAGGTTACGGTGAAATTTTGGGTTTAAAACTCAGACGGAAACTGGCCTGCATATTTACTAACAATATCATTTTATACTGGCAAAAAAAACCCTAATTTGACCCGAAACTGAAATTTGTAAATTTTTTATATTATGTCCGTGAGGAATCCTACTTTCCAAATTTCTGATCAGAAATAAAATATTATGTTTATTCAGACGAATTTTGGTAAAAGTTCGAACGGAAAACAGTCGGTGAACGAAATGGTTTATGTTTAAAACATATTTCCAACGAGTTTGGTTATTTTGAAAATATTTTGATTGAAAAATAGACAGAAACCCTAATCGAGAAACCGACGGAGTCAAAAACGGAACTGCAGAGACCCGTCAAGAGATCGGGACAACGAGTCATACATGATGGCTCATGAAGGATGAGTCACCAAGTATTTATGAGCATTAAATGCTAGTAATCATGACTTTTAGGTAAAATGACCAAAATACCCCCAAGCTTTCGCGGTTATTAAGAAGACACATCTACGAACTCCTAACCACTTATTTTACATGGCTGTAAACCTCTCACATCTTCTCAATTTCGTGCAGCCATATATACTAAACCATACCTATTTCATTTTGCTTTTGTTTCATCATTTTCCTCTCAAAAACCGAAATTGGGTAACTGACGGAGCCGCGTTAGGGAGTTCTGGGAACCTCTAAGGGATTGGATCGATGAGTCATGGATGACTCATAAGATGTGGCCCAAAATCAGTCACACCTCCCTTTATTCTCCACCAAATATTTTAACCAAACCATGATTACACATTAACTCTAGTTAGGTTATTGTAACCATAGTTAAGTTATTATATTATTTTCTAAATTTAACCTATGTCAATTAACCTAACCTTGGTTCTTTTTAACATTACACAACTCACTTCCTCACTCAATTTCGTGGCTGCCACACCACTCACACACTTAGACATTTCATTCTCTTCCTAAGTCATCTTCTTCACCAAAAACACCAAGAACATTATAGTGTTCTTGCTTAGTTCATCAAAGTTCTTCATTTTCTTCTCAAGTTCTTGACAAAAACTCTTCATTCAAAGGTGAGGAATCCCTTCCTCGTCATCTTAGCTTCATTAATCATGCATCAAATCTTCCCTTTCATAAACTTTTCACAAATCTCCATTTCTAGATATAGAACTTCAAATAATTCTAGAAAATTGTAGAAAAATCATTTTAATGTGAAAATAACTTTTATCATCTTAGTTATCTTCCTCATAATCTTAGCTCTCTTTACCAACCACTACTTCGGATTAGAGGAGAAGCATTGAGATAGAAACCTCAATAGTTGCAAGAAGCCTTTGTTGGAAACTTTGAAACCTAGTTGGAGCAGTTGCAGTGAGGGAGTACACACTTAAACGGTTGGATCATTTCCAAATTTTATAAGAAGGTTCAAGACTTGTGGTTCTTCATATCCAACAGTCATAATTTGGAACGAACCTCCAGAGTGTGAGATATAAAGCTCAGACAGTAGGCCTAGGAGGTGTGAAACTCAACCCGGATACCATCTAACCTGTCATCATAGAATTGCAATCTGATATTCGTTGACCGATGGATCAGGTTGAAACATTGTGAGACGGTTTGTGAAGGATAGTTCTTCATTGCCACTGTTCATTTTTATAAAAAACGATCGGTGGACAGAGATATCGAGCTCGAATAGTAGCTCTGTTTTGGTAGTTGTCCCTAGGATTCATGGGCTTATTTTGAATCCAATTTCCCCTAAGTTCAGCCATTGTTCTCGTAAGTTTTTTCGTCAATTTTGTCTCTTGATTCAAATAAATTTATTTATTTGAAACCCTATTGCTGATTCAGTTGGTATTTGGTGTTTCCGGCGAACTGTGATATTCGTACGTGTAATCGGGACGGAAAGCGGAACGGTGGATGTGTAAGGATGGATGGTGGCAGATTTGTGGATGTTGTTGGATAGCGTGCTGAGGTTCGTGGCAGTAACGTGGACACATTCGGAACTTGTACGGGAAAGCATGCGCGTCAATCAGGTGGGGGAAAGGATCACTCTGTCATCGTAATCGATAAGTAGTATATTATATATTAATTATGTAGGGCGACCTAAACCCTACTAGTAGTTGAGTAATCGACAAGACCAAAATCATATTGGAAACTTTTTTTTAAAACCAATGGTGATTCGAGGATTGTATGTTTATCGACGTTAGGATGATTTTATCTTATGAGGTTGATTGAATTTATTATTATTATTGAATTGCTTATGTGATATTTTGTGGTATTTGAATATTTATGATTGTCTGTGTTATGCATGATCTTCCTGATTTTTATTACTATGCTTATTTATTTTTTAAGTAAAGATATATGTTGTTCGGGAGATGTTCTTGTGGGTGAGAGAATGATTTGTGATTTAGAGGTGCCCTGCTTAATTAAGTTATCTAATGGATGAGATGTGACATATAATACAAGTTGAGGCTATGATGGGAGCTTGAGGCACTAGGTTGTTATTGATGCGAGATAGTGATATTCATATAGAGGCTTTGATGCAGATACTTTTTCTGTCCATGACGCGTTGATCTGATTTATCCTATCAAAAGATAGAAGTGCACTATATCGAGTTCTAACCTATCAAAAGATAGAAGAGTACTAAACTGAATCCTATCTTATCAAAAGATAGAAGAGCACTATACCGGATCCTATCTTATCGAAAGACAGAAGTGCACTATGCTGAGTCTTATCCTATCAAAAGATAGAAGTGAACTATACTGAGTTCTTTGCATCAGACTACCGTCGACTACTAACTAATGTGAAAGGAATATAGACAGTTATGTTAGCACAATGATTTAGATGGCATGAGTTGATGGATGATATGTGACATAGAATGCGAGTTGAGGCTGTGATGAGAGCTTGAGGCACATGGTTGTTATTGATGCTAGATAGTGAGATTCATATAGAGGCTTTGATGCAGATACTTTTTCAGTCCATGATGCGTTGATCTGATTTATCCTATCAAAAGATAGAAGTGCACTATATCGAGTTCTAACCTATCAAAAGATAGAAGAGCACTAAACCGAATCCTATCTTATCAAAAGATAGAAGAGCACTATGCCGAGTCTTATCCTATTAAAAGATAGAAGTGTACTATACTGAGTTCTTTGCATCGGACTACCATGAACTACTGACGCGTGTGAAAGGAATAGAGACAGTTACGTTAGCAAAAGGATTTAGATGCCATGAGTTGAGGGTAGAGGACAATATCGTAATTTGCGGATGATTTGTTAGTTATGTATGTTGATTGTCTGTGACATTTATTGTATGATATGTTATGACTCTTTTCCGCCTTTTTGATGATAGAATTGCTTCTTATCCCCTATATTTCTGTATTTTTATGTGTTTACTTTATTTACGTTAGAAGACCCGATGGAGGATTATGTTGCTAGGAACTGGATGGAACTCCGTATGAAATGGAGGTTGCTGAGGAGTTGGATGGAACTCCTTAGAGACTGGAGGTCGAGCTGTGACCCATGGTGATTAGAGTATAGACATTATGGCCAGTGTGTCCAAGGAGTATTTTTATATTTTCCGCTAAGTATGACTGTTGTTAAGTATATGCATGTGAGGGATGAGGATATCCTCAACAATGTTTTGTAATGTGTTTATAAGACTTAAGTGTGTATGTACAACCTACACGGTTTTTAAAATCGGACCCGTCGTTGAGTTGGTGAAGGTATCGGTTCAAGGTTCTCTGGTCTAACCGTGGTTGTAATAATTAAATACTAATTTTTTTTTTAGTATAATATATAAAACAATATTAAATAAAAAAGAACATATATTCATAATATGCAAGAAGTTTAGTACTTTTAAATTTATGTACAGAAATAAGAAATTCTAACTTGCATAATATTATATCTTCGTAAAAAAAAAAAAACTTGCATATTATATCCATTATTTAATTATATTCATAAGCTTGCAAATTCTAGCAACAGGATTGACTCTTCTCTGACAAGCTTTAAAGGGCATTTGAAAGTGGAAATAGTAAAGTACCCAAATAGCCAAATAGGAAAGTTGATTAGTGATTAGGGAGACATGAGCGAAACATGCGTGGTTGGCATGAATCAAGGAAAGAGGTGATGAAGGAATGTCATTTATTTCAAAAATATATATATAGCATATGAACAAAAGAAGCACTACGAAAAAGCATATCAAAGGGACAAAGAAGGAAACTTGATCTGCCCGAATGAGAAGCAAACTGCAGATCCACCCCGAATTCTTTGAAAGATGAGCAAAAAATGATGGAATCTGCATTGAAAGAAAAGCAAAATGATATCAAAATGCTGCAAGGATGGGATGAAAATTTGGGAATGGGCGGCCTTGGATTGCGTTATGGAAGGAGTGTTGCCCACATAATCTAGAAAACAAGTCCCACACTGCCGAGAGGTTGGTAAAGAGTATGAACGGATCAGTTATAAAAGTAGTGTGAAAATAAATCAAACGATTCCTTGAACCGGTCCAAATCATTGAAGAGCCAGTTTTGCACCGGTTTTGTGGTTCCCAATCCGGTTTACTAACATGCTGGTTTTATGAATCATTCAGATCGGATGGCAATCCGGTTCCTGATCGAACCGGTCGGTGCGGTCTGGTTTCAAAAATCTTGATAATCTAAATATGGTGTGTTGTTCCTGATCGAATCGATCGAACCGATCGGTGTGGTCTGGTTTTAAAAATCTTGATAATCTAAATATGGTGTGTTGTTTTTATTTAACTAAAGTTGTATGTTATTTAACTTAAGTTTTAATTTTTATGTATTTCTATGTTAAAAGATCCTCCTATCAAAAGATCCTCCAAGTGGCACCCATAGAGTGAAATCCCCCTATCATCTTCTCCAAGAAGCAAGGGTCTTTACGAACTTTGCGGTGACCTAGTTGTAACATTACAAACCATGCCATGACCCGAAGCAAGAATGACCATTAAGATAAAGACTTTAGATACAAGTCCTGGAATGTTCTCCATAAGAACGAGCCAAAACAAGAAAAATCGTGAAAACACGCCCATAGGCAAGGAAAGATGGAGAAGATCATAGCAAAGGGTGGAGAAGAAAATCCGCATATTTATAGCCCCCAAATCAGTAAAACAAATAAAGCAACATTTATGATTCATGAAGTGGACACCGTTTCTAAGAAGATGGTCAAATAAAATGTCCCCAATATACATTAATTGACCTGGCGTTTCCAAGGCGCAGTGACGACAGTACTCCAAGGCATATAGAAAATGGGCTCCCCATGACTCAGCCTACCACATCGAAAATAGGCGTGACAAGATACCTGGAAAAAGAGACACGGTCAACAAGATGATTGAGACCTCGACAGGATAAATACCAAAACGAGGAAGTTGCATGAAAGTTTTGTCTAAAAGACCATCAAACGGGCCAAAGAGTACCCAAAATAAAGGCCAAAGTACGGCTGATCACCAAAACAAAGCAAAAGATTTGAAAAGGAACTAAACTATTACATCTAAATCCTGGGGACATCCTCCCGATCTTCATCGCTCCTAGCAACGATAACATCTTCTGCTTGCTCTTGTCCAGCAACCCCTTGATCAGCAGCCCCGAGTTCAGCTCCGCCATTGATATGAGTCAAGGGGAGCAAGTCAACTTTTCAAAAAGAATGATTTGAGCCCAATGAAGACCATGGATCAAGAAGCACTACAAGGACTTGGTGGGCCTAAGACAAGAGTTAAAGTCAAGAAAGCCCAAGAATTTATAAACCAAATAGTGTCAACCTTGATGAAAATAAGCACAAGTTCAAGTTTTAATGGAGTGGGGGCCAAAATGCTTACTTATCTCATCCAACTTAAAGACTCATGATGGGCTTGGACGTCCACCTCTTAAAAATTGAATTTTCTAGGTTATTTCTTTTAAATAAAGTGTAATAAGCTTAGTTTCATGAAGAATTTCGAATTTTAGGCTTAGTTGGAGGTATCTTTTGGTTTGCATACCAAAACTGACTCCTTTTTGAATTATTAGTCTTTTATGTATTTTGTGAAAATTATGGGGGTCACACTTTTAATGTGAGAAACAAGTGTAACCACCACATAATTAGAGGGATAAAGAGTCAAAATAAGGGGTTTTAGGCCAATTAACGCATGATTATGGTGGCTGAGTTAGGTGGGAGTTATTGGGTGTTTTAATGCCATGATTAGGTGAGTTAAGTGGAGGTTTTGGAATCATTTGGAAGACTGAGTGTGAGCCAAATGAAATCAGTCACACTTCTATATGTATGAGGCCTAAAACACATGAATAATAACTTGGATGTTGAATTTGGATTGAAATCAATTTGTGAGACTTTGTTCTCTTTGATTCTTGGTTGAGCCAACTATTGTTCTTATCAAGAATCCAAGATTCTTGTGGCGAACTTCATAGGCTTATCAAACAACCTTGTTTGTGGCGCCTCCACCATTTCT
Source organism: Sophora flavescens (assembly GCA_030762895.1). Taxonomy (NCBI): domain Eukaryota; kingdom Viridiplantae; phylum Streptophyta; class Magnoliopsida; order Fabales; family Fabaceae; genus Sophora; species Sophora flavescens. The sequence goes on from CM061064.1 coordinate 136,485,277, forward strand.
TTCTCTTCCATTTTTGTTTCTTTCTTCTTCTTATTTTGGTTCCAAAAATTGGTTTCACATTAACTTGTTAAGAATTCAACCAAATAGATCATTTCAAAGGCAACCTCACCATTTGATTGTCATCAAGTGGTATCAAAGCTTAGGCTTTGGTTGAATTTTGAGTTTTTGTTATTCATCTTCTTTCTTTCATCTTTTCTATTTTTTGTACCAAAACCCAAAACAAAAAAAAATTTGTTACCTTGTTTCTGTTTTTGTTACATTTGTGTTTCTCTTTTCAAGCTCTAGTGTGTTGATGAATTAAAAAAAAAAATCAAAAAAAAGAGAAGGAAAAACAACACCTAGAATTTCAACAAAAGAGAAGAGAAAATCTTATTTGGGCAATTGGTGTTCTTGAAAAGTTTCCCTTCTTCCTTGTTTTCATTATTCCCAAAGCTTTCCCTTCTTCCTTTGTTCTTATTTCCAAAGCTTTGCTTTTCTAGCCTTTCTTTTGTTTCCTTTGTTTTTTGATTAGTTTTGTGATTTTTGTTACTTGAATTTTTTGGATTTTTGTGTGGATTGTTGTTTGACTCCTCTAAGCCTAAAAGAGAACAATTGAGTGGAAAAAGGCAAGAGTGAAAATTAAATATTGTGTGGAAAAAGCCAATTGAGTGAAATATACATTGTGCACATTTGGTGAGTGGATTGGTTCGTACATATATATTTTGTTATTTTCTAACTTGTATTCTTTGCTATGTTGCGATTTGAAAATTTTGACTATGTGCAAGAACATAGGAAAGAGGTTGAAGAGTGGATCCAGCAAATGCATGAAAGGCGTGACAAGAAGATGAGAGAGAACGAAAAAAAGAGGTTGAGAAAAGAGGAAAGAATGAAAAGACAAATTGAAAGTTTTGAATACCATGTGAAGAAGTTGGTGGAAGACTCCAACAAGAAAAAGAATGAGAAGAAAGAGAGAGAGAAATCAAAACAAGAGAATGAGGCAAAAGCAAAAGAGAGTGAAAATAAAAGTGATGATCAAAAGGAAGAAGAAAAGAGAGTGAAAAGAAGAGTCATGATAAAGAGAAATATAGTGTGAAAAATAATGAGAAAAATAGTGTGGAAGCTAGTGAGAAAAAAGAGAGTTATTTGGCAACAAAAAGTGAAGAGAAGAGGGCTTTAATTTCATGGCAGCCCCAATGTATATTTTTTTACAAGAATTTTCATTTGGTTGCTAACACCTCTAATGATCTCTTTTTGCCTAGTGGTGTTGTAACTCTTTTGCAGAAATTTGGAGATTTCATCCCAAAGGAAGTACCCCATGGTTTGGAAACTTGCATGGATTCCAAAAGGCTCAATAAAGCACCTACTCATGCTTTACCTCCTATTGAAATATATTTTGAACTTAAGTTTGATACAACCGATGTAATTGAAGAGTTCATTCCAAGGGAGGTACCCCATGGCTTGGGAACTTGCATGGTTACCCAAAAGTATGGATATCTAAATAAAAGATTTGATAACATGCTTGGGATTGAAGTCATAAATTCGAGGACGGATTTTCTCAAAGAAGGAGGGGATGATATGAGCCAAGGGGTGGCAAGTCAACTTTTCAACAAGAATGATTTGAGCCCAATGAAAACCATGTATCAAGAAGCACTACAAGGACTTGGTGGGCCTAAGACAAGAGCTAAAGTCAAGAAAGCCCAAGAATTTATAAACCAAATAGTGTCAACCTTGATGGAAATAAGCCCAAGTTCAAGTTTTAATGGAGTGGGGGCCAAAATGCTTACTTATCTCATCCAACTTGAAGACCCATGATGGGCTTGGACGTCCACCTCTTAAAAATTGCATTTTCTAGGTTATTTCTTTTAAATAAAGTGTAATAAGCTTAGTTTCATGAAGAATTTCGAATTTTAGGCTTAGTTGGAGGTATCTTTTGGTTTGCATACCAAAACTAACTCCTTTTTGAATTATTAGTCTTTTATGTATTTTGCGAAAATTATGGGGGGTTACACTTTTAATGTGAGAAACAAGTGTAACCACCACATAATTAGGGGGATAAAGAGTCAAGATGAGGGGTTTTAGGCCAATTAACGCATGATTATGGTGGCTGAGTTAGGTGGGAGTTATTGGGTGTTTTAATGCCATGATTAGGTGAGTTAAGTGGAGGTTTTGGAATCATTTGGAAGACTAAGTGTGAGCCAAATGAAATCAGCCACACTTCTATATGTATGAGGCCTAAAACACATGAATAATAACTTGGATGTTGAATTTGGATTGAAATCCATTTGTGAGACTTTGTTCTCTTTGGTTCTTGGTTGAGCCAACTATTGTTCTTATCAAGAATCCAAGATTCTTGTGGCGAACTTTCTTGGCTTATCAAACTCTCTAGTTTGTGGCGGCATCATCATGATACCAAATGATATGATCCTAAAAAGGAGCATGTAAATTCTTGGATCTATCCTTGAGTGACTACAAAAATTTATAGAATAAGAAGAAATATAAAAATGGAGAAGGTAAGGAATGGAAGGTAGGCGCCACAAATCCAAGGGGATTTGATAAGCCAAGGTGAGGTTCGCCACAAGAATATTAAATTCTTGGTAAGAACAAGGGTGGTTCAACCAAGAACCAAAGAGAAACAATATTCTCTCACAAATGGACTTAATCCAAATTGAACTCAAAGTTATTATTCATGTGTTTTAGGCCTCAAACATATAGAAGTGTGACTGATTTCATTTGGCTCACACTTAGTCTTCCAAATGATTCCAAAATCTCCACTTAACTCACCTAATCATGGCATTAAAACACCCAATAACTCCCACCTAACTCAGCCACCATAATCATGCGTTAATTGGCCTAAAACCCCTCATATTGACTCTTTATCCCCCTAATTATGTGGTGGTTACACTTATTTCTCACATTAAAAGTGTAACCCCCCATAATTTTCACAAAATACATAAAAGACTAATAATTCAAAAAGGAGTTACTTTTGGTATGCAAACCAAAAGATTCCTCCAACTAAGCCTAAAATTCGAAATTCTTCATGAAACTAAGCTTATTACACTTTATTTAAAAGAAATAACCTAGAAAATGCTATTTTTAAGAGGTGGACGTCCAAGCCCATCATGGGTCTTCAAGTTGGATGAGATAAGTAAGCATTTTGGCCCCCACTCCATTAAGACTTGAACTTGGGCTTATTTCCATCAAGGTTGACACTATTTGGTTTATAAATTCTTGGGCTTTCTTGACTTTAGCTCTTGTCTTAGGCCCACCAAGTCCTTGTAGCGCTTCTTGATCCATGGTCTTCATTGGGCTCAAATTATTCTTGTTGAAAAGTTGACTTGCCCCCCCCCCCCCCCCCCCCCGCCCGCGGATGGCTCATATCAGCCATTATCGGCTAACTTTTCCCCTCTAATTGCCAGAAGCTTTCCATCTTGGACCTCCTTCTAGGAACTAAAAATGGAGTGATCGATCTCGGGATGTTCAAGCTCATACTGCTCTTTGGCATCTTGAAAGCCCACTTCATGCTGCTGCGGCGCCAACAACTCCCACTCCTTTATGTCTGCAGCCATCTTGTCAACCACCCAATTCAGCTCCGAGACCTTTCCTTTGGCAACATCCAAATTAGCATTTGCAGCATTCAAATAGGCCTGTATCTTGTTCTTGGTAGCAATCAAGGTGGAGCAGGTATCTTCCAAGCGGAGAACATTAGCACTCGTCTGTTTCAGACTGTTCTTTACAGCTTCCAGCTCCCTCTTCATCTCTTCATTCTCTTAAGTAGTTCTGATAAGTTCATTCATCAAATGCAGGTCATCTGACACTTTCTTCTGTAACTTCTGGTTCACTGACACCAAATGGGATACTTTGTTGTCAAACACCGTAGTCTCTATCTCGGAAAAACATGCTAAACTAGCCAAGTGTAGGCTCAACATCTGGGTCATCTTGGCTATCTGAGCACGGGTAAGGGTCTTGTATAACTCGATATCCGCCCGATACTGTAGCTATTTGCTGGGAGCCAAATTCAGAAGGAAAGGTGGGTTCCATACAGAAACCGTCTCGAGAGAAATGCCCACTTGACTGGTTAACATATTTTGGAACGTTCCATCCGGAGGAGGGGTCGGAGGATCCCAACCCATTACTGCTTTCCCACGAGCTGCTGAGGTGCCGATACAGACTCGTCTTGATCCTCCTCCAGCCGGCATTTTTTCATCACAAAGCCACTCCCGCTGTGATGAGATTGCTCCGAGATATTGATCACATTCTTCTCTTTTCCTTGTGGACACTAGATGCCGCCACGCTTGAAGTCCCCCGGCTGCTTGTGCTTCTCTAATATTTCCAACATGGCCTTCCTTGATAACTTGGGTGCCATAAAACAGAAAAAGTAATACATAAATCATTACATGAAAATAACATTGAAGAGAAGTAACTCATAAAGCAAAGTCCTCACCCATATAAGTTCTTAATTCGGCAGGGTCATCCGCTTTGTCTATGACCTCTCGATAATGAATATCTAATAATTGCTCGAGAAAAGTAGCCTCGAGCTTCTCTTGATGGGAAAGGCAATGATACTCGAAGCATCTAATGATGCACGGTTTGTGCTGCCAACAGAGGGGAAACTTAGGTTCCCTGACTAAGTAAGGAAAAATGGATTCCCATCCCCTTTGTGGATCATTTTGAAGAATCCAGGCTTAAAACCCTTCTAAGAAGTAGAATAGGGAATGAAGACTTTACGATGTTGGATGGCGCTAAGAGACACCCAATTGGTAGTACCGCATGGTTTTACACAAGAATAAAACACCAACTATTCTGGTGAAGTTGAGAAGGTGCAACGTTTAAAGAACGATGCATCGCTGATTCAAAGAGGGTAAAAAGGAAACGAACTCAAGCCTTGGTTAAGACCTACTTGTGCATAAAGAAGAAACCCGGATCTTCCAAGAAATGGTGAACACGATCCTCTGGGAGTAGGGAAGGCATCCCACTCGACTTAAATCTTTCTTATCAACCACAGAGTCCCTTACCACATTGAAGGACCCGAGAGTGAGAAACTTAGAGCGGATGCGTGGAACTTTCGGGTCAACCCAACCATATGGGTCAACCAAAACGGTGGCCAGAGCCGCCGCAGTACCCACACCTCCCGCGAGCGGATTGACATTGTCGTGACCCTCTTGAGGGGGGTTTGGACTCTCTTCCATCATATCTACCATTACTCAAACAAAATACAACAAGAGAGGAGAAACACGAAACAAGAACAAAGAACGTACCTGCAAAAAGGAAAGAGAAAGGAAACTGGGAGAGGCTGGCAAAGATGAGGGAACAATGGAGGTGGAAAGAAAAGAAAACGAAAGCAGAAGAAGGTAGAGCACGGAAGAAAATGGAAGAAGAAAGAGGGAGGTCAATTTAAATAAGAGGAGGCAAAATGTTAGAACCGTTGATCACTTGCAACAGAGATCCAACAATGAAGAGTGAAGGGACGTGCGGAGTGGTTACGATGCGTGAGGATATGCGCCCAATCATGGGTAACGTATGAAACGAAGATGGCGAAGGCTTGGGATGAGTGATTTTACAAAATCTTGCTTCAGTTACACGAGCCGAATTGCAAACTTATGGTCTGGCCGAAGGCATGACAAAAACTCGAGGCCCGAATAGTATAAACTGGCCGGGTAGGTAAAAAATGTGACACCCTGCTACCCCGTATGTTATAAAGCATAAAAGAGGCAGACAATCAAACTGAAATCATGCATCAACATTTAATAAAACGTTTGTCCATGGGTAGAAAGGTCCAACATGAACTAGTTCTCAAAATCGCGGAAAATAAAACAAGTTTAAAATAATTAAGCATAACAAGGAAATAAACATAACCCAACCTCGATGTCACACACAGAGCTGGTACAACCGTTCTGGAATGAAATCCACAGAATTATAACTGAAGACTAATAAAATAACTGAACATAAGAACAAGCCCTAACTATGAGTGGCGGCTCCTTAGAGTCACTCATCTCTGACCTACTCATCATCCTCTGCAAGGTGCCAATCAGGACAAACAAAAAAATAAATAATGGGGAGTAAGAATCATGTAAAAATAATAGCAAGGAGGTAAGAAGTAAAGTAAAACATACAAGCATGGCACCAACGTAAGCATACATCAACAACATGTATAAACATACACCAACATCATCAACATCAAGCATGCTATACAATGCAATGCAGTCCTACTTTGCTAAACCAACAATGCATATGGATCAAATAAACTCGGGATGGACGACTTCAGAGTTAAATATACACATTGAGAATCGACTCAACGCGGGAGAATCTTCTCCTTGGATATTCAACACATCAAACCAACAAATGCCTCGTCATAGGGGCGCAAGGAGAATCTACTCCAACCGTGGATGACCTGATCGTCGTACTCTAGGATGACCTCCCCTATGTCGAACATCCTTTAACAACAACAACAACTCCGATGCAATGCGTGTGCAACACAATGACCACGGACAACCGCAACCTCCATAACTTCAACGGAATCAACTGAAGACACCATCGGAATCGACCGCAGCGGAATCTACCGCAACATCTTTAAACAGCGGAATCTACCGCAACACCTTAGACCCAAACCAAGGAGTCAAGGCCCTCTTGGCCATAAGGCGTCAAGGTACAGCTCAAACAATGTGCGGTAACCCAACGGTTATCGGCTTAACCATCTTAATTAATCTTTAATTAAGTTATCTAGTCTTCATCATTAGTTAACTAAGTCATCATTGTTGTTGGGGAAGATTGGGGTTAGAATCCCCCATTCAAGTCCTTAATCTCGGTTTCTGCCCAGAGGGGTGAGCACGGTCGTGCTTACCCCAGCACGGGCGTGCTACCACTTTAAGTGGAGCACGGTTGTGCTTCCTTTTGAGCACGATCGTGCTTAGCTGCGCGAGCATGCTCCTCTATTGCACGACAGCACTTACTGTGCGGCCATTTTCCAGAATTCAAACTGTGAGCACGGTCATTCTCCCTGTTCAGCATGGCCGTGCTCAATGCACGACAGTACTGTTTTGGGCAGAATTCTAATTCATGTTTTTAGCCAATTATCCTAGGGATTAAGTTCATTAATCTTAAGTCAACTTTACCACATAATTTCCACATTATACTCATCATCATCAATTCAACATTATTATCACGGTCATGGCATCAACGACATCATTCAACAATCATATTCATCATCATGGTCATAACAACAAATAACAACATAAACATAAATCAACTATTATGAACATAGGCATATACATCATATCCTTATCAACCAAAATCATGTTATCAAAATAACTAACAAACCAACATATAAATCATATACTCATACAAACAAACCGGGGCTATGGGAACCCTTTTACTTTACTCTAACCCCAAGTCTATGAGTACACTACCCATCTCCCCTTACCTGGATTAAAGGTAGCTCCAACAACGTCCTAAACAGCACACCAGTTCCTTTCCTCCAAGCGGCTCAACACAAAATCAAGCCTTGGCCAACCAAAACACAAACCCTATTAGTTTCCAATTCAAAACCATGAAAGGAAACCACAAAGGGGGAAAGGACCTTACCTATATGTGAGCACAGACGAAACAACGCTTCCCAAAGACCTCCAATACTCAAGGAATGCTCTGAATATGGTGGAAAAGGGAAAATAATAGTGTCAGTCGCAACTATGTGATGGCTGCCACCAACAATAGGGTTTCACGTAAACCCTCGGTTTCTGTGTCACTATATAAAGGCTGAACTTGAGCACGACCGTGCTTAACCTTGAGCACGGTCGTGATGGACTTAGCGTCAGCGAGACGCAGTCCGCACATTGAGCACAGGCGTGCTGGCTAATGAGCATGGGCATGCTCATGCACCAAAAAGGGACTTTTGAGCCAAAATCCCACTAAGCCCTTAATAAACCAAACAACTTACCCCAAAAGCACTTAAACGAAAAGCAGGGTGTTACAATTCCACCCCCCTTATAAAAATTTCGTCCTCGAAATTTCTACGTACCTCAAACAAAAAGGTGCAGGTATGCTTCCATCATCTTGCTCTCCAGCTCCCAAGTAGCGCTTTCTTCAGTTGCCCCACTCTAAACCACTTTGACCAAAGGAATCTCATTGCCCTTTAACAGTTTTACCCTCCTATCCTCGACTCGAAGGGGTAACACCTCGAATGTCAAGTTCTCTTTCAAATGTATTGCGTTGGGAACTATCACGTGACTAGGGTCATGGATATACTTTCTGAGTTAAGACACATGGAAAACATTATAGAGGTTTGACAAGAACGGTGGTAAGGCTATTTGATAGGTGACTTCGCCAACTCTCTTTAGGATCCGGTAAGGACCAATGAACCGCGGAGTAAGTTTCCTCGCCTTTATCACTCTACCAACCCCAGTCGTTGGAGTAACTCTCAAGAATACATTATTGCCTTCCTGGAATTTGAGCGCCTTCCTCCTTTTATCATGGTAGCTCTTTTGCCTACTCTGTGCAACTCTCATCTTTTCCTGAACTATCCTGATCTTTTTGTTGTTTCCTGGACTATTTCTGGTCCTAGCACCACACTATCACTAGGTTCGTTCCAACACAAGGGTGTCCTACATCTCCTCCAGTAAAGAGCCTCGTAAGGCGGCATTCCAATGCTGGAATGGAAACTGTTGTTGTAGGTAAACTCTATCAGGGGCAAAAACTTGTCCCAACTACAAGACTGTTCTAGCACACAAGCCCTCAACAAGTCCTCTAAGGATTGGATGGTCCTCTCAGACTGCCCATCAATCTGCTGGTGGTAAGCTGAACTAAGCCTAAGCTTTGTCCCTAAAGCATGTTGTAAACTCTCCCAGAACCTGGAGGTAAACCTCGAGTCTCTATCTGATACTATGATAGAGGGTACACCATGAAGCCTAACTATCTCCTTAACGTACAGCTTGGCTAACTTATCTAAAGGATACTCCATGTTCATTGGAATGAAATGGGCAGACTTAGTCAGTCTATCCATAACAACCTATATAGCTTCAAAACCAGCTGGAGTCCTAGGGAGTCCAGACACAAAATCCATGGAGATATTATCCCATTTCAATTCTAGGACATTCAAAGGTTGCAACTTACATGAAGGCTTTTGGTGTTCTATCTTGGCCTTCTGGAAAACTAGGCACACATACACAAACTCGGCCACATCCTTTTTCATCCTAGGCCACCAAAACATCCTCTTACGGTCCTGATACATCTTAGTGGCACCAGGGTGCACACTCAATCCACTCATATGTCCTTCCTCAAGGATCAACTTTCTATGCTCCGGAACATCTGGCACACAAACTCTATCCTTGCATCTCAAGATCCCATCACTTCCATCCTGGAAACTAAGGTTTCTACCCTGAGCAAGCAACTCTCGCTGGTCTAAGAGAAACTTATCTAACTTCTGACCTTCTCTAATCTGGTCCATCAAGTTGTTGGTAACCTTCCAGGTTCCAAGACAAATACTCTTAGGGGTAAACTCACAAGCTAGACTAAGATCTTTGAACTCTTCAATCAGATCCATATCCCTAATCATCAAAGCGAAGATGTGTAAGGTTTTTCTACTTTAGGCATCGGCCACTACATTGGCCATCCCTAGGTGATAGGTCAGCTTGAAGTCATAATCCTTTAAAAACTCCATCCACCTACATTGCCTCATATTCAACTCCTTTTGATCAAAGAGATACCTCAAACTCTTGTGATCACTAAAAACCTCAAACCTTGCTCCATACAGGTAATGTAACACCTCGTTTTTCGTTCAGCGCTTCTATGTTATATATATATGTTGTTATATGTTTGATATGTTTGATCTTTAGGCGTATGTGTATGTTAGAGGTAGTTTAGTCTTTGGGATGGTCTTAAGAGTGAATTCTGGTTTTCTGCAGAATCCGCCCAGTCTAAGTTTATGAGCCCGGCCTAAAATGTAGAAAAACTTACATTCTGGTTTTCTGCAGAATTCGACTGGCCTACGTTTTCGGCGCCCGGCCTAAGCGTCTGCGCCCGGCCTAAATTTTCTGAGCCTGGCCTAACGAAACTGACAGCCTTTTGGGGCTTCTGTTTCGGTCCAATTGCACCCTAACACATTTTAAACCTCTAAGTCATGCCCTAAACCCTAGTTTACACGACTCTAACACTCAAACTGCATCCCACCTTTCTCTTTGAGGTCTCATCTCTTTTCTCAAAAATCTATCTTTCTAGGGACCATTCTGTTCATCGTTTTGCATCGTTCTTCAATTAGGGGAACACCGTTGCGAACACGTGCTCATTGTGTTTGCTGTTTGGATCTCTAAACAAGGTAAAATTCGTGTACATTGTCATCGATCCCTTTTTGTTAATCTCCTTTGTAACAGCCTGATTTTAATTATGTTGTTCAACCGGTTAAAATATAATTAATTATATTTTAATTTGAGAGTTAGAAAGTGATTTTGATTAAAATAAAATCATATTCATAGTCTACTTTATGGTAGATGGTTACGGTTAAATTTTCGGTTGAAAATTCAGACGAAAGCCGGTCTGCATTTTTACTGTCGGTACAAGTTTATTGAGCAGAAAACCTAATATTGAACCTTGAACGAAACGGTTAGTGTTTTTGTGATGTTTTGTGTGATATTGAAAATTTTAGAAAATTTGAGTTCGGAAATAAAATATAATATTTATTCTGGGCAAAATACGATCGGAAACTTGAATCGGATACGCAATGGAGCAGAGTAGGGAGCACAAAAGTGATGAGGTGACATGTGAGAGTAAGGTGACTTACTAGGGGATGGCCTAAGTCACATCGTAAAAAGTGGTCATGATGACAGTTTTTGAATTATAACATATTATATGCTAAAAACCCATTTCTCTCTCTTCGTCGATCAAACAATGCATAAGCCAAAACTTGGCCATCAAGACTTGCTTCTTCCTCCTCTTTCACGCCACTCTCATACTCTCCCTTTATAAATACCCATTTCATTTTCTCTTTATCACTTTCCTACTTCTTCACTTTCTCATTTTTTAAGTTTCTAACACTGGAAGTTTCCATTTTTACATAGTTTCAAGCTTCAAGTCCTTCATACTTTTTCTTTCTATTTTCAAGGGTAAACCTCTCATACTCTTCTATTTCAAGTTTTACACTTATTTCATGAGTTTACTTTATGTCTTCTTAAAATTTTCTTAAAGCTCTTCTAACTTCTAAAATCTCTAGAAAATGGTAGAAAACTCCGTTTGAGTTGAAACCAATTTCTATGGACTTTTCTATTAATCTCTACTTTCATATTCTAAGAGCTTGTATAAAACAAACATCTCTAACCTATTTTTCCAAGGATGGCCAAAACTATGTATTAGTGTCATAGGAAGTTTTGTTTCAACTTTTTGAAAGATGATCATGTATTTGAGCTTCTAGATACCTCTTGATCTTAAATCTAAAGTCTTGAAAAGTTTGGAAATTTCTAATCTATTTATACTATGATGGTCGAACCTATGATGGTGGTGGACCTAGGATGTTTTGTTTTCATTTTCCAAAATGATCATGGACCTGATCTCCTTAACACATTTGGATGCTAAGTCTAAGAGATTGGAAATTTTAAATATTTCTAGCCTATTTATCCTATGATGGCCGAACCTATGATGGTTGTGGACCTAGGATGTTTTGTTTTCATTTTCCAATATGATCATGGACTTGAGCTCCTTAATACATTTGGATGCTAAGTCTAAGATATTAGAAAATTTAAAGATTTCTAGCCTATTTATCCTATGATGGCCGAACCTATGATGATTGTGGACCTAGGATGTTTTGTTTTCATTTTCCAATATGATCATGGACTTGAGCTCCTTAATACATTTGGATGATAAGTCTAAGAGATTGGAAAGTTTAAAGATTTCTATCCTATTTTTGTAATACAAGGCCGAAACCTACCCTAAGTGGTTGGATGATTTTTATTCCATATTTTCAAGTTATAGCAATTTGTCTAAGTTACCAAGAACCTAAGTGATAAGTATCCAAAGACTTATGTTGAGAAAAGAATCCTAACTCTAATTTGAATTAAATGGCCAAACCTAGCCTAAAGAGAACATAGATGAGTTTGTTTGATTTATTAGTTATTATGTTGATTGGTTGAAGGTGGAGTTAGTACTTTGTGGTGTGACAACGAGGAGCTTTGAGTTCGGGAGTTCAGTGATAACCCAGGTGGGGGAAGAACCAACCTATCGTCAGAATGGATAAGTAGTAGATTATATAATAATTGTGTAGGGCGACCTAAACCCTACTAGTAGTCGAGTAATCGACAAGACCAAAATCACATTGGAAACCTTTTCTGAAAAACCAATGGCAATTTGGGGATTGTAGGTTTATCGATATTAGGTTGATTTTATATTGTTGATGGTTGATTTGATTTTACTACCTTTATTGAATTGATTTAGTGCTATGTTGGTGATATGGGAATATTTTGATTGATATTGTGTTATGCATGATCTGCCTGGTTTTTATTATTATGCTTAGTGAATTTTAAGCAACGATATATATATATATATATATATATATATATATATATATATATATATATATATATATATATGTATATAGATTGTCTAAGAGATGATTGTTTTGGTGTGAGGATAATGATGATTTAGAAGTACCTAACCTAGATGATGTATGTTAAAGAGGTGTTATGGCATAGAATATGTGTCAAGTTCTAATGGAAGGTTAAGGCACTAGGATATTGTTAAAACGGGTTGGTGAGATTCAAGTATAGGTGTTGTTGTCCACAACCGTGTATTGGTAATATAATATATAAGGACAAAAGTGTATTGGTAATATAATACACATAAAATCAATAGTTCTTGCGAGACCACTTCCACCTTAGGAATGGGGGTGGAACACCTTAACGGGAATGGAGGTGTGCACTAGGTGGAACATCTTAACGGGAATGAGGGTGTGCCCCGTTGCAAATGAGGGATAATGACAGGAGTGGTAGTGGCCACGATAACGTAAATACATGGTGATAGGGTTAGAGAGGTTATGTTAAAATAAAGTGTTAGATTACCTGAGAGTAAGGGTAGAGGATGATATATATTAACCTAAGGATGATTCGTTAGTTATGTGTGTTGATTGTCTGTGACAATTACTGTATAATTTACTATAACTCTTTTCTGCCTTTTGATGATAGAACTGTTTCTTATCCCCTGTATATTTCTGTATGTTGTATTTTATCTCCTTGTGGAATCGTACGAGAAGGCCTTGTGGATGAGCGTAACCAAGAGGATTTGGATGGAACTCCCTACGAACCGGAGGCTGGAGGACGAGTTGTGACCCATGGTGTTTAGGGTCTAGTTAGTTATGGCCAGTATGTCTCGTGAGGTGTATTTTTATTATGTTTTCCGCTGTTTAACTTTTTGTCCAAGTATATGCCTGTGAGGGATCCTACTGATAGGATATCCTCAACAGTGTTTTGTAATATGCATAATATACTTATATTGTGATATTCCATTCTATATGAAGTTGTAAACTTGATAAGTTAAGTTTTAATTTTTATGTATTTTCACGTTAAGCGTGCGATTAAGTAATTAAATAAAGAGGTTTTAATCTACTGTCACAAAGAGGCACAGCGGGGTGTCTCATCCTTTCTTATCCTTGAATTGGGAATTAATGGTTAACCTTTTGTTTGACCAAGGCTTGGAAATCTAGTCAAGCCGCTTGAGGGAAACTCGTTGGTTCTTCGTTTGGGAAGCTTGTTTGATTTGTTTCAGTTTAGGGGTAAGGTTCCCTTCCCTTGTGGTTTCCTTTCATAATTTTGAATAGGAAACTAATGGGTTTGTGTTTGGTTTGGCTAAGGTTGAGCTTGTGTTGAGCCGCTTTGGGAACCGAGGGCAGTTTGCTGTAAGGAGCTTACGTTGGAGCGACCTTCAATCCAGATATGGGGAGAAGGGTAGTGTATATCATAGGCATTGGGGGTAGTGTAAGGTAAAGGGGTTCCCATAACCCCAGTTTTCTATGTTTGATGATATGATTAGTGTAACACCCTAGTTTTTACACCTACGATTAATTATTTTATTTGGATGTTTAAGTTTATTATGTTATGTGGTTTAGTCTGAGTAATTAAATTACTCTCTTCAAATGATTTTATTAGGTGCGTTAGCACTGACTTATTTCAGTGAATGCACGTTTAATAGACAATAATTTATGTTATTGTCACTATTATACCAGTACAGAAAAATATTTTAAATAATATGATTAAGAGAAAAGCATTTTCATATTCCTATTCTATTTAATTTTAGAGTTAAAAATATTTTGGTTTGACATTTATCGGAGATTAAATTTTGGACTGAGTATTTTCTTAGTGGATCAGTTCAATTATTAATCTTTACTCTAATTTGAATTTCGAAAACATATCCTTATCAATCTTTATTTTTAGATTCTAAAAAGTAAAAACATGTTTATTTTAGGCTTAATATTTATCACTCATTTTGTACCCACTAATACAAAAATCATAAATTCTCCCTCCTCTCCCCCGTGATGACCCGTAACCCTTTCTTTCTCTCTTTCTTTCTTTCCTTCTTTTTCTTCTTCTCTCTTTTTTCTTTCTCTGCTGCTGCTTCCTCTCCCTCCCTAAACTCCATGTCTCACCTCTTTCCCTTCACTCTTATCTTCTTCTCTCTAAAGGAGCGCCGCCGCCAGCCACAGCCTGAGCACGTCCAGTCACGCACCACTGTCAGGGAGATCGCCGTCACGGTCGTGTGACCCAGCTCCTCCTTGCCGTGCGTTGTGGTGCGCGTCGCCGTGAGCACGTCGTCCTCCAACCGTCCAACAACGTGAAGTCGCGCGCCGCTGCCATTGGAGAGTCGCTCGGCCGCTGCTTGACACGGAGAAGACCAAGACACTGGGTCTGCTTTTGCTTAAATCCTTTGCGTGGCTGTTCCCGCCAGAGTAGCCGCCACAGCCGCCGCGCCTGAGGTCCTAGTAGCCACCACTTCTCTTCCTTCTACCTTGGGTGAGTCAAAACCCTCTCATCTCTTCTAGATTCAAAACCCTCAAATTGATTTTGAAACCCTAACCCTAACCCTTTGATTTCAGATTTTAATCTTGAAATTTAAGGTTGTTTTATGAGATTGGGACTGTGAATTTGTGTTTCCCTAAACCAATTTCATTATTCTGTGTTTTCCCTAAATTTTAATAAGGAGCCCTAAACCCCCAATTTGATTTTATTTGAATTTGGGTATGTTTTTGTGAAATTAATTATGATTTAGTGCAATTAGGACTCTTAATGGGTATTGGGAAGCGTGAGCTTCAAACATGATTTTCTTTAAAAATAACCTTGTTTGGTCATTAGATTAAGTGTTTAGATAAAGTTAGAATGTGTGTTTGATCATGTGAAATTGATTTCTTGATTTTTGGTTGTTGCGCGTTGTTGGATTCCCTCTGAGACGTTTGACACGGCTATGCTTGCTTGATGGAGTAGATAGTTATACTCTTGGAGCTAACGTGAGCATTAAGATGAGGATCCATTACTTGTCTTCAAAGGTAAGGGGAGTTTGCCTAGGGATATTCAATAACTGTATGCATGTGTGTATGTGTTTAATTGGATATTTACATGTTGATTGAGCTTACTTGATTATCTAATGTACTTGAATTGTTATGCTATTATCTGATGTTGAACTGTACTTGTTCTAAATGATATAATGCATATATGTGATGAACTGCTTTCAACTGTGATATTAGCATTGAACTGATGATATATACTGTTGTTGTTTGAGAGTTTGCTAAGCCAGACGTGCGTCTGTGCTCAACCGTTATAAGGATTAAAAACCTTAATAAGCTTTGAAGATGAAGGGATTGGTGTTCTTTTCCAAAAGTTCTCTAAACTTAAAGTACTTGTTTTAAATGTTGAAATAGTTTTGGTGTACTATTGTTATACAAGAGAAAAATCCTTTTCGAACTATGTGTCTTCAAGTGAAAACTTTCAAGATTATTTGGCAATATCCTATTGGGGGAAATATTTCAAAGATAAAAGAATTTCAAAGATGCTTTATAAAAAGATTTTCAAAGAAAAGGTTTTTCCTAAATATTTTAGAAACTTTTCGATAACCTGGATAGGTTATCAAGGATTCGGTTTTGAATTTGTTTTTCACTGAACGAAAAAATAAGTACTTAAGAAAGAGAATCTAGTACGCGAGACGTCGCCTCTAGTATTCAGTGATGTGCACGTGATCTCAAATCAGTGTGAATTCGGGACTACGAGTCCTGGTTATGATGTTATGGACTTAGGTCCTAATCGCGTTGTGTTGGACTGTGTATTCTAACCGCGTGTGATGAACATGATTAAAGGTGAAGGTTGTTTTCTACGACCACAATCCTTGACTGCGGCCACGGTCTTGGGCATTGTGATTGAGCATTCGGACTATGAGTCCTATGCTTCTGAGTTTTCAAGTGATGGGGAAATGATTATTTAAGTCGTTAGCTTTGAGCCGCGACAGTGAAAAGAATGAACACAAAGAAATCCTTTTAAATAAAATATTTTCTCATGTGCATTTCCCCAGGCAGACGTGCCTTATTATCGTTGTTCTTAAATTGGACAATGAGACGGTGTACGTGTATCCTTGTGCCTAAATGGACAATGAAACGACGTGCATAATCGTTGTGCCTAAATGGCCAATGAGACGATGTATTATCGTTGTGCTTAGCTAGCCAATGAGACGGTGTATTATCGTTGTTCTTAAATTGGACAATGAGACGGTGTACGTGTATCGTTGTGCCTAAATGGACAATGAAACGACATGCATAATCGTTGTGCCTAAATGGCCAATGAGACAGTGTATTATCGTTGTGCTTAGCTAGCCAATGAGACGGTGTATTATCGTTGTGCTTAGCTAGCCAATGAGACGGTGTATCGAGCCTGATCAACTCATTTTGAGGATGTTGGGATCTCCGGAGATTAAGTTAGAGCCTGATATTGAAGTGCCATGCATATTTTCAAAAGATTGACTGTGCGGGTTTGAGACCCTTTGATATAACACTGTTATATTGTGTATATGCATGATTTAACTGCTTATATGATTATGTGATGTATGTATCATGTATATGGTTGTTGTGTGATATATCCATTTGTCGGTATCTCACCCTTACAAACATATCAGGTTTCTTCTGGTTTGCTATTGTACCCTGGGTATTTTAGTACAGATGTGCAGAGGAGTCTTCCTAAGTCACCCAGAGACTTAGTTCTAGTTGCTTGATGAAGTATTTGATTGTGGAACGATCACGTGAGTTCTTCTCAGGAATAACTTTTAGAATGACCAGCTTAGGGTTTGAGACTTAGATTATTTTGATAAGTATGTATGAGTATGGCTCAGAGAGCCTTCATTTTAAAATGAAATGTTTATGGCTCGGAGAGCATTATTTTGAAAGAAAACTTAAACTTTTCCTTTTGGTCTTGTAAAGCTTATGGTTATGACTGTTATTTTTATATATATTGTTGTCTGGTTGGATTTGGTGTAACTGAAATTCTGGAGTGAAAATGTAATTATTTTAGCAGGTGTTCTTCTACCTGGGATGTCCGAATTACAGAGGAGACTCTGTCGAAATTTTCGTAAAATACTAGCTTTTAGTCAAGTATATTCTTTAAATTAAATAGGCTTGCCATACTATGATAGTAAGACTGTGTGCCAATCAAGGCTTAGGAGTCGTGACAAAATTTTTATACCCAACTTCAGACACTTATATACTTACATAAATTATTTTCCGAAAGCACCAGCAAATTATCTTTTAATTTAAATTCCGCATGTGTTACATAAGTAATGCCCTGAGGGGGGGCGTTACAATTAGCTTGTTGGTTTAATTTGTTATGATAACATGTTTGGTTATTGTTTTACATGCCTGTGTTCAGAGTATGTTCTTGATGGTTATGTTGTTACTGCTAATATGAACATTATGTTATATTGATGATTGTTGGCTTTGGCTATGTTATATGATAACATGTTGGTTGTTGTAATACCATGATTATATGTTTATAATTATGAGTGATTGTTTTATGTGGGATAAAATGATATATGTATCAATGTTGTTGTTGAACATGTTGATTGATTGGTTGATGCCATAACTGTTGAATTGATGTTGTTGATTGCGTTGGTTGAATGGTTGATGCAATGACTGTGATGATCATGTTGAGTTGATGATAATGAGGTTCTAATTTGGAAAATCATGTTGATAACTGACTTAGGATTAATGGACTTAATCCCTAAATTAATTGGTAAAAAGGTTAATGTTGAATTCTTCCTAGAACAGTACTGTCCTGCATTGAGCACGACCGTACAGAACAGGGAGCATGCCCGTGCTCCCAGTTTGAATTCTGGAAAATGGTCGCACATTAAGTACGGTCATCCAGTAGAGGATCACAACTGTGCCTATTAGGAAGCAAGCTCGTGCTTCACTTATGTGACCAGCACGGTCGTGCAGGGGTCAGCACGCCCGTGCTCCCCTACAGACCAGAGATGGAATTAAGGACTTTTAAGGGGTTTCTAACCCTAATTCCCCAATGATGAAGAGATAACACAATCAATTAAAGTGATGGATTAGATAACTCGGTCAATGATTAACAAAGGTGATTAAGATGATGAGATGGTGAGGTGTTGAGTTTGATAAGCGGGTACCCATTGGGTTACCACACGCTGATGAGTTGTGCCTTGGTACTTTTTGGCCAAGGGAGCCTTGACCCCGTGGTTTGGGTCTAAGGTGTTGTTGATGTTGTACCTTGGCAGCCGAAAGTTTGCTCCAAGGGGACCTTGACCTGGTTGGGTCTAAGGTGTTGCGGTAGAATCTGCTGCTGTCAATTCCGCTGGTTAAAGGTTTTGTTGTAGATTCCGCTGTGGTAGATTCCACTAGTTAAAGGTTTGCGGTAGATTCCACTGGTCGATTTCGCTGAAGTCTTCGGTTGATTTCGTTGAAGCAAAGGAGGTGGCGGTTGCCCGTTGTTGTTGTATGTTGCATGCATCATTGGAGATGTTGTTGTTGTTGCTGGATGTTCGACATAGGGGAGGTCGTCCTAGAGTACGGAGATCTGGCCATCCACGGTAGGAATAGATTCTCTGTGCGCCCCCGTGATGAGGCATCCATTGGTTTGATGCGTTGGCTATCCAACGAGTAGATTCTCCGGCGTTGAGTAGATTCTCAATGTGGATATGTAACTCCGAAGTCATTCATCCTGAGTTAGTTGGATCCACATGCATGTTGGAGTAGTGGAGTAGTGTTGCATTGCACTGCATAGCATTCTTGGTTGATATGATGTTGATTAGATGTTGATGTATGTTGATGTATGTTATGTTGATGCTATGCTGTATGTTTTACCTTGCTTCCTATATCCATGCCCTATATGTTTACATGATTCTTACTCCCCGTTGTTTGTTTGTTTGTTTGGGCTAATCGACACCTTGCGGAGAATGGCGAGCAGTCAGGAGAGGAGTGACTCTGAGGAGCCATCACTCATAGTTAGGGTTTTCCCCTTTCAGTTAGTTTGTTAGTTTCAGTTGTATTCCGAGGAACTTATTCCGAAACGGTTATACCAGCTCGTTATGTGACATCGGGGGTTAGGTTATGTTGTTTATTTTTGTTATGTTTTAATTGTTTTAAACATGTTTTAATTTCCGCGTTGTGAACTAGTTCATGTGGGACCTTTCTACCCATGAACCTTTTTATTAAAGGATGTATGTTTTATGTTTTATCTTTATCTTTTATGCTTTATAACATGCGGGGTAGTTGGGTGTCACATTTAGTGGTATCATAGCAGTTCGACCCTGTCCGGACATGGTTGGTATGAGTCTGTCGTGAGTCTATTGTGCAACTCTTGTTTGAATTGTCTATATTTATAGTGACAATGTTACATGGTACTAAGTACCTATAGCTTTGCTTTGTCTTGACTTACTGCAATTGGTAATTTGTCTTGAACGATCCAAGGAGCCTTCAGGTGTTTCTTGTGTTTAGGAAGGTTGTTCTATTATCTTTTGATAATAAGAACTCTGCAGCTAATCTTATGAGCTTACCTTTTAAAAACCGATCGATGTTATTCTTTGAATGAACTAGTTATCTTCCAACCATGTTCCCTTAGATTGCTCCGATAGAACCATAGTTTTCGGAACTCTAACGGATTCTAAGAATCCGGACCTTTTCTCTGCCAGCCAAGTTCAAGCTTCAATGAAAGACGAAGCCCAGGTATACATGATGTTAGTTCCCAGGAAGTAGAGAGCAGCCCTCCTGTGTCGCCAACTTGCTTGTTGTGCGGGAATTTCCTGAAGTATTCCCGGGAGATGTTTATAACTTACCCCCAGATAGAGATGTTAAGTTTGCCATAGACTTAGTGCCTGGCACCGAGCCAATCTCCATAGCACCCTATAGGATGTCTCCTCTAGAGCTAGCTAAGTTGAAGGAAGAGTTGGAGGACCTGATGAAGAAGCAGTTCATTAGGCCTAGTGTGTCTCCGTGGGGAGCACCTGTGTTGTTGGTGAAGAAGAAGGATGGTAGTATGAGGTTGTGTCGACTATCAACAACTCAACAGGGTGACCATAAAGAATCGGTATCCCCTCCCTAGGATTGATGATCTCATGGACCAGTTGATGGGCGCTTGCATCTTTTCTAAAATAGACTTGAGGTCAGGGTACCATCAGATTCGATTAAGTCCGAGCACATCTCGAAGACAGCGTTCAAAACACGATATGGTCACTATGAGTACTTGGTTATGCCCTTCGGTGTTGTTGGAACCACAGTGATTTGGATTTAATTAATTTCTAAGTTTTGATGTTAACAAAAGGATTAAATTTGTTTGGCAAAGTGTTAGTTGGTATCTAACAAGTTTATTCAGTTTCTGCAGGATCACTTGAGTTTATAAAAGTCATATTTTATATAAAGTTCTTCTTGAAATGAGTAAGTGAATTCATGTCCAATTGTGTAGACGAACTGTTCAAAAACGTATGGTATTTTTTACTCTTTATTTTGATAAAGTAAACAAGAAGTTGAGTAGAAGAGCCTTAAAATTGTCGAAGAAGACGTGTCTAGTTTGACACGTCGGCAGATGGGAATAATCAGTAGAATTGAATCAACTAAAATAATCAAATAGACGAGCTCTAAGTGCCACGTCACCAGACGGAGATTATGATATTTCACTGAGGTATAGCAAGTCTAAAGACTTGATAGATGAGAGGATATGCCACATCAGCAGATGAGCAAAATAAAATAGTGAACAAACTTAGTCTCACAAATAACTGAGTAGATGGAGTTTTTGAGTAGACAAGCTCCATATCTTAAGTGAATGAATGCAATCCGAATCTCTTGAATTTATTTCAAATGATTGAATTTATTTCAATAGACGAACTGTTCAAAAACGTATGGTATTTTTTACTCTTTATTTTGATTAAGTAAACAAGAAGTTGAGTAGAAGAGCCTTAAAATTGTCGAAGAAGACGTGTCTAGTTTACCACGTCAGCAGATGGGAATAATTAGTAGAATTGAATCAACTAAAATAATCAAATAGACGAGCTCTAAGTGCCACGTCACCAGACGGAGATTATGATATCTCACTGAGGTATAGCAAGTCTAAAGACTTGATAGATGAGAGGATATGCCACGTCAGTAGATGAGCAAAATAAAATAGTGAACAGACTTAGTCTCACAAAAAACTAAGTAGACGGAGTTTTTGAGTAGACAAGCTCCATCTCTTAAGTGAATGAATGCAATCCGAATCTCTTGAATTTATTTCAAATGATTGAATTTATTTCAATAGAATATTTTTTCTTCATATTTGTTTGATCTTCTTTAATGCTTTACCTTGATGTAAAAGAAACATAGTACCATCAAAGAAATGCAAAAGCAGAATCGTACCATGAGAAATTGTAAAACGGTATGTATGATGACAACTTTATGACTGGAAAAAGCTGGATTATACACAAAGGAGAAACAACAGTTTTCAAGTTGCAATACTCAGAGCAGTGAGCCTCCATTTCATGCTACCTTGATAACCAATAGTACATTTCTTCATTGCCAAGATGAAACCTTCAGTCAAAACGGACATTATTTCATCTGTAAATGGGAAATTCAAAATGACTGTTGAAGCTTTTCAAGAGAAGGAGAAGGTCACTATAAATAGAAGATCTCTTATACTGAAGAACAACTTTTGCTAGTCCAACTTCTGCCAATACAATATTTGCTAGAACAAGCTCTTATTCTTTCATTCTTTCAAAAGCAAAAGTTTGTAATCTTTTAGTTTGAATATTGTGACAATATTCATCTGATCTTAAACTTTCATATCCTCACACATAGTGAATTAAGAAGATCATAAGTTAAATCTCTTTGTTATATTTAGAGCCTGGAGAGGCTTGGTAAGAAAGGAATACTTGTAATCCTGGAGAGGTGCTGAATACTTGGTTGTAATCTATTTGGAGAAATAGTGGATAAAACCTTCAAGTCAAAGGGACTAGACATAGCTCTTGGTTGGAAGAGAGTGAACCAGGATAAAATCCTTTGTGTGAATCTTCTATCTCTAAACTCTTTCAATTTTATTTGTTTTTACTGACTGTGGGGTTTTTATATTACTTTTGTTAAAGCTTTTAAAAAAGATATATTTCTGTGTGCTTGCTTCTGATTTAATCTTCTTGTGTGCAAAAATCATTTTAAAGGTTTTTTTCGAAAATTAACAAACACAATTCAACCCCCCTTCTTGTGTTTGCCTGTGTCATCTTCAGTTGGTATCAGAGCTCATCCTCGAAAAGGTTGAGCATATAACAAATGCTGAGGGAGTATGTTTCAACAACCATGGATGCAGATGGACAAGCTATCAACAGACCTCCTCTCTTTGATGGAACAGATTATAACTATTAGAAGAAGAGGATGATGGCCTTCTTGGATGAGCAGAATGTAGATATTTGGGAGCTTATTAAAAACGGCTACACAGAGCCAAGAGATGAAGATGGAGCTGTTGTTCCTAGAGCCCAATGGACTCAAGAACAGAAAAATCAATATCAGCTAAATCTGAAAGCAAAGTACTATCTCATATGTGCTATTACCAGATCTGAGCATGACAAAGTTCACAGCTGCAATACTGCTAAAGAAATTTGGGATATTCCTGCCCTAGCTCATGAGGGTTCATTCCAAGTGAAGGAATAAAAAATAAGCATGCTGGTTCACCGGTATGAACTGTTGAAGA
Organism: Sophora flavescens; assembly: GCA_030762895.1. NCBI lineage: Eukaryota > Viridiplantae > Streptophyta > Magnoliopsida > Fabales > Fabaceae > Sophora > Sophora flavescens. The sequence continues at coordinate 136,508,421 of CM061064.1, forward strand.
TGGCTGATCATGAAACAATAGATCAAATGTTTGGGAGATTTTAGACTATCACCAACAGTCTCAGATCTCTTGGAAAAACATATGAAAATAGAGACCATGTCAGAAAAATTCTGAGAAGCTTACCCAAGCAATGGAGACCCAAAGTTAATGCTATTCAGGAAGCCAAAAACCTAAATACACTCTCTCTGGAAGAGCTTCTTGGATGTCTCAAGGTTCATGAACTTGAACTTAATGAGGAAGAAAATTCCAGAAAATGAAAATATATTACCCTTAAGGCGAAGAAAGCAAGCTCATCAAAGGCTCTCAAAGCTGCTGAGTATCAAATGAGTCTGGATCTTCTGATAATGATGAAGGATCAGACGAGGATGAATTGTCTTTCATCTCCAGGAAGATTCAACATATGTGGAGAAAGAAAGGTGGTTTCAGAAGGAAGCAATTCAACAAAAAGTTTTCCAAGGAGAAGTCAGACTCCAAGGAAAAAGGTCCACCCTTATGCTTTGAATGCAAGAAACCTGATCATTTCAAAGCTGACTGCCCTGAGTTAAAGAATAAAAAGAAATTATTCAAAAATAAGAAAGGCTTAATAGCTACATGGGAGGATCTTGATCTGTCTTCATCAGATGAAGAAAATGAAGCTGAGGAAGAGGCAAATATCTGTCTCATGGCAGACACTGCATCAGAAAGTGAATACACTGATGCCGAGTCGTCCATATTGTCACGAGAGTATAAGAGTCTCAAAAAGAAATTTTCTAAGCTGTCTAGAGAATATGATAAGGTATGCACTGAGGAGCAAAACCTTAAAGATGAAAATGACATACTAAAATCGGTGAATGTCAGTCTAGCTGACAAAATGGAGTGAGCCTGATGATTCTTGTGAAGTTGAAAAACTGAAACAAGATAACATATCTGACAGACTCTCTGTCATAGCTTGATGGTGGCTTAGATAAGATTAATCTTATTTTAAGGTACTCTAGGTCACCACATGATAAATCTAGCATTGGTTATGACAAAGAGAAGAAAGAAGCATCTCCACAAAAGTTAACACCACATACTCAGCACAGAGCTTCAAAAGCTCAAGCTAAACATGCTAAAACAAAGTCTGGCTCGTCCAACACTTTTTAGAAAGTGTGTGGAAAGAACGGGCATACTACATCTAGATTCATACATAATAAACATGCTAAGCATACTCATCTAGTGACAACTAACAAGAAAGGACCCAAGTCAGTTTGGGTACCTAAAGATAAGATAATACCTGTTGCAGATTTGATTAACAACAGGAAAGAAAAAAATCTTGGTACTTGGACAGTGGGTGCTCACGACACCTGACAGGAGAAAGGTGTATGTTCCAAGACCTTAGACACAAAGATGGTGGCTGGGTTACATTTGGAGGAAACTAAAAAGGGAAGATCGTTGATGTAGGTAAAATTGGTAAACACCATTTTTCTTCCATTGATATCGTTCTTTTAATAAGTGACTTAAAACATAATCTGCTGAGCATAAGTCAATTATCTGACAGTGGATATGTTGTTTCTTTTGATAAGAACCTGTGTACTGTCAAGAAAGATGATGGATTACTTTTATTCACTGCTAAGAGGCAAAACAATCTTTATAAGATTGACTTGGAGGACCTCTCAAATCAAAGTGTCTCATGTCTAGTGTCCATTGAAGATGAGCGATGGATTTGGCACAAAAGGCTGGGTCATGCAAGCTTGAAATTAATTTCAAAGCTAAATAAGCATAACATCGTGAGAGGATTACCAAACCTTAAGTTCAAATCTGATGCTCTCTGTGATGCATGTCAAAAGGGAAAACAAGTCAAAGGTTCTTTTGAATCTAAGAATATTGTTAGTACCAATAGACCACTAGAGTTGCTACACCTTGATCTTTTTGGTCCAACAAGGACTGCTTCTGTCAGTGGTAAGAGATATGGTCTTTGTCATAGTAGACAACTACACTAGATGGACATTGGTTATGTTCCTAACTCACAAGGATGAGTCTTTCAAGGTATTTTCTGTATTCTGCAATCGTGTACAGAATGAAAAAGGCATCTGTATCACTTCAATCAGAAGTGACCATAGGGGTGAGTTTGAAAATGAGCTATTTCATTAGTTCTGTGAAGAAAGTGGTATCCTTCATAACTTCTCAATACCTAGAACACCACAGCAAAATGGTGTGGTAGAGAGAAAGAACATATCTCTTCAAGAGAAGGCTAGGACTATGCTCGATGACAACTCTGTCCCTAGACACTTCTAGGCTGAAGCTATTAATATTGCCTACTACATTCAGAACAGAATATACATTAGTCCTATCCTGAACAAGACTCCTTATGAACTGTGGAAATGACAAAAACCCAACATATCTTATTTTCACCCTTTTGGTTGTAAATACTATATACTGAATACTAAATATCAACTTGGTAAGTTTGATGCTAAAGCAGATAATGGAATACTATTAGGATATTCTGAAACTTCTAAAGGCTTTAGAGTTTACAATTCTAGGATTCTGATAGTAGAGGAAAGTATTCATGTCAAGTTTGATGACAAACAACCTGATAAGAAATTATCAGAGCTAGATGAAGCTTTTGCAGATCTTGTTCTAAACATCTCAGGAGACACACCTGAGATGAAATCTGATGATCAAGCAGACGACCCCACTTAATAACCAGAAACCTCCACTTCTCAACATGATGCAGTTCAAAAATCTTGGTACTTCAAGAATTATCATCCACAAGATCAGATCATTGGAAACCCCAATGACAAGCTAAGAACCAGATCAACTTTCAGAGAACAATATATTTTTGCACTAGTCTGAGTTGGAACCAAAGACAGTAGACGACGCTCTACTACACGATGACTGGATTGTGGCTATGCAAGAAGGACTTAATCAGTTTGAAAGAAGTGAAGTTTGGACTCTAGTTCCCCTGCCCAAAGACAAATCAGTTATAAGAAGAAAGTGGGTTTACAAAAACAAACTTGATGAAAATGGTAAGGTAATAAGAAACAAAGCAAGACTTGTTGCTCAAGGTTATCCTCAGGAAGAAGGTATAGATTACACTGAAACTTTTACACCTGTTGCTAGATTAGAAGCAATTAGAATTCTACTTTCATTTGCTGCACATCATAGAATTATGCTTTTTCAAATGGATGTTAAAAGTGCTTTTCTACATGGCTTAATTAATGAAGAAGTTTATGTTATGTAACCTCTGGGTTTTGAGAGTGAAACCCATCCTGAACATGTATATAAGCTTAAGAAAGCTTTGTACGGCCTTAAATGCAGAAAGAATTTGAAATGACCATGATGGGAGAACTCAAATTCTTCCTTGGAGTTCAAGTTAAACAAACTATGGACGAGGTGTTCATCCACCAAACCAAGTATACAAAGGAACTCCTGAAGAATTTCAAGATGGATGATTGCAAACCAATGAATACCCATATGCACCCCACGTCCATACTGAACAAAGATGATAAAGAGAAAAAGGTAGACCAAAAGGTATATAGAAGTATGATAGGATCTCTTGATATCTTATCGTGTCCAGACCTGACATTATGTTCGGTGTATGTTTGTGTGCTCGTTTTCAATCTGATCGTAGAGAATCTCACTTATCAGTAGTTAAGAGAATACTTAGATATTTAAAAGGTACTACTAATCTAGGTTTGTGTTTTAAGAAAAATGAAGATTACAAATTAGTTGGTTTTTGTGATGCTGACTATGCTGGAGATATGATTGAAAGAAAAAGTACCAGTGGAGGATGTCACTTCATTGGAGCTAATCTTGTCTCATGGTCAAGCAAAAGATAAAGTGTCATTGCCTTATCAACTATTGAAGCTGAGTATATTTCAGCTGCTAGCTGCTGCTCACAACTTCTTTGGATCAAACATCAATTGGAGGACTATAATGTGTCTATAAGTAGTATTCCACTCATATGTCACAACACCACTGCAATCAATTTATCTAAGAATCCAATATTGCATTATAGAGCTAAGCATATAGAGATTAAACATCATTTCATTAGGGATTATGTGCAGAAAGGTGTATTTGATATACAATTCATGGATATTGACCATCAATGGGCAGATATCTTTACTAAACCTCTTGCTGAGGACAAATTTATTTTCATTAGGAAGCATCTTAATATGTTATGTGTGGATTGATTAAGGCGTCTAGCCTAGAGAATCTTTGTTGATGCATGTGCGTCGAAAGCATTTCAAGTTCATTGTATGATTAATATACGCATCCATTATATTTATATGCCGCGTCCACTGCATGTCGCTTCTATGCCTACTTGCATACTGTTTGGACTCGTCCATACATATACTTATTAAATGCATTTATTTTGTCTATATGACAAATTTATCCTTTATTCTCTTTGCTGAGTCAGTACTTCCATCAATCCCATCAAGAACTTTTTAGAGTTCCCAAATACCAACGTCGTTTTATCCATAATGACATGTATTGTCAAAAGATTTTCATTTATTTCTAAAAGGAAAAAGCTTTGGGATTCAAAAATCTTTTAAAATCTATCTCTTCCCTCTGAGAAAAACTTTACACTTCCTTGAACCTTCGACAAAACGGCTCTCTGATCACCAAAAATGGCTTCTGCTTCAACCTTAAACGTGGTCAAGCTTAACATGGAAATTGAGCATCATTTCAACTTTGGAGTATTGTAAGACTGTAACTTGGACTTCAGCAAGTATGTTAATACTGCTGGTTAGGGAGGACTCTTTATAGAGAAAGTTTTTATCTTTCCCAATCTAATTAGGAACTTCTGGAGGAATGTTCGAATCTCTGATACAGACTTCTCCTCTATGGTGTTGAGAAAGAAGATTTTAGTCTCAGAAAAGACCATTGCTGATGCTATTTTCTGCGCCCAGGAAGGGTTAGCTCTTACCGAGACTTGGGAAGCTAATCTGGGTAGTTCAGAGACTATTGAAGTATGTTTAATGAAAGAAGACACTGCCAGAACTTACTCCTGGAAAGCTGTTGAAATTAAGGATATTGTTCGCATCCCTCATCAGCTACTTAATAAGGTAGTTCTTCATAAGGTTGGGTACAAGGACAACCTCTCTTCTCTACACAAGTTCTGCCTCTGCCACCTCATGACTGAAACAAAGATCAATCTTCCAAGAATTCTGTATGGAAGATTTAGGGATGTTGTGATAAATAGGAATAGACTATCAGCATTTCCCTATTGTCACCTTCTTTCAAAAATCTTTAAGGCACAAGGAATCCATGAATACCTTGCTGCAAGGACGCCTGAGGAAAAAGCCAGAATTCTGATTGAAAAACCAATGTCAGCTGCAGATTTTGGTAAAATGAACTTAGCAAACATGAACCTTAGCACATATGCTGCTGCTGCTATTGCTAAGACTGAGGAATTTATGAAGAAGAAAGAGGAAATGGTGGAACACAACATTTCTGAGGCTGTGGAGCCAAAGAAAATTGTCAGAAAGAAGACCACTGCTGCAAGGAAGCCCTTGCCAAAGAGGCCCACTGGTGGAATTGTCATCAGGGAACCTACTGTTGCTGCCCCTCAACCTGCTATTTCCCAAAAGAGGACAAGAAATCTGGTTCTGTCACAAGATGATGATGAGGATGATGAGGATAGAATTCCCACCAGTTCTGTTCTAAAGAAACAAAAGACTGTTGTTGTTGCTGCTGCCTGATAAGCCTCTAGCTCATCTAGTTTTATAGCTAGTATGACCAGGGTTTTGTGCAAATTATATCGTATTTTCACCCAAATTAGATTAGATTGTCCTCAAGCAAGGTTTTGAGTCTCTAGAGTAGTTTTAAGTTAATTTAGCTAGTTTTAAGTCAAAATAATACACTTATGCTTATTTCCTTGTTTTCAGGTTAAGTAGAAGTTGAGAAAATAAAGAACAGGGGATTCGCCCCGCGAAGGACACGCTCGCCACGCGACCCCGAAGCCTGACTGTTCCAAGAAATTGCTAAGTCTCTGGGTCGCCTCGCGAAGAAGGTCTCGCCCCGCGAGTCTTCCAAACCTGAAAAAGTCAGAGACGATCACGGCTTGCCCGTGTTGAAAGTCACGGCCGTGGCAGTTTTGAAGCTGAAGAGTCTCGCCTCGCGATCATCCCTTCGCCTCGTGAATCTGAAAGTCAGAGAGCATCACGGTTAGGCCCTGATGGCCATCACGGGCGTAAGGAGGAAACTCTTCATATCCTCGCCTCGCGAGCAACACTTCGCCTCGCTAGAATGCCAAAGGTTGCTGACAGTTCATGAAATTCGCCTCGCGAATGTGTGCTCGCCTCGCGAGCCATCTGAATTCTGATTGTGTATAAAAGGTTGTTCTGAACATTTTGTAAAGACTTTTTGCTACTTCAACTTTCTGATATACATTTTTCTCTGCGATTTCGTTTTTGCCATGGAGCACTAAGTCCTAGGATTAGTCTACTGTTTGAGGATCCTATATACTTGAGGTTATGTAAATCCCTATTTTAATTGCTTTTCCCTTTTCAATACCATATTTCATATTTCTGTTTGTTATTTCAGGAGTGTGTAATATTGTATTGATTTGTTTCAGTGATGTAAATTTCCTAAACATAATCGCGTTTGTTAATTCGCGTGTGTTCATTCATGATCGTTTGATCATGAGCGCTTAATCCCGTTTGTTATTTCGGGAATAGGAATTTGCATCCATAGTAGCAATTACGTTGTTAGTTGTTACTGTAACTGAAAGGGGATTAGAATCTGCTTAGGGCTTGGGTTTACATTAACCAAGGATAGTTGGGAATTCTTGACAGTAGATTAATCGTTGTTTGATAATTGATAATCCCTTTTCAACTGCCTTGTTTTTGATTGCTCTGTTTTGTTTGTTTCTTAATTGCATTCCAATCCAAACCCCCCCCCCCCCCCAAAACTGATTTTTTTTGTGAAAGATAATATTCTCAGAGTCCTTGAGAGACGACATCCGAGTTGTCGCACTATACTACACTTTTAAACCCACTCGTCCTTTTTGGCGTGTGCGCGACAGCGCGACCAAAAATTGGCGCCGTTGCCGGGGACTCTGAGTTGTTATTTTTCTCAATTTGTTTTTATTTTATTTTCTTTTCTTTCTTTTAATTTCTGTTCTGTTTCGAATTGGTCTGGCTACTAGGTCTCATTGCCCTGAACTGTGTGATTTTGACCCGGAAATTGAAAGAACATTGCACACACTCCGTAGGGAATTTCGGGCTAGCACTAGTAGTAATTCCAATTTTAAAACTGCTTTTGAAAACATGGGAGACCAGAGGACATTAAGGCAGCTTGCTGCCCCTGATGTCAACTATAATGGATTATGTATTTCTTATCCTGGTGCTGACACCCCTTTTGAACTAAAATCTGGTTTTATTCACCTGTTGCCCAAGTTTAATGGTCTTGCAGGTGAGGATCCACACAAGCACTTGAAAGAATTCCAAGTTGTATGCTCCACAACCTCGAGAGCAGAGGAGTCACCGAGGACAATATCAAGTGAAGGCTTTTCCATTTTCACTCCAAGGAGCTGCAAAGGATTGGCTATTGTACCTTGAGCCTAACTCCATCACAACTTGGAATGATTTGAAGAGGGTGTTTCTAGAAAGGTATTTTCCTGCTTCAAGAGCTGCTTCAATAAGGAAAGAGATATGTGGCATAAGGCAAGGGAACGAGTCACTAGTCGAATCTTGGGAAAGGTTCAAACATTTGGTCTCTAGTTGCCCCCAAAGCATCAAATTTCCGAACAACTCCTGATCCAATACTTTTATGAAGGATTGTTGCCTATGGATAGGAATCATTGGATGCTGCTAGTGGGGGAGCATTAGTTGATAAGACCCCAGCTGCTGCTAAGCAACTTATTGAGAACATGTCGTTGAATTCCCATCAGTTTTCTACAAGAAGAAATTCAGTTGAGCCAAGAGGTGTGCATGAGATTCATAGTTCATCTTCTAACCAGGCCGCCCTGGAGAATAGATTGGATGAGCTGACCTCTTTTGTGAGACAATTGGCAATAGACAAGGTCCAGCCGGCAAAGTTATGTAGCATGTGCAATGCACCTGAGCATCCATTTGATCCATGCCCGATCCGGAGAGAAGAATTTGTCAGTGAAGTACCTCAGGCTTATGCAGTGAACCCCTATAATCAAGGAGGCAGTCAGAATCGGTACAGCATTCCAGACCTCTCTACTAATAGGTACCATCCTAGCTGGAGAAATCACCCTAATCTGCGGTATGGGAATTCTTCCCAACAACAAATTGATGGCACCTCGGGAATCATCCTCCGGTGACCACTTACGCACCTTCGGACCATCGTTAGAAGACTTGGTAAAGCAAATGGCTGCATCTAGTGTACGATTTCAGCAGAGAGGACAGATGCTAGTATTCAAGATTTGAGGACTCAGATTGGACAGGTTGGCTACATCCATGAATAGTATACAACAAGGTCAAGGGACAAACCAGCTGCCTGCACAGCCAAGTGATAAATCCTAATGCCTCCAACCCTAATGTGAGTGTCATCTCTCTGAGATCTGGAAAGGTTGTTGAGGCCACTTCTGGAAAGGATGAAGAAACTGTTAAGGCTACTCCTGAGCCTACTGATGAGGTTACTCCTGAACCTGTGGTTGAAGTTGAAACTGAGAGAGTGTATAGACCACCCATTCCATTCCCACACAGAATTCAGAAAAATTTGAAGATGGGTGGTGAAAATAAAGAGAAGGAGATTCTTGATGTTTTCAGAAAAAGTAGGCATTAATATTCCACTTTGTTGGATGTGATCAAGCAAGTGCCCATATATGCTAAATTTCTGAAGGACCTATGCACTAACAAGAGGAAGATGAAGACTAATGAGAGGGTTGACTTGGGAATGAATGTCTCAGCGCTTATCCAGTCAAAGATAGAGAGAGTTGCTTCTATTGCCCCTAATCAAGTACTGCCACAAAAGTGCAAGGATCCAGGCACCTTCACTATCCCATGCACTATTGGGGACAAGAAGTTTGAAAACTGTATGTTGGACTTGGGAGCATCAATCAATGTCATGCCTACCTCCATCTTTAATAACCTTGATGCGGGGCCATTGCAGTACACAGGTCTTACCATTCAGTTGGCTAACAGGACCAGTGCCCGACCCATGGGGATGGTAGAGGATGTCCTAGTGCAAGTTGATGATTTGATATTCCCTGCAGACTTCTATATCCTAGACATGGCAGGAGAGACTCAGTCCAGTAGATCACCTATAATCTTGGGGAGACCGTTCATGATGACATCCAAGACCAAGATTGATGTTTATGATGGGACTATGTCGATGGAGTTTGGTGGTATTGTGGCCAAATTCAAGATTTTTGATGCTATGAAGCACCCAGTAGAGGAGCACTCTGTATTCCACTTAGAGTTGCTGTCTGAACTCATTGAGGACACTCATGATGACCTTATTTCTGATTTTCCTGTTATTTCTGGTTTTGATGATGTATATACTTGTACTAACTGCACTAACACTAACCCATGTTCTGTTTGTTCTGAGTTTTTGGATTTAACATTGTAGGGTGAGGATGATAGTGAAAGTGATAATGAAAGTAAAGCTGTTTACTCAGCAAAAGTCCTTGACCCTATGGCTGCTCCCAATAATCCATCTGTTGAGTAGCCGCCTCCTTTGGAACTCAAACCACTTCCTGAGAACTTAAAGTATGCCTACTTGGGGAGGGATGCAACACTTCCAGTCATCATTTCCTCCAGCCTCAACTCTGATCAGGAAGACAAGCTTTTAGAAGTTCTGAGGAAGAACAAGAAGGCCATTGGGTGGACATTGGCCGATATTCCAGGAATTAGCCCCTCCAGATGCATGCACAGAATTTTACTGGAGGATGGGGCTAAGCCAGTCAGACAGGCCCAAAGGCGACTTAACCCACTGATTCTAGATGTGGTAAAGAAAGAGGTGACCAAGCTTCTACAGGCAGGTATTATCTATCCCATCTCTGATAGTTCTTGGGTAAGTCCGGTTCAAGTTGTACCAAAGAAATCTGGTTTAACAGTAGTTAGGAATGAAAATAATGAACTTGTGCCTACCAGAGTCCAGAATAGCTGGAGAGTTTGTATAGACTATAGGAAGCTAAACCAGGCCACCCGAAAGGATCATTTTCCTTTGCCGTTCATAGATCAGATGCTAGATCGGCTGGCTGGTCAGTCCCATTATTGTTTTCTAGATGGCTTTTCCGGGTATTTCCAGATTCATATTGCCCCTGAGGATCAGGAAAAGACCACCTTCACGTGCCCCTTCGGTACGTTTGCTTATAGGAGGATGCCATTTGGCCTCTGTAATGCTCCTGGCACCTTTCAAAGATGCATGCTTAGTATTTTCTCTGATTTTATTGAAAACTGCATAGAGGTGTTTATGGATGATTTTACTTGTGTATGGCTCCTCTTTTGATGCTTGTTTGCATAGTCTAGATCTAGTTCTTCGAGAGATGCATTGATACTGATTTGATTCTCAATTATGAGAAATGTCATTTCATGGTAGAACAGGGGATAGTATTGGGTCATGTAATTTCCAAAGAGGGTATTTACGTGGATCCTGCAAAAATAAATGTAATTGCTTCATTGCCTTACCCATCTTGCGTACGCGAGATACGTTCCTTTCTTGGACATGCAGGTTTCTACAGGCGCTTTATAAAGGACTTCAGCAAGATAGCACTGCCGTTGTCAAATCTGCTGAAAAATGATGCCCTGTTCCAGTTTGATGAAAAGTGCAAAGAGTCATTTGACCATCTGAAGAAGGCGTTGACTTCTACCCCTGTCATCCAGCCCCCAGACTGGACACGACCTTTTGAACTGATGTGTGATGCCTCAAATTTTGCTGTGGGGGCAGTTCTGGCACAAAGGATGGGCAAGGTTGCCCATGTAATTCACTATGCTTCTAGGACCCTAGATGCCGCACAGGCAAATTACACAACCACTGAGAAAGAGCTGCTAGCTATTGTATTTGCACTTGACAAGTTTAGGTCTTATTTGCTAGGTTCTAGGGTAACTGTTTTTACTGACCATGCAGCTTTGAAATATCTGCTGAAGAAGCCAGAAGCTAAGCCGAGACTGATCAGGTGGATGCTTTTGCTACAGGAATTCAATGTGGAGATAAAGGATAAAAGTGGAGCTGAAAATCTGGTAGCAGATCATTTGAGTAGGATAGCAAGGGATGAGGATACATTTCCCATCCAAGATGATTTCCCTGATGAGAGATTGTTACATATGTATGGGGTAACCCCCTGGTTTGCTGACATTGTAAATTTTCTAGCTGCTGGTGTTGTTCCTGCAGGTACAAGTAGACAAAAGTTCCACAAGCTGAAGAGCGATGCAAAGTATTATGTGTGGGATGACCCTTATCTGTGGAAGTTTTGCAGTGACCAGGTCATTCGGAGGTGTGTACCCGATCATGAGACGGAGTCCATCCTGCATTTCTCACATGCCTCTCCAGTTGGAGGACACTTTGGACCTCAAAGGACAGCAAGAAAAGTCCTGGACTCCGGGTTCTACTGGCCCACACTTTTTAGGGATTCATATGAGGTATATAAGAGTTGTAAAGAATGTCAAATAACGAGCAGGCAATCACTCGTAGGAGTGAGATGCCCCAACAGCCCATGCTCTTTTGTGAAGTTTTTGATGTGTGGGGGATGGACTTCATGGGTCCCTTCCCTCCTTCTTTTGGTTTTGTATATATTTTGTTGGCTGTAGATTATGTTTCAAAGTGGGTGGAAGCAATCCCCACTAGGACTAACGATGCTCAGATTGTTTCAAAATTTGTTAGGTCCAACATTTTTTGCAGGTTTGGTATACCCAAGGCCATCATCAGTGACCAGGGCACGCATTTTTGCAACAGAACCATGGAGGCCCTACTCAGAAAAATGGGGTTGTACATAGAGTGTCCACTGCTTACCACCCCCAAACCAATGGTCAAGCTGAAATATCCAACAGAGAGATCAAGCAAATTCTGGAGAAGATGGTGCAGCCTAATAGAAAGGAATGGAGCCGCCGTCTGGAAGACGCACTGTGGGCACAAAGGACTGCTTTCAAGACCCCTATAGGGATGTCCCCATTTCGGCTAGTTTTTGGTAAGGCATGTCACCTCCCGGTGGAGGTTGAGCATAGAGCATACTGGGCAGTAAAGTGTTGTAATATGGATATGAATAAATCTGGGGTTGAAAGAAAGCTGCAGTTGCAGCAACTTGAGGAGCTTAGGCTTGAAGCCTATGAAAGCTCCAAGATTTATAAAGAAAAGACAAAACAATTTCATGATAGAATGATTGTTAGGAAAGAATTTTTTGTGGGCCAGCTAGTATTATTGTTTAACTCCCTTTGAGCGATGGTGGGAAACTTAGGTCCAAATGGGATGGCCCCTTTGTCATTACTAATGTGTTTCCTTATGGTGCAGTAGAGATTACACGTGCAGGTACACACAAGCCTTTCAAGGTTAATGGGCAGAGGTTGAAGCCATTCCATGGTGTGGATGCTGTTGTTCCTATGGATGCCAATGTTGAGGAGCTATCTTTGGATGCTCCAACCTACACTATTGCTTGATCAGGGAGTTTCTTTTCCTTTCCCTCACTCTGATTGTAAAGTCTGTTGTTGTTCATTGGGGACAATGCATGTTTTAAGTGTGGGGGAGGGAACTAGTTGTAGTTTTTCATTTCTTTGAATAAAGTTTTCTTTTCTTTGAATAAAGCTCCTGAATAATTTGAGAAGCTCAGGAGCATTTGTGTGTTAAGTTTTTAGTTGGCAAGTTTGCTAGATTTTGATTGATGTTGCACAGATTGCTTGCATGATTGATATGTAATGATTTCCCCTAGGCTGAAAAATTTGAAAAATTTTGTGATTCCCATGTGAAATTGAAAACTGAACTTTGGGATTTTGTTATGATAGCATGATGAATGATAAGTTTGGGGTGATAGGAAGCACACACTAGGGATAGTATCTCTTTCAAACAATTTGCATGAATGTCCAGGTGAGGTTTTGAGCCTCCAACATGTTTTAAAATGTGTGAAAATCACTTTCAAGTTGCACTTCCCTGGATTTGATTGAATCTCTTTTTGGTTTGCATGATTATATGTGTGTAGCAAATGATTTAGGCAGTTTCTTTGTAAATAGCTACTTGGCCTGAATAAACTAATTCCTATTGCATGTTCCCTAGTTAGCCCTTTTGAGCCTATTAGCCTATTAGTTCTTGATAACCTAATGTTTTAAGCCCAAAAATCTGGAAAACCATGTTAACCCGATCTTAGGATTAGGAGAGCATGTAATCTTAGAATGGGTGCAAGAAACTAAGTTTGGGGTGGCTGCAAGGTGTAATATGTTGTTGGGATGTAAAAAAAAAAAAAGAAAAAAAAGAGTTGGAGCCAAAAAAAGCTTGTGAAAGAAAAAAAAAGGTGTGCAAATGTTGAAAAAAAAAATAATACAAAAATGCCAAAAAGAAATAAAAAGAGCTGTAGCCACCCAGAAGTGTAAAGAAAAAAATAAAGAAAGGAGCTTGAGTGAATTTCTAGGTGTAAATATAGTTCATGCTCTCTTAGTTCCTAGGGTCTTCAGCTTAGTTCCTTTTGTATATCCTACCCTTAGCCAGGCCCCATTACAACCCAATAAAGACCTTTTGATGTTGCTTGCATGTTTTCTGTGGGAGCCATTTTGAGGTGAAAATCAAACTTTTGGGAAGTGTACTTGAAAAGTGAAACTGAGTGCAAATTGTTAGCCTGACATAAACTGAGTGACTGAGTGAACAAATAATGCCCTTGTGAGGAAGGCAGTTGTTTGGATTTGGTGATCTCCCTCTTGTGTGTGACTTAGATCCCCTGCTTAGATTTCTGATTGTTTTCATGATGAAACTCTCAAATGTTTAGAATAAATAAATTTGGGGATTGCTCTGTTTGAAAAGGGGGAAACAATGAAGAAAAACTGTTTTTGATGTATTGCTTGAATGTGTGCAATGTTGATTGAATCTTTTGAGCTTGCCAGGTCTTGAGTCTTTTTGATTTTTGAGTCTTAGTTTGCTTGGGGACAAGCAAAGTTTAAGTTTGGGGTATTTTGATAAGCCTCTGGCTCATCTAGTTTTATAGCTAGTATGACCAGGGTTTTGTGCAAATTATATCGTATTTTCACCCAAATTAGATTAGATTGTCCTCAAGCAAGGTTTTGAGTCTCTAGAGTAGTTTTAAGTTAATTTAGCTAGTTTTAAGTCAAAATAATACACTTATGCTTATTTCCTTGTTTTCGAGTTAAGTAGAAGTTGAGAAAATAAAGAACGGGGATTCGCCCCGAAAGAACACGCTCGCCACGCGACCCCGAAGCCTGACTGTTCCAAGAAATTGCTAAGTCTCTGGGTCGCCTCGCGAAGAAGGTCTCGCCCCGCGAGTCTTCCAAACCTGAAAAAGTCAGAGACGATCACGGCTTGCCCGTGTTGAAGGTCATGGCCGTGGCAGTTTTGAAGCTGAAGAGTCTCGCCTCGCGAGCATCCCTTCGCCTCGCGAATCTGAAAGTCAGAGAGCATCACGGTTAGGCCCTGATGGCCATCACGGGCGTAAGGAGGAAACTCTTCATATCCTCGCCTCGCGAGCAACACTTCGCCTCGCGAGAATGCCAAGGGTTGCTGACAGTTCATGAAATTCGCCTCGCGAATGTTTGCTCGCCTCGCGAGCCATCTGAATTCTGAATTTGTATAAAAGGCTGTTCTGAACATTTTGTAAAGACTTTTTGCTACTCCAACTTTCTGATATACATTTTTCTCTGCGATTTCGTTTTTGCCATGGAGCACTAAGTCCTAGGATTAGTCTACTGTTTGAGGATCCTATATACTTGAGGTTATGTAAATCCCTATTTTAATTGCTTTTCCCTTTTCAATACCATATTTCATATTTCTGTTTGTTATTTCAGGAGTGTGTAATATTGTATTGATTTGTTTCAGTGATGTAAATTTCCTAAACATAATCGCGTTTGTTAATTCGCGTGTGTTCATTCATGATCGTTTGATCATGAGCGCTTAATCCCGTTTGTTATTTCGGGAATAGGAATTTGCATCCATAGTAGCAATTACGTTGTTAGTTATTCTTGAATCGAAAGGGGATTAGAATCTGCTTAGGGCTTGGGTTTACATTAACCAAGGATAGTTGGGAATTCTTGACAGTAGATTAATCGTTGTTTGATAATTGATAATCCCTTTTCAACTGCCTTGTTTTTGATTGCTCTGTTTTGTTTGTTTCTTAATTGCATTCCAATCCAAACCCCCCCCAAAACTGATTTTTTTTGTGAAAGATAATATTCTCAGAGTCCTTGAGAGACGACATCCGAGTTGTCGCACTATACTACACTTTTAAACCCACTCGTCCTTTTTGGCGCGTGCGCGACAGCGCGACCACTGCCCCCTCTGCCATTCCAACTAGAAGAAGGCAACCACAGAGGAAAGCCAAAGTTGTCTTTGAAACTGAGGTAAATTTACCTGCTAATGATCCTGTCAAATTAGCAGTAGATGCCCTAGTTTCTAGCTTTGAGCTTAGAGTAGATGACTTTGGACCCTTTAGGAATGTTGATATGACTGATGTGTACATTCACACACTCCTCTCACCACAAACAAACCTTCCAGACCAACCAAAAATAACCCTACCTCCTAAACCAACTTTCCAACCCATTATCCCTGCTGATGACCCTTGGTTCAACCGTCCAGATGATGGAGTTTGCCCTGGTGCCCCCTTTCCAAAAATCAAGAAAATCAACTTTCCCTATACTGATCCTTCAGTATTACATGAGGGAAAATCTGAGAATTGGGCAAAAGTCAAGAGGGAGTGGAAGATTCTTTTCCACACCCACCAAACTAAACCTAAACCTACTCTAACCAGATGGTATCCTTTTCCAGAATATGAGTATGAACCTGCAAATATCTACTCATATTGGGTTAACCCTGAACCACACATACCTTCTGGACCATTTCCATCTAAACTATTCAATTCATTTGGACATATTCTCACACATTTACCACAAAAGAGATTCCCCCTAGAATGATTTACCCCAACCTCATTAAACTCCCACCCTTCAAACCATTCACTGAAGGAGTTCAGAGGCACATCATTTCAGACTAGCACACTGACCCTGCCAAGAAGGGTCTATCCGATGTCACATGCAAAAGATCCATATCATTCAGGCATGTCCCCTTCATCATGGACAGAAACACAGGCTGGGAAACATTTAAGCCTCCCAGTGTCTATGGCAGAGCTGCTGATTTTGTTGATTAGTTAATATACAACATGCTGAAATGGGAGTTTGAGCATTTCAGGGTTGTGAGGGCTGCAAACTTTGCCCCTCCAACCTGTCTAAGGCATAACAAGAATACCAATATTGGGATCAAACCATGCAGAATTGCACCAATACTGCCAATGCTTGACCTCAACAAAGACAAAGACAAGAAGAGAAGAATTTTCAAAGGCAAGATGCCAACAAATGAGTCAATAATGTTGGATCTCAATTCAGAACCCTTTGACTATACCCTTCTAGAACATTGGCAATCTATTTCCATTGAAGAAATCTCTGAAAAAGAACATGCAAGTGATTTCTGGAAATCACATGTTATTCATTGCTCAAGAAAAGCCTCCTCCTCTGGACTGTCTCAGGGAAAAAAGGAATTCATTCCAACTGTCAAAGGAAGGTGTGGTATTTCAGACTGCAAGTTCATCATCATCAATGATATTTTTGGACTACCTGTCACCAGTCTTCACCTGGAAAATGAAGATGAAATTAAATGGTTTGAGGACCCAATACTAGAACCTGCTACCTCACCACCACATAAACCTCCATCAGAGCACACAGAAGAGGAAATCACTATTGAGGAACCTGTTGTAGAGCATGAAGCAGTTAATTTGATAAATGAGCATGAGGAAGTTGCTGAGTCTACCCTCAGACCAAGCACTTCAGATAAGCACTCATCTCAACCTCGGGCTCTCACAATAATTCACCCATAGGATCAACCTCAACAATCAAGAGCATTGGACACCCTTCCTAGTCATGCACATGCTCAAGATAGTGGTGAAAGCTCTAGACCATCACTCTCTCTACCTCCAAAGTATGAAGAGATGATTAGTAATATCATTGAGGAAAGAGTAAAAGCATAAGTGAAGGAGCAAGTCCGAGAACAAGTTGCTGAAGCCCTGGTCCCCACAAATCAGATGATGAATCAAATGATGAGCATCATGCTCGATTTTTAACAAAGCCAGAATTTGCCTACACGGATTCCTGTTCATCCACCAAACCCAAACCAAAACCAAAACCCTCCTCCTCCACCTCCACCCTCATCTTAACTTATTATTTTCTTTTTACTGACAATGATGTTCCACTCCTTTTGCCTTTTTGTCTGATGACAAAAAAGGGGGAGAAAGGAAGATAATTAAATTAATAAGAAAAGTCAATTTTTGAAAAGCATATGTCTATCTGCACATGCATGACTCTGCTTATGCTTTAAATATTCTATGTATGCTTATTTGATTGTTCTGATATTGTAGTTTATTTATTACTCTCTACATGTTTTAAATGACTGAATGCTTTGTCTTAGGGGGAGCTTTGTAAGCTCTTTTAGACTTTGCTACTCAAATATAATTAGTTTTTGTCATCATCAAAAAAGGGGAGATTGTTGGAACCAAAGTGATTTTGATTTAAATAATCTCCAAGTTTTGATGTTAACAAAATGATTAAATTTACTTGGCAAAGTGTTAGTTGGTATCTAACAAGTTTATTCAGTTTCTGCAGGATCACTTGACTTTATAAAAGTCAAATTTTATATAAAGTTCAGCTTGAAATGAGTAAGTGAATTCGCGTCCAATTGTGTAGACGAACTGTTCAAAAATGTATAGTAATTTTTACTCTTTATTTTGATTAAGTAAACAAGAAGTTGAGTAGACGAGCCATAAAATTGTCTAAGTAGACATGTCTAGTTTGCCACATCAGCAGACGGGAATAATCAGTAGAATTGAATCAACTAAAATAATCAAATAGACGAGCTCTAAGTGCCACGTCACCAGACGAAGATTATGATAACTCACTGAGGTATAGCAAGTCCAAAGACTTGATAGATGAAAGGATATGCCAAGTCAGCAGACGAGCAAAATAAAATAGTGAACAGACTTAGCCTCACAAATAACTGAGTAGACAGAGTTTTTGAGTAGACAAGCTCCATCTTTTAAGTGAATGAATGCAATCCGAATATCTTGAATTTATTTCAAATGATTGAATTTATTTCAATAGAATATTTGTTCTTCATATTTGTTTCATCTGCTTTAATGTTTTACCTTGATGTAAAAGAAACATAGTACCATCAAAGAAATACAAAAGCAAAATCGTACCATGAGAAATTGCAAAACGATCTGTACGATGACAACTTTTGGCTGGAAAAAGATGGATTGTACACAAAGGAGAAACAACAATTTTCAAGCTACAATACTCAGAGCAGTGAGCCTCCATTTCGTGCTACCTTGATAACCAAGAGTACATTTCATCATTATCAAGATCAAACCTTCTGCCAATACAATATTTACTGGAACAAGCTCTTATTCTTTCATTCTTTCAAAAGCAAAAGTCTATAATCTCTTAGTTTGAATATTGTGAAAATATTCCTCTGATCTTAAACTTTCATATCCTCACACATAGTGAGTTAAGAAGATCATAAGTTAAATCTCTTTGTTAGATTTAGATCATGGAGAAGCTTGGTAAGAAAAGAATACCGGTAAGCCTGGAGAGGTGTTGAATACTTGGTTGTAATCTATTTGGAGAAACAATGGATAAAACCTTCAAGTCGAAGGGACTGGACGTAGCTCTTGGTTGGAAGTGAGTGAACCAGGATAAAATCCTTTGTGTGAATCTTCTATCTCTAAACTCTTTCAGTTTTATTTGTTTTTACTGATTGTGGGGGTTTTGATATTGCTTTTGTTAAAGCTTTTACAAAGATCCATTTTTGTGTGCTTGCTTCTGATTTAATCTTCTTGTATGAGAAAATAGTTTTAAAGGTTGTTTTTCGAAAATTATTAACAAACACAATTCAACCTCCCCCCCTCTTGTGTTTGCCTGTGTCAACTTCAGGTGTGACCAATGCTCCCGCGGTCTTCATGGATTACATGAACAAGACCTTTGGCCCATACTTGGATAAGTTTGTGGTGGTGTTTATAGATGATATCTTTGTGTACTCCAAGAGAAGGGAGGAACACGAGGAACACCTGAGGGTTGTCTTGCAGACCCTTAAGGAAAAGCAGTTGTATGCTAAGTTGTCCAGGTGTGAGTTTTGGTTAGAAGAAGTGAGCTTCTTAGGACATGTCATCTCTAAAGGTGGAATAGCAGTGGACCCAACTAAGGTAGAGACGGTGCTCCAGTGGATAGGGTCAAAGTCTGTAACCGAGATTAGGAGCTTCTTGGGGTTAGTCGGGGTACTATAGGCGGTTTATAGAAGGTTTCTCTAAGTTAGCATTACCCTTAACCCGTCTCACCAAAAAGGGATAGTTTTTTGTGTGGGACTCAGTGCGAAGAGAGTTTCCAAACCCTTAAGAATAGGTTGACATCAGCACCAGTGTTAGTTTTGCCAGATCCTAGTGAACCTTTCATAGTTTATTGTGATGCTTCCAAGCAAGGGTTAGGTGGAGTGTTGATGCAGAATGACATGGTAGTTGATTATGCATCAAGGCAGTTGAAACCCCATGAGAAGAACTACCCTACCCATGACCTAGAGTTAGGGGCTGTGGTATTTGCATTAAAGATCTAGAGGCATTACCTGTATGGATCAAGGTTTGAGGTTTTTAGTGATCACAAGTGATGACAACCAAATGGTGAGGTTGCCTTGTTGATGATCTTTTGGTTGAATTTTATCAAGTGATTTTCATAAAACTAGTTTGTAACCAAAATAAAGAGAAGAAAAGAAGAAAATGGATGAGAATAGAGATGATGATGGCGCCACAAAATGGAAGTTTGATAAGCCTAGGAAGTTGGCCACAAGAATCTTGGATTCTTGATAAGAACAATTTGGCTCAACTAAGAACCCAAGAGACAATTCTCTCACAAAATGGAATTTGATCCAAAATGAACATCCAAGTTATTTTATTCATGTTTAGGCGTCATCTACATATAGGAAAGGGCTGGATACATTTGGCTCACACTTAGTCTTCCAAATGATTCCAAAACCCCCACTTAACTCACCTAATCATGACACTAAACACACACTAATTCCCACTTAATTCAGCCACCAACTTAACACCCACATAATTGGCCTAATAAAGACAAAATAAACTCACAAAAACTATTTAACTCAGCCACCATGAGTATAGGTTACGCCCCTCCCCTTTAAGTGACAATAAAACTCACAAACTATACTTAAATCACAAAATAACTCAGCCACCATATTAAGTTCATGCACCCCCCCCCCCCCCCCTCCCCTCCATGACTCTCTATCTCACTCATTATGTGGAGGTTACACTTGCTTCTGAAATTAAAAGTGTAACCCCCCATAATTTACACACTTTATTCATACACTAACGAGGAGTTTCTTATAGCATGCAAGCTAAATATTCCCTCCCACAAGACTCTAAGAACTCGTGTACATCAAGAAAAGAAGTGGGCTTGACCCAAAAACATCACTTAGTAATTGGACTCAAACACACAACCCATTACACTTATTTAAATTAAAAGAAAACAATGAATTGGACTTGTCTTCAAAGTGCATGCCCATCATCATCAAAATCATGGGTCTTCTAGTTGGATGAGATATGTCACCAACTTGGGCTCCATTCCACCCAATCTTGCATTTGGGCTTGCTTCCATTATAAGTGCCATTATTTGAATTAAGACTTGTTGGGCTTTCTTGGTTGTAATTCTTGTCACGGGCCCATCAAATATGTGTGTTGTTTCTTGAACCATGCTTCTTATTGAGCTCATATCATCCCCTCCTTCTTTGAGTGAATTCGACCTCGAATTGAAATCTTCTTCAACAAATTTAGGTAATGGTTGTCCATCTAAAGTGAGCTTTTGGAAATCCATAAGTTCCCAAACCATAAGGTTCCTTTGGAATAAAATCTCCAACTTTCTGTAAAAAATTTACAACACCACTAGACAAAGAAAGATCATTAGAAGCATTAGAAATTAAGTAAAAATTGTTGCAATAAAAAAGAATTGGGGCTGCCTTGAAATCAAAACCTCCTAATTCATTTTTGTTGCCAAACAACTCTCTTTTTTCTCACAAATTTTCACAATATTTTCCTTATTATTTTTCTCCTGATCACTCTTTTTTTTCAATTGATTTCTCACTCTTTTTTTTCAGTCTTTTTCTCACTCTCTTTTTGAATCTTTTTCTCACTCTCCTTTTCTTTTCTCTCTTGCTCTATTTTTTTTTTCATCTTAATTTGATCCTCTCTCACTTCTTTTGGAGACAAAGGACCAAGAGTAACTTTTCGGTTTTGATGCAAGAAAGAGAACTTATTGGTGTACCCATCATGAGTGGCCTTCTTATCAAATTGCCACGGCCTCCCTAGCAACATATGGCTTGCCTCCATAGGAACCACATCACAACATACAATATCATGGTATTTCCCGATTGAGAAAGGAACCTCAACTTGCTTATTTACCACAATTTCTCCAACCTCACTTAGCCATTGAAGCCTATATGATTGTGGATGTGCCTTAGTAACAAGATTTAATTTTGAGACCAATCTAGAACTAACAACATTTACACAACTACCACCATCAATGATTAAAGAGCAAACCTTATCTTGGATTAGACATCTAGTACGGAAGATACTTCCTCTTTGACTATCATCTTGCTCTTTGATTTGGCTTCCCAATAGTATTCTTACCATGAATAAGTCGCCCTCCAGAATTTCTTCTCATTTTTCACCCTCCTCCTCACTTGAAGCTTCGGATTGTGAGACCACTTCACCATTCCTTCCCACCATTGTCCTCTTTGTTGGGCATCGGGATGTAATATGTACATGGCCTAGTGATAAGCCTCTGGCTTATCTAGTTTTATGACTAGATGAGCTAGGGTTTATGTGCCTATTTATTCGAGTTCACTCTCGTTTTCGCCCAAATTTGCCTTGTTTTGTTCCTAAGTTGGACTTTGACTCATTTTGCGTATTTTGTGTAGTTTTTAGGTTATTTTGAATAGAATTACGCTTGTGGGTGCTTTTGTTGTTTCAGGTTAAATAAGTGAAGCTCCGGGAGTCAAGGAAAGTCGGCAAAGCAGTGGAAATTGCAAGTCTGGAGACACTAGCCTCGCGAGTGTATGCTCGCCCCGCGAGCCTGAAGGTCAGCAAAGCAGCAAAAGTCATCACTTCAATCTCGCCACGCGAGATGTGTCTCGCCCCGCGAATCATGAAGACCTGCAAGACAGAGAGCATCACGGCTTGGCCGTGATGAATACCACGCCCGTGGCAGTTTAAGGTTGAAGACTCGCCCCGCGAGAAGCCTCTCGCCCCGCGAGAGTTTGAAGACCCTGGAAGTCAGAGACCATCACGGCCCAGCCGTGATGAAGGTCACAGCCTAGAATTGAAGACTCGCCTCGCGAACATACCTTCGCCTCGCGAGAGTTTAAATTGAAAGCGCGCTAATTTTAATTCTCGCCTCGCGAAAGTCTGCTCGCCTCGCGAGAGAGCGCAGATCAGGATTACTATTTAAGGGCTGTTGCATATCAGAACAGGGAATCCAACTTTAGGAGGCTGTAGAGCTTTTGGAGGGCCGCGAATCGAGTAGTTTTCCACTGTTTAGAGTAGCGTTTAGGGTAGTTTCTTTTCTCTTTGGAGCTGCGTCTCCCTTTTTCTCATGGAGGTTATGTCCGATCGCTTGTCTATGAGCATGAGGAACTAATCCCCTCATCCTAGGGAACGATGAAGCCACCCATGGCAATGTAGATCCGATATGATGTATGTTTTTCTCCTTTAATTCAATTCTTGTTTTCTAATTCTGATTTGAATGTGTTGATCATACGTGTTGCGTGATTGACTTGTTAACGTTGATGAGGCTTAGTCAGCGATTCACGTTTAGAACTTGAATTAGAATCATCGATCGAATATTGCACGAGAGTGAGTAGGAGATCGGTGCGACCTTATAGGGAACACGAATTAACAGAATTCGAGATTAGGGTTAAGAGACCTAGCAAGTAATTAACTCAAATCATCGAATACGTCCTAATGAGCACGGAAGTGGATTTAGGAGAATTTAGGGGTCCCGGTTGACATTGCAATTGAACCTAGGAGGAATTCATCATCACTTGGGTGTACATATTGGGTAGGTGGATTTGTGACCTTGGACATTTTAGTTTTCTGATTTTTAGTTAATTAGTTTATTTAGATTGTTAATTGAATTTCGCTCTCTCAACCACCTTTTTCCGTAACTTGACCGAACGTATCTGACTTCCCGCGGATTAGTCGAATTGGTATCCCAATCCTTGAGTTCGACCTCGGTAATTACTTACCGTGTTATTTTTATTACTTGCGACGACCCGGTACACTTGCCGGAGTCACAACACCTAGGCATTTTAAGCACTTCACATCATGGCTCCTAGAAGTTGTTTCTATTGGTTTCTTCCCTTGAGAGGTGCTCACGGCCTCCTTAGTGAATGGTGCACCCTACTTCTTTATATCTTCCTTCCAATTTGAGGATGAAAATTTAGAAGAAGAATGAAATTTTGACTTCCTCCTTTTAAGTTGTTGCTCCACCTTGATTGCTTGTTGGACCAAATCTTCAAGCTCCACATAGTGTTGTAATTCCACTATGTCTTGAATATCTTGATTCAACCCATGTAAGAACAGAGCCATGGTAGCCTCCCTATCTTCTTGAAAATTTGACCTAAGTAAGGCCAATTCCATCTCCTTGAAATATTCATCAATGCTTTTGGTCCCTTGGGTAAGCCTTTGTAATTTGTTGTGAATGTCCCTTTGATAATGATTTGGGACAAACCTCTTCCTCATGACAAATTTCATCTCATCCCAAGTGTCTATGGGCTCTCCTCCATATATGTCTCCTCCTTTCTTTTTGTAATTGGTCCCACCACACAAGGGCATATTCTTTGAACTCAAGGGCGGCTACTTTCACCTTCTTGCTTTAATTGTAAGAATTACAATCAAAGACTTGTTCTATTTTTAACTCCCACTCTAAGTAAGCCTCCGGATCATTCTTCCCAAGAAAGGGAGGAACTTTGATTTTGACCCCTTCAAGCCTATCATCACACCTCCTTCCCCTATATCCTCCTCCTCTATGTCCTCCTCCTTTAGGCCTTCCTCTTTCACTATCATAGTCACTTGAATCATCACGATGTATGTTAGCAAGTTGTCTATCACAATTGGCTTGCATTTGCTCCATTTGTCTTTGAAGAGCTTGGACTTGATTGACAATCCTAGCTTGAAGGGTGTCTGACCGTGGAGATAATGGTGGACTATCCTCATTGTTGGCCCTGATTTGAGTAGAAGAATTTATGTGTTTCCTCACTACACTCCCTCACTAGTTCACACAATGGATTTTTTTCCCCACTCTTTTGGCTTTTTCCACACAAAAATGTATTTTGGACACTCTTGCCTTTTTCCTCTCAAATGTTCTCCTTTAGTTCTTAGAGGAATCAAACACAAAAATACCAAAATTCAAGTAACAAAAATCACAAAACTTTTCAAAAAAAAGGAAACAATGGAAAGGCTAGAAAGGAAAACCTTTGGAAATAAAGAAATAAGGAATAAGGGAAAGCTTTGTCTAGAAATAAAAACTCAAGAGCTCTCTGTCAATAGATTCATGAATAGATTCACACTTTTATGCTCTTTGTGAATAGATTCATGAATAGATTCACACCTTTTTGTTCTCTTTTTTTTTCGATTTTTTTTTCTTTTGAGCAACAAGGAGATAATTCACACGATAATCCCCTTCAAACAGAATCAATGTGATAATAATAATTTTTTTGTTTTTGGGTAGAAAAGAAAAAAAAAAAGAAAAGAAGAAAGGTAGAAGATGAAGAAAAAAACTCAAAATTCAACCAAAGCCTAAGCTTTGATACCACTTGATGACAACCAAATGGTGAGGTTGCCATGTTGAAGATCTTTTGGTTGAATTTTATCAAGTGATTTTCATAAAACTAGTTTGTAACCAAAATAAAGAGAAGAAAAGAAGAAAATGGATTAGAATAGAGATGATGATGGTGCCACAAACATGGAAGTTTGATAAGCTTAGGAAGTTCGCCACAAGAATCTTGGATTCTTAATAAGAACAATTTGGCTCAACTAAGAACCCAAGAGACAATTCTCTCACAAAATGGAATTTGATCCAAAATGAACATCCAAGTTTTTTTATTCATGTTTAGGCATCATCTACATATAGGAAAGGGCTGAATACATTTGTCTTACACTTAGTCTTCCAAATGATTCCAAAACCCCCACTTAACTCACCTAATCATGACACTAAACACACATTAATTCCCACTTAAGTCAACCACCAACTTAACACCCACATAATTGGCCTAATAAAGACAAAATAAACTCACAAAAACTACTTAACTCAGCCACCATGAGTATAGGTTACGCCCCTCCCCTTTAAGTGACAGTAAAACTCACAAACTACACTTAAATCACAAAATAACTCAGCCACCATATTAAGTTCACCCCCCCCCCCCCCCCCCTCTCATGACTCTCTATCTCACTCATTATGTGGTGGTTACACTTGCTTCTCAAATTAAAAGTGTAACCCCCAGAATTTACACACTTTATTCATACACTAACGAGGAGTTTCTTATAGCATGCAACCTAAAGATTCCCTCCCACAAGACTCTAAGAACTCGTGTACATCAAGAAAAGAAGTGGGCTTGACCCAAAAATATCACTTAGTAATTGGACTCAAACACACAACCCATTACACTTATTGAAATTAAAAGAAAACAATGAATTGGACTTGTCTTCAAAGTGCATGCCCATCATCATCAAAATCATGGGTCTTCTAGTTGGATGAGATATGTCACCAACTTGGGCTCCATTCCACCCAATCTTGCATTTGGGCTTGCTTCCATTATAAGAGTCATTATTTGAATTAAGACTTGTTAGGCTTTCTTGGTTGTAATTCTTGTCATGGGCCCATCAAATCTGTGTGTTGTTTCTTGAACCATGCTCCTTATTCGGCTCATATCAACAAGAGTTTGAGGTATCTCTTTGGTCAAAAGGAGTTGAATATGAGGCATCATAGGTGGATGAAGTTTGATAAGCCTCTGGCTCATCTAGTTTTATAGCTAGTGAGGCCACATTTTTTGTGCTAAATATTCGAGTTTAATCTCGTTTTCACCCAAATTTGGCTTCAATTGTCCTCGAGCAACATTTTGAGTATTTTAAGTAGTTTTTAGTAATCTTTACTATTTTTTAGTAAAATAAAGCATTTAATGCTATTTTATATTTTCAGGTTAAAAGTGAAGCTCGAGAGAACTTGGAGAATTGAAGAAAACAAACGAAAAGAAGAATTTCATGGTCTCGCCCTGCGAGACAGTGCTCATCTCGCGAGCCAGGGCTGATGCTGTGCAAGTAATTGGGATCTTTCTGTCTCGCCCCCGCGAGACAGTCTTTGCCCCACAAATATTCAAAATTTCATGCAGGACCCACGTGAATCAACTGAAAGAATTGAAATCAAATTTGATTCACGTGAAGTAAATGGTGCAGGGGACTAATCGATGCATTTGAAGAATTGATATTAATAGCTCATCATAAAAATAGAAGTTGGAGATATTGATTTGACAATTAATTTGGAAGGTCCCACGTGAATTCAAGTTAAAATGAATTATGATAATCCAATCTGACCAAGTGAGTGAGAAGGGCATGCCCAGGACTTTGTTCAATTGGATTTGTAATTGACAAGTGATTGATAAAAGATGTCAATTAGCAAGGGGCTCTCATGAGAAAGAATTAGAATGGTATAAATACTTAGAGACCAGGAAGTCACGTGAAGCAATTTGTGAAGAGGTCCACATAATGCTTTTGAATGCAAATCAATTTGGATATCAATTCACAAGTGCATTATCAGAAAAATTAAAGAACGAGATTTGGAAACATAAATTGGATAGGAGATGGAGATTTAGCGTTAAGAAAATCTGCAAGAGACCAAAACTTCAGCGAGAAATAGAAGATAAGTAACATGATTGCGAGAATTTGGTTAATCAATTATAATCCAATTCAGATTGGAATTGCTTGGATATAAATTGCAGAAGTCCCAGAGTCAGACGAGAGGGGAGTAGTGCAGTGGTGCAAGTCCGGTACTAACACAGTAGTTTAGTTCTCTTAATTTTCTTTTCCTTGTTTCTCTTGGAGTTGCGTCTCCCTAATTTAGGATTATTTTCTATTCTCTTTTCATTTATTTTGTCTTCTTTTTTTGAGGAATCGATGAAGCCGCTCATGACGGCATAGTTTCAATGTTATGTTTTCTTCTGCATAATTTAATTCTTTTTTCTTAATTCTGATTTGTTTGCGTTAATCAAAATGTATCGTGGTTAACTAGTCTAGTGCGTTGATATTTGCAGGAGATTCGTACTTAGGACTTGAATTAAGAACACTGTTTGAATATTACTAGGGATAGAATAGGAAAGTCGTGCAATCGCTATAGGGAACCAAGAACTTAAAGATTCTAATTGTGAGTTGAATATATTGTCAGATTGACAACTTGCAATCGTAGATATTTCCTTTTGAAAATCGACAGTGACATTAGGATAATTGAGGGTTCCTGGTTGGCATGTAATTGAACTTAGGGGTAGAAATAATCACTTGGATCTATTGCTTAATTGAGCAGGTAGATTCGTGAACTTAGATCTCACTATCATAATCTAGATAATTGATTAGATAGAATCTTTTATTTTGATTTAATTTAGATAATTGATATTTGTTTTAGATAATTGATTTTATCCAAATAATTTTCTCTCTCATCTTTGACTTGGTCAAATACTAGTTATCTTCTTCAAATTTAGATAAATTGGTCACCCAATCCTTGTGTTCGATACTCGGTAATTACTTGCCGTTTTAATTATTACTAGCTTCGATCCGGTACACTTGCCGGAGCCCATCAGAGTTCTTAACGGATTATGACTTCGAGCTGACCTATCATCCAGGAAAGGCCAATGTGGTTGCCGATGCCCTAAGTAGGAAAACCTTACATATCTCCATTTTGATGGTCAAGGAGATGGATCTGATTGATGAGTTTAGAGACCTTAGTCTAGCTTGTGAGTTTACCCCTAAGGGTATTAGGCTTGGTACCTTGAAGGTTACCAACAGCTTGATGAATCGGATTAGAGAGGGTCATAGGTTAGACAAATTTCTCTTAGACCAGCAAGAGTTGCTCGCTCAGGGTAGAGACCTTAGTAAGGGATGGAAGTGAGGGAGTCTTGAGGTTTAAGGATAGAGTGTGCATATCAGATGTTCCTGAGCTTAAGAAGTTGATCCTTGAACAAGGATATAGGAGTGGATTGAGTGTGCACTCAAGTGCCACAAAGATGTATCAGGACCTTAAGAGGATGTTTTGGTGGCCTGGGATGAAAAAGGATGTGGCTGAGTTGTTTGTGCGTGCCTAGTTTGTCAGAAGGCCAAGATAGAACACCAAAAGCCTTCAGGTGAGTTGCAACCTTTGAATGTCCCAGAATGGAAATGGGATAATATCTCCATGGATTTTGTGTCTGGACTCCAGCTGATTTTGAGGCTATATGGATTGTTGTGGATAGATTGACTAAGTCTGCCCATTTCATTCCAATGAACATGGAGTATCCTTTAGATAAGTTAGCTAAGTTGTACATCAAGGAGATAGTTAGCCTTCATGGTGTACCCTCTAGCATAGTATCGGATAGAGACGAGAGGGCAATTATGTTGCACGGACATAGTTACACTCGAGCCCCTGTCAAAGACCCTAATAAAGAGAGATTGACTCATGGAATTATTATTACTTGAGTTACTGTGCTGGACAGGTAGGAGGGATTGATTACCCCAATTACTCGTCGCTGGTAGGTGAAGTAACGATAATTGTTATGAGCTTTATGTCAGTGAGGTTAGTGGACTTAGTCATTTATACACGAATCGAGTAGAGACTAGTCGCTTAGAAAGTAGACTCGTAGTTGCCATGGGCAAGAGTGTTAAGTTTGCAACCATAGATCTTCAAAATTTAGACTTCTAAGCCGTGACTAGTGTATATGTTCCCTTGGAGGGGAGGCCTATTTAAGGAGTAACTAGATGGAAATATCAGGTTGGTTCGGGAAAAGATGAGAGTTGCACATAGTAGACAAAAGAGCTACCATGATAAAAAGAGGATGGCGCTCAAATTCCAGGAAGGCGATCATTATTCTGGAGAGTTACCCCGACGACTGGGGTTGGTAGAGTGATGAAGGCGAGGAAACTTACTCCGGGGTTCATTGGTCCTTACAAAATCCTTAAAAGAGTCGGCGAATTCGCCTACCAGCCTTACCACCGTTCTTGTCCAATATCAATAGTGTTTTTCATGTGTCTCAACTCAGAAAGTATGTCCATGACCCTAGTCACGTGATAGTCCCCGATGCAATACAGTTGAAAGAGAACTTGACATTTGAGGTGTTATCCCTTCAAGTTGAGGATAGGAGGATGAAGCAGCTAAGAGGCAAGGAGATTCCGTTGGTCAAAGTCATTTGGAGTGGGGCTACTGAGGAAAGTGCTACGTGGGAGCTAGAGAGCAAGATGATGGAAGCGTATCCGCGTCTGTTTGTTTGAGGTGAGTAAAAATTTCGAGGACGAAATTGTTATAAGGGGGTGGAATTGTAACACCCCATTTTTCGTTAAGCGCTTCTATGTTGTGTGTATATATATATATATGTGTATGTGTGTGTGTGTGTGTGTGTGTGTGTGTGTGTGTGTGTGTGTGTGTGTGTGTGTGTGTGTTGTTATATGTTTGATATGTTTGATCTTTAGGCGTATGTGTATGTTAGAGGTAGTTTAGTCTTTGGGATGGTCTTAAGAGTGAATTCTGGTTTTCTGCAGAATCCGCCCGGCCTACGTTTTCGGAGCCCTGCCTAAGTGTCTACGCCAGGCCTAAATTTTGAGCCCGACCTAACGATGCTGATAGCATTTTGGGACTTCTGTTTTGGCCCAATTGCACCTTAATTCGTTTTAAACCTCTAAGTCATGCCCTAAACCCTAGTTTACACGACGCTAATACTCAGAAACTGCCTCCCACCTTTCTCTTTGTGGTCTCATCTATTTTCTCTAAAAACTATCTCTCTAGGGACCATTTTGTTCATCTTTTTCCACCGTTCTTCAATCACTCATAATTACACGACTCATTGTGTTTCACTACTAGAAAATATGGATTTAGGGACGGAATTTTCAGACAGAATTGATTCTGTCTGAAATCCCACTAAGGTTTCAGACGGATTTGGGACAAATCCGAGACACAAATTATCAAACTGATTATGTCCCAAATTCATCTCCATTTCGTCTGTAACTTTGGCGCCACTAATGCACCAAAATTTTTTCCCACCGATTTCGTACAAATTGGTGATTTTATTTATTATGACATAAATTCGTTCAAAATTTTGAGATGGATTACAGACGGAATATATTATCAACTTAGTTTTTTATTTTTTTCAAGTTGAAGGCGTCTACAATCCGTCCGAAATTGGAGACAAATTTAGAACAGACTCTAATCTGTGGATTGATTTGGATAACTTTTGAACTTATGATATTATTATTATTATTATTTTATTTTATTTTTAATTTGTCAATTTTCATTCCCTTCCTAATTACTTGTGTTCCCTCTCATTCTTTCTCAATTTCTATGAAATGTAAACCCTCGTCCCCAACACTAAAGCGCCTCCATCATCACTAAGTAGGTAACCCTATTTTTCTTCTTTTTCTTTTCTGACTTTCTTTCTTCTCTTAGTTTTTGGATTTCCTTCTTCAAACGTTTCCCTCTCCCTTCTCTATTTTAACATTTTTCTTCTTCGCAGAACGACACACAGCGGAACGGTGGAACGGCGCCCAACACAATGAGCGGACTCGTATCCCTTGCTTCGATTGATTGTTGTGTCTCAGTATCTTTGCCCAGTTCTCATTTGGACTTTCAGGTCAGGTATATTTACATCATTTTCTTCCATGGCCCTGTAGTTTGTATTTATGGAAATGGGACCAATTCCATTCTCTTTGCAAGATGATAAATTATGTCTACATGTGCTACATTACTGAACTCGTGAAGTCCATGCGTTTAAGCTTCACAATTAGGGAGATAGTTGAAGTATTGTGTGTCATGGAAATACTGTGTCTATTCCATAGCGTTATAAACATGTTTTTCTTTGTCTATTCCTCTTCGGATGTTGTATCCCTATCTATTCCAGTTGTATTTGGCCTTTTTGGTTTATTCTAGTGTAGTATTTTATTGGGCTGCGCCTAATGGATGCTGGCTATTAGATCATATAGAAGTTTTTTTATACACATCATTTAGAATAGGCATTAGAATCAAAATGTATAAATATTTAGAGGATGAAAAATAAGGAGAGATGAGCAATTGCAAACCAAGTGGAAGATCTTGATCCTTTGTTTTATGCTTGGAAAACGTTGAGTAACATTGAATATTCCAGCATGTTAGTCACACATGGGACATGGCACAATTAATATGGTTGTCGCTTACCATAAGTTAAATCATTCTACCTGTCAAAATCCAAAGTTAAATATGTATACTTGCAGTTGTTGACAACTTGATCAGAATTCAGAGTCAGAGGGATTCAGAGGCGAGTTTCTTTATGCAGATAACAGAGACCATATTTTTATAGTGTAACAACTTTAATTTCTATATTTGCATATTATTAGTACCCTTATTGTTGAGCATTTGATTTTGCTCTAGATTCATCCCAACTATCAACTAGGATATTTGTGCAACTACAGTTATAATCTCAAGTATGAACTAGACGGGTAATCAGAAAATATGAAACCATGGAGTTCTCTAATAATTTGTTTGAAAGATTTTATATTCCCTCTTTCTGAAAACTAAAAAGAACTGTAGTTGGGTTATAGTAAATGATGTTTATAATTATTTTACTTGTAGATTCATAAACAAATTAAAACTTGGTTTCATATTTTAGGGTAATACATCGTACGGTTGTTGAATTTGTTTTATATTTATAATCCTATAAATAATTGATCACCAAGATATAGTTCTACTTCAGTTTATTTCATCATGGATCTGCATATGCTGCCATTCAACCTTTCAACTTGGAAACAATGAATGATGAACAATTTGAATCAATTTGTCTTATCTAATTTGACAGAAAAAATAAAACCAAGAATATTTTGTATGCTTTATAGAAAGTAAGTTGCAGGGGAAGCTAGCTAAAGTATAGAAATGGTCCAGAGCCTGAAATCATATCATGTTTGTCAGCAGCAGACAAGTGCTCAAATATGGATCCCACCAATGACTTGGTTGAGAACTAACAAGGGGATCATATACCTATGCATGCAGTTAAGTACAAGGCATATGGGTGAGGCCTATATTAGTAGTTTTGTAGCATGTCCCCAACTTTCTTATAGTTTAGGATAAAGCTAATGTCTTGTAACACTTCGTGGCAGACAGCTATAAGAGATTCCAATATTTACCGTGACCAGTCAAAATTTCTTTAACATCTCTATCATCAACAACCACAAATGGAGGTCACATATCATATATGGTAACAGACATAGGCATCAGGTCAAGAAAGATCAACTAATTGGTTACATGTGCTCTTACATGGAAGTTAGGTTCTTGTGAAAGTTGGG
Source organism: Sophora flavescens (assembly GCA_030762895.1). Lineage (NCBI taxonomy): Eukaryota > Viridiplantae > Streptophyta > Magnoliopsida > Fabales > Fabaceae > Sophora > Sophora flavescens. The sequence goes on from CM061064.1 coordinate 136,541,134, forward strand.
TGATATGTTAGATTAGTTCGACATTAATTGAATCTTAAATAATAGATCAGTTGGATAAGAAAAAGGATAGGTTAAAAAGTTAATCCACTAGATGTTAAAGTTAAGACTAATCAATGAAACCATGGAGTTCTCTAATAATTTGTTTGAAAGATTTTCTACTCCTATATGTGCTATTATGTTTGTTTCCTTTAATTAAATATTTGAGAGTGATTGAGGATAAATAGTATATGTCATGTTAATGTGTTACCCTTGAATAACTCTCTAGCTATAATAGAAATTTTTTGAGGCCGCAACATATTTTATTTTATTTTTTTAAGTATGCATTTGGATGTATTCTCCTAGTTTATATATAACATGAATTAGTTTCGATTCTATTCAATGATACATATATGCCTTGTTAAAAAAAAATTTTACATGATACAGAATATGGAAATTCCCAAGCATCGAAAGTGGATGTATAATAGACTTATTCCAAATCGGGGGGGATTGAGAAGGGAATTTGTAGAAGGTGTCCGAGATTTTGTTAACCAAGCAACTAGGCAACCTCAATATTCTCTTAATGGTAGTACACTTAGGTGTCCTTGCAAAAAACATGGAAACAAAGCTTTCTTAACTCCAGATGAGGTTATGGTTGATTTGTATAAGCATGGTTTCAAGCCAAGCTATTGGTGTTGGGATTCACATGGAGAAAGTTCGTTGAGTTCAAATGATAGAAATGCAAGCAACGTGAACGAAGAAGGTACATGTAGTCAGTCATTAGGTGCTGAGCCACAAAGAAATCCATGTGAATCAATGATTTTTGATGCTGTTGGGCCAGAAATTATGGGCCATATCGAGAGACACATGGAGGAGCCTCCAAATGGGGAAGCAAAGAAATTTTATGATTTGTTTCACTCTGCACAACGACCACTATGGGAAGGTTGTGTTGACCACTCAGAATTATCTATGGCAGTTAGAATGTTGAATATTAAAGTTGAAGGGAATATATCACAACAAAGCTTTGATGATATACTTCAATCTATGAAGGAAGGTATGCCTAAGGATAACTTTTTCATCCCTAATTTTTATAGAGCAAAGATGTTGGTATCAAAACTTGGGATGGGCAGTTAAAAATAGATTGTTGCATTAATGGTTGTATGTTGTACTACAAAGATGACCTAGTAAAAAAAGAGTGTTGGTTTTGCCAAGATCCACAGTACAAGGTAGGTAAGGGTGGTAAGGAGGTGCCTTTAAAGAGTATGCATTATCTACCACTCACACCCATGTTAAAGAGATTATATGCTTCTATGAACTCTGCACGTCATATGAGATGACACTATGAGCATCAACAAGTTCAAGGTATCCTCGAACACCCATCTGATGCAGAAGCGTGGAAGCATTTTGATCAAACATATCCACAATTCTCTTCTGAATCACGCGATGTGAGACTTGGATTATGTTCTAATCGATTCATTCCTTATGGTCAATCTGGTTCACAATATTCAGGTTGGCCAATAATTGTGACTCCTTACAACCTTCCTCCTTGGATGTGTATGACAACTCCTTATTTATTTTTGACCATGATCATTCCTGGTCCTCGTATTCCCAAAAGTAAGATAGATGTATATTTGCAACCTTTGAATGATGAGCTAAATTTATTGTGGGAAGAGGGCACTTTAACCTAGGATATTTCTACAAAGCAAAATTTTGTAATGAGAGCTGCACTAATGTGGACAATTAATGATTTTCTTGCGTATGGAATGTTGTCAGGATGGATGACAGTAGGGAAATTGGCATGTCCGTATTGCATGGAACACTCAAAGGCACTCCGACTGAAGCATGGTGGGAAGGAATCATGGTTTGATTGCCATAGACAATTCTTTCCAAATGATCACATATTTAGAAGAAATAAAGATGCATTTTACAAGAATAGGGTTGAGAGATCAGAACCGTCTCCTAGGTTGACTGGGGATCAAATATGGCATCAAATTCATATGAAACCAAAGATAACCGAGTTTGTTCAAATTCAAATACCTGGGTATGGAATTGAGCATAATTGGACAAAGCAAAGTATATTTTGGGATTTACCTTATTGGAGCACTAATTTAATTTGCCATAATCTCGATGTAATGCATATTGAGAAAAAATGTATTTGACAATGTGTTTAACACTATTATGGACATTCAAGGCAAGACTAAAGATAATTAAATGGCAAGAATGGACTTGAGAGAGTATTGCAAACGCATGGATTTAGAACTACATGAACAAAATAATGGGAGGATAAAAAGCCCAAGGCAAACTACACATTTACTTTGGAATAGAAAATAGCAATTTGTGAATGGGTGAAGGGTTTAAAGATGCCAGATGGATATGCTTCAAACTTGGCTAGATGTGTGGACATGAAGGAGGGAAATTTATATGGAATGAAAAGTCACGATTGTCATGTGTTCATGGAACATTTGCTTCCAATTGCTTTTAACACATTGCCAGAGCAAATATGGAAGGCTTTAACTGAGCTCAGTCAATTCTTTAGAGATTCATGCTCAACATCAGTAAAGGTAGATGACCTTATTAGACTTGAACAAAATATTCCAATTGTGTTATGAAAACTAGAACACATTTTCCCTCCTGGTTTTTTTGATTCAATGGAACATTTACCTATTCACCTGTCATATGAAGCAAAGGTCGGTGGTCCAGTTCAATATAGATGGATGTAACCTTTTGAGAGGCAGTGCCTCATCACACTTGTAACAAAAAAAAAGTTTAGTTTATTGTGTTCTTTTGTAGTTTTTTTTGTGTGTCCCTTTTAGTCTCACCTGAAACCATTCTTTCTTTATGGTAGGTTTCTTCATCACCTTAAAAAGAAGGTTAAGAACAAGGCTCGTGTTGAAGGATCTATAATTGAGTCATACCTTATTGAGGATATTTCTCAATTTTGTAATTACTATTTTGAGCCAAAAGTACAACCCTACCATACCAGCATTGGAAGAAAATATTCTACGAGTGAAGATGATTTGGTACAATCGACCTTTTCCATTTTCAGTTTGCCTGGCCGTTTTACTGGTTGATGCAAAACTCGTTTTTTGGAGGATAGGGAATTTGCTGCTGCCATGAATCATATATTAATCGATTGCGATGAGATTCAACCATATATCTAGTATGTACTTTTTAAAATGGACATACATCATTTGCTAATATAGTTTGACTAATGTGATGAATTTAATTGAATTAAATTCATGTAACAATAGGATATTTGTGGAGACATTGTGTATTGTTCATCCTAATATGAGTGATGAACAAGTTGATAAGTGCATTGAAGAAAACTTTGCAACATGGTTGAAAGATTATGTAAGCATTTATTTTGAAATAGATCTACATAGATACTATATTTTGAATGTATTTTAGTAACACTCTTATTGTTGAATGATTTTATGTAGGTTGACATTCCTTCAAATAATGTGCTAGATTCAAATATACATGCCTTGTCATGGGGTCCTTTAAGAATTGTAAAAACTTGGCCTATTTACTTTGTGAATGACTTCAAGTTTCACACTAAAGCACATTCAATTGGAAAGTCTACTATGAATTGTGGAGTATGTGTTAAAGGTACAGGATATGGTGATTATGAAAAAGACTTCTATGGCCAACTTGAAGAAATTATCCAAATTGAATATCCTGGATTACCATTAAAAAAGGTTGTGTTGTTCAAATGTGAGTGGTTTGATCCTACAATTGGTAGAGGAACAAAGGTGGATAAACAATATGGTATCATTCAAGTTCGACACAATAGACGTTATGGAAAATATGATCCATTTATTGTTGCACAAAAGGCAATTCAAGTGTATTTTGCTCCACATCCAATAAGAACTAGGAATAATGCAGATTGGTGGTTTGTAATCAAAACCAAAGCTAGGGTCATGATTGAGGATCAACAAATTGGTGACTTTGCATATCAAGAGGATTTCACAAATCAAAATTTGGGTCACATATCAATTGACCTTGATATACCTATTACTTTACTAGATGATGATGGAAGATTTGATGAGGTTGATGGATTTTATGATGGTGGCCATGAATTAATCAATGATGATTATTATTATTATGATGATCACAATGACGATAGTGAGGAGGTGGAGACGATGGATGATGTGCTAGATGAAGATGAAGAGTTTAGTGATCCAAGTGACAATGAGGAATAAATTTATAGTTGTTTTGCTATACGGGTTTTTTAATGGCCCCGTATGTATGTTTTTTATGACATATTTCTGGTTTGGGTATAATTACTGTTTTGGTTAATCTTTAACACTTGTGCTTAAGTTTTGCTCTTTTATTCATAAATAAATATGCTTTTCTTATCATAAAATATTATATATGTAAATGTATTTGTCATTTTAGATGTCAGGTAGAGGTACCAATAGAGGTGGAAGGACTTTGTCCTCTCGAGGTTGACGCTCATCTGGTAGAGGTGGAATTGTTGTACAAGTTGCACCAATATTACCACCAACCATACCATCTACACAAGTACCCACAAATCCATCATTATCACATGTCTTGCCTACACCATCACCACATGTGAACACTACATCATCACCATCAGTATCACTGACCGCGCTGTCGCCACGCGCCAAAAAGAACGAGCGATTATTAAAATAATGTAGTATAGAACGACAACTCGGATATCGTCTCTCAAGGACTCTTTAGTCGTTGTTATTATTAACAGAAAATCAAAAGTTAGAATTTGGGGGGTTTTGGATTGAGACAAAATAAAGAAAACAAAGCAATAAAAACAAAGTAGTTAAAAGATTAACAAATAAGCTAAAGAACGATTAACCTACTGTTCTTGGTTTCCCACTATCATTGGTTCAAATAAATCCAAGCCCTAAGCGGATTCTAATCCCCCCCCCCCCGGTTGTAGCAACAATTAACAACGCAATCACTACTACGGATGTATGTTCCTATTCCCGAAATAACAAACGGGGTTAAGCCCTCATGAACAAACGAACATGAATGAACACACACGAAATAACAAACGTGATTAAGTATAAGAACATGGCATCACCGAAATGAATCAATACAACACTATACATTCCTGAAATAACAAACAGAAACATATAGCATTGCATCGAAAAGAGAAAGGCAAATAAAACAGGAATTATAGAACCTCAAATGTAATAGAAACCAATCACAGTAGATTAATCTAGGAGACTAATTCTCCATTACAGAAATAAACATAAAAGAAAAGGAAGGAAAATAAACTACTACTACTGACTATCAAAGACTAGCCAAAACTGGCTAACTCTGACCTCCTATGACTCCCCCATCAGTTCTGCCTAAGACTGTCTTATATACACGGTTCTGGAATCAGAGGACTCGCGAGGTGAATGATGACTCGCGAGGCGAATCTTCAACTTTTGGTATTCTCGCGAGGCGAAGCACGACTCGCGTGGCGAGGAATGGAAAGGTCATGACTTCTGGGCTTCACTCTTGCGAGGCGATGATGGATTCATGAGGCGAACTCTTCAAATTCCAAACTGTAACGCCCGTGACCTTTCACACGGGTAAACCGTGATCGTCTCTGACTTTTCAGGCTTGGATGACTCGCGGGGCGAGACAATTCTTCGCGGGGCGAGACAGAATGGTTGGCAATTTCTGGAACAGTCACCTTCTAGTTCGCGAGGTGAACAGTCTTCTCGCGGGGCGAGAAACTCCAGAATTATTCCTTTTTATTTACCTGAAAACAGAAAATAGAATAAGTATTTTATTTAACTCTAAATCAATTGAATTAACCTAAAAATACTTTATAGACTCAAAATACTACTTAAGGACAATCAAGTCTAATTTGGGTGAAAATGATATAAAATAAGCACAAAGCCAAGGTCTTTACTAGTTATAAAACCAGTCAACCAGAGGCTCATCAAAATACCCCAAACTTAAACTTTGCTTGTCCCCAAGCAAACTACAACTCAAAAACTTAAAAAGAACTAAAGACCTGGCAAAACATGGCAAGCTTAAGGATTCAATCAACTTTACACAGATTTCAAGCAATTTAACAAAACAATTTTTCTTTCAATGTTCCCCCCTTACAAGGAAAGTAATCCCCACAATCATTTATTCTAAACAATTGAGAATTTTATCATTCAAACAATCATTAATCTAAGCAGGGGATCTAAGTTACACACAAGAGGGAGATCACCATATTCAAACAACTGCCTTCCTCACAAGGGAAATTTGTGTTCACTCATTCGCTCAGTTTGTCAGGCTAACAACAATTCACTCAATTTCACTTTTAAGAGCACTTCCCATAAATTTGATTTTCATCTCAAAATGATTCCCACAGAAAACATGCAAGCAACATCAGAAGGTCTTTTATGGGTTGTAATGGGGCCTGGCTAAGGGTAGGATATACAAAGGTACTAGGCTGAAGACCCTAGGAACTAAGAGAGCATGAGCATTATTTACACTTTAAATTTAACTCGAGTTCCTTTTTCATTTTTCATTTTGATTTTGGGTGACTACAACCTTTTTATTTCTTTTTGGCATTTTTACTTTTTTTATTGTTTTTCTTCTTCTTCTTCTTTTTTTTTTCATTTTTACACTTTTCTTCTTTCCTTTTTTTTTTCTTTTTCCCAATCCCAAACAACACATTGCACCTGGTAGCCACCCCAAACTTAATTTCTTGCAACCAATTTCTCACTAAGCTTCCATGCTCTCCTAATCCTAAGATCGGGTTAACATGGTTTTTCAGATTTTAGCTTGTAACATAAGGTTAACAAGAATTAACAGGCTAATCAGGCTCAATGGGGCTAACTAAGGAACATGCATTGGGGATGGTTATTTTAGGCTAAGTAGCTATTTACAAAGAAAATGCCTAAATCATTTGAAGCAAACACATAATCATGCAAACCAAAAAGAGATTCAATCAAATTCAGGAAAGTGCAACTTAAAAAATGATTTCACAATTTAAAACATGTTGGAGGCTCAAACCCTCACCTGGACATTTTTGCAAATTATTTGACAGAGATTCTATCCCTAGTGTGTGCTTCCTATCACCCCAAACTTATCATAAATCATGCCATCATAATAAAATCTCAAAGTTCAGTTTTCAATCATATGGGGATCATTTTTCAAAAAATTTTCTCAAATCCTAGGGGGGAAAAGTCAACACTATCATGCAATCCATCTATGCAATTTCAATCAAACCAATAAACTTGCCGACAAAAGACTCAAACACAACTCATGAGCTTCTCAAATTATTCAGGAGTTTTATTCAAAACAAAATAGAATTAAAGTAAGGAAAAGAAAATTAAAAAGAAGAAAGGGTTAAGAAAACTCATTAAGGGCGGTTCCACCAGGATCCCATTGCTTGTAGCATAAGGCCCACGTGATGGACAAAGAGTGGGAGTTCATTCCATGCTTCCATGACTTGCAGCCTTGATGTGGGGGTGAGCACTTGACAATTATGATGACTTCGCCGAGTGCGGCAGACTTCTCACTCCCCTTCGGGTCACAGCTGACCTCTTTATCTACAAAGTCTCCCCAATAGAAGTGGGGCTCAACCTCTTGGACCGGCCATGGTGCAAAATCCAGAGCTTTTGGTTCCACAGGGGGAGGTGGCAAACAGTTAGCTGGGGTTACTGGTGCTGCTTCAACTTCTGCCTTTTCTTCATTCACTGCACTAACAAAGTTATCACCTGCTATGCATGCAGAAATTTCAGCACACACCACACAAAGGTTAGAGTTAGTAGAGTCAGTACATATATCACAATAAAATGAATCAGGAAAATCTACAATGTCTGGAAATTCAGCAATTAATTCATCCACCCCATTACTCTCAACACATGCATCTAAGACCAAAGATTCTTCTTTATCCTCAAGCACGGTGGAGCAAATGTTCTCCTGATCCTCCTGATGCTCATTTCCTATATGAACATGGCCCTCAACCTCATCTGTCTCCTGTTCCATATGGATGCTTTTCTTAACATACCTTTCAAAATAACATTCTACACACAAAGCAGTGCCAGAACAATAACAATCATCATCAATAGAATCATCATCAGAAACATTATCAGAATCATCATCATAAATATTTTCAGGAATAACTTTCTGTGAATCTTTATGTTCTTCAATGGGCTGTGGAGTTAGCATTGCAGCCGAGTTGGCGACAACTTGATCAATTAGAGCGGACAATTTCTGAGATTCAACTTGGCTCCTCTGGTATTCAGCCTCCATCCTCTGTTGATTTTCCTCTATCATCCGTTGATTTTGCTCGGCCATCCGTTGATTATTCTCAGCCATTTGTTTGAGCATTGAAGCAATCTCATCCAAGGTGCTCTGTGAAGGTTCGGAAGGTGCAGAGGTGGTCACTTGGCTAGGATAGTATCTAAACAGGAGGGCTTCCTTCAAATCAAACCAGCTTGAGATGGAATTCTCATCAAGACAATACAGCCAATCTCTTGCGGCACCTTCAAGCGAGAACTGGAAAGCTTCCATCTGGATGTGGTCTTCTGTTATTCCTGCAGGTCTCAGCATTATAGAACAAATAGCCTGGAATTCCCTCAGATGCTCCTGCGGATTCTCACCTGCAAAACCACTAAACCTTGGCAACCAGTGTGATAAACCAATAAAATCAGGAAAATATATGCATGGTGGTTGCTCATAGTAAGTATTAGGCATGTAATTTCGCATATAATTATCCATGGGGGGTGCTAAAATTCACAACCAGACAATGCAGACAAAATTAATTAGCAAAGAGTTTTTTTTTTTATTTATTTATTTTTTAAATTTTATTTTCTGCTAATAACAACAAACCAGAGTTCCCGGCAGCGGCGCCAATTTTTGACCACGATGTCGCCACGCGCCAAAAAGAACGAGCGATTATTAAAATAATGTAGTATAGAACGACAACTCGGATATCGTCTCTCAAGGACTCTTTAGTCGTTGTTATTATTAACAGAAAATCAAAAGTTAGAATTTGGGGGGTTTTGGATTGAGACAAAATAAAGAAAACAAAGCAATAAAAACAAAGTAGTTAAAAGATTAACAAAAAAGCTAAAGAACGATTAACCTACTGTTCTTGGTTTCCCACTATCATTGGTTCAAATAAATCCAAGCCCTAAGCGGATTCAAATCCCCCCCCCCCCCCCCCCCCCGGTTGTAGCAACAATTAACAACGCAATCACCACTATGGATGTATGTTCCTATTCCCGAAATAACAAACGGGGTTAAGCCCTCATGAACAAACGAACATGAATGAACACACGCGAAATAACAAACGCGATTAAGTATAAGAACATGGCATCACCGAAATGAATCAATACAACACTATACATTCCTGAAATAACAAACAGAAACATATAGCATTGCATCGAAAAGAGAAAGGCAAATAAAACAGGAATTATAGAACCTCAAATGTAATAGAAACCAATCACAGTAGATTAATCTAGGAGACTAATTCTCCATTACAGAAATAAACATAAAAGAAAAGGAAGGAAAATAAACTACTACTACTGACTATCAAAGACTAGCCAAAACTGGCTAACTCTGACCTCCTATGACTCCCCCATCAGTTCTGCCTAAGACTGTCTTATATACACGGTTCTGGAATCAGAGGACTCGCGAGGTGAATGATGACTCGCGAGGCGAATCTTCAACTTTTGGTATTCTCGCGAGGCGAAGCACGACTCGCGTGGCGAGGAATGGAAAGGTCATGACTTCTGGGCTTCACTCTTGCGAGGCGATGATGGATTCATGAGGCGAACTCTTCAAATTCCAAACTGTAACGCCCGTGACCTTTCACACGGGTAAACCGTGATCGTCTCTGACTTTTCAGGCTTGGATGACTCGCGGGGCGAGACAATTCTTCGCGGGGCGAGACAGAATGGTTGGCAATTTCTGGAACAGTCACCTTCTAGTTCGCGAGGTGAACAGTCTTCTCGCGGGGCGAGAAACTCCAGAATTATTCCTTTTTATTTACCTGAAAACAGAAAATAGAATAAGTATTTTATTTAACTCTAAATCAACTGAATTAACCTAAAAATACTTTATAGACTCAAAATACTACTTAAGGACAATCAAGTCTAATTTGGGTGAAAATGATATAAAATAAGCACAAAGCCAAGGTCTTTACTAGTTATAAAACCAGTCAACCAGAGGCTCATCAATCACCATCACCATCACCAACCCCAACCCCAACCCAAATACCATCACCACTTGTGAACACTACATCATCACCATCAGTATCACCATCACCATCACCGTCACCAACCCAAATACCATCACCACCACCTATTCTACCTCAAACTTCTGAACAAACTTTGCCAAATACTCAATCATCCACCATCAAATCTCAGATTGATGTTGATCAAGAATGTCTTCCAGAAATAAAGCCTTATGAAGATGAGTAAGTACAAAAATATTATGAAGCGAAAGCTATGAACTTATAGTTTTATAAAGTATGATTAACGTGCATATATTTCTTACAACATCTTTTACACTAACAGGTTTAATCCATCATCTATTGTCCGTTTCTTAACGGCTGCCATTAAGAGCAAGTTTGATTGGTTTTGTCCTACTTGGGGACATTCAACTACTGATATGCGAGATTTATGATTTAAAGAATTTAAGGTAAATATGATATTAGATAATTAATATATGTCATTAATATATTGTATCAAAGATGGTTTGCAGAATTTATGGTTTCTTACATATCATATCAATTTTATTTTCTTTTGTAGAAGAACTATAGATGGGAACCAAAATATGATGCAAGGATTCGTCGAATTTTTGACATCAAGGGGGAAGCTCGATTTAGGGGTATTGTGTATGAAGAGAGGAAAAAATATGAAAAAAGTCAAGAATACAAGCCAAAGTACACTCCTATACCAATATGGAATCAACTAATACATTATTGGGCATCAGATAAGAAGTTTAAGAATTTGTTTGTGGCAAAAACTGCAAATCGTGCTTCAAATGAAGGTAGCTCTATGCATACTGGTGGTTCTATATCTATGGGTGAGCATGCACGTAGAATGGTAAGACACTTGAAATTGTTTGCTTGAGTATTTAATTTTATGAACTATTGTGAATTTTCTCATTGAAGTTATGACAAAGTGTAGAAGGTAGCTACATAAGTCAAACCTTCCATAGAAGAAGTGTTTGCTAAATGCCAATTGAAAAAGGACAACACTTGGGTTGATAATAGATCTGAGAATGCCATGGTATATGGTGTTAACTTTAATTTTTCTATAACTTTTGTTGCATGCATAGTTCAAAATTGTTTGTTAGTGAAATGACTAACAAAAGTCAAACTGTAATGTTTTGTAGGGAAATTTTAAAAAGATAAAATCAGAGCTTTCAACATTATCATTGTCTCAAGATGAGGATGGTGATGGGTTGTCTTGTGAAGGACAAAATATGCCAGATGACTTGACTATTTGGAAAGAAGTAGTTCCTAAAGGCAAAAAAGGGACATTATATGTTCTAGGTTCTATAGAAACAAATATCTCTTCAAAGTATGCTGTCAATTCATCCTCAAGTGCATCTAAGGACACAAACACGGAACAAGAGCTAGTAAAGTGGCAAGAAAAGGTTAATGAGCAAGAACTTATAAATCAAGAGCAAAAGCGTAAGTTGGAGGAGCAACAAAAGAGGATTGAATCAACTGAAAGTTTGGTTGTTGCTTTATTTGGAAAGTTAAATATGCCACTACCTCCAAACTTTGTTTCTACGACAACTATGCAAGATGAATCAAATGAGACTAGTGAGCCCTCTAATGACGACAATGATGATAATTTTAATGTTGATTGATGGCTTTGATCTAGATTCGTGAGTCCTTAAATGTCTCTAGTTTGTTTTGATTTAATATAGATTGATGACACCTTGATGACACTAGTTAGTTTTATGTTGTTTTAGATTGATAAACATATTACTCTAGTTTGTGTTACTTTGTTATCGACTAATGAGTACTTTTATCATAGTGGTTTGTTTTATTGTGCTAGAACTAGAATGATGAAACACTTGTATGAATTTAGTTTATGTGATTGTTCTTGACTGTTAGGTAAAAACATTATCAGGCATACTTGATTGTTCTTCACAGGTTAATGTCTTGTTTGAAATTTGTTCAAATATGTCAAAATTTTCAATTCAGTTTTATCTCAATCTCTGTGATACTAAAACTTGAATAATGATTTTGATATTTTATCTCAATGTTGTTTAAAAAGTAAATTAATCCAATTTATAAATTTGTGTCAATTTCCTTTATAAAAAAAATTTATTAAATGTCCAAAATCCGTCTCAAAAGGATAAACGTTTGTCTTAAATCCGTACGAAAAGAGGATTGGATAAATTTATTTATTTAATTCGTGGGAAATCTGTCCCAAATAAAGTCACAACATCCGTCCCAAATCCATTGGAAAACAAAAATAAATATGTTCCAAATTTGTCCGAACAATAACCAAAATCCAAATTTGCACGTTGTCCATATTCCGTCCGCAATCCGTCTGTAAATATTTTCGGACAGAATTTGGGACGGATTTTATAATTTCCAACCAGGCTTTTTCGGTGTCGTTCTGTCTGAAATCCGTCCAGAATTAATTATCCGTCTGAAATCCGTAGGAAATTTTTCCAATTTTCGTCTGAAATCCGTCTGTGAATCTGTCCGAAAAAGACGGATTTCTAGTAGTGTTTGCTGTTTGGATCTCTAAACAAGGTAGAATTCGTGCACATTGTCATCAATCCCTTTTTTTTAATCTCCTTTCTTATCCTTGAATTGGGGATTAATGGTTAACCTTTTGTTTGACCAAGTCTTGGAAAGCTAGTCAAGCCGCTTAAGGGAAACTCGTTGGTTCTTCGTTTGGGAAGCTTGTTTGATCTGTTTCAGTTTAGATCTTTCAATTTTGAAGACTAAGGGTTTGTGTTTGGTTTGAAGGGAGTTGTAAAGTTTTGGGGGGGGTGAAGGAGGGTGATTGTTATGCCAGAGCGGTGTGAGGGGTGGGGTATATGTATCCTTTTTTGTTGAACATGTTTTGATGGTTGATGCATAACTATTGACTTGGTTTGTGATTGCATTGGTTGAATGGTTGATAATGTTGAGTTTTGTGTTGATGATACAGGTTATAATCGGAAAATCATGCTAATAATGACTTAGGATTAATGGACTTAATCCTAAATTAATGTATAAAGATTAATGTTATCAAAAGACTTCATGCATTAAGCAGGTATGGGGAGAAGCAGCTGTGTATTTGTATCATAAGGCATTGGGGGCAGTGTAAGGTAAAGGGGTTCCTATAACCCCGATTTGCTATGTTTGATGCTATAAGTGGAATTAAGGACTTTTGGTTTAAATTATGTTGATGAGATAACATGTTTGATTAATATTGGTTTAGATGACCTAATGGTTAACAAAGGTGATTAAGATGACGAGATGGTGAGGTGTTGAGTTTGTGTGTTGGTTGTTTGTGTTTGGTTTGTTTGGGTTGGTGTTTGGGGGTTGTGGGGTTGACTGGTCTAAGGTGTACATGATGTTATGTTGATGATTGTTAGGTTTTGAGTAGATTCTGTTGTGGTATATTCCACTAGATAAGGGTTTGCGGTATATTTCACTACAGTCGATTCCGCTGAAGTCTTTGGTTGATTCCATTGAAGCAAAGGTGTTGGAGTTGTGGTGTTGTGTTGCATTGATATTGGAGATGTTTTGTGTGGTTGTTGGTGTGGTTTTTGTGGTTGTGGTTGGGTTTGGTGTTTATGTGGTTGTATTTTGATTTGTTGGTGTGTTGGTTCATAGCATTCTTGGTTGATATGATGTTGATTGGATGTTGATGTATATATATATCTATGTTGATGTATTTTATGATGATGTTGTGCTGTATGTTTTACCTTGCTTCCTATCTCCATGCCGTATATGTTTACATGATTTTTACTCTCCGTTGTTTGTTTGTTTGTTTGGCATTATTGGCACCTTGCAGAGAATGGCGAGCAGTCAGGAGAGGAGTGACTCTGAGGAGCCACCACTCATAGTTGAGTTGGTACTGTGCAGCTATAGTGTCATTGCTATAGTGTGCAGCTATAGTGTCATTGCTTTGCATGAGAATTCTCACCATGGATGAGAATGTGAACCGACGTTGGGGATGCGTCACTTGGACGACTGACTGACATTCCTAACGAGGGATGTGTGATAGGATTAGTGGTGGCCACGTCAGCATAAAGGTTTAGTTGCATGAGTTGGAGGGTAGAGGATGATGTTATAAAGTATGGATGATTGTAGATTGTGAGTGATGCATGTTTGTGACTATTATTGTATTATATGCTATGAATATTTTCCGCTTATGATGATAGAAATGTTTCTTATCTCCCCATTTCTGTATTTTTGTGTATCTGCTTTACTACGTTAGAAGACCCGATGGAAGAATATGTTGCTGAGGAGATGGATGGAACCCTATATGAAACGGAGGTTACTGAGGAGTTGGATGACACTCCGTATGAGGCTAACACTGGAGAACAAGTTACGGATCCTAATAGTATAGTGTAGTAAGTTTACGGCCAGTGAGTCATAAAAGACATTTTTATTTTCCGCTAGTTATAAGAAGTTTGTATGAATAAGTACCCGTGCGGGATCCTACTGAGAGGATACCCTAAACAGTGTTGTGTAAAATAAAGGATAATTATGTGTGTATTTTGTAATATAACTTTGGAGTGTTTTATATTTGCAGAAGTTATGTGATTATTAATTAAGTTTTAATTTTTACGTATTTTCAATGATAAGTACGCGATTAAGTAAATAAATAATAAGGTTTTAATTTAATAATACAATGGGGCACAACGAGGTGTCTCAGTGTCGGAGGAGGAGGACGATGGTTTTGTTTGGGATGGGCTTGACGTTGAAGACATGCCATCTCGGTGTCATGAGCATAATTCAAAATTAATCAAAATGTGTCAGACGAGAAAAGGAAGTCTGGATGGGAGTGGGATAAGACAAGGTGTTGACCTAGTTGCTTCTCCCAAGCTAAAGTACAAAGTGGAAGGCTCTGTAGCTCCTATTGATATGAACCAGGTCGGCGATGTTACAGGTGCTATGTTTAAGGAAGAAAATAGGGGCTTGGTTGAGGTGATGAGTGAGGGGATTGAAATGGGCCTTGGAAGAATGGTGAGTAGCCCAACTGGACTTCCTATTATGTAGCGACTGGCGCTAGTAGTGGGAAGGGGTTTGGGCTACAGAAGCAGTAATGTATCTAGCCCATCAGAAGTGGAAGTGGTCCTAGAAAGTATAATGAGTGGTGACTATAGAGAAGTGGTGGGTCCAATATATGAATATATGCCTTGACAGGTAATTTTATTATGATGATAGACAAAAGGAAAAGGCCCATGAGGCGTAAAGTGCAAAAAGCATATGATTATAAAGCAAGCAAGCAAAGGGGCAAAATAGGAATTTCAGTATTTGTATTGATTATTCTAGAAAATGTGTGTAAATGGTAAGTAGAGTTCTCAATTTAATATTGGTCTCACACACACACTTTTAACATGTGCCTAAAACATTTTAAACATGTTTTAATCTAACAATTAATTGTGCTTAATGAGTAGTCAAAATATTAATTGTTAAGATTTTCAAATTCAAATATGCTTCGAGCCATAATCGATTATGAGAAACCAATAGTTGATTATGATATGAATTAAAAGGCTTTAAATGAGTTTAATGAGTATTGATTTTAATTAAAGCTGTTAAGTTTTGAATTTGAAATAGAATAATCGATTATGTCATTTGTGTAATCGATGATGTCCTTTCTGGCTTTCGACAAGCTTCAAACAAAAACACTGTAATCAATTATTTAATAAATTATGGCTTTTTTATATGAAAATCAGTGGACTCATAATCGATTGGTATAATCGATTATGCTTATTCTGTCAAAGTGAATGCGTCCTGAAATTGATTTAAATAATTGATTATGAGAATGTAATAATCGATTATGCTGTGATAAAAATGAATTTTCATGAGGCTTGACCTATTTTCTTTGGACCAATACTTCTCATATATAAAAGTTAGGCAGCCATCAGCTGACAGAAATCTATTATTCAACTTGTGCTAAAAACTCTGATAAACATATTCTCTACTCTTTCTCTTGCACTATCACTTTGACTATATTATTTTGAGAGTTTTACACACCATATAGGTGTTATTATTCTTGTTCTTCAATTTGTTTATATCATCACTATTAAGAGTGCATCTTGTTGGTAAGAGTTGTGTGACTCAATCCCTTCTTTTCTACACCAAGTTTTCAAGAGAGGTGATATCTCTTGGGGTGTTTTTTGGATTTGATTTCCAAGTGTTTACAAGGGAGGTGATATTCCTTGTGGTTGACAATAGAGGTGATATCTCTTGGTTTATTGTCTTAAGGCTCTTTCACTGGGGGAGGTGATATCCCTGGTCTGTGAGAAGCGCCCTTTATTATAAAGGTTCTAGTTGATCCTGTTCAAAAACTAGAGTTGATTGAAAACCCTTGGTGGTATTGCCTTGGAGACTGGACGTAGGCCACGTGGGTAGTATGTGGTCAAACTAGGATATATCGATGTGTTCATCTTCTCATCCATTATCTCTTTTATTTATGTTTTATCTTTTGCAAAATGCTTTTAATCGCATGCATATTTAACAAAGTTATTTTTCATAATATATTAAAAGGAAAAAGTTTTTATCTTTACCAAAGTTTTTGAAAAACACAGTTCACTCCCTCTTGTGTTTGGAGTCACTTGTCAACAAGTGGTATCAGAGCTTAACTCTTGGATATAAAGGGCGAAACCGCCTCAATAGGTAACATGACTTCAAATCGTTTTTGTAATGAGGGTAATTTCGTAAACAGACCCCCATCTTCCAATGGTGAAGGGTATGTTTATTGGAAAGAGAGAATGAAAATATTTCTCGAAGCTTTTGATATTGATATTTAGGATGCTATGGAAAGTGGTTTGTTTTCCCCCCAAACACGAAGTCAATGGTGCTTCAGTGGATAAACCAAGAAATCTCTGGACCGATGAGGAAAAGAAAAAGGTCCAACACAATTTGAAAGCTAGGAACATCATCACTTCAGCTTTATGCTACGATGAGTTCTATAGGGTCTCAAATTGCAAGACCGGTAAATAAATGTAGGACACCCTTCAATTGACCCATGAAAGTGCTACCGATGTCAAAAGGGATAGGATGAACACATTGACCCATGAGTATGAGCTATTTGGGATGATACAGGGTGAAAGCATACAAGATATGCATAAACATTTTACCCATATTATACATCATCTTAGGGCTCTTGGGAAATCTTTTAATAACGAGGATTTGATAAATAAAGTGTTTAGATGTTTGAATAGAAATTGGCAACCCAAAGTAACTGCTATATCTGAATCTAGAGATTTATCATCTATGTCTTTGGCAACATAATTTGGCAAATTGAAGGAACATGAGCTTCAACTATATTGCCTCATGGAAAGCGAGGAAAGTGATAATAAGATAAAGAAAGATCATGCACTCAAAGCACACATGATTGAAAAAGATGAAGAGAGTGACTTTGATGATTGTGATAGCCTTGATGAAGACAAGGAGGAGATGAGCCAATTGATCCGCAAGTTTAAAATGTTCTTAATGCGAAAAGGCAAAGCAAAACAAGCCTCCAATCCTAAAAAGAAAGATGAGGAAGAAGGGACCCCTTTCAACCCAACATACTACAAGTGCGGCAGAAAGGGTCATATCAAACCCGACTATCCTAAAGGCCAAATATCGGATAAAAGGCCACAAAAAGACCGAAGAGAAAGAAGGGGCTATATTTCTTGGGAATACAATGATATGGATTCATCCAATGAGTCGAATAATGAAGAGGCTAATTTATGTCTCATGGTAAATCATGAGTAAGATGAGGTAAACGATCTTGAACTTGAAGCAGAGTTATCCTATGATGATTTGTTTATTTCTTCTGAAGAATTGAATGATGAAACTATTAGACTTCAAAAAATTATTTCTTCATCCAAGAAAACCATATATCTTCTTGAATCTAAAATCGATGTTTTAAACAAAGATATGGAAGCTCTTAAAGAAAAAACTAGTAGTTCTAACCGAAACTTCATCATGCTTATCTTGTGAAAATAAAAAGAATGAAGTTTCTAAATGTGATGACTGCAACATTTTGAAAATTATAGTTGAAAACTTATATAACAGGCTTGTAAAATTCACAATGGGAAGGGATAACCTAAATGTTCTTTTGGGAAATCAAAAGGGAATGTATGACAAAGTCGGTTTAGGTTATCATGTCCAACATGTCCAACCTAAAACGTTTTTTGGTCATGACAACATGTCCAACAGTCCGTTTGTAAAATGTTTTCATTGTGCTAGAAAAGGTCACACTTTAGGTATTAGTTTAGGTATTAGTTTCACCTTTTTAGGTTCGGCATGTCGACCTCAACTCGGTCGATTTTAGCTCAGTCAACCTTTTTTGGCTCGACTTTTTTCATAAATAAATTTTTAACCATATAACAATATTCTTACCAAATAATGCAACTGAAATTGATTCTATTTATTTATTTTTCCAGGTGTGCCTCATTAAAACCTTCTTGGCCAAAACCTCGTGGGAAAAAGACCAGGGTAGGAAAAAGAGTACATCACCTGCTTACATAACTTTAACTAAAATAAAACTTAAGGTGGGAAGTGATCCATGTTCTTGGAACAGCCTTTCCTGACAGCTCTTCTAGCCTATAAGCATCATTTCCTAGACTTTCAATTATTCTGAATGGGCCAGACCAGTTTGTTGCGAGCCTACCCTCTTTGGAGTCTTCTCTCGCATCATTTTGCAATCTCGGTACTAAGTCACCTTGCACAAATTCCCTTGGCTGCAACCTTGAGTTTTACTTCCGAGTTGCTTTCTTCTTGCATAGTTCTTATCTAATTTTTGCCTCATCTCGGACTTCCTCAACCATGTCAAGCTCAACTCAGATTTCCTATCCAGTCTTACTTTGGTCATGATGCTGCCTTCGGAAAGAGAGTTTGCCGAGCTCAACTGGAATCATCGCATCGGTTCCATAGGTTAGTTTAAATGGCGTCTCACCAGTCGATGACTTTGGAGAGAAATGGTAAGCCCAGTGGATGCTTGGTAATTCTTCAACCCATGTCCCTTTTGATTGGCCTAACCTTTTATTGAGCTAGTTCAAAATGACTTTGTTGGCTGCTTCTTCTTGGCCGTTTGTTTATGGATGCTCAACCGACGTCACTTTATGTTTGATTCTGAGGTTGGAGTAGAACTCTCTAAGCCCTTTATCAGTGAATTGCTTTCCATTATCTGTGACAATTGCATAAGGGAGGCCATGTCTGCATATGATGTTTTTCCATACAAAACTCTGAACCTTTTTAGTTGTTATGGTAGCTAATGGTTCGGCTTCAATCCACTTAGTGAAGTAGTCCACTCCTACCAGCAAGAACTTGACTTGACCTTTAGCAACTGGGAAAGGACCGACTATATCCATTCCCCACATAGTAAAAGGCCATGGAAAGATTATGGAATGGAGTTCTTCTCTTGGAACTCTCGCAACATTGGCGAACTTCTGGCAAGGTTCACACTTGTTAGTCCAAGTAACACAATCTGATCTTATGGTCGGCCAGTAAAAACCAGCTCGCAGAACCCGAGCTGCTAGAGATTGGCCACCTGAATGCATTCTGTAGATTCCTCGATGCATATCGTCCATTACGTACTCGGATTGCTCCTTTGTTATGCACTTCAGTAAAGGCATGGAGAATCCTCTTCTGTATAGCTCTCCATCTCGGATGGTGTAATGACAAGATTTCAGACAAATTTTCCTTGCTTTTTTAGGATCATTGGGCAATTTGTCCAAGGCTAAATATTCCCAAATCGGTGTCATCCAGTCCCGATCATAGTGCTCGGTCATTATTACCTCGGCACTCTTTATGCTCGGTTCATGGATATTTTCCTGAATGAAGGTTTTTAGCTGGCCAACTTTTTTGGTTCTAGCCAACTTAGACAACAGATCTGCCTTGGAATTTTCTTCCCGAGGTATATGCTCAATAGTAAAATTATCAAATTCTGAATTGGGGATCCTTTGTTTGATAGTTACCCGATACTTGTCCTATTACAAGTTGTGAGTCACTTCGGCATTTCAACTCTTTGACTCTGACCTCTTTTGCTAACATCAGTCCTGCAATAAGGGCATCATATTCTGCTTGGTTATTTGAAGAAGTAAATCCAAACTTCAAAGATTTCTCTAAGACTAGATCATCAGGGCCTTCAAGAATTATTCCAGCTCCGCTTCCTTTCAAGTTAGATGAACCATCAACATATAGAAGCCAGATAAATGATTCTGAATGTGGCTTAGAAGAGAGCTCGTCAATGAATTCGGAGAGACATTGTGCTTTCATCGGGCCCCTCGGCTAATATTGCAAACCGAACACTGATAACTCCATTGACCAAGCTATCATTTGTCCTGCTAGATCAGGTTTTCTGAGCACTTGCTTTATTGGATGATCTATTTTGACTATAACTTGGTGTGACTGGAAGTAAGGTCGTAACCTCCGAGTTGCCCTGACTAAAGCGAGGGCAAGCTTTTCAATTACTTGATACCGCGTTTCTGCATCTTTCAAAATTCTACTAACATAATACACCGGCATCTGCTGTTTTTGTTCTTCCTGGATGATTACTGCACTGATTGCGTAATCATTGATAGATGGATACAAATACCGATCTTTGCCGAGCTGTGGCCGAGTTAGGATCGGGGGAGAAGCTAGAAAAAGTTTCAGCTCTTCAAAATCCTTTTCACACTCTTCGGTCCATGTGAACTCTTTCGGTCTTTTTAGTAGCTAAAAGAAGGGTCTTGCTTTTTCTGCGGACTTTGGGAGAAAGCGAGATAGAGAAGCTAATCGGCCAGCCAGCCTCCGTATCTCTTTTACATTTTATGGGCTCCGTATTTCAATGACAGTCTTGCACTTATCAGGATTGGCTTCAATTCCTGTGTGTTAGAATATATCCCAAGAACTTCCCTGCTTGTACGCCAAATGAGCATTTTTCTGGATTTAGCCTCATGTTGTACTTTGAGTTGGCTAAAATTTTCTTCGAGGTCGGTAGGGTGCTGCTTTGGGTCGTCAGACTTTGCCACCATATCATCAACGTACACTTCCAGGTTCTTTTCGATCTGATTGACAAACACTTTGTCCATAAGCCTTTGATATGTTGCACCAGCATTTTTTAAACCGAAAGGCATTACTCGGTAGCAGTAGTTTGCCCCATCGATCATAAATGCCATTTTTTCTTCATCGGGTGGATACATCCTTATCTTATTATAACCTGAATATGCATCCAAGAACGTCAAGATTCTGTAACCTGAAGCTCCGTCCACCAATCTGTCAGTGTTGGGAAGATAATAAGAATCCTTCGGACACGCTTTGTTGAGATTGGTGTAGTCGGTGCACATTATCCATTTGTCGTTGACCTTTCTTACTAACACAACGTTAGCTAGCCAAGTAGTGTATTTCACCTCTCTGATGAAATTTGCTTTAATCAGCTTTGTCATCTCCTCGGCTACTGCCTTGCACCTTTCTTCACGGAGCTTCCTTTTTCTCTGAGCTATAGACTTGGCCTAGAGACATATAGATAGTCTATGGCATAGAAAATTGGGGTCTATGTCAGGCATATCCGATGACTTCCAAGTAAACAAGTTGGCATTCTTTCTTAGAATGGCTTGAATCTGTTGTCTGAGTAAGGGGTCGAGCTGACTGCCGACCTTTGTGCACTGTTCGGCTTGGACTCCCAGTTGGAAATTCTCCAAAGACTCTATTGGTTCAGCTCTGGATTCATACATCTCCATCCTCGAATCCAATTCAAACATACCGACCAAGATGGCCGGGCTAACTAAACTGACTGAACTTACCACTTCTGCTTTATCAATTTAGCACTTTTAGTGATATCTGGTTCCCTAGTCACCTTCAGACTATTCGCATAACACTGTCTAGCCATCCTCTGGTCAGCTCGGACGGTAATTCTCTCTCCCAAATCAATTGGAAATTTCATGGTGAGGTGAGGGGTCGAGACAATTTCTCCGAGTTCATTTAGAGTTGGCCTTCCAATAAGGATGTTATACGATGTGTTGGCATCCATGATAACATACCTGACTGATATGGTTCGGGCGAGCTTGCCCTCCACAAATGTTGTCAAGAGAGATGTAACCTCGAGTCTTTACCTGCTCTCCAGCGAACCCTACTAACTTGTCCTCTGTCCTTTTATCAACTTTTCTAGAATTCCAAGTTTTTTAAAGGTTGCCAAGTACAAAATGTCAGCCGAGATACCCTGATCAACTAGTGTTCGTTTGACCACGTAGTTGGCTAATTCTACCGTTATCACCATCGGGTCGTCTTGATTAGGATCCATCCCTTCAAAGTCATCATCTGAGAAAGTAATGGGAGGTCTCAGCTTGATTGGTTTTCCAGACACCTAGTTGATAGATCAGATAGCTTTTACATAACGCCTCTAAGCTAAACATGTTGTGCCTCCTCCTGCAAAACCTGATGAAATAGTATTAATGACTCCTCTGACTCCTCCCTCTGCTTCATCATTAGGAGCCCTCTGGTTGTGTGTCCGATCTCCGTTCTGATTGTTACCTCGCTAGTTTTCATCTTAGTTACGATTGTCGTAACCTCGTCTTCCTCATCGTCGGTCAGCTCGCCCACCTCCATTATCATCTCGGTGAACGAACCATTCAAGACGGCTTGGTTGTACCAAGTCCTCAATTTTATTCCGGGCTGCTTTACAATCTTCAGTGGAGTGACCAGAGTTTTGATGCCACTTACACTCTTTACTTCTGTCAGCCTGGGTAGGAGTTTTAGATGGCCGAGGTAAAGTGAGCAACTCGGCATTACATACTTCCTACAGAATGGCAGCTCTGGATCGATTCAGTGGTGTTTAACACTAGTATCTGGGTTGGTTCTCTGAGAAACCCCTTTCATTGCTTTTGAGAGCTTTAGATGGATTGGCTCATCTGTCCATTTCTTTGCTCGGGACCGTGCTCTTGTCCTCAAAACCTCTTTCCCTCTTCTTGGATTCTACCATTTCCTTAGAGTTCATAAGACCTATTGCTTTTTCATGCAATTCTTCTAAGTCTCTCGATGGTTTCTGAGATAAGTACTCAAAGAAAGGCCCCGGCTTCAAACCGCCCATGATGGTGTGAAGGCAGAGTTCCGAGCTCATATTGGGGATCAAAATTTGTGGAGCACTAAAACGAGCCATGTAATCTCTAAGTGTTTCATTTTTTTCTTGCCTAAAATTTGTAAGCGAGACCGAGTGCTTTTTATGCTTTCGGCTCGCTGCAAATTGTGCAGTGAACTTAGCTACAAGCATATCAAAAGAATCAATTCACCGAGGTGGAAAATTCGTAAGCCAGGTCAAGGCAGGGCCTTGCAAAGTAGTTGGAAAAAATTTGCACACGACGGCCTCCGAATCGGTCACCAAGTAAACAGAAGAAATAAAAGATTCAACATGTTCAGTTGGATCGTTGTGCCATTGAATTTATTAATATTAAGAGGCTTAAAATGTGTAGGCATGATTACCTAATCTATGCCATCAGTGAAAGGCAACCTCGGTCGCATGTCTCTCACCTTTTCTTTTTGGACTGTCTCCTTAGCACGAGACTTAGCTCCTGAACCCTCAGGTCCGAGCTTTTTCTTGGAATGTCGGCTCGTTTCATGGCGACAAGGTGTATATGTGTGATCCCTTAGGCTGTCCTCGGGTGAAGATTGCTCTCCATCGGATGGTGTTGCCGATCTGGCCCTTCTTTGAGCTCTTAGCAATTTTTGGTTCTGCACACGAATATTCTCGTTCTCCTCACGTAGCTGTTTCAACTGTGCCATAATCTCTCCTAGCTGAGCATTATCTTCATCGAAGGGTGGAGGCGGGGGATTGTCATGGTTCTGGTTTGTATTTGATGCCTCATGATCAACATGGTTCGCGCTGTTCGCCCCTCCCCTTGGTCCGTTCTGTGTAGTGACCATTAAGCTTTCTTATGGAACCGAGGAAAATTTTTCCTCCGCCCCATGGTGGGTGCCAAATGTTCTTGCCGAGATCCAACTTACCGGAATCTCGCTATAGAACGTCAAACCAAGAGTGATCGCAGGGATCATTTTAGATTATGGCTTGATAGAATATTATATTCCGGTCCTATGTATCCTAATGGGAATCAAAGTCAGACGTAGTTCTAGGTTCAACCCTTAGCCATACGATGATCTCAATCCCTTAATATTGTATCTGATGAATACCAGTGGGCAAGGACTCTTCGGTAGTCTCTTGGCTGAACTGGTTTCACTAATACGCTTAAGGGAGATTCACCTAGGTTCATAAAAAGTGTCTCTTCTCTTAGGGTTCTCCTCTTTTTATAATAGGATCCCCATATCTCTAAGAGATCTAGATTTATATCCTCTTATCTCTTAAATCTTCTTTGAGATATATGATCTCCATGATTGGTGGGATTTATCTATTTTAACCGGATAAGGTTATTTGAGATAATATCAACATCATTAAAGATAATATCAATATATTATCTTTTCCACCTTATTGGATCGAGAATCTAAGCTCGGTGGCTGGGTTTTACTCCTCGGCCAATACAGATTTCAAAGGGCTTATTGCCCAAGACTAATATTCAAGGACCCAAAATGGTTTGGGTAACAAAAGAAAAAACATGATTCTATTTTGCAGTAGTGCTTGAAGACCAAGAACAAAAATTGGAATCTCAATATGGTCATTCAAAGCACATGACAGGGAACAAACACAAATTCTCCTCTTCATCACCCAACAATGGTAGTTATGTTTTTCTATGGTGACAATAGTAAAGGGTATGAGGTAGAGTTTGTTTCATTTAAATTTATGATCATGACTCATGAATTTAATTGACAAACAAACCATGTTAATTGAACAATAAATTGAAAATGGCTATATTGTTGGCTTGGTTGAACTTCCTTAAAAGATTTTATGCTTCATATGTTTTTAACCTTATTATTTCTGACATGTGTATTGAGTGTGAAAGAAGAAAGCTCATAATCGATCACTGTAATCGATTATCACAAGTCAATAACTGTAAAATCGATTATGAGAATCTATTACACAAAAAGGGAGAAAAAGAACCAGAATCCAGCAAGCTCATAATCGATTACAATAATAAATTATGTAAAATGTGGAGAGAGAGCAAAAAGTCAGAGGACTTGAAATCGATTACGATAATCGATTACTCGTGAATACAAAGGTCATGAACTCAGAAAGTTTATCCTTTTCTCTCACTATGTCTTCAGTTGCAATACAAATGAAAATTTCTTTGACAATGTGTTATGCTTTCTCATATTCTGTAGTATGCCTTTATAGCTAGGCATATGCCTTCAAATTTTCTATTTGAAAAGGTATTACTTGAAATTACATGTCTTCTCTATTGTCTTGATAATCTTGAGACATATACATGCTTAAAAAAGGTTTTGAACTCAAATGCATTTGCGATAACATCATTCGTATTTAAATGACTAGTTGATGACGTGATACATGCTCTAAATATTATCCATCAACCCATATGTTGCTCACAGTTGTGCCTTAACAATGCTCAATGAAATAAATTCACCTTTTTCTTCATTGCCCTTAGAAAAATGAAATATCAATTTGGAAAATCATTTTTGAAAAGGGGAGATTTGCTTACTTAAGGGAAATAATCATATATTTTCTAAAGGAGGAAATCTTTTCTTTTACTATACTGGTACTTGCTTCCACATACATGTTTGGAATTACAGTAATGCCTACATATATCTTTTTATATAATTCTTGCCTGAATGTATGCCTTGCTTTATTTGCTTTTCCCGTTTTTTGATAATGACAAAGGGGGAGAGTTATATGATTGCATGATTCGGGGCGGGGCGGGGCGGGCCGGGGGGGGGGGGGGGTGGATTTGAATGTATGCATAAAGTGAGGGGGAGCAAAGCATATATAATCTGTGCATTAACTGTGATATTTGATTATGGAAATAGTCTCACTCGTTTCTTTAGTAAATCCCTCCTAGAGATGTTTGTCATCATCAAAAAGGGGGGACAATGTGAATATATGCCTTGAAAGGTATTTTTTTATGATGGACAAAAGGAAAAGGTCCAGGAGGACTAAAGTGCAAAAAGCCGATGATTATAAAGCAAGCCAGCAAAGGGGGAAATGGGAATTTCAGTATTTGTATTTATTGTTCTAGAAAAAGTGTGTAAATGGTATATAGAGTTCTCAATTTGATATTGGTCACACACACACACTTTTAACATGTGCCTAAAACATTTTAAACATGTTTTTAATCTGACAATTAATTGTGCTTAATGTGTAATCAAAATATTAATTGTTAAGATTTTCAAATTCAAATATACTTCAAACCATAATCAATTATGGGAAACCAATAATCGATTATGATATGAATTAAAAGGATTTAAATGAGTATTGATTTTAATTAAAGCCGTTAAGTTTTGAATTTGAAATAGAATAATCGATTATGTCATTTGTACAATCGATTATGGCTTTTTATATGAAAGTCAGTGGACTCATAATCGATTAGTGCATATTATGTCAAAGTGAGCACTTCCTGAAATCGATTTAAATAATTGATTATGAGAATGTAATAATCAATTATGCTGCGATAAAAGTGATTTTTAATGAGGCTTGACCTATTTTCTTTGGACCAATACTTCTCACATATAAAAGCAAGGTTAGGCAGTCATCAGCTGACAGAACTCTATTATTCAACTTGTGCTAAAAACTCTGATAAACATAATCTCTACCCTTTCTCTTGCACTATCACTTTGACCATATTATTTTGAGAGTTCTTCACACCATATAATTGTTGTTATTCATGTTCTTCAATTTGTTTTTATCAGCACTATTAAGAGTGCATATTGTTGGTAAGAGTTGTGTGACTCAAACCCTTCTTTTCTAATCAAGTTTTCAAGAGAGGTGATATCTCTTGGGGTGTTTCTTGGATGTGATTTCCAAGTGTTTACAAGGGAGGTAATATTCCTTGTGGTTGATAAGAGAGGTGATATCTCTTGGGTTATTGTCTTGAGGCTCTTTCACTCGAGGAGGTGATATCCTGGTTTGTGAGGAGTGCTCTTTATTATAAAGGTTCTAGTTGATCTTGTTTAAAAACTAGAGTTGATTAAAAACCCTTGGTGGTATTACCTTTGGGACTGGACATAGGCCACGTGGGTAGTCTATGGCCGAACCAACATATATCGTTGTGTTCATCTTCTCATCCCTTATCTCTTTTATTTCAGCTTTATCTTTTACAAAACACTTTTAATAGCACGTGTATTTAAAAAAAATTGTTTTTCACAATATGTTAAAAGGAAAAAGTTTTTATCTTTACCAAAGTTTTTGGAAAACACAATTCATCCCCCCCTCCTTGTGTTTGGATTCACTTGGGAATACAATATTGCTTGCCTCTCTGTGGTTGAAGAGGAGGCCCAATCTTTCACTTCTAATCAAATTTTTAAAAGGGAGTAAATTAAATTGGGTAAAAGGCCTGCTATTTGTAGCTTGGTAGAGTCAAGTAAGGCCCATTCTTGTGGCCGTAGGAGCGATAATGGGCCTTCAGAGGAGGGTTTCTCGTAGCCTCTGGTGAATTTAATTTAAAAAAAAGAAAAAGAAGAAAAGGGAGGGCAAAAAAGATGTTCGAGGGGGCTCCAAGGGCTCTATTCCGGGGATACAACTCCCATTGTGGAATCCCTTGGTTAGTCGCCCATCCCGCTCGAGGCTTAGAAATCCAGAAGTGGGATTTGATGCTGTGGGTGGAGGTTCTCATGGTTCTGGGGTGGTTCTGGTCAAGCGAGGAACTCAAAGATCTAGGGGGAGGGGGTCAATCCCTAGACACGTGTCGGCCACTGTCAGTTCGACCGGTCTGAAAGTCGTGGGGAGCAGGGCCATAGCTATGTCGGTTCAATTAAGTGCTCCATCGAGGTCCAACATTTCAAATGCCCATCGGACTGCCAAAAGAAGGCCTCTGCCAGGTATGTCAGTATCTGACTCAGGTATTTGGCATAGCAATAGGAATTCCTCCACTCGTAGTAGTACCAAATCAGTTGAAAAACTGCTCCAGATAGGGACACGGTTGGGAATGTCGGTTAGGGGAAATGAATCATTGGTTGTGGAAAATTTGGTTCAACTTGAAAATAGAGACAGACCGGCTAAGAGTGCAAAAGGGGCTGGTCGGGTTATTATATGAAGATTTTTCCTTCAATGTGAGGGGCTGGGGGGAGTTGAAGAAAAACAAAATTAGGAGATTGGTGTTGGAGGAAAAATTAGATTTTATAGCGATGCAAGAAAAAAATTTGAGGATGTCTCAGGGAGTCTCTATAAAAAGCTCTGGGGAGGAAATTGCTTCGATTTTTGCTTTTTTCCTTCAAGTGGGAGCAGTGGTGGAATTCTGTCAATTTGGAATTATGCATATGCTATGTTACAGTTCTGGTTCAAAGGTAGAGGATTTGTAGGTGTTTGTTTCTACTTGAACCTAAAACAAAACATGTTTTGCCAACAATGTTTACTCATAGGGTAACGAAACAGAGAAGAAGAGCTATGGGAAACGCTGAGTATGTCAAAAAGAGGGTTCGGGGGTTGCCTTTGGTGTGTGGCTAGTATTTTTAATGTTGTTAGATCATCGATAGAGTGGAAGGGAATGGATTCTGTGGGGGTTGTGGAATGGCGAGGTCCGAGGGAAGATTTCAACTATTTCATTAAAGACATGAACTTGATCGATCTACCACTCCTTGGTAGAAAATTCACATGGGTAAGACCAAATAGGTCGGCTCAAAGTAGGCTAGACCGATTTTTGGTGTCTGAAAGCTGGATTGATGCTTGGGGAGATGTGTAACATCCATGCTTTTATGATTTGTTTTACGTAAGAGGACTTGGATTAGGTAGTTGGTTAAGGTGTATGAACCTTTGCATGGAAAATACGTAACCAACTGGGGCGAAATCGAACATAAATATAACCTAGGGTTTTCAAGTATCGCTTAAGAATGCCCGAAAGTGTATGATAAACAACTTATGTTTAAGTAAGAGATTAGAAATTTTGAGGTCTTGAGATTGTTCCTCAAGTATAGAAGAGCTTATGTTTCAAATTTGAGATCAATCAGATTTTAAACGAGCGCATAAGTCGAAGAAACGTGCGAAGTCAACATTGCTGACTTGAGGCCACGCTGAGCGTGGGAAGTTGTCACTGAGCGTGGGGAAGCGGTGCAACACGCCAGACAGGACCGCATGGATCCATGCTGAGCTTAGATTTTCCACGCTGAGAGGCACCACCAAAAAATTGAAAACAAAAAATAAAGTTGTCTGAAAGGTAACTTAAGTTACCTCAGATGTAGAGAAACTAGAACAGAGAGCTCGAAGATAGAGAAAAGGCGAGGTTAGAGAGAGAAATGGAGGCCGAGGAGAATTCGTCCTTCCGATTTCGATTCCGACTACACCGTTGTGATCTGGGCAACGAGTACTACAAATATCGACTATTGATTCTTTGATATAACAGTGGTAATGCTCAAATCCCTAATGTGTTGACACATCGACATTGTTGTTTCCTTCTTTCTTGTATCTTGATTCAATTCTAGTTCTGTTTGGAAAACTATTTCAAGATCAAGAGTTATGCCATTGTCAGGACTTTGTCCATGTGTTAGGGAAAATTGTGGAGCACCAAAGAGCCTTTTGGGATACATTACAACAACCTAGAGGGAGAGAGAGAAGCTTGTTTCATGAGGTTCGAGATGCCGGTACAAGTGTGCACAATGTGAGGGGAATAAATTTCTATTATTGGGAAAATGGGCATAAATATGAACATTAACTGTTGGAACCAAAGTGGTTTTGGATTTAATAATCTCTAAGTTTTGATGCTAACAAAAGGATTAAATTTGCTTGGCAAAGTGTTAGTTGAGATCTAACAAGTGAGTTCAGTTTATGCAGGAATATTCAAAATAATATAAGGTATACAATGCTTGGACTCGTGCAAAGAATTACCCGTCCAACGTTTATTTAAACTGTTTATATTTTAATCAATAGTTAGACTAGTTTTCCTTAGTAGACGAGGCTATAAATGAATACCTAAATAACTTGTTAGGTACAGCAAGTCGAAAGACTTGAAAATAAGCACGTCCATTTTGCCACGTCAGCAGACGAGTGCTATCCTTGAAACTCAAGTATACATCCATAGTGCCTAAACTAAAATTCAGTAGGAGTCCATAGTGCCACGTCATTGGATGGAGGTTCTCTAAGGACTTAGCAAGTCCAAAGACTTGTGTGGACGAGTGCTTCTGCTACATCAGTGGACGAGCAGAATTAAAATCTTGTGTAGATGCGTTCTTAAAACTAAGTAGACGGTTCTATATGTTTACTACCTTGAATGTGATTTAATGCAATCTGGTCCACAATGAATTTATTTCAAATGATTGATATTTATTTCAAATGAATATTTGTTCTTTCCATTTGTTTTTATCCGATTTAATGTCTTGTTTCCCTTGAGAAAATTTATAGTACCATCAAGGAAATACAAAAAGTAAATAGTACAATTGGAACTATAAAACGATATGTACGATGACATCTTTATTGCTAAACAAAAGCTGGTTTATACACAAAGGAGGAAAGAAAGCTTTTAAGGTACAATTGCTCAGAACTGTGAGCCTCCATTTTGTGATTTTATGATAACCAAGGATACTTTTCAACATGGACAAAATCAAGCTATCAGTCTCAACGGATATCATGCATTTAATGCTATCTCTAAACGGGATTATTCAAAGTAACCGTTGAAGAATTACAAGAGAAGAAGAAGGTCACTATATAAGTAGAAGACCTCAGATACTGAAGACAAGAACTCTTGCCTGCACGAACTTTTGCTAGCTAACAACTCATGCCTATACAATATTTGCGAGAGCAAGCTCTTATTTATTCTTTAAAAAGGCAAAAGTATGTAATCTCTTAGTTTGAATATTGTGAAAATATTCAACTGATCTCAAACTTTCATATCCTCACACTTTGTGAGTTAAGTAGATCGAAAATGTAAATCTCTTTGTTAGAGTTAGAGCCTGAAGAGGCTTGGTAGAGAAAGAATACTTGTAGCCTGAAGAGGTGTTGAATACTTGTTTGTAACCTATTTGGAGAAATAGTGGAAAAATCCTTCAAGTCGAAGGGACTGGACGTAGCTCTTGGTTGGAAGAGAGTGAACTAGGATAAAATCTCTTCCGTGAATTTTCTATCCCTAAACTCTTCAGTTTTATTTGCTTATACTAACTGTGGGGTTTTGATATTGCTTTTGTTGATCTTTTAAAAAGGATTTCTTGTGTGTTATATCTTTTTATCTTCTGCTTGTGAAAAAGTTGTTCAAAAAGGTTTTTGCTAAAATAATTAACAAACATAATTCAACCCCCCCCCCCTCTTGTGTTTGCCTGTGCCAACTTCATTAACATGTATGGGAATTCTCAAACCCCGTTGATTGTTGGTATACGTATTTGAATAACATGCTTATATGATAACATGGGTAGGTGATAATATGTTTCTATGATAACATGTTTAGTTGATTATGTGATGTATAGTTAATATGTTTTATTATATTTTTCCATTGATGACATGATAATATGTTACTAAGTATTGTTGATATGTTGATGTGTGGTGGATCAATGTTGGTGATACTTTGGAGATATTTGATATGAGATTAAGTTACTATCTGAAGTAGGAACATATGTATGGTGATATCGAGGTGTTAGAGGGGACAATTGTATGAAATCTATGTGGTTATGATTGCATTCCTATATCATACATGTTGCTAATCAACCTTGTGGGTAGTCGCAACAGTTGTTTGAAAGGTTACTAATATAAGGTTGATGGTTGAGATTGACTACAATGATAATTGGACAGTTGTCATATGAGGGCCATATGAATAGCTACCCAGTCGTTTGAGTGGTTGTCATACGAGGTCAGATCATATTTGTGTATATAACTGCAACAATAGTTTGAGTGGCTGTTATGGTGGAGCCGTGTGAATAGTTGCAATAACCGAGTAATTGCCACACGAGGTTGAGGTAGACTATCCGGAGTGGCCAAGATGTTGGCAACGCGTGAACCAGTAACTCAACTACCAACTAATGTTGTTGTAGAATTGGCCAATCATGCATGTAGGACTAGTTATGCATTAGAATAAGTTATGATCCTAGTTACTGAGATGTCGAGGTTGATTGATATGACGATGATCTTGGGAGACGGTGGTGTTTGTTGATGTACATGTTGATATGTAGTATTTTATGCTGCTTCCCATTCATGAAGATTAGAGTTTCTTACTCATATATACTATGTCTTTCTATTTATGTGTTGTTTTAGATCGTGATATGAAGACTGAGATGAGCCTTTAGCTGGCGCGGAGACGAAGAAGGTGACAAGGAGACCTATGTTGCTGGAGTTAAGAGTTTTCGGAGATGAAGTTGAGTCTTTTAGTATTTATACCATGGCTAGTGGAATGTCAATTATTATATGCCATAGCATCTGTGAAAATATGATATTATATATATATATGTTTTATTGAATTAAATATATGTTCTAAAATGTTTTAGTTTTTTCTATTTTAGTGACATGCATTAACATCATGTGGCACTCAAAAGGGTGTTACAAGATGTCTCTCAGTGGGCACTTGATAGGATATCTCGGATCATGTCCCTATTGTTATCCGCTATGATACACAAAATTAGGGTGTGAAGCCATTTAAATTCAAAAACTTTTGGTTAGAAAATGCTGGTTTTTTGGAAATGGCAGAAAAATGTTAGTATGATGCAATTGTGCAAGGGTGGATGGGCTTTGTGGTGTTTGAAAAACTGAAGGCACTGAAAGCAAGCATACGGGTATGGAGTAGGGAGACTTTTGGGGATTCGGAGGCCAAAATTAAGCTACTGACTGATAAGCTTAAGGAATTAGATCTGAAAAATGAAGACATTGGGCTGCAAGGGGAAGAGGTTGGGGGGGGGGGGGGGGGCGAAATCAGGTGGTGGCTGACTTATGGGGTGTGCTAAAAAATAAGATGAGTTTGACTTACCAAAGGTCAAGAGTAAGGTGGTTAAAAGACAGGGACACAAACTCCAAGTTTTTTCATGCGTTTGCAAAGTTTAGGAATGCAGTGTGTGAGTATTTCTCAAACCACTTTTCTAATGCTTATTGGGTGAGGCCACAACTAGAGGGTATTGACTTCAAAACAATTAATGGGCAGTAGAATGAATGCCTGACAAAAGCCTTTGAAGTTGAGGAAATAGAGGATATTTTAAGCTCCTGTGATGGTTGGAAGAGCCCTAGACTCGATGAGTTTAATTATTCTTTTTATAAAGAGGCTTGGGGGTCTATAAAGGGAGAGGTGGTGCAATTGTTCTCGGAGTTTCATGGAAATGTAAAGTTACCTAGATGTTTGACTTCCTATTTCCTCACTCTCATACCGAAAGTTCCTAGCCCACAAAGGTTAGGGGATTTTCGGCCAATTTCTCTTTTGGGCAGCCTGTATAAATTGATATCTAAGGTCTTAGCGGGGAGGCTCGGTGAGGTTATGGACTCTATTATCTCACCTAGTCAATCGGCTTTTGTTAAAAAGAGGCACATTGCGGATGAAGTGGTGGTAATAAATGAGGTCATAGATTTGGCTAAAAAGAATGGGAAGGAGTGTTTAGTTTTTAAAGTGGACTTCGAGAAAGCATATGATTCAGTGTCGTGGGACTTCCTTGATGACATGTTGGGTAGATATCATGGGTGAAATGGGGGGTGGTGTGCAAACCAAAGGAAAAGGGGGGACTAGGAGTCAAGGATATTGAGATGTTTAATCTTAGTTTACTTGGGAAATGGAGGTGGAGGTTGTTGGTTGAAAAGGAAGCCCTTTGGTGTAAGGTTTTGAGAGCTAAATATGGTGAGGATGTATGCTCAAAACCTGCAGTTGGCAGCATTGGTAACTCTAGGCTTTTGTCGGTGTGGTGGAAGGACTTGTGCTCTATTGGTACAAGTAGAGTGGTCAAGGAGGATTGGTGGGTGGGTGGTGTCGGTAAAAGATTGGGAAATGGCAAATCCATCTTTTTTTGGAAGGATGTTTGGATAGGATGTTCATCTTTGGAGGATCCATTTCCACGACTCTTCTCTATCTCTTCTTCTCAAAACAGGACCATCTCCGATCAAGGAGCATGGGTGGGTGGGAGTTGGTCGTGGAATTTTAGATGGAGGAAATGTCTATTTGTTTGGGAGGAGGAAATTTTGAGGGAGTTCCTTAATACTCTTAATCCGATTTTGGTTACGAACAGGGAAGACACATGGTTATGGAAACTTCACCCTACTGCGGAATACAATGTTAAATCGGCCTATGATTTTCTGGTTTCAAATCAGGTCCAGGGTGTTCAACCGGCAGCTGAAGTGGTCAAGGCATTTGGTGTTGGAGATAAGCTATGGCTTATCGCACACTCACAATGCACACTAGAACAAAGAAGAATTATGGAGAGAAAGAGAACTAGAAGAGAATATCAAAAACTGAAATTTTATTCACTAATATCACTTTACACACTTCTAACACTTCTACTCTTGCACACTTGCACTTTTCTACACATTTACACTATAGCACTAAGTCTATTTATAGACTTACACCATCCACTAACTAATTCTCCTAATAGCTTTCTAACTAATCACTCTAGTTACAACAAACTAATCACATTTTAACAAACTCCTAACTACAACAACTAACTCTATTTGAATTACTTCCAACACTCCCCCATAATTCAAATATTCCACTTACACCTTTTATTATTACACTAAACATGCACTCAATAATGCACACCTTTTTTATCACTAACACACACATTTCTCTAAACACAATTTTTCCAGGATCCCATACTTTGAAGCATAATGATCCAACCTCCATTGAAATGCACACATATCCACCAGGATCCCAAAATCTCAGAACACTTATGTATTTGCAAAAACAAATCATTAGCACAACTGATTCACTGGTTTGGTGGTCACTAGCACTTCCCTGAAACCCTGACTCACTGGAGTCTTGTGTTCTACTCCCACCTTCAGCAATTTTTATGGATTTTAAACCTTTATGCAAATTTATCGAAAACAAAACGATCAAGACGCTAGAGGAGAGTTTCGAACCCGTAACCTATTGGATCACATAACAGCGCTTTACCACTAAGCTGCAGCAATAATTGATGAAAATCTTTAATCGTAAATTGTATTTAAGTTCTTGAAGTTTCTTCCTTCTCCATAAACATAAAACTTCATCTTCTCCTTTCCGATTTTTCTTCACTGCGTTTTGTTTTTCAAACGATATACAAGATCTGAACTTTGTGCCCAATTTCCGAATTGCAACACTAACTCCCCTTGATCTTTCTGGTGTGTTGCTACCCTTCTCAGCCGCCTTTGCTTCGTTAGCCACCATACGAGAATCACGGTTTGGCGGTTCAGACGATGGCGGTCTGATCTGCAGGTCCTCTTTGTTATTATGGCGCACCTCCTCCTCGTATAACCATGGCAGCAAACCTGAGAACGCCTCTACACATTTCTCTTCACTCACGATGGTTAGCCATAGCTGCAACTCATCTTCTTTGTTATAACACAGCTCGTCCTTGCACATCCATGGCGGCTCCGGCGATATTGTGACCGACCCAGGTCCAAACCTCTTTGTCCGATCCTCTGTTTTGAGTTGTAGATCTGTCACGTTCTGGCCACATCGCGGCATTGCCTCCCAAACTGGGTTCTCCTCTCTTTCTGCCATCACCTCCTCTAGCAGCACGACTTTGGTTGCTTGTCGTTCCGTCAGTGACGGCAGCGGTGGTGGTTCTTTCGATGGTTGCTTGAAACCCTCGGATTGAACTTCATACTCTGCCTCTTCTTGGCCACCCTTCTTTACAGAATCTTTGGATTGGGACAGAGAATGCTCACAAAGTGTTTGATGGAATGACCCACTAAACATAACATCATATTCTTCACTGCCACCTTTTGTATTTTCCACACCTTTCCCTCCTCTTGCATCACCATCATCAAGAACTGCACTTCTAGCTCTTCGCTTGCAAAGCTCCTTCCCAGTAAGGGGTTTTTCATTTGGAGCCAATGCAAGCATCTTCTCCTTCTCCTTCTGCACAGACTTCTCTGCCTCATTGTTGCTGTCTTTGTCACTCATTGTTGCACCCCCTTTCTGGTTCTTGTTTACCTCAAGATCATCATCTCTGCTCTCTTTCTTGATCTTGTTTGTCTCAAGATCATCATCACTCCTTTCTTTCTCGCCATTCACCATTGGCTCATAAGCATTCTCTTGCTTTTGCTCCTCTTCATTAGATGACAACTTCTCCATCTGAAGCAACTCATATTGCTTCCTCAATGTCTGAAGTTTCACTTTCTTCAGTTTGCCCCCACCAGCTTGACACTTCTCAAGAGTTGCCCAGGCATCCTTTGCAGATTTGGCCATGGAGATCTTCTCAAAATGCGCAGCATCCACACACTGATGCAGGAAGAACATGGCTTTGTGGTCTTTCCTTGTGGCCTCCTTATGTGCATTCCTCTGAGCATCTGAGGGGTTTTCACCCAACGCTGGATACCCATTTTGCACCACTTCAAGCACATCTTGAAAGCCAAAGATTGAACGCATCTGCACACACCACTTTTCCCAATTCTTGCCATCAAGAACAGGTAGGGGGATTGAAAAATCCCCACTCACAATCTCTTCAATTTCTACCTCCATGGAAAGACCCTCACAAGTCCCTAATCTTGTAGCTCTAGTTACCATTTGTTGGAGATAAGCTATGGCTTATCACACACTCACAATGCACACTAGAACAAAGAAGAATTATGGAGAGAGAGAGAACTAGAAGAGAATATCAAAAACTGAAATTTTATTCACTAATATCACTTTACACATTTCTAACACTTCTACTCTTGCACACTTGCACTTATGCACACTTGCACTTTTCTACACATTTGCACTATAGCACTAAGTCTATTTATAGACTTACACCATCCACTAACTAATTCTTCTAATAGCTCTCTAACTAATCACTCTAGTTACAACAAACTAATCACATTTTAACAAACTCCTAACTACAACAACTAACTCTATTTGAATTACTTCCAACATTTGCTTTGATTTTGAATAGCCTAGCTCCTTTGAAGGTTGTAATATTTTCTTGGCAGCTGATCCTAGGCAGATTGTCTACTAAAGATAATTTGTTTCGCAGGCGGGTTTTAGGTGACAATGTTGACTTGAATTGTGTTTTGTGTAGCTCGCATATTGAATCTGCTTCTCATCTATTTTTATTGTGTCCCTTCACTGTTGTACTGTGGGATCACATTTTCATTTGGGTTGGGATAAATGCCCCTTGCTCTGGATCAATTGTCTCGGATCTTGTTAGTTTTGGGAATGCGGTTAGCAGGGACAAAAGACATGGCTGGGTGTTGATTTGGCATGTGGTGGTGTGGTGTATTTGGGAGATTAGAAACGGAATTATATTTGATAACCAGAAACTAGATTTTATTTTTTTGTTAGGATAGGATCAAAGTTTGCTCCTGGAGATGATTTTTAACTAGATCAAAGAGTAGTTCTTGCACTTTTTCTGATTGGTGTATTAGCCTGGAAATTGTTTTAGTTAGTTTCTTGAGTGAATCTGTTTTGACCTACTTGTAATTTTATGTGTGTCTAAGGCAGTGTATATGGGTTTTAGGGAACCCCTTCTACTCTAGTTAATGATACTTCTTTGCCTTTTTCAAAAAAAAAAAAACTTGGGAGGAATCTGAACATCTCTACTCTCTCTCACTCTTTGTTTTTTTGTTTTTTTTTTTTTTCAAATTATTCTCTTTTATTGTGTACATGATTAGCACATATCAAGTACCTTTTGTAACTACCTTTCTTCCTTAGAGTCATAGACCGTAGTTGCCCATAATAATTCAAAATTTCAGTTTCATGTTTAATACTAAAAATTTTGAAGAAAAGAAGTTGCAGATAAAGAAACCCAGGCATGGAGAATTTGTATTTTTTATACTAAAAAGGGATTTGCATTTTCATAATTCATGTGAATTTAGCTTTTGGCTGTACTGACAATTTTTTAACTCTATTGCGACTAAAGTACAGGATCAGAGTTATAAAATCTAAAATTGGAAATATTTAGTTATGAATTATTGTCTATTTCCATGCCAATCATAAATTGTACATGGATTTTAATTTGATAAATGTGACGCATTTGCAGGCTGGAGAAATTGAAAGAAGAAAACTGAAAGCTTCATCTATTATTATCAGAAAGACTACCAGACAATGTTGAGTGCATTTTACTCTGGTGATGCAATCTATAGCTAGTACATACTCTATGATTTATAGGCATCACTTAGGTCTAGACAAGAGGAAGATAAACCTATTATTAAATTTGAGGCAGCCCAAATAGTAATGTTGATAATATATTTCAGTTGAAAAAGGTGTACATTCATTTTATTTCTTCCAATGCCACAACGTTCAACAGCATTTCATTCAAAATGGTATCCTATGTTCAAAAGGCTCAACATTTAAGTGCATATAAATTAATAAACAGCCAACCACCAGCACTTGGAATGCCTACAAGGTGCTTTCGTACAAAATCTACACAAAAATGTGCAAAACAAAACAGTTTACAGTTGAATTTCTGTTTTTGCTATACTTCCATTGATAACATTACTAACATGTGCACTAGTAGGTGCTGAATGGACAGTGCCTAAGTTATATATGTTGTGCCACGATCTTGTATTAACTTGTACTCATTTTATTGATATATATTTAGCTGCAATTTCCAATAGTGTTTAGTTGTATCTTGATTGATGTTCTAGTGAGTGAACTTGACATATTCTATATTGATGCAATTTCAGGATTGAAGTTTTGAAAGTAAAGACAGCCCCTGGGATTGCTAAGTTGGTTGGTGTGGTGGTAATGGTTGGGTTTTTTTTTTTTTTTCTGTGTAATTGCCACGCCAGCGGGCGTGGAATAAACTTGTGCTTGACCGTGTGGTCCTAATAATAGAGATATTCAATGCTCATGCCTTTACTAAGGAAGCAAAACTGCAGGTTTAATCTATGCCTCCATTTGTCTATGCCGTTACTACATCTATTGGTGGAGCTCCTAGACTAGTTTAGTCTTTCCTTAAGCATCTTGCATATCATGTATCATGTTTCTGGGATACCGTTTCTTCAAAACAGGGGCTTTTGATTTTCTTGTTTCTTTTATGTGGGGGGCTGTTTAATTTTAAATTAGCTAGAAAATAACCACAAAATGGCTACAGAATTTTAGGTAGAGATTAGCTACAATATCTCTACAACAATACCGTAGTTATTTAGGTAAAAAAAGAATTGTAACAACATATTACCAGAGATTAGCCACCAAATGGCAAGAAAATTTTTAAGATTAGCTCTGAATTAGCTAGGAAAATTTGTCTTCCAACATATTCTTGTAGTGGCTCACTTAAAATATTCACACTCAAAGTCATAGGAATCTCTTAAGATAATCTCTCCTTTTTTTAATGCATTCTTTCTTATACTTTTTTTTTTTTTTTTTGTATTTCACTTTCAAATGTTTGGATGAGAAGGTTTATATATCTAAAACTTCTCATGCACTATGATCCAGACCTTTTCTAGCAAATGAACTGGAGCCCGAGCACCTTCTTCATGACCGAAGGAAAGTATATGAGGTAAAGGGGTTCAATTTCTTTCTTTTTCTTCTGTTCCAAATTCTATAATAAAAAACACAAATATAAGAGTTCTCCCCTGCTTGAATCACGTCTCAGGTACAATTGTGACTTTATTGTGAAGGCCTACTTTATCACTTCTCACGTGTTTTGTATTATTTGTTGTTAGCCAATATTTCAAGCATTTTTTTAGACTAGGTTGTGTGTTTTGAGTTTCAAGTGTCACCGTCTGGAGGGCTTACTAATCATCCATGCAGAGGTTTTTCAATTATATCAATGATCCTGCAGCTGAATAGCTTGTTTGTTATTTAACTTGTATCCTAATATTTTGATTTGCATCTTGTTTGCAGGGTTGGAGACCGTAACCATGCTATAGTTGCATACTTTACATTTTCCTTACAACATGCTAATGTGTATGTGGTTTTGTTATGGCTGCAGTGTTAGGTGACACTTGTTACCTGATTGGGACAACTCTTTAGCTGTTAAATGTAGCTTTTAATAATGAAAGAGTGTGCTAGCTACGTGTTTGCTTTTCTCGGTTGGAGAACAAAAGAAAACTTGGTGTTGACAGTTAAAATGAATTTCACTTATTTATTTTGGGCATGTATGTACATGAATATTTATTTTCATCTTCTAATTTACATTGATGACTAATATTTAAATAATGTGTTTTCTTCTTTTATTATTTCAGATCACATACTGTTGTGGTTTCCAGAAATTTGATTGCTGAAGATTTCATCGTGATTAAGAGTTGAAGAAATGTATATAAAATGTTTAGACATAAAATGACAGTAGTTAATATATTCGAATTGTGGACTTTTTATCTTTTCCTGATGATACTTTTTAAGCTAATTAACTCTTGATGGTTCTTATTTTGTGTCGTTGATTTAATGAAATATTTTATTATTCAAGTTTTTCAGGGGCAAATATTATTTCCGCTAAAGCTTTGTTAATAAAGTCATGTGTAATAATTTAGTTGGCAAATAATCTTAACCTCACTTGACAATAGAAATTGCATGGAAACCTAAACTAAAACTTTTAGGGACAATAAAAAAAAAGCTAGGAAATGAGCATAGAAGGCAGTTCAAACATCACACTTGGTGGCAATTAAAATTAATGCCGGTAATAATTGTCGCTATAATTTTCAACTTTTAGTGACAATTAGTTGAGTCTTTACCAGCACTTTCTATATTTGTCGGGAAAGTTTTTAGTGACCCTGGATACGCCGGCTAATTGATAATTAGCCGATAAAAGTTTTAGTGGCCATAACTATTGCTACTAAAGGTCTTAATAATTGTTGCTAAAAGTAGATTTTAGTGTAGTGAAAATTCACCATACCTAAGTTGCATCAATTAAGAGAAAGCATGACATCTTATTTCACACCCAAATCATTTTTCTCACAACATCACTAACTTAAGGCTTTGCTTTATAATCCAAAAATTTGTTAAAAGCTGCTCAACAAAATAACAAACCTTTGGCAACTAAGAGATAATAATTTTTTTAAAAAAAAAGTGTATATTATTTTTGCTATGTAAGCACTTGTTTGAAGAATTAATCTGTCTACAGGTATAATAACTACTTGTTTGGAGCACAACTTTCATTGACATCAAATAACAATATTGAGTTAGCAAACTGCAACAGCTAGCACTAACTATTTGGCAATTGGATGAGCTAATTGAAGCAGCATGTAACCTTCCTTGGATATTTTGAATTCCCCAAACTGCAAAATAAACCAAAAAATACTTGGAAATCAAACATTCAATTCACAATTCCATGAAACTAAAGTAAAAAGATCGGGATAAACCACGTCTGAGTCCTATCCGCAGTATTCTAAACATCCTATACATAACACCCTATCCGCATTATTCTAAACATCCTATACATAAGATGCCTCATTTAAATAAATAAATAAATAAATAAATAAAACTGTAGATAAGTTTTCTGTTGGTTGTGAAAATGGTTCAAAGTCAAGAGGGGTGAATTGACCTTTTAAAAACATTTTCGAAAAACGAAGTTTAAGTCCCTTTTTCAAGTAGTGGAGCAAGATAGTAAAATTTTCTTTGAAACTTAAGCAAAACGCAAAAGCAATATCAATTCAAGAATGCATTTAATGAAAGATATTCAATTGCACAAGATAAAAGAAAGTATCATATACAATTGTCGCGATCGTCCGGTCCGGGAGCAGCGAAAAAAAGAGGAGTCGCCACCAAAATTTATGTAATTAGGAAAACTTTGGAAAAACCTTTTTATTAGGAAAAACTGGTCATTCAATATGAGATCTCAACCTCGGGAGTCGATTACGAGTAAGTAAGGGATTAACACCCTACATCGCCTATTCTACAAATGGCACCTTAGATTAATTTCGCGAATGTAAATTATTTATATTTTACCCCAAAATTATTTACAAGGAAAAATTATTTTTATTTTTATGATATTTTATATTTTTAATTGTTTTGTATTTTAAAAATTATTATTGATAAATCCTAAACGAGGTTGAACATGACACATAAGTCTATAGGGCAACCTCAAATCTAAGGGATTGAACATGACACTTGTCACAGAGCGACCCAAAAATAACAGTAATTTCATTATTAATTAATTTGATTATTAATTAATTATTTAGAAAAAAACACAATATAGGAAAAAAATATGTTGTTTCTTGATTTTGTATGTTTAATTTATTTTACTTTTCGGTTAAACAATGAAAAGTCCTAAGCAAGGCTGAACATGGCACGAGTCCATAGAGCAACCTTGATTCTAAGGGATTGAACATGGCACTCAAGTTCACAGGGCATACCTAGATAACACAGTTTTATTATTCTAATTAACCATACAAACAATCTAAAAGAGAACAAAAAAAAAGGAAAAATAAATTAATTAATTTTG
Organism: Sophora flavescens; assembly: GCA_030762895.1. Classification (NCBI taxonomy): domain Eukaryota; kingdom Viridiplantae; phylum Streptophyta; class Magnoliopsida; order Fabales; family Fabaceae; genus Sophora; species Sophora flavescens. The sequence continues at coordinate 136,583,699 of CM061064.1, forward strand.
GCTTGACGAGATAATTAACCATGCTCCTACGTATACCCTGCTGCGATGGAAAACTCAAAGTCACGTAGTTCTTGTAGAAAATATTTTATTTGGTTGATATTAATTTTTTTGAAAATGTTTTCTTTTATTAAAAAAAATGTTTTCTTCTTTTTATTTTTTTATCGAAAACCTAAGAAGAGTAGAACAGGGTAGATACGTCCACGGAGCTATCCCGAACCTAAGGAATTGAGTGTGATGCACTCACAAAGCAATCATATCCCAAGATAATTATTTTCAAGTATTTCCTTTTTCATCACTTTATTTATTTGTTTTATGAATTAAATAAAATAAAAAGAAAAAAAATAAAAATAAAGGTCTAACTTCTAATAAGTATTTGACTTAAATGAAGTTTAGGTCCCCTAGTTTTGCACTTTTGCGAAAATCGTCCCCCGATTTTTTTTCCACGATTTTGGTCCTCCAACTTTTCAAATTTAGCGGCATTAGTCCCTCCATTAGGGGTCCACCCAAAAACTAACGGCAGGTGCCATGTATCAACTGGGATGCCACATGTCAAGTTCTGATTGGCCTAAAGAATCAAAGGCTTAAATGCAGTTTTGGTCCCCATAGTTTTGCATTCCCTCAAATTTTTTTCACGATTTTGGTCCACCAAATTTTCAAATTTAGCGGCGTTAGTCCCTCCGCTAGGGGTCCATCGAAAAACTAACGGCAGGTGCCACGTGTCAAGTTCTAATTGGCCTAAATTAATTAAAAATATTAAAAAGTTATTTTTTTTGAAAATATTGTTCTCGAAAACTTTTATTTATTTATGATATTACAAATTATTTTTTATTATATTATTTAATAAATAAAAAATTAATAAAACTTACATTAAAAGCCCTAAAATGAATATCTCCCCTTTTTCTTAATTTACTGTGTTGAGGAAGTGAGTTATGAGTGCAACTAGGAACTATCCAAAACAACTGAAAACTCTGGCACATATAATGCTATTGCTTCTAACCCACAATCATCCCATAAATCTCAGATTGCTACAAGGGATCAAAGGAGGAAGAGAAACAGAACAAGACCAACCAATAACAAAGAAGATGTGGAGAACCAACGCATGACCCACATTGCTGTTGAACGCAACAGAAGATGCCAAAGGAATGACCATCTTAGTGTTCTAAGGTCCCTCATAGAGGTGAATCAGAACTGGGACATAGAGGTCACACTAACTAGTATGGGGGAAAGGCTTCGAACGGTCGAAAGTGGAGGACAAAGGGGAAAGATTCATTTTAGGGCTTTTAATGTAAGTTTTATTTATTAAATAATATAATAAAAAAGAATTTGTAATAGAAGTTCGTTTTGTCAGTAATAAAAAAAATTCCGGGTAAAAAATATTTTCCAATTTTTTTAATTAATTTAGGCCAATCAGAACTTGACACGTGGCATCTGTCCTTAGTTTTTGGACAGACCCCTAGCAGAGGGACTAACGACGCTAAATTTGAAAACTTGGTGAACCAAAATCATGGAAAAAAAATTGGGGGACGATTTTTGTAACACCCCCGGGCATTACCTTGTAAACACGTGCGGAAAATAAATTAAAACAAATTTTGCTGGTTGCTCTGGGAAAAATTAATTTACCTTAAGTCAGAAAAGCTTGATTGTAAAAATTTTCTGTGGAATACTTCGAAAAAGGTTACACACATCACAAAAGTAAAGTTACATCATACTTAATAACATACACAAACTGGGTTTATTCATAAATCAAACCACCACAACATATAAATTTTCCTGAAATAGTTTTTCATATCGCAGAAAAATTATAAATCATAAAAGGTTCTTCAAAACCACATATATCAACTTTCTCAAAAACACACAACCCAAAGAAAACATCCTAAGTTGGTCATTCTAATAGACATCTACTGGAAAGAACTCCGTAGTTATCACCATTATAATTATCACCAACCTCTTCAAGGATCGGGGTTAATATCCTCAACTGAGGTTAGGAACCTCTCCACTCCACCTTCTCTCGTGTACCAAGGTACAACAACAAAAAACAAGGAAAACCTGATATGTTGTAAGGGTAAGATATCAATATATGGATTTAAACACGATAACTACATGCACAACTCACAAACAGCATATAATCATATAGTCATAACAACATAAAATTCTTAGCAATAAACAAATAGTCATGTCAATGGGTTTCATACCCGAACAATCGTCTTCATTTTTGAAAAATGCATCACACTTGAATATTCCACATCTAATTTTTTCCTAATCTCTGGAGATTCCAAACTTCTTTTCGTTTGAGCTGATCAGACTCTTACATGGTACATTGCCAATGAAAGAAACAATGATAAACATAAACATGACATTGTCCAAACTCCTGGCACAATGGTCAACATGATAAATGGAACATTTGTCCATAAAGATACATTGTCCATTAAGGCACAATGATCAAATTTACATGGCACATTGCCCAGTAAGGTACAATGGTCAACTTTATATACATAGCACATTGGCTAACAAAGGCACAATGATCAACACAGGCACGTCTACCAAAATGCATGTAAAATGTTTTATTCTCGCCACTTTTCTTTGTGTTTCTTCTTTCATTTGTCGAAGCTCAAGGCTCACGACCATTCATGAATTTTCAACATTTAAGACTTTTTATTGTCAACACAGGACGCATAGTCCGAGTGCCCATTCACAAAGTTCCAGACTGATGCACCAGTCTTAAACCTTGTGGTTATAGAAAACAACATTCACCTTTAACCACATTCATCACAACGCATATAGGACACACAGTCCACAACAACGTATATAGGACACACAGTCCACAACAACGTATATAGGACACACAGTCCACACCAATATATGTTGGACACACAGTCCACAATAACGTATATAGGACACAAGTCCACAACAACCCCACGTGCTTTTTACTATAGAAACACTAGTATCACGACGTCTGGTTTACTAGGTTCACCTTTCAACGTTATTTTTCGTTTAGTCAAACATAAATACAAAATAAAACCTCCGTAACTTATCCAAGTTATCGGAATATTTTTGTTAAATAAAACTCTTTTGTGAAAATCTTTTCCATTTGAAATTCATTTTTCAAAACTTTAAGTTAAAAGAAATTCATTTCTTTTTCAAACTCATTTTTCTTTTGGAATTTTCCTTTTCCTGAAAAACAACATCGAAACTTTGTAAATCCCTTTTTAATTTATTTCCACCCGAGAAGTAAACTTGTTTCCTCATGGTTTTTCACCATAAAAATATTTTTCTAAATAGGTTTCACTTAGGGTAAAATTGTAACACCCCGATTTTTCAGTTTTTTAAGATCAGTATAAATATAAATAAACGTTTATATTTTTATCTAAAACTTATAAAATGATTTTGGATAAACCAAAGTCATATTTATACTCTACTTTATCGTAGAAAGTTACGATTAAAATTTAGGTTGAAAAGTCAGGTGAAACTCGGTCTGTGAATTTCGCTGACAGTATAATTATACTGATCAAAAGACCTAATTTTGACTCGTGAACGAAAAACTTAAGGTTTTTATTTAATTTCCAAAATTTTTGGTTATTTTGAAATATTTCATTAAAAAGTGAAATAATATATTTTATCCGGACGTAATATTAATCAGGGAAGCGACAGAGCAAAATATGGGATTTTCGGGACCTGATAAGTGGATAAATTTTTTGTTCTCTTAAGAGTGAATCATCTGTTACACCCCCATTGGGCATTACTTTGTGAACATGTGCAGAAATAAAATTAAAAGGAATTTGCTGGTTGCTTTCAGAAAATTTATTTATTTGAGGTCAGAAAACTCGGGTGTAAAAAATTTCTTCCGTGAATAACTCTAGAACACCTTAATACATACAATAAATAATAAAGTCATATTCTTAAAAGAAGTCACCACAACATACAGTTTTTATTTTCAAAAGGTCTCAATTTCCAAAAAGAGAAACTTAAAATAAAGATAATATTACAACATCACAGTTACCGACCTTTCAACATAAAACCCAAAACAAGACTCCTAAGTTGGTCGCTCTACAAGACATTATTGGAAAGACCTCTGTGGTCTTTCCCAAGAATAGATACTTCTTCAAGCATCTAGAATCTAAGTCCGCAAGTGACTTAAAGAACTCCTCCGCTTCATCTGTGCTAGTATCCCAAGATACAACGGCAATTGCCAGAAGAACCTGATATATTTGTAAGGGTGAGACGCCAATATACGGATTTTAATAAGATATCCACATGCGTAAAAACACAAAACATCATATTCGTGATATCCGCAATATATAAACAATAATCACAGAGTAATAATTTAGTCCACAGGGTGTCATACCCGACATTCATCGCAATTTATAAAGTTACAAGAAACTTCCCCATCCATCACCCAACCTTAATATTCATTTTTCTTACTTATCTCTTTTATTCATTCTCACCACTGGACACGAAATCAAAACGTACCAATCTGGGACTTTAACCCAAGAACATAGATTCAACTGTGTGACTTAGGACTCTAACCCCCGACACACAAAACAGATATTCAACACAAAATAGATATTCAACTGTGTGACTAGGGACTCTAACCCTCGACACGACAAATATTCAAATGTGTGACTAGGGACTCTAACCCTCGACACACACAAAACAGATATTCAACTGTGTGACTAGGGACTCTAATCCTCGACACAACAGATATTCAACTGTGCGACTAGGGACTCTAACCCTCGACAAAACAAATATTCAAATGCATGACTAGGGACTCTAACCCTCGACACACACATCAAAGATTCAAATATGTTAACTGGGACTCTAACCCACAACACACCGAACAGAGATTCAAATATGTTAACTGGGACTCTAACCCACAACACATTGAATATGAATTCAACTGTGCCAATTGGGACTCTAACCCATGACACACAGGACACGAATTTCAATTGTGTCAACTGGGACTTTAACCAACGGCATATACAGGACATGTAGTCTACTTACTTACTTCTAGGAATACTAGCCAAACGGTTTCAGTTATCTAGGTCCTCACAACTTCCACTTTCAAACACAGTTTTATTTCTGTGAAAAAGAACTCATCAAAACCAAGTTCCGAGATTCATTTTCGTCAAAATCATTTTATAAATCATTTAAAATATGTTTGAGTCAAGAATAAATCTTTCCCTTTTCTAAAGTATTTTCACACTTGGAAATATTTATTTTAAATAAAATTATATCAATTTTCTAATAACCTTTTCACAATTCAACTTCAAAATAATTAAAATATTTTTTTCATTTTCTTCACAAAAATGCCAAAATGGCTTTTTAACTGAAAATATTTATTTAAGATTCTACTTAAATTATTTTTGTCACTTTATTATTCCAAATATCCTTTTACATTATTGTTAAATATATTTTGCTAAAACTAGCACCTGTGAAATATTTTCACGATTACGCCCTCTCTGGCACTCATTGACTCATCAATCGCCGGAAAATCAATAAAATATTATTTTCCCACTTTTACACTATTAAATCACTTGGATTATTTGTGTAAACTTAACAAGCTTTTAATCTTCTGAATTAATTAAACTATGACTGAAATAGACAACTATAAACACGAGAAGGGGGGTTGAATTGTGTTTATCAGAATTTAAACAAAGTTGAAATCTTTTCGCATACAGAAGCTAGGTTCAAACGAGTGGAAAGATGCAAGACAGACGGGTAGCTCGTGTGATGAAATTTTAAAAGTGACCTTGGCAAACACACCACTTGAAAAACATATAAGAAAACTAAAGTAACTAAAGAGTTTATGGAAAGAGAGATTGACACAGTTATTTAATCCTGATTCACTCTTCAAAGCAAAGAGCTACGTCTAGTCCTTGGTAACATCCATATTTATCCACTATAACTGATCAAGTTACAGACTCAAGTATTGTTTGCACACCTAGCCTCTTCAGGCTCCAAGACAAGTATTCTTTGCACACCAAGCCTCTTCAGGCTCAAGACAAGTATTCTTTGCACACTTAGCCTCTTTAGGCTCACTCAGGTTTGTTTGAGAGATTTGGTTTGCAATAAATACAACTTCAAACAGACAGAACTTTCACTAACACTCAGAGAGTGGTTTAAATGTAAAGCTTAGGAAAGTATGCGTAATAACTTCAAATGATTGAAGAATACAGAATGAAAGAATGAAGATATTAATGCGCAGAGTAATGGCTCTTTGATGCTATGTGTATATCTCTATTCTTCATCTTCGATGACTTCTGTATTTAAGGTCATCAAGCATTTAGGATCCGTTAGAGGCATTCCCTCAGATGTTGGCTTCAAGCAGAACTTGCTTAAATGCAATAGAATCGTTCTGGGCAGCCATTAATGCAATAGGAACGTTGGTTGTACTCTAACATGAAGGATCATGGCTTTATGCATCGTGATACAACGATATCAAAGTTGTGCAGAGAGCTTTTTGTACTTGGCTGAGTACAATTCCCTTTTCGTGTAAGGACTAGAGGTCCTAGGGAATAAAGCATGTTGGAAGCATTCTTTAACTGGTCTTTGGTTCTGATATCCGAGGTTTCTTGAGAGAGTAACCTATGACTTTTCTTGATTCTGGTTCTTGAAATAAGATTATGATGATTCTTATAGAATCCGCGTTCATAAGATAAGCGCGTCCATCTTGAAAATAACCGCGTCCATCTAGCCATTTAAGATTTTACATTCGGGCTAGTAGACAAGCTCCATATGCCATGACATTGGATGAAGCTTCTCATTAAGGACTTAGCAAGTCCAAAGAACGTAATCCTAGTAGACGAGCTCCATATGCCACTTTAGGGGACGAGCGCTTTTGTTACTTTAGTGGATGCCCGCTTTTATCACTTTAGTTGGACATGCACTCCTATCACTTGTGTTGGACATGTGCTTCTATCACTTCAGTGTTGGACGTGCGCTTCTATCACTTCAGTGATGGACGTGTGCTTCTATTACTTTAGTAGACGAGCGCCTTTGTTACTTTAGTAGACGAGCGCTTCTGTTACTTTAGTAGACGAGCGCTTCTGTCACTTTAGTAGACGAGCGAATAGGTGATTCTTACAGTTTTAATATGCACACTAGATAGATAGGTTAGCAACCAATATGAAGGTTAATTAAATCATTAACCAATGTTTAGTTCTCATCAAAACTTAGGGAAATGCACATCAGACATTTTAGAGACTTAACAATCTCTTTCTTTTTTATGATGACAAACATTGAGATGATTTAATGAACCTCTGAAAATAGCATATATCAGCCAGGTTGAAATATTCTTAAGCGGACAGGTCATGCATATGCTTGATCATACATTAAGATTAATTATATAATCCGTTTAACTTAGTCACACATAAGTTTAACTTGTTTTACTTTGAAATTATTATCAGAGAAATCTTACTTAAGATTTATCTGAGCAATTATAGCAACTAGCAGGGCATACTCATGTCCAAGTATTATCTAAGATCATATCATATTTATTCTCCCATTCTTCTATAACACATTTCTATCACATTTCTCAATTCTCGTTTCTCCAATTCTTATTTCTCCCCCTTTTGTCAACATCAAAAAGGGTTATCAAGTTTTATTTATGAGATATGTTAAGGGCAAGATAACATGTTAAGAAAATCATAGTAATGCAGCAAGCATATGAGACATACTCCACTTAAACTATTGTATCATCACTCCCCCTGAACTGATGCTTAGTTAAAAGAACATGTATATAGGAATAAAGACAGATTTAGCATAGGTAGGTGATAAAGCACAGACAGATTAACATTCAGACATGTCATTCAACAATGCAATGCATGTTTAGATTATCTCTAATAAATAAAAACCTTTCTTCTACGAGGGGTTTAGTGAAAATATCAGCCCACTGATTTTCAGTTTTAACAAACTTAATATCAAAAATGCCTTTCTGAACATAATTCCTAATAAAATGATGTTTGATTTCAATATGCTTAGCCTTAGAATACTGAATTGGATTTTTAGTTAAGCATATAGCACTGGAATTATCACACCATACAGATATGTTATGTTCATAAGTAGAGTAATCCTCAAGTTGATGTTTTACCCATAAGAGTTGAGAGCAGCAACTAGCAGCAGAGATGTATTCTGCTTCAGCAGTAGACAGGGCAATGGTTGTCTGCCTCTTGATTGACCATGAGACTAAACTTGCTCCAATGAAGTGACATCCTCCACTGGTGCTTTTTCTATTCTATTCTAATCACGACCTGCCGGTAGAACCAACACTATAAAGTTCTTAACCCAAGAACAAAGGGAAAAGCTCTCACAATAGAGAAACTCTCAAATTTCATTAATCATCAAAGTCTCAATTGTGTAGTACAAGAGTTCCCTATTTATAGCCTAACTAGGAAATACAATAAATAAATTCCCACTACCATGAATTTACCACATACATTGACAAATGCAGGTACACTACCTAGAAAGTAAGCATAATCAAGGTGTTAAATTCCCACCAGCTATTATTATGACTTATGGAACTACTAGGAAGCATTTATTGGACTTAGGGGAAAACTAAAAGTCACCAGAAAATTGTGCCCAAAATAACTACGAAAATTACAAATAAAAATGGTAAAATTTGGGCTTTAAATATTATCTAATCAGTCCATTGATAAAGTCCACTAATCAGCCCTTGAATGCATCTTGTCTTTTGAATTGGGCCTTCCAAAACAGTCTTCACGTTGGACTGAAATCAACCTCACCAAGTTGGAGCAAAGTGACCCAATTTGGAGCAGCCTCTAATGCATGTTGGTCCTCCTTCTCTTTGATCATTATGATTAGGCCTTGTAAAACTTGCTTCATCCTCTTAGTCTTGGACCTAGTCATAGGACCTCCAATTCCATGCAAAGGATCTTTAGATAGGCTGGCTGCATCTCTATCAGGGCATTTTGGACATTTCACACCTAAAATAATCATGACAAATGAGTGGTCATGGTTGAAGGAGGCGCGGCTGAATTGTGACCACAAGTAGCTTATGGCACACTTGAGAATTGGTAGAAAACTAGAGACATTTTGGTCTTTTCGCACACAAAATATCTAGATATTTAGGAATCATCATAAATGTGCCATAAAAGTTCGATGACTCACCCTTGTGACTCGCTGCCTTAGGTGGCAAGAGGTCTCATCATCCGATGTCGGGTTTTGTCTCTGCACGTCCGTTCTCGACTCCGTCGATTACCCAATTTAGGGTTTTACGCTCGAATCGAGTATAATAACCTATTTATTTTGAAAATTTTCAAAATAACCTATATCGTTGGAAATGAGATATAAAATCCATTCATTTCATTCTCGGGTCAAAATTAGGTTTTTCGATCAGTAAAATCTTACTGTCAGCAAAAACGCGGACCGGGTTCCGTCTGAATTTTCAACCCAAATTTTTACCGTATACTTATAAATATAAGTATGATATGAATATGACTTTAGTTTTTCTCAAAATCATTTTCTAAGTTTCAGATAAAAATATAAACGTTTAATAAATGCATTTTTTATCCTTAAACTTTCTCTTAATTTCTTTTTGGTTCTAAGCTAAACTATCAAGTTATTTCTAATTTGGGCCAATTCTTACTCATTCAACTCATCATGAGCTGGGGATTTTGAAGCCCAATATCATGACTAAGATGTTGTCCTACATGAAGCCAATTTGTATTCTTAACTTTCCTTGGTTATTATTATTAAGCCTTAAGCCATTTTCAAGCTTTAAAACACTTGGACTTTGATGGGCTTCTTCAAGCCCATTGCGCAAGCCCAAGGTTTTCTTTCCTTGCTCATAAATTCAAGAAGCCACATGAAGACTCTAGTTCATTCTCACATATTCTATCATCTTCTACTTTGTTCTTAAACTCTCTATGACTCCATAGCTTGATTTGTGAAGCAAGTGCTTCATCTTTTGCATATTTCTCAATTCCAAGAGGTAATCCATGATCGTCATCATCATTTAACTATATGTTATTCAATTATTTTCATGATTCAATGCCTTGTTCATCATTTTCAATTCCTAGATATAGAAACTTTGAAAATCTCTAAGAAATAGTAGAAAAATCCAATGATCATGAAACCAATTTCTATGATCTTGTATTCATGTCTATATTGTATATCCAAGAGTTTGAATCTAACAAAAATGTCCTCCTCACTCTTCCATTAAGGGCTGAAACCTACACTTGGGTGGGTGGAGGAGTTTTGTTTCATTCTGTGTTAAGTTATACATGATTCAATCCTTTAGTTCATATCCATGTTGAATCCAAGTTGTTGTGTTCAAATGAAATCCCTAGCTCAAGTTTTATAAATGGCCAAAATTGAGTTGTGAAGTTGAAATAGTTGATTTCATTTTTCTTGTATTATGATCATTGATTCTATGTCTTAAGTACTTAAGGATCACTAATCCAAGAGCTTAAGATTTATAGAAACTTTTAGTCACAAAATTACTCCAAGGTCGAAAATCTTAACTTTGTGGTTAAGAATGATTTTGATTTAATTTTTGTTAAATCAGCTTTGTTTATGACTTAATCTTGCTTAAGGATCATTAATCCATGAGTTGAGAAATTTTCAACATCCCTAGCCTAATTAATCTATGTTGACCGAACCTAAGTATATAGGTTAGAGGTGATTTTATTTCATTGTTCAACTTGTTGTGTTGTGATTGGCATGAAGGATTCAGTGATTGTCTGATTGATTGATTTTGTGGAGGAAACCGGATTCGAATCAGAGAACAATTTGTGAAACGAAATTTAGAATCTTCAAGAGGTAAGAGGAGCTTACCTGAGGGATTTTTCCCGATAATTATATGTGTGATCTAGTATATGACTTGTATTATTTGATTGAGGGTTGTGGTGTTTGTTTATCTATGATTAATTATTTATTTGCAGTTATATTGTTGATGAATCGTTGATGTTGTTTGTGGATTGAAAAGCCTGATAGTGGTCAGTGCTCAGTTAGTAATGAAGTTCAAAGTGTTAAAAAGTTTTTATGGGATAATGAATTTTAATTAATGAGAAATAGTAATATAATATTACTTAGGCTTTTGGTTAGTTGAAAATGAGAAAAAGTTGCAAATGTCATTATTTTAATAATTTATTGGTGTAAGAGTGAACTATGAGTTATAGTGATGACGCAACCGTGAAATTATTTTTGTACTGTTAATTTTTAGGTGGATAAATCCAATATATTATAAAATGTTAATTTAGGAAATTAATCTTCGAAAATAACTTAATTATGATTTTAGAAAATTATTTAAGTGGAAAAGATCAAGTTTTGACTTAAAACGTTTTAAAAATGATAAACGACGGTTAATTACGAAAATATTTATGGAATGCATTCTTAAAAACAACAGTAATAATTCACATATGGATTTAGTTTTAAGATCATTTTTTTAAGAACTAGAGTTTCTTGGAGAAAGATTTTCAGAAGATGGAAAATGAGTTTCTTAGTGATTTGATAAAGGAATTTATAGTAGAAATGATTTTACGAAGATTGGACGTTATTTCGGGAAAAAGAGTTTCCAAGAGAAAATGAATTTCAATATGGTTTGACATTTTATAAAAGAGTTACAATAGAAAAGATTTCCGGCAAACGAGTTTTACTTAACGGTTTATGCGTGAGTCATGATATCTGGATGATATTCATGTTATAGTTTATTTGTTAGTCATGATATATGGATGATATTCATGTTATAGTGGGTTTAGTTGTCATGGTATCATGGTGATATTCATGTTTCAAGGTGACCATTGTGCCTTAATGGTCAATGTGCCATTTAGAGTTGACCATTGTACCTTAATAGATGATGTGCCATTTGCTTTGTTGACTATCGTGCCGGGATGTTTGGGCGATATGCCATTTGTTTTGTTGACCAATGTGCCGGGAGTTCGGATAATGTGCCATTATGTTGTTTACCATTGTTCTTTTGTTGACAATGTACCATTCAAGAGCCTGATCAGCTCATTTATTTGGTGAGTGAATCTCCGGGAGATTAGGTATAAAAATTAGATGATTATCTGTGAAATGTCATGAATCTGTTGTGATTGATAATGACAGATCCATTGTTGAACCCATTGGTAAATTACTTGTGATTTTTGAGAAGTTTATGTTGTTATAACTATATATTTCTATATGTTGTTTTGGTGTGTCACACATGTAGTTATCGTGCTTATATCCATATATTGGTGTCTCACCCTTATAATATATCAGGTTTTACTCGTTTTTGCCGTTTTACCTTGGTACTAGCAGTAGATGGTACGGGGGAAGTCTTAACTTCAATCGGGGATACTAATCTTGATCTTTGAAGAGGTCGGTAATAGTGGCGAGAACTACAGAGTTGTTCCATTAGGTGTTTTTTAAAGTGACCAGCTTAGGAGTTGTATATTTAAAAAGGTAGCTAAATGTGGTGCTGTAAGTTAATTTTTGGTATAATTTTCTCTTTTTGAAAATGGAAGCTCTTTGAGAAAACAATGTATGTCGTGGAAACCTTGTTATGAATGTGTTGAGATATACAATATGATCTTACTGCTTTAATGTATGTACCATGTTTTCAGAGTTTTCTGGCCTAAAGGAAATTAATTTTCCAAAAGCAATCAACAAATAACTTTTTAATTTATTTCCGCACGTGTTACAAAGTAATGCCCAAGGGGGGTGTTACAAAAATTTATTAAATTTTCAAATGATTTTCCTTCAATATCTCCAAAACATTTTGACTCTTAATATCTTATAGTGAAGTTTCATCAAATTTTTGAAAAGATAATTAATTTCTCTTTTACCAAAAACAAATTCTCAAATAAATTTTATTTTCAATATTCCTCATAAGGCTTCTTAAAGCTTTTATCTTAATGATTAATTGAGCACTGACCACTGTCAGGTTGGACAACAATCAATCAACATCATAACAGACTATACTGCTTATAACATGCATTAAACTATATCACATATTTGCAAATAAGCAGTCAAATGTAGATATTCAAAGCATATCATTCAACCAAACAAACAACTCAAATCACCATATCAAAGTTCAAAACAATACATAACAGACCATTCACAAATTAACATATAGTCATCGGAAAAATATCCCTCAGGCAGTCTCCCCTTACCTGATTTGAAGGGTAGAAAAGGTCTTTGTTTTCGTGTTGCCTAAAGCGAACTTTCTTTGCTCACAACGTGCCTCGAGTCTAAGAATTAAGCACATAACATAAGTTGAAGCAACATAAATCATCTTATCTCTCTATGTATAGGTTTCGGCCATGGCTAGAAAATGATGCTAGAGATGTCAAATTTTCACAAACTCTTGGATTTCATTTGCCACTTGGCACAAAATCATAAGTTACTTAGATTTTCTTACCTCACTTAGGATTACCTTATCTAATTAAATATTAGGTTTATCTTTAACCACAGCATCTTCTATTGTCAAAAATACTTTCTTTTTGCAAATCACCTTTTCAACTGTATTTTAAAGAAGTCAACCAAAATAATTATTGTACATATTTTGTGGAAATAGGTGGATTACTTTATCCATAAGTATTTTCATTACCAAGGAAATAATACTTACACGTACGTATACAAAATTCCTTTAAATTGTTACTTAGATAATTATCGAATGTACGTAGTCACCAATTTATATTTCTTGAAATACTCCTTATACTATTTATATTTACAAAATACCCTCTTCCTTTTTATCCTCACATGTTACCTCAATTCGTTTGAAAAGTCTCTTTTTATAATCAACCTTTTCACTTGCACTTAGTTTTAAAATATTATTATGGTAAATTCTTTTCATATAAAACTTATTATTTATCCCATGAAATTCTCCTCTCTTCTCTTACTCATCCACCACCTTTCATATCATCCTCATACTTTATATTTTTCCTATTACACATTACTAATTACTCATGTGAACTTTTATTATTATTTTAAGGCTTAAAGCTTCTCCAATCGTTCTTTTTGCCTTCCTTACCCAAGGCATGTGAAGTCTAGAGTGTTAAATGCAGCTTTATTGCCTCTTCCTAGCTGACATAGCTACTGCCTTGGCTAGAGTACTTATCATCCATAGCTTTGCAAGCTTCTCAAGCAAGAGCCATGCATTGGCTCTCACCATGGGCTACTCTAACCCTATTTTCTTTTCTCTTTTAACTTCTTTTAATCTTTTGTTTACTAACATTAATCTTACACATTAACCCAAAACCTCAGAATCAAGCATTCCTGTCTCATTAGTTTTGAGATGATTTTTATGTGTTTGTTGGTGTTCATCATGTTTTTTTTCCAGCTCCCTGCTGGAATTACAAACTCCATTTTTTTGGGGCTATTTTGTAGCCCGGTTTTGGGTGCCTTACAAAAATCCCATGCACAATTTCTTTATGTCACTTTAAAGGTTTTCTCGTCTTCTTTCCAGTAGTATCTTCCAATTTTTAAACAGAACTCTATAAAAATTATTAAAAAATCTTGGAATGGCCAAAGGTCGGTCCAGGAAATGATTTTTTCACAGTCAGCTCTAGTCTGAAATCACATGTATTTTTAACCCATCAATTCTTCTTCAAAAATTAAAACTTTATATGAAAATCGAACCCCAGAAAGTGAGGATTCCATATATATGTTCAGTCTTTCGAGATCGTTTTTCATTTGAAAGATACGACCCAGAATACAAACATATATAATGCTAGAAATTCATGTTTCAGCACATGCAAGCACTCATATCAAACATTCAACACATGATAAACATATTTTCATCACCATATTTCATGTATCACATATTAAACACACAATACAGAGAGCAAAGTTAACATGCAAAGCATTTCTAGGTATTCAAACATTAGGGGGTAGGGCTCCAAATTAACTACAAAGATGGCAGTCTCCTCCCTTACCTTCCCTCTTCCATGCGGGAAGCAAGGTAAATGTGGGTGTAGAGCTTCCAAGCTTCCTCCTTTGAGGATGAAACCTAGCTCAATAGAAAGCTCTAGAGTAGAGGAATAGAAGTTATGAAGGGTTGAAGAGCAAAAGATGAAGGGAAATGAGTCATGCAAGAGCTAAAAGATGAACTTACCTTGGTTTCTAACAACTTCCCTCTCTTGCTTCTTTTATCTTCTTTCTTTTCTCTCTCTTCTCTCAGGCCTCTCTCTCTCTCTCTCTCTTCCTCTCTCTCTCTACTCAGATTTCTCTCTTAATGAAATGAGCCAAAGGTGATAAAGGGGAAAGTGAGTTCCCTATTTAAAGACCCGAGGGAGGTGGGTTTAGTGTTAACCAAGTTAGGTGTGGGTGTAGATAGAGTTAACTTACCTTGCACTCCATTTAATTTTCAGCCAACATATAATTAGAGTACCCATCTCTAATTATTTTAATCATCCTTAATAATATGGGTCTCTTATAAATTATTATGACTTAATGTACCCTGTTGTACTTGGACCGGGTTTAATTAAAATTGGACGAATAAAATACTCCATCATACGGTCCTCACATTTTTGGGAACAATAAAGTCCTTAATATTTCTGTACTTAAATCCCCAAACTTTTCCTTGTTTTGCAATTAACCCTTCCTCCTCTTGGGATTAATCCTTGTTCTCTTCCTTCTTATAAATCAACCCCACTATTATTTCTTTACCACTTGTTGACACATGTCACTCACTCATTCATCAATTCCTTTTCTTATTCTTTATCAAAAAACGTGTTTTTTTGGATTTCAAATATATATATATATTCACTGACATTGAAAAGCAGGAAAATCGGGTATTACAATTTTCGCGAAAGTACAAAACTAGGGGACCAAAACTGCATTTATGCCTTTAATTATTTAGGCTAATCAGAACTTGACACGTGTCACCTGCCGTGAGTTTTTGGATGGACCCCTGATAAAGGGACTAATGCCGCTAAATTTGAAAAGTTTAAGGACCAAAATCGTGAAGAAAAAAAAAATCGGGGGACGATTTTCGCGAAAGTACAAAACTAGGGGGACCAAAACTGCATTTTAGTCAAAGAAGAAATAATATTGGCCATTGGATCCAAAAATAATGAGTGACAAATATTTATTTTCAAATTTTGAAATATGAAAGAGATTGATGGTTGAATTGGTCAACCAAGAAAATCAACGATCCAAAATTAATCTCCGATTACTTTTAAACTAACATATTTTCAAATCTAAAATTAAATAGAGTAAAATATGGAAATAAATTTCTTTCAATCATATCATTTAAAATATTTTTCTAAACAAATACTAATAGTGATAATAACATAATATTATTGTTTAGTAAGCGTGCATACACTGAAATAAGGCAATGTTGATGCACTTAATAAATTAATTTTAAACGAGTAAATAAAATTACTCAAATCAAATCACATAAAAATAAAAAGAAATAAACGTCCAGATAATTAATCACTCCAAATAAAAATAATATAAATAGATATATGTCTATATTTTACTGATATCGAAGAACAGTAAAAATCGGGGTGTTACAATTTTTGTTTCATATCTTTAAATTTCTACATTTTTTTAATGCAATGAAAGAATGTTATAATTCAATACTGTAACATCCCTGACTGCTTTATGGATTGACAACTGTCCCCACAAACTAACACGGGTCTTTTTAGTATGCATTGTCCTCACTCACACGCTTCCTGGGATAACTTCCTAGGAGGTCACCCATCCCAGAATTGCTCCAAGTCAAGCACGCTTAACTATGGAGTACTTATGTGTTGGGCTCCAGAAAAATAAGATACATCTTGTTAGTATAGGTAGTACCAATTAATTCATATAAGCCATCCTCAACTGTATAGTCCTATACCTACACAGCCTCAGGATGCTTCTCATTCCAGTGTGTTATCGATTCATTCACATGTCCCTCCGCCTAGAAGCTTGCCAGGAGCCGCTCCTTGATCATGCCTCTTACACCGGCGACCACTCCTCGCCCACGTCAGCCCCGGGTGTCACATGCCCACCAGCTTTCGCTTGGTTCGTCCCCGAACCACACCATACTGGGAGAGGTGCCGCTCTGATACCATTTGTAACATCCCTGGCTACTTTATGGATTGACGACTATCCCCACAAACCAACACGAGTCTTTTCAACGTGCTTTGTCCTCACTCACACGCTTCCTGGGAAAACTTCCCAGGTGGTCACCCATCCCATAATTGCTCCAAGTCAAGCACACTTAACTGTGGAGTTCTTAAGTGATGGGCTTCCAAAGAAGAAGATGCATCTTGTTAGTATAGGTAGTACCAATCAATTCATATAAGTCATCCTCAATTGTATAGTCCCATAACTACACAGCCTCAGGATCCCTCTCATTCTGGTGTGTTATCGGTTCATTCACGTGTCCCTCCACCTAGAAGCCTGCCAGAAGCCACTCCTTGATCACGCCTCTTGCACCGGCTGTAACACACCCCCTTTGGCATTACCTCGTACACATGTGCAAAAATAAATGAAAAAGAATTGATGCTTGGTTTCGGAAATTTATTTGCTTTCAGTCAGGAAAAACATGGAAGTAAAAATTTTCTGCTGAATACTTCCGAAAAAGTAGCACTCACATTACAATAGGAAAATAAAAAGATACTCATCAACACAAAGTAACTGATTGTATTCAAAATAAAATCTACCTCAGTGTACAAGTTTTCCTGAAACATTTATTTGCTCACAATGGAATACAAACCATATAAAGTTTCTCAATTCATATATCTGACTTTCTCAAGAACACACAACTCGAGGAAAATCCTAAGCTGGTCACTCTACAAGACATCCAAGGTTCTTGCCACTATCCCCAATCTCACCAAGGATCAGAACTAAAATCCCAAAATGAAGCTGGGAACTCTTTAGCACCATTTGCCATCATATACCAAGATACAACATCAAAAACCAGAAAACCTGAAATATTGTAAGGGTGAGACACCAATATACGGATTTAAACGCGATAACTACATGCGTGACTCACAAAACAGCATATAGGCATATATTGTCATAATAACATAAACTTCTCAGAATAAACAAGTAGTTTATCAATGGGTTTCATACCCGAATAGTCATCACCATTTATAAAAATAGGCATGACACTTCAACATTCAACATTTAATTTCTTTATATCAAATCTCCAGAGATCTCAACTTATCTTCCAACAATAACAATTGTTTTTGTCCATCAAGGTTCCAAGTTCCAACTATTTAAGTAAGTAACTCGGTAGGGTACGAGCTCCAACCATCATCGTAAGTAGTTCACCAGAACATCCAATGATAGTCGCTGTGTTTTTTTGTCATGAGACTCTTGTATAATAATCTGCACACTTAATAGACACATTAGTAAACTTCACAAGGTTCACTTAAAATCATTCTTTGTTTGGATTCATCAAAATCAGAGATATCTAAAGATGTGGTCTTAACAATCTCCCCCTTTTTGATGATGACAAACATTATCTTATGATTTTAATGAACTAAAAGAAAGAAGCATATTTAAACACAGATAGATCATAACAAACTTATAAGAGTATTTAAATTAGGTTTCTTAAGCTTTTGAACGTTTCTCAGGCTCCCACTAAACTAATGCTTCTATATAGAACTCAGATGCATGATTAAGGTAATCATATAGTTATTTATTGTTCTATTTTCTTATTCTATTCTATTTTCTCCCCCTTTGTCATCAGCAAAAATATAAAGCAATACAGTAAAATGCATCTGAAAAGACCATTTATTTATTAAACCATCATTGACTGTAATACATTGCAGACAAAGGAAAAAGGAAAAACTAAAGTTGTTGTTTCTCAACAATCTTGGTGAGAAGAGCTACAACAGTTTGCATAGTTTCACGAAGACTACTGATTTCTGCATGAGCTACAGGATCTATTCCAATGACAATGGATGCCAGTGCGATAGGATCAGAACGAGGGGACGAAAAATAGGGTTCAGGGTCAGAAGAGGTGGCGGTCGTGGGTTGTTCATAAGGAACAATTTCCAGACAGTGCCAGGGAAGAGAAAGACCAAATGAGAAAATAAAAGAGAGATTAATAATAATTGGGAACAAAGAGATAGTTAAATGAAAAACTGAAAGCAATGAACCAAAAGGTTGCAGACATGGAATTTTGAAAGAGGGGATTTCCTGATTAGACAAAGAAGTGAAAAGGGGACAAAGATTTTGGAAAAACCAAATTAAGTTTTCAACATAAATTGGTAAATCAAAAGAATAAACACAAAAAGGATTTTCATAGAAAGATAAAGGTAAAATGAAAATAAAAGGAGTAAAAATAAGAGTTGGGTGGAAGGGATAGAGTTGCCTTTCGCTTGCTTTGTCTTCATCTGGATACCCGATCCAGGGAATCTGATAACAACTTAGTCGAGCAGTATTTGTAGGCGTCTTCACTTTGTCAAGCAGGGAGAGTCCACAATGATGAGCTGGATCTTGAAAGATATGAGACTCGGTGACTCAAAAATGAAGTAGACCATCAAGGGAACTTCAGTTTCTGATATTTTCTTTTCAAGAAGACAAATGGCTTCTTAGACTTTGGATTCAACTTTGGTCTTGGACAGGCAGTTCCTCTGTCAGGACAGATTTTCACAACTGTATTGGGCTTCATGCAAGCAGATGGATTAGGTCTATGTTTCCAAGAAGCTTGATTTAGCCTAACTACAGTTTGTCCAGCAAGAAGATTGCTGATTGCCTTTAAATCATCCGAGCTAAGAAGATTAGGATCAATTTGATCTATAGGTACAGGCTCAGAAGAGTTGAGAGAAACAGATTGGGGTCGCTGGGGTGGGGTTTCAGCTGATGAGGAGAAGTGAGAAAGAGTTGATAGAATTGATTCAAAAATTCTTGAAGCAGGAACAAGAGATTGTATTTCTTGAGTTGGTGAGGGAGGGAGAGATGAATGGTTGGATATGTGATCTGGTGAGTTATGAAGAAAGGGTTGTGGTGAAGGGTGATCAAGAGCGAGATTTAAATTGAAATCTCGAACAGATAATGCAAGAAGGTTTTCAGCATTTGAAATCTGATTGTGTGATGGTGAATTATGAGAGGAAGAGGATGATGAATTGGATGATGAAGATGTAACACTGAGTTAAGAGGGTGAGAATTCGGACGACTTAGGAGGTAATGCAGTAGGTTGCAAGGAAACTTGCACAGACTCAACCAGCTTCAACCTTGTAGACCTTCTGACTAGTGTAGCTACAACAGCAGCTTTCCTCTTAAGATCCTTTCGAGGAGCAACAGTGGGTTTTACAAGTATTTCCTTCTTCAAAACCTTTGAAATAGGTTGGTCATCATCATCAGATTCTTCCGAGACAACCAACTTCCTTTTGACTTGAGGATTAGTTCTGACCTTGGGGTTCACAGGTGCAGACACTTCCACATCCTTTTCAACTACCCCAAGCTTATCATCCCTCAAGTATATAGAATTACAGTGCTCATTGGGATTAACTTCGGGTTGTCCTGGAAACGTACCATTAGTTCTAGAATATGTACTAGCTTGTTGAGCAATCTGAGTTTCTAATATCTTATTATGGATGGCTAAGTTATCTACCTTAGATGCTAACTCTTTTATTGCCTCATTGACTACCCTACCTTGTTGCCTAAACTCTTCATTTTGCTTTTTTTGAGTTTCAACAAAATTTTCCAAAAGAGACTCAAGTTTAGACTTTTGTACCTGAAGATACCCCTATGCGGGTTTCCTATTACCTTGGCCTTCCTGGAATTCGTGGTTCAATGTGTTGTTGTAGTTCCCATAGGAGAAATAAGGATTATTCTTCCTCACTTGGTTGTAAGGATTTGGAGGAGCATAGTTTGGCAACTTCGGGTTCGTGTCATAGAAGTTGTGACAAGAGTTCACTTCTTCCCCCCGAAGCACCGGATCCAGAAGCAACACCATGTGGGCACTCCATTATGTCATGTCCCTGCATTCCACAAATCTCACAAACAACATTAGTAGCACCTATTGAACTCGCATTAGCCTTTTCAAGTTTATCAAAGCATTTATTCAATGAGTCAAATTTAGACATAATTAGATCAGTGCTATTCATTTCAAACTTACCCCCCCGAAAGCTTTCTCGGGTTATTACCTCTTTCCGAACCCCATTGATGATAGTTGGTGGCTACATTTTCAATGATATTGAACGCTTCAGTCAGAGGTCTATTCATAAAGGCTCCACCAGCTGTGGAGTCAAGTGACACCTTCGAAGAGTAATCCAATCCGTTGTAGAAGGTATGCACTAACAACCACATCTCGAGCCCATGATGTGGGCAAGACTCTAGCAATCCTTTGTAACGATCCCAAGCTTCGGATAAGCATTCTCCGTCCTTTTGGAAGAAGCCGGTGATCTGAGTTCGTAGGTAAACAGTCTTGGATGCAGGGAAGAATTTCTCCAAGAATGCCTGCTCCAGTTGGTCCTAAGTTGACAAAGTATTAGCGGGCACTTGCTTCAACCAAGCTTTTGCCTTTCCAGTCAGAGAGGAGGGGAATAACCTCAAGCGAATAACATCAATCGGGGCACCGTGAATTCTTATTGCATCGGTGAACTCCAAGAATATCTCCACATGATTAGTCGGGTCCTCCGAGGGTAATCCTCCAAATTGATTTTGCCTAACCATGCCAATTAACAGAGGCGGTATAGTGTAGTTCTCCGCCTCAATTTCTGGCCTAGCAATCCCAGTTCGCAAACCCCTAGCATTTTGGGCTGCGTAGTCCTTCAGTGGTTTGGTATCCGGTAGATTCGCCATGAGTGGAATGGGAATCAACCTCACTCTCTCTCTCTTTGTCTTTGTAGTCTCCCACATCTACTAAAGGTCCTTTCGATCTCGGGGTCAACTTCAACAAGATTTCCAAGACTTTGGGATCTTTTCATAAAAGAGAAAAATACCTACAAAGAGAGATAGATACTCTAGAAAAAGAAAAGGAGATAAATGAAAAAAAGAGAAAATTTTAATATATATAAAAAAAGTCCAAAAAATCAATTTAAAAATTAAATTAAAATTCAAGAAAGCACAGTCCCCGACAACGGCGCCAAAAACTTGATGGGGGGCGCGAATCCGCATGTGAACGACTTCATCGTCAAGTAATAAAAAGATCGAATCTAAAGGGACCGTGATCTCAAATAACTATCAATTATTAAATCAATTAAACTGGACTAGAAAAGATAAAGATTTGATTTTTGAATCAAGTAGCAAATCAAATTTAAAATTGCAATTAAAATGAAATCAAGAACAAAATAGGAAAGTAGATCAAATATGATATTTCAAAATATCAAAAGGGATTCCCAGGAATTGGGTTACCAACAAGACTGTTCATGTTACTAAATTGACTACCCCTCTTGTTAATTATCGAAATTTACTTTGAAGGCGAATTTATCCTAAATAATTTAATGTTCCCTCTCGGGATACAAGAACCGTGCCCAATTAAACCAACCCCTACTCTCGTAATAATTGAATTTAAATTGAACCCTTTAAGCTTTGTGACAATTCGTGAACCCTCAAAGGACCGCTTCTAACTCTCGTGATTTAAGTCCTAAGTTCAATCCCTATAGATCCAATACCTAATTTCACCGCTAGGTTCCTCCTTAGAGTATCTATGACATGCAAATAAGTGCGCACCATATTCACAAGTAATGCATGAAATAGGAATCGAATCGAAAGCAAAATTGAAATTAAAAAGAAGTAAAACGTCAATTCATAACATAAAACAAGTCTTGGGCATAGCCCCAATTCCTAGAAATAAAAACAACTACTCAAGCATTGCCATGTTCATAGCAAGCTTGATTAACAAAAGCATAAAAAGAAAACCTAAGAGAGGAGAAGAAATTGAGAAGAAGAGAAATCTTAGTTTTTGCCTAAGGTAGCAGCCCAAGTCCTCCTATTTTCGAGCCTAATTTCTCTATTTATAGAGTATGGTAACTTGAATCCCAAGCAATTACAAAATCAGATCAAATCAGGTTTTAAAATTCCAGATATTGTGCGTCACAGCCGTGATGCCTGTCACGGCCGTGATGCCTGTCACGGCCTGGCAGTGACAGGTTCTGACTTTTTCGTTCTTTTCGTTTCAGCCTTGCTCGATCATGGCCGTGATGGGCTCTGTTTGGCTCATTTTTCTTACTTTTCAAGCTCCGTCTTCATGCAAGCTCCAACATAAATGATCCTAAGCATTTTAATCCTCAATTCCTGCACACAAACACCACAAAACCGCCTTACCCGTTCCAAGGTAAAAACTAACAAAAATAAAATTAAAAATGCCTAAACTACATGAAAATGCATGCAATATGATAAAGAAGTATGAGGCGTAATCACACTCATTAACTTAGCAGTTTGGTGATCAGTATCCCATAGGTGTATGTCATCCTAATTTGGGGCTTTGCCATCCTCAACATATACTTGAAAATCAAATCATTGATGTCAACCTTGATTCGATTCAGAAGATGGAATAGTGCAAATCTATCCATCTTATTGACATTGTCACGAGAACTTGTTCTTGGCAACACACAATTTATCAGCAAGACATGAAGAAATCTTCCTTTTGGAATCAGTTTAGATGCAACTTTGTTTGTAGGGTTGGGTACCCCATAGAGAACTCGATAAACAGTTTCTTCACCAAATTCAGCTTCCCAATCATCTGTAAAGGCGGCTTCTTCCTTAGGGCTACCGGTTGCTTTCTGAATACTGTTAAGAGTGAAAGAATAGGGTTTTCCATTACACCTCGTTTGAATAGAAATTTGAGTATGAGACATTCTTTCTTCAACATTTTCCCAAAATTCTTGAAGTTACAGAGGGTAAATGGGTTCATATAGAGAGAAGAAATTGACCCATTGTGAAGCTTCTAGTTCAGCCATAACATTCATTCGTCCTTTAATAATCTTATTCATCTTCACAAAGCGTCCAGGAACAATCATAGATATATCTTCTATGCTCATCCTTAATCGAGCTGCAGCATGGGTAACTTTCTGTGTAGGTGCTTTGAGTGCCATGGATTTAGATTTGAAATAGAGAGAGAGAGAGAGAAAGAAGAAAGGGTTTCGAAAAGATTTGTACGCAAGAGAGAGAGAAACACTTTTGAAACAGTAAAGTGTCTTTGGAGAGAGAGAACAAGGGTTTAAAGAGTTTTTCGAAAAGAACTGTTGAGAGATAAAGACAAAACGTTTTGAATTCAAAAGCATTTTGGAATATCTGCAATGCAAAGTCTCAGTAAATAATCCATGTCAGCAGATGCTTCTTCAAAGATTAGATGCATTATTCATTTATGAAATGCATATTCAAATTATCTCTAATATAGAGGAACCTTTCTTCAGCTAAGGGTTTTGTTAAAATATCAGTCCACTAATTTTCAGTTTTAACAAACGTAATATCAAAAACACCTTTTTGAACATAGTCTCTTATGAAATGATGTTTGATTTTTATATGTTTGGCCTTAGAATGTTGAATGGGATTCTTGGATAAACATATAGCACTAGATTATCACACCATACAGATATATTGTGTTCAGAGATAGAATAATCTTCAAGTTGATGTTTTATGCATAAGAGCTGTGAACAACAGCTTGCAGCTGAAATGTATTCTGCTTCTGCAGTGGATAGAGCTATTGTAGTTTGACGTTTGCTTGTCAAAGAGACTAAGCTTGCTCCAATAAATTGACATCCTCCACTTGTGTTTTTCCTATCTATCTTGTCTCCCTCATAGTCAGCATCACAGAATCCTACTAATCTGTATTCTTGTGTTCTCAAATACATCAAACCGAGATTAGTGGTTCCAAGCAAATATCTTAATATTCTTTTGACGGTCTTGAGATGAGATTCTCTAGGATATGATTGAAATCTCGCACACATACAAACACTGAATTGAATATCAGGTCTACTTGAAGTTAAGTACAAGAGAGAACCAATCATTCCTCTGTAAATAGTTTGATCTACCTTTTTACCTTCTTCATCTCTGCCTGATTTTGCATTTGCTTCCATGGGAGTTTTTATTAGCTTAGCTATATCCAGCTTGTATTTCTTTAAGATCTCCTTGGTATATTTTTGTTGATGAATGTAAATTCCATCATATGTTTTGCCTTGTTTCTGACCACCTTACCGTCTTCATCAAGCTTGTTTCTGAATACCCATCTTGTTCCAATAATTGATCTTCCTTTTTCATTTGGAACTAAGAACCATAAATCATTCCTTTTGAATTGATTTAGCTCTTCTTGCATAGCTAAAATCCAGATTTCATCTTCAAGTTCTTCTTTGATATTCTTTGGTTCAATTTCATATAGGAATGCCATGTTGTTTGAATCCTTGAATGCTGATCTTGTTCTAACTCCTTGAGAGGGATTGCCAATGATCAACTGTTCGAGATGATGAGTTTTGTACTTCCAGTCCCATCTGAGTTCTGTATCAGATGATTGTTGAGTGGATGGATGAGACGCTTGAGTAGGAAATTCTGAGTCCTCATTCTTCAAGTCCTCTTTAGTCTGATTGCTTTGTTTTCCAAGATCCAATCCTTTAAGATCATCTTCAAGATCTTATAATTCTTTATCAATCTTTAAGCCATCATTAAACCTAACATGAAAAAATTCCTCAACCACTTCTGTTCTAGAGTTGTAAACTCTAAAATCTTTAGAAGTATCAGAATATCCAAGGAATATAGCCTTGTCTGCTTTTGAATCAAACTTTCCAAGTTGATTTCTAGTATTTAGAATAAAACATTCACATCCAAAAGCATGGAAATAAGAAATATTGGGCTTTCTACCTTTCCATAATTCATAGGGAGTTTTGTTCAAAAATGGTCTTATCAATATTCTGTTCTGTACATAACCAGCAGTGTTTACTGCTTCAGTCCATAAGTACTTTGGGAGTTTATTTTCATTGAGCATTGTTCGGGCCATCTCTTGTAGAGATCTGTTCTTCCTTTCTACTACTTTATTCTGCTGAGGAGTTCTTGTGACACACGAGGCTGACGAGGGTGGGGAGTGGTCGCCGGTGCAAGAAGGCACGGGCAAGGAGCGGCTCCTAGCAGGCTTCTAGGCGAAGGGACACATGAATAAACTGATTACACACCGGAATGAGAGAGATCTTGAGACTATGTAGGTTTGGGACTATACAGTTGAGGATGGCTTATATGAATTGATTGGTACTACCTATACCAACAAGTTGCATGGGTGACCTCCTGGGAAGTTTTTCCAGAAAGCATGCGAGTGAGGACAAAGCATGCTGAAAAGACCCATGTTGTAGTATGTGGGGACAGTCACCAATCCATAAAGTAACCAGAGATGTTACAGTTATAGGAGCAGAAAAGTTGTGAGAGATATCATTCTCTTCACAGAATGTATTGAAGTACTCATTTTCAAATTCTCCCCCATGGTCAATTCTGATAGTTGAGATACAGAATCCTTGCTCGTTTTGAACTTTCTTACAGAATACAGAGAACATTTTGAATGACTCATCCTTGTGGGTTAAGAAGAGTACCCATGTATATCTAGAGTAATCATCGACTAAGACAAAACCATATTTCTTTCCTGCCTTACTAGCAACACTAACTGGACCGAACAGATCCATATGCAACAATTGTAAAGGTCTAGAGGAAGATACTAGATTCTTGGGTTTAAAGCTAGATTTAAATTGCTTTCCACATTGGCAAGAATCACATAAGACGTCCTTTTTGAAACTTATATCAAGTAGACCTTTCACAAGTCTATACTTTTGAAGCTTAGATATTTGTTTCATACTTGCATGTCCTAGCTTCTTATGCCATACCCATCTCTCATCCTCTCTTGACACAAAACAACTCACATTTGGATTAGATAATTCAGTTAGATCAATCTTATAAAGATTTTGTTGTCTGTTTGCTGAAAAGAGAACTTTGCAATTAGTGTCTTTGACTACACATGAATTCTTAGTAAAGGAAACATTATATCCACTATCACACAATTGACTTATGCTTAGTAAATTATGTCATAATCCTTCAACTACAAGAACATTAGAGATAGATGATAGAGGTGATTTCCCACCAATTTTACCTATCCCGATGACCTTTCCTTTTTGATTTCCACCGAAGGTTGTGCACCTTCTTTAGGTTGGAGGTATAGGAACATAGACTTTTCTCCTGTCATGTGTCGTGAGCAGCCACTGTCCAGGTACCATGATAGGTGTACTTTTTGTCCTATTAAGGATACCTGCAACAGGAATAATCAAGGCTTTAAGTACCCATATTATTTTGGGTCCTTTTTTGTTAGTTCTTGAAGTTTGTGACAACTTCTTTCTTGTGTGAATACACTTAGACGTGATATGTCCAGTCTTTCCACAGTTTTTACAACTTCTTTTGTAAGTAATAACTTTATCATTAATATTTTCAGGTTTTTATCCTAAGACTTTGTTAGATACTTTATGATGTGTCTGATCAATGAATCCTATACCAGTTTTATCAAGAGAGGGTCTCTAACTTCCTAAAAGTGTAGTCAGGTTATCTCTTCCATTGACAAAATGGGCAAGATCAGAGGTGAGCTCTTCAACCTTCTAAACAATTTTTATGGGTTGGTGGGTTGTTTTTTTTGTTTTTTTTTTTTTTGTTGGAAAGATGGTGGTGTGTTTTTTTGTTTTTAGTGTTGGTTTGACAACGTTTTTAAATGAAAAAGAGGAAATTAAGATTGTTTATTTTTCGGGTTGTGTTATTGGTGGTGTGCGAAGATAAATTGATATCCGTTTTTTTTTTTTTATTACGTACGTATTTTGTTGCGTCTCAACTGTGATCTTAGCCTTAAGCCTTTCAGCCTTAAGCTTACAGTTTTCCTAAGACTATTTGTCGCACTCTTGAATCTTATGTTCATGCTCTTTTAGGAGTTTCACATATTGCCTCTTAAGTGTTCTAAAAGCCTTACTTAAGATGTTGGATTCTTCAATCAAGGCATCTTGTAAATCCTTAGAATCAGAAATTACCTCAAAGTCTGAGTCATCATCTTCCATGAGACATAGATTTGCTTCTTCTCCTTCATCAGCGTCAGATGAGCTGCTATCAAGATCTTCCCAAGTAGCCACCATCCCTTTCTTTTTCTTTTTATAGAATTTTTTGAAGGGTTGCTTTTGAAGCTAAGGACATTCAGATTTGAAGTGTCCTGGCTTCTTGCATTCATAGCAAACAATAGAACTTTTGTCAGAACAATTGTTATCCTTGAAGGATTTTTATTTGTTGAACCTCTTGAATGGTTTATCCTTCGTGAAATTTTTCTTCTTCCATAGCTTTCTCATTTTTATACTTGTCTGCTATTTGTTCTACATTTGACTTGTATTGAAAGACTTGGACATAATTTAGATAACAATAATATTTGTGAAATGTTTGAGTGATTTTTATTCATCATACTTTGATATATATATATATATATATATATATATATATATATATATATATATATATATATATATACACTCAATAATAATAAATACAATTTACAATTTACAAGGAAATGAATGATAAGCTAAATCCTAGGAACACCGTCCGCACCGTCCAACTAATTCTAACACTCCCCTTCAAGCTGGACCATACAAATCAAATGCTCCAAGCTTGGAACAAATATTCTGAATTCACGGTCCTCTTAGAGATTTTGTAAAGACATCTATTAGTTGATCATTAGAGCTAACAGATTCGATGACGACTTCTTTAGAAAGGACTTTTTCTCGGATAAAATGACAATCGATCTCAATATGTTTAGTTCTCTCATGGAATACTGGATTGGAAACTATATGGATATCTTCCTGGTTATCACAACATAACTTCATTTGTTGAGTAACTCCAAACCTCAATTCCTCAAGAAGTTGTTTAATCCAAATGAGCTCACACGTGGCTACAGCCATAGCTCTATATTCAGTCTCTGCACTAGACCTTGCAACAACATTTTGTTTCTTACTCTTCCACGAGATAAGATTTCCTCCAATAGACACACAATACCCTGAAGTGGAACGCCTATCAATGGGTGATCCTGCCAAATCTGCATCGCAAAATCCAACTATTTGAGTGCTTCCTTTGTCTTCATAAAGTAGCCCTTGTCCTGGAGTCTTTTTAATGTATCTCAGAATTCAAATTACTGCATCCCAGTGATCATTGTGAGGAGACTGCATGAATTGACTCACCACTCCCACTGCAAAGGAAATATCTGGCCTTGTAATAGTGTGATAGATGAGCTTCCCAACCAATCTCCGATATCTTTCAGGATCAGAATAAGGCTCCCCCTGGTTGGGTAGCGATTTTTGATTCGAATCCATGGGACTATCAACTGGTCGACAATCTAAGTTTCTTTAAGTATGTCTAATGCATACTTCCTCTGTGAGATGATAATCCCATTCTTTGACTGAGCAACTTCAATTCCAAGAAAATATTTCAATTTCCTCAAGTACTTGGTCTGAAAATGGTTACATAAATGTTCCTTCAGCTGAGAAATTTTCTCCTGATCATTTCCTATGATGACTATATCATCTACATAGACCACCAAGTAAACGCATCTATTTGGAAAGACATAGCAATAAAAAATTGAATGATCTGCTTCACTACGTTTCATTCCAAAAGCTTGAATAACTGAGCTGAATTTTTCAAACCAAGCTCGTGGAGACTGTTTCAGCCCATAGAGAGATCGTCGTAGCCTGCAAACCAAACCGGACTCCCCTTGAGCAACAAATCCAGGAGGTTGCTCCATATAAATCTCCTCTTCTAACTCTCCGTGAAGAAATGCATTTTTAATATCCAACTGATATAATGGCCAATGACAGATGGCAGCCATGGCAAGAAATAATCGAACAGAAGTGATTTTGGCCACAGGGGAGAAAGTATCTCCATAATCAAGTCCAAAAATCTGAGAGTAACCTTGGGCTACAAACCGGGCTTTGAGCCGATCGATCTGTCCATTGGCCCCAACTTTAATAGCATATACCCATCGATAGCCAATGGGTTTCTTTCCCGGAGGAAGAGGAGTCAAGTCCCAAGTACCATTATGCTCCAAAGCCTGTATTTCATCAATCATGGCTTGTCGCCATCTTGGATGATCAAGTGCCTCACAAACATTTTTAGGAATGGAAACAGAAGATATAGATGACACAAAAGAATAATAAGAAGGAGAGAGACGATGGTAACTTAAGAAGTTATAAATAGGATGAGGATTTCGAGTAGACCGAGTACCTTTCCTAAGAGCAATGGGCAAGTCAAGGTTTCCTTCAGGTAGGTCCGTAGTAGGGTCATCGCTGGAGTAGGACATGATTCAGCTGGTCTTTCAGTACCTTCCAATTCTGTATTAAGAACTCGTGGACGACGATGATATATGATGGGTGACCTTTGAGATTGCTCGAGTGGGGGATTGTTAGGAATTTCTGTAGTCGAAACTGATTCCGACAAAGGAGAAGGTGATGGACCAAGATACAGAATCGGAAAGACTTCTTGAATAGTCTGAGACTCAACTGTGGATGGTGAGAAGTAAAACTTTTCTTCGAAGAACGTTACCTCTGCACACATGAAATAACGATTCTGCACAGGGGAATAACACTTGTAATCCTTCTGTAACCTGGAATATCCCAAAAAGACACATTTGATGGCTCGGGCAGCAAGTTTATCAAGACCTGGAGACAAGTCATGAATAAAACAAGTGCATCCAAATATCTGTGGAGCGATATGAAATAGTGGTTCTTTAGGGAATAAAATGGAATGTGGTATTTTATGATCAAGAGAGGATGAAGGAATCCGATTAATTAAATAACATGCTGTCAAAACTGCATCACCCCAATGTCAGACAGGTACATTCGCATGAAGTAACAAGGTCCGAGCAGTTTCAACAAGATGTCTATTCTTCCTTTCAGCTGTGCCATTCTGTTGAGGGGTATGAGGACAACTGGATTGATGGAGAATGCCCTGTGATGACAAAAAGGAAGAAAGAGCAGAAGAAAAGTATTCCTTTGCATTATCACTGCTAAGGATTTTGATTGTCTTGCCAAATTGGGTTTTGACCTCATTAACAAAAGTGGTGAGAATAGACAAAAGTTCAGATCGTTCTTTCATTAAGAAAACCCAAGTGCATCAAGAAAACTCATCAATAAAGGTAACGAAATATCAGAAACCATTAGAAGACACACGGCTTGGTCTCCATATATCTGAATGGATAACTGAAAAGGGAGAATCAACTCTGCTTTCAAATTTGCTGGGAAAGGATGAGCGAACATGCTTGCCTAGTTGACACGACTCACAGTTCAATGATGATATTTTTGCAAGATTCGGAACCATTTGCTTCAATTTTGACAAACTTGGATGGCCCGATCGTTCATGAAGAAGAATTGGAGACTCGACTGCAGTACAACTTACAAAAGGAGCTGATTTGAGGTAATAAAGACCATGTGATTCATGTCCTACGCCAATCATCCGACCCGTACCACGTTCCTGTATAGTAAAAGAACCAACATCAAAAGTTACTGAACAGTTTAGAGAGCGGGTAAGTTGACTAAGGGAGATCAAATTAAAAGGGCAATCCGGTATAAACAAAACAGATTTTTAAAGTTATAGAAGGATTGACTGAAACATGACCGATTCCTTTGGCGCTGACCTTAGAACCATCCGCAAGAGTTATAAAGTGAGGAAATTTAGGAGAAGATATGGAGGAGAATAAAGAACGATTACCAGCAATATGATTAGAGGCACCTAAATCAATTATCCAAAGATTTTGATTGTTACCGGATTGAGATATGAAGGTTGCGGAGTCATGAACACCAGTGGCAGTAGACCCATTAGATTGATGGGCAGCTTTCAATTGATGATACTCTCGGTACCCGACTTCGGAAAAATTTTCCTTGAACATTTTAGCATTGAATGATTTTTGAGGAAAACCATGGAGAGAATAACAGGTCTTTTGACTGTGACCCATTCTCTTACAATATGAGTATTGAGGACGACCCATTTTCACCAAACCAGTCAGAGGAGAGGGACCAGCAATGACCAGCAAGCAAGGACCATAAATGAGAAAAAACACAAGCTGGAGTAGACCATGAAGACAGGAATAGAGCACCAAAGGGAGAAGACCCACTTGTCAAAATGTTGGAGAAACGAAGAATTGATCACCTAGACTGGAAGAGGAGAGGCCGACGAGTACATCTGGGCAAGCGCGCAGCGGATCTGACGTTTGGAAGGTGGCGCGTGGCTTACACGTGCCGTCAGAGGGAAGTGTGTGCTGAGGCACGTGGGGAAGTTTTCCGGCGATGGTTCTTCTGTGGCTTGCCGTTTGGCGGCTTGAGTGGTTCTCCAACGACGGTGGTCAGTGGGTCGATCAGGACAGTGACGTTTGGTTTTGAGGGGTGCTGTTTGGGAAGACTTCGTGTGAATACTGCAGGTGACAAAAGACAAATGAACCAGAGGCAGAAAAGTTCATTTAACAATGGAAGATTCAAGGATTCTGCTTGACCAGAGGCAGAAACCTTCAAAGGACAAATGAACCTGCTCTTGATACCATATTGAAAGACTTGGACTTAATTTAGATAACAATAATATTTGTGAAATGCTTGAGTGATTTTTATTCATCATACTTTGATATATATATATATATATATACACACACACACACACACACAATAGTAAATAAAATTTACAATTTACAAGGAAATGAATGATAAGCTAAATCATAGGAACACCATCCGCACAGTCCACACCGTCCAACGTGCAATCTCCACATATGGAAAAATATTGAATATATCAAGCCTCAAATGGAAGAACATATAGTAAGTTCCAAAAATGGGAAGAACGGTTCTTAACCACAAACAATGGGAAGAATAGAAACTCAGTCAATATGAAGTTAAAAAAATAATAAAAAACACCAAGTGAAACTGAATTTTAAACAAATTTTCAAGGCTTGGCACTCATTTCTCTGTAATTCCATTTCTTACTTTCAATAGTACATATTGCCATTTAGAAAATCTAATTATATTTCCTAACATTACACAATGCCATCAAACATATACTCTATCTTAATGGCAATTAATAACCAAAGCCACCAAATCAAATTTCTCATCAATTTGCTTATCAAATAAACAATTATTCTGTTTGGCAAATAACCAGAATTTAATTTTGTATACTATCAAAATGTTCATGGAAACATGTCAAAGAAAAATTGAAAGCTCTAAAAGGATATAATTAGCTCCCACTTGTATTTCCCTACAACTTGCAACTTTTACTTGGGCTTTTGCCCCGTTTATCCACCAAAAAAACCTTCAACTTTTACCATCAATATACAGCCAGACACAAAAAAAATCACCATATGCACCTACTCAAATTCATGACACGTGACTCAAATGGAATTTATAGTAATTGGACAAAACTGAAAAGAAAAAAAAAACACCGGATCATGAGATTTTAAGCTTTTTGCATGCGATAGGCAACAAAAAAATAACAAATCAAATGCAGAAGATTAAACATTTTGGCATACCAATTAGAAGAACAATTGGAGAAAAAAGATTCAAAGGTTCACAAGTTACAAAAAAGAAACAAATTGCAACCAAATAATAACCTATATATAGAGAAAGAAGAAACAAAAAAGAAACATTGTTGTTACATAGAAACCTATTTTCATGCATCGGGAAATTGTGGAGGGTGCATTTTTAAGTCTCATAGTCATAAATGGCTAACCTATATGAACCCAGTGACTAATCTCTTTTAAAATCATACCATCTTAAAATAAGTCGACCCCATTCATAGAGCTACATCAATTGTTAAATGCATGGTGGCTGTTACAAATCAATCAAGTCCAATATATATTATATGTAGAGTATCAGCATATCAAGAAAAAATAAGACATAATTTTCACTGAAATTAGCTAGATTCAGGGTGCTTGTTATATAAAATAAAGTGATAAGGAAGGACCCCTCGCCCATAAAAGAATAAAAAAAAATATGCCAACTCATACATGTCAAATACCAAATAGGGGTACTAATCCATGTTACCTTCATCTTCGCCCTCTCATCCTTTTTCTCTCGTGCAACATAAGAGACTTATTTGAAAATATTTAAATCATAGTAACTATAAATGGATCCTCCCGGTTATAGATTTTGAATGAGTAGCTTGATTGGAATTAGAGTAATTTTATAAAACCTTCAACAAAATTCTTCTGATTAATTTCATTGTCTCTGTTATGATCATGCTATTGAATCAGTTTTGAATCCGCCTCCACTTCATCTACAACCTCACCAAAGTTGATGCCCTTGTCAACAGTATTAGTAACATCTTGGCATACCTGTAGTAGCAAAGAATCAAACATTTTTTCACAAAATAAGAACTCTGCTTTGGATAAGCTAATGGTCTATCGCAAAGGCTTGGAAAGACAAAAGATATGTTAATGTGAAGAAACATATGATCATTAATTGTGAATTCAAAAAAATGATAAATATAAAATCATCTATTATGTAGCAATGCTCATGTTATAACTGCAAAGTGGCAAGTGGGATAAGGATTGACATGGAACTTACGTTTCTTGGTCAAGGGGGGAGATTGAGTTTCTACTTCAATCCTAAAAGAAAACAACCTAGGTGAACTCTAAAACTCAAATGAAACTACACTGCAAGATCAAGTCAAAATCATGGCACAAATTAATGTTAGATAACTATCATACATATGGTGGCAAGAACTCCTCTTGGAAACTCTACATCAAGTTTCCTCTGAAGCTCCTTTTCAATTCCTTTTTTTATCCCTTGCGCACCTGATAAATATCGCAATTGCAGTCCCTCCTTCAATGATAAGTTGTACATGTAACAAACAACCTTAGAAAAAATTCATTATATCACAATTGCAGTCCCTCCTGAAATGGATCAATTGCTCTTATTCTGATTGATTTTCCATCTTCCTTTTTCCAAACAAAAAAACAAATCTCTCTTCCTTGTTCAATCCTCCCTTCTCCACTCTCACCCCCAAAACCAAAACCAAACCCACCCATCAAACAAAAAACCTCTCTTCTCCCATCACAATAACATGGACCAATCAAAACATTAAGGACGATTCACTAATTTTATCCCACTTAGCAAAGCAAACTCCCTAAAAATGTATTGTCTATATAAAAATATGGAGGAATATTCCATTCTAAGTCATAAGAAATAGTGGACGTGTGATAGGTACCAGAGATTAAAAGACAGTAACTAGAAAATTCTGTGCTGTATTATCACTATCCAACCTGTAATTGAGACTACAGTGCTGGAATAAGAAGAAAAAGATAGGAAGAAGATACAAGGTATAGGCAAATTCGAGAGTGTCTAATTCTCTCCCAAGTCCAATCCAATTCTAGCCTACCTCATACAATCTCTCCCGTAACCATATATTCACTCAGCTACAGCACAATTCCCTCACTCCCCTCTCTCTCCTGCCCATCATTGGTTAGTTAGGCAGGTTGGGATCAGGTGTGTCCTGTCCCATTGAGTCATCAGGTGTCCTTACTTTTTGAATTTCTTCCTCAAATAAAACTTAGTAATTTCGGGCCTCTTTGTTTTGGGCCTGGAGTCCAGGTCTGTATCAACACTTCCCCTTCCGAAATCCACCTTGTCCTCAAGGTGATAATCAGGGAATTTATCCTGGAATGCAGCCAAAGGTACCCAAAAATTCTCGCAGGTGGGCATCTGCTGCCATTTGACTAGAACTTCTAACTCTCCCTGTGCATTCTGTCTTCCTGCTATCACTTCTTCAGGCTGGACTTGGAGCTCCCAACCTTCTGATAAGAATGAAGGCAAAGGTTGTGCTATGAAGTTGGGAGTGACAGATTTCTTTAACAGTGAAACATGGAACACCCGGGTGCACTTTGCTATCTTCTGGTAATTTCAGCTTGTATGCTACCGGGCCAACTTGTTCAATGATTTCATAGGGACCATAGTATCTTGGACTCAGCTTCTGGTTAATTCTCTTTGCTAAGCTCTTCAGTTTATAAGGCTGGATTTTTAGGTAGACCAAGTCTCCCACCTTGTAAACGACCTCTCTCCTCTGTTGGTCAGCATGTTGCTTCATGCGGTTCTGGGCCTTAACCAACTGTTGCTTCAACTTGTGCAGCAGCCGATTCCTTTCCTTCGTGATTCGACTCACTTCCCCCAATGATGTCTCCCCCACATCACCACGGGCAGTGGGTGGTGGTTGTCTGCCATATAGTGCTTGAAATGGAGTTGTTTTAGTGGCTGAGTGGTAGTTGGTATTATACCAAAATTCTGCCCAACTCAGCCACTTAGGCCACTGTTTTGGCCGAGTACCAGTGAGGCATCACATATATGCTTCCTGTTAGAGATAGTCTAGTTTCTGTTTAGTTTAGTTTTGCACAGCTGTACAATCTGTTATTTCAGTTGTAACTGCCTTATTTGTTAGTTTAGTTGTAACTGCCTCAATCTCTGCTATATATATAGCAGTAGCCTCGTTGTAACTGATTCAGTTTTTCAATAATGAAATCTTTCATTTCTTTCAATACTTTCTACTTCTAATATGGTATCAAAGAGCTTCTAGATCCTGAAGCCATGTCTTCTGTCAATCCTTTTGCAAACCCTAGCGTACCTCAATTTACTCCCTCACATCCAATCTCGTTGAAACTCGATGATAACAACTTTCGACAATGGAAACAACAGATCGAAGGAGTAATTCGTGGCCACAAACTTCAGAAATTTGTCACTGATCCTCGAATTCCGCCGAGGTTCATCACTGATTCTGATCAAGAAAATGCTGAAGAGAATCCTGTGTACAGTGATTGGGAACAGCAAGATGCGCTGATTTCCACTTGGCTCCTAGCTTCGATTTCTGATGTTCTTCTTCCGCGAGTGGTTAATTGTGGTCATTCATGGCAAATTTGGGATGAAATTCACAAGTATTTTCATACACTCTTGAGTACAAAAGCTAGGAAGCTCCGTTCTGAGTTGCGAAATCTATCCAAAGGTAATCGGTCTGTCTCGGAATTCATCCTTCATGTTCGTTCTCTCTCTGATTCGCTTCTCTCAATTGGAGATCCCATTCCGCATCGAAATCTTTTGGAAGTTGCG
The DNA here is from genome assembly GCA_030762895.1 of Sophora flavescens. Lineage (NCBI taxonomy): Eukaryota > Viridiplantae > Streptophyta > Magnoliopsida > Fabales > Fabaceae > Sophora > Sophora flavescens. The sequence goes on from CM061064.1 coordinate 136,620,634, forward strand.
CTTGATGCGCTTCCTGAGGATTATGATCCTATCGTAGCTGCGATCAATAGCAAGACAGAATTCGTTTCTCTTGATGAACTGGAATCGATTCTTCTAGCTCGTGAAGCTCGCCTTGAAAAGAACAAGAAGAATGTTTTTCCTGATTCAATCTCTATCAATCTCACTCAATCCTCCACTCAAAGTTCGAATAATGGCAATTTCAGTGGAAACTTTAATCCTTCGAATCCTCCTAGTAACAGTTCGTTTCAGAATTCTCAATTTCCAGAGAGTTTTTCTCATGTTACTGGAGGTGAATCAGGAAACAGAGGCGAAGCCTATCGCGGCAACCGTGGTGGCGGTCGCTATGGTGGTGGCAGGTCCAGAGGTCGTGGTGGTGGACGATCTAGTGGTCGCTCCAACATCCAATGCCAAATTTGAAAAAAGTATGGTCATGATGCTAGTATTTGCTACTATCGGCATTCTAACAGTGATCAATATTATCAAGGACCTCCATAGCATCAGAACTGGAATTCGTTTGTGTACCAGAGGCCTCCATTTCCAATGATTCAACAATTGCCCAGGCCTCATCACTTTGTTCAATCCTCTGCTGCACCACCTAGGCCACAACAGCCACAGGCTTATCTCACAGGCAGAGTCTCAGTTTGGCAGCTCCTGGTACCCTGATTCTGGAGCAACTCATCATGTCACTCCTGATCCTTCCAATCTGACTGAGACTGCCTCTCTGGCAAATTCTGATCAGGTTTTCTTGGGCAATGGCCAAGGTTTGTCTATTAACAAAGTTGGTTCTATGAATTTTAGCACTCCTTTCTATCCCTACACCAAGTTCACCTTACACAATCTTCTTCTTGTTCCCTCAATTACCAAAAATCTAATTAGTGTTAGTCAATTTGCTCGTGATAACCATGTTTATTTTGAATTTCACCCTTCCTTTTGTCTTGTCAAATCACAAGATTCTTCTGAAATTCTACTTCGTGGTAATGTTGGTCCAGATGGTCTTTACAAGTTTGATCATGTCTCTCCTTCATTCATGTCTTCCTCTCCTCGCTGCAGTTCTGTTACTACTCATACAAATGATGTACCTACTTGTAATTCCATTTATGTTTTCAATGTAAATTCCACTCCAAATGTACATGTATCACCAGTTATTGTGAATAAAAGTACTTCTGATTCTGCCATGACTCATTGTTCCTACAAATTGTGGCACTCTCGCTTAGGTCATCCACACCATGATGCACTTAGAGAAGCGCTTAAATCTTCCAATATTTCTGTTCCACACAAAAATCCAATGGATTTTTGTGCTGCATGTTGCTTGGGCAAGGCACATCGCCTCCCAGCACCTTCTTCTAACACTATTTACAAATTTCCCTTTGAACTTGTTGTTTGTGATTTGTGGGGACCTGCCCCAATCCAATCCTCTACTGGATGCTCTTATTTTCTAACTTGTGTGGATGGCTTTAGTCGTTTCACTTGGGTCTTTCCTTTAAAACGAAAGTCTGATACTCTTTCTCAATTTATTCAATTCAAAGCTATGGCACAAAAATCAAAATTGTTCAAAGTGACTGAGGTGGGGAATTTCGTCCCTTTTTCAAGTACCTGTCTGCCTTTGGCATTGTCCACGGGCTTGCTTGTCCTCACACCCATCACCAAAATGGTCTTGTAGAACGCAAACACAGACATGTAGTTGAAACTGGCCTCACTCTCTTAGCTCATGCATCCACACCCTTCCATCTTTGGGATCTTGCCTTTCTAACAGCTGCTTACTTGATCAACAGAATGCCTTCACATGTTCTCAACCATAAATCTTCTTACTTCACTCTGTTACAACAGGAACCCAACCTTCAGTTCCTCAAGACCTTTGGTTGTGCCTGCTATCCTTTCATATGCCCTTATCAGCAGCACAAGCTCTCTTATCACTCCAAAGAGTGTGTTTTTCTGGGATATTCCTCCTCCCATAAAGGCTACAAATGCCTTAGTCCTGATGGCAAACTGATCATCTCCAAAGATGTTGTGTTTAATGAATTTCGTTTTCCAGACTCTGAATTGTTTTCTTCAGCAGCTGTTCAGCCTGCACCACAACCTACAACTCTCCCAATTTCTTCCATACCACCCACCTTGTCTCCAACAACACCCTCTGTTGCTCCCACTCCCTTTCAAAGTCCTCATGTCAGTTCTTCTCCTCTTGAATATGCCAGTCCAGCACATGTCAGTCCTGCAACTTCTTTTGCCTCACCTGTTCAGTCACCTCAGTCTCTGGCTCAGTCTCCTAGTCCTTCTAGTTCTTTGAGTCGGTCTTCTAGTTCTTCTGGAAATCTACCTGAGGCCTCACCAAGTCCCTCCACCTCACCAACTCACTCTTCTTCCTCACCTGAGTCCTCTCTTCCTCCACCTCTTCCTCACAACACACATCCTATGCAAACAAGATCCAAATCAGGTATTGTTATGCCTAGACTTCAGCCTACCCTTCTTCTAACTTCCACAGAACCATCTTCTGTTAAGCAAGCCTTGGCTGCTCCCCATTGGGCTGCAGCCATGAAAACTGAATATGATGCCTTACTCAACAATCACACTTGGACTTTGGTTCCCTCTCCACCACACAGAACTCATATTGGTTACAAATGGGTGTTCATGGTCAAAGAGAACCCTGATGGCAGTGTTAACAAGTATAAGGCCCGACTTGTTGCCAAAGACTTTCATCAGAAAGCTGGCACTGATTTTACAGAGACCTTTTCCCCTGTTGTCAAACCAGTCACTGTTAGGACTGTGCTGACGATTGCAGTGTCTTGCAACTGACCTATACAGCAGTTAGATGTGAACAATGCCTTTTTAAATGGCCACCTACATGAGGAAGTCTACATGCAACAACCTCCTGGGTTTGAGGTGGAAGACAAAACACTAGTTTGCAGATTACAAAAGGCCTTATATGGCCTCAAACAGGCACCTAGGGCCTGGTTTGAAAGGCTGAAAACTGCTCTTCTGCTTAAAGGCTTTGTGGCAAGCAAATGTGACCCTTCACTCTTCATCCTGCACATTGCCACTTACTGCATCCTAATCCTGGTATATGTTGGTGACATACTTGTCACAGGAAACTCTCTTCCTCACATTCAGAGTCTCATTGAAGCCCTGAATTCGGAATTTGCCCTGAAACAGCTAGGTAACTTGGACTATTTTTTGGGCATAGAGGTTACTCATCTACCTAATGGTGCCCTTCTTCTTTCTCAAACAAAGTACATTCGTGATTTGTTGTCCAAAGCTAAGATGGAGTCTGCAAAGGGCATTAATACACCTATGGTTGCTAATCTGAAGCTTTCAAAACTAGGGGCTGACTATGTCCCTGATCCTTCTTTGTTCAGATCAGTTGTTGGAGCCTTGCAGTATGCAACACTTACAAGGCCAGAGATATCCTACTCAGTGAATAAAGTTTGCCAGTTCTTATCTCAGTCATTGGAGGAGCATTGGAAAGCTGTTAAACGCATTTTAAGGTACCTAAAGGGTACCTTGCATCATGGACTTCTCATCCAGCCTGCTGCCATTCATGCCTCCTTAACTCTAACCGGATTTTGTGATGCTGATCGGGCATCTGATCCAGATGATAGGCGATCCACTTCTGGTGCTTGTGTGTACCTTGGCAGCAATCTCATTTCTTGGTGGTCTAAGAAACAAACTCTGGTTGCTAGATCCAGTGCCGAGGCCGAGTACAGAAGTATGGCAGCCTTGTGTGCTGAAATACTTTGGATACAGATCTGCTTGAATCAAGATTAAGATTCACATTCCTAGAATCCTATGTGATAATCCAAGCACTGTATCACTGGCTCACAATCATGTTCTACATTCCAGAACCAAACATATGGAGCTAGACATTTTCTTTGTTCGAGAAAAAGTGTTAAATCACAGTTTAAGTGTCACTCATGTTCCTGCTCAAGATTAGTGGGCTGATGTGCTCACTAAACCTCTCTCATCCTCAAGGTTCAGCATACTCAGAGATAAACTTAGAGTGTTTGATAAGCACTCCTTTGGACAACCACCCTGAACTTATATGGGGAAATGTTAGAGATAGTCTAGTTTCTGTTTAGTTTAGTTTTGCACAGCTGTACAATCTGTTATTTCAGTTGTAACTGCCTTATTTGTTAGTTTAGTTGTAACTGCCTCAGTCTCTGCTATATATATAGCAGTAGCCTCTTTGTAACTGATTCAGTTTTTCAATAATGAAATCTTTCATTTCTTTCAATACTTTCTACTTCTAATACTTCCAGGCAGCGATTCACTATTTCGGTCTGCCCGTCGGTTTGGGGATGGTAGGCCGAACTAAACCTCAGTTTGGAGCCAGCAAGTCGAAAAATCTCAGTCTAGAAGGAACTGAGAAAGACCCTATCCCTGTCCGAAATGATGGAAGTTGGAAAACCATGGAGCCTCACCACTTCTTTAAGAAAAATTTCAACGATGTCCTTAGCATTGTAAGGGTGTGCTACGGGTATGAAATGGGCATATTTGGTGAGTCGATCCACAACCACTAGGATGGTGTCCACCCCCATCGCTTTTGGAAGGCCTCCAATAAAATCCACTGTGACATCAGACCAGATTTGTGAAGGGATAGGCAGGGGTTGTAACAAACCTGCTGGACTCAAAGTTTGGTATTTATTTTTCTAACATATTTCACACCTTTGCACATACTCTTGGATCATTTTCTTCATCCTTTCCCAGAAAAACAGACCTGCAACTCTCTTGTAAGTCTTGAAATACCTTGAGTGGCCTCCTAGTGCAGAATCATGGAATTCTTGCAGGATGAGAGGGATTTTTTAGGAGGTTCTAGGAATCACCATCCTCCCTTTATAATAGAGTCTCCCCTTACATACCTTGTACCCCGGGTGTGAGTGAGGATCGACTAACAGTTCCCAAATTTTCCTTGCTAATCCCACATCCTGCTGAACCTCAATGTCAAGATCATCCCATTCATAGAACTGTATTGTGGACAAAGCTGCGAACTGGATTTTCCTTGAGAGAGCATCCGCGGCCTTGTTCTCTATCCCGGGTTTGTATTTGATTTCAAAGTCATAGCCCAAAAGTTTGGAGGTCCACTTCTGCTGTTCATCCCCCATAATCCTTTGATCAGCCAAAAACCTCAAGCTCCTTTGGTTTGTGTGAATCACAAAGTGCCTCCCCATTAAGAAATGGCGCCATTTCTGCACAGCTAGGACCACAGTCATCAATTCACGCTCATACACAGACTTGTTTTGGGCCCGGTCAGAGAGTGTTTGGCTCATATATGCCACGGGCCATCCTTCTTGCATCAAAATTGCGCCCAATCCTTTCCCAGAAGCATCAATTTCCAAAACGAATGGCTTTTCAAAATTCGGAACTGCTAGTACAGGAATTATGGTCATAGCTGTATTAAGTTGTTCGAAAGCTTCTTGAGCCTCCCCATTCCATTCAAAATTGTCCTTCTTGAGCTGCTGTGTTAATGGCCAAGCAATTTTCCCATAGTTCTTCACAAATTTCTGGTAATACCCAGTCAATCCTAGAAAACCCCGCAACCCTTTTACGTCTTTTGGTTGGGGCCAGTCCAGCATGTCTCTAATTTAACTAGGATCAGCCGAGACGCCCTGCTTAGACACAATGTGGCCTAAATACTCTATCTGTGCTTGGCCAAATGAACACTTCTTTTTGTTGGCAAACAACTTATGCTCCCTGAGAGTTTGTAATACCTTTTTAAGGTGCTCCATATGACTTCCAAGATCCTTACTGTAGATGAGAATGTCATCAAAGAACACCAAGACGAACTTCGCATGTAGGGCCTAAGGACTTGGTTCATGAGGGCTTGAAAGGTAGAGGGGGCATTGGTTAGCCCAAACGGCATAACCAGGTACTCATAGTGGCCTTCACGTGTGCAGATGACTGTTTTGGGAATGTCCCCCTCCTTCATTCGGATTTGGTTGTAACCCGATTTCAAGTCCAATTTAGAGAAAATTTCAGCATCCCCCAACTCAACAAGAAGCTCATCTATCACCGGAATAGGGAATTTATCGGGTACTGTTAGCTTGTTCAAAGCACAATAATCAATGCAAAATCGCCATCCCCCATCCTTTTTTACCAAAATCATCGGGCTGTTGTATGGGCTGGTGCTTGGTCTGATTACACCTGCCTGCAACATCTCTCAGACCAGTTTTTCAATTTCATTTTCTGATCGTATGGATGTCTATACGTCCTGATGTTTGGAATCGAAGCTCCTTCCTTGAGGGTGATCGCATGGTCTTGCTCCCTCTTGGGTGGTAACCCCTGAGGTTCCTGGAATATATCATCAAATTCAGTTATCAAGCCCCCTATCACTCCTAAGAATTGTTCCTTATGCCTTGGAGTGTGTCTTCACCCCTACCCTCATAGGATACAAAGAACCCCTCCCCATCATCTTGTAAGACTTTTAACAGGGCCTTCCAAGAAGCTCTTGTCCATGTAAGTGCTGGGTCTCCTCTAATCACCTTCTTGCAACCCTTCTGTCCCCACCGAATTATCAAGCTTCCACAGTTTGCTTCGATATCACCAAGCCTCGCCAACCAATCCATCCCCAACACTACCTCCGTTCCTCCTAGCTCCAGTATAAATAAATTTTGGGTGATATCAACCCCTTGGAGTTGCAAACTCAGCTTTTTACAAACTCCACTATTCTTGACCACTGCCCCTGTTCCCACTTCCACCGAATATTCAGGAGTATTAGTGACTTCCAGATGCAATTGATCCACCAAACTTTGGGAAATAAAGTTACTGGTTGCCCCACAATCAATTAGGACCAGTACCTTTCGTCCCCTAAGTAGCCCCCATGTTTTGAAGGACCTGTTTGATGTCAAGCCCTCCTTGCTCCCCAAAGACAACTGCACGGTCTTGTTCTCCAGCACCAACTCTTCTTTGTCACTCTCTTGGGTGGTTTCTTCCTCCCCTCATCTCGGATCCTCCACGAGTAAGAACTGAAAATGTTTCATGCGACAACTGTGTTCCGGTCCCCACTTCTCCCCACACTTAAGACACAGCCCCATCCTACTCCTCTCCCATAGCTCTGCCTGCGACAGTTTCCGGCCATCGCTGCCGGTCTTCTCCCCCGTTTCGACGCTCGAGGGTTTCTGGTCGTTGAGTGCGCCGGCACTGGGCCGGGTCACGATGGCCTTGACCGACCCGGACTCTCCTTCGGGTCGGTTCCTCCTGCTGTTTGCCCGATCACTCCATTCTCCTCTCTCTCTCGTGGGTCCCTTGTACTTTTGAAAAGCCCGATTCTTCTCCAATAATAGGGCTCAATCCATCAATTCAGCTAGGGATTTGGACTCATGAAGTTTCAATTCAGGCTGGATCTCTTCTTTCAGCCCATTTAAAAAAATGCTCTCAAGCATCACACGTTCATCCTTTCTCAGAGGAGCAATCATCAACTCAAATTGCTCTCTGTACTCCATTACGGACCCAGATTGGCGTATGCTCACTAACGGTCCCAAAGGTTTTTGGACCAGCCCAGGTTGAAAACGGCGGATGACGGCCCGCTTGAATTCTTCCCAGCTGAGATCCACAGTTTCTTCTTCCCACCACTGATACCAGTTCAGTGCTCGATCTTCCAAGGCGATGACCACCGCATCGAGCTTCTCCTCCTCTCATATGGGGTTCAACTGGAAAAACCTCTCCACTTTGACTTTCCATCTATACGTGTCGTCGCCGGCAAAAATCGGGATCTCCAACTTCCTTCCACTATAATCTCGGTCCCTCCTCGGTCGCGATTGCGAGCGAGAGTGGTGATGGGAACCTTCCTCACTTCTGTCATCCCAAACCGGAGAAGTACGATGCTGATTCCCGAGCCGCTGGTTGCGGCGGAGGCTCTGAATCAACTCCTTGAGCTCCGCCATTTGCTTTTGGGTCTCCACCCTCTGACTCTCCAATCTCCATTCCTGTAGTGAGCGTTCCAGATTCTCAACTCGTGACTCCATCGTCGTGCGCGTCTAGACCATTCACCTCCCGAAATCGAGAGCTTTGATACAAGTTGAGAGGTACTGGAGATTAAAAGACAGTAACTAGAAAATTTTGTGCTGTATTATTACTATCCAACCTGTAATTAAGACTACAGTGCTAGAATAAGAAGAAAAAGATAAGAAGAAGATACAAGGTATAGGCAAATTCGAGAGTGCCTAATTCTCTCCCAAGTCCAATCCAATTCTAGCCTACCTCATACAATCTCTCCTGTAACCATATATTCACTCAGCTACAGCACAATTCCCTCACTCCCCTCACTCTCTCTCCTGCCCCATCATTCGTTAGTTAGGCAGGTTGGGATCAAGTGTGTCCTGCCCCATGAAGTCGTCAGGTGTCCTTTTCTTTTTGAATTTCTTCCTCACATAAAACTTAGTAATTTCGGGCCTCTTTGTTTTGGGCCTGGAGTCCAGGTCTGTATCAATGTGAATCCCACAAATAGTGGATGTGATGTAAAAATAGGCAGGTTATTAACTTGTCATAAGAAAGTGAATTGTAGTGCCTACAAAATCTTAAAGACATACATGTTGCAAGCATGTGCCAAACATAGGTTGCAGAAGTTTGAATTAGTCATTAGATTGCAGTGAAGTAGATAGGCATCAGGCAGGCATCTTTATTTCCATTCTTCATGAAGTATGTTGAGCATTGCTCTCTAGTATCTATACACAAATTGCAACGAGTTCACTAACTCTCAAAATGACACAAATCCAAGACAGGAGTATCATTCTCAATTCCATTCCAGAACCACTTTTTGAATTGCATCAAGAATAATGCATAGAAAGTTGCTCATGAACAATTAATTACCATGAAAACTACCCAATGGAAAGGTTTAAGATGAAAGTTTGCCATCAGACCTTTATGCATGAAAGCACAACTTTGAATGATTATAATAAACATAAACAAAACAATCTATACAATTGTCTAACAAAAAAAAAAAGCAAACAACAAAGGAAGATTGAAACTTATGCCATTCATGTGAGCTCTCTCAACAACCTTGGAAGGAGACAAGAACCCATCACTGAATTTGAAGTGTGAATGCAATCCAAACACTACTTTCTCCCAACCTCTCCCCATAGCTTTCTGCACAACAAAATCATCCACAACACAGGGAGCCAAAGCAAAAGAAGGGTGATCCAAGAAAACCCATTCACTCACATATACAGGTTATAGTTGAATATCAATCATCAATAATCTTCTAATTGTTGGTACCCCTTTAACCTCATTTTTATTTGCCAAACTGCAATCCAAGATGAAATGCTTAAGAGGAAATATTTTAAAAATATTCTTTTTTATTATTATAGATAAAATAATATAAATTTGAATTTGAACGAAAACCCACCACATACATAATATATTCAAATATTTATTCATCATTAATTATTCATTATCAATGTCATATCTATGAAATTGGGTGTTTGGGAAACATACCTCGGGATGGTTGATGACCCACTACCATCGACCTCGAGATGGCCACATAACAATGGAAGCCAGCAATCCCCTCAATCTTTGGCATCCTTATTGGTCGACCTTGCCATTATCTTAACTCTCCAAAGCACACACTTGTCAACCCAAAACCCTTGCATCCTACAACTCATGATTATGTAAAGCCACAAATCAATAAACCCTAGATTAAAATGAAGAGGGAAACAAAAGGATGAATGAATGAGTTGGAAGCAAAGAGGTGAAGAGGAGAAAGAGGTAGGGCAATGGCGAGACAGAGAAGAATGAAAGGGGAGAAAGTGAAGAAGGACGAGTGCGGAGAAGGGTCGGTGCATAGAAGAAACTTGTTGGAGAAGAGAAAGAGAAAAAGTAATTCTCATTTAAGAAAAAATATAAAATAAATAAAAGTAATGATTATTGACCAGCACAACAGCACTCCCCATGCATTCCTTCCCGTGTAAGCTACTGAAAAGACAAGGAGATCATTTAATAATGAAAAGTTAGAAGCAAAATATGATTTAAAAATTATAAAGCTCCTTAATTTAAGGACAATCCGACAAGTCAGCAAACAGTAAAAAGCCAAACATTCAGCTTTGATAAAGTTATGATTCTTGAAGCTATTTATTGTATTGGTTTTTCAGATCAAAAAAACAAACTATAGACCTATAAATTATGGAAGATTAATCTGCACAAATACCATATTTCTGCATTGGATACAAATTCTTGCCATCATCACATTTAGACACAGCCACCGGTCTCAAGACTAAAGACCTCTTAATACACCTTTTGCAACTCAAACCCAATATCATACCTAAGAAACCATATTTTGACAGGGTTGTTTGATGATGTATATAACAGAGAAGGGAGTACTCAGGAATGCAGAGACAAAGTTCCAAACTTGAGGCCATGTAGTAGCTAGCTAATATTCCTTTCACAAAGTTTCCAAAAAGAGACCTCAGATTCATAATTAAATATAATATTTTCTTCAAGAAATAGAAAAATCCTCATTTACCCAAAGCTTATATACCCACCACATAAAATTCCAAAAAAAAAACTTGCTATTGGTAAGATTTTTTTTATAGGCTCAAGAAAATTTTTTTAGGGGAAGGGGGATTCGAACTATGTCACTGGGGTTTGAAAAGGCCCGCGCTTACCACTGCGCTGGCACCCCTTGGACGCTATTGGTAAGATTAAAACTTGAAGTCAAGAGAATTAAAAAATAACACGGATCTAAATCGATATTAAAACTAATCTTAAATCCCGACGACGTGGAAGAAGATCCTTTAACACAATCAGTAAGAAATCTGAGAAGAACAAAAACCAAAGTTCAAAAGCTTAAGTCTAGTTGGTTATTTCATTAGCAATAGATAAGGCATTAAGCTGATATTAGTAACAAATATACCTTCATTCATGCCTCGATCATGAATTTCATCAACAAAAACATGGGTTATACAATTCAGGTTTCTATCACTCAGCAACCTTCGAAGTAATATACCATTGCCGCAAAACAGCATATGGGTGATTTTCCCTTTCATTGCTTTTGTTATGTTTGAATCAGTGTTATCGATGCCGGGTGGCGGTCTATGGCGGACGGCCAAAAATCCGCCATACATTATAGCGGATGGCGATGCGGCCATATAGCGGATGCCATAGCAGACAAAAAAAATTATATATATATATATATATAACAAAAATTACAAAAATAAATATATAAATATAAAATCCAAAACACTAATAACATATGCCAAGAACCATAAACTAAATTGATAGAAAATATCATGAGTCTCATATTCACCTATCATAGACTACTATCAAGGTTGATTACATCAAGTTCAAGACTTCAGATTTCAAATAACAACAAACAGATAAAACAAACAATACAAGGAGATGAGAAGAGGATCTGTGAAGCATCCGACCTGGTTCAGAAGCCATTGTCGGAAAGGACTCAAAATGGAGAAGAGAAGAGGTTGGTCCCTTGTTGCCGGGCAGAGGGTGGTCACCAGAGGTCAAAGGTCATCGGACGGTGGTCGCCAAAGGTCAGTGGTCGTCGGACGGTGGTCACCGGACAGAGGATGTCACTGACAGTGGGTGTCGGAGAAGAAAGTATGAAATGAGAGAAGAGAAGAGAAGAGGTACTTGACGAAAGTGAGAAGAGGAAATCTAGGGTTAGACGTTTTAGTTAGGGTTTTAACCATTTTGGGCCAATATTTCGGGTCGGGTCGCACAACCCTGACGGCCCAAGAGGCTGTTTTCATTTTTCCCTCAAAAAAACCCTAAAACCCCGCTTTTTCTGCCATGGCTGGCGCTTCTGCCATGCCCGCCACCCGCCATGCGGCCGCCATGTAAAATCCGCCACGCCACCGCCTTCGTATGGCGTTTCCTTCGAAACCCGCCACCGCTTTCCGCCATGGCACCGCCATAACCGCTATTCGATAACACTGGTTTGAATTCATGTTTCCCGTATAATTATATGCAATTGTGTTTTGGTCCATTTCTATAAAATCAGGGCTTAGTGTTTCACCAAGGGGCTCTCTTCTCTCAGCTGACACTCTCTCAGCCACTGCCATAGTTGATATCCTTTGAGGTTACGTGCAAATAATGCTACAAAATGCTCCACAACCAAACTCTATCTCTAACTCTAATACATATTGAGGAAGTTGAGTGGTTTTACCACAGCCAGTCTCACCAGATATTACCTCATGTTGTAACTAAATGATGGAAGAAAATTTGCAAAACTTAGGAAGTGTTTTTAAATTTTCAGTATTATTTGTTTTCTCAACTTCCCTGTATTCCCATCCTTTTTCAAGTTTTAAGTCAGATTTCTAACATACATTGCATGTTGCATGAGAGGACAGGAGTAAGAATAAAGAATGTCAAAAATTATGTACCGAAGGAATGTGGGTTTCATCATTACCTATTGCCACCAAAGACCTATCAAAGGCATCATTTTGTCAATAAAAACCTTCCTATAACTCTTCAAGAATGTGGTATCCTAAACTTAATTAGGCTATTTCTCAAACAACAATTGCTATACTGAACATAACCTGACGGTCTTAATTAGGATATTGATAGGAACCAACTGTTATTACTGTAGAAATTAGGGAAATTCCCTTACAAAAGTGTAATCCTAGAGTATTTGAGAGACTCTAGACTCTCCCAATGCCCAAAGGCCCCAACTATTCCCAAAATACAAGATACCCTCCTCTCTCAATCCATCCTCTTATTTATAGGTAAATGCCTTGTCTCCCTTAACTAACTCCCTAACTCACCTACTAACCAATTAACTAATTAACTAACTACTTAGCTAACAATATCTAACAATACTCCCCCCCTAAACTTTCACCTTGTCCTCAAGGTGTAGGACTTGTTTTTAGCTGAAAACAATGTCCCACCAGGTTCCCATGGAACTAGTGCAGATGGAGGTGGTTCTCTTTTGAAGGGCCATTGCCATGTTAGTGTCATGATGATTTTGGTTGCTACAAGTCCTTGAATACTCTCCAATCCTTGCTTTGCACTATTGCCCCTCGTGTCAAATAACAACAAGATCTTTTTGAACAGCCCCTCATGCATATGCCCTATCCGTCCACAAACTGTAGATTCAGCATCTATTAAACATTTGGGTTGTGACCCAATATCAAAAGAATTCTGGTAAATGGGCTCGATAATGAATGAATTTGCATCAACCAATACACAACAAACCATCCGTTTATTAACACACTGACTATCTTCCTTCTGAACCAATTCAGTTTTGGGTTGTAGCCCAACAATGAAGGAATTTTCATTAATGGGCCTATTAGTTAATGCCAGCTGATGAACTATAGCACCCCCAACAGTACATCTAATAACCTATTGCTGCATCACAAATAATTGGGCCTCCCCCATTAAGTCAAACCGGCCCAATTTCTGAAGTGCCAGTCTTACCCTAATGCCCTTCAGTCTCTCATGTGCGCTGCTGCCTCCCTCTTCACCACCCGTCCCTGCCCCGACGACCCACCAATGAGTCCCACGGTCCAGAGGCTCCAGCGGCGGTAGCGGCCTGATCGGACCTCTGTACCTTAGCGTCCTTGCTCCCATCCACACGGTTGTGCTACTGGCTCGGTGTTGCGACTCGCGCGTGCTCTCCGCCCTTGCCGTAACCACGAGTGCGCGATCCGCCTTCGCGTGAGCATCTCGGTTCCGTGGTTCAGGTGGCGGCCTGACCGGTCGTGTATCCTCATCGGCCGCTTCTCTCTTCTGGTCGACATCGCTACTGCACGGGGTTTGCCAAGCGGCCATCATTTGTTCTCCCTGCGCAGCCACTCTAGCACCGTCGGCCACCTTAGGAAGATCCCGGCTCGGCTGCTCCGGCAGCGGTGGTGGGTTGTTCAACCCCTTCATGATCCACCCCTCGATTTTTGCCTCTTCTTCCTGTTTCCATTCTTCCGGTTTCGACGTCATCACCTCTATTTCGATGCCCCCACCCACACAGGAATCATTGAGGCTAAGATTGCTGCTCTCCAAATAAGATCCCATTTCCGCCTTACTCCCATGTCCCGTCTTCGGTTCCATGCTTGTTGGCTTCTCCCATTCTTGTTCCTTTTCTTTATCAGTTTTTGACCCTAACTCATCAAGAATTTGTTGGGACTGCGGTGGCTTCTCACTCCCTGTATCGTCCTCTTCTTAGAGATCCTGCTCCTTCCTAGCTATTGCAACCAGTTCTGAGTTCTGGAATTTATGGATATTTGCTGCATCACCATCTTCATTTTCTTCCTTACTTGACTCCACTGCTTGTGTCGTTTCTTCTTGGTCAATAGAATTGTCAGCCCTATCCCCGCCGTTACCGACTCTGTCGTGGCTTCCTCCACTCGTAGGATTTTGATTCTCACAGTAATCTGTCAATCGGCGATGCATCACCTGGACTAGCTCTCTGATCTGCCTCAGACTTTCACGTTTTTCCTCTCCTTTTCTTCTTGGCTGGTTACGTGGTGCTTTCTGTTCTGAATGTGGATATGGACCCCTGGACCATCCTCCTTTCTCCTTCACCCCAAGGTCTTGCTGCTTCCTTTTAGATTCTTGTAACCGCCCCTCTTTCGTCCGGCTTCTTTCTTCATCGTCTCTATGGCTATTGCTATCATGATCACTGTTATTGTGCTGATTTCTTAGGATAAGGGCCCGAATTGCTTCCAATGTCTCATCAAATTTCCTTTGAGTCTCCGATTGCTTTTCTTCCTCGATTTGCCTCAGCTCTTGGCGTTCTTAGAGATCATCCTCGCGGTCTCGTCTCGGATCGTCGAACCTACGCTCAAGAACCCCAATTCGTGCTTCCATTCTTCACGTATGGACCATGTGCCACACCCAGAAAAGAGCTTTGATACCGGTTGTTAGGAACCAACTGCTATTACTGTAGAAATTAGGGAAATTCCCTTACAAAAGTGTAATCCTAGAGTATCTGAGAGACTCTAGACTCTCCCAATGCCCCAACTATTCCCAAAATACAAGATACCCTCCTCTCTCAATCCATCCTCTTATTTATAGGCAAGATGCCTTATCTCCCTTAACTAACTCCCCCTAACTCACCTACTAACCAATTAACTAATTAACTAACTACTTAGCTAACAATATCTAACAGATATCTAATATTAGTGAATGTCATGAGGCAAGTAACATTCATCTAATAAAAAAATTTAAATCATGAAACTAAATGTTACTAAACAATCTACTAAGAAAACTATCATCTACATATGCATGAAAGGAATGGAGGGAGCTCAATAGAAAATAAAAAATCACACACCACAGGGACAGTTATGTTTACATATCTAAAACTAACCATGATATTTTTGGAAACCATCCTTGCTCCATCTGCATTTTAAAATTGTTTTTGTACCTACCGGTCCTCCTTAAACATCTTTTGTTGTACTTATGCAACCAAACATAAGCATTTTAAGCAATCTGCAAGCAAAATGGATTGATCATTACATTTAGAAGACAAAGAGAAAGTGCAAATATATTAATGAACCTTGGTCATCCTAGTAGATAGCCCTCTTTCTTCATTATCCACGACATTTGAGAATTATGGAGTCAATGAATTTGAAGGCTTAGATTTTACATGTCCTCAAAACAGCTTCTTCCCTTACATTGATAACATGTGCCACCCCAAAATTTGAAGAACAACCCGCCATTATCCTGAAAATTGTACAACTTTTCTCATAACTCAGAAATTTTGACAAATTCTTAGTTTCCACTATGTAGCCCCAAGGAAACTACCAGCACCAAGTACCAGGACTTCTGTTTCTTTCCTGTTGTTAAGCAGATCTGCAACATGGAATGTCTTATCTTTAGGTACCCAAATTGACTTGGGTCCTTTCTTGTTAGTAATCATAGGTCGTGAATGCTTTGCATGCTTGTTATGTATGCATCTAGATGACACATGCCCACTTTTTCCACATACTTTGCAGTAAGTATTGGAAGGGCTTGATTTTGACTTAGTGTGCTGTTGATGGAATTTAGAAGCCTTATATTGTGTATGAACCTTTGGTTTATTTAGAGATGCATCTTGCTTCTCTTTATCATAACCAATGCCAGATTTGTCACGTGGTGATCTAGAATACCTTAAAATAAGGTTTAGTTTATCAAAGCTACCAACTAGTTTTGACAAAGAGTCTGTCAAGTATGTCACATCTTGTTTCAGTTGTTCAACTTCACAAGAGCTATTAGACTTACACTTTGCCCTGTCAGCCAGACTGACATTGATTGATTTTAATGTTTCATTTTCATCCTTAAGGTTTTGATTCACTATGCAGGCCTTATCATAGTCTCTAGAGAGTTTAGTAAACTTCTTTTTTAGACTCTTATACTCTTTAGACAGTATGCATGATTCATGCAGTAATTCATCAAAAATAGTTTGAAGAGTAGATCGATCAGAGTCCATTACCTCAGTATCAGTGAATTCACTTTCTGATGCAGTGTCAGCCATGAAGCAAATGTTTGCTTGTTCTCCAGATTCATCTTCTTCATCTGAAGAAGACAGGTCAAGATCCTCCCATGTAGCCATCAAGCCTTTCTTCTTTTTGAAGAATTTCTTTTTCTCCTTCAGCTTTGGGCAGTTAGCTTTGAAGTGTCCTGGTTTCTTACATTCAAAGCACAGGGGTGGGCCTTTCTCCTTGGAATCTGACTTCTCCTTGGAAAATTTTTTGTTGAACTGCTTCCTTCTGAATCCACCTTTCTTTCTCCACATGTGTTGGATTTTTCTGGAGATGAAAGATAGTTCATCCTCATCTGAGTCACCTTCACTATTTGATGAATCAGCTTCATCTGAGGACTTAGCAACTTTAAGCACCTTTGAGGAACTAGCTTTCTTGGCCTTTAAGGCAATGGATTTTCCTTTTCTGGAGTTTTCCTCTTTATTAAGTTCAAGTTCATGAACTTTTAACGACCCCAGAAGCTCTTCCAGAGAAAGAGTATTCAGATTCTTTGCTTCCTGGATAACAGTTACCTTAGGTATCCACTGCTTTGAGAGACTTCTCAAAATTTTTCTCACATGATCTCCATTCTCATAGATCTTTCCAAGAGACCTGAGACTGTTGGTGATTGTTTGGAATCTTCCAAACATCTGATCTATAGTTTCATGATCAGCCATCTTGAATAGCTCATACTGGTGAACCAGCATGCTTATCTTTGATTCCTTCACTTATGAGGAACCTTCATGAGCTAGTGCAAGAGTATCCCAGATTTCTTTAGCTGTGTTGCAAATATGAACCTTGTCATGCTCAGATATGGTGATAGCACACATGAGATGGTGCTTAGCTTTCAAGTTTAGTTGGTGTTGATTTTTCTGCTCGTGAGTCCATTCAGCTCTAGACACTGCAGCTCCAGCTTCACTCCTTGGCTCACTGTAGCCATTTTCTATCAGTTCCCAGATATCAGCATTATGTGCATCCAAGAATGCCATCATCCTCTTTTTCCAATAATCATAATAAGTTCCATCAATGAGATGGGGTCTGTTGATATCTTGTCCTTCCGCATCCATGATTGTAGGATCGTACTGCCTTAGCACTTGTTAGATGCTCAACCCTATCAAGGCTGAGCTCTGATACCAACTGAAGTTGGCACAGGCAAATACAAGAAGGGGGTTGAATTGTGTTTGTTAATTATTTTTGCAAAAACCCTTTTTGAGAAACCTTTTCACAAGCAGAAGATAAGGGATAGAAAACCTTTTTAAAAGATTAACAAAACCAAAATCAAATCCCACAGTTAGTGTAAATAAATAAAACTGTAAAAGATAAGGGATAGAAAATTCACTCAGGTATTTTATCCTGGTTCACACTCTCTTCCAACCAAGAGCTACGTCCAGTCCCTTCTACTTGAAGGATTTTCTCCACTATTTCCAAATAGTTTCTACAACAAGTATTCTACACCTCTCCATGCTACAAGTATTGCTTTCTTGCCAAGCCTCTTCAGGCTCTAATTCAATCACAGATTTTTCTAAGATCTTTCTAACTCACTATATGTGAGGGTATGAAGGTTTAAGATCTACTGAATATTTTTACAAATATTCAACCTTAAGAATTACAGCCTTTTGCTTTACAAAGGGAATATGAGCTTTGAATATCTTGCAAATGTTCAAATGGCAAAAGTTATTCTTCAGTGCTTGAGACCTTCTATATATAATGGTCTTCAAATTCTCTTGCAGATTTTCAACGGTTATTTTTAATCATCCCGTTTAGAGACAGCATTAAATGCATGATATCCGTTGAGACTGGTAGCTTGATTTTGGCCGTGTTGAAAAAGCATCCTTAGTTATCATAAAAGCACAAAATGGAGGCTCACTGTCCTGAGCAATCGTACTTTAAAAACTTTCTTTCCTCCTTTGTGTATAACCCAGCTTTTGTCCAGCAATAAAGTTGTGATCGTATAGATCGTTTTGCAATTCCAATTTTACTATTTACTTTTTGTATTTCCTTGATGGTACTATGAGTTTTCTCACAAAGGAACAAGGTATTAACCAGATAAAACAATTATAAAGAACATATATTCCATTGGAATAAATATCAATCATTTGAAATAAATTCAATGTGGTCCAGATTGCATTAAATCACATTCAAGGTAGTAAAGATATAGAAGATGTAGAACTGTCTACAGGCACTCAGTTTTAGAACGCGTCTACACGAGGTTTTATTCTGCTCATCCACTGATGTGGCAAAAGCACTCGTCCACACAAGTCTTTGGACTTGCTAAGTCTTTAGAGAAACTTCGTCCAATGATGTGGCACTATGGACGTCTACTAAATTTTAGTTAGGCACTATGGATGTCTACTTGAGTTTCAAGGAGAGCACTCGTCTGCTGATGTCACTACTTTGGACGTCTACTGAGATATAGTTAGCCGTCTACTTAACGATTAAAATATAAACAGTTTAAATAACCTTTGGACGGGTAATTCTTTGCAAGAGTCCAAGCATTGTATAGCTTATATTATTTTGGATATTCCTGCATAAACTGAAATCACTTGTTAGATCTCAACTAACACTTTGCCAAGCAAATTTAATCCTTTTTGCTAACATCAAAACCTAGAGATTAAATAAACCAGAACCACTTTGGTTCCAACAGTCTTAACATCATTAATAAGCCATATTAATTGGTTAGAGTCTTATTGACGTCATTATTGGCAGTAACATCCACAACAATCAACACTCATTCAGAGCACCACATCATCATCATTATCATAACAGTCTCATCATTATCATAACATCATCATCACCATAATAATAATAAAATCATCATCATCAGGAACATTCATGGTAGCATAAAACATCATACTCAATTGGGCATATCAATAACATACAATCATACATCATCAACAATTAACATCAAACAGTACAATAATTAAAGCATATCATTAACATTAGAATCATATTATACATGCATCAATTAACATCAAATAGACAAACAACATAGGATGGAGTCATGGGTTAACCCTTCATCTTACGCTGCCCCCAACGCCTACATGTCAATACTATTCCTTCAACCCATACCTGATATGAAGATTCCCAAAACGATGATGTTGGTAAACTAGACACGTTCCCTCGAGCAGCTCGACGAGTTCCTCAAGACTTGGTCAAACAAGAAGGGAAGAGATCAACCAATTAATCCTCAATTCAAAAGAGAGGGAAGAGGAGATTAAGGAGGGATAACTACGTTAACTTAAACGATGCTAATATGCATAACTTCTCTCCCACACGGACTCACAAACTCCAAGAACTTCAAGGGGTTCAAGGGAAAACTAAGAAAGATGAAGAGAGGAAGATATTCTGAGGTTAACAGTGTGAGAAATAGGGTTTAGGTTGAGTCTTATGGTATAAATACAAGTTAGGGCATAACGGGCTCCTATTTCAGCCCAAACTATGTACAAATCGGTATTTTGATCTTAACTTGAGTTACAAGTTTCCGATTGAGGCGTTCTTGGTGTCGTTAGAAAGCTAAGAGAAATATATACAAATTAATGTCTAATGATCGAATCCTAAATCGGACTCTAAGATGGCCAAAAGATCGATGTAAGTTTAGCGACAAATTTGGTAATTATTCCTAGATACAATCCTTAGGAGATTAGGATAAGATCTTAAGAGATGATCAAAAAGAGGATTATCCTATATTAATAAGGACTCAAATATGATTTATTGAGGGACTCAAACCTAAGAGATATACCATCTCGATTTAAATACTAAATCACACGATATCTCATAATATCTTTCTTAATCACTTATTATTAAAAAAACACATATTATATATTAACATATAAAATCACATACAAAATCATAGATTCATATAAGATCACACATTAAGAGACACAATCTCATATTAATACAAATAATCATATATTAATATACATATTATCATATGTAATAATATATACATACATATATATGTATAAGCATAAAAATACTACAACACTAATCACAATTATATTATCAATTATATAAATAACAATACTAACTTCATTAATATTATAAGTAGTAGTATTAATAATAATAACAACAACAATAATAACAACAACAACAACAACAACAACAACAACAACTAAGCATCCATAGTAACATATACCCTTATACGAAAACCGGGGTGTTACAATTTCCATCCCCTTATAAAAATTTCGTTCTCGAAATTTCTATCTCTTTGATTGGTTAAACTTTCACCAACTAGGCACATAACCTCGGATCAAGTACTTGGACTCGGAGGCTTCAACCAAACCGGAGGAACTAAGGGTTCTTAACACTAAAGCATCATTATCTATAATTAATATAGATAATTCAAATGAAAACACACAGAAGAGTCGCAACAGACTCATACCACGTCCGGACAGGACCGAACTGCTCTGATACCACTAAATGTGACACCCTCTACCCCACATGTATTTTTAAAGCGATAACATTGAAGGAAATAATTTAGTTTTTCGAAATAAGAAAAACACATGCTTATTTCTTTATAAAAGAAAACCAACGGGTAAAGGATATCACATTGTAACAAGGTCTCAACGCGGAAAATAAATCATGTTTAATAAGAAAGTCATAATATAAACGTAAACATAAACAAAAGATATAAACGAACCCAATCCCTATGTCACATTACAGAGCTGGTATAATCAATCCGATAAAACAACTCGGATAAACAAACTAAAACTGAACATAAACTAAACTACGAGTAGCGGCTCCTCAGAGTCATTCCTCAGCAAGTTGCTCACCGTCCTCTGCATGTCCAAAAAGATACACGCAACAAATAAAAAAAGACTGGGAGTAAGAAACATATATATCAACATAATGGCATGGAAGTAGTTAGCAAGATGAACATGCATCATATAAACATAGCATATCATTCCAAATAAGGTATGTTATGCGATGCAACGCTACTCCACTACTCCAACCAACAATCACCACCTCTGCTTGGGCCACTCGGCTACCCAAATTCATCATCATCATCAACGTTATCTTTCATCTTTAGTGTTTAATCTTTTATCACATAATCTTTTCACTTAAACTCCGGTCAAAAATTACCAGAGCTCAACACCTTGACCATTAAGCATCAAGGCCTCCTTGGCCACTAGGCGACCAAGGTATAGAACAACAACACTCTGGCCAATAAGCACCAGAGCTCAACACCTCGACCACTCGGCTATCGAGGTCCCCCGCTGCCATGGTACATTATTATCTTTAAGTTATATAGCTTGTCTTTACTTGGTTTGGTGTCTTCTTCATTATTAGAAGCGTTTGGGGGTGAAACACCCCTTGTTATAGTTTGTGTTCTGATCTGTATAGGGGAGCACGGGTGCGCTTCCCCCTTAGCACGGGCGTGCTGACTGTGAAGTCAACCACGGTCGTGTTGACTATTGAGCATGGCCGTGCTCAATGGAGCGTGGCGGTACTGTTTCTGGGCAGAAGGGTTGAACAACCCTTACTAAGTTTCCTAGGGCATTCGAAGATCAAATCTATTGGTTTAAGCTACACCATCAACCATCAGTTTCATTACCTTTAATTTTTCCCATGTCTTTTACTTCCAGCTTCAATACTAACTCCCTAAAACACTCACTAATCAATCATAGGGTCTTTGACTAAGCCCTATGAACATAACCTTGCCACTCATACTATATTCATGTCTTATGAATAAACTAGGAAAACATCCCTTAAATGCATTCATCTTTATTAACATTCCTTCTAAGGTCTTAACATCATTAATAAGCCCTATTAATTGGTTAGAGTCTTATTAACGTCATTATTGGCATTAACATCCACAACAATCAACACGCATTCAGAGCACCACATCATCATCATTATCATAACAGTATCATCATTATCATAACAACAACATCATCATCATCATAATAACATCATCATCATCATGAACATTCATGGTAGCATAAAACATCATACTCAATTGGGCATATCAATAACATCCAATCATACATCATCAACAATTAACATCAAACAGTACAATAATTAAAGCATGTCATTAACATTAGAATCATATTATACATGTATCAATTAACATCAAATAGACAAACAACATTGGACATGGTCATGGGTTAACGCTTCATCTTATGCTACCCCCAACGCCTATATGTCAATACTATTCCTTCTCCCCATACCCGGTATGAAGATTCCCAAAACGATAATGTTGGCAAACTAGACGCGTTCCCTCGAGCGGCTCGACGAGTTCCTCAAGCCTTGTTTGGTCAAACAATAAGGGAAGAGAACAATCAATTAATCCCCAATTCAAAAGAAAGGGAAAAGGAGATTAAGGAGGGATATCTACATTGCCTTAAATGATGCTAATACGCGTAACTTCTCTCCCAAACATACTCCCAAAATCCAAGAACATCAAGGGGTTCTAGGGAAAACTAAGAAAGATGAAGAGAGGCATTTATTCTGAGGTTAACAATATGATAAATAGGGTTTAGGTCGAGTCTTATGGTATAAATACAAGTTAGGGTATAACGGGCTCCTATTTCAGTCCAAACTGTATACAGATTGGTATTTTGATCTTAACTTGAGTTACATGTTTCCGATTGAGGCGTTCTTGGTGTTGTTACAAATATCAGAGAAATATATACAAATTAATATGTAATGATCGAATCCTAAATCGGACTCTAAGATGGTCAAAAGATCGATGTAAGTTTGGCGACAGATTTGGTAGTTATTCCTAGATAGGATTCTTAGGAGATTATGATAAGATCTTAAGAGATAATCAAAAAAAGGATTATCCTATATTACTAAGGACTCAAATCCGATTGATTGAGGGACTAAAACCTAAGAGATATACTATCTCGATTTAAATACTAAATCACACGATATCTCATAATATCTTTCTTAATCACTTATTATTAATAAAGACACATATTATAGATTAACATATAAAATCACATACAAAATCATATATTCATATAAGATCACACATTAAGAGACACAATCTCATATTAATGCAAATAATAATATATTAATATACATATTATCATATGTAATAATATATACATATACATATATATATACATATACATATACATATATATATATATATGTATGTATGTATAAGCATAAAAATACTACAACACTAATCACAATTATATTATCAATTATATAAATAACAATACTAACTTCATTAATATTAATAGTAGCAGTATTAATAACAATAACAATAACAATAACAATAACAATAATAATAATAATAATAATAATAATAATAATAATAATAATACTAGCAACAACAACAACTAAGCATCCATAGTAACATATACCCTTATAGGAAAATCGGGGTGTTACACTCCCCATAGCAAAACACTCGGTCTGATAAATTCTTTTCCCAACATGTCATCCAATTGTTTCTTCAACTTCGCTAACTCAACAGGTGACATCTGATAGGGAGCTATAGATATAGGTCATGTAACTGGTACAAGATCTATAGTGAATTCCACCTCTCTCTGGTGGCAAACCTGGAATGTCCAGAGGGAAAACTTCAGGAAACTCTCTCACAATAGGCATAGAATTTATGCTGGGAGTCTCATTAGCTTCCACTACGAAAAGCATCACGAACTACTGAGAGTTATCACTCCTTATAGATACTCCTTCATTGGCAGATACTATACTAGAAGGCTCAATAAATGACAAAGTCTTGCTAGAACAATCTAGCACTACATGGTTAGCCAAAAGCCAATCCATGCCTAGAATAACATCTATTTATTGCATAGTCAAACAGACAAGGTCTGCAATAAATGTCCTATTCTCAACTACTATAGGACACTACAAGCAAACAGATAATTTTAAATGATGCATACACTCATGCGAGATAAATGAATAGGTAGCACCTGAGTCAAACAACACATACGAGAGTCTACTAGCTATCAAACACATACCTTGTATAAAATCAGAAGATTGAGAGGATTCAGCTCCCCTCACGGTAAACACTCTTCCAGTGGCTTGAGGTCTAGCCATCTGTTGTCTTGCTGCCGGATCTCCTCTTCCAACTCCTCCTCTACTGCCTCCAACTCCTCTACCCGTAGCTGCCGGCTTTTACATAACCCACTGTCTGCACTCTCGTGCCATATGACATGGCTTCCCACAGTTGAAACAACTAGGCCTATTCATACAGTCCCTAGCATAATGCGGTTCACCACATCAAAGCAAACTAAACCTTGTTGCTGCTGACCCGCACCACTCACTGGTGCTCGTACCGGTGTCTGTGCTGGTCTATCATATGGTCTCTGTCTCCACTGAGAACCACTTCCTCCACGCCTCTGAAAACCTGATCGGTTAGGACCTCCAATCCTCAGTTGTTTATGCTCATTAGCCATCCTCAGATCTATACTTTCTATAGCGCTACATCTCTCAACAAGTTCCGGGAAACTTTGAATGTCGTGAGACACTACAGCCCTCTACAGCTCATGTCCGAGTCCTTCCTCAAATCTCCTACATTGCCAATCCCCATTCGGGAACCCTCTGATAGAACTCTGAAAACTTAATCAGAGCCTCAAATCGTGATGCATAATCACCTACAGACATGTTGCCTTGTTTGAGGTTTGTGAATTCCTTTTCCTTCTCGCGTCGAACTAGACGCGGGAAATACTTTTGGAAGAAGTAGTCGGTAAATAATTGCCAAGTAATCATTCTGCCCTCAGCCTCCAATAATCGTTTCTTGCCTCTCCTCCAGAACTCTGCTCCTTCAGTTAGCACGAAGGCAGCATAAGTCACTTTCCTATCCTCTCTGCAGCATACAGTACCAAATATCTTCTCTATCTCTTGTACCCACCAATCATCCTTCTCTGGGTCATTATCTCCTCAGAATTGAGGTGGATTCCCTTTCAATAAAGTAGCCATTCCGGCATCTTATACTGCTGTAGCTCTCCTCCGATTCTTTAGTTCCCGCTGCTCTTTGTTCACCTACAGCATCTCAGCATTCGAATGTGTTTGTAATAACACAGCAGCAGCTATATTTTCAATAGCATTTGGAGTCACAGATGACGCTCCTACATTTCCATTAGGATTACCCTCACCGTTGTCGGCTCCAATAATTCTTTCGGGAGTTCGGTCACCACTATTAGTCGGACGTCCTCTTCCACGAGCCATGATTCTGTCAATGAAATCATCTGCTCTCATCAGTATGACATATAATACTACATAGACAAGTATATAAATACCATATGCCATACTAATATTAGTTATCGCATCGAGTTCGGACACACTACCCAACTTCTAAGCATAGTCAAAATCCGATGTGGATTCAACTAGACACGGCCAGTAACAACATCCTAGACCTCACAATCCGATTAGAATCGAACTGCTCTGATACCACCAAATGAGACACCACGTTGTACCCTGTTGTGTTATTAGATTAAAACCTCATTATTTAATTACTTAATCGCACGCTTAATGGTAAATCATTCAAAATGGTATGCTTATTGACATAATTCAAAACATTGTTGAGGGCATCCTCTCAGTAGGATCCCTTCCAGGTATACACTTAAACAAAAATTTATTCAACGAAAATATAAACTAACTTAACCGGCACACTGGCAATACTTTATAACACCTAAAACATTAATTCACCGCTCATCCTCCGGCCTCTGGTTCGTAAGGAGTTCCATCCAACTCCTCCTCATTCAGTTCATCCGCAGGGTCTTCTCGTACGATTCCATAATAGATAAAATACAACATACAGAAAATATAGGGGATAAGAAACCATTCTATCATCAAATATATCATCCTCTACCCTCAACTCATGCAATCTAAACCTTTATGCTGACGTGGCCACTACCAATTCCTTCACACATCCCTCGTTGGGAATGTCAGTCAGTTGTTCAAGTGACATGTTCCAAATTCCCGGTGCACATTCTCTTCCATGATGAGAATGTTCATGAAAAACAATGCCACTATAACTGCACAATTATCCCGGTGCACACCCAGTCCACTCCCGAGGGTGCTCATGAAAATCAATGACACTATAGTTGCACAACCTATATCTAAGTTGGAACGGTCTAGCATAAACTTTGGACCTCGTGTATTCCAAATACACGGTTGTGAACAACAATACAAACATATGAATCTCACCGACTTGCATCAATAACAACCTAGTGCCTCACGCTTCCATCATAGACTCAACTCGCATTCTATGCTACCTCTTGTCTTTAAATTCCTTAATTCAAGCTAGGCACCTCTAAGTTAATTCATTCTCTCACCCAGACAATTATCTCTCGAACAACATATATCTTTGCTTAAAATTCAACTAAGCACAATATTAAACCAGGCAGATCATCCATAACACAATTATCAACAAAATATTCCATAAAGCAATTCATCACAATCAGCACATCATAGCATTTCAATAATGATAATGATAAAGGCAATCAATCTCAGATAAGATAAAATCATCCTAACGTCGATAAACTTACAATCCCCAAATCATCATTGATATTTCAGAAAAGCATTCAACGTGATTTTGGTCTTGTCGACTACTCGACCACTAGTAGGGTTTAGGTCGCCCCACACAATTATTATATCATACACAATTTATCCATTTCGACGGTAGATTGATTCTTTCCCCCACCTGAGTTAGCACCGTATCTCCCGAACTTCCAATCCTTGTTACTAAATCACGAGTATCCGTTAACCTTCAACCAACACAACATAACCACAATCAATCAAACAAATCCAACTATATCCACTTTATGCTAGATTCGGTCATTCAATTCAAATTAGGGCTAGGATCAGTTTCTCATTCTAATCTTTTGGATAATAACTACTTAGGTTTTAGATAGCTTAGATAAATTGTTATAATTTGAAAGTATGAACAAAATACTCCAACTCCTTTTGAGTAGAGTTTCAGCCAACAAATAGATTATTAGGCTTGATATTTTTAAACTTCTCAATCTCATGGAGTAAGGTTACTAAGGCATCATAGAGACAATATAAATTGTCATAAGTCCCAGATTAAACAAAAAATCATTCAATCCTTCTCCCTTAGGTTTCAGTCTCTAATGGTAAAATATGTTAGAAAATTCTTTTTGATTCAAGCTATTGGATTTAAATAGTATAGGCATTAGAGAGCATAAACCAAGCATTTGATTTCACAAATTAAACAAAATCCACAAACCCCTCTTTTCTAGGGTTTTCGGCCCCAATTAGAAAAATAGGCTAAGAAATTTAGTTGGATGTAAGCTCTTGGATATAGACTATATAGGTAATAAAGAGCTTAAACGAACAATAGGATGTTTCGGCCATAATATGAACAATATGAAAGAAAATGACTTTGTTCACATGCTCTTAGATGATGATAGTAGGAGACATAACAAGATCATAGAAGTTGGTTTCACATTAAAATAGTTTTTCTACAATTTTCTAGAAATATTTGAAATTCTAGATCTAAGAATGGAAAAACCATGAAATAGGAAGAAATTGATCTTGAGATGAGAAGAGATGATCATGGTTGATCATGTTACCTCAAGTTAGTAGAGAAGATGAAGAAAAGTTGATGATTCCTTTGCAAGTTTCTAATTAGGGATAGAAATAGGGGAGGTATTTTCTAATTAAAGCCATGTTTGGTGTAACGCCCCCCCTCGGGCATTACTACGTAACACATGCGGAAGTAAGTCAAAAGATAACTTGCTAGTTGCTTTCGGAAAATTGTTTTCTTTTAAGTCAGAAAACTGGGGTATAAAAATTTTCTTCTACAGGGATAACTCTGAAATCCATCCTACATACATTTAAAATGTAAAGTCACGTTCGTAACAAAGTTACCATGACATACAACATTTCTCTAAGTTTCCACTTTCGAAAGAAAAGTTCAAACTACAGATGGATGTATATAACACTGCATCCACCGACCCCTTTAAATATACAACCCAACTCATACTCCTAAGCTGGTCATTCTATCAAATATTCATTGGAGAGACCCCCAATCAGAATACTTTCCCAACCTCTAACACTAGGTCTTCAAGTGACTCAAATACTCCTCTACAACATCGGTACTTGAGTACCAAGGTACAACAGCAAAACCCGAAGATACCTGATATAACTGTAAGAGTGATATACCATCATAAGATATATCCCACAACAACCATATACATGATACATACATCACATAATCATATAAGCAATTAAATCATGCATATACACAATATAATAGTGTTATATCAAAGGGTCTCAAACCCGCACAGTCAATCTTTGAAAATATGCATGACACTTCAATATTAGGCTCTAACTTAATCTCCGGAGATCCCAACATCCTCCAAATGAGTTGATCAGGCTCAATACACCGTCTCATTGGCTAGCTAAGCACAATGATAATACACCGTCTCATTGGCCATTTAGGCACAACGATTATGCACGCCGTTTCATTGTCCATTTAGGCACAACGATACACGTACATCGTCTCATTGTCCAATTTAAGAACAACGATAATACACCGTCACATGATACCTTTCCTATTAAGGTCTCACGTTAAAACCATGTCGGCCACGCCTGCCGTAAATGCAAATGTAAAACATTTAGTTCTCGAAGTTTTCTTTGTGTTCGTTCTCATTCGTTGTCAAAGCTCAAAGGCTAGCGACTATTCATAAATTTCACCATTTTGAAATTATCAACATCAACACGGGACACACAGTCCGAGTGCTCAATCACAATACCTTAGACCGATGCACCAGTCCTAGGCTTGCGGTCGTAGAAAACAACATTCACCTTTAACAACGTTCATCACAACGTGGTTAGGACACACGGTCCACAACAACGTGATTAGGACACACAGTCCACAACAACGTGATTACGACACACAGTCCATAACAACGTGATTAGGACACACAGTCCACAACAATGTGGCACGGATCAAGGATCAACGTGCATATTACAGAATACTAGAAGCGATGTCTCGCGAACTAGATTCAATTCACATGTGTTTACTTTTCGCTCAGTGAAAATCAAATCCAAAACAAAACCTCGGTCACTTATCCAAGTAACCGGAACGTTTCCAAATCATTTAGGAGAAAATCCTTTTCCTTTGCAAAATCTTTTCTAAAACATTTAGGAAATTCGTTTGTATTTGAAATTCCTTGATGGAATAAAGTCAAATATTTTCAAGGGTTTTTCCTTCATAAAACACATAGTTTGAAAAAGGTTTTCTCTCGTATCAACTTTGGATCATAAAAAGGGTAGTTTCTATCGTCTTAAAAACACTTCAACGTTTCTTTTCAAAATAAGAATCTCATTTTCTTGAAGTAAGCGTTTTAAACAAGGAACTTTTATAAATGAAACCAATACTTTCAAAGTTCTATTCACCTATTAAGGCTTTTAATCCTTTATAATCATTGTGCACAGACTCAAGTCCGGCTTCTCAAACTTCAATCAACAGTAATATATTCTCAACAATAATATCACAGTTAACGACAATTCATCACATATATATAATTCATAACACTTTAAAGCAACTAATGTTCAACTTCAAGTAATAACCACAATAGTTCAAGTAAACAAGTTATCAAAGTATTGGCTCAATATCACAATAATATTCAAATCACTCAAGTAAACACATACACACATGCATATAGTCATTGAATATCCCTAGGCAAAACCCTCTTACCTTCCGTGAAGGTAAGGAGATTAGATGCTTAGAGAGGTAAACCACGAACGTCCTTGTTTCCTCCGCGATGAAAGTCTAAGGTTATGAACACAAAATCACAAGTTAAAATCAAACAAGAACACTAAACCACAAGGTATAGGTTCAGCCAAGACTAGTTCTTAGGGTTAGAGATTCTCGAAAATTATACAACTCATGGATTTATGATCCTTAAGTGTTAGGAGTTCATAAACAATGATCTTTTAACAAAGTTGAATTAAAAATCCCACTAAGTACTTGACTTAGGGTTTCGTCCAAGCATAGATAAATAGGCTAGAAATTTCTAAACTTTCCAATCTCTTTAGGTTAGCATCCATACATAGTAAGGAGCTTGAAACCATGATCATTTCGGAAAATGGAAAAATCAAATGTCTTAGACCATGAACTCTTAGGTTCGGCCTTAACAAGTTTGTGAGGTTAGAGATCTTTAAATCATCCAATATTTTGGACATAGAATCCTTTAACATAAAGGAGCTTTAATCCATAATCATCTTGGAAAACAAAATAGAATAACACATCCTAGGTCAAATGTTACATTCGGCCATCATAGGAAAATAAAGCAAGAAAATATTTTAAACTTTCCAATCACTTAGACATAGAATCCTTTAACATAAAGGAGCTTTTCAGTCCATGATCACTTTGGAAAACAAAACTCAACATCTTTGCCATAACCATTGAAGGTTTCGGCCTTTTCAAGAAATAGGGGTTAGAAATCTTCAAACTTTCCAATCTCTTGGACTTAGCATCCTCCTATGTCAAGGAGTCTTAATCCATGATCATTTTGGAAAACAAAACTTAAACACCATTGCTTTAAAACTCATTGGTTTTGGTCTTTATAAAAA
Organism: Sophora flavescens; assembly: GCA_030762895.1. Classification (NCBI taxonomy): domain Eukaryota; kingdom Viridiplantae; phylum Streptophyta; class Magnoliopsida; order Fabales; family Fabaceae; genus Sophora; species Sophora flavescens. The sequence continues at coordinate 136,651,524 of CM061064.1, forward strand.
TAGAGTAAAAATATTTAAACTTTCCAATCACTTAGACATAGCATCCTTTAACATAAAGGAGCTTTGGTCCATGATCATTTTAGAAAACAAATCTTTAAACTTTCCAATCACTTAGACATAGCATCCTTTAACATGAAGGAGCCTTGGTCCATGATCATTTTGGAAATGAAATCTTAAATACAAACTCGTACTTGTAAAAGTTGAAACAAGATCCATCTAAACCATATACATGGTTTCGGCCTCCTTAGAAAGAAGAGGTTAGGAAACTTTGTTTTGCACAACCTTTTAGTATGTGATAGTATGGGTAAATACAAGAATATAGAAAGTGGTTTCAACTCAAAAGGAGTTTTCTACCATTTTTGAGAGATTTTAGAAGTTTAAAAGCTTAAAGGAAACTTAAAGCAAAACTATGAACATAAAGACAATAACTTGAAAAATAAACAACATAGGATCATTATCCTCAACAATATGAAGAACTTTGATGAAGAACTTAAAGTAAAAATCTTGATAAAAATGTAAACTTTGTAAGAAAGAAGAAGAAGAAGAAGAAAGGTAGTAAAGTGAAAATGTGAGAAAATGGAGGAAAAAGTGATGAATGGTGGAAATGAAGGGTATTTATAGAGAATGAGGGAGAGGGGCACGGTTTTGGAGAGGAAGAAGAGAAGAAAGAAGAAGAAAGAATGTGGGTTGCTTGTAGAGAGGATAAGGAGTTAAGGTGATGTGATGTGATTGGAGAGAGAAAGATGAAAAAGTGAGATTTTGAAATAAAGTCAAGATTCACTTTTTATTAGGTGTGTCATAGCCTTCACATCAAGTCACTCCATGTCACTTCATCCTCTTGATACTCTGCTCCATTGCGTATCAGATGACTTCCCCGATCGTATTTCCCGACGATTTCGCCCGGGAAATCCCTAAAATTTGGCCTCGAACAAGATTTTTCGAAAAACTCCAAACCCGCACAAAACATCATAAAAACACTAACCGTCTCGTTCACGAATTAAAATTTTGTCTCTAGCTCAGTAAACTTGTACTGGCAGTGAGAACCCAGCAGGCCGGTTTTAAATCAATTTTCGACTGAAAATTTTACTGTGACTTCATACGGTAAAACAACACAAGAAAATAATTTTATTTTAAATAAAATCATCCTCTGGATTTTATCAAAAATAAATACATTAAAGCATGTATTTACTGATAAAGAAGCATACGAAAAACAGGGTGTTACATTTGGATCTTTAAGCTTCATTTAATGGGTTTTGGGTTAATATAAAATCATATAATAACTTAACTATAGTTAATAATAACCTAACTATAGTTAATTAGTAATCATGATTAGAATTTTGTCAAGAATTCATGGAAGGTGTGGCTGATTTTAGACCACAAGAATTAACATAACTTGCCTTAACCATGGTTAAAATCTAACTACAATATGTTAGGTTAAGATTAGGGGCATTTTGGTCATTTCACTTGAAAACTCATGATTACGAGCATTCAATGCTTGTTCCCTTGTCCCCTCGGCTACATTAACTGCTTCTAATACCTCAGCTCCATACTCGACTCAATCGTTTACCCGATTTATTCCCCGACTTAGGTTTTACACGTTTTCCTTAAGGATTACGCCTGAATAAAATATATTATTTCACTCCTAACGTAATTTTTTAAAAATACAGAAAATTGTTGGGAGCGAAATATAAAACCTAACCATTTCGTTCACGAGTCTAAATTAGGGTTTCTGCTCAGTAAAATCTTATTGTCAGTGAAAACGTAGACCGAGTTTCGTCTGAATTTTCAACCCAAAATTTCTCTGTAACCTTCTACCATAAAGTAGAGTATGAATATGATTTTATTTTATTAAAAAACATTTTCTTGATCTCATATTAAAAATATAAATAATTATATTTTAACCTGTTAAACAGCGTAATTAAAAAGAGGTTATTACACTTACTGTTTTCCAGGAATTTTCTAAGATCATCCATAATCGATTCTCGTAATCGATTATAGTGTTTCTGACTTTCTTCACTGTTTTCTTGAGGATATATAATCAATTATCTAATCGATTATCTTCTTTATTTTTCAAATTTACATAACAAGGGAAATTTATAGCTTATTCAATTTAATTATACCATGCTTCAAATAATGATCAATCAACGTATAAACATATACATGGCATCTAGCAAGGACTTCAAACAATATGTTGGTGGAATTTGATTGATTTCATATAAGCATCTTTATCAGTATACCTTGGTTTGACAAATAACATATTTGAGCATGTATAGAGAGTAGAGGTTAGAGTTACCTCATTGTGTAGATTCACAAGACTATCCTATCCTTTCTTACCCATTTTCGCTTGATCTTGGGTCTAGCTCTTATATTGTCTACCTTGTTTGAGTTGCTCACCAAGATACCTTTGCTTCTTTTGGTAGCAATTGCATTTTTGGATTTGCGAAGCATCGTTCTTGATGTCATCTCCTCTTCCAAGCTAGATTGTTTCTCTCTTTTGGATTTTTCCTATACATTAGAGATACTAGAGAGACTTTTTGATACCCATTTCATATTGGGTCCTTGTGGGTTAGTGGACAAGATATTTGTGCCTTTAGGGCACCCAAGCAAATTTATTTCTCATAGAATAATTTTTCTTATAATTGCACATATGAGAAATATGTCCAATCCTCTCACAATAATTACATGTTACATCCCTTTTATTTTTCTTAAAATAACTTTTATATGAGGGTTGTACACATGTAGAACTTTTTATTTTATCAATTTCATGAAACATTTCCTCAACTTGATTATCAAGAAATATGCAATTTTTTTAACATGAAGAGGATTCAAATTTCACAAAATTTTCTTCACCATGAAAAGTATATTCATTTTTCAGATTTTCCAAATCACTTTCAATTGATGAAATACTGCAAATTAAATTTATGTTTTCTAAACTCATCATTTCATCATACAAATTATAGTATGCATGTAAGCATTTATCATTCACTTGATTTAGTTTAGAATCTATTACCTCCAAATTTCTTTAACTTTCTTGGACTGTTGTTTCAATTTTCTTGACCAATAGCTTTTTGCTTTCATGGTCCTTCTTCTTGGCATGTCCTTTAGGATGTCTTTCCTTCATTGAAATTTGCCCTTTCCTGTAATTGCTTTCAATCTCAAAATTGTTAGTGACAGGGTAATTATGATCAAGTACATTTAAAATATCCTTGGCACAATCATAATCTTTGATTCTCTCATAAGCATCATAGCACAAACACAGTTCCGAAGAATTTTCATAGCTCTGGGATTTAAACAAAAACAGTTTTTATCAAATTTAGTATGATGTTGTTTGGGTTTGAGAATGATCCAATATCCTATAAGTCAACATCAATTGACTGCATAAAAATTTCAATTTTCGCTTTCCAATAAATATAATTCTCTCCATCAAAGAATGGTGATTTGTCAACTTCAAAACCTTACATTTTTGGAAGACTTTTCAAAGGTTACCAAAATAGGATCTTAACTCTAAGCTGTTAAGCTACTAGCCAGAGTCAAAGCTTTGATACCACTTGTTGGCCGTGGCAACCATACCCAAGAGGGGGGTGAATTGGGTTTTAGATAAAAATGAAAACTTTTTTGATAACTCAAAACCCTTTTAAACTTTAAACAGAATTTGCAGCGGATAAATAGTTATTTTCAAATTAAGGCACTTTATAAAAATAAAACATTTGAAATTAAAATGTGCTAAATAAAATGCAGAAATGTAAAGAGGATAGGGAAAGAAGATGAACACCACGATATATCCTGGTTCGACCACAGACTACCCACGTGGCCTACGTCCAGTCCCCAAGGCAATACCACCAAGGGTTTTCAATCAACTCTAATTTATAACAGGATCAACTAGAACCTTTACAATACCGAGAACACATCACAAACCAGGATATCCTTTCCCCCAGTGATAGAGCCTCAATCCCTAGCTTATAAACAGGAGTAGCTAGAACCTTTACAACGAAGAGCACTCCTCACAGACCAGGAATATCACCTCCCCCAGTGAAAGAACCTCAACCAATAACCAATGGGATCACACCCACTAAATACTTCCAAGAGATATACCCTCTCTTGTAAGAATGGTAACCGAAAGAAGGTTTGAGTCAAACTGATTCTTACCAATAGTATGCACTCTAATTAGTGCGGATAAGACAAATTGAAGAACAAGTTACAGAAAAAATGTAACACCCCGATTTTTTGTTTTCTGATAACAGTAATAAATATATAAATTAATATATTTATGACATGAGTCTTAAATGATGATTTTAGTTTAGCCAAAGTTATTTTCATGCTTTGCTTGAAAACTGGATGTTTCGGGGAGATTTTTGGTTGAAAACTCATACAGAGCTTGATCTGAGATTTCGCTGACAGTAAGAAATTACTGATCAGAAGACCTAATTTTGACTCGAGACTGAAGACATTAGTGTTTTTATAGAATTTGCAAGAATGCTAGCTATTTTTATAATTTTCAGAAAAAAATAATATTTTATTGTTTTGTGCGGGGCCAAATGTCGAGAATCGCGTGCGGGGACCTGAGACAAGGCCGAACGGAGCAGAGTCATGAATCTATATATTTTAGATGCTTGAAGTGACTAGCATTTATGGCGACGTGACGAGTATTTATGGTGATCCTATCCATGTCATAATGATTTTTATATTTTTATAAACTAATATTACTATTTTATTTACTATCTACTTATTTACAAGTTTGCCATAAGCACCAAATGACCAAAATACCCCCCAAACTCCCTTGCTAGTCACGGCCCCCTCCACATAACCCCACACTCTTGTAAATTTTTCTCACTATCACTTGTTATCTTTCAAAAAGTCCAAGTCTTTTCTCTTAGAACACTTGAAAACTCAAGAAAACCAAGTAGATTTTGTTAAGAACTTTACCATCTTTGATAATTCCTTCTTGCTTTAAGAGGTAACCTCACTTCATCTCATCCTTCTAAGTCTTTCTCTTCACATATATTCAGGTGTTCATGCCTTGTTCTTCATGTTTCAAGTTTGATACCCATTTCTTCTAAAATCTCTTATAAATTGTAGAAAAATCCAATGAACTTGAAACCAATTTCTATGATCTTGTAATCGTCTATATATTTGTTATCCAAGAGCATCTGTTCAACAAAAATTTCTTCCTATTCTTTCCTTACATGGCCGAACCTATATGTAGATGGGTGAGGAAAGATTTTTGTTTCAACTTTGTTTAAATGATGATTGATTCATGATCTCCAATCCATTTTGTTGTTGATTCAAGTGAATAGAAGATCAAATCATATCCTAAGCTATTTTTGTTGTTAAGGCCGAAAATCTTAACTTTGTAGCTAAGATGATTTTGATTCACTTTTGTTAAATGAACCTTGTTTATGTCTTAATCTTACTTAAGGATCATTGATCCATGAGTTGTAGAAATTTTAAAATTCCTAGCCTATAGTTCTTGAGAGGGCCGAACCCTAAGTCTCATAAGAACAAGTGTGTTTGTTTGTTTGTTGTTAATTTTGGTTGTGATTCACTTTGAAGGATCTAATCGGTAGCTGAGTTACGGAGTTGTGCTACGGGAACCAGATTCTTTGTGGAAGCCTGACTTGAAACTTCAACTGGTAAGAGGAGTGTACCTGAGGAGTTTCATTGAGATACCTATGTGCTATCAAGTTGTCTGTATAATATGTGGTGTTTAGTCATTTTAAATTGTTTACTGCTTTGGTTATTACTTGAGTTAATTATCTGATGTGTTGTGATGATTTGCTTATATGATTGTAAGTTGTTTATAATTGTATTTTGATGAGTGTGATTTCACCTCATCTTTGTCTATCATTTTGCATGCATTTTTCATGTAGTTTAGGCATTTTTAATTAGATTTTAGGTTAATTTTCCTTTGGAACGGGTAAGGCGGTTTTCGTGTGTTGTTTTGCAGATATCAAGGGTGAAATGCTCAAGATCAACCATGATGGAGTTTGGATGAAGATAGGGCTTTAAAAGTGCAGAAAATGAGCCAAACAGAGTCTATCACGGCCTAGCCGTGATGCCCATCACGGCCATGATCGAGCAAAACTGAAAAGGAACAAAGGCTGAAGTCAGAGTCTGTCACGGCCTGGCCGTGATGGCCATCATGGCCGTGACCCAAAACCACCACAAGTCAGAGCCCATCACGGCCACAGCCGTGATTCAGAACACGGCCATGAAAAGAGGGCTCGCGACGCGAGCTTGGACTCGCCACGCGAGAGACTGAATTTTCCAGAAGAGCCGGGAGAGACCGTCACGGCGGGGAGGGGGGGGGTGGCATCACGGCCGTGACGCGCATTACTTGGACCTGAAGAAACCGAAATAGATCAGATTTTGAGTTGGTTTGGGACTCTAACTTCCCAATTTCTATAAATATGGACCAGGCAGATGCAGAAGGAGGATTCATGAGGAGGATTCATCATCCATAACAACTAGGACTCTAGGCATAGATCTCTCTTCTCCTCTCCTCTCCTCTTCTCTGATTTTTGTATTTTCTATTATGTTGTCAACCCAGCTTGTCATCTCCATGGCAAGACTGGAGTAGTAGTTTGTTTCTAGGGAATGGGGCTCTGCCCGAGTTTTGTAAATGTTGTTGATTTGATGTAAAATCGTTGTTGATTTCGTTATTGTTTTAGATCTGATTTCTAGTGTGTTAATCACTCATAAATTCGGCAACCGCTTGTTTGCGTGACGTAGACGTTCTAAGGAGGAACCTAGCGGTGAACTTAGGATTTCTAGTGTGTTTCACTCATAAAGTCCGGCGGCCTCTGGGTTTGTGAGATGTGGATGATCTAAGGAGGAACCTAGCGGTGAACTTAGGTTTATTTGCATGACTTAGACATTTTAAGGAGGAACCTAGCGGTGAACTTAGGTGTCGGACCTATAGAAGTCAGACTTGGGACTGAAATCACGAGAGTTAGAAGCCGTCCCTCGAGGAGCAACGAGTTGTCACGGAACGCAAAGGGTCCAATCTGGGATCGACTACCACGAGAGTAGGGGTCGGGTCAATTGGGCACGGCTTTTGTAACCCGAGAGGGAGCTTAAGCTATCAGAGGATAAACTCGCCTTCAAGGCAATTTCGGTAATCAACAAAGGTAAATCAGATTAGCAACATAAACAGCCTCAAAGGTAACCCAAATCCCTAGGAATCCGTTTAGATCAAAACCCCAAAAACATTTGTTTTCTGTTTTAATTGATTCTGTTTGTTTATCTCTAAATTCAAACCTTTTTCAAAACCCTCTAAAAAGTCCAGATCTAATCGATTCGAAAACCGATTGCGATTCGGGAACACAGTCTCTGTGGGTTCGATATCTTTTATTACTTGACGGCAGTCCGGTACACTTGCCGGAATCGCACGAGCGTCGTCGCGCGTCGACTTACGCCACACACACATCAAGCTTTTGGCACCGTTGCCGGGGACTGTGCCTTTTCGAATTTCAATTAGTTTTTAAATTGATTTTTCTGGACCCTTTTCTTTTTATTTGATTTTTATTTCTGAAATTTAAAAAAAAAAAAATCAAAAATTTCTTTTCCTTCTATTGCATCCATCTCTCTGTGTGTTATATGCAAAGATCCCTAAGTCTTGGGAGCCTTAGTGAGATTGATCCGGAGATCGAGAGGACCTTCCACAGACGTAGAAGACTACAAAGAGAGGGAGAAAGGTTGAGTCCCGTTCCACTCATGGCGAATCAACCGGATACAAAACCTTTGAAGGACTACGCAGCCCCAAATGCGAGAGGCTTGCGAACTGGGATTGCAAGGCCAGAGATTGAGGCGGAAAACTACACTATTCCGCCCATGCTAATCAACATGATTAGGCAACATCAGTTCGGAGGATTGCCTTCGGAGGACCCAACCGATCACATAGAGACATTCTTAGAGTTCACCGATGCAATCAGGATTAATGGAGCCTCAGTCGATGTTGTACATTTGAGACTGTTCCCCTCATCTCTCACTGGAAAGGCGAAGGCCTGGCTAAAGCAAATTCCCGCTAACACCCTGACTACTTGGGACCAACTGGAGCAGGCGTTCTTGGAGAAATTCTTCCCTCCATCCAAGACGGCCTACATAAGAACCCAGATCACCGGCTTCTTCCAGAAAGACAGAGAATCATTATCGGAAGCTTGGGATCGATACAAGGGACTGCTGGAGTCGTGCCCACATCACGGACTCGAGAGGTGGTTAATAGTGCACACCTTCTATAACGGATTGGATTACTCTTCGAAGGTGTCACTAGATTCTGCAGCCGGTGGAGCGTTTATGAATAGGCCTCTCACTGAGGCATTCAACATCATTGAGAATGTTGCCACCAACTACCACCAATGGGGATCCGAAAGAGGTAATAACCCGAACAAGATTTCGGGGGGTAAGTTTGAAGTAAGTAGCATTGATCTGATTATGTCTAAATTTGACTCACTAAATAAACGATTAGATAAGATTGAAAGAGCTAATGTGAGTGCATTAGGTGCTACTAACCTTGTTTGTGAGATTTGTGGAATGCAGGGACATGACATGATGGAATGCCCACGTGGTATCGCTCATGGATCCGGTGCTTCGGGTGAGCAAGTGAACTCTTGTCACAACTTCTATGATACGAACCCGAAGCTGCCCAACTATGCTCCCCCAAATCCCTACAACCAAAGAAGGAACAACCCTTACCTCTCCTACGGCAACTACAGCAACACGCTCAACCATGAGTTCCAAGAGGGTCAAGGTAATAAGAGAGCAGCACCGGGGTATCCTCAGGTTCAAAAATCTAAGCTCGAGTCTCTCATGGAAAACTTTGTTGCCACTCAAGCTCAGCAGAATGAGGCAATAAAGGAGCTAGCATCTAAGGTAGACAACTTAGCAACTCATAACAAGATGCTAGAAACACAAATTGCCCAACAAGCCAGCACGTACTCGAGACCTAAGGGTACATTCCCGGGGCAACCCGAAGCAAATCCCAATGAGCATTGCAATGTCATACACTTGAGGGATGATAAGCTTGGGGTGGGGGTAGCTGAAATGGAGGTGGAACCGGAAGAGGACACGAGCGAGAAAGAAGAGCCAGAACCGAAGTATGTCCCTCCACCACCGTACCAACCCCCGGTACCTTTCCCACAAAGGTTGGTCAGGAAAAAGCAAGTAGATGTAGAGATTAAAATGCCTACTAAACTGAAAGACCCAGGTAGTTTCTCCATCTCTTGCTCTATCGAACAGGTGCAAATAGACCCAGCCTTATGTGACTTAGGGGCTAGCACGAGCTTGATGTCCCTCACTATCATGGAAAGGTTGGGAAGCAAAGAGTTGAGACCATTCAAATTCCCCTTACAATTTGCGGATGGCTCAACTAGGACTCCTCTAGGCATACTAGAGAATGTTCTTGTAAAGGTAGGGAAATTCTTTATCCCTACCGACTTCCTGGTATTGGATATGAAAGGGAATTCTAAATTCCCCATCATTTTAGGAAGGCCATTCTTGGCAAATCATTGGAGCAGTAATAGACGTAAGGAATGGTAAACTCTCTCTAAATGTAGAGGAAGGTAGGGTAAATTTTCAGTTGACTAAGTCTTGTAACAACCCTCCTTTTGAGAGCCATGTGTGAAGAATTGATGTAACGTCTCCAGTGGTAAAAGAGGAACTCAACATGGAAGCAACTCCGAAGATATGCATGGCTGATGATGCACCCAGAGGTGACGAAGTTGGAGTTGCTGTCCATGCGGAAACAAAACTTCCGCCGGGAGGAAGGAAGGCTAGGAAGCTCCAAGAGAAAAGAGCGAAGCGGAAGCATTATTGGCCGTATGAGCAAAAACGGCTTTTTGAAGGAGTTCCTTGGAAGAGAAGTGTTCCTGCACTTCTACGCCCAGCCGACCCCGGTTGATTTAAGGAAGTATGGTCAAGCTCAAGACCATAAATAAGCGCTTCTTGGGAGGCAACCCAAGTTTTCTTTCCCTTTTTCCTTTTGTTTTTGATTTAACCTCTTGAATAATTTGAGAAGATCAAGAGGCAAAAAAAAAAATATCATTAATAGGTTTGTCTAGTGTTTTCAGGTTGAGAAAGGGAAGAAGAGCATAAAAAAAAAAAAAAGTCAGAGGCCATCACGCCCTGGCCGTGACAGTGGTCACGGCCGTGATGAACTAATACAAGAACAGAAAGGAACACGGCCTAGCCGTGACAACCATCACGGGCGTGATGAGTAGGATGCCAAGATCAGAGAGCATCACGGCCTAGCCGTGATGTAGATCACGGCCGTGACAGGGCAACTCCTGAGGACCAGAAACGATCACGGCCTGCCCGTGATGAGCCTCACGGCCGTGATACTATTTCCACCCAAGTTTTGACTGGAATGTGAGCCAACACCCGCTACCGATTCGGTAAGTTGTTCCATTTTTCTCCTCTCTCCGACTTGATTATTTACATTGGAGACAATGTAAGTAATCAAGCTTGGGGTAGGGGTATTTATTTTTGCATTTGCATTGTTGCATTCATATTGCATTCACATAGGCATAGATTGGTATGATCACATTCTCTAGATTGCCCCTCACTTAGAATATGCATCCAATTGTGAGAACTTAGTGCCAAGTGAATTGAGATAGTGAATTTTTTGAACCCAATTTTTTATTCTTGTGATATGGCTAAAAATAAAAATTCTTGAGATAGTCATTTGATAGTTGATAATTAGCATGTGGTTCCTTAGACTTGTGTACCTCACAGATTTTTGAACTACTAAATGTAAGATTTTGAGCCAAAAAGGGGGTATCCACTAAATCTACCCCATTTCTTGTGATAGAGTGTTGTAATTCCTCTTGGACTGTATTTTCTAGAACTTGACTTGAAGTCATTTCGAAACTTAAAAATTTTTGAAAACATTTTTGGAAATGATTGAGGCACTAGGTATTTTTCCGGCCTCCCGAGCTTTGAATGTTTAAATGCTACCCATTAGTTGCCCAATTTTGAGCCTAAAAGAAAAAAATACTTTTCTTGGTACCATGAAATGTTTTGATGAATAATGCTTTGTGTGGCACCTTTTAAAGTATTACCAAAAGGGTAATTGGTAGTTGGAAAAAGTATGGGATGAAAAAAAGCTAGAAAGTAATTTCTCTTGAGCTATGAATCTCCCCTTCTCCAAACAAATAAAAATGAAATAAAAATGAAATTTGGAGAAGGGGATGACAAAGAAAGTGAGAAATGAAAAGAAAAGAAAGAAAAAAAAATATAGAAAGAAGAAAGGTGGAAAAGTAAACCAAAGCCCAAAAAAGGGGTATTTTAGAAGGTGTCATGCTTTGCAATGTTTGATGATTTGTCTAGCCTTCTTGAAATTCCCTTTCCTTGATTTTCCCACCTAACAATAAATCCCAATGGCCACATTACAACCAAAGGAAAAGACCTCTTGATTCTTAAGTGTTTTCATAAATAAAGTAGAGATTCGGTTAATAGTCAAGCCTATGGTAGAATACTTTCCTTGAGGAAATTGAGTGAATTGTCAATAAACCCTAAAACACTTGAGTGGGGTGAGACGAGTGCCCGAGTCAGTGAGAATATGAATTTGATGAACCTAAGCTTCTAATTGGACTAGAAATTGATTGTCTCTTAAGTGCTTATTGAATATGCCTGTCACTTGGATTAGTTGCTAGGGTTCTGGGTTCACTATCCACGCTTTGATTGATTTATCTTATGGCCTGAGTAATTGCTTGAGGACAAGCAAAGTTTTAAGCTTGGGGTGATTTGATGAGTGTGATTTCACCTCATCTTTGTCTATCATTTTGCATGCATTTTTCATGTAGTTTAGGCATTTTTAATTAGATTTTAGGTTAATTTTCCTTTGGAACGGGTAAGGCGGTTTTCGTGTGTTGTTTTGCAGATATCAAGGGTGAAATGCTCAAGATCAACCATGATGGAGTTTGGATGAAGATAGGGCTTTAAAAGTGCAGAAAATGAGCCAAACAGAGTCTATCACGGCCTAGCCGTGATGCCCATCACGGCCATGATCGAGCAAAACTGAAAAGGAACAAAGGCTGAAGTCAGAGTCTGTCACGGCCTGGCCGTGATGGCCATCACGGCCGTGACCCAAAACCACCACAAGTTAGAGCCCATCACGGCCACAGCCGTGATTCAGAACACAGCCATGAAAAGAGGGCTCGCGACGCGAGCTTGGACTCGCCACGCGAGAGACTGAATTTTCCAGAAGAGCCAGAAACAGAGACCGTCACGGCCTGGCCGTGATGACCGTCATGGCCTGGCCGTGATGGCCATCACGGCCGTGACGCGCATTACTTGGACCTGAAGAAACCGAAATAGATCAGATTTTGAGTTGGTTTGGGACTCTAACTTCCCAATTTCTATAAATATGGACCAGGCAGATGCAGAAGGAGGATTCATGAGGAGGATTCATCATCCATAACAACTAGGACTCTAGGCATAGATCTCTCTTCTCCTCTCCTCTTCTCTTCTCTGATTTTTGTATTTTCTATTATGTTGTCAACCCAGCTTGTCATCTCCATGGCAAGACTGGAGTAGTAGTTTGTTTCTAGGGATTAGGGCTCTGCCCGAGTTTTGTAAATGTTGTTGATTTGATCGTTGTTGATTTCGTTATTGTTTTAGATCTAATTTCTAGTGTGTTAATCACTCATAAATTTCGGCAACTGTTTATTTGCGTGACGTAGACGTTCTAAGGAGGAACCTAGCGGTGAACTTAGGATTTCTAGTGTGTTTCACTCGTAAAGTCCGGCGGCCGCTTGTTTGTGAGATGTGGATGATCTAAGGAGGAACCTAGCGGTGAACTTAGGTTTATTTGCATGACTTAGACATTTTAAGGAGGAACCTAGCGATGAACTTAGGTGTCGGACCTATAGAAGTCAGACTTGGGACTGAAATCATGAGAGTTAGAAGCCGTCCCTCGAGGAGCAACGAGTTGTCACGAAGCGCAAAGGGTCTAATCTGGGATCGACTACCACGAGAGTAGGGGTCGGGTCAATTGGGCACGGCTTTTGTAACCCGAGAGGGAGCTTAAGCTATTAGAGGATAAACTCGCCTTCATGGCAATTTCGGTAATCAACAAAGGTAAATCAGATTAGTAACATAAACAGCCTCAAAGGTAACCCAAATCCCTAGGAATCCATTTAGATCAAAACCCCAAAAACATTTGTTTTCTATTTTAATTGATTCTGTTTGTTTATCTCTCAATTCAAACCTCTTTCAAAACCTTCTAAAAAGTCCAGATCTAATCGATTCGAAAACCGATTGCGATTCGAGAACACAGTCTCTGTGGGTTCGATATCTTTTATTACTTGACGGCAATCCGGTACACTTGCCGGAATCGCACGAGCGTCGTCGCGCGTCGACGAACGCCACACATCATATTTGTGATACATGCTATATCTATGAAAGTATGCCATGTCCGTATCATGTGATATATCTGATATTGATTGATGGAGTGTGAAACCTGATAGTGGTCAGAGTTTAATTAATTCAAAAGATTAAAAGATTGTTAAGCTTACACAAATAATCTAAGTGATTTAATAGTGTAAAAGTGGAAAAATAATATTTTATCGATTTTTCGGCAATTATTGAGCCAATGAGTGTCAGAGAGGGCGTAACCGTGAAAATATTTCACAGGTACTAGCTTTAGCAAAATATATTTCACAATAATGGAAAATGATATTTGGAATAATAAAGTGACAAAAATAATTTAATTAGAATTTTAAATAAATTTTTTCAATTAAAAAGTCATTTTTGGTAATTTTATGAAGAAAATGAGAAAAATATTCTAGTTATTTTTGAATTGAATTAAGAAAAGGTTATTAGAAAATTGATATTATTTTCTTCAAATAAATATTTTCAAGTGTGAAATTACTTTAGAAAAGGGAAATATTTATTCTTGACTCAAACGTATTTGAAATGATTTATAAAATGATTTTAACGGAAATGAATTTCGGAAAAAGGGATTTTTCAGTTAAAATGATTCCGTTAAACTTGGATAAGTTTTTGGAGATTTTGTTTTGAATTTGTTATTTCACTGAGCGAAATGTTTTAAAGAAGACAAGCGAACCTAGTTACCGAGACGTCGAGTTTCTAGGGTTCTATTTGACATAAGGATCTGGGATCCGTGTCATTGGACATGAGTGTCCTGTAAAATCGTGGACTGTGTGTCCCATAAATTGATGTGGTTAAGCCTTGTCTTCCATATCCACGAACCTTTGACTGGTACATCAGTGTAAAGGTTTTGCGACTGAGCACTCGAACTAGTATGTCATGTGTTGAACTTGAGCACGTGAACTCATATGTTCTGTGTATGCCTAAAGTTTTAAGTCTTGATAATGAAATTAAGCATGGTCATGTGCTTGAAGCCTCGACAATGAAATAGTTATGCGACAAAGAAAAGTATCGAGAACAAAAGTATTTCTCATGCATATTCCTGGCAGACGCGTCATATTACAAGTTTGGAGATCATTGAATCATATATTCTGATCAATGTATCTAATAGTATAAAGCCTATTAACCGTGATAACCATTGTGCCATAAGTGACGGACAATGCGTGGACAAATGTTTCCCGTTTATCGTGATGACAATTGAGTCCTAAGTTGGCTAAGGTGGCATATATTACGTAAAACAACTACTGGTGGTGCTCTGGGTATTCCAATTAGTTGAAATCTGATGGAAATTGAATTCTTTTCGTTGTGAATAGCCCATTTAAAACACCTGATCAGCATAAACGAAAAACCAAGGTTTTGAAAACCGGACCTGACCGGCCGGTCCGACCGGTTTAACCGGGAACCGGGACCATGGCCGGTCCGGTCAGTAGGGAAAACCGGCCCTGTGGTAAACCGGTGCAAAAACAGGAAAACCGGTCATAACTGGTAGTGAACCGGCCTGAACCGGTTTCCTAAAAAAAAATAGTATAAAAGGATTTGGGTCATCCTAGCCAAAACTCAATTCTTTTGTTTTTTAACATATGTGGGCTGGTTGTAGATTTTAGGTTGGTTTTTCCAAGATGACTTTAACATATATCTTTATATTTATTTAGTTTAATTTCAAAATAAAAAAATTTGTGCTTAATAATTTTAGTTGTTATGTTGTTTTTTTGTTTAATATTGTTACAAATATTATATTAAAAATTAAAATATATTATTTAATTATAACCGGTTCAACCTTGGTTGGATCATTGAACCTCGAACTGCTGCCTTCACCGATTCGATGGCCGATCCGGTTTTGTAAACCTTGAGAAAAACAGGGTTTGGTAGAGTTGTGAGTGAGAGTGGAATTTCTGGAATATGGCCAGAGACGTGATTTGGCGTCTTATTGAATCTAATTGATTCACGTGATTTTATTGTGCCAATTTACGGTTAACCAATTCTCTATTTTATTGGCCTTTTAAAATTGTCTTTGGCTTTTGTTATCTTTTCACGCATGCAGGATTGAAAAACATTTTTGAATCAAAGAGAATTTTGTGCCAAATTCAAATATGAAACTGAATGGGTCACATGCGTTGATTTCATAAGATTGAAATTGGAAGGGCTAATTTACGTTAGTGCAAAATTGAATTTGAAAGGGTCACATGCGCTGTTTCAAAAGATTGAAATCTTTTGATTTCAAATTCATAGCAAAAGATGGAAATCTTTTTATGGCATTATCCATTAGGTACAAGACTTTGATTCTTGTGAATCTTTTGATTTGAAATCAATTGAATTCAATTAAAAAAAATTGGATCTTTTAAAATCAATTAAAATCTATCATGCCATATTTGTTTGATTTGGATATCCATTAAATATGATATTATTTTCGCAATTAATTTCATAAAGATTTTTACTTTAAAATTTATTTAATAATTATAATAATAATAATAATAATAATAATAATAATAATAAAGTGTTTATTATTATTGATTGTTATTAAATATTTATTTTAAGGTATATGGTTATGGCCGTAGATTATGGCGTTATTTATTTTGGTTAAATACGACCTGCATGTCGTGATTTATTTATTTAAATATGGCCTGCGAGCCATGCCCCTTTTTATTTATTTATTTATTTTAAATAAATGTAATTGCTCGAGTTAAAGAGGAGGCAACGTCAAATGATGACGTTGTGGAAGAGGCTTGAGAAGCTTGCTCGAGTGTCAAAGAATTGTAATAAATTAGTTTATTTAATTCTTGCACATTAGGAGGCCATAACTACAATACCTTATCCTATATGTTTTTGTATGAGATGCATAAAATGTATGAGATATATGTTTGTGTATGTGATGCATGAAATGTATGTATACATATATATTTTAAATGTTATATATATTTGTTAAATATATAATGGCATGTATGCTGAGAGACGCTTTGTACGTGATACAATGCCGGTGAGATCAATTTTAATAAAAATCCCTCAAAAAGAAATATTAAGTTTAAGAGCCTTCCAATGCTTAACACTCGTCAAGACTAATATCGAATGAGTGTGGGTCCGCCAAAGTGGAGTGCATTCTTCTATACTAGCAAGACGCGATAGGACAATTGTAATGTCCAATTGCTATCCATTGGGTCTAACTTAACTAAGCCAAATTCAATATGATTGAAAGGCTTAGTTGGGCTTTAATTCATGAGATGAATTAGAATAAGAGTTATTCACCCAACTGATCCAAGAGTTACATGAGATGTAATTGGAAAGGAGTTTCCTATCTAAATAGCTAAGTTTTGGGAGATCACCCAAAGTTGACTCAGAACGAGGTGAAATATGGATCTTGGTCTCACTAGAAAATCTTTCAACGGTAAAATAGTGGGAGCGTATTTAATAAAAAGACCTTATTAAATATGTTTTTATCATGATACTTATATTTTTCATGTTTCTGTAATTAGAATTACCATTAAATAAAACATTATAAGTTATTACTGCAATTTGTCCTTGAGAATGGACAATGTATGTTATGCTTGCAACCATGAAGGTGTGTAATGTGATCATGCACCTCATGATGCTCTCTTGAGAGATGCAATGCATAAGAACCACAAGTCATCATGACCCCTTTTCAGTTGCGAACTAATAGAATGGAAACCCCGAGAGTCTTGATGTGCTTCATATTATTGAGATTTCCTTTTGGCCACCTGTTGGCCAGTGATATGATCTTGCAATTGTTGCTGGATAATTATAGTCAATTCGTTATGAGCGATTATGACAAGCCTCTACTAGAGATTGCAAAGGAAGTTGAGAACTACCGAGTAAAGTCTCTAAAGTAGATAAGGGTAGACTATTGTGATAGTCTTGAAAGGGAAGGTCTTAAGCCTAATAAACAAGGAGAAGAACAAGGGCAAGAAGAAGTTCAAGCCCAATATTGAAGTTGACACAGGCAAACACAAGAAAGGGGGGTTGAATTGTGTTTGTTGATAATTTTCGAAAACAACCTTTTCCCAAAACAAATTTCTTACACAAAAAGATTAACACATAAATAAGCACACACAAATAGATCTTTTAGAAGCTTAACAAAAGCTACGTCCAGTCCCTTCGACTTGAAGGATTTTTCCACTATTTCTCCAAATAGATTACAACCAAGTATTCAACACCTCTCCAAGCTTACAAGTATTCCTTTCTTACCAAGCCTCTTCAGACTCTAACTCTAACAAAGAGATTTAATGTTTGATCTTCTTAACTCACTATGTGTGAGAATATGACAGTTTAAGATCAGATGAATATTTTCACAATATTCAAACTAAGAAATACTGACTCTTGCTCTCTAACAAAATATGAGTATCTCGATTGTAGTTTTACAAAAGTTGAGCTCGTACTATTGTGCAGTCAAGAGTATTTTCTTCAGTTTCTCAGGTCTTCTATTTATAGTGACCTTCTTCTTCACTTGTATTCCTTCAACAGTTATTTTGAATGATCCCGTTTAGAGATATCATTTAATGCATGATATCCATTGTGACTGATAGCTTGATTGTGACAATGCTGAATAGTACTCTTGGTTAACGAGGTAGCATGAAATTGGAGGTTCACTCCTCTGAGTATTGCAGCTTGAGCACTTGTTGTTCCTCTTTTGTGTATAATCCAGCTTTTTAGCCATAAAGTTGTCATCGTACAGATCGTTTTGCAGTATTTTATTGTACGATTCTGCTTTTTGCATTTCTTGATGGTACTATGTTTCTTTTACAACAAGGTGAAACATTAAAGCAGATAAAACAAATGTGAAGAACAAATATTCTATTGAAATAAATATCAATCATTTGAAATAAATTCAAGAGATACGGATTGCATTCATTCTAAGATGGAGCTCGTCTAAAAAGAAACTCCATCTACTTAGTTATATGAGAGACTAAGTCTGTTCAATATTTTATTTTGCTCGTTTGATGACGTGGCATATCCTTTTGAATATCAAGTCTTCGGACTTGTTATTCCTCAATGAGTTATAAAGATATCTCTGTCTGGTGATGTGGTGGATAGAGCTCGTCTACTAGATTACTTTATTTTTTAGTTCATTTACTTTTACTAATTACTTCCGTCTTCTTACGTGGCAAGATGGACTCGCTTATTATCAAGTCTTTGGACTTGCTGTATCTAACAAGGTATTCGTCTAGCAAACATTTAGAGCCTAGTTCACTTAAGAAAACCAGCTTACTAAATTAAATAAACAAGTAACTTTACCAAGGTAAGCAGCCCGTCTACACGGGTGGACGCGTATTCTTTCAATGAAAACTTATCTCATGTTTACTTATATTAAAGTATTCCTGCATAACTGAAAGCACATGTTAGATCTCAACTAACACTTTGCCAAGCAAATTTAATCCTTTTGTTAGCATCAAAACTTAGAGATTATCAAATCCAAAACCACTTTGGTTCCAACAATCTCCCCCTTTTTGATGATGACAAAACTAATTAAATTTGGAAAGCAAAGTCTAAGAGAGCTTGCAGGGCTCCCCCTAAGACAAAGCATTCAAATAATTAAGCAGAATAAGCATATGAAAAACAACTGCAAATAAGCAAACATAAGTATCAGAGCAGTTAGCAAGTAAAAGAGAATATGCAAATGCAGACCAATATGAGCTTTTCAAAATTGACTTTTATATATATAAATATAACCAAATCTCTTTTCTTTCCATTCTCCCCCTTTTTGTCAATAGCCAAAAAAGTAAAAGGAGAGGACCATCATTGTCAGTATAAGAGAGAAAATAAAATAAAAGGTAAAGGTTAAGCAGGAGGAGGTGGTTGAGGTGGGGGGTTCTGAGCTTGACTTTTCTTGAAGTCCGTGAGGAATTCAAGCATTTTATTTACAACCTCTAAGGTTGGAGCCATTGAGGTTTGAACTTGCTGATGGACATCCTCCTTAATCTTCTTAGTCATCTTTTCAACTTTCTCATCAACTATCTTGCCAACCCTTTCATCAACTAGTTTTCCAAGAACCTCTCCAATATTAGATGGCAGAGCCTGTTGTCTTGAGCTTTCTGCAGACTCTTGAAAAGTGCTTAGTGTTCTTGAATGATCTTCAGGGTGCATCACAACTAGAGCTAAAGGTTGAGAAGATTGTTTTTCTGATGAGCTCTGTTGGTGAATGGATTCAACTGTATCTTCTAAACCCACAGCAGTGGCAATTTGACCATGTTCTTTAGCAACAGGTTCATTTGTAATAGGCTCTGGAGTAGGCAGGGGTTTCACTAAGATTTTCTTTGCCCATCTAATGGGGTAGATGAATTCCACATTCTTACTGTTAATAGGAAGTCCCCAGAGGTCTTTATAGATCATATATCTAAAGTTTGACAGACCACACTTCCCTCCGACCTTAGGAGTATTCTTCTTCTCTTCTTCAGACAGACTAGAGGAAGATGCCTCTCTGGTGCAGTGGATAATGTGAGACTTCAAGAAATCAGCAGCTCTATGTTCATTGATCAACTCAATGGATTCAGTATGCAAAAGGAAATCCAGCATTGAGTAGTCAAAAGTTTCTTGGTCAAGATCAAGCATTGCTGATTCAGCTTCAGGTATCATTCCCTTGAGTCTTCTGTTTTTCATGTCCTTGTCCTTATTTAGATCTAGCATTGGTAGTCTTGGATAGATCCTGGAAGGCATGACCCCAATTCTGGTTGCTTCATTATGCCTCAGTCAGGATGGAGGGACAAAATGTGCGGCTCTATTAACTCTGATTTGACTGAATTCCCACCTCAACATTTCATAGTAGAGCTGATCCAGAAAGAAGTCAGAGGCCCTCCCATAGACTCTGGGATGCTCAAAAGATACCCATTTTGTGTCCCTTAGCATGATCATGGGAACATGCTTAGAGGATCTTGCTCTACGCTCAAGAATAGTAGGAAGATTTTTCCTATTAGGATCAGTCTCCCAGACAGGTATGATATGTCTTTCAACTCCATCGGTGAGGTGTTTGAAAGGAGGAGTTTTGACAAGGTTAGGGTAAATTTTTCTGGGGTGGAATTTGTTTAGGGGTAGGTGAGTGACTAATGGCCCTAAGTTGTTGTGCATTTGAGAAGGCACATTTTTTATTAATTTACATTCAGGATGAGGTAGGTAAAGGGGTTCAACAGGTGGGCTGACTTCCTCCTCATACTCAGGTAGAGGATACCATCTGTTTGGAATGTGTTCGGGTTCGGGTTGGTGAGAATGAAACAGAACTTTTCATTCCCTTTTTACCTTGGCCCAATCCTCAGATTTTTCATTATAAAGGACAGAAGTTGGGGTGAAGGGAAATAAGGTTCTCAAGGGTTTGGGGAAAGGAGCACCAGGGGAAATGCCATCATCTGGTTGATTAACCCAGGGATCATCGACAGGGATAATAGGTTGAAATTGTGGAGTGGCTATTTGTGTTGGTTGGGGTGAAAGGGGTGTGGGAATGTACACATCATCTGGAGTGGAGACAGGCATATCATCAATCCTAGTTTCTAAACTAGACACTAGGGCATATACTGCTATTTGAACATGATCACTAATAGAGATGGTTACCTTAGAAGTCGTAGTTGACCTGGATTTTCTTGCTGGTTGCCTTCTAGGTTTTGTTGGTATTATTGAAACAGGCACAACGGCCTCATCAGCAGCAACATAGGTTTTTTTCCCTTCAGAATTGTGCTGATAGGAATGTTGTCCTCATCAGCTTCCTCATCTTCATTATGAGAGAAGATAACTCTTCTTTGCTTCTTTGCAGCAGGGACATCAGAAGGTTCCCTGATAACAATGCCACTAGCTGGTCTCTTGGGGGCAGGCCTCCTTGTAGCAGTGGTCTTTTGCCTAGTTACTCTTTTCACTCCTAGGACTTCAGCGTTGTTTTGTTTCACCATCTCTTCTTTAGCTTTCATCAACTCCTCAGTCTTGGCCATTACAGCAGCATCATAGGTACTAATGTTCATGTTGGCTATATTCATTTTACCAAAGTCTGCAGCCGACTTTGGTTTTTCAGTTAATAACCTAGCTTGCTCCTCGGGAGTATTTGCAGCAAGAATCTCATGAATTCCTTGAGCCTTGAAAATCTTGGAAAGAAGATGGCAAAAAGGAATTGCTGAGAGTCCTTTTTTATTCATCACAGCGTCTCTGAATCTTCCGTACAGAATTCTTGGAAGATTGATCTTCGTTTTAGTGAGAAGATAGCATAGGCAGAATTTGTGCAGAGAGGAGAGGTTGTCTTTCGATCCCACCTTATGTAGAACCACCTTGTTAAGAAGCCGATGAAGGATGTGAACAACGCCCTTCATTTCAACAGCCTTCCAAGTATGAGTTATGACTGTGTCCTCTTTCATGAGACAGACTTCAATAGTCTCAGAGCCACCCAAGTCCTCTTCCCATGACTCAGTAAAAACTAAACCTTCCTGAGCACAGAAAATTGCATCGGCAATAGTATTCTCCGAGACTACAATTTTCTTTCTTAACACCGTTGAGAAGAAGTCAGTGTCAGTTACTTGGACGTTTCTCCAGAAATCCCTGATCAGGTTGGGAAAGACAGAGACCTTCTCTGTGAAGAGTCATCCCCACCCGGCTGCATTAACATGTTTGCTTATGTCTAGATTGTAGTCTTGCAGCACTCCAAGATTGAAATGATGCTCTATTGCCATGTTGAGCTTGTCCACGTTAAAGGTTGAAGAAGAAACCATTTTTGGTGATCAAAGAGCTTAGGGTTTGAAAGCAGAGAGAAGTAGAGAGAGATATTACCATTTTTGTTTTCTTGTTTTGGAGCCATCAAGCATTTTTGGTGAAGTATGAGTACTTTTTTTTGGAGCAACTAAGCTTTTCTGGTGTTGTATATCAATAGTTTTTGGAGTCATTAAGCTGTTTTGGTTGGATGTACAGAATGAAGATGGTATGTAATAGGTTTATGGATATGAAGTGTAATTATCTAACCCGTACTTCTAATATGCTTATCTGTACCACAAGATAATTGTAAGACCTTGCTAAATAGGTAAATGCAGTTAACTTCTCTATATTGTTCTTTTTGATGGGTATGCAGAATAGTTATTTTGTGAATGTATGCCATGTTCAAAGTCATTTTTCCTCTTGTAAATGTATGAAACTAGTTACAGTTCATCTTGCTTTTGAGCGGCTAATTTGAAAATTTAGTACAAGTTGAGTATTGGTGAAGATTCAGACAGTGATGGAATGTTTCTTATTAGTTTAATTTCTTGTTTGTTATAGTTTCAAAACTATCTTTTTTGTCCTAGGTTATCAACTTCTTATTGGTGTGCTGGTTGTCTTTTTTGATGCACATTAGGCTAAAAACTGATGTAAAATTCACTATCAGGTTTCTGAATTCCCATATGCAAAATGACATGAATATCATGTACATTCTGTACGAGAAACTACCATTTGAATGTATACATTTTTTTTATAAGAAGTTTCTTGTGAAGCTTAAATATTTCAATTAGATTTATATAATCATGTTTACGAATTGCACTCATTTTCTACGTATGGAAGTGGTGTGCGAGTGGCATTGTTTGTGCAATTTTTTAATTTTTATATAATATTGTATAGTATAATTAGGGGTGTAATCGGGTCGGTTTGGATCGGATTTGAGGGGTTTCATCATCCCAACCGATTAAATTTGATCGGTTCGGATTTATCAAATTTTTAACTACGGATCCGAACCGAACCGATCCGAATCGGATCGGTTCGAATCATCAGGTTACCTATTAATTTTTTTAAATTTTATTTACACTTAAATATTAATAAAAAATTATAAAAATAAAATAAAATATACATATTTAATTATTAATTATATTAAATATCTATATAATAATATATTAATATTATATAAAATAATTTAAAAATAAATATTTTATAAGGTTCGGATCGGATCGGATTATATTTTCCGGATCCGAGACCCGAACCGATCTAGTTCGGATCGGTGTTTTGGAATCCGATCCGATGATCCGAACCAATCCATCAAAATCGGTTCGGATCCGCCGGGTTCACGGATCGGATCAGATCCGCTTACACCCCTAAGTATAATGATAATGTAATAAGTGTTTGGATGAATAAACAATTAAATATATACATATATACATATATTACACAAATAGTATTAGGGGAGAAGAAAAAAAAACTGACGGCAGTTGTGAAGTGCACCACATAACCGGCTATTACCATCCTACTCAGAGTAACATAACATAACCGTACCGGTCACGACATGGAGCGTCGTAGAGACAAGAAGGGAGGGAGAGAAAGAGATAGCAAAAGGAGTAGGAGAGACAAATATACAGGGTGAAAGAGAGTGAGAGGGAGAAGGAACGAGAGAGAGTCATAATGAGATGAAAGTGTGCCATTACAGTTTTCAAATATAGGAATCTTCTATTTGGCTCTAGATTTCAAATGGATGAAAGATGATAGTAGCGATAGTGGAAAAAGATGACGTTGGGTTTGATCAATGCAAACAAAGACAACATTGCTCGCACCAACGCCGTTGATCCCCTTGATATTTATGATATCCTCTTCTATTCCTTTCTTATTTTAATATCCTCTTCTCTTCTCTTCCTTTTTTTATTTTAATTTATTTATTTGCCTCTCACAGTTTTATTAATTTTGTGAATTAATTTATTTGCCGCAAATCCTTGACTTTTATTTGGGCAAATTTCTTAACGAATATTAGGGATCTCGATGATGACAATTTGGAACTTATTCTGTGCGGGATGGAGATGGGTATGTGACTTGCACTCAATTTATTTGATAAAAAACCTGAATGTCATTGCACTTAATTGTATTTGCCACTCTTTCTTTCTGATTTTTTTTAATGACTTCTGATAAAATGATGTTATTGACTTGAAGTTGTGATTTGTGCAAATTCAAATGTAAATTGTAATATGTGTGTGTGCCTTAAGAGTCTCCACGTTCAATTCTATGCTTTATGTTATAGTAAGCACTTGGTGTGGTGTTATTGTCCTAAAGTTGTAATTTATGCAAAACCATATATTAATTGTAATATATGTGTGCCTTAACATCCCCATGTTCAATATTATGCTTGGAAAATCAAGCTGGTGTCACTGGTTAATTTCCTTTGCATTTTAGAGAAGTCGATGTTGTTTCTTTTTCCATGTATTGCTCATGTGTGGTTGGGGCCATGCAGAATTGTTGTGGCACATAAATGTTGATTAAGAATTTTATTTGTAACTATGAGAATTAAGATTAACATTTTATTGGAAGTGTATTTTTTATTTGTTAATGATTCTGTTGACTTCCTTCTTCATTTAGTAGGAAATTCATTTACAATAAATGGTTGAGGTTACAAATTTAAGCTTCTTGGATCATGTAAAAAATGGTCTCGCATCAAATTCTGTATGCAAATATAAAAAGATTTAATGAAATCTTTACATGATATGTATAATGTATTTGTTATTCATTATTTTAACTGTCATATCCATTTACAAGGATTTTAGCTGGAAAAAAAAAACTCATGATTTCATAACATTTTATGAAGTTAACAATTTATTTAAAAATTACCAGTCTTGACTGATTTTATATTGAGCCTTTAATTTATTGCATTACTTTTATATTGTTAAAATAGTTTATTGATAAAAGTTACAAAAAAATTGATTTTATGTTGTATTAATAGTGACTGAGATGCGTCCACTGATACTATCATATGGTTGCTGTGATTTTGCAACCTCATCATTCCCTCTGTGTATTGTGAATGGTGGGTTAATACTTTATTGTGTATTTAGGTTTGGGAACATTGGTTAGTTGTACATTTCTGTAGCTTTCATCCAGATGCTTCAATGGTTAAATGCCAGAGTAAGTTAATATTTGTATATCATCCATCTTTCCATCCGACATTTTTATGGAAAATAACTTTCTAATGGATGATTGTCCTTTTTCTTTTTATTGTACAAATTTTTTTTTACAGTGCCAGTAGCTACATTTCTTACGTGTTCTTTTTTTTCTTTTCTTTTTTAAATGTCAACTTTAAGCGAGACCGAATTTGAACCTTGAATTATGGGATACTGATTTGGTGGAATTATCATGCTTTGATCTTTTAAGTCTTAATGTTAGTTCATGTTTGGATTTTTTGTAATGTCAATTTTGCTGTAACTCATATCATACAATGGTTGTATTCCCTCAACATTACCATTTCTTTACCATTTTGCTTCCTTTTCCTTTTATGGATTTGTTATCTAAAGGCACATCTGATTATGTGTAATGTGGCTCTTTGTGCAGTTGTTGTTAAAACAAAATGTAGTGCTTCCATGTTGAAGTTGAACTGTGGGTGGAGGAAAACCCAAAGCAAAGAAGTAATATAAGTGTAGATAATGAACTGATGATGTGTTGCCTATTCTTTTCAGGTAAGTGACTTGAAATAGGGAAATACGCTGCAACTGGCCAACAAAAGGTGTTGGTGGCAATGAGTAGATTCAAACCTCAGACTCCAAAAGATTTGAATAATGCAACTATATAATTCACTCGGTTATCTTTCAGAGGGTTCTTTATTTTATGACTTGATTGGTTATTGGATTATGGTTCTTTGGGGTGTAATGGAACTTAAGAAAATTTTGACAGGATTATGGTTAAAGTAATATAAGAATAGAAAATGTTGACAGTATTATTGTTAAAGGAGTAAGTATAATAACTATATTTATAGTGACTTCATTTATTGTGTTTGTTTAATTTTGATGGAGT
Organism: Sophora flavescens; assembly: GCA_030762895.1. NCBI lineage: Eukaryota > Viridiplantae > Streptophyta > Magnoliopsida > Fabales > Fabaceae > Sophora > Sophora flavescens. The sequence continues at coordinate 136,677,606 of CM061064.1, forward strand.
TTCTCCTTTTTCCCTCGCAATTACATTCCCTCACAACTATGCATGTAAATAAATAATCTTATTAATGTAATGATATAATTATATAATATGTGTTTACATTAAGAAGTCACATTATAAAGTCACAAAAAATACTGATTAAAAATACCAAACATGCATAAGTGACAAATAAAATATTAGAGTGAATATCCTTTTTGGTCCCTTAATTTTTTTTTTTCCGGATTCCATTTAAGTCACTGGAAAAAAACCTCACAATTGGTCCCTCAGATTTCATTCCGTGAGTCCTTTTAATCTCTCTGTCAGTCAATGTGTGTTGACCACCATTAAGTGTCTGAAGTGTCATGTTATCTATCTAGGTGTATTGTTAGTATTTTCTAGCATGACATTGAATTTAAAAAAAAACCCAAATATGAGGCATTTAATTAAAACAAAAAATATAGATGTGTGTTAAAAATCAACAAAATTTTGAGCTCAATAAAGGGCAGCAATGGAGTTAGGGTTTCGGTATTTGGGGAAGAAGATGACATATAATGAGCCGTTGGTTTTTAACACACACACACACACACATATATAATTAAATGCCTTATATTTGGGTTTTTTTAAATTCAACGTCATGCCAGAAAATACTAACAATACACCTAAATAGATAATGTGACACGTCATATACTTAACGGTGGTCAACGCGCATTGACTGGTGGAGAGACTAAAAGGGTTACAGAATGAAATTTGGGGGACCAACATATGAGATTTTTTTTTCCACGAATATAAATGGAATCCGAAAAAAATTTTAAGGGACCAAAAGGGTATATACACAATATTATATACCAAAAATATGGGTAAAAATGAATAAAAGCATTAGAAATACGGGCAGACAGACACGTCAGTGCCGACGTGCATGTCTCGCTTCTAGAAAAGAGACTTCACCACATATTTAACTTCACCTTACATATGTCTTTTTTTAATTATATTAGATGTTCTATATTAATTACGGGTGTGTTTATATTCTATATTCTGTATTAATTGTTGTTTCAACAATCATGATGATTCCCTTAGAGACAATCTAATTATTCATGGTGCTGGTGCTCATAAAAAAACAAACATGGTTGCAGATACTAGATAGGGGTCTTCTGCGAGGCATCTACTCATGGACACTCCTCTTTTTCTTCTGCCTCCGTTACTCTTTCTCTGCCTCTTTGTTGCTTTATCTTTCTACAAATGAACAAGTTCCATTAATTGATATTTATTTGCTTCTCTCATATGATAACCATCAATTTTTGTCCTTTGGGGAATTTCAATATTACTGGAAGTTTCTGCATATGGTTGAACTAATTTAACTCTTGCATAAGTTTGACTATGCACAATTGTGGTTAGTTCTATTTTGCCCTTTATAGTAGGTTGTCTTCCGTTACTTGCATTGTTCTTTGACTGATGATCTTATAATTTTTTTTAGATATTTTGAGTCAATAAGAACTCATGTTGAGTCAGTAACAATGCAACACATGGTATGGATATACCACAATTTAGGTTGCACAGCAGGAAAAAGTATCTGTTTCTATTGCAACTAAGAGACGTCACCACGTATTTAACTTCACCTTACATATTTAACTTATTCCTATTTTCTGCAATGCAATTTTATCTTGCACTTAAAAACTGTCTTTTTTAAATTTGACTCAAGCTTTAAAGGATTATAGGGATGACGATATTAAAGGTGTCATTTTTAATATCAGAACATTAAAGACAAAATAATCAACTTCAAACTATTACATATATTTCATTTCAAACCATCTTTATAACAATTGATATGCCAAGAACATGGATAAAGACACGTAAAAGAATTAGAAATGCGACCAGACAGGCACGTGAGTGCCTGTCTTGCCGCTAGTAATGATAATGTAATAAGTGTTTGGATGAATAAACAATTAAATATATACATATATACATATATTACACAAATAGTATTAGGGGCAAATTTGTCATTTCAATAAAAACTTATTTTCTTTCTTTCCACTTTTCTATCCAACTAAACGAGTGAAGAGAAAACTCAATTTTTCTTTCTCATCTACTTCTCTAATGTATCTATCAATCCAATTCCAAACAACTAAAAAATTACTTATTTTCTACTCATTCTCTCTTCTCTTCTACTTCTTTCCTCTGTACTTCTTTCCTCCTTATTTCTCTTCTTACCCAAACAAAGTGTAAGAGTCAGTTTATGCCTTGCATTATCAATTTTCATTTTTCACACTCATTTAGACTTTAGTCCCTTCCCTAACCCTAACACAGACTCTCCCTCCCCTCTGGCAGCCGCCAAGACCGCCATCGCCTCCCTCTGGCCGCCACCTCGTGTCCCCCTCTCGTCACCTCAGTTCGTCACCCCGTCTTCCTGCTCGAGCTCCCTCCCTGCTCGCACTCCCTCAGTGTCCCCTTCCTTCCCTGCTTTGCCGCCTGGCTCGCTTCTTCTTCGTGCCGTCTGGTGTCCGAGTGATCCCGTCTCTGTCTCTGCCTCCATGATCGCCGGCCGCCGCTGCTTCTGAACTGTACGATATTTCAGATCGCCGCCGCTTGGCTTATTCTCGCCGTCTGGGTGTCCGAGTGATCTCATCTCCGTCTCTCCCTACTTGATCATCGGCCGCCTCTGCTTTTGAACTGGTACGAGATTGCAAATTTTGAAGTCTGGTGTCAAGCTATCTTATTGTCGTGGGTTTCATTTTTCCGATGACTGGTGAGTGTTCCATGCTTGTTTCAAATTTCTGAGTTCTTATGTCTCTCGGGGTTTAAAGTTTTAGTTAGTTCTTTATTTATTCTTTGGGGGTGCTATAATGAGCTTTCCTAATAATTGTATAAAGTCTTTTGGTCTCCTATGCTTGCAGTCATCATTAGTCTCTTGATAATAGATCTGTGATTCTGATTATATGCCATGGTCTCTGATTTGTACTTTTATTTTTTCCAAAATTCCATTTGCGAAAAAATTCAGGTAGTGGCAACATTTTCTAATCTATTGAGAGAGAAGGGTCTTCTGGTGTCAAAGCTAGCACAAAAGATAACAATATTCTCGTACAGGTCCTCAAAAACTGGAGGTATTTGTGACCTGTGCCTTTTAGGCATCAGTGAAAAGGTAAAATTATTTTCATTTGACAACATGTATGGTAGTGTAATAAATTCACGGTTGTGCCTCTGCTAATTGTTGTTGGATCTTGGGAGTGGGTGATATTGGTGATTTTGGGGTTGGGCAGGTGGGTTACGGTGGTGATTTGAGAGTTGTGGCAAAAAAAAATTATTGACTTTTTGGTGTTGTGAGCAAGAATATGTCAAACTTATTGGCATCTGCAACCTTATTGGCTGCACCCAACTTGCAAACTATGTCAAACTCATAACCAAGCAATTTAGTCAACCAGTTCTGTTGATTCTGAGTCGTTACCCTCTATTCCAGCAAGTATCTCAAACTTTTCTGATCTGTATACACTGTAAACTTCTGTCCCAGCAGATAAGGCCTCCAATATTGAATGGCCAAAACTAAGGCCATTAATTCCTTAACATAAATGGACTTAGAGAGGGATGAATCTGCCAAAGCCTTGCTAAAGAATGCAATGGGCCGTTAATTCTGAGATAACACAGCCCTAAGGCCCTTCCCAGAAGCGTCACACTCAATGGAAAATGGTTGGGAGAAATCAGGCATAGCCCAAACTGGTGCAGTTGTCATGGCTCATTGAATTTGCTTGAAGTAGAATTATGTGAAGTAGGGTTGCAGAGTAATGAGAGTAACATTTTTAGTGTTATTTAAAGTAGAATTATAGAGCAATGGGGGCAATATTATTTTATTAGTAGGGGAAAAAATTATATAAAATTTAATTAACAAAAAAATTTATTTGATGGGGACAGCTGCCCCCAAACACATGTACATGGGTCCGTCCCTGCTTGTATGGTAAATGATGAAGAGGAATGCATGGATATTGCTTCATACTCTATAGGCTGATCATTCCATATTATTCATCTTTTGTTCATTACATATGCTCCTCTCTTTTTTTTTTTGGCATATTTTCCGTTGTTTAAAAATATGTTGTCTTCACCAGATTCATGAACGATGCAGCATGGACTATTGATGCAGAAACACGACTGTGATTTCCTTGATTAAAGAAGGTAAATCCCACATCTTTTAAATAGGGTAAACTAATCATCATTATAAAAATAATCTATGCTCTACTTGATGCTTGCAAATATGTATATTTTTTGGAATTTAAATTTTTTAGTTTGACGATAATTAGTGTAATTTATGCTTTAAAGTAAATTTATAAAAAAATAAAAATAAAAATTGTGCATATCGTAGTCAAATTAAGTATGTAGGAATTTTTCAAAAGGATTTGATTTATATGCACCGACGTGTAAACATTTTTTACACTGTCAATCAATTTGAAATTGACACCTCATTAAATATCTTTGACTCTTATCTGAATTACCTTAAAGTCATATATACCATGATTTCTTATTGGTAGAGAGTATAAATTTTTTTATGATGACAGTGTATATCAATTAAACTATTTCTAAAAGTAGTTTCAGTGTAAAGTTTTTGTACTGTAATTATCGATGACAATTTTCACCTGTACATGGAGGTGGCAAAATGGGATGGCCCGAGCTCAAAAAACCCGAGAAAATAAAGGACTTGGGTACTAAAATTTGAGCTCGAATTACAACTGGTTTTTTTTGACCCGACCCTATGAAGACCATACCCGTATCGGGCCAGCCCGATCAGGCTTCGGGCGGCCCGCATATTCTCTTAAAAATTAAAACACTAATGTTACTTGAGTTGAGACTTGAGACGGTGAAAAAAACCACTTAGAATCTATCTCTGTCCCTCCTATTACTAGGTGATGAGGCATAGCATTTGGTTTAGGTGGCTTTTTTTATGACCCCCTTTTCTCCAACTTTCAAATTTTTTTAACATACCATTGCTTTAGTCTTATAGTTTTCACGGATTGATCCTAAGGTAAGTGCTAGAGTGAAATTGGCATGGACTCTTGTATATATACCTTGGCAGGTATATTTTTTTGACATTCACGTTGGCAGATCACGAATTAAACTCGTGATCAATACCATATATATATTTTTGCAATGATGTTTTGGTGCCCAGTTTTAATATATATATATATATATATATATATATATATATATATATATATTTTGTTGAAAACGTGACAAAATGCTCATTCTAATCTAGTAAACCCTTTCAGAGTTATCTTTAATGTAAACCCTAATGTATGTAAACCTTTGCTGGGGACTTGCATCGACTATAGAGAAGTGCCAGAATAAGGGAGTTTGATTTAACCTTTAAATGGATGCAAAACTTAGAAGTTGAAATCACAGATATGGAAGGGCAAGCATTTTTCCAAAGACACCAAATGCCTGCCGAAAAGCCTACAGCTTCTACTTTAACACCATCATCTAGACCAATCTTCTTGATGACATTCTCAGCCCTGTTACCACTAATTCTAGGTTCTAGAATAGCTAAAAAATCAATATTATAGATCCTCATAATATCCTTAACAGGATTGTGAAAGTTCTTTCCACCTGCCCCTTTCGAATCCCAAACTAAACTATTCATTGATAATGCGGGTTTGGGTTGGAATCTCAGTTCCTGCAGTAGGTAAAGAACTAGTCTTTTGACTATCATGGGAGAAGTATGGAGATTTATCAGGATATTTAAAGGTAAAAGTAGGAGAGGCAGACCTATCAATAGGTGTCTCCACCACAGAAACAGAATTGTTATTATTGGGAGAATGAATTACTCTAGAATTATTGCCGCCTCAGTATTACTGATATGATCAAGTCCATTCTCACTTGCTTCTATTGAAACATTTTCTCCTTTGCTGTCTTCCTCATTGACATCATTCAGAGCAGCTTCTCCTTCGTTGTCATTCCACTCCAAGTCAAAAACAATTAAATAGCTGCGGATCCTGTTGACAGATTTATCAGTCTCAGGATCCTGTTGGAAGCAAATAGTTGCAGGTGTCCTGTTATCTATTCTGTTTTGATCAGTTGAGCCGTCTGTGTTTTACTTTTAGTATCAATCTGTCACAGCTTTGTGTAGATGGACTCGTGGAGCTTTTCCTTATTTGCTTTAGAGCTGTTTTCTTTTGAACCAGGGTGCTCTGATTGGTTTTTCTCTTTTGGCTTTTTTTGGGGATTTTTATTTTGGTTTACCGTTTTGAGTTGGATGGGTTTAGTTTTGGCATTTTGCTTGATTATGTAAACTCTTTTTCTGCTGCACTGTCTTGGCACTACAAATGCTCTTTATGCAGAAATTTCAGGAGCTATGCTAACAATTGAGCTATCTGAGAAACATGATTGGTTTTCTCTATGGCTGGAGTGTGATTCTCAACTTGTGGTTGCAACTTTTCTGAATTTTGAGTTGGTTCCTTGGAGTCTTAGAAATCGATGGATCAATTGTGTCGACATTACTAAGAGGATGAGATTTATTATTTCTCATATATATAGAGAAGACAATATTTGTGTAGATAAACTTGTCAATTTTGGTTTTTCTATTTTTGGTTTTCTTTGGTGGGATTTAATTCCAGCTTTTTTAAGGGTAGACTTTTTTAGAAATAGATTTAGTCTTCCTTTTTATAGGTTTAGATGATTTTTTTCATGGGTTTGGTACATGTTCCCCAATGCACTTTTTGTACTTTTTTCATTCATTTTTAATAATATTATGGCGTGCTGCAATGATTGTAATTGATTGGGGTGATAACCTACTTGGGATGCCTATCAATTTAGTGATACTTTTGTACTCATTTTTGTTTTTTTAAAAAAGTCAATCAATTTAGTCATATTAAATATTTTGTTTCCTTTGTTTAATTTGATTATGTTTTTTCTTTACAGCAATAATTTGATAATGTTTTAGATTTAAATTTTCTATTTTCTATTTGTATGGGATGTGATTGCTTTATCTTGTGTGTGGCCAATACATCACAAATAAAATTTTTTTTTATTAATTAGTCCTTCTATTTTTATTTTATTTTATTTTTGACTTGAAATTAGTCCTTTTGTTTCATTCAGTTATATAGCAGGAGAACTATTAAAAGTTATTAAAGAATACACTTCAGTTGTAGCCATTGTTGGAGAAGGTCACCTTGAAGGAATTGAATTGTATTAGAAGGAAGGTATGGATTTGCATAGTTCACATTGTTTTTATTTGCAGGCTACTATACTAACTTTCTCTTACAAATGTAGTATGCTTACAGTGAGTTTTACACATCATTTCAAGAATCGAAGAAATACGGTTCTAAACTGGTACTAGGAGATCGCATCATATCGGTTCGTATTTTTTTTGCTTTAGAATACACTATTACCAACACGCTTTGTCATATTGATATAATTTGATTTCGATTGTCACAGGTTACATTACACTGATATCATAAATGCCTTTTTAGCATTGCAGAGAAACATTTGAGTAATTCTCAGGGGTATGCTTATGCTTCTTTTAGTTTTGGTGCTAAAAGAAATCATTTTTATCCTAACAGCCTCTATCCAAATTTTAATTTTAATTCTGCAGGGGCATGATGAAGTTGAGCAATGTTTTCTGAGGATCATTAGGGATGAGAGAGACGTGTACGTATTCTTACACCTTCATTATTTTATTTCATTGCAATTTTTTCTAGAAATAGGTCTTACGAAATTGCGTCTCTTAACTGCCGAGTCTTTGGTTAATTTATGTTACAAACCTTCAACGGTAAGTGATAACATGTTGAGTAACAAGAGGGGTAGTTAATAATACAAATAAATATGGTAAAGTAAGGTAGGAGTCGGAAATTATAGGTAGTCGAGTCTTATTCCCATGGGAATCTTGTACAAAGAACATTCCTGGGAATAAAATTTTCCTAGGCATAATTTTTTAATACTTGAAACAAATATAGGAATGTTGCATTCCCTTATTTTTGAATTCATGTTGCTGAAGCAATTCAAAGTCAATGGCCATCCTCCCTCTGCTCCTTCTATTAAAGAAGTTCAATGATATCCTCTTGCTGGTTATATGGTTAAATGCATTTCTGATGGAGCTGCAAAAGGTAGTCCTAGTAATACAGATCCAACTGCTTGTGGAGCTATTTTTAGAGACAAAAGTGTGGTTGTTTTAGGGTGTTTTATAGAAAATCTTGGCACTACAAATGCTCTTTTGATTAAATATTTGTTTCCTTTGTTTAATTTGATTATGTTTTTTCTTTACAACAATAATTTGATAATGTTTTAAATTTAAATTTTCTATTTTCTATTTGTATGGGATGTGATTGCTTTATCTTGTGTGTGGCCAATACATCACAAATAATTTTTTTTTTATTAATTAGTCCTTCTATTTTTATTTTATTTTTGACTTGAAATTAGTCCTTTTATTTCATTCAGTTATATGACAGAAGAACTATTAAAAGTTATTAAAGAATACACTTCAGTTGTAGCTATTGTTGGAGAAGGTCACCTTGAAGGAATTGAATTGTATTGGAAGGAAGGTATGGATTTGCATAGTTCACATTGTTTTTATTTGCAGGCTACTATACTAACTTTCTCTTACAAATGTAGTATGCTTACAGTGAGTTTTACACATCATTTCAAGAATCGAAGAAATACGGTTCTAAACTGGTACTAGGAGATCGCATCATATCGGTTCGTATTTTTTTTGCTTTAGAATACACTATTACCAACACGCTTTGTCATATTGATATAATTTGATTTCGATTGTCACAGGTTACATTACACCGATATCATAAATGCCTTTTTAGCGTTGCAGAGAAACATTTGAGTAATTCTCAGGGGTATGCTTATGCTTCTTTTAGTTTTGGTGCTAAAAGAAATCATTTTTATCCTAACAGCCTCTATCCAAATTTTAATTTTAATTCCGCAGGGGCATGATGAAGTTGAGCAATGTTTTCTGGGGATCATTAGGGATGAGAGAGACGTGTACGTATTCGTATGTTTGTTTTTAATCACAGTGAAGAACGAAATAAAGGATTACATGGTTTGTAATTTTTTATTTTTAATTGGGACTTGTTTAGATGTTATTAAAAAAAAAGATTTGTTTTTTTTAAAAGTTTTTTATATTTTATTTATTATGTTTTATAAATTATATAAGCAGTATTTGAATTTTTTTTGTCACATAAAAAAATGCCAACATTTGATGTGATAAAAAGAGCAACATTTGGCATAAAAGTCATATTAAGCGATATATTTGACTTGGAATATCCCATTTCACCGTCTATAAATTAAATCGAATGTGTTAAACTTTATATTTTATATTTAAGCACATGGTGCTGCTTAAACCTATATTTTGAAGAGTTTATAGAAAGCCTATGAGAATAACTTATGATAATATATCTAAGTAAATAGTTCATTAAAATAATTTATGATCTTTTCATAAGGAGAAGTGCTAGCAAAACATTCTAACACAGTTTCCAATACACTTTTTTTTTTATTGGTTGAAATTTATATGGGTCTTATTATTTCATGTGATTCCCACTTGAATTTTGTAGGACTCATGAATTTCAATTAACAGGAGGAAGTGTGTTGGTAAATGTGTGTTAGAGTGTGTTGCCAGTATTTCTCTTTCATAAGATTTTTTAATTTATTCCATAAGCTTGTCAGAAAAGCTTATAAAAAAGAGCTTATTGCATAATCGTTTAAGTAATGTGTATAAGTGGAAGCAAAAAATAAATATTGGTCGATTAATTTCCTCTGTATATACCAAACTTTTTCTGAAATTGTCTTTTTTCCCCTTGTTTTATTTAACCCTAATAGTGGTTGAATTTCGGATCAATTTGGATTATCATAATTAAAACGTTTCAAGAACATTCATGAGCCTAGGATGATGCCTAATTTAATTATGATTATTTTTTTTTGACTCAATTTAATTATGACTATTAAAACAATATAATAATAAAAAAAATAGGAAATTTTATAATCAGATTTTAATGGAAAATCAGACCCAATTAATGTTTTAAGAGTGTTATCAGCCACATAAGTGGAAGGAAAAAATAAATATTGGCCGATTAATTTCAATTGCATAGCAAAAGAAGTCTTTATGTATGTAACAAACTTTTCTTAATTTTTTTTACTTGTTTTATTTTATTTTTTCCTAAAAATGGATGATTTTTGTATTCATATGGGTTGACCATTTTTCTGTCATATGTTTGTTTTTAATCACAGTGAAGAACGAAATCAAGGATTACATGGTTTTTAATTTTAAATTTTTACTTAGGATTTGTTTAGATGTTATTAAAAATAAGAATTGCTTTGGTTTTTAAATTTTCGTATATTTTATTTCTTGTGTTTTATAAATCATATCAGCAGTATTTGATTATGTGTTTGTCACATGAAAAACATGCCAACATTTGGTGTGATAAATAAGTACAACATTTGACATAAAAGTCATATAAAGCGAGATATTTGGCTTGGAATCTCTCATTTGACCGTGTGTAAATTAAATCGAACTGTGCTAAGTTTTATATTTTATATTTAAGCAAACGGTGCTACTTATACGTTAGTTTGGAAGAGTTTATAGAAGCTTATGAGAATAAGCAAATAGTTCATTAAAATAATCTATGATCTTTTCATAAGATTTTTTAGCTAATCCTGAGCTTGTCAGAGAAGTTTATGAAAGTAAGTTGTTTTTAGCTTATTTTAGAAAGAGCTTATAGCATAATAGTTTAAATAATGTGTATTAGTGGAAGCAAAAAATAAATATTGGCGGATTAGCTTCCAGTATATATACCAAACTTTTTTGAAATTGTCTTTTTTCCCCTTGTTTTATTTAGGGTTTAACTATTGAGTTGGTTTCTGAACTACTTGAGGATTTTTAATTAGGTTCCCAAACTAATAATTTTTTTAATTAGGTCCCTGAACTTATGTAAAATTTTCAACTGTTAATGTTTAGCAATTAGCATGATAATTAAATAAAAATAGATAAATTTGACAGACAAAATTTATTCTTGAAATGATAATAACAAAATAATGAAATATAAAATTGTGTCAGAAAATTCTTGTTTTATAACAAATTATTAAGATATTAGATTGATTAACCTCAATATACCTTTTTTAAATAGTAATATATATATATATAATTTTTTTTTGAAGAAACAATAGTAATATATTATTAAACAATTATTTTGAAAAAAATGTTTCAAATAAAAATAAAATAGTAAAAAATAAAACTTAACGGAGAATGTCATTATCTGAGTGAAAAATTCAATACTTAAAAAAATAAAATAAAAAACATATAATTTAACAACAAAGTTATTCTTTGAAATAATGAATAAAACAAAGAATCTAGTTAAGTAAATATCACATCTTATTTTGATTGTCAATTTTATTTAGAGTTATTTGATTTATTTTATTATTTATTATATTATTTTATATTTTAATTGAAGTTTATCTAAAATTATTTTAATATTTGTTAAATTATATTGTTGGTTGATATGTTTATTATTATTATTTTAATGTTATTTCTAATATTAAATATTTTACTCGGTTTAATCTCTTACTATTTTATTATAAGACATGAATTTTCTAACACAATTTCGTATTTCATTATTTTGTTATTATCATTTCAAGAACTGAGTTTTGTCTCTCAAATTTATTTATTTTTATTTAATTATTATGCTAAAAAATAACTTTTCTTACCAAGTTTTAATTTTATTTATTATTATTATTACTATTATTATTTATTTTTATTTATTTTTTAAATAGTGAGTTTTTTCTCTCATATTCATCTTTTGTCATTCTATTATTATGTCAAATAGTATTTTTTTCTTCTAAACTTCATCATATATCATGTTATTGTTTTTTTAATTTATATAGTCACATTTCTACTTTAGGGACCTATTTGAAAATATTATATAAGCTTAGGGACCCAATTAGAAAGTTTTTAGTTCAGGGATCCAATTAAAATTTTATATAAGTTCAAAGACCTAATTAGAATTTTTTAGTTTAGGGGCCCAATTGAAAATTTTCAAATAGTCCAGGTATCAACTCTATAATTACACCTTTATTTAATCCTAAAAGTGTTTGAATGTTAGATTAATTTGGAATGCCATAATTAAAACGTTTCAAGAACATTCATGAGCCTAGGATGATGCCTACTTAATTATGATTATTTAAACAATATAATAACAAAAAATATATGAAATGTCGTAATCATATTTTAATGGTAAATCGAACCCAATTAATATGTTTTAAGAGTGTTCATCAGACAAGACTAATGACTAGTGCGTACTTAATTATATTTTTAAAAATAATAATAACAATAATAATCAATGATAATTTAAACATTATAATTAAGAATATGTGGAATGTTTTAATTAGATTTCAATGGAAAATTGAATCTAATTAATACGTTTTAAAAGTAATTATCACCTTCACCTAACGGTGGCTTAATTATAATTTTAAAAGTAACAACAACAATCATTATTTAACTACCCAAATTACTCCTCTTTGGATGGAAGATATATCCCTCACTACAAGAAATTACGTGATTAGCTGCGACAAATTTAATAGTTAATTTGTAACTAATTTCTAGTAAATAAATTTAGCTATAGATTAGTTACAACATTACTACAAAAACAATGGTAGCATAAATTGAGCGGCAAATTAGATTGGAAATTATTCCTAGCTAATTCGTGATTAATGTTAAAAATTTCTAGCTATTTTTTAACTAATCCTTTGTAATAAATTGTTCAAAATTGTTTTTTCCTAAATCCATAACTAGGATATTATCAACTTCGTAATAAATATATAACCAATATCTTAATACTTTCCTGACTAATTTATTACTAACTCATAAAGTATATCTACGAAATCTAAGTATACAAAGCAAAGAACAAAACATAGCGAACTCATCAAAGCAATTAAAGTTAGACCCTCAGTTGCTTCAACCATGAATCTGCCACGCTCAATAGTGAAACAAGCCTTCCGTGGTCCCTACCAAAATTGCTTGAGACCCACACATTCCCTAGCATCATGTACGTGGCCAAACCAAATGGTGCCAGGGACATGCCTTCACCCTCCTTTCTCTTCACGTGGGCCCCTTAGTATCATCATCAATGTCTATATCTAGTACCAATGTAACCAAAAGTTTCACTCAATGCATATCCTTAAAAAAAAAAAAATTACAGTTTCGTTCAATACTTTTTTCACTTTCTCGGACCAGAAATGCAAAAGGTGAAAAGGCAAAGTAATTGTACATAATTATAGGAATGAAACATGGATAAGGAATAATACCTTGGAATGAAGATGAAAGTGTGTGGTAAGTGTTATGCAGAGATAAGAAGACAATGCATAGAGAAGCACACAGAAAAACACATATTACTCACACACACACAAGAACACAACAATTTACGTGGGTGGTTCACCAACTTGGCTACATCCATCCACGGGTAGAAGGAGAAAATTGATTCACTATGATCTTGAGATTTACAGAATGAACAAGTGATTGTCACTACTCAGCTAGCATACTTCCTATATCTATCTCAGGAATTCCCCTTTTTATTTATAGGAACCCTGATGCACTAAAAATAAGTATATGCGAAACTGAGTTAGTTACATACTTGCCATAACTACCATAACAGAAAATGGTTTAACAGAATACAAGACCAAAATTGAAAATTTCTTCCTGTACTAAACTTTTAGACTAAGAGAGCTCAAGCCAATTTCTACAGTTCTCCACCTTGGATTGAAGCTCCTCTTTACTGATGATGTCTAGTACAAGTGTCTCCTTTTATACTGCCATTTCACTGTTGTTATTTCCAGCAATCAACATTGAGCAAATCCAAACAACGCATGAACTTGCTCTTAGGAACAGGTTTTGTGAATATATCTGCAGGGTTATCTCTTATATCGATTTTCTGAATTTTGACCATTGTCTCTGTACGAATGAAATGATACCTAACATCTATATGTTTGGTTCTTTCATGGTGTACCTGATCTTTGGCCAAACAGATTGCACTTAAGCTGTCACATAAAATGATAGCATGATCCTGAGGGAAGCCTAGGTCACTGATTAACCCTTTTAGCCATATGCCTTCCTTTGCTGCCTCAGTTAAAGCCATATATTCAGATTCAGTTGTAGATAAAGCAATCTGAGGGTCAAGTGTAGCTTTCCAATAACTGAGAATTGCCAACTGTGAAAGCATACCCTGTTGTTGATCTTCTTGTGTCCAGATCTGCATAATAGTTTGCATCCGAATAACCAGAAAGAAAACTACTTGAATTTCCTCCATATATGAGACCTATATCAGCTGTTCCTTTCAGATATCTGAAAATGCGTTTTACAGCTTGCCAATGCTCCTTCCCCGGTTGGCTCATATACCTGCTCACCACACTAACTGCTTGTGCTAAGTCTGGCCTTGTGCATACCATAGCATACATGAGGCTTCCAACTGCACTTGCATAGGGAACTCTTGTCATATGTTCCTTTTCTAATTCAGATTGAGTTGAATGATCTTTAGAGATTCGGATGCTAGTTGTCAGTGGTGTGGATACAGGTTTTGTTGTTATCATACCAAACTTGCTTAGAATCTTATGAATGTAATCCTTTTGACACAAGAAAAGCTTCTTCTGATTTCTGTCCCTGTAGATCTCCATGCCTAAGATCTTTGCAGCAGCTCCCATGTCTTTCATTTCAAACTCAGAACTGAGGAGAGACTTTAGCTTGAGGATTTCTGTTTTATTCTTGGATGCTATAAGCATATCATCCACATAAAGCAGTAGATAGATATAGGAGTTGTCCTCCACCTTGCTATGATAAACACAAGAATCGTAAGGGCTCCTATTGTATCCATGAGAGATCATGAATTGATCAAATCTCTTATACCATTGCCTAGGAGATTGTTTCAATCCATAGAGAGATCTCTTCAATTTGCAGACTAGTTCTTCCTTCCCTTGTACCTCAAATCCTTCTGGTTGTTTCATGAAAATGTCTTCTTCCAATTCTCCATGTAAGAAGGCTGTTTTACATCAAGTTGTTCTAATTCCATATCTATATTTGCAACAAGAGCTAGGAGAACTCTAATTGAGGTGTGTCTAACTACTGGAGAAAAAATCTCATTGTAGTCAACACCTTCCTTTTGACTGAAACCTTTAGCCACAAGTCTTGCTTTGTATCTAATGGCCTCATCTGATGAAAGTCCAGGTTTCTTCTTGAATATCCATTTACATCCAACCACTCTTCTATTTTCTGGTAGTTTGACCAAATGCCATGTATGATTCTTCTGTAGAGATTCCATCTCTTCATGCATAGCAGTGAACCACCGAGTTGATTCTGAACTAGAAATAGCTTGCTGATAGGTGCTTGGCTCCTGTATGTCGATATCTTCAGCTACTTGCAAGGAAATGAATGCTAAGTTAATTCCTAGGAACATAGTTAAGATCACACCGTCCACACCGTCCGCACCGTCCACACCGTCCAACTAATTCTAACACTCCCCCTCAAGCTGGAGCATACAAATCAAATGCTCCAAGCTTGGAACAAATATTCTGAATTCTCGGTCCTCTTAGAGATTTTGTAAAGACGTCTGCCAGTTGATCATTAGAGCTAACAGATTCTGTGACGACTTCTTTAGAAAGGACTTTTTCTCGGATAAAATGACAATCGATCTCAATATGTTTAGTTCTCTCATGGAATACTGGATTGGAAGCTATATGGAGAGCTGCCTGGTTATCACAACATAACTTCATTTGTTGAGTATCTCCAAACTTTAATTCCTCAAGAAGTTGTTTAATCCAAATGAGCTCACACGTGGCTACAGCCATAGCTCTATATTCAGCCTCTGCACTAGACCTTGCAACAACATTTTGTTTCTTACTCTTCCACGAGACAAGATTTCCTCCAATAGACACACAATACCCTGAAGTGGAACGCCTATCAATGGGTGATCCTGCCCAATCTGCATCGCAACATCCAACTATTTGAGTGCTTCCTTTGTCTTCATAAAGTAGTCCTTGTCCTGGAGTCTTTTTAATGTATATCAGAATTCAAATTACTGCATCCCAGTGATCATTATGAGGAGACTGCATGAATTGACTCACCACTCCCACTACAAAGGAAATATCTGAACTTGTAATAGTGAGATAGATGAGCTTCCCAACCAATCTCCGATACCTTTCAGGATCAGAATAAGGCTCCCCCTGGTTGGGTAACAATTTTTGATTCGGATCTATGGGACGATCAACTGGTCGACAATCTAACATACCAGTTTCTTTAAGTATGTCTAATGCATACTTCCTCTGTGAGATGATAATCCCATTCTTTGACTGAGCAACTTCAATTCCAAGAAAATATTTCAATTTCCCCAAGTCCTTGGTCTGAAAATGGCTACATAAATGTTCCTTCACCGAGAAATTTTCTCCGATCATTTCCTGTGATGACTATATCATCTACATAGACCACCAAGTAAACGCATCTATTTGGAGAGGTATAGCAATAAAAGACTGAATGATCTGCTTCACTACGTTTCATTCCAAAAGCTTGAATAACTGAACTGAATTTTCCAAACCAAGCTCGTGGAGACTGTTTCAGCCCATAGAGAGATCGTCGTAGCTTGCAAACCAAACCGGACTCCCCCTGAGCAACAAATCCAGGAGGTTGCTCCATATAAATCTCCTCTTCTAACTCTCCATGAAGAAATGCATTTTTAATATCCAACTGATATAATGGCCAACAACAGATGGCATGGCAAGAAATATTCGAACAGAAGTGATTTTGGCCACAGGGGAGAAAGTATCTCCATAATCAAGTCCATAAATCTGAGACTAACCTTTGGCTACAAGCCGGGCTTTGAGCCGATCGATCTGTCCATTGGCCCCAACTTTAATCGCATATACCCATCGACAGCCAACGGGTTTCTTTTCCGGAGGAAGAGGAGTCAAGTCCCAAGTACCATTATGCTCAAAAGCTTGCATTTCATCAATCATGGCTTGTCGCCATCCTGGATGATCAAGTGCCTCACAAACATTTTTAGGAATGGAAACGGAAGATATAGATGACACAAAAGAATAATAAGAAGGAGAGAGACGATGGTAACTTAAGAAGTTATAAATAGGATGAGGATTTTGAGTAGACCGAATACCTTTCCTAAGAGCGATGGGCAAGTCAAGGTTTCCTTCAGGTAGGTCCGTAGTAGGGTCATCTGCTGGAGTAGGACATGATTCAGCTGGTCTTTCAGTGCCTTCCAATTCTGTGTTAAGAACTCGTGGACGACGATGATATATGATGGGTGACCTTTGAGATTGCTCGAGTGGGGGATCGTTAGGAATTTCTGTAGTCGAAATTGATTCCGACAAAGGAGAAGGTGATAGACCAAGATACGGAATCGGAAAGACTTCTTGAATAGTCTGAGACTCAACTGTGGATGGTGAGAAGTAAAACTTTTCTTCGAAGAACGTTACATCTGCACACATGAAATAACGATTCTGCACAGGGGAGTAACACTTGTAACCCTTCTGTAACCTGGAATATCCCAAAAAGACACATTTGATGGCTCGTGCAGCAAGCTTATCAAGACCTGGAGACAAGTCATGAATAAAACAAGTGCATCCAAATATCCGTGGAGCGACATGAAATAATGGCTCTTTAGGGAATAAAACGGAATATGGTATTTTATGATCAAGAGAGGATGAAGGCATCCGATTAATTAAATAACATGCTGTCAAAACTGCATCACCCCAATGTCGGACAGGTACATTCGCATGGAGTAACAAGGTCCGAGCAGTTTCAACAAGATGTCTATTCTTCCTTTCAGCTATGCCATTCTGTTGAGGGGTATGAGGACAACTGGATTGATGGAGAATGCCCTGTGATGACAAAAAGGAAGAAAGAGCAGAAGAAAAGTATTCCTTTGCATTATCACTTCTAAGGATTTTGATTGTCTTACCAAATTGGGTTTTGACCTCATTAACGAAAGTGGTGAGAATAGACGAAAGTTCAGATCGTTCTTTCATTAAGAAAACCCAAGTGCACCGAGAGAACTCATCAATAAAGGTAACGAAATATCGGAAACCATTAGAAGACACACGACTCGGTCCCCATATATCTGAATGGATAACTGAAAAGGGAGAATCAACTCGGCTTTCAACTTTGCTGGGAAAGGAAGAGCGAACATGCTTGCCTAGTTGACACGACTCACAGTTCAATGATGACATTTTTGCAAGATTCGGAACCATTTGCTTCAATTTTGACAAACTTGGATGGCCCAATCGTTCATGAAGAAGATTTGGAGGCTCAACTGCAGTACAACTTACAGAAGGTGCTGATTGGAGGTAATAAAGACCATGTGATTCATGTCCTACGCCAATCATCCGACCCGTACCACGTTCCTGTATAGTAAAAGAACCAACATCAAAAGTTACTGAGCAGTTTAGAGAGCGAGTAAGTTGACTAAGGGAGATCAAATTAAAAGGGCAACCAAGTATAAACAAAACAAATTTTAGAGTTATAGAAGTAGTGACTGAAACATGACCGATTCCTTTGGCGCTGACCTTAGAACCATCCGCAAGAGTAATGAAGTGAGGAAATTTAGGAGAAGATATGGAGGAGAATAAAGAACGATTACCAGCAATATGATCAGAGGCACCTGAATCAATTATCCAAAGATTTTGATTGTTACCGGATTGAGATATGAAGGTTGTGGAGTCATGAACACCAGTGGCAGTAGACCCATGAGATTGATGGGCAGCTTTCAATTGAAGATACTCTCGGTACTCGGCTTCGGAAATTTTTTCCTTGAACATTTCAGCATTGACTGACTTTTGAGGAAACCCATGAAGAGAGTAACAAGTATTATTAGCGTGACCCATTCGGTTGCAATATGTGCATTGAGGACGACCCATTCGATCCAAAACAGACAAAGAGGCTGCCTTAACACCTGAGATTGTAAAGAGACCAGCGGCGGCAAGCAACAACCAGAAACAGGAACCAAAAAATCAGAGGAGACTAAAGGCAAGAGACCCATTTTCCAAACAACAGAAAAAGTGAATTTTGACCAGCTAGACAGACAGAGGAGGTCGAGGCGAACGATTCTTGGTGGTCGCGGTGGTTTTCCGGCGACCGGAGTGTGGCGCGTGAGTTATACGCGTCCGAAAGACGGCGGCGTGCGGATGCGCGTGGCGGCGCATGGCACTTTATCCGACGACGTCGCTTGGTGGGAAGGCCGATCGGAGACTTCTGAGGCTATTTCCGACGATGGTGGAGACTGGGTTGGTAGAGACAGTGACTTTCGGAATGACTTTTGATCTTGAGAGGTGCTGTTTGGTTGGGACAGTTGAACCAGAGGCAGAAGACTTCGTAAAAGGATAAGATTTCTACTGGACCAGAGGCAGAAACCTTCAAAGGACAAATGAACCTGCTCTTGATACCACATTGAAAAACTTGGACAAAATTCAGACAACAGTATTTGTGAAATACTTGAATGAATTTTTTATTCATCATACTTGATATATATATACACTAAATAGTAAATACAATTTACAATTTACAAGGAAATGAATGCTAAGTTAATTCCTAGGAACATAGTTAAGATCACACCGTCCGCACCAGCACCGTCCGCACCATCCACACCGTCCAACTAATTCTAACAGCTATGATAAACACAAGAATCGTAAGGGCTCCTATTGTATCCATGAGAGATCATGAATTGATCAAATCTCTTATACCATTGCCTAGGAGATTGTTTCAATCCATAGAGAGATCTCTTCAATTTGCAGACTAGTTCTTCCTTCCCTTGTACCTCAAATCCTTCTGGTTGTTTCATGAAAATGTCTTCTTCCAATTCTCCATGTAAGAAGGCTGTTTTACATCAAGTTGTTCTAATTCCATATCTATATTTGCAACAAGAGCTAGGAGATCTCTAATTGAGGTGTGTCTAACTACTGGAGAAAAAATCTCATTGTAGTCAACACCTTCCTTTTGACCGAAACCTTTGGCCACAAGTCTTGCTTTGTATCTAATGGCCTCATCTGATGAAAGTCCAGGTTTCTTCTTGAATATCCATTTACATCCAACCACTCTTATATTTTCTGGTAGTTTGACCAAATGCTATGTATGATTCTTCTGTAGAGATTCCATTTCTTCATGCATAGCAGTGAACCACCGAGTTGATTCTGAACTAGAAATAGCTTGCTGATAGGTGCTTGGCTCCTGTATGTCGATATCTTCAGCTACTTGCAAGGCATAGGATACCATGTCCTCAAAACCATATCTTTCAGGAGGCTTGATCTGCCTTTGTGACTTTCTTGTTGCTGGAATTTCTGGTTGTCTCAAAGGCCTTTGAATTGTTTCAGATACACCCTTTTGTTGCTGTTCAGTCATATTTCCTGTTGTAGAATCAAACTCCACCTGTTTTGTGTCTTCTTTGGATTTACTTGGATCTGTTGATTCTGACTTGGATTGCAAGGTAGAGTTTTCATCAAAAATGACATCTCTACTTAGAATTACCTTTCTTTCTGATGGAGACCAAATTCTGTATCCCTTCACTCCATCTCCATAGCCTACAAAAACACCCTTTTTAGCTCTAGGTTCTAGCTTGCCTTCATTTACATGATAGTAAGTTGGACACCCAAACACTTTCAGTATTGAGTAATCAGCTGGTCTATTGGACCAAATTTCAAAAGGAGTTTTGAAGTCTATGGCAGTGGATGGAGAACGGTTCACCAAATAGCATGTTGTACTCACTGCTTCTGCCCAAAAACTTCTGTTTAATCCAGTATTTGATAGCAAACATCTAGCTCTTTCTAGTAATGTTCTATTCATCCTTTCAGCTATCCCATTTTGTTGAGGAGTGTTCCTAACAGTGTGATGTCTAGCAATGCCTTCATTTTTACAGAATTCATTAAATTCTTCTGAGCAAAACTCCAAGCCATTATCTGTTCTGAGCCTTTTAACTTTCTTTCCTGTTTGATTTTCCACAAGGATCTTCCAATGCTTCAAAAATTTGAAAGCTTCAGACTTCTGCTTCATCATGAATACCCATGTCATCCTTGAGTAGTCATCTATGATGGACAGAAAATATCTTGCTCCCCCAAGAGATGGGACCTTAGAGGGACCCCAACAATCAGAATGAATGCTGTCCAGAGGGGACTTAGTAGAATGAATAGCCTTAGGAAATTTCAACCTATGTTGTTTTCCATATATGCAGTGTTCACAGAATTTCAGAGGTATCACCTTATGGTTTCCAAGAAGTCCTTGTTTGTTGAGAATTTCCATTCCCCTTTCACTCATGTGGCCAAGGCGCATATGCCATAGAGAATTATCATCAGTAGCTTTAATTTCATATTGTGTTGCTGCTGAGACTGAGCTGATGTGATGTGTCCCCTTGCAGCACATACAAATTTCCATGCTTCATGCCTTGCATCACAACAGATTTTCCTTTCTTGATTTGCATTACTCCACCTTCTACAACACAGCTGAAACCTTTTGAATCCATGGCTCCCATAGAAATAAGGTTTCTTTTTAGCTCTGGGACATGTCTTACATTTGTCAGAGTTCTAACAATTCCATCATACATTTTGATTTGCACTGAACCAACACCTACTGTCTCACATGGATTATTATTTCCCATTAAGACATTACCTCCAACCTTCTCTTCATAAGTCATGAACCAACTTTTGTGTGGACACATGTGGTAGGAACATCATGAGTCAAGGACCCATTGATCACTTTGTTGTTGATGTTGTTCCACAACAGATAGCACTAACTCAATTTCTGATATGGAATCTTCTTGAACTGTGGCTGCCGCCAATTCTTTCTTTCTTTTCTTTGGATAATCCTTTTTCCAATGGCCAGGTTCTTTGCAGTAATTACAGATATCTTTTGGATCAGGCTTGAATCTTTTCTTGCCCTTTCCATTTTTCTTGTTCTGACCTTTTGCAGAGTTTGTAACTACCAAGCCAGCAGCTCCACTATCATCACCATTACTAGAAGCTTTGAGACGAAGTTCTCTAGAGTATAAATTGGACTTTACATCTTCTACAGTGATAGAATCTTTACCAACAGTGAAAGAACTAACAAAGTTTTCATATGAAGGAGGTAAAGATGCTAACAGAATCATAGCTATGTCCTCATCATCCATCTTAACATCAATATCTGTAAGTTCTAGTAAAATGGAATTTAATTCATCAAGATGGTCCTTAAGTTGTGTACCTTCCTTCATTAGAAGACCAAATAGCCTCCTTTTAAGCAATAGCTTGTTGCACAAGGATTTTGTCATATACAATCTCTCCAATTTCAGCCATAATCCAGCAGCTTTGGTTTCTTCAGAGACTTCATAGAGCACTTCATTAGACAAGGAAAGAAGGATAAGGGAATGAGCCTTGTCTTCTTGTTCCAAGGTGACAGCTTTAGCAGACTTGCCACCTTCACCCGAAAGAGGAGCCCATGCTCCTTGTTCCTTCAGCAGAGCGCGCATTTTGATGCGCCAGAGATTAAAACTGTTTCTCCCATTAAACTTCTCAATCTTGATGGTGCTAGCCATCTTCTTGTTTGAATCTTGATCACCCGACACGAGTTATCTTCTGATTCCTGATTTCAGACGCGGAAAAGACTGATCTAGTCTAGCTCTAGATACCAGTTTGTTATGCAGAGATAAGAAGACAATGCATAGAGAAGCACACAGAAAAACACAGATTACTCTCACACACACAAGAACACAGCAATTTACGTGGGTGGTTCACCAACTTGGCTACATCCACCCATGGGTAGAAGGAGAAAACTGATTCACTATGATCTTGAGATTTACAGAATGAACAAGTGGTTGTCACTATTCAGCTAGCATACCTCATATATCTATCTCAGGAATTCCCCTTTTTATTTATAGTAACCCTGATGCACTAAAAATAAGTATATACGAAACTGAGTTAGTTACATACTTGTCAAAACTACCATAACAGAAAATGGTTTAACAGAATACAAGACCAAAACTGAAAATTTCTTCCTGTACTAGACTTTTAGACTAAGAGAGCTCAAGCCAATTTCTACAGTAAGTATGTGGATATGATATTGGGTACCTGGAACAATAACCATGAGTTGATATTTCATCAATTGGTCATAATAAATGCTCAAACTAACTAGAAAACCTTATATCAAAGATACATGTTGGGATCAATTCCATATGTGTTTAACTTTAACATTTTAATCATCGGGAGTGGATTTTTGGTAGAAAAAGGCAAAGATAAAATAGAACACGTTCAAAATTAGCAACTGCCATCCAAGTTGCTGGTGAAAGATCCACGCTTCTTAGTGACATCAATCCTGGGTATCTTTCTGCTAACCCAGTAATCTGAAAGTGGGGAACCAATCGGTAACAAATAGAATCTATAAATACTTCTTCACATTATAGGTCATGCAAGAGGCATATTTCATGCAAGAGGCATATTACAGTAAGTTGATCACAATACACACATCTTCACAAACAACAATGTTGAGTTCATTTCACAAACCAAAACACATCTACCGTGACAAGTACAATTTGCAAATGAGCGCCAAAATATAAAAAATAAAAAGGGACAGAAACATGGCAAAGAGTCTTGAAGTATATATTACTTAACAAATCATGCATAAAGTCTCTAGAAAGAAGCCCAATGTGTTACTTATAATAAAATTGGTTACCAAATTCTGAAGCCAACACAGAGACTAAATGTATTGATCTCCCTTCCATGTTTCTTCTTCAACTTATGAAGCTTGCCCCACAAAGTTCTCCAAAAGTGACTTAGAAACTTTATATCTCTATCGGATACAATGCTTCTAGGAATCCCGGTAGTCTAACTATTTCCTTAAAGAAAAGGTTGGCTACATGGCAAGCATCATCACTTTTGTGACATGGAATGAAATGAGCCATCTTGAAAAACCTATCCACAACCACAAAGATTGAGTCATTCGCTCGCCTAGTCCTTGGCAATCCCAATACAAAATCCATAGAGATATCAATCCAAGGAGAAGAAGGACTAGGTAATGGAGTGTATAAGCCATGTGGCTTACTCTTTGACTTTGCCATCAAACATTCGATGCATTTTTCAAATAACTTTTGGACTTGGATTTTCATTTTTGGCCAAAAGAAATGTTCATGCAAAACCTCTAAAGTCTTGTGAACACCAAAGTGGCCCATTAATCCCCTTTGATGTGCTTCTCTTACCAACAACTCCCTAATAGAATGCCTTGGCACACAAAGTCTTTTTGTCTTTAAAGAGGAATCCCTCATTGATGAAATATCCTTTATGGACCCTATTTGAGTGTAAATTGTAGAGAAATCCGGATCATTAACATACAATTCCTTTATGTGATCAAACCCTAAAAGTTTAGTTTCAAGCGTTGAAAGTAATACAGATCTACGTGAAAGCGCATCGGCCACAACATTGCTTTTGCCTTGTTTATGTTTAATCACATAAGGAAATTGTTCTATGAATTCCACCCATTTGGCATGTCTCTTGTTTAATTTTCCTTGCCCCTTTAAGTGTTTTAGTGACTCATGATCACTATGAATGACAAATTCCTAGGGCAAGAGATAGTGTTGCCAAACTTTGAGACTCCTTACTAGGGCATAAAGTTCTTTATCATAAGTGGAATAGTTCAAATGTGCCCCGGCAAGTTTATCACTAAAGTAAGAAATGGGGTGTCCTTCTTGAAGCAAAACGGTCCCAATGCCTACATTCGAGGCATCGCACTCTATCGGAAAATATTTCACAAAATTTGGAAGCGCGAGAATTGGTGCATTGGTCAATTTCTACTTGAGTATATTGAAGGAGTTTTCTTGGCTCTGGCCCCAATGAAATGGCCCATTTTTCTTTAAAACCTCATTTAGAGGACTTGCCAAAGTGCTAAAGTCTTTGACAAATCTTCTATAAAAACTTGCCAATCCATGGAAACTCCTAATATCTCCAACATTTTTAGGTGTTGGCCAACTTTGGTTGGCCTTAATTTTCTCTTCATCCACTTGCACACCTTGTGAACTAATAACATAGCCCAAGAATACCACTTTGGTGGTGAAAAATGTGCATTTCTCATGGTTGCCAAAAAGTTTTTCATTCCTTAATACTAACAAAACACACTTCAAATGTTCATGATGCTCATCAAGTGTTTTGCTATATATTAAGATATCATCAAAATAGACAACCACAAATTTACCAAGGAATTCCCTAAGGACATGGTTCATGAGCCTCATGAATGTGCTTGGTGCATTAGTGAGTCCAAAGGGCATCACAAGCCATTCATAAATACCATACTTGGTTTTAAAAGCGGTTTTCCATTCATCCCCTTCTCTTATTCTTATTTGATGATAGCCACTTCTTAGGTCAATTTTTGAAAAGATTTGTGACCCATGTAGCTCATCCAATAAGTCATCTAACCTTGGGATTGGATGTCTATATTTGATGGTTATGTTATTAATGGATCTACAATCTGTGCACATTCTCCATGTACCATCTTTTTTTGGTATTAAAATAACGGGCATTGCACATGGAGAAAGTGATTCTCTTATCCATTCTTTTTCCAACAATCCTTCAACTTGCCTTTGAATTTCTTTTGTTTCTTGTGGATTGCTCCTATAGGCCGGCCTATTAGGAAGAGAAGCACTAGGAATTAAGTCCATGTGATGCTCAATCTCCCTCATAGGTGGTAAACCTTTAGGAAGCTCCTTTGGAAAAATATATTTGAAATCATCCAAAAGAAACTCAAAGGGTTTTGGCAAAGAAAGAGATGGTGTAGAACTTTCATCATTAATTTTGGTCTAAAGTAAATATATTGGTTGATTGGCCAATAGTACTTTCTTGACTTCTTTTTCTTTTAGAAATAAGCATTCTTTGCCATCTATTTCTTTACCTTTAGGTTTTTCAAAAACATTTTGCTCACTAGTGCCATTTGCCTTTTTTATATTTTTTTGTGGCACATTAATTTCTTTATTTATTACTTTTCCACTCTTGGCTTTTCTCTCAAGCTCCCTTTTTTCTCTCATTTTCTTTTGATCCTCACAAATTTCTTTAGGAGAGAGGGGTACAAGAGTAATCTTTTTGTTGTGGTGCATGAAAGTAAATCTATTGGAAATGCCATCATGTATGACTTTCCTATCAAATTTCCATGGCCTTCCTAGCAACACATGTCCCGCCTCCATAGGCACCACTTCACACATAACTTCATCATGATAAGAGCCAATGGCAAACTCAACAAGACTTGTTGGTTCACCAAGATTTCACCCTTTTCACTTAGCCAATGTAACTTGTATGGCCTAGGGTGTGGATTGGTTTTGAGACCAAGTTTGGTCACCAATCTTTGACTAGCCACATTGGTGCAAGATCCTTCTTCTATGATTATTGCACACAACTTTTCATGCACCATGAACCTAGTGTGAAAAATATTCTCTCCTTGGCTCTCATCCTCTTCTTTAACCTTGACTCCTAAGAATCTTCGCACCATTAACAAGTCTCCTTCAAGTGGAAGAACTTCATCTTCACCACTATCATTAGAAGACTCACAAGAAGAGGCACTAGTGACCTCAATATCATCATTACAACTAGAGATCATTTTTCTCTTGTTAGGACGTTGTGATGCAATATGTCCCTTTCCTAAGCATTTAAAACATTTAATGTCTCTAGCTCTAGAATAAGTGGGGGTAGAATTTGAATGTTTAGAGTTAGAAGATGTGGACTTGGATCCACCTTTACCATAACCCTCTAATTGTTTGAATGAGTCACCCTCCTTCTTGGATTTGTCCTTCCAAGATGAACTGTTGTTGTTGAAGAAAGGTTTCTTGAAAGACTTCTTCCTCTTGACTTGAGCTTCAACCTTGGTTGCATGATGCACCAAGTCTTATAATTCAATATAGTTGTAAAGTTCAATCACATCTTGGATGTCTTGGTTGAGTCCACCCAAGAACCTAGACATAGTTGCTTCTCTAACTTCTTCTATGTTTGCTCTAATCAATATGACCTCAAACTCTTTGTAATATTATTCTACACTCATGCTTCCTTGCCTCAATCTTTGTAGCCTATGGTGTAGGTCTCTAGTATAGCTTGAAGGAACATATCTCTTTCTCATGACTTTCTTCGTCTCTCTCCAAGTACTAATGGGTTCCTCATCATACTTTTTCCTTTCTTTACATAATTGATCCCACCAAATTAAAGCATAATCTTGAAATTCTAAACTTGTTGCTTTTACTTTTTTTCTTCACTATAATTGTAACAAGAGAATATATGTTCTAATTTGGTTTCCCATTCTAAATAAGCATCGGGATCACTCTTCCCATGGAAGCTAGGGATCTTCACCTTTACATTATGCAACTTGTCATCCCTGTCATGCCTTCTTCTTCTATGAATGTCTAGGTCTCCATCTATCAAATCTAGGTCTTTCCTTATGGTTGTCTTCGGAATGTGTTGAACCTCTATGAGAGTTGGTATGCCTTGATCCTTCTTTGTTCTCAAGTATTTCCAATCTTTCAAACATTCTTTCCATGTGGTTTGTCATTCTATCCAATTTCCTATTCAAGTTCCTTGTTCTTGGTGATGATGTAGGAGAATCTTCAATGTCTTCTTCATGTATAGAAGTCATGGTGCACTTACAAATTCAAAAATTTCATACAAAATCCAGCAAATGAAAAATTACACAAATCAAATGAAGATTACAACAATGAGAACAATTACATCACCAAAAAAAATCAATAGAATTAAGCACAAACCAAACTAGTGACAATTACACTTAAAGAAAAAAGAATTACTAGAAAAATGAATGTACAAGGACCTCACCACTCACTCACCATTCACTCAAAGATGGCCACTCGTGTATATCACTCAAGTAGACTTTTACAAGATGATTTCACTCGTGTCTCTTTCCACTCAAGAGTTTTAAAAATAATGGCACTTCAATATTCATCAACTAACTTTGATACCTAATCTCCGGAGCTCCAACCAACAAATAAATGAGCTGATCAGACTCTCATTGCCAAATAAGGCAAAATCAATGCCAGATAAGGCAAAGTTCAAATAACCATACCACCGTCCAAAATGAGGCAAAGTGGTTACTATGTATA
This sequence comes from Sophora flavescens, assembly GCA_030762895.1. NCBI lineage: Eukaryota > Viridiplantae > Streptophyta > Magnoliopsida > Fabales > Fabaceae > Sophora > Sophora flavescens. The sequence goes on from CM061064.1 coordinate 136,705,631, forward strand.
GTATATGGTTTCGTGGTCATATATACATCAAGGCTTAGTGATGCAAATTGCATGAATACTTGCCATCAAGAATTCAAGTCCTATACAAAGGCACGTCTGCCCCGAAATGCATGTAAAATGTTTTGTTCCCATTGTTTTGTGTTCAATCTTTATGTGTCGGAGCTAAAAGTCTCACGACCAAATCACCGTTTTAAACTTTCAAGTTTAATACCCCATTCAACACTAACTGACTCCAAGTCAAAAGTGTGCAAATCACGAAATCTGGACCGATGCACCAGTCTTAGATACATAGATTTTAGTGCACAAAACCAATACCCGTTTTACAGGACATCTAGTCCATAACTTCACCCTTCGGACCCCGGGCCCGTATCACTCCATAACTTCACCTTTTGGACCCCTGGCCCATATCATAGAACACTAGATCCCGACGTCTTGGAAGCTAGGTCCGTTTTTCATCTTGAAAACCATTTCATTCTGTGAAACACAAAACAAAACAAAATTTCCTCAACTTATCTAAGTTGACGGAAATAACACCATTGTGTAAAACTCGTTTACAGAAAATCGTTTCCGTTTGAAATTTATTCATGATGTGATCAAGACATAGATCACTAACATTTTAGGATCTTTCTTTGATTTCAATTGCCAAGAATTCAAGATCAAACTCAAACAAGAACAATAGAATAAACTTGATCTTCAAGTGAAGAATCATGAGAAACCAAAAAGGAGTAGAAGAGAAGAACAATTAATATATGAACTAGAAAGTAAATTGCAAGAAGTAAATGACATGAATTAAAGAGCAAGAATTAAAGAACACAATAGAAAATGGAAGAGGTAGGGAAGAAGGAGAATGGCACCACAATTACTATCATCTTGGAGAATGAGATTGAAATTGATAAGCCAATGAAGATTCACCACTTGAATATAGAAATTCAAGATAAAAATCAATGGTTCAACTCATGAACCAAGAAGAGGAGACTCTCAACTCTCTCTAGCAATCTCAAGTGTGAGAAAACTCAATTGTATTCAAACTTGTAAAAATGAATTACATGATACCTATTTATAGGCTCATCCTACTTAAGGTGCAAGCTAGATTAACTTGAAGTGCAAGCTATCTAACTTGAGCCACAAGTAGCGCCCCTTTTGCCTCATCCACCAAGTGTGGACTTTGTTCTGGGCCTAATGTTTCCTACTTAGATGCTAATGACCCAATAGGCCCAATTCCTAAAGTAGTATTAAGTGCTTTTATGAATAAGCACTTCTATTACATAAACTCTACTCTATACAAGGTTCCTAGTCCCTACCTTTATTCCATGAAGTCTAAGCTAAACAAGGGTCCTAGGTCCTAACCCTAACTAGGTGGTCAATGGCTCAATGCATAAGAGGTTCAAGATGAATCCCTCTTCATAAGGTTACCTATGAGTCAAGTGATTGACCACCACCTTGCCCTTGTCATATGTCCATGTAGGTCTTTAATGCTAGGTCCTTGGCTTTGTGTGTCCATGCTCATATCATCCCCTCCTTCTTGAAGCAAATTCGTCCACGAATTGTGTTGATCATCATCTGTGTCATTTACAAAAAGACTAAGATCAGACACATTAAACGTGGCACTTACATTATAATCACATGGGAGATCTATTTTACATGCATTATCATTTATTTTCTCCAATACTTGGAAAGGTCCATCACCCCTTGGTAGGAGTTTGGACTTTCTTTGTAAAGGAAACCTCTCCTTTCTTAAGTGCACCCATACCCAATCACCCGGTTTGAGTAACACTTGCTTTCTTCCCTTATTTACTTGCCTTGCATTATGCTCCCCTTGTTTTTCAATATTCAATTTTACTTGTTCATGGAGATTTTTAACAAATTCGGCCTTGGCAAGCCCATCTTGATGTAACAAAGATTGGTCAATAGGTAATGGAAGCAAATCAAGTGGGGTTTGTGGATTAAAACCATAGACTATCTCAAAAGGGGAGTACTTAGTAGTAGAATGTTGCACACGATTGTATGCAAACTCAATGAAAGGTAATAACTCTTCCCAAGACTTCAGGTTTTTCTTGAGGATGGTTCGTAGGAGAGTAGAAAGAGTCCTATTAACCACCTTGGTTTGCCCATCCGTTTGTGGGTGGCAAGTAGTCGAAAAGAGTAATTTAGTTCCAAGCTTGCCCCACAAAGTTATCCAAAAGTGACTTAGAAGCTTTGTATCTCTATCGGATACATTGCTTCTAGGAATCCCATGTAGTCTAACTATTTCCTTAAAGAAAAGGTTGGCTACATGGCAAGCATCATCACTTTTGTGACATGGAATGAAATGAGACATCTTGGAAAACCTATCCACAACCACAAAGATTGAGTCATTCCCTTGCCTAATCCTTGGCAATCCCAATACAAAATCCATAGAGATATCAATCCAAGGAGAAGAAGGACTAGGTAATGGAGTGTATAACCCATGTGGCTTACTCTTTGACTTTGCCTTCAAACATTCGATGCATTTTTCACATAACTTTTGGACTTGGATTTTCATTTTTGGCCAAAAGAAATGTTCATGTAAAACCTCTAAAGTCTTGTGAACACCAAAGTGCCCCATTAAGCCCCCTTGATGTGCTTCTCTTACCAACAACTCCTTAATAGAAAGCCTTGGCACACAAAGTCTTTGGTCTTTAAAAAGGAATCCCTCATTGATGAAATATCCTTTATGTGCCATGGAACCTATTTGAGTGTAAATTGTAGAGAAATCTGGATCATTAACATACAATTCCTTTATGTGATCAAACCCTAAAAGTTTAGTTTCAAGCGTTAAAAGTAAGGCATATCTACGTGAAAGTGCATCGGCCACAACATTGCTTTTGCCTTGTTTATATTTAATCACATAAGGAAATTGTTCTATGAATCCCACCCATTTGGCATGTCTCTTGTTTAATTTTCCTTGCCCCTTTAAGTGTTTTAATGACTCATGATCACTATGAATGACAAATTCCTTGGGCAAGAGATAGTGTTGCCAAACTTTGAGACTCCTTACTAGGGCATAAAGTTCTTTATCATAAGTTGAATAGTTCAAACATGCCCCGGCAAGTTTCTCACTAAAGTAAGTAATGGGGTATCCTTCTTGAAGCAAAACAGCCCCAATGCCTACATTAGAGGCATCGCACTCTATCGCAAAAGATTTCACAAAATTTGGAAGCGCGAGAATTGGTGCATTGGTCAATTTCACCTTGAGTATATTGAAGGTGTTTTCTTGGCTTTGGCCCGAATGAAATGGCACATTTTTCTTTAAAACCTTATTTAGAGGACTTGCAAAAGTGTTAAAATCTTTGACAAATCTTCTATAAAAACTTGCCAATCCATGGAAACTCCTAATATCTCCAACATTTTTAGGTGTTGGCCAACTTTGGATGGCCTTAATTTTCTCTTCATCCACTTGCACACCTTGTTCACTAATAACATAGCCCAAGAATACCACTTTGGTGGTGCAAAATGTGTATTTCTCAAGGTTACCAAAAAGTTTTTCATTCATTAATACAAACAAAACACACTTCAAATGTTCATGATGTTCATCAAGTGTTTTGCTATATATTAAGATATTATCAAAATAGACAACCACAAATTTACCAAGGAATTCCCTAAGGACATGGTTCATGAGCCTCATGAATGTGCTTGGTGCATTAGTGAGTCCAAAGGGCATCACAAGCCATTCATAAAGTCCATACTTGGTTTAAATGTGGTTTTCCATTCATCCCCTTCTCTTATTCTTATTTGATGATAGCCACTTCTTAGGTCAATTTTTGAAAAGATTTGTGGCCCATGTAGCTCATCCAATAAGTCATCTAACCTTGGGATTGGATGTCTATATTTGATGGTTATGTTATTAATGGATCTACAATCCGTGCACATTCTCCATGTACCATCTTTTTTGGTACTAAAATAACAGGCATTGCACATGGAGAAAGTGATTCTCTTATCCATTCTTTTTCCAATAATCCTTCAACTCGCCTTTGAATTTCTTTTGTTTCTTGTGGATTGCTCCTATAGGCGCCGAGAAGCGCTAGGAATTAAGTCCATGTGATGCTCAATCCCCCTCATAGGTGGCAAACCTTTAGGAAGCTCCTTTGGAAAAACATCTTTGAAATCATCCAAAAGAAACTCAAAGGGTTTTGGCAAAGAAAGAGATGGTGTAGAACTTTCATCATTAATTTTGGTCTAAAGTAAATATATTGGTTGATTGGCCAATAGTATTTTCGTGACTTCTTGATAGGAGAACACTTAGGACCGTCTTGAAAACAGGCAAAGGACACAAGGAACTTGACCCTAACCGCGACCTGCCGGTAGAACCAGAGTTATCAAAGAAGCGTGACCCTAACCGTGACCTGCCGGTAGAACCAACACCATAAAGTTCTTAACCCAAGAACAAAGGGAAAAGCTCTCACAATAGAGAAACTCTCAAATTTCATTAATTATCAAAATCTTCCTTGTGTAGTACAAGAGTTCCCTATTTATAGCCTAACTAGGAAATACAAGAAATAAATTCCCACTACCATGCATTTTCCACATACATTGACAATTGCATGTACACTACCTAGAAAGTAAGCATAATCAAGGTGTAAAATTCCCACCAGCTATTATTATGACTTATGGAACTGAATTCAAACCCAAAACCCTCATTCAATTATACTCACAACATTGCACGAGATCAAGAACCCTAACCCTAGTTTTCTTCTCTGCTAGGGTTTGCATGTAGTCTAGGGTGTGTGTGTTCTCCTATGGCAGCCTCCGTGAACTGCCCATGGGAATTCATGTTCCCTAACATTCTCCCTCCCTCAACTTCTGCTCCTCCTAATCTTGTCTCCCCAAACGCTGCCTGTCTGATTGCTCCTCATAAGAATTCACACGTCCAACATGTGCAGCCGCCTCCCCCTAAGTCGTTCGCTCAATCGGTTTGCGCCATGATGGACCTTTCTTTGTCCCAGTTGCCTCGTCCTAGAATTATCAGTGGTGCGGCCTCCATCAAAATCTCTGAGGAGGAGTACCAGATCGGTCTTAAAAGCTCCAAGAACTGCCTTCATGGCCGGTTATTGATGGTAAAAGGAAACCAGCCTCTCAAGATCGCTGACTTGCGCTCCAAGCTTTCTACCTTGTGGAAGCCAATTTCGCAGCGGCGTTTGACTCCTCTGGGGAAAGGCTACTTTGAGTTTGGCTTTCAGTCCCAGGAAGATTTTTCTCGCATCTGGTCCTCGGGTTCTTGGAGTCTAAATCCTGGGATCTTGCGCCTGTCCAGATGGAGCGCTGATTTTAACCCTAATCATCAGAAACAGATGCAGGTGCAATGTTGGGTGAGAATCTATGGCCTCCTTCAAGAATATTGGCGTCCGAAAATCCTTTTTGAAATAGCTAATGGAGTTGGCACTCCAATCACCCTCGACGAGGCCACCAGGACGAGGACCTTGGGTCATTTTGCAAGGGTCCTAGTTGAGATTGATTTGAAAGGGAGAATTCCAAACAAGATAATGGTTGAGAGGGAGGACTTTGCCTTCTATGTGGAACTTGACTATGAAAACCTTCCTGCTTTCTGTAATTTTTGCGGTAACATTGGTCATGAGGAGGCTAGCTGCAAGAAAAAGAAGAGTGAAAATAACATCCCTGGTAAGGAAGGAAAATATCAGGATCGGGGGACCACCAAAAGCTCATCAATGTATGTACAAAAGCAGAAACATACTGTGGATGCTATGCATGGAGATGAGGCTGCGAAGAACCTCAGGAAGACAGTGGTTGATCTTGCCAGCCCAGGTAGTAGCATGAAGGAGGATCAAGACCATGGACTTCAAGTGGCTGGTGCAGTGGCTGGCCAACTTGTCCTTGGTGGTCCACACACAGATGTAATTCCGGATAGAGGGAATGTGGAGTTTATAATTCCAAGGGAATCGGAGGCTCCTATCCAGTGCAATGAAACAGTGTCTCCGGTCATTATGTCTCAAAGATCTGGTGACATTGTGTAGTCTAAGCAACTAGTGACTGAGGAGGACAGTGACTCAGTGGAGACTATTTTTGATGAATCCCAACTGAGACACCCCGTTGTGCCCCATTGTATTATTACATTAAAACCTTAATATTTATTTACTTAATCGCGCGCTTATCGTTGAAAATACGTAAAAATTAAAACTTAATTAATAATCATATAACTTCTACAAATTAAACACACCAAGGTTGTAATATATATATACACATGTTTATTTATTACATTACCAAAACACTGTTGAGGGTATCCTCTCAGTAGGATCCCTCATAGGCATATACTTAAACAAAAGTTGTACTTAGCGGAAAATATAAATGCTCCTTAGACACACTGGCCATACTGTCTATACTCTAATCGCCATGAATCACAGCTCGACCTCCAACATCTGGTTCGTAAGGAGTTCCATCTAACTCCTCAGCAATTGGTTCCTCCATCGGGTCTTCTCGTACGATCACATCAGAAATAAAATACAACACACAGAAAGATATAGGGAATAAGAAACAATTCTATCATCAAAAAGCGGAAAAGAGTAATAGTATATCATACAATAAATGTCAGAGACAAGAAACACACATAACTAACAAATCATTCTCAAATTATGATATTGTCCTCTACCCTCTGCTCATGTAGTCTAAACACTTATACTATCATAACCGTCTCTATTCCTTTCACATTCGTTAGTAGTCCATGGCAGTCTGATGCAAAGAACTCAGCATAGTACACTTCTATCTTTTGATAGGATAAGACTCGACATAGTGCCCTTCTAGCTTTCGACCAGATAGGATCCGGTATAGTGCTCTTCTATCTTTTGATAGGATAGGATTCAGTTTAGTGCTATCTTTTGATAGGTTAGAATCTCAATATAGTGCACTTTTATCTTTTGATATGATAAATCAGATCAATGCGTCATGGACTGAAAAAGTATTTGCATCAAAGCCTCTATATGAATCTCACTATCTCAAATCAATAACAACCTTGTACCTCAAGCTCCCATCATAACCTCAACTCGCATTCTATGTCACATCTCATCCATTAGATAACTTAATTAAGCTAGGTACCTCTAATTCAATTCATTCTCTCACCCAAACAATCATCTCCCGAACAACATATAACCTTACTTAAAATCAACTAGGCATAGTATTAAAAACCAGGCAGATCATGCATTACACAATATCAGGAAATATTCAAATATCTCAATATCATATAAAGCAATTTATCACAACCAACGCATAATAATCAAATCAAATAAATAACAAAGTCAGGCTCTGTCACGGCCTGGCCGTGATAGCCGTCACGGCCTGGCCGTGATAGCCATCACGGCCGTGACAGATATCAAGTGCAAGTCAGACACTGTCACGGCTTGGCCGTGATAGCCATCACGGCCGTGACAGACATCAAAGGCAAGAATTCTACCAAACAGAACCTGTCACGGCCTGGCCATGACAACCATCACGGCCGTGACAGACAACAAACATCCTCAACATCATAAATATTCAAACACCGAAATAACACGTCACATGCAAATGGAATACCTCAACCAGCGTATCACAGTAAATTTGATAACATAAAATCAAACATCCTCAAATACTTAAAATCAACTTAATGTCGATAAACCTACAATCCCCAAATCACCATTGGTTTTACAGAAAAGGTTTCCAATGTGATTTTGGTCTTGTCGATTACTCAACTACTAGTAGGGTTTAGGTCGCCCTACACAATTATTATAGAATATACTACTTATCGATTCCGACGATAAGTTGATTCTTTTCCCCACCTGAGTTAGCACCGAAATCCCGAACTCGACGTTCCTCGCTATCACACCACAGCTTAGTAGTTTCACCTTGAACCAAACAACATAACTATAATTAATCAATCCAAATCCATCTATGACACTTTAGGGCTAGGTTCGGCCAAGACTAAGAAAATAGGTTTAGGGTTATTTTCTTAATGCCATCTTTTGGATCCTAGTTACTAGAGTCTTAACTAACATAGATTAATTATTACAAGACTAAAGTTTGGAACAAAATTCTCTACCCTATAGGGTTAGGGTTTTGGCCATGTATAGGAATTTAAGCTAGGGATTTTTGTTGGTCCTAAGTTCTTGGATTTAAGCTATACAAGTATTATAGAACCTAAGTCAAGTACAAACTTTCAAAACAAACAACAAAACACCAAACCCATTTTCCTACCTAGGTTCGGCCATTAATGGTTAATAGGGAAGGAGAATGATTTTGATCACATGCTCTTGGATAAATAAAGGAGGGTCACCACTAGATCATAGAAATTGGTTTCACATTTTTATGATTTTTCTACAATTTTCTAGAATTAATTGAAGTTCTAGATCTAAGAAATGAAAACTCAAGAAATATGAAAAACAAGAGCTTAAAAAGAGAGGAGATGATCATGTTACCTAAGTTAAGAAAGTAGAAGAAGAATTGATAATGATCTTGGCAATCTTGTTAATGGAAATCACTTGAAGTTCTTGAAGATCAACAATGGTGTTTTTGGAGAAAAGTGAAGAAATGAAGGAAATGAAGAAGATGAGTGAAAGGGGAGGGAGGCCACGGTTTTGGAGGGATTTTATAGGGAAAATCTTAGGCCTTGTTTGGTTTTTAACTTTTAGATTAATGTGTTTTGTGATTATTTAATTAATATAAGCTTAGCCATAGTTAATAATTAACTTAACTAGGGTTACTTTGCTTAACTATGGTTAATAAATATGTGGCTCACATTTGATGGAGGTGAGGCTGATTTTGGGCCACACAAAGTGACTCACTAATGAGTCACCGATCCTATCTGTTAGCGGTTCCCGGAAATTCCATACGCAGCTCCGTCGTTTACCCGATTTCGGTTTTTGAGAGGAAACTAATGAAACGAAAGCAAAATGAAATAGATATGGTTGAGTGTATATAGATGCACGAAATTTAGGGGATATGTGAGGTTTAAAACCACTTAAAATGAGTGATTAAGAGTGCGTAGATGTGTCTGGTTAATACCCGTGAAAGCTTGGGGGTATTTTGGTCTTTTTACCCAAAAGTCATGATTACTTGAATTTAATGCTCATAAATGCTTGGTGAGTCATGGTGGTGACTCATCCCATGACTCAGATCCTCCGGTGTCCGGTTTTGTCTCTGTGCCTCCCTTCTCGACTTCATCGGTTCCCCGATTAGGGTTTTACGCCCGTAAAAAGCGTAATATTTCATTTTCGACTGAAAATTTTTAAACTAACCAAACTCGTTGGAAATATAATTTAAATATAAACCATTTCGTTCACGAGTCAAAATTAGGTTTTCTGCTCAGTAAAATTATACTGTCAGTGAAAACGCAGACCGGGTTCCGTCTGAATTTTCAACCCAAATTTTTATCGTAAGCTTCTACCCTAAGATAGAGTATGAATATGATTTTTATTTCATAAAAATCAATCTCCATGAACTCGGATAAAAATATAAATAAATACATTTATACCGGTTAATACAAATAAAATATTTTTAACAAAAAATAAAAATCGGAAAATAAAAAGTATGGTGTTACACCAACCACATCTATATGTTAATATCAATAATGCTCTGGGAGAGGACAACCATCTGTTGCAAAGTCTGGTGATTCCTGACTCTTTGGAAGGAAATGCATCCTACTCTAAATCACCAGAGTTTCTATCTGACCCGATTCCTCCAACTGTTAGGAAAGACATGACAATAGTTTCTAGATTATGGGCAGAAGAGGATGAGGATTTGGAGCCTGATCCTTCTCCTACTGCCATCAGGGCACAGGATGCAGCTTGTAACGCTCCCTTCACTGTGGTTTTGAGTAAGTCCCAGAGAAAGAAGCTTAGACAACAACAGAAAGCAAGCAAGGCTAAGGTGGTTGTTCATAACCCTAGAAGGGGTGGTCCGCGTAATCTTGCTTAATGAGAGCCTTCTTTTGGAATGCTAGAGGCCTAGGAAACACAGATACTAGGCAAATGCTTAAACAGCTTTGCAAAAAGAATAAGGCAGACTTAGTGTTCTTGGTTAAGCCTTGGATTGAATTGGATCAGATTCGCCCGTCCTTTTGGACCAGTCTTGGTCTAAAGCATTTCTCTTCTAATTCTAAAGTTAACAGAATCCCTAGTTTATGGTGCTTTTGCTTGTACAGTATGGATCCTGTGGTCCTCTTTGTCTCCTCCCAATGCTGTGTTTTCTCTTTTTCCTTGAATAGTCACAAGTTTTTTGTGGCTGTTGTCTATGCTTCTACCCTGTATCAAAGGAGGAGGGAGCTTTGGAGGGATTTAATTAGTTTGGAGCATGATCACCCCGGACCTCGGCTATTTGTGGGGGACTTTAATGCAGTCCTTGGGGCTCATGAGCAATCCGGAGGATGTTTGCCTCTTAAAGCTTTCCGTGATGATTTCATGGCCAGGACAAATGCGGGCAATTTTTCTCACATTGCAACCAGAGGTGTGCCTTTTACTTGGTCGAATGGTAGAGCTGGAACTGTATATACTCAGAAAAGACTTGATAGAGCAATAGTGAATGCCTCTTGGATGTCCTATTGGTCCAGTTTAGCATGTTACACCTTAACCAAAAGTCACTCGGATCACTATCCCATTATGATTACTCAGCATAAAGGTCCTAGGTCAAGCCCAGCTAGCTTCAGATACCTGGATATATGGTCGGATCACTCAGGCTGTGCTAACCTTGTCAAGGAAGCCTGGTCCTTGCCTGTGAGTGGCTGTCCAATGTATGTTCTAATGCAGAAACTGAAGCACCTAAAAGCTAGCTTTAAATCGTGGAATAAATTGGTGTTTGGTGATGTCCATGAAAGGGTGAATGCAGCATTGACTTTGGTGGATCTGATTTAGATGGATATTGAAACCAATGGCTATTCTGAGTTGCTTCATCAGCAAGAAATTAAAGCTCAAATGGAGTTGGATCAGGCTTTGAACTATGAGGAGTCCTTCTGGAAACAAAAGGCTAATCTGCAATGGTTTACATGTGGAGACAGAAACACTTTTGGGGGGAACCTAGCCCTCAAGTTTGACATAAAAAAAGCCTTTGACACCCTGGATTGGGACTTCCTGTTGAGAGTTCTGAAAGCATTTGGTTTCCATGAAGCCTGCTGCAACTGGGTGCATACTATCCTGAAATCTGCAAAGCTTTCCTTCCTTGTGAATGGCCATTCAGTGGGCTATATTGACTGTAAGAGAGGGGTGCGCCAGGGTGATCCTTTGTCCCCTATCCTTTTTTGTTTGGCTGAAGAGGTACTTAGTAGGAGTATCTCCTCTTTAATGGAAGCTGGGAAACTGCACCACATGACGGGCCCAAGAAACTGCATGCCTCCTTCTCATGTCTTCTATGCTGATGACATATTGATCTTCTACAAAGGGAACAAAAGAGGCCTGCGGAACCTAATGAACCTTTTTAACAGATATGCTGAGACTTCAGGCCAGAAACTGAGTCTGGACAAGTGCAAGTTTTATGCTGGAGCCATTGCTCCTAGAAGGTTAGTGGAAATTAAGGATGTTCTTGGCTTCACACAAGGTCAGCTTCCCTTCATTTATCTTGGTGTTCCAATCTTCAAGGGCAAACCCAAAGTGGTTCACTTGCAGCCAATTGCTGATAAGGTTAAAGCCAAACTAACATATTGGAGGGGTTCCTTGCTGTCGATTATGGGCAGATTAAAACTGGTGAAGTAAGTAATGAAAGGCATGTCTTCTTTGTCAGTTTCCAAGTTTATAGTTGGCCTATAGCCTTGCTAAATACTATTGATAAATGGTTGAGGAACTTCATTTGGTCTGGTTGCACTCACTCTAGGAAAATTGTAACTGTTGCCTGGAGAAAGCTGTGTAAGCCAGTAGCTGAAGGTGGCTTAGGCCTCATATCAGCAAGATCAATTAATGAGGCCGCCATGTTAAAGCTGAATTGGAAGGTCTCCTCTTCGAATGAGGACTGGGCTGTCCTCTTCGGATCCAGGTTCTTCAGAAGGGGTGTGCCTTCGGTTTCCTTTGTCAGATCCTCCATTTGGCCGGGCATTAGAGGTTACTTTGATCTAATCGAGCATAACTCCTCTTGGATCCTTGGGAAGGGGGACGAGATTAATTTCTGGAGAGATAGCTGGCTAACCAATGCATTGTCTGTGGTTGATCTCCTTGGCATTCCTCCTACCATGCAGCACTTACTGTCTGCTAGGGTTTCAGACTTCATCATCGAGGGCAAATGGCACCTCCCTCCTGAACTGCACGCTAGATTCCCTGCCCTCCTGCATGAGATGAAGAGAGTAATCATCCCGGTTGAAGCTGGCCGAGATCAGAGGGTTTGGTGTTCTTCAGATGCGGGTAACTTGAATCTCAAGGAAGCCTATCGGTTCCTGAACCCTCCTTCCAATACCCTTAACTGGTGCAATCTCATATGGAAGAGCTTCCTCCCTCCTTCCAAGTCCTTCATAGTTTGGAGGCTGATGCACTCTAAAATGCCAACAGATGATAATCTTAGAGCTAGGGGCTGTGTCACCGTTTCTATCTGCCCTTTGTGTTATGCTTCTGAAGAGACGGCCGATCATGTCTTCCTTCGCTGCAGGTTCTCTTCCACGCTCTGGACGTGGCTTGGAGGAGCGTTGAATTGTGGCCTAAACCTAGCCTCCGTTGTTTGTCTGCTGGACTGTTGTTGTAGATTCAGTAGTAGCCAAGCCAGGGATATAGTCTTGGCTGCTATCATTAATACTTTCTCTGTTATTTGGCTATGTAGGAATAGTATCAAATTCAGAAACAAGATTTTATCTTCCAGGCATGCAACCAGCCTCATCATGGCAGATACTCACCTAGCTGGCTCATTGTCTAAAGGGACAGCAAATAACTCAATGGACGACTTCAAGGTGATAAAGTTCTTCTCTGTGGCATGCCATGCTCCTAGGGCCGATGGTATTAAGCAAGTGGACTGGTTGCCTCCTCCCATAGGATGGATAAAATGCAACACTGACGGATCAGCTAAAGGCTGTCCAGGGTATGCAGCTGCGGGTGGCATCTTTAGGGACTTCGATGGAAGAGTCTTGGGTTGTTTCTCGGAGTTCCTTGTCATAGTCTCTGCTCTCCATGCAGAATTGGTAGCAGCAATGATGGGAGTTGAAGCTGCTTCCCAAAAGGGTTGGTCTTCGCTGTGGCTTGAGTGCGACTCAAAAATAGTGGTTGAGGCTTTCACCCTTAACAGGAAAGTTCCATGGCAACTACACAACAGATGGGAAAATTGTAGAGTCCTCTGTAGAAGCATGTCTTTCCGGGTGACCCACATCTACAGGGAAGAAAATAGCAGTGCAGATGGTTTAGCTAACTATGGCGTGGCTTCCCATTGTTCTACCTGGTGGGACATGGTGCCTGACTTTATTAGAGAGGAGTCTCTCCGTAATTGTATTGGCTTGCCTAATTATAGGTTCAGTTGATTGTTTCTCTCATGGGTTTGGTTTTATACCCCCCCATGTTTTCCTTTTACTACTTTATTCTATATATTTTATGTTGGCTTGCGGCAGATGATTGTTAGTAGTTGGGGTGCCAACATAGTTGGGATGCCTTCTGCTTTAGTGATGCCTCTGCAAGCCATAGCTTTTAATTAAAAAAAATACTTATGGAACTACTAGGAAGCATTTATTGGACTTAGGGAAAACTAAAAGTCACCAGAAAATTGTGCCCAAAATAACTACGAAAATTACCAATAAAAATGGTAAAAAATTGGGCTTTAATTATTATCTAATCAGTCCATTGATAAAGTCCACTAATCAGCCCTTGAATGCTTCTTGTCTTTTGAATTGGGCCTTCCAAAACGGTCTTCACGTTGGACTGAAATCAACCTCACCAAGTTGGAGCAAAGTGACCCAATTTGGAGCAGCCTCTAATGCATGTTGGTCTTCCTTCTCTTTGATCATTTTGATTAGGCCTTGTAAAGCTTGCTTCATCCTCTTAGTCTTGGACCTAGTCATAGGACCTCCAATTCCATGCAAAGGATCTTTAGATGGGCTGGCTGCATCTCTATCATTCCCTCCCTCTTAGAAAGGATTCGTCCTCGAATCTGATCCATCACCTACATCAAACAAAGATAGATCAACCACATTAAAAGTAGCACTCACATTACCATATTCACTTGGCAAATCCAGCTTGTAGGCATTGTCATTTATCTTCTCTAGGACTTGAAAAGGCCCATCTCCTCTTGGAAGCAATTTGGATTTCCTTTGAGTAGGAAACCTTTCCTTCCTCATATGAACCCATACCCAATCTCCAGGTTCAAAAATAACCTTAACACGCCCCTTATTTGGTTGCTTTGCATATTGTTCATTCTTCTTCTCAATGTTGGCTCGAACCTTTGTATGCAACTCCTTAATAGCATCTGCCTTTTTCTTACCATCCAAATTAGTATACTCATTAGTAGGCAAAGGTAAGATATCCAAAGGAGTCAAAGGATTAAAGCCATATACAATTTCAAAAGGAGAATAGGAAGTTGTAGAATGAACACTCCTATTATAAGCAAATTCAACATGTGGCAGGCATTTCTCCCAAATTTTCAAATTCTTTTGAATGATAGCACGCAACAAGGTAGTAAGTGTCCTATTTACCACTTCAGTTTGTCCATCCGTTTGAGGACGTGCAACGGTTGAAAACAAGAGTTTTGTTCCTAGCTTATTCCACAAAGTTCTCCAAAAATGGCTTAGGAACTTTACATCTCTATCACTCACTATTGTCCTTGGCAATCCATGCAAGCGCACCACTTCTCTAAAGAAGAGAACAACAATATGTGTTGCATCATTTGTTTTAGAACATGCAATGAAATGTGCCATTTTGCTAAACCTATCAACAACAACAAATATACTGTCTTTGCCACCTTGAGATCGAGGCAGCCCTATCACAAAATCCATTGAAATATCAGTCCAAGGTTGATTGGGAACAGGCAAAGGTGTATAGAAACCATGGGGCATGACTTTAGATTTAGCTTGTTTACATGTTATACACTTATTACAAACAGATTGCACATCATGCTTCATGCTAGGCCAATAAAAATGTTCATGCAAAATTTCCAAGGTCTTTTTTACTCCAAAATGTCCCATCAACCCTCCACCATGACTTTCCGTAACTAACATCTCACGCAAAGAACAAACAGGCACACACAATTTATTTTTCTTAAACAAGAACCCATCATGTCTATAATAGTCCCCAAAAGCATGTTTAGAGCAAGAATCCCATACTTTAACAAAGTCAGAATCATTAGCATACAAGCCCTTTATAAGATCAAAGCCAAGTAACTTAGTTTGCAAGGAAGTAAGCAATGCGTACCTTTTGGACAATGCATCAGCAACTATGTTTTCCTTACCATTCTTGTACTTGATCACATAAGGAAACATCTCAATGAATTCCAACCACTTAGCATGTCTCTTTTGAAGCTTACCTTGAGATCTTAGAAACTTCAAGCTTTGATGGTCAGAATGAATTATGAATTCTCTTGGCCACAAGTAGTGTTGCCATGTTTGCAAGGCCCTCACCAATGCGTACAACTCCTTGTCATATGTGGAATAATTCAATACTGCCCCATTCAGCTTTTCACTAAAGTATGCAATTAGTTTAGAGTCCTGCATCAATACAGCCCCTATCCCAACACCAGAAGCATCACATTCAATTTCAAAAGCTTTATCAAAATTAGGCAAACAAAGCACAGGTGCATTAGTCAACTTATCTTTCAACAATTTAAAATCTTTTTCATGTACTTCAGTCCATTTGAACACAACATTCTTTTTTACAAGTTCATTTAAAGGTGCAGCAATTGAACTAAAGTTCTTCACAAACCTTCTATAGAAACTTGCAATACCTCATTCAACACTAACTGACTCCAAGTCAAAAGTGTGCAAATCACGAAATCTAGACCGATGCACCAGTCTTAGATATGTAGATTTTAGTGCACAAAACCAATACCCGTTTTACAAGACCAACTTGGGCAAAACATGTCCAACTTGGGCCAAAAATTGGTAATTGGGCCAAGCATGTAGTTAGGCCATGCATGTCCAGAATTTGGCCAACAATGTCCAAAATTTGGCCAAGAATGATTAATTGGGCCAAGCATTAGTAATCGGTTCAAGCATGAGTTAATTGGGCCAAGCATGAGTAATTGGGCCAAGAACGTCCAACTTGACCTGAGAATGAGTAAATTGGGTCAACCATGTCCAACTTGAGACTAGCATGAGTAATTGGGCCAAGAATGTCCAACTTGGGCCAAGCATGAGTAATTTGGGCCAAGAATGAGTAATTTGGGTGAAGCATGTGCAACTTGGGCAGAGCATGAGTAATTGGTCAAGAATGAGTAATTGGGCCAAGCATGAGTAATTGGGCCAAACATAAGTAATTGGGACAAGCATGATTAGTTATACCAAGCATGTCCAGAATTTGGCCAACGATGTCCAAAACTGGGCCAAGAATGAGTGATTGTGCCAAGTATTAGTAATTGGGTCAAGCATGAGTTAGTTGGACCAAGCATGAGTAATTGGGCCAAGAATGTCCAACTTGGACCAATCATGTCCAACTTGGGCTGAGAATGAGTAATTGGGCCAAGCATGAGTGAATTAGGTCAACCATGTCCAACTTGGGTCGAGCATGAGTAACTGGGCCAAGAATGAATATTTTGGGCTAAGAATGAGTAAATTGGGTCAAGCATGACCAACTTGGGCCGAGCATGAGTAATTGGGCCAAGACGGAGTAATTAGGCCAAGCATGAGTAATTGGGCCAAGAATGTCCAATTTAGGCCAAGAATAGGTATCTAGGCCAAACATGATTAATTAGGTCAACCATGTCTAGAATTGGGCCAACGATGTCCAAAATTGTGACAAGAATGAGTAATTGGGCCAAGCGTGTCCAACTTGGGCAAAGCATGAGTAATTGTGCCAAGATTGAGTAATTTGGGCCCAGAATGAGTAAATCGGGTCAAGCATGTCCAACTTGGGCCAAGCATGGGTAATTGGGCCAAGACAGAGTAATTGGAACAAGAATGTCCAACTTGGGCCAAGCATGTCCAACTTGGCCCAAGAATGGGTAACTAGGCCAAACATGAGTAATTGGGCCAAGCATAAGTTATTAGGCCAACCATATCCAGAATTTGGCCAACGATCTCCAAAATAGTGACAAGAATGAGTAATTGGGACAAGCATGTGTAATTGGGCCAAGAAAGTCGACCTAAGGCATAGCAAGTCCAACTTGGGATGAGAATGAGTAAGTGGGCAAAGCATGAGTAACTTGGGCCAAGAATGTCAAACTTGTGCCAAACATGTCCAAAATGGGACCAAGAATGAGTAATTGGCTTAAGAATGACTAACCGGGCCAAACAATAGTTAATAGGGCTAAGCATGAGCAAAATGGGTCAAGCATCTCCAACTTGGGCCGAGCATGAGTAATTGGGTCAAGAATGAGTAATTGGGCCAGGCATGAGTAATTGGGTCAAGCATGTCCAACTCGAGCCAAACATGAGTAACTGGGCCAAGAATGAGTAAATTGGGTCAAGCAAGTCCAACATGGGCCTAGCATGAGTAATTGGGCCAAGACTGGGTAATTGGGGCAAGAATGTCGAACTTGGGCCAAGAATGGGAAACGGGCCAAACATGAGTATATGGGCCAAGCATGAGTAATTAGGCCAAGCATGTCCAGAATTTGGCCAACGATGTCCAAACCTAGGCCAAGAACGAGTAATTGCGCCAAGCATTATTAATTAGGTCAAGCATGAGTAAGTTGGGTCAACCATGTCCAACTCGGGCTGAGCATGAGTAAGTTGGGTCAACCATGTCCAACTTGGGTCAAGCATTAGTAATTGGGCCAAGAATGAGTAATCGGGCCAAGCATGAGTAATTGGGCCTAGGATGTCCAACTCGGGCCAAGCATATCCAACTTGAGCCAAGCAAGAGTAACTGGGCTAAGAATGAGTAATTTGGGTCAAGCATTTCCTACTTGGGCCGAACATGAGTAATTGGGGCAAGAATTAGTAATTAGGCCCAACATGAGTATTTGGGCCAAGCATGTCCAACTTGGGCCAAGAATGGGTAATTGGGCCAAGACTGATTAATTGGGCCAAGCATGAGTAATTGGGCCAAGAATGTCATACTGGGGCCAAGAATGTCCAACTTAGGCCAAGAATGCGTAACTAGGCCAAACATGAGTAATTAAGCCAAGCATGAGAAATTAGGTCAACCATGTCTAGAATTGGACCAACGATATCCAAAATTGTGACAAGAATGAGTAATTGGGCCAAGCATGTTTGATAAGCCTCTGGCTCATCTAGTTTTATAGCTAGTATGACCAGGGTTTTGTGCAAATTATATCGTATTTTCACCCAAATTAGATTAGATTGTCCTCAAGCAAGGTTTTGAGTCTCTAGAGTAGTTTTAAGTTAATTTAGCTAGTTTGGAGTTAAATAATACACTCATGCTTATTTCCTTGTTTTCAGGTTAAGTAGAAGTTGAGAAAATAAAGAACAGGGGATTCGCCCACAAAAGCCATGCTCGCCACGCGACCCCGAAGCCTGACTGTTCCAAGAAATTGCTAAGTCTCTGGGTCGCCTCGCGAAAACGGTCTCGCCCCGCGAGTCTTGCAAACATGAAAAAGTCAGAGACGATCACGGCTTGCCCGTGTTAAAGGTCATGGTCGTGGCAGTTTTGAAGTCGAAGAGTCTCGCCACGCGAGAATCACTTCGCCTCGCGAGAATGCCAAGGGTTGCTTGACAGTTCATGAAATTCGCCTCGCGAATGGTTGTTCGCCTCGCGAGCCCTCCGACTCTGAAATTGTATAAAAGGCTGTTCTGAATATTTTGTAGAGACTTTTTTGCTCCTCTAACTTTCTGATATACATTTTTCCTTTGTGATTTCGTTATTGCCATGGAGCACTAAGTCCTAGGATTAGTCTACTGTTTGAGGATCCTATATACTTGAGGTTATGTAATCCCTATTTTAATTGCTTTTCCCTTTTCAATACCGTACTTTGTATTTCTGTTTGCTTAATTCAGGAGTATACTGTATTGTATTGATTTATCTCTGGTGATATCATGTTCCTATAATTAATCGCATCTGCTTAATTTGCGTGTGTACATTTCGTGTTCGCTTAGTTCACGAAGGGCTTAATCCCGATTTCTTAATTCGGGAATAGGGACATGTATCTGTGGTAGTAGTTTCGCTTGTAAATTACTATTACAACCTAAGGGTATAAGAACCTGCTTAGGGCTTGGGATTACATTAACCAGGGATAGTTGGGAATTCTTGACAGTAGATTAATCGTTGTTTGATAATTGATAATCCCTTTTCAACTGCCTTGTTTTTGATTGCTCTGTTTTGTTTGTTTCTTAATTGCATTCCAATCCAAACCCCCCCAAAACTGATTTTTGTGAAAGATAATATTCTCAGAGTCCTTGAGAGACGACATCCGAGTTGTCGCACTATACTACACTTTTAAACCCGCTCGTCCTTTTTGGCGCGTGCGCGACAACGCGACCATTGTTCAACTTGGGCAAAGCATGAGTAACTGTGCCAAGATTGAGTAATTTGGGCTAAGAATGAGTAAATCGGTTCAAGCATGTCCAACTTGGGCCGAGCATGAGTAATTAGGCCAAGACTGAGTAATTGGGCCAAGCATGAGTAATTGGACCAAGAATGTCCAACTTAGGCCAAACATGTGCAACTTGGCCCAAGAATGGGTAACTAGGCCAAACATGAGTAATTGGGCCAAGCTTAAGTTATTAGGCCAACCATATCCAGAATTGGGCCAACGATGTCCAAAATAGTGACAAGAATGAATAACTGGGGCAAGCATGAGTAATTTGGCCAAGAATGTCGACCTTGGGTGAAGCAAGTCCAACTTGGGATGAGAATGAGTAATTCCGCCAACATTGAGTAATTGGGCCAAGCATGAGTAACTTGGGCCAATAATGTCAAACTTGTGCCAAACATATCCAAAATGGGGCCAAGAATGAGTAATTGGGGCAAGAATGAGTAATCGGCTCAAACATGAGTTAATAGAGCTAAGCATGATTAAATTGGGTAAAGCATCACCAACTTGGTCTGAGCATGAGTAATTGGGCCAGGCATGAGTAATTGTGCCAAGCATGTCCAACTCGAGCCAAACATGAGTAACTTGGCCAAGAATGAGTAAGTTGGGCCAAGAATGAGTAAATTGGGTCAAGCAAGTCCAACTTAGGCCGAGCATGAGTAATTGGGCCAAGAATGAGTAATTGGGCCAAGCATGAGTAATTGGGCCAAGCATGTCCAACTTGGGCCAAGAATGGGAAATGGGCCAAACATGAGTAATTGGGCCAAGCATGAGTAGTTAGGCCAAGCATGTCCAGAATTTGGGCAACAATGTCCAAAACTAGGCCAAGAATGAATAATTGAGCCAAGCATTAGTAATTAGGTCAAGCATGAGTAAGTTGGGTCAACCATGTCCAACTTGGGCCAAGCATAAGTAAGTTGGGTCAACCATGTCCAACTTGGGTAGAGCATTAGTAATTTGGGCCAAGAATGTGTAATTTGGGTCAAGCATGTCCTACTTGGGTCGAACATGAGTAATTGGGCCAAGCATGAGTAATTGGGCCAAGAATGTCCAATTGGGGCCAAGAATGGGCAACTAGACCAAACATGAGTAATTAAGCCAAGCATCAGTAATTAGGCCAACCATGTCTAGAATTGGGCCAACGAAGTCCAAAATTGTGACAAGAATGAGTAATTGGGCCAAGCATGTTCAACATGGGCAAAACATGAGTAACTGTGCCAAGATTGAGTAATTTGGGCCAAGAATGAGTAAATCGGGTCAACTATGTCCAACGCGGGTCAAACATGAGTAAGTTGGGTCAACCATGTCCAACTTGGGTCAAGCATTAGTAATTGGGCCAAGAATGAGTAATTGGGCCAAGCATGAGTAATTGGACCAAGAATGTCCAACTTGGGCCAAGCATGTGCAACGTGGCCCAAGAATGGGTAACTAGGCCAAACATGAGTAATTGGGCCAAGCATAAGTTATTAGGCCAACCATATCCAGAATTGGGCCAACGATGTCCAAAATAGTGACAAGAATGAGTAACTAGGGCAAGCATGAGTAATTGGGCCAAGAATGTCGACCTTGGTTGAAGCAAGTCCAACTTGGGATGAGAATGAGTAATTTCGCCAACATTGAGTAATTGGGCCAAGCATGAGTAACTTAGGACAAGAATGTCAAACTTGTGCCAAACATGTCTAAAATGGGATCAAGAATGAGTAATCGGGCCAAACATGAGTTAATAGAGCTAAGCATGATTAAATTGGGTAAAGCATCACCAACTTGGTCCGAGCATGAGTAATTGGGCCAAGAATGAGTAATTAGGTAAGGAATGAGTAATTGGGCCTAGAATGTTCAACTCGAGCCAAACATGAGTAACTGGGCCAAGAATGAGTAATTTCGGCCAAGAATGAGTAAATTAGGTCAAGCAAGTCCAACTTGGGCCGAGCATGACTGATTGGCCCAAGACTGGGTAATTGGGCCAAGAATGTCGAACTTGGGCCAAGCATGTCCAACTTGGACCAAGAATGGGAAATGGGCCAAACATGAGTAATTGGGCCAAGCATGAGTAGTTAGGTCAAGCAGGTCCAGAATTTGGCCAACGATGTCCAAAACTAGGCGAAGAATGAGTAATTGCGCCAAGCATTAGTAATTAGGTCAAGCATGAGTAAGTCGGGTCAACCATGTCCAACTTGGGCCAAGCATAAGTAAGTTGGCTCAACCATGTCCAACTTGGGTCGAGCATTAGTAATTGGGCCAAGGATGTCCAACTTGGGTCAAGCATATCCAACTTGGGCCAAGCAAGAGTAACTGGGCCAATAATGAGTAATTTGGGCCAAGAAAGAGTAATTTGGGTCAAGCATGTCCTACTTGGGTCGAACATGAGCATTTGGGTCAAGCATGTCCAACTTGGGCCAAGAATGGATAATTTGGCCAAGACTGTTTAATTGGGCCAAGCATGAGTAATTGGGCCAAGAATGTCCAATTGGGGCCAAGAATGGGTAACTAGGCCAAACATGAGTAATTAAGCCAAGCATCAGTAATTAGGCCAACCATGTCTAGAATTGGGCCAACGATGTCCAAAATTGTGACAAGAATGAGTAATTGGGCCAAGCATGTTCAACTTGGGCAAAGCATGAGTAACTGTGCCAAGATTTAGTAATTTGGGCCAAGAATGAGTAAATCGGGTCAAGCATGTCCAGCTCGGGCCGAGCATGAGTAAGTTGGGTCAACCATGTCCAACTTGGGTCAAGCATTAGTAATTGGGCCAAGAATGAGTAATTGGGCCGAGCATGAATAATTGGGCCAAGACTGGGTAATTGGGCCAAGAATGTCGAACTTGGGCTAAGCATGTCCAACTTGGGCAAAGAATAGGAAATGGGCCAAATATGAGTAGTTAGACCAAGCATGAGTAAGTTGGGTCAACCATGTCCAACTTTGGCCAAGCATAAGTAAGTTGGGTCAACCATGTCCAACTTGGGTCAAGCATTAGTAATTGGGACAAGAATGAGTAATTGGGCCAAGGATGTCCAACTTGGGCCAAGCAAGAGTAACTGGGCCAAGAATGAGTAATTTGGGCCAAGCATGAGTAATTTGGGTCAGGCATGTCCTACTTTGGCCGAACATGAGTAATTGGGGCAAGAATTAGTAATTAGGTCCAACATGAGTATTTGGGCCAAGCATGTCCTACTTGGGCCTAGAATGGGTAATTGGGCCAAGACTGATTATTGGGCCAAGCATGAGTAATTGGGCCAATAATGTCCAACTGGGGCCAAGAATGTCCAACTTAGGCCAAGAATGGGTAACTGGGCCAAACATGAGTAATTAAGACAAGCTTGAGTAATTTGGCCAACCTTGTCTAGAATTGGGGCAACGATGTCCAAAATTATGACAAGAATGGGTAATTGGGCCAAGCATGTTCAACCTGATCAAAGAATTAGTAACTGTGCCAAGATTGAGTAATTTGGGCCAAGAATGAGTAAATCGAGTCAAGCATGTCCAACTTGGGCCGAGCATGAGTAGTTGGGCCGAGCATGAGTAATTGGACCAAGAATGAGTAATTGGGCCAAGCATGTCCAACTCGAGCCAAACATGAGTAATTGGGACAAGAATGAGTACTTTGGGCCAAGAATGAGTAAATTGGGTCAAGCAAGTCCAACATGGGCCTAGCATGAGTAATTGGGCCAAGGCTGGGTAATTGGGGCAAGAATGTCGAACTTGGGCCAAGCATGTCCAACTTGGGCAAAGAATGGGAAATGGGCCAAACATGAGTAGTCAGGTCAAGCGTGAGTAAGTTGGGTCAACCATGTCCAACTTGGGCCAAGCATAAGTAAGTTGGGTCAACCATGTCCAACTTGGGTCAAGCATTAGTAATTGGGCCAAGCATGAGTAATTTGGCCAAGCATGAGTAATTTGGGTCAAGCATGTCCTACCTAGGCTGACCATGAGTAATTGGGGCAAGAATTAGTAATTAGGCCCAACATGAGTATTTGGGGCAAGCATGTCCAACTTGGTCCAAGAATGGGTAATCGGGCCAAGAATGAGTAATTACGCCAAGCATTAGTAATTAGGTCAAGCATGAGTAAGTTGGGTCAACCATGTCCAAGTTGGGCCAAGCATACGTAAGTTGGGTCAACCATGTCCAACTTGGGTCGAGCATTTGTAATTGGGCCAAGAATGAGTAATTGGGCCAAGCATGAGTAATCGGGCCAATGATGTCCAACTTGAGTCAAGCATATCCAACTTGGGCCAAGCAAGAGTAACTGGGCCAAGAATGAGTAATTTGGGCCAAGAAAGAGTAATTTGGGTCAAGCATGTCCTACATGGGTCGAACGTGAGTAATTGGGGCAAGAATTAGTAATTAGGCCCAACATGATTATTTGGGCCAAGCATGTCCAACTTGGGCCAAGAATGGGTAATTTGGCCAAGATTGATTAATTGGGACAAGCATGAGTAATTGGGCCAAGAATGGGTAACTAGGCCAAACATGAGTAATTAAGCCAAGCATTAGTAATTATGCCAACCATGTCTATAATTGGGCCAACGATGTCCAAAATTGTGACAAGAATGAGTAATTGGGCCAAGCATGTTCAACTTGGGCAAAGCTTGAGTAACTGTGCCAAGATTGAGTAATTTGGGCCAAGAATGAGTAAATCGGGTCAACCATGTCCAACTCGGGCCGAGCATGAGTAAGTTCCGTCAACCATGTCCAACTTGGGTCAAGCATTAGCAATTGGGCCAAGAATGAGTAATTGGGCCAATCATGAGTAATTGGACCAAGAATGCCCAACTTGGGCCAAGCATGAGTAATTGGACCAAAAATGTCCAACTGGGGCAAGCATGAGTAATTGGGCCAAGAATGTCGACCTTGGGTGAAGCAAGTCCAACTTGGGATGAGAATGAGTAATTCCGCCAACATTGAGTAATTGGGCCAAGCATGAGTAACTTGGGCCAAGAATGTCAAACTTGTGCCAAACATGTACAAAATGGGGCCAAGAATGAGTAATTGGGGCAAGAATGAGTAATCGGGTCAAACATGAGTTAATACAGCTAAGCATGATTAAATTGCGTAAAGCATCACCAACTTGGTCCGAGCATGAGTAATTGGACCAAGAATGAGTAATTGGGCCAAGCATGGGTAATTGGGCCAAGCATATCCAACTTGAGCCAAACATGAGTAACTTGGCCAAGAATCAGTAATTTGGGTCAAGCAAGACCAACATGGGCCAAGCATGAGTAATTGGGCCAAAACTGGGTAATTGGGGCAAGAATATCGAACTTGGGCCAAGCATGTCCAACTTGGGCAAAGAATGGGAAATGGGCCAAACATGAATAGTTAGGCCAAGCATGAGTAAGTTGGGTCAACCATGTCCAACTTGGGCCAAGCATTAGTAAGTTGGGTCAACCATGTCCAACTTTGGTCAAGCATTAGTAATTGGGACAAGAATGAGTAGTTGGGCCAAGCATGAGTAATTGGGCCAAGGATGTCCAACTTGGGCCAAGGAAGAGTAACTGGGCCAAGAATGAGTAATTTGGGCCAAGCATGTGTAATTTGGGTCAGGCATGTCCTATTTGGGCCGAACATGAGTAATTGGGGCAAGAATTAGTAATTAGATACAACATGAGTATTTGGGCCAAGCATGTCCTACTTGGGCCTAGAATAGGTAATTGGGCGAAGACTGATTAATTGGGCCAAGCATGAGTAATTAGGCCAAGCATGAGTAAATCGGGTCAAGCATGAGTAATTGGGCCAAGACTGACTAATTGGGCCAAGCATGAGTAATTGGGCCAAGAATGAGTAAATCGGGTCAAGCATGTCCAACTTGGGCCGAGCATGAGAAATTGGGCCAAGCATGAGTAATTGGACCAAGAATGAGTAATTGGGCCAGGCATGAGTAATTGGGCCAAGCATGTCCAACTCGAGCCAAACATGAGTAACTGGGCCACGAATGAGTACTTTGGGCCAAGAATGAGTAAATTGGGTCAAGCAAATCTAACATGGGCCTAGCATGAGTAATTGGGCCAAGACTGGGTAATTGGGGCAAGAATGTCGAACTTGGGCCAAGCATGTCCAACTTGGGCAAAGAATGGGAAATGGGCGAAACATGAGTAGTCAGGCCAAGCGTGAGTAAGTTGGGTCAACTATGTCCAAATTGGGCCAAGCATAAGTAAGTTTGGTTAACCATGTCCAACTTGGGTCAAGCATTAATAATTGGGCCAAGATTGAGTAATTGGGCCAAGCATGAGTAATTGGGCCATGGATGTCCAACTTGGGCCAAGCAAGTGTAACTGGGCCAAGAATGAGTAATTTGGGCCAAACATGAGTAATTTGGGTCAAGCATATCCTACTTGGGCCGAACATGAGTAATTGGGGCAAGAATTAGTAATTAGGCCCAACATGAGTATTTGGGCCAAGCATGTCCATCTTGGGCCAAGAATGGGTAATTGGGCCAAGAATGTCCAAATGGGGCCAAGAATGTCCAACTTAGGCCAAGAATGGGTAATTAGGCCAAACATGAGTAATTAAGCCAAGCATGAGTAATTAGGCCAACCATGTCTATAATTAGGCAAACGATGTCCAAAATTGTGACAAGAATTAGTAATTGGGCCAAACATGTTCAACTTGGGCAAAGCATGAGTAACTATGCCAAGATTGAGTAACTTGGGCCAAGAATGAGTAAATCAGTTCAAGCATGTCCAACTTGGACCGAGCATGAGTAATTGGGCCAAGCATGAGTAATTGGACCAAGAATGTCCAACTTGGGCCAAGAATGTCCAACTTGGGCCAAACATGTCGAACTTGGCCCAAGAATGGGTAACTAGGCCAAACATGAGTAATTGGACCAAGCATAAGTTATTAGGCCAACCATATCCAGAATTGGGCCAACGAGGTCCAAAATAGTGACATGAATGAGTAATAGGGACAATCATGAGTAATTGGGCCAAGAAAGTCGACCTACGGCGTAGCAAGTCCAACTTGGGATGAGAATGAGTAATTGGGCCAAGCATTAGTAACTTTGTCCAAGAATGTCAAACTTGTGCCAAACATGTCCAAAATGGTGTCAAGAATGAGTAATTGGGCCAATAATGAGTAATCGGGCCAAACATTAGTTAATAGGGCTAAGCATGAGTAAATTGGGTCGAGCATCTCCAACTTGGGCTGAGCATGAGTAATTGGGCCAAGAATGAGCAATTGGGCCAGGCATGAGTAATTGGGCCAAGCATGTCCAACTCGAGCCTAACATGATTAACTGGGCCAAGAATGAGTAATTTGGGCTAAGAATTAATAAATTGGGTCAAGCAAGTCCAACATGGGCCTAGCATGAGTATTTGGGCCAAGACTGGGTAATTGGGGCAAGACTGTTGAACTTGGGCAAAGAATGGGAAATGGGCCTAACATGAGTAATAGGGCCAAGCATGAGTAGTTGGGCCAAGCATGTGCAGAATTTGGCCAACGATGTCCAAAACTAGGCCAAGAATGAGTAATTGGGCCAAGCATGTCTAACTTGACCCAAGAATGGGTAATTGGGTCAAGACTGATTAATTGGGCCAAGCTTGAGTAATTAGGCCAAGAATAACTGGGGCCAAGAATGTCCAAATTATGCCAAGAA
This sequence comes from Sophora flavescens, assembly GCA_030762895.1. Taxonomy (NCBI): domain Eukaryota; kingdom Viridiplantae; phylum Streptophyta; class Magnoliopsida; order Fabales; family Fabaceae; genus Sophora; species Sophora flavescens. The sequence continues at coordinate 136,732,753 of CM061064.1, forward strand.
TGGGTAACTAGGCCAAACATGAGTAATTAAGCCAAGCATGAGTAATTAGGCCATCCAAGTCTAGAATTGGGCCAACGTTGTCCAAAATTGTTACAAGAATGAGTAATTGGGCCAAGCATGTTCTACTTGGGCAAACATGAGTAACTGTTCCAAGATTGAGTAATTTGGGCCAAGAATGAGCAAATCGGGTTAAGCATGTCCACATTGGGCCGAGCTTGAGTAATTGGGCCAAGACTGAGTAAGTGGGCCAAGCATTAGTAATTGGACCTAGAATGAGTAATTGGGCCAAGCATGAGTAATTGGACCAAGAATGTCCAACTTGGGCCAAGAATGTCCAACTTGGCCCAAGCATGTCCAACTTGGCCTAAGAATGGGTAACTAGGCCAAACATGAGTAATTGGGCCAAGCATAAGTTATTAGGCCAACCATATCCAGAATTGGGCCAACGATGTCCAAAATAGTCACAAGAATGAGTAATTGGGGCAAGCATGAGTAATTGGGCCAAGAATGTCGACCTTGGGCGAAGCAAGTCCCACTTGGGATGAGAATGAGTAATTGGGCCAACATTGAGTAATTGGGCCATGCATGAATAACTTGGGCCAAGAATTTCAAACCTGTGCCAAACTTGTCCAAAATGGGGCCAAGAATGAGTAATTGGGACAAGAATGGGTAATCGGGCCAAACATGAGTTAATAGGGCTAAGCATGATTAAATTGGGTAATGCATCTCAAACTTGGGCTGAGCATGAGTAATTGGGCCAGGCCTGAGTAATTAGACCAAGCATGTCCAACTCGAGCCAAACATGAGTAACTGGGCCAAGAATGAGTAATTTGGGCCAAGAATGAGTAAATTGGGTCAAGCAAGTCCAACATAGGCCGAGCATGAGTAATTGGGCCAAGACTGGGTAATTGGGCCAAGAATATCGAACTTGGGCCAAGCATGTCCAACTTGGGCCTAGCATGTCCAACTTGTGCCAAGAATGGGAAATGAGCCAAACATGAGTAATTGGGCCAAGCATGAGTAGTTAGGCCAAGCATGTCCAGAATTTGGCCATCGATGTCCAAAACTAGGCCAAGAATGAGTAATTGCGCCAAGCATTAGTAATTAGGTCACGAATGAGTTAATTGGGCAAAGCATGAGTAATTGGGCCAAGAATGTCCAACTTGGGCCAAGCATAAGTAAGTTGGGTGAACCATGTCCAACTTGGGTCGAGCATTAGTAATTGTGCCAAGAATGAGTAATTGGGCCAAGGATGTCCAACTTGGGCCAAGCATATCCAACTTGGGCCAAGCATGACTAACAGGGCCAAGAACGAGTAATTTGGGCCAAGCATGAGTAATTTGGGTGAAGCAAGTCCTACTTGGGCCGAACAAGAATAATTGGGGCAAGAATTAGTAATTAGGCCCAACATGAGTAGTTGGGCCAAGCATGTCCAACTTGGGCCAAGAATGGGTAATTGAGCCAAGCAAGAGTAATTGGGCCAACATAAGTGTAGTTAGTCCATGCATGTCCATAATTTGGCCAACGATGTCCAAAATTTTGCCAAGAATGAGTAATTGGGCCAAGCATGAGTAATTGGGCCAAGAATGTCCAACTTGGGCCAAGCATGTCCCGAATTTGGCCAACGATGTTTAAAACTTGGTCAAGAAAGAGTAATTGCGCCAAGCTTTAGTAATTGGGTCATGTATGATTTAATTGGGCCAAGCATGTCCAACCTGGGCCGAGCATTAGTAATTTGGGTCAAGCATGTCCAACTTGGTCCGAACATGCGTAATTGGGGCAAGAATAAGTAATTGGGCCAAGAATGCCCAACTGGGAAAAGAATGTCCAACTTGGGCCAAGAATGGGAAATTGGGCCAAGCTTGTCCAACCTGGGCCGAGCATTAGTAATTTTGGTCAAGCATGTCAAACTTGGGCCGAACTTTAGTAATTTGGGTCAAGCATGTCCAACTTGGGCCGAATATGAGTAATTTGGGCAAGAATGAGTAATTGGACCGAGAATGCCCAACTTGGGCAAAGCATGTCCAACTTGGGCCAACAATGGGTAATTGGGCCAAGCATGAGTAGCCAGGCCATTCATGTCCAGAATTTGGCCAACGATGTCCAAAATTTGGCCAAGAATGAGTAATTGGGCCAAGCATTAGTAATTGGTTCAAGCATGAGTTAATTGGGCCAAACATGAATAAGTGGGCCAAGAACGTCCAACTTGGCCTGAGAATGAGTAAATTCGGTCAACCATGTCCAACTTAGGTCGAGCATGAGTAATTGGGCCGAGAAGAGAGTAATTGGGCCAAGCATGAGTAATTGGGCCAAGAATGTCCAACTTCGGCTGAGCATGAGTAATTGGCCGAGAATTAGTAATTGGTCCAAGAATGAGTAATTGGGCCAAGAATGTCCAACTTGGGCCAAGCACGTGCAACTATTGCAAAGAATGGGTAATTGGGCCAAACATAAGTAATTGGGACAAGCATGACTAGTTATACCAAGCATGTCCAGAATTTGGCCAACAATGTCCAAAACTGGGCCAAGAATGAGTAATTGTGCCAAGTATTAGTAATTGGGTCAAATATGAGTTAATTGGGCCAAGCATGAGTAATTGGGCCAAGAATGTCCAACTTGGGCCAATCATGTCCAACTTGGGCTGAGAATGAGTAATTGGGTCAAGCATGAGTAAATTAGGTCAACCATGTCCATTTGGGTAGAGCATGAGTAACTGGGCCAAGAATGAATAATTTGGGCAAAGAATGAGTAAATTGGGTCAAGCATGTCCAACTTAAGCCAAGCTTGAGTAATTAGGCTAACCATGTCTAGAATTGGGCCAACGATGTCCAAAATTGTGACAAGAATGAGTAATTGGGCCAAGCAAGTTCAACTTGGGCAAACCATGAGTGATTGTGCCAAAATTGAGTAATTTGGGCCAAGAATGAGTAAATCGGGTCAAGCATGTTCAACTTGGGCCGAGTATAAGTAATTGGGCCAAGCATGAGTAATTGGACCAAGAATGTCCTACTTGGGCCAAGCATGTCCAACTTGGTCCAAGAATGGGTAACTAGGCCAAACATGAGTAATTCGGCCAAGCATAAGTTATTCGGCCAACCATATCCAGAAATGGGCCAACGATGTCCAAAATAGTCACAAGAATGAGTAATTGGGGCATGCATGAGTATTTGGGCGAAGCAAGTCCAACTTGGGATGAGAATGAGTAATAAGGCCAACATTGAGTAATTGTGCCAAGCATGAGTAACTTGGGCCAAGAATGTCAAACTTATGCCAAACATGTCCAAAATGGGGCCACGAATGAGTTATTGGTCTAAGAATGAGTAATCGGGCTAGACATGAGTTACTTGGGCTAAGCATAAGTAAATTGGATCAAGCATGTCGTACTTGGACCGAGCATGAGTAATTGGGCCAAGAATGAGTAATTGGGCCAAACATGAGTAATTGGGCCAAGCATGAGTGTAGTTAGGCCATGCATGTCAGAATTTCGCCAACGATGTCCAAAATTTGGCCAAGAATGAGTAATTGGGCCAAGCATGAGTAATTGGGTCAAGATTGTCCAACTTGGGCCAAGCATGTCCAACTTGGACTGAGAATGTGTAATTGGTCCAAGCATGAGTAAATTGGGTCAACAATGTCCAACTTGGCTTAAACATGATTAACTGGGCCTAGAATGAATAATTTGGGCCAAGAATGAGTAAATATGGTCAACCATGTCCAATTTGGGCCGAGCATGAGTAATTGGGCCAGTCATGAGTAACTGGACCTAGAATGTCCAACTTGGGACAAGAATGTGTAACTAGGCCAACATGAGTAATTGGGCCAAGCATAAGTTATTAGGCCAACCATATCCAGAATTGGGTCAACGATGTCCAAAATAGTGACAAGAATGAGTAATTGGGCCAAGAATGTCGATCTTGTGGCAAGCATGTCCAACTTGGGATGAGAATGCGTAATTGGGCAACCATTGAGCAATTGGGCCAAGCATGGGTAACTTAGGCTAAGAATGTCAAACTTATGCCAAACATGTCCAAAATGGGGGCAAGAATGAGTAATTGGGCCAAGAATGAGTAATCGGGCCACACATTAGTTAATTGGGCTAAGCATGAGTAAATTGGGTCATGCATGTCGAAATTGGGCAGACCATGTGTAATTGGGCCAAGAATGAGTAATTGGGCCAAGAATGTCCAACTTGGACCAAGCATATCCAACTCGAGCCAAGCATTAGTAACTATGCCAAGAATGAATAATTAGGGTCAAGAATGAGTAAATTGGGTTAAGGAAGTTCAACTTGGGCCTAGAATGAGTAATTGGGCCAAGAATGAGTAATTGGGCCAGGCATGAGTAATAGGGCCAAGAATGTCCAACTTGGGCCAAGCATGTTCAACTTGGGCAAAGCATGAGTAACTGTGCCAAGAATGAGTAATTTGGGCCAAGAATGAGTAAATTGGGTCAAGCATGTCCAACTTGGGCCTAGCATGACTAATTGGGCCAAGCATGAGCAATTGGACCAAGAATGTCCAACTTGGCCCAAGAATGGGTAATTGGGCCAGACATGAGTAATTGGGCCAACCATGAGTAGTTGGGCCAAGAATGTCCTCCAACTTGGGCCAAGAATGGGTAATTGGGCCAAACCTGATTAATTGGGCCAAGCATGAGTAATTAGGTTTACCATGTCCAAAATTGGGATAACGATGTCCAAAATTTTGACAAGAATGAGTAATTGGGCCAAGCATGAGTGTGGTTAGGCCAAGAATGAGTAATTGGGCCAATAATGAGTAATTGGACCAAGAATGAGTAATTGTGCCAAGCATGAGTAATTGGGCAAAGCATGAGTTAGATGGGCCAATGAGTAATTGGGCCAAACATGAGTAATTGGGCCAAGAATGTCCTAATTGGGCCAAGCATGTCCATCTTGGGTCAAGAATGTGTAATTGGGCCAAGCTTGAGTTGTTATATCAAGCATGTCCAGAATTTGGCTAACGATGTTCAAAACTGGGCCAAGAATGAGTAATTGCGCCAAGCATTAGTAATTGGGCCAAGCATGGATAATTGGGCCAATAATGTCCAACTTGTGCCAAGAATGAGTAATTGCGCCAAGCATTAGTAATTGGGTCAAGCATAAGTTAATTGGGCCAAGCATGAGTAATTGGGCCAATAATGTCCAACTTGGGCCAAGCATGTCCAACTTGGACTGAGAATGAGTAATTGGGCCAAGCTTGAGTAACTGGGCAAAGAATGAGGTATTTAGACCAAGCATGAGTAAAATGGGTCAAGCACATCCAACTTGGGCCGAGCAAGAGTAATTGGGCTAAGAATAAGTAATTGGGCCATGCATAAGTAATTGGGCCAAGAATGTCCAACTTGGGCCAAGCATGTCCAACATGGGCCAAGCATGGGTAATTGGGTCAAACATGAGTAATTGGGCCAAGCATGAGTAGTTAGGCCAAGCATATCCATAATGTGGCCAACGATGTCCAAAATTGGGCCAAGAATGCGTAATTGGGCCATGCACTAGTAATTGGTTCAAGCCTGAGTTAATTGGGCCAAGTATGAGTAATTTTACCAAGAATATCCAACTTGGACCAAGCATGTCCAACTTGGGCTAAGAATGAGTAGTTGGGCCCAAGCATGAGTAAATGGACCTTGAATAAGTAATTGGGCCAAGCATAAGTAATTGGGCCAAGAATGTCCAACTTGGGCCAAGCATGTCCAACTTGGGCCAAGAATATCCAATTTCGGCCAAGCATGTCCAACTTGGGCTGAGAATGAGAAGTTAGGCCAACAATGAGTAATTGGGCCAATCGTGAGTAACTCGGGTCGAGAATGTCCAACTTGTGCCAAACATTCCAAAATTGGGCCAAGAATGTGTAATTGGGCCAAGAATGTCCAACATGGGACAAGCATGAGTAACTGGCCAAAGAATGAGTAATTTAGGTCAAGAATGAGTAAATTGGGTCAAGCATGTCCAACTTGGGCCGAGAATGAGTTATTAGGCCAAGAATAAGTAATGGGACAAGCATGAGTAATTGGGCCAAGCATGTCCAGAATTTGGGCAACGATGACCAAAACTGGGCCAAGAATGAGTAATTGCTCCAATCATTAGTAATTGGGTCAGGCATCAGTTAATTGGGCCAAGCTAATTAGGCCAAGCATGATTAAGTTGGGTCAACCATGTCCAACTTGGGTCGAGCATGAGTAATTGGGCAGAGAATGAGTAGTTGGGCCAAGCATGAGTAATTGGGCCAAGAATGTCCAACTTGGGCCAAGAATGTCCAACTTGGGCCAAGCATATCCAACTTGGGAGTAAGTTGGGTCAAGCATGTCCAACTTGGGCCGAACATGAGTAATTGTGGCAAGAATGAGTAATTGGGCCAAGCATGAGTAATTGGGCCAAGAATGTCCTAATTGGGCCAAGCATGTCCAACTTGGGCCAAGAATGGGTAATTCGGCCACACATGAGTAATTGGGCCAAGCATGAGTTGTTATACCAAGCATGTCCAGAATTTGGCTAACGACGTTCAAAACTGGGCCAAGAATGAGTAATTGCGCCAAGCATTAGTAATTGGGCCAAACATGAGTTAATTGGGCCTAGCATGAATAATTGGGCCAAGAATGTCCAACTTGTGCTAAGCATGTCCAACTTGGGATGAGAATGAGTAATTGGGAGTAGCATGAGTAAATTGGGCAAGAATGTCCAACTTATGCCAAACATGACCAAAATTGGGACAAGAATTAGTAATTAGGCGAATAATAAGTAATTGGGCTAACAATGAGTTAATTGGGCCAATCATGAGTAAATTGGGTAAGCATATCCAACTTCGAGCGAGTCTAGCGACCTAAAAGAAAGCCTATGCTTTCCCTCTTAGAGAGGAAACATGGAGTCGCCACCAACTTTATTTTGTTTAAAGGAAGTTGGAAAACCTTTTTAAGAAAAGTTTTGGGTCTGGGAGGCGATTATGTCTAGGGAAGGCACGGGGACTTAACCCCACGACACCCTAGAACACCCATAAAATGGTTACCCAAAATTAGTTGTGTAAATTATTTGTAACTTTGAGATATTTGTTTTACCCGTTATGAATCTTTTTATTAAAACTATATGAGGTTGAACATGGCACGTAAATCCACAGAGCAACCTCTAAATCTGAAAGGTTGAACATGACACTTGTCATAGGGCAACCCCAAAAGGTTGTTTTAATCAAGTGATCATCCTCTATTTTTTTATGTAAAATAAATAATTCTTATCTCTTGAAGATGAGACAGAAACGTAGAAATGAGACTTTTTACCAACTTACTCAGAGAACAGAAACAAAGAGAAGTAAGAGTGTCAAGAGAAATTTATTAACAATATCAACGAAAAGAACAAAGTTTACCGAACGGGAGTAGAATAAGAATCACTTTGTTTACTCCTAGTGGTAAGATTTTAAGCTCGAAGTCTTTACATTCAATCTCCCTGGCTCCTTCAGCTCTTCCTTCTTAACCACTTCTAATAATAGGGAAGAGAAAAGGAAGCCCAGATTTCAGATCTCTTTTCCTCACAACAAAAGTCTCTCCTTCTTTTCTCTTTTCTTTGTATCTTTCCTCTCTATCTCCTCTCTGATCTTTCGTTTCCTCTCAAGAACAGTGTTCTCCCTTCCTTTCTTTTTTCTCCCTAAGAAAATATCAGATCATAAGTCCTTCTCTCCAAAAAAATCTGTCCTTTTCCTCTCTTTTTCCTCTTCTTTTATAGACGGAGGAGAGGGCTTCTTGCTTCTTCTCCGTTGACTTCAAGGTCGGCTTGCACGAATACCCAAGGCTTGGGCCATTCTGAACAGCGGAAAGGAGGGGATTTGATGTGAAGGTTGCACGCTTGAAAAGGGAAGGAGATGGGGGGTGTTTGCTTGATGGGTATGAAGGCTTTTTAGGGTTAGGAGTGAGGCTGCCAGGTTAAGGCGGGGGAGGAGATGGAAGGAAAAAAAGAAAAGACCAATGGGTAGAGGAGGTGCAAAAAAGGGGGTTTTGAGCAGAGATAGCGTGTGTCCAGACGGGGTGGTATGAGTAGCAGAAAGGTGGTGATTTGATGTGAGGGTTGCACACTCGAAAAGAGAAAAGAGATGAGGGGTTTTGAGCAGAAATAGCGTGTGCCCAGACGGGGTGGCGCGAGTAGCAGAAAGGTGGTGATTTGATGTGAGGGTTGCACGCTTGAAAAAGGAAAAGAGATGGGGTGTTTTGAGTAGAAATAGCGTGTGCCCAGACGGGGTGGCATGAGTAGTAGAAAGGTGGTGATTTGATGTGAGGGTTGCACGCTTGAAAAGAGAAAGGAGATGGGGTTTTTTTGTCAGATGTGCATGATGGCTTTTTAGGGTTAGGAGTAGGGTTACCAGGTTAAAAGCAAGGGAGGAGGTAAGGAATAAGGAGGACCAATGGGTAGAGGAGGAAAAGAGGTCTTTCCTGGTATGTAAAGTGGGTAGGAGGCGTAACTCAGCTTCCTTTCCTATTTGTTGATTGTCTTTTCTCCTTGTTTTCTTCGTCCTTTCTTCCTTATCTTCTCCTTCTTCTTTCTTTATTCTTTAGCCTTCAGCCTGAAAATAAAGTTGTAGTGGATGGAATCTCTTCGTCCCAACAAAAAATTAGATATGCAAAATTGGATATACACTGGACAGACCTTCTCGTCCAACAAGAAAAGATAATTGAAGTGGACGGAACCCCCTCGTCCAACAGAAATAAAAAAGGACAAGACTGGATGGGATCAACAGCAGGTGCAAAGCAATGGACGGGACTACCCTGTCCATCAGCAAGTGTAAAGCAATAGACGGGACCACCCCGTCTATCAGCAAGTGGAAAGCAATGGATGGGACCACCCCGTCCATCAGCAAGTGGAAAGCATTGGACGGGACCACCCCGTCCATCAGCAAGTGCAAGACAATGGACGGGACCACCCCGTCCATCGGCAAGTGGAAAGCAATGGACGGGACCACCCCGTCCATCAGCAAATAAAAGGCACTGGACGGGACCACCCCGTCCAACAACAAGTGTAGAGCAATGGACGGGACTATCCCGTCCAACAACAAGTGTAGAGCAATGGACGGGACCACCCCGTCCATCAGCAAGTGCAAAGCACTGGACGGGAGCAACCCGTCCATCAGCAAGTGCAAAGCACTGGACGGGACCACCCCGTCCATCAGCAAGTGCAAGACAATGGACGGGATCACGTCGTCCAACGAGTGAGTCCAATGCAATGGACTGGACTGCATCCAACAGCCAGTCCAAGGTAGTGGACTGGATGGGACTACCTCGTCCAACAAGTGAGTCCAATGCAATGGACTGGACTGCGTCCAGCACAATGGATGAGACCACCCCGTCCACAGCAAGTTCAAGGTAGTGGACTGGACCGCATCAAACAACAAATTAAAGGGGCTGGCCTGGACCGCGTCCTACAGCAAGTCCAACGCAATGGACGAGACCATCCCGTCCACAACAGTTGCCCCTCTTTACTTGTTGCAAGCTAGAAGACATGATTAGTCGTGACTTTTCATGTATTGTAGTAATGAACAAGTAAAGAAGAATGAACAGATATTTTGTCCGAAAAACATGAGGAGCTCAGAAGAAAACCTTACAATTTGGAATTGAAATTGTAGTGAGCCTCAGAGCTCGAAAGTAAAAATGCAGTGAGCCTCGGAGCTCGAAAATAAAAATGCAGTGGACAGAACCTCCTCTTCCAACCGGAAAGTAAATATGCAGCGAGCCTTATAGCTCGAAAATAAATTTGCAATGAGCCTCAAAGCTCGAAAACAAAATTGTTGTGAGCCTCAGAGCTCGGAAATAAAAATGCAGTGAGCCTCGGAGCTCGAAAATAAACATGCAATGGACGGAGCCTCCTCGTCCAACAGGAAAGTAAATATGCAGCGAGCCTCAGAGCTCGAAAATAAAAATGAAGTGAGCCTCAGAGCTCGAAAATAAACTTGCAATGAGCCTCAGAGCTCGAAAATAAAAATGCAGTGAGCCTCAGAGCTCGAAAATAAACTTGCAGTGAACCTTAGAGCTCGAAAAAATAAAATTGCAGTGAGCCTCAGAGCTCGAAAATAAACTTGTTGTGAGCCTCAGAGCTCAAGAATAAAAATTCAGTGAGCCTCAGAGCTCGAAGATAAAATTGCAGTGAGCCTCATAGCTCGAAAATAAACTTGTAGTGAGCCTCAGAGCTCGAAAAAAATAAAATTGCAGTGAGCCTCATAGCTCGAAAATAAACTTGTTGTGAGCCTCAAAGCTCGAGAATAAAAATGCAGTGAGCCTCAAAGCTCAAAAACAAACATGCAGTGGACGGAACCTCTTCGTCCAACAGAAAATTAAATGCAATGGACGGAACCTCCTTGTCCAACCGAAAATAAACATACAATGGACGGAACCTCCTCGTCTGACAGAAAGTAAACATGCAATGACCCTTAGAGCTCGAAAATAAAGGTGCGGTGAGCCTCAGAGCTCGAAAATAAATAATCAGTGACCTGAACAAATGAGAATCCCTTCCTTTTGAGGACAACGGAACCAATTGCTCCCTGGAAAAACTTCGACCAACCAAATCCTTGTTCACTCTGGGATGAGGCATCACTCATTCTTTTAACAACGTTGGTCACCCAAGAATCTGATAAACTCCGGATGTTATGTTTGTCCTCTCAAGCTTATTTGCATCATTCTTTTGTCGTCCGTTGCATGTTACCTCTTCCACTGAATCTGAAGTATTGAGCCCTCTTGGTCTAAACCATTCATTGGTGCTACCATTAGAGTTATCAAATTATACCATTAAACTTATATTTATTCTTATTGAGACATGAGAGTGAACACGACAGGGGAGTGTGGAAGAAAACCTCTTGCCTTAATATGAGAATCTAGGTTGTTAAGAGACAATAAAAATGAGAACAAAGTTACAAAAGGGATCATGAAGATTAAAAAAAAAACAAAGATAAGCAAAGAAAATTACGAAAATCATATAAAATTTTCCCCAATGTTGGTCCCTTGACTTTCATTTAATTGATTCCCCACAGCCTTTTGATGATACAAATCTTGGCTCCTGTTTCTGATTCCTCAAACACACCTTCTTTGATCATTCCTTAATAGTTTTGCCCCAGTATACTTAGTCAGATAAAATTGCCCCAGTATGGTGGGTGCTTGCAGAAGTATTGGACCCTATCCTCCTCCTAGACTGCCTTTGCAGGTTTTCAGCCTAAGGTTTCTTTTCCCTTACTTTTTCCTAGGTTGCCCTCTCGGGTTTTCAACCTAGCATGCCTTTGCTTTTCCATTATTCTTTTGCCCTAACTTTTGCCTAGGCCGCCCTTTCGAGTTTTCAACCTAGCAAGCCTTTGTTTTCCTTTTGTTTTCATTGTTCTTTTGCCCTAACTTTTGCCTAGGCTGCCTTTTCGGGTTTTCAACCTAGCGGGCCTTCAGGCGTAGAACTTTTTCACAGCATCAGAGTTTACTGGCCTTGGTAGCTCCTCCCCATCCATGTTTTGCAGAATCAAAGCACCTCCCGAGAAAGCTTGTTTGACAATGTAAGGACCTTCATAATTTGGTGCCCATTTTCCTCGAGGGTCCTCTTGACTGGGGAGGACTTTCTTTAAGACCAGGTGTCCCACACAAAATTCTCTAGGATGAACCTTTTTATTGAAAGCTCTTGCCATTCTGTTTTGATACAATTTCTCGTGACAGATAGCTGCCAGCCTTTTCTCTTCTATCATATTCAACTGCTCATATCGAGTTTTCACCCACTCAGATTCTTCTAAGTCTGCTTCCATCAAGACTCTTAGCGAAGGGAGTTCTACTTCGATAGGTGAGACAGCCTCCATCCCGTACACCAGAGAGAAAGGGGTTGCCCCAGTGCTTGATCGTATGTTAGTCCGATAAGCATGTAGAGCATATGGCAGCATTTCGTGCCAGTCCTTATAGTTTACAACCATCTTGGCAACGATCTTCTTGACATTTTTGTTTCCTGCCTCAACTGCACCATTCATTTGAGGCCTATAAGGAGCCGAATTGTGGTGATTGATTTTGAGACCATCGCAAAACTTTTGAATCTCGGTACCATTAAGATTGGCAGCATTATCTGTGATTATCCTCTCTGGGATCCCGTATCTACAGACAATGTCCTTTCTGAGGAATTTGAGAAGCACCCTTTGAGTTATGCTGGCATATGAAGCAGCTTCTACCCATTTAGTGAAATAGTCTACTGCCACCAAAATGAAACGATGACCATTGGAAGCCTTGGGATTAATGGGGCCGATGACATCTATTCCCCACATCAAAAAAGGCCATAGGGATGCTAAACTGTGCAATGGAAACGCAGGTGCATTAATCCGGTCTGCATGCATCTGGCATTTTTGGCATTTACGAACATGCTCCATGCAATCTGACTCCATAGTAGACCAATAATAGCCACTTCGCAGGATCTTCCTAGCCATCATGTGACCATTGGCATGAGTCCCATAGATTCCTTCATGAACTTCAATCATGATCCATTTAGCTTCGCGAGCATCCACACATCTGAGTAGGGTACCATCATATCCTCTTTTGTACAAGACTTCCTTGTTTAAGAAAAAGGCCATGGCCAGTCTTCGGATGGTCTTTTTATTTACTTCGTTTGCCTCTACCGGGTATTCCTTGGTCTGAATATATCACTTGATATCATGATACCAAGGCTTACCATCGGGTTCTCCTTCCACATGAGCGCAGTATGCTGGTTCATTCTGCACTCTAACTTGGATGGGTTGGACATTGATATGGATATCCAACTTGGTCGTGGCAGCTAGTGTGGCTAAAGCATCAGCAAATTGATTCTTGTCTCGACTTAAATGCGAGAAAGTAATCTCATCGAACCTTGCAATCAACTGAGTCAGGTATTTCTGATATGGAATCAACTTGGAGTCCTTGGTCTGCCACTCACCATTGACTTGATAAATGATTAAAGCTGAATCCTCGAAGACTTTCAACTGCTTTATACCCAGTTCAAGTGCCATTTGCAATCCACTAGCACATGCTTCGTATTCTGCAATATTATTTGTACTTTCGAATTTCAGTTTTATGGCCATTAGGTATTGTTTGCCACTTGGTGAGATAACCACTGCTCCTATACCACTGCCATGCATATTGACTGCTCCATCAAAATACATTTTCCACACATCTTCCTGTTCTTCGTCTTCCTCAAGGGACATTACCTCTCCATCCGGAAACTCAGAATTGGCAGGCCGTCCACCCCCAAGAGGATTCTCTACTAAATGGTCAGCAATTACACTTCCTTTGATGGACTTCTGGGTCACATATTTGATGTCGAATTCTGACAATATCACTTGCCATTTCGAAACCCTTAAGGGGATATAAGGACTTTCAAAGATATACTTCAAAGGATCCATTCGAGAAATTAGCCAAGTGGTGTGATATAACATGTACTGTTTGAGTTTTCTGGAAGCCCATACTAGTGCACAACAAGTCTTCTCGATTGCCATATAACGAGCCTCACAGGCGTTAAACTTCTTGCTCGGATAATAAATTGCCTGCTCCTTCCTGCCAGATTCATCATGTTGTCCTAGCATTTCTCCCATTGAGGTCAACAATATGGTGAGGTAGAGTAATAATGGACGACCTTAGGTAGGTGGTACCAACACTGGGGGATTCAGTAGATATGCCTTTATCTTATCAAAGGCTTCTTGACAGTCATCATCCCATCTTCCTGGATTATTCTTCCTGAGGAGTTTGAAGATTGGTTCACATGTGCTAGTCAGATTTGCAATGAAGCGCGCAATGTAGTTCAATCTTCCAAGAAAACCCCTTACTTCTCGCTCGTTCTTAGGTGCTGGCATATCGCGTATTGCTTCCTCCTTGTTAGGGTCCACCTTTATTCCTTCTCTACTAACAACAAAGCCAAGTAAGTTCCCCGCGGATGCACCGAAAGTACATTTTTCAAGGTTGAGGCGTAACTTGTACATTCTTAGCCGCTCGAACAACTTTCTCAGAACTGCCACATGGCTTTCTCCTTCCTTGGACTTGGCCACTATATCGTCAACGTATACCTCTACCTCCTTATGCATCATATCATGGAACAATGCCACCATAGCACGTTGGTAAGTAGCCCCATCATTCTTTAATCCTAAAGGCATCACTTTGTAACAAAAAGTTCCCCAAGGAGTGATAAAAGTTGTCTTTTCTTTATCTTCATTGTCCATGAGGATCTGATTGTACCCAGAATACCCATCCATGAAAGAAAACCTGTGACTTCTGGCTGTACTGTCTACAAGGACATCAATATGAGGTAGGGGAAATCATCCTCTGGACTGGCTTTATTCAGGTCTCGGTAGTCCACGTACATTCTGACCTTTCCATCCTTATTTGGTACCGGAACAATATTAGCTACCCATTCCGGGTGTCTAGCTACTTCCAGAAAGCCAGCCTCCAACTTCTTGGTCACTTCTTCCTTGATCTTCAGCGACATCTCAGGATGCATTCTCCTTAATTTTTGCTTCTTTGGAGCCACATCTGGGTATAAGGGAATTTTATGCATTGCTATCTCAGGATCTAAACCTGGCATATCTCTGTAGGACCATGCAAAAACATCCAGATATTCTTTGAATAGTGCAACCATTTCTTCTCGCTCTGGGTTATCCACTATTTTCAACTCCTTCTTATCTTTCTCGGTTCCCATATTGATCACTTTTGCAACCTCATCATTCGAGCTGATCGCTTCCTCTGACCGTTTCACCACTTTTATGAATTCTTCAATGTCTCCCACCTCCTCATCGGATTCAAGATTGTATTCATCAGCGGCCGCGAGGGAATCAATGAATGAGCTTTCAAAGTTCCTTTCCTGAGGTAAATCTTTAGTGGAAGAAGTATCCCTGGAAGAAAAAGTCAGGAATAGGAGAAGTATATGCAAGAGTCTTATTTATGACAGAAAAGCTTGAACAAAATAAATAAATGAAAGAGAGAGAAAAGAAACGATGGAATCAAAAGGAAAACACCAGACAAAGTGCTACATTCTCATTCATGTCTCAAAGAAAGTAAACATCAGTTCATAATTTAGTACGATAAGATAATTACTTCATGGAAATAACATCAACAAATGATTCAGACCGCCAATTATTGAGAACTTCAATGCTAGCAAGGCTTAAGTTTCTTCCTTCCTTAGGTATGCGGGCAGCCATCCAGGTCCGAGATATGGTATTGTGAACTCAGGTTTGATTGGTGTCACCTTTCCTAGGTCGCACAATGGTTCCCGAATCCTCAGAAGGATGCGACTCTGTGGAACGAATAAGAACAACTCATTAGTCAATCAAAAATTTTGTGTGTGTGCATGCATGCATGTGCAAGTTATCATCCTTTTTGATCGCGAAAGTACTCTTAGGAAGACTGTCGTATACACCAATAGCAAGAAAGCTCATCCTGCAATCAACTCTAGTGGTATGGTTCCCTCTAGCTTGAATGCAGTTGGTGTCAAGTCCAAGGGAGAATTTACTCCTCGATAGACCACACCCGTACTAGCAACGTCCTTATTTTTTTAACACAGAAAACACGTCGTTTTTAGGGTAAAAATACAGTTGGTGACATATCTAAGGGAGAATGCATTCCTCGATAGATATCATCTAAAAACGCTCGACAGTCATGGATGAAAACTTCCATTTCATTGTAAATATTCTGATACAAATCATGAGTCTTAGACCAAAATAAAAGAAGTACAATGATGGTTTCCATCCTTCTCCAAGGTCCACAAAGTTCTATGTTAAGAGCCTCATCTTCTTTTTTCTGAACCCTCTGA
Organism: Sophora flavescens; assembly: GCA_030762895.1. Lineage (NCBI taxonomy): Eukaryota > Viridiplantae > Streptophyta > Magnoliopsida > Fabales > Fabaceae > Sophora > Sophora flavescens. Next base: position 136,748,519 of record CM061064.1, read on the forward strand.
CAAGTTTCCCAAAATGATTGAAGAACTCGGTCACCTTCGGTGGTAGCTGAAGGAAATGGTTCATACGCATGTGGACGGATGCCTCTTCAAACCGCTCCACCAGCTGGGAAGTATGGTATTGGAGCTTATCCATCACATCCTCGTATTTTCTCTTCCATGCTTCATTTTCATTCATTACATCCTCCACCACTAATTTCCATCCCTTTACCCATTCTGCGTGACGTTGAGCTTCAACCCTTTCAGAGTTTTTTACCTTGTTTCTGAGCCAACTTTCTCTCATGTTGGCTTCTGCCAGTAACTCGCGATACCTGGCTGCTTCGTTCCATCCTCGATCAGAGTACACTTCTGTTTGGGCCAATGCACTCAGAGCGGGAGCTTCCATTGAAACACACAACAGGTCTAATATTCTACCATACTTGCTGGCAAAGTATGAGCGTGCTTTTTCTGGCATTTGCTGGCCGAGTTCACATAGTCTCTTCACGTCATTAAGTGTCACATCGATCTTGATATTTTTCTTGGGACAACTCGCGTTGCTAGTACTCTTCTCTGAACCGAGCTTTTCCATTTTCTTGCTATAAGGTGAATACCAAAATCTTCTAACAAAGAGACACACAAAACAATGAGTATAGTGAAGCAGATATATCTTGCATGATTCATGTTTTAGGGGACCCAATGGGGTTGAAAACCCTGATGGGTATACATCACCTTCATTATGACATAGCGCCTATTAGACGTGCAATAATATTCGAACATGTCATTCAGGTTTGAGGCAGCAATGTGGTGCCCCTAGTTTCGTGGATATTCACGATGAGCATGCATGACAATTTATGCTTATGATGATAGAGGAGGGAAAGAAAGTACGCCCCCTTTTGACCTAAGCCAGGTAAAACCTAAGGATGAACACACCTTACAGTTAGGACCCTAAACAGGTTGGCCACTAGGTCTGTTCTGTTAGTGAGAGTTGGGACTGGTCTAGACCTCTAAAAGTCATGGTCCCCAGATTGCCCTCATAAGAGTATGATTCATGAATCTAGCCACAAGTAGGGATAAACCCTCTCAATATGACTATTCCACGACCTCATGTACAATCTGAGTGGTGAGCTGACCAGTATTAGGGAGGTACAAGACCTGTTCAATAACAACGTCAGAGCACCGCCTAATCCTTGGGTTTTTGAGCAAGCTCGGGTATAGAGCTAAGTGTGTGTGCAATATGTGATAGTGATGTGTGTGAAAGGGGGCATACAAACCTGTAACACTTAAAAGTAAAAATAAAAAGAGAAGACAAGAAAAACCTGCAAAACACAAACATAGATATATATAAAAAAAGGTTATAAGTCCTATATCCTATTGTTAAAACATGGGGAAAGAAAAGAAAGGAGGAGGAAACAAAAACATTGTTAGTGCAACATATATAATAATAACGTGAGTTAAAACGCATGCACCACTATCTCTTCTTATTTAAATAGGAGGAAAAACCGAACCAAAAGGACAACCCAAACAAACAGCACTGCAAATAAAAACATTTTTGGTTTTGCCATTTAATTATTGCAAGGAGAAAAAACGGTAAGATACATCCATAAAAGGTAAAACAAATAAGCTACAAGTTACTAAAAAATTTGCAAAACCAATTTTTATGGGCTTGACTCTCTTACAGGAAATCCCCAGTGGAGTCGCCATCTGTAGCGACCTAAAAAAAAGCCTATGCTTTCCCTCTTAGAGAGGAAACATGGAGTCGCCACCAACTTTATTTTGTTTCAAGGAAGTTGGAAAACCTTTTTAAGAAAAGTTTTGGGGCCGGGAGTCGATTATGTCTAGGGAAGGCATGGGGACTTAACCCCACGGCACCCTAAAACACCCATAAAATGGTTACCCAAAATTAGTTGTGTAAATTATTATTAACTTTGAGATATTTGTTTTACCCGTTATGAATCTTTTTATTAAAACTATATGAGGTTGAACATGGCATGTAAGTCCACAGAGCAACCTCTAAATCTGAAAGGTTGAACTTGACACTTGTCATAGGGCAACCCCAAAAGGTTGTTTTAATCAAGTGATCATCCTCTTTTTTTTATGTAAAATAAATAATTCTTATCTCTTGAAGATGGGACAGAAACGTAGAAATGAGACTTTTTACCAACTTACTCAGAGAACAGAAACATAGAGAAGTAAGAGTGTCAAGAGAAATTTATTAACAATATCAACGAAAAGAACAAAGTTTACCGAACGGGAGTAGAATAAGAATCACTTTGTTTACTCCCAGTGGTAAGATTTTAAGCTCGAAGTCTTTACATTCAATCTCCCTGGCTCCTTCAGCTCTTCCTTTTTAACCACTTCTAATAATAGGGAAGAGAAAAGGAAGCCTGGATTTCATATCTCTTTTCCTCACAACAAAAGTCTCTCCTTCTTTTCTCTTTTCTTTGTATCTTTCCTCTCCATCTCCTCTCTGATCTTTCGTTTCCTCTCAAGAACACTGTTCTCCATTCCTTTCTCTTTTCTCCCTAAGAAAATATCAAATCATAAATCCTTCTCTCCAAAAAAATCTGTCCTTTTCCTCTCTTTTTCCTCTTCTTTTATAGACGGAGGAGAAGGCTTCTTGCTTCTTCTCCGTTGACTTCAAGGTCGGCTTGCACGAATACCCAAGGCTTGGGCCATTCTGAACAGCGGAAAGGAGGGGATTTGATGTGAAGGTTGCACGCTTGAAAAGGGAAGGAGATCGGGGTTTTTGCCTGATGGGTATGAAGGCTTTTTAGGGTTAGGAGTGAGGCTGCCTAGTTAAGGCTAGGGAGGAGATGGAAGGAAAAAAAGAAAAGACCAATGGGTAGAGGAGGTGCAAAAAAGGGGGTTCTGAGCAGAGATAGCGTGTGTCCAGATGGGGTGGTATGAGTAGCAGAAAGGTGGTGATTTGATGTGAGGGTTGCACGCTAGAAAAGAGAAAAGAGATGGGGGGTTTTGAGCAGAAATGGGCACGAGTAGCATAAAGGTGGTGATTTGATGTGAGGGTTACACGCTCGAAAAGGGAAAAGAGAAGGGGGGTTTTGAGCAGAAATAGCGTGTGCCCAGACGGGGTGGCATGAGTAGCAGAAAGGTGGTGATTTGATGTGAGGGTTGCACGCTGGAAAAGAGAAAGGAGATGGGTTTTTTTGTCTGATGTGCATGATGGCTTTTTAGGGTTAGGAGTAGGGTTACCAGGTTAAAACAAGGGAGGAGGTAAGGAAGAAGGAGGACCAATGGGTAGAGGAGGAAAAGAGGTCTTGCCTGGTATGTAAAGTGGGTAGGAGGCGTAACTCAGCTTCCTTTCCTTTTTGTTGATTGTCTTTTCTCCTTGTTTCCTTCGTCCTTTCTTCCTTATCTTCTCCTTCTTCTTTCTTTATTCTTTAGCCTTCAGCCTGAAAATAAAGTTGCAGTGGACGGAATCTCTTCGTCCCAACAAAAAATTAGATATGCAAAAGAGGATATACACTGGACGGACCTCCTAGTCCAACAAGAAAAGATAATTGAAGTGGACGGAACCTCCTCGTCCAACAGAAATAAAAAGGGACAGGACTGGACGGGATCAACAGCAGGTGCAAAGCAATGGACGGGACTACCCTGTCCATCAGCAAGTGTAAAGTAATGGACGGGACCACCCCGTCCATCAGCAAGTGGAAAGCATTGGACGGGACCACCCTGTCCATCAGCAAGTGCAAGACAATGGACGCGACCACCCCGTCCATCGGCAATTGGAAAGTAGTGGACGGTACCACCCCGTCCATCAGCAAGTGCAAGGCACTGGACTGGACCACCCCTCCCAACAACAAGTGTAGAGCAATGGATGGGACTACCCCGTCCAACAGCAAGTGGAAAGCACTGGACGGGACCACCCCGTCCATAAGCAAGTGCAAAGCACTGGACGGGGCCAACCCGTCCATCAGCATGTGCAAAGCACTGGACGGGACCACCCCGTCCATCAGCAAGTGGACAGTAGTGGACGGGACCACCCCGTCCATCAGCAAGTGCAAGACAATAGACGGGACCACCTCGTCCAACGAGTGAGTCCAATGCAATGGACTGGACTGCGTCCAATAGCCAGTCCAAGGTAGTGGACTGGATGGGACCACCTTGTCCAACAAGTGAGTCCAATGCAATGGACTGGACTGCGTCCAGCACAATGGACGAGACCACCCCCTCCACAGCAAGTTCAAGGTAGTGGACTGGACCGCGTCCAACAGCAAATTAAAGGGGCTGGCCTGGACCGCGGCCAACAGCAAGTCCAACGCAATGGACGAGACCATCATGTCCACAGCAAGTGCAATGGACTGGCCTGAACCGCATCCAACAGCAAATTAAAAATGTGTTGGATGGGACCTCCCCGCCTAACAGCAAATGTGATGGACTGGAAGGGATCACCCCCTCCTTTCTTCATATTATTAGTTTCCTTGAAACATGATATCATAAAAGTTAGAATAAAATGAAGACGGACAAAAATGGGTGTTCACACCGAGAATGAGTAATTAGGCTAACAATAAGTAATTGGGCCAAGCATGAGTAATTGGGCCAAGAATGGGTAAATGGGCTAAACATGAATAATTGGGCCAAGCATGAGTAGTTAGGCCAAGCATGTCCAGAATATGGCCAACGATGTCCAAAACTGTGCCAAGAATGAGTAATTGTGCCAAGCATTAGTAATTGGGCCAAGCATGAGTAATTGGGCCAATAATGTCCAACTTGGGCCAAGCATGTCCAACTTGGACTGAGAATGAGTAATTGGGCCAAGCTTGAGTAACTGGGCAAAGAATGAGTAATTTGGACCAAGCATGAGTAAAATGGGTCAAGCACATCCAACTTGGGCCGAGCAAGAGTAATTGGGCTAAGAATAAGTAATTGGGCCAAGCATAAGTAATTGGGCCAAGAATGTCCAACTTGGGCCAAGCATGTCCAACATGGGCCTAGCATGGGTAATTGGGTCAAACATGAGTAATTGGGCCAAACATGAGTAGTTAGGCCAAGCATGTCCAGAATGTGGTCAACGATGTCCAAAATTGGGCCAAGAATGCGTAATTGGGACATGCACTAGTATTTGGTTCAAGCCTGAGTTAATTGGGCCAAGTATGAGTAATTTGTCCAAGAATATCCAACTTGGGCTAAGAATGAGTAGTTGGGCCCAAGCATGAGTAATTGGGCCGAGAATAAGTAATTGGGCCAAGCATAAGTAATTGGGCCTAGAATGTCCAACTTGGGCCAAGAAAGGGTAATTGGGACAAACATGGGTAATTGGGCCAAGCATGAGTAGTTAGGCAAAACAGGTCCATAATTTGCACAATGATGTCCAAAATTGGGCCAAGAATGAGTAATTGGGCCAAGCATTAGTAATTGGCTCATGCCTGAGTTAATTGTGCCAAGCAGGAGTAATTGGGCCAAGAATATCCAACTTCGGCCAAGCATGTCCAACTTGAGCTGAGAATGAGAAGTTGGGCCAACAATGAGTAATTGGGCCAATCGTGAGTAACTCGGGTCGAGAATGTCCAACTTGTGCCAAACATTCCAAAATTGGGCCAAGAATGTGTAATTGGGCCAAGAATGTCCAACATGGTCCAAGCATGAGTAACTGGCCAAAGAATGAGTAATTTAGGTCAAGAATGAGTAAATTGGGTCAAGCATGTCCAACTTGGGCCGAGAATGAGTTATTAGGCCAAGAATAAGTAATGGGACAAGCATGAGTAATTGGGCCAAGCATGTCCAGAATTTGGGCAACGATGTCCAAAACTGGGCCAAGAATGAGTAATTGCTCCAAGCATTAGTAATTGGGTCAGGCATTAGTTAATTGGGCCAAGCTAATTGGGCCAAGCATGATTAAGTTGGGTCAACCATGTCCAACTTGGGTCGAGCATGAGTAATTGGGCTGAGAATGAGTAATTGGGCCAAGCATGAGTAATTGGGCCAAGAATGTCCAACTTGGGCCAAGCATATCCAACTTGGGAGTAAGTTGGGTCAAGCATGTCCAACTTGGGCCGAACATGAGTAATTGTGGCAAGAATGAGTAATTGGGCCAAGAATGTCCTAATTGGGCCAAGCATGTCCAACTTGGGTCAAGAATGGGTAATTCGGCCACACATGAGTATTTGGGCCAAGCATGAGTTGTTATACCAAGCATGTCCAGAATTTGGCTAACGACGTTCAAAACTGGACCAAGAATGAGTAATTGCGCCAAGCATTTGTAATTGGGCCAAACATGAGTTAATTGGGCCTAGCATGAATAATTGGGCCAAGAATGTCCAACTTGTGCCAAGCATGTCCAACTTGGGCTGAGAATGAGTAATTGGGACTAGCAAAAGTAAATTGGGCAAGAATGTCCAACTTATGCCAAACATGACGAAAATTGGGGCAAGAATTAGTAATTAGGCGAATAATAAGTAATTGGGCTAACAATGAGTTAATTGGGCCAAGCATGAGTAAATTGGGTAAGCATATCCAACTTCGGCCGAGAATGTGTAATTAGGCTAACAATAAGTAATTGGGCCAAGAATGGGTAAATGGGCGAAACATGAATAATTGGGCCAAGCATGAGTAGTTAGGCCAAGCATGTCCAGAATATGGCCAACGATGTCCAAAACTGTGCCAAGAATGAGTAATTACGCCAAGCATTAGTAATTGGGTCAAGAATAAGTTAATTGGGCCAAGTATGAGTAATTGGGCCAATAATGTCCAACTTGGGCCAAGCATGTCCAACTTGGACTGAGAATGAGTAATTGGGCCAAGCTTGAGTAACTGGGCAAAGAATGAGTAATTTGGACCAAGCATGAGTAAAATGGGTCAAGCACATCCAACTTGGGCCGAGCAAGAGTAATTGGACTAAGAATAAGTAATTGGGCCAAGCATAAGTAATTGGGCCAAGAATGTCCAACTTGGGCCAATCATGTCCAACATGGGCCTAGCATGGGTAATTGGGTCAAACATGAGTAATTGGACCAAACATGAGTAGTTAGGCCAAGCATTTCCAGAATGTGACCAACGATGTCCAAAATTGGGCCAAGAATGCGTAATTGGGCCATGCACTAGTAATTGGTTCAAGCCTGAGTTAATTGGGCCAAGTATGAGTAATTTGGCCAAGAATATCCAACTTGGGCTAAGAATGAGTAGTTGGGCCCAAGCATGAGTAATTGGGCCGAGAATAAGTAATTGGGCCAAGAATGTCCAACTTGGGCCAAGAAAGGGTAATTGGGCCAAACATGGGTAATTGGGCCAAACATGAGTAGTTAGGCAAAACAGGTCCTTAATTTGCCCAATGATGTCCAAAATTGGGCCAAGAATTAGTAATTGGGCCAAGCATTAGTAATTGGCTCATGCCTGACTTAATTGTGCCAAGTAGGAGTAATTGGGCCATGAATATCCAACTTGGGCTGCAAATGAGAAGTTGGGCCAACAATGAGTAATTGGGCCAATGGTTAGTAACTCGGGCCGAGAATGTCCAACTTGTGCCAAACATTCCAAAATTGGGCCAAGAATGTCCAACATGGGCCAAGTATGAGTAACTGGCCAAATAATGAGTAATTTATGCCAATAATGAGTAAATTGGGTCAAGCATGTCCAACTTGGGCCGAGAATGAGTAATTAGGCCAAGAATAAGTAATGGGCCAAGCATGATTAATTGGGCCAAGAATGTCCAACTTGGGCCAAGCATGTCCAACTAGAGCCAAGTATGAGAAGTTATACCAAGCATGTCCAGAATTTGGTCAACTATGTCCAAAACTGGGCCAAGAATGAGTAATTGCGCCAAGCATTAGTAATTGGGTCAAGCATGAGTTAATTGGGCCAATCATAAGTAATTGGGCCAAGAATGTCCAATTTGGGCTGAGAATGAGTAATTGGGCCAAACATGAGTAAATTGGGTCAACCATGTCCAACTTGGGTCGAGCATGAGTAACCGGGCCAAGAATGAATAATTTGGGCCAAGAATGAGTAAATTGGGTCAAGTATGTCCAACATGGGCCAAGCATGAGTAATTGGACCAAGTCTGAGTAATTGGGCCAAGCCTGAGTAATTGGGCCAAGAATGTCCAGCTTGGGATGAGAATGAGTAATTGGACCAACATTGAGTAATTGTACCAAGCATGAGTAACTTGGGCCAAGAATGTCAAACTTGTGCCAAACATGTCCAAATGGGGCCAAGAAAGAGTAATCGGGCAGACATGAGTTAATTGGGTTATGAATTAGTAAATTGGGTCAAGCATGTCCAACTTGGGCCGAGCATGAGTAATTGAGCCAAGAATGAGTAATTGGGCCACGCATGAGTAATTGGGCCAAGAATGTCCAAGTTGGGCCAAGCGTGTCCATCTCGAGCCAAGCAATTGTAACTGGGCCAAGAATGAGTAATTTGGGCCATGAATGAGTAAATTGGGTCAAGTAAGTAAAACTTGGGCCGGGCATGAGTAATTGGGCCAAGACTGGATAACTGGGTCAAGAATGTCGAACTTGGGCCAAGCATTTCCAAATTGGGCCAAGAATGGGTAATTGGGCCAAACATGAGTAATTGGGCCAAGCATGAGTAGTTAGGCCAAGCATGTCCAGAATTTGGCCAATGATGTCCAAAACAGGTCCAAGATTGAGTAATTGCACCAAGCATTAGTAATTGGGCCAAGCATGAGTTAATTGGGCAAAGCATGAGTAATTGGGCCAAGAATGTCAAACTTGGGTTAAGCATGAGTAAGTTGGGTCAACCATGTCCAACTTGGGTCGAGCATGAGTAATTGGGCCAAGAATGAGTAATTGGGCCAAGCATGAGTAATTGGGCCTAGGATGTCCAACTTGGGCCAAGTATGAGTAACTGGGCCAAGAACGAGTAATTGGGCCAAGCTTGAGTAGTTAGGCCAAGCTTGTCCAGAATTTGACCAACAATGTCTGAAACTGGGTCTAGAATGAGTAATTACGCCTAGCATTAGTAATTGGGTCATGTATGATTTAATCGGGCCAAGCATGTCCAACCCGAGCATGAGTAATTTGGGTCAAGCATGTCCCACTTGAGCCGAACATGAGTAATTAGGGTAAGAATGAGTAATTGGGCCAAGAATGCCCATCTTAGGCCAAGCATGTCCAACTTGGGCAAAGAATGGGTAATTGGCCATGCATGTCCAGAATTTGGCCAAATGAGTAATTGGACCAAGAACGTCCAACTTGGGCCAAGCATGTCAACCTTGGCCTGAGAATGAATAAATTGGGTAAACCATGTCCAACTTGGGTCGAGCATGAGTTATTTGGCTAAGAATGTCCAACTTGGGCCAAGCATGAATGATTTGGGCCAAGAATGCGTAATTTGGGTCAAGCATGTCCATCCAGGGCCGAGCATGAGTAATTGACCAAGCATGAGTAATTGGGCCAAGACTGGGTAATTGGGCCAAGAATGTCGAACTTGGGCCAAGCATGTCCAACTAGAGCCAAGAAAGGGTAATTGGGCCAAACATAAGTAATTGGGCCAAGCATGACTAGTTATACCAAGCATGTCCGGAATTTGGTCAACGATGTCCAAAACTGGATCAAGCATGAGTAATTGGGACAAGAATGCCCAACTTGGGCCAAGCACGTCCAACTTGGGATGAGAATGAGTAATTGGACCAAGCATGAGTAAATTAGGTCAACCATGTCAAACTTGGGTCGAGCATGAGTAACTGGGCCAAGAATGAATAATTTGGGCAAAGCATGAGTAAATTGGGTCAAGCATGTCCAACTTGTGCCGAGCTTGAGTAATTGGGCCAAGACTGAGTAACTGGGTCAAGCATGAGTAATTGGGCCAAGAATGTCCAACTTGGGCTAATAATGGGTAACTAGGCTAAACATGAGTAATTAAGCCAAGCATGAGTAATTAGGTCAACCATGTCTAGAATTGGGCCAACGATGTCCAAAATTGTGACGTGAGTATTGGGCCAGCGTGTCCAATTGGGCAGCTGAGTTTGTGCCAGATTGAGTATTTGGGCCCGTGGTTCGGGTCGCATGTCCCTTGGGCGCTGGGTTGGGGAGGTAATGGAACAGATGTCCACTGGGCAGAATGTATTTGGGCCAGCTGTCAACTTGGCCCAAGTGGGTAACTAGGCCACATGGTTTGGGCGAGTTTTAGGCCCCATTCGGGGCCCGATTTCCGAGGGTTTGGCGTGGTTGGGTCAAGCAAGTCCAACTTGGGATGAGAATGAGTAATTGGGCCAACATTGAGTAATTGGGCCAAGCATGAGTAACTTGGGTCAAGAATGTCAAACTTGTGCCAAACATGTCCAAAATGGGGCTAAGAATGAGTAATTGGGCCAAGAATGAGTAATCGGGCCAAACATGAGTTAATAGGGCTAAGCCTGAGTAAATTGGGTCAAGCATCTCCAACTTGGGCCGAGCATGAGTAATTGGGCCAAGAATGAGTAATTGGGCCAGGCATGAGTAATTGGGCCAAGAATATCCAACTCGATCCAAACATGAGTAACTGGGCCAAGAATGAGTAATTTGGGCCAAGAAAGAGTAAATTGGGTCATGCAAGTTCAACTTGGGCCGAGCATGGGTAATTGGGCCAAGAATGTCGAACATGGGACAAGCATGTCCAACTTGGGCCAAGAATGGGAAATGGGCCAAACATGAGTAATTAGGCCAAGCATGATTAATTGGGCCAAACATGAGTAATTGAGCCAAGCATGAGTAGTTAGCCCAAGCATGTCCAGAATGTGGCCAACGATGTCCAAAATTGGGCCAAGAATGTGTAATTGGGCCAAGCACTAGTAATTGGTTCAAGCCTGATTTAATTGGGACACGTATGAGTAATCGGGCCAAGAATATCCCACTTGGGCCAAACATATCCAACTTGGGCTGAGAATGAGTAGTTGGGCCAACAATGAGTAATTCGGCCAATGATGAGTAACTTGGGCCGAGAATGTCCAACTTGTGCCAAACATGTCCAATATTGGGCCAAGAATGAGTAATTGGGCCAGGCATGAGTAAATTGGGTCAAGCATGTTCAACTTGGGCCAAGCATGTCCAACTTGGGCTAAGAATGGGTAACTAGTAAAACATGAGTAATTGGGCCAAGCATGAGTAATTAGGCCAACCATGTCCAGAATTAGGCCAACGATGTCCAAAATTGTGACAAGAATGAGTAATTGGGCCAAGCATGTGTAATTGGGCCAATAATGTCGACTTTTGGCCAAGAATGTTGATATGATCCTAAAAAGGAGCATGTAAATTTTTGGATCTATCCTTGAGTGACCAACCAAAATTCGAAGAAGAAGAAAAATAACAGATGGATGAGAGAAGGAATAGAAGGGAGGCGCCACAATTCCAAGGGAATTGATAATCCAAGGTGAGGATCCCCACAAGGGTCTTGGATTCTTGATAAGATCAAAGGGGTTGGCTCAATGAAGAACCCAAGAGAGAACACTCTCACAATTGGTAAAAACCAAATTGAACATCAAAGTTGTACTTTGTAACACCCCCGTGGGTTTTACTTTGTAACCAAATGCGGAAATAAATCAAAAAGTAATTTGTTGGTTGTTTTCGAAAAATTGTTTTCTTTTAAGTCTGAAAACTGGGGTATAAAAATTTTTTTTTGCGGATAACTCTGAAAAACAAAGATACATAAATCTGAACAGTAAAATCACATTCATAACAAAGTCTCCACAACATACAACATCTCTCAAAAGTTTCAATTTTCAAAAGAGAGAAAAAAAATTAAACCAAAGACTAATGTATAATACCACATTTACTGACCTTTCAAAAAAAAAAGTACAACCCAACCAAGACTCCTAAGCTAGTTGCCCTACAAGACATTTATTGGAAAGACCCCCGTGGTCATCCCATGATCAAAAGCTTCTCCAAACATCTAGATCTAAGTCTCCGAGTGACTTAGGAAAAACTCCTCTGCACCATCTGTACTAGAGTACCAAGGTACAATGGCAAAACCAGAAGAAACCTGATATATTTGTAAGGGTGAGACACTAATATATGGATTTAAACGTGATAACTACATGTATGACACACAAAACATCATATAGACATATAAAGTCATATATCATAAAATTCTCGGAGGTAAACAAGTATTATATCAAGGGGTTTCATACCCGAACAGTCACCGTCATTTTAAAAAAAGGGATGCATGACACTTCAATATTCAGGCTCTAACCTAATCTCATGAGATCCTTTGGTCATCCTAAGAGTTGATCAAACTCAAATCCCCCACTTAGGCATCACCATCGTGACTAAAGTCCTTATTTGGACATCACCGTCGTGACTTATGTAACAGCCCCTGCTTGGGTATCACCGAAGTGACTGAAAATCCCTGCTTGGACATCACCGAAGTGACTAATAGCCCCTACTTGGGCATCACTGAAGTGACTGAAAGTCCCTGCTTGTACATCACCGAAGTGACTAATAGCCCCTGCTTGGGCGTCACCGAAGTGACTAACATATGAGGCACGTTTAGCTAAATGCATGAAGAAAAACATTCGTTCAAGATGTTTTCTTTGTGTTCAATCTCATTCATTGTCGAAGCTAAAAGCTAACGACCATTCTTAATTTTCATCACTTGAAATTACTCATCATCAACACAGGACATGCAGTCCGAGTGCTCAATCACAACACCTATGACCGATGCCTCAGTCAAGGTTTGTGGTCATAGAAAAAAAAAACTTACAATCTTACCCCTATTTTATTTCAACATGATTAGGACTCTTAGTCCACAACAACGTAATTAGGACACTTGGTCCACAATAACGAGATTAGGACTCTTAGCCCACAATATCATGATTAGGACTCTCGGTCCACAATACTTAACACAGATCCAAGATCAACGTGCACATTATAGAATACTAGAAGCGACGTCCCGCAAATTAGATTCGACTTCACCTGTTCTTACTTTTCGTTCAGTGAAACACGAATACAAAAATGAAACTTCAGCAACTTATCCAAGCTTGACGGAATATTTTCAAAAGTATATTTTTCCAGAAATTCTTTTTATTGGAAATCCATTTGTAAAATGCTAAGTTATAAAGAAATCCATTTTCCTTTGAAATTCTTCTTTTTCTTCCAAACCATCCTTAGAACATTGTCAAAATCCTTTCGAATCTCTTTCTAAAATATTGCCAACCATTCCCAAAAGCTCTCCTTCATAAAACATACTTTTAAAATTGTTTTCACTTATACTAAAATCATTGTAAGAAAAGATTTTCCTCTAGTTTTAAAATATTTTAACACTTAGTTCTTTAAATGATTTTCCACTTTATTCTTGAAAATGATAACCTACTAAAATGCATTTCTTTCTCAATGCTATTCTTATTCTTCTCCTTTCATTAAAATAAATTGACACAATAAATTTATTTAAATAACTTTTCATCTAATTTTTTTTTTTTTAAAATAACGTACTGAAATATTGTTACGATTTCATCCTTGTAATTATCCATTACTTACTCTTTTATCAAACGAAATCATCGACTAAATATTATCATTGTCAAAATTCCTCATAAGGCTTTTTAAGGCTTTTATCTCAATAATTGATTGAGCACTGACGAATGTCAGGCTTCTCAGACAACAATCCACAGCAATGTAATTTTCACATCAACACCATTTCAGATAATACAGTTCATGCCATATCTCAAAGCTATAACACATTTCTAGAAATAAATCATCAAGCACAGATATGTAAAACAAAAAATTTTAACCACATAAGATAAACTCGGGAAATCATAAAAAAAACTTAAAACAACTTAACAGACCACAAATAATAACATATAGCCATCGGGAGAAAATCCCTCAGGTAAGCTCCCCTTACCTAATTCCAAAGCAAATAAAGTCTTTCGTTCTTTGTTGAGTGCTACGATCTTCCTCGATTCGCTTCGCGACGGAAGTCCCTTGAAGGTTCCAACACATAGCACAAGTTAAAAATCAACCAAGAACACTAAACTCTTAAGGTCTAGGTTCGGCCAAGTCTAGATGTTAGGGTTTGAGGTTTTCAAAAATCACACAACTCATGGATTAATGATCCTTAAGTGTTAGAGATTCATAATCAATTATCATTTTTCAAAGATTGAACAAAAACTCCTCTAAGTCACTAGCTTAGGGTTTCGGCCTCTTTAGTATAAGTAGGCTAGAAATTTCAACCATTCTAAGCTCTTAGATTTAGCGTTAAAAGATACCAAGAAGTCTAAATTCATGATCATGTTGGAAAATGAAAACAAAACATCCTAGGTTCACAACCATCATAGGTTCGGCCATCATAGGATAAATAGGCTAGAAATCTTTAAACTTTACAATCTCTTAGACTTAGCATCCAAATGTATTAAGGATCTCAAGTCCATGATCGTATTGTAAAATGAAAACAAAACATAGGTTCGGCCATCATAGGATAAATAGGCTAGAAATCTTTAAACATTCCAATCTCTTAGACTTAGCATCCGAATGTATTAAGGAGCTCACATCCTAGGTGATATGAGCCAAGGGGGGGCAAGTCAACTTTTCAACAAGAATGATTTGAGCCCAATGAAGACCATGGATCAAGAAGCACTACAAGGACTTGGTGGGCCTAAGACAAGAGCTAAAGTCAAGAAAGCCCAAGAAGTTATAAACCAAATAGTGTCAACCTTGATGGAAATAAGCCCAAGTTCAAGTTTTAATGGAGTGGGGGCCAAAATGCTTACTTATCTCATCCAACTTGAAGACCCGTGATGGGCTTGGACGCCCACCTCTTAAAAATAGCATTTTCTAGGTTATTTCTTTTAAATAAAGTGAATAAGCTTGGTTTTATGAAGAATTTTGAATTTGGGTGCATAGTGGGAGGAATCTTGTTGGTTTGCATACCAATAGTAACTCCTTTAAGTTTTTTAGCCTTTTTAATGTTTTGTTTTATTAGGGGGGGTTACACTTTAATTTGAATAAAGAAGGGATTTATGTATAACAGCCACATAATGGTGGAAAGAGAAAATTAACTCACCATTTAGTGGCATGATTTAAGCTTAGTTAGTGAGGGGATTATGGAATCTTGAAAAGACAAGGTGTGAGCCAAAGTTGGCAGCCACACTCTATATGTATTACACCCCTAAACACATGAAAAACAACTTGGATGTTGAATTTGGATTGAAATCCATTTGTGAGACTTTGTTCTCTTTGGTTCTTGGTTGAGCCAACCTTAGCTCTTATCAAGAATCCAAGATTCTTGTGGCGAACATCATAGGCTTATCAAACTCTCTAGTTTGTGGCGCCATCATCATCTCTTTCTCTTCCATTTTGTTTCTTTCTTCTTCTTGTTTTGGTTCCAAAAATTGGTTTCACATTAACTTGTTAAAAATTCAACCAAATAGATCATCAACAAGGCAACCTCACCATTTGGTTGTCATCAAGGGTAAGGTTGCCTTTGATGATCTTTGTTGGTTGAATTTTAAGCAAGTGAATTTTCATGTAACACTTTGTAACAAAATAAGAAGAAGAAAGAAACAAAATGGAAGAGAAAGAGATGATGATGGCGCTACAAACTAGAGAGTTTGATAAGCCTATGATGTTCGCCACAAGAATCTTGATTTCTTGATAAGAGCTAAGGTTGGCTCCACCAAGAACCAAAGAGAACAAAGTCTCACAAATGGATTTCAATCCAAATTCAACATCCAAGTTGTTTTTCATGTGTTTAGGGGTGTAATACATATAGAGTGTGGCTGCCAACTTTGGCTCACACCTTGTCTTTTCAAGATTCCATAATCCCCTCACTAACTAAGCTTAAATCATGCCACTAAATGGTGAGTTAATTTTCTCTTTCCACCATTATGTGGCTGTTATACATAAATCCCTTCTTTATTCAAATTAAAGTGTAACCCCCCTAATAAAACAAAACATTAAAAAGGCTAAAAAACTTAAAGGAGTTACTATTGGTATGCAAACCAACAAGATTCCTCCCACTATGCACCCAAATTCGAAATTCTTCATAAAACCAAGATTATTCACTTTATTTAAAAGAAATAACCTAGAAAATGCTATTTTTAAGAGGTGGGCGTCCAAGCCCATCATGGGTCTTCAAGTTGGATGAGATAAGTAAGCATTTTGGCCCCCACTCCATTAAAACTTGAACTTGGGCTTATTTCCATCAAGGTTCACACTATTTGGTTTATAACTTCTTGGGCTTTCTTGACTTTAGCTCTTGTCTTAGGCCCACCAAGTCCTTGTAGTGCTTCTTGATCCATGGTCTTCATTAGGCTCAAATCGTTCTTTTGAAAAGTTGACTTGCCCCCTCATGGCTCATATCACTAGGTTCACAACCATCATAGGTTCGGCCATCATAGGATAAATAGGCTAGAAATCTTTAAACTTTCCAATCTCTTAGACTTAGCATCCAAATGTATTAAGGAGCTCACGTCCAAGATCATATTGGAAAATGAAAACAAAACATCCTAGGTTCACAACCATCATAGGTTCGTCCATCATAGGATAAATAGGCTAGAAATCTTTAAACATTCCAATACTTTAGATTTATGATCAAAAGGTATCTAGAAGCTCAAATACATGATAATCTTTCAAAAAGTTGAAACAAAACTTCCTAGGCCACTAATACATAGTTTCGACCATCCATGGAAAAATAGGTTAGAGATGTTTGTTTGATACAAGCTCTTAGAATATGAAAGTAGAGATTAATAGAACTTCATAGAAATTGGTTTCAACCCAAACGGATTTTTCTATAATTTTCTGGAGATTTTAGAAGTTAAAAGAGCTTTAAGAACATTTTAAAAAACATTGAGTAAACTCATGAAATAAAAGCAAGAACTTGAAAAAGAAGAGTATGGGAGTGTTACCCTTGAAGCTAGGAAGAAAACTTGTGAAAGCTTGAAGCTTGAAAATGAATAAAAATGGAAGTTTTAAATATTGAAAGTTTGAAGTAGAAATTGAAGATGAAGAAGAAGAAAATGAAAGTAAAGTGATGAAGTGTGTATATATAGAGTGAGGGAGGGAGAGTAGCGTGAAGACATAGGAAGAGTGAGCTTGGAGAGCAAGTTTGGAGTTAAGGAGGTGTTTGGTTGGAAAAAGTGAAGAAAAATGGGTTTTTGATTAGAATATAATATAATTTGAAAATGTGTAATGATGGTACTTTTTGAGTGTGTCATAACCCTTGTCAATCACATCCCCTCATGTCACTTCACTCCTTTTGTGCTCCCTAATCTGCTCCATTTCGTATCCTGTTGCACTTCCGATCGTAGTTTTTCGACGTTTTCGCCCGAATAAAATATTATATTTTATTTTCGAACGTAATTTTTCAAAATAACCTAAGTTGAAGGAAACATGATAAAAACACTAACCGTTTTGTTCACAGGTCAAAATTAGGTTTCCTGCTCAGTAAATTTTATTGTCAGTGAAAACACAGACCGGCTTCCGTCTGAATTTTCAACCGTAACTTTAACCGTGACTTTATACGGTAGGATAACACAAGAAAATGATTTTAGTTTATTTAAAATCATCCTCTGGATTTTATAAAAAATAAATACATATAAATATGTATTTACTGTTACAGAAGCACAGGAAAAACAGGGTGTTACATATTTCATCAGGTAATAGGCAAGTACATATAGGGAATTGGGGTTGTCAAGAGAAGGCTTACAAAAGGTCATCATAAGATGACATAACCCCTAACATAACTAAATATAACTATTGCACTAATGGAGTAATAAAAACATTTACTACCCAATAAGTTCTAATTAAAGACTTAACTCTCCACTAATTGGAGTTACTACCATACTTAAGAAAAATATTAAAAATGGTCCATAACATCAAAAAAGGAGTTACTTAGGCATGCAAGCCAAAAGTCACACTCCTTTGAAGCTCAAACTCGTCCAAATATTTGTATTAAACTTTCAGCCCATTTTTCACCATGAAAGAAGTTGAATCAGATCAAGAGGCTTGAGATATGATTTGTAGATAATTTCCTAAGATTTTCAACGAACAACAGAATGCATCAATCGGAGATATGTAGCTCAAGATACAGCCAAAACAAGCATACAGGTTCATCACAATGAAAATAAAATTTTCATCAAAAATTGATTTTGCCTTAAATTGGATATCATTCTTGGTTTGCATCATTCCCTCCCTCTTAAAGAGAATTTGACCTCGAACTTATTGCCTTTGGGAATCGTGTTCATCCTCCAGGTTCAAACATAACTCTTTTGAATCTATGGGGAACCTCTCTTGGAATTACTTCTACAACTTCCTTCAAAATAGAATCATCACCTCTAGGCAAAGATAGGAACATCACCTTGATTTCTTTTACAATGAGACTCTCAGTGTTTTTTAACCTTTGCCTCACTCTTTTGTTGTTGCTCTATGCTTTTTGTGGTTTGACCTTCACTATTCTTTTCTTCAAGACCTAGGGGAGAAATGTTAGATAAATGAACCAAAGTAGAAGAATCCCATCATTTGTATCCACAAGCTAATCTAGAAGAAGGTATTAGAATCCCAACATTTGTATCCACAAGCTAATCCCAACATTTGTATCCACAAGCATGAGTAATTGGGCCAAGAAAGTCGACCTACGACGTAGCAAGTCCAACATGGGATGAAAATGAGTAATTGGGCCAACATTGAGTAATTGGGCCAAGCATGAGTAACTTGGGCCAAGAATGTCAAACTCGTGCCAAACATGTCCACAATGGGGTTAAGAATGAGTAATTGGGCCAAGAATTAGTAATAGGGCCAAACATTAGTTAATAGGTCTAAGCATGAGTAAATTGGGTCAAGCATCTCCAACTAGGGCCGAGCATGAGTAATTGGGCCAAGAATGACTAATTGGGCCAGGCATGAGTAATTGGGCCAAACATGTCCAACTCGAGCCAAACATGAGTAACTGGGCCAAGAATGAGTAATTTGGGCCAAGAATGAGTAAATTGGGTCAAGCAAGTCCAACATGGGCCTAGCATGAGTAATTGGGCCAAGACTGGGTAATTGGGGCAAGAATGTTGAACTTGGGCCAAGCATGTCCAACTTGGGCCAAACATGAGTAATTGGGCCAAGCATGAGTAGTTGGGCCAAGCATGTCCAGAATTTGGCCAACGATGTCCAAAGCTAGGACAAGAATGAGTAATTGCGCCAAGCATTAGTAATTAGGTCAAGCATGAGTTAATTGGGTCAACCATGTCCAACTTGGGTCGAGCATTAGTAATTGGGCCAAGAATGAGTAATTGGGCCAAGGATGTCCAACTTGGGCCAAACATATTCAACTTGGGCCAAGCAAGAGTAATTGGGCCAAGAATGAGTAATTTGGGCCAAGCATGAGTAATTTGGGTCAAGCATGTCCTACTTGGGCCGAACATGAGTAATTGGGGCAAGAATTAGTAATTAGGTCCAACATAAGTATTTGGGCCAAGCATGTCCAACTTGGGCCAAGAATGGGTAATTGGGCCAAGATTGATTAATTGGACCAAGCTTGAGTAATTGGGTCAAGAATGTCCAACCGGGGCCAAGAATGTCCAAATTATGCCAAGAATGGGTAACCCGACCAAACATGAGTAATTAAGCCAAGCATGTCTAGAATTGCGCCAACGATGTCCAAAATTGTTACAAGACTGAGTAATTGGGCCAAGCATCTTCAACTTGGGCAAAGCATGAGTAACTGTGCCAAGATTGAGTAATTTGGGCTAAGAATGAGTAAAACGGGTCAAGTATGTCCAACTTGGGCCGAGAATGAGTAATTGGGCCAAGACTGAGTAATTGGACCAAGAATGTCCAACTTGGGCCAAGCATGTACAACTTGGCCCAAGAAAGGGTAACTTGGCCAAAATGAGTAATTGGGCCAAGCATAAGGTATTAGGCCAACCATATCCAGAATTGGGCCAACGATGTCCAAAATCACTAGTGACAAGAATGAGTAATTGGGGCAAGCATGAGTAATTGGGCCAATAATTTCGACCTTGGGCGAAGCAAGTCCAACTTGGGATGAGAATGAGTAATTGGGCCAACATTGAGTAATTGGGTCAAGCATTAGTAAGTTGGGCCAAGAATGTCAAACTTGTGCCAAACATGTCCAAAATGTGATGCAAGCCAAGTTATTTTATTTTAATAAAAGTGCAAGTGACCAATTGATTTATTTGGGACCAAGGCACTAAGTTATTTTATTTCTTTTGGTGTGTTTAATCCACTTCAAGTGGCTGTGTGGCGCAAGGAGCAGGGGGTCCCACACCTCTCAACAGCTCTTTGTGTAGTTTGAATGAATCGATAAACTTGCTTCCAAAGAAAGACAAAGAGAATCAAAGCAATCAAGGCAAAAAGGAGTTACACAAGACAAGGTGATGAATTCTCCAATCAAGGCAAAAAAGGAGTTACACAAGACAAGGTGATGAATCTCCAATCAAGGTAAAAAAGGAGTTACACAAGACAAGGTGATGAATGCTCCAACAGCACAATAAAAGCGCAGTCATCCACTTAATTGCATTTAATGAGTGGTTGTGAAACCTTCCCCTGGTCATGAAGAGCAATCAAAACAGTAATAATTATTTTTAATTTCCTTTAGTTTTTTCTTGTAACCCTAGAAAGGAAGGACTTTGTCTCTTTGTAACAGCAAGAACCTCCCTCATTATATATAGGGGGCGCAAGTTTCAATAGATTTTCAACAAAGATTTCAGCAAAATATTGAGTTCATACTCTTTGGTTCTGGATTGGACCAGTTTATTGATCTTATCAAGAAATTCTCTTCTTGTGGTGATCCTCACACTCATAGGCTTATCCTTGTCTTGGATTAGACCAAGGTGGCGCCCCTACCTCCCATTCATCCATCTTCTTCATTTATTCCTTAAACAGCTCCTTGAATCCTTTTTGTTGGTTTCATGCATTTGAGTTTTCCCAATCTGCTACATTAATTCATTACCACCAAAACTGCGAAATTCATTTCAATCTGTAACCATTCTTCTTTCATTTTATATCAAAAAAATACAAAAACATAAGTCACAACCAGGTTCTATTCTGAAAATCAAGAAATGGCCCATTTCTACATCAAGGCGGCCATCATTATGGGGCCAAGAATGAGTAATTAGGGCAAGCATGAGTAATCGGGCCAAACATGACTTAATATGGCTAAGCATGATTAAATTGAGTAAAGCATCACCAAGTTGGCCGAGCATGAGTAATTGGGCCAAGAATGAGTAATTGAACTAGGCATGAGTAATTGGGTCAAAAATCACCAACTCGAGCCAAACATGAGTTACTGGGCCAAGAATGAGTAATTAGGGTCAAGAATGAGTAAATTATATCAAGCAAGTCCAACTTGGGCCGAGCATGAGTAATTGGGCCAAGACTGGATAATTGGGCAAAGAATGTCAAACTTGGGCCAAGAATGGGAAATGGGCCAAACATGAGTAATTAGGCCAAGTGTAACACCCTGTTTTTCGTATGCTTCTTTATCGGTAAATAATGCTTTAATGTATTTATTTTCGATAAAATCCAGAAGATGATTTTATTTAAAATAAAATCATTTTCTTGTGTTGTTTTACCATATGAAGCCCCAATAAAATTTTCAGTCGAAAATTCAGACAAAAACCGGTCTGGGTTCTCACTACCGGTACAAGTTCACTGAGCCAGAAACAAAATTTTAATTCGTGAACGAGACAGTTAGTGTTTTTATGATGTTTTATGTGGGTTGGTAAATTCTTGAAATTTTGTTGTCCGGGAATAAAATATAATATTTTATCCGGACGAAACCTTCAGAAAATACGATCGGATGTGCAACCGGTTACGTATTTACACAGTTAAATGAACCCTAAAGAAGGAGAAAAGACTTGATGGGAATCTCATTTAATGTTATGACATGCCTAATGGAAAAGAAAATCCTAATTACACTTCAAAATCTTACTTTTCACTTTCTCTCTCCAATCACATCCCATCACATTAACTCTTAATCCATTCTTCAAGAAACTCAACTTCCTTCTCCTTCTTCCCCTTCAAGGCCGTGCACTTCCTCCCATCCCTCTATAAATAGCACTTATCAAACTCATTTAAACACTTTCTTCTTCTACTTCATCTTAAGCTTTCATCTTTTCACTTCAAGCTTCCAAAGCTCTTGTTTTTACTCTTCTTTTCACCAAGTGTTGTTCATCAAAGTTGTTCCTCTTGTTTAGGGTAATACTCTCATGTATTCTTTTCTTTAAAAACTTCATCTTTTTCTAAAGTTTCTTCTTCATGTCATTTATGAGCTTTTATCTTCAAAAATCTCTCAAAAATGGTAGAAAACTCCTTTTGAGTTGAAACCAATTTCTATGGCCTTGTATTTACTTGTAGTTTAACATACTAAAAGGTTGTGTAAAACAAAGATTCCTAACCTCTACTTCTTAATGAGGCCGAACCATACCTATGGTTTTGATGGATTTTGTTTCAACTTTTACAAGTGTGAGTTTGTATTTAAAGATTTGTTTTTTTCCAAAATGATCATTGACCAAGGCTCCTTTATGTTAAAGGGTGCTATGTCTAAAGTGATTGGAAAGTTTCAAGATTTGTTTCCCAAAATGATCATTGACCAAGGCTCCTTTATGTTAAAGGATGCTATGTCTAAAGTGATTGGAAAGTTTAAAGATTTTGCTCTACTTTATGTCATTTACTTTATGTCATTTATATTTATGCCATTTACTTAAAGTCATTTACTTTATGTCATTTATATTCATGCCATTTACTTTAAGTCATTTACTTCATGCCATCTATATTTATGCCATTTACTTTAAGTCATTACTTTACGTCATTTACATTATGTCATTTACCTTATGCCATTTATATTTATGCTATTTACATTATGTCATTTACTTTATGCCATTTATATTTATGCTATTTACTTTATGACATTTACATTATGCCATTTACTTTTATGCCATTTATATTTACGCCATTTACTTTAAGCCATTTACTTTATGTCATTTACATTATGCCATTTACTTTATGATATTATACTTTAATTATTTATAATCATATGGTGTTTCCAAGATGATCAAGACTCAAGCTCCATAAGTTTTTGGATGCTAAAAGGGTCTAAGAGATTGGAAAACCCAAGGATGGCCGAACCTTAAAGGTTATGGACCTAGGGTGTTTCGTTTTTCATTTATCCAAAGTGATCATGGTTTTGAGCTCCTTACTATTAATGGATGCTAAACCAAAGAGATTGGAAATTTTAAATGTTCCTAGCCTATTTTTTTGATCAAGGCCGAATCTCCATCAAGGTGTAACTTGGTGGGATTTTTGTTCAACTTTGTTTCAAGTAATCATGTTTTAAACTCTTAGCACTTGCGGATCATAAATCCCTAAGTTGCATGTGTTTTGGAAACTTCTAACCCTAAGTTCTTGATTGAGTTCTAATCCTTTGAACCTTGTGTCTTGAAACATAGACTTGACTCCTAACCAACCTTGAAGAACGTCAGAGAAGCCATTTATTTTCTTAAAATTTCCTTACCTTCTTAAGGTAAGAGGGGATTTCCTAAAGATATTCAATGACTGTATGCATGTGTGTAGGTGTTTAACTGGATACTTATATGATGATTGAGCTTACTTGATTATTTTATGTGCTTAAACTGTTGTGCTATTATCTGATGATTGAACTATACTTGTGCTAAATGATATAATGCATACATGTGATGAAATGCTTTCAACTGTGAGATTGCCATTACACTGATGATATACACTGTTGTTGTTTGAAAGTTTGCTAAGCCAGACGTGCGTCTGTGCTCAACCATAATAAGGATTAAAAACCTTAATAAGCTTTGAATATCAAGGGATTGGTGTTCTTTTCCAAAAGCTCTTTAAACTTAAAGTACTTGTTTTAAATGTTGAAATGATTTTGGTGTACTATTATATACAAGAGGAAAATCCTTTTCGAACTATGTGTTTTCAAGTGAAAACTTTCAAGATTATTTGGCAATATCCTATTGGGGGAAATATTTCAAAGATAAAAGAATTTCAAAGATGCTTTATAAAAGATTTTCAAAGAAAAAGGTTTTCCTAAACATTTTAGAAACTTTCCGATAACCTGGATAGGCTATCGAGGATTCGGTTTTGAATTTGTTTTTCACTGAACGAAAAATAAGTACTTGAGAAAGAGAATCTAGTACGCGAGACGTCGCCTCTAGTATTCAGTGATGTGCACGTGATCTTGGATCAGTGTTAATTCGGGACTACGAGTCCTGGTTATGATATTAGGGACTTGGGTCCTAATCACGTTGTGTTGGACTGTGTCTTCTAACCGCGTGTGATGATTATGATTAAAGGTGAAGGTTGTTTTCTACGACCACAACCCTTGACTGCGGCCACGGTCTTGGGCATTGTGATTGAGCATTCGGACTATGAGTCCTATGCTTCTGAGTTCTCAAGTGATGGGGAAATGATGATTAAGTCGTTAGCTTTGAGCAACGACAGTGAAAAGAATGAACACAAAGAAATCCTTTCAATAAAATATTTTATCATGTGCATTTCCCCAAGCAGACGTGCTATTGATGATTAAATCAGATACAAAGATGGTATCTGGGAGTCTGTCCATGTAAACCGAGTGAAGAGGCACATGTGACGTTGCCCGTCCTGAGACCTTAATGCATGAGGGTAAGGGGGTAACTGCCCAGGTGGGCTAGAGCTTGACCAACTCTATCTTCTCCAGTGATAACATGGTGTTGTGATCTCATGAGATTAAGTTAGAGCCTGATATTGAAGTGCCATGCATCTTTTCGAAAGATTGGCTGAGCGGGTTTGATGCCCTTTGATATAACACTGATATATTGTGAATATGCATGATTTAACTGCATATATGATTCTGTGATGTATGTATCATGTATATGGTTGTTGTGGGATATATCTTATGACGGTATCTCACTCTTGCACAAATGTATGCTTGTTCTTTTCTCTTTGCTTCGGGAACGCACGTACTCTTAGATGGATCCGGAAGTCCCTCTGGCACCAACGAGTTCGAAGAATGAGGTCTTCGACCATGCTGGGGCAGCGGGGAGTTGGACCATTCACGAAGGAGCAACAACTGCGACCTACCAGGGACCAATCACGACGACGGAGACTAATGCAAATGGAGTGCCTATACGGAGGATCCACACAGTCGAGTCTCGGACCGTGGCACTTCCACCTCCATGGTTCTACCTCCACACTCTACAGGCCACCGGACTTCTTCACGAGCACTTTGACCCAGTCGCACCACTCGAAGAAGATCCAGTGGAGGAGGAGGATCCCGAAGAGGATCCGGAGGAAGACCCCGACGAATTCGTAGAGATTGAGGAGGAGGAGGAAGAGGAGCCCGAGTACCACCCACAAGATCCTGACGACGACGACATGATCCTCGATGATGGCGGCGAAGTTATTGATCCGGCAAGTGGTTCCTCGTCTGAAGGTAGCTTCTGCGGTCACTCCGAATGCAGGAGATATGGATAGTTCGTCGTTGGTTTTTGGAGTTTACCCTGATGGTCCCTTGGCTTCTGGAGCCTTCTTTTGATCCTTATGCTCGATTTTCCCCAGTCCCAGTGTGATGGAAATCTTTTACTTACCTCTTCAGTTTTTGTAACAATGTGAGTTGGCCAGTTCGATAAGGCCTGTTTTGTAACCAAGAAAACCTAAGACCCCAGGTGGGTCGGCTATCTATTGATATGATTGATGTTTATTCACATGTTCTGAGTGTTCATCATTGTTTCTTAACTACCGCTTACAAAAAAAAAACAAGTACCCTTTTTCGGTAACCCTTCTAACAAAGGTTATATTTCCGAAGGCGACCAGCGTTTTAAATAAGTTTCTTTTCCCCAAATGAGTAACCATGTGATGCCAGGTTTTAGGTTGTCACACCAAGCATGTCCAGAATTTGGTCAACGATGTCCAAAACTAGGCCAAGAATGATTAATTGCACCAAGCATTAGTAATTAGGTCTAGCATGAGTTAATTGGGCAAAGCATGAGTAATTGGGCCAAGCATAAGTAAGTTGGGTTAACCATGTCCAAATTGGGTCGAGCATTAGTAATTGGGCCAAGAATGAGTAATTGGGTCAAGCTTGTAATTGGGCCAAGGATGTCCAACTTGGGCCAATCATATCCAACTTGGGCCAAGCAAGAGTAACTGGGCCAAGAATGAGTAATTTGGGCCAAGCATGAGTAATTTGGATCAAGCATGTCCTACTTGGGCCGAACTTGAGTAATTAGGGCAAGAATTAGTAGTTAGGCCCAACATGAGTATTTGGGCCAAGCATGTCCAACTTAGGCCAAGAATGGGTAATTGGGCCAAGACTGATTAATTGGGCCAAGCATGAGTAATTGGGTCAAGAATGTCCAACAGGGGCCAAGAATGTCCAACTTAGGCCAAGAATGGGTAACTAGGCCAAACATGAGTAATTAAGTCAAGCTTGAGTAATTCGGCCAACCTTGTCTAGAATTGGGCCAACGATGTCCAAAATTGTGACAAGAATCAGTAATTGGGCCAAGCATGTTCAACTTGGGCAAAGCATGAGTAGCTATGCCAAGATTGAGTAATTTGGGCCAAGAATGAGTAAATCGGGTCAAGCATGTCCAACTTGGGCCGAGCATGAGTAATTGGGCCAAGCATGAGTAATTGGACCAAGAATGAGTAATTGGGCTAGGCATGAGTAATTGGGCCAAACATGTCCAACTCGAGCCAAACATGAGTAACTATGCCAAGAAAGAGTAATTTGGACCAAGAATGAGTAAATTGGGTCAAGCAAGTCCAACATGGGCCTAGCATGAGTAATTGGGTCAAGATTGGGTAATTGGGGCAAGAATGTCGAACTTGGGCCAAGCATGTCCAACTTGGGCAAAAAATAGGAAATGGGTCAAACATGAGTAGTTAGGCCAATCGTGAGTAAGTTGGGTCAACCATGTCCAACTTGGGCCAAGCATAAGTAAGTTGGGTCAACCATGTCCAACTTGGGTCAAGCATTAGTAATTGGGCCAAGAATGAGTAATTGGGCCAAGGATGTCCAACTTGGGCCAAGCATATCCAACTTGGGCCAAGCAAGAGTAACTGGGCCAAGAATGAGTAATTTGGGCCAAGCATGAGTAATTTTGGTCAAGCATGTCCTACTTGGGCCGAACATGAGTAATTGGGGCAAGAATTAGTAATTAGGCCCGGAATGAGTATTTGGGCCAAGCATGTCCAACTTGGGCCAAGAATGGGTAATTGGGCCAAGACTGATTAATTGGGCCAAGCATGAGTAATTGGGTCAAGAATGTCCAAATGGGGCCAAGTCCAACTTAGGCCAAGAATGGGTAACTAGGCCAAACATGAGTAATTAACCCAAGCATGTAGGCCAACCATGTATAGAATTGGGCCAGCGATTTCCAAAATTGTGACAAGAATGAGTAATTGGGCCATGCATGTTCAACTTGTGCAAAGCATGAGTAACTATGCCAAGGTTGAGTAATTTGGGCCAAGAATGAGTAAATCGGTTCAAGCATGTCCAACATGGACCGAGCATGAGTAATTGGGCCTAGCATGAGTAATTGGACAAAGAATGTCCAACTTGGGCCAAGAATGTCCAACTTGGGCCAAGCATGTCCAACTTCGCCCAAGAATGGGTAACTAGGCTAAACATGAGTAATTGGGCCAAGCCTAAGTTATTAGGCCAACCATATCCAGAATTGGGCCAACGAAGTCCAAAATAGTGACAAGAATGAATAATTAGGACAAGCATGAGTAATTGGGCCAAGAAAGTCGACCGACGGCGTAGCAAGTCCAACTTGGGATGAGAATGAGTAATTGGGCCAACATTGAGTAACTTGGGTCAAGCATGAGTAACTTGGGCCAAGAATGTCAAACTTATGCCAAACATGTCCAAAATGGGGTCAATAATGAGTAATTGGGACAAGAATAAGTAATCGGGCCAAACATTAGTTAATAGGGCTAAGCATGAGTAAATTGGGTCAAGCATCTCCAACTTGGGCCGAGCATGAGTAATTGGGCCAAGAATGAGTAATTGGGCCAGGCATGAGTAATTGGGCCAAGCTTGTCCAACTCAAGCCAAACATGAGTAACTGGGCCAAGAATGAGTAATTTGGGCCAAGAATGAGTAAATTGGGTTAAGCAAGTCCAACATGGGCCTAGCATGAGTAATTGGGCCAAGACTGGGTAATTTGGGCAAGAATGTCGAACTTGGGTCAAGCATGTCCAACTTGGGCCAAGAATAGGAAATGGGCCAAACATAAGTAATTGGGCCAAGCATGAGTAGTTGGGCCAAGCATGTCCAGAATTTGGCCAACGATGTCCAAAACTAGGCCAAGAATGAGTAATTTCGCCAAGCATTAGTAACTAGGTCAAGCATGAGTTAATTGGGTCAACCATGTCAAACTTGGGTCGAGCATTACAATTGGGCCAAGGATGTCCAACTTAGGCCAAGCATATCTAACTTGGGCCAAGCAAGAGTAACTGGGCCAAGAATGAGTAATTTGGGCCAAGCATGAGTAATTTGGGTCAAGCATGTCCTATTTGGGCCGAACATGAGTAATTGGGGCAAGAATTAGTAATTAGGTCCAACATAAGTATTTGGGCCAAGCATGTCCAACTTGGGCCAAGAATGGGTAATTGGGCCAAAACTGATTAATTGGGCCAAGCTTGAGTAATTGGGTTAAGATTGTCCAAATTATGCCAAGAATGGGTAACCAGGCGAAACATTAGTAATTAAGCCCAGCATGAGTAATTAGGCCAAGCATGTCTAGAATTGCGCCAACGATGTCCAAAATTATTACAAGACCGAGTAATTGGGCCAAGCATCTTCAACTTGAGCAAAGCATGAGTAACTGTGCCAAGATTGAGTAATTTGGGCTAAGAATGAGTAAAACGGGTCACGTATGTCCAACTTGGGCCGAGAATGAGTAATTGGGCCAAGACTGAGTAATTGGACCAAGAATGTCCAACTTGGGCTAAGAATGTCCAACTTGGGCCAAGCATGTGCAACTTGGCCCAAGATTGGGTAACTAGGCCGAAATGAGTAATTGGGCCAAGCATAAGTTATTAGGTCAACCATATCCAGAGTTGGGCCAATGATGTCCAAAATAGTGACAAGAATGAGTAATTGGGGCAAGCATGAGTAATTGGGCCAATAATTTCGACCTTGGGCGAAGCAAGTCCAACTTGGGATGAGAATGAGTAATTGGGCCAACATTGAGTAATCAGGTCAAGCATTAGTAAGTTGGGCCAAGAATGTCAAACTTGTGACAAACATGTCCAAAATGGAGCCAAGAATGAGTAATTAGGGCTAGAATGAGTTATCGGGCCAAACATGACTTAATAGGGCTAAGCATGATTAAATTGAGTAAAGCATCACCAAGTTGGGCCGAGCATGAGTAATTGGGCCAAGAATAAGTAATTGAGCTTGGCATGAGTAATTGGGCCAAGCATCTCCAACTCGAGCCAAACATGAGTAAATGGGCCAAGAATGAATAATTAGGGCCAATTATGAGTAAATTATGTCAAGCAAGTCCAACTTGGACCGAGCATGAGTAATTGGGCCAAGACTGGATAATTGGGCCAAGAATGTCGAACTTGGGCCAAGAATGGGAATTGGGCCAAAAATGAGTAATTGGGCCAAGCATGAGTAGTTAGGCCAAGCATGTCCAGAATTTGGCCAAAGATGTCCAAAACTAGGCCAAGAATGATTAATTGCGCCAAGCATTAGTAATTAGGTCTAGCATGAGTTAATTGGGCAAAGCATGAGTAATTGGGCCAAGCATAAGTAAGTTGGGTCAACCATGTCCAACTTGGGTCGAGCATTAGTAATTGCGCCAAGAATGAGTAATTGGGCCAAGCATGAGTAATTGGGCCAAGGATGTCCAACTTGGGCCAATCATATCCAACTTGGGCCAAGCAAGAGTAACTGGGCCAAGAATGAGTATTTTGGGCCAAGCATGAGTAATTTGGATCAAGCATGTCCTACTTGGGCCGAACATGAGTAATTGGGGCAAGAATTAGTAATTAAGTCCAACACGACTATTTGGGCCAAGAATGGGTAATTGGGCCAAAAAATGAGTAATTGGGCCAAGCTTGAGGGTAGTTAGGCCATGCATGTCCAAAATTTGGCCAAGAATGAGTAATTGGGCCAAGCATGTCCAACTTCGGCTGAGAATGTGTAATTGGGCCAAGCGTGAGTAAATTGGGTCAACCATGTCCAACTTGGGTTGAGCATGAGTAACTGGGCCAAGATTGAATAATTTGGGCCAAGAATGAGTAAATTGGGTCAAGCATGTCCAACTTAGGCCGAGCATGAGTAATTGGGTCAAGCATGAGTAATTGGACCTAGAATGTCCAACTTGGGCCAAGAATGGGTAACTAGGTCAAACATGAGTAATTGAGCCCAGCATAAATAATTAGGCCAACCATATCCAAAATTTGGCCTACGATGTCCAAAATAGTGACAAGAATGAGTAATTGTGCCAAGCATGAGTAATTGGGCCAAGAATGTCGACCTTGGGCCAAGCATGTCTAAAATGGGGCGAGGAATGAGTAGTTGGGCCAAAAATGAGTAATCGGTCCAGACATGAGTTAATAGGGCTAAGCATGAGTAAATTGGGTCAAGCATGTCCAACCTGGGCCAAGCATTAGTAATTTAGGCCATGCATGTCCAGAATTTTGCCAACGATGTCCAAAATTTGGCCAAGAATGAGTTATGGGCCAAGCTATAGTAATTGGTTCAAGCATGAGTTAATTGGGCCAAGCAGGAGTAATTAGGCCAAGAACGTCCAACTTGGCCTGAGAATGAGTAAGTTGGGTCAACCATGTCCAACTTGGGTCGAGGATGAGTAATTGGGCCAAAAATGGGCAATTGGGTCAAGCATGAGTAATTGGGCCAAGAATGTCCAACTTGGGCCAAGCATGTCCAACTATAGCCAAGAATGGGTAAATGGGCCAAACATAAGTAATTGGGATAAGCATAACTAGTTATACCAAGCATGTCCAGAATTTGGCCAACGATGTCCAAAAGTGGGCCAAGAATGAGTAATTATGCCAAGCATTAGTAATTAGGTCAAGAATGAGTTAATTAGGTAAATAATGAGTAATTAGGCCAAGAATGTCCGACTTGGGCCAAGCATAAATAAGTTGGGTCAACAATGTCCAACTTGGGTCGAGCATTAGTAATTGGGTCAAGAATGAGTAATTCGGCCAAGCATGAGTAATTGGGCCAAGGATGTCCAACTTGGGCCAAGCATATCCAACTTGGGCCAAGCAGGATTAACAGGTCCAAGAATGAGTAATTTGGGCCAAGCGTGAGTAATTTGGATCAAGCATGTCCTACTTGGGCCGAACAAGAGTAATTGGGGCAAGAATTAGTAATTAGGCCCAACATGAGTATTTGGGCCAAGCATGTCCAACTTGGGCCAAGAATGGGTAATTGGGCCAAACATGAGTAATTGGGCCAAGCATAAGTGTAGTTAGGCCATGCATGACCAGAATTTGGCCAACAATGTCCAAAATTTGGTCAAAAATGAGTAATTGGACCAAGCATGAGTAATTGGGCCAAGAATGTCCAACTTGAGTCAATTGGGCCAAGCATGAGTGTAGTTAGGCCATGCATGTCCAGAATTTGGCCAACAATGTCCAAAATTTGACCAAGAATGAGTAATTGGGCCAAGCATGAGTAAATTGGGTCAACCATGTTCAACTTTTCTTGAGCATGAGAAACTGGGCCAAGAATGAATAATTTGGGCCAAGAATGAGTAAATTGGGTCAAGCATGTCCAACTTGGGCCGAGCATGAGTAATTGGGCCAAGACTCGAGTAATTTGGCCAAGCATGAGTAATTGGACCTAGAATGTCCAACTTGGGCCAAGCATGTCCAACTTGGGCCAAGAATGGGTAACTAGGCCAAACATGAGTAATTGAGCCAAGCATAAATAATTAGGCCAACCATATCCAGAATTGGACCAATGATGTCCAAAATAGTGACAAGAATGAGTAATTGGGCCAAGCATGATTAATTGGGCCAACAATGTCGAGCTTGTGCCAAGTATGTCCAACTTGGGATGAGAATAAGTAATTGGGCTAACATTAAGCAATTGGGCCAAGCATGGGTAACTTGGGCCAAGAATGTCAAACTTATGCCAAACATGTCCAAAATGGGGCCAAGAATGAGTAATTGGGCCGAGAATGAGAAATCGGACCAGACGTGAGTTAATTCGGCAAAGCATAAGTAAATTGGGTCAAGCATGTACAACTTGGGCCGAGCATGAGTAATTGGGCCAAGAATGAGTATTGGACCTAGAATGTCCAACTAGGGCCAACAATGTCCAACTTGGGCCAAGAATGGGTAACTAGGCCGAACATGAGTAATTGGGCCAAGAATGTCCAACTCGAGGCAAGCATGTCCAACTCGAGCCAAGCATGAGTAACTAAGCCAAGAATGAGTAATTTGGGCCAAGAATGAATAAATTGGGTCAAGGAAGTCCAACTTAGGCCGAGCATGAGTAATTTGGCCAGGCATGAGTAATTGGGCCAAGAATGTCCAACTTCGGCCAAGCATGTTCAACTTGGGAAAAGCATGAGTAACTGTGCCAAGAATGAGTAATTTGGGCCAAGCATGAGTAAAATGGGTCTAGCATGTCCAACTTGGGCAGAGCAAGAGTAATTGGGCCAAGAATAAGTAATTGGTCCAAGCATGAGTAATTGGGCCAAGAATGTCCAACTTGTGCCAAGCATGTCCTCCAACTTGGGCCAAGAATAGGTAACTAGGCCAAACCTGATTAATTGGGCCAAGCATGAGTAATTGGGCCAAGAATGTCGACATTGGGCCAAGCATGTCCAACTTGGGCCAAGCATGTCCAACTTGGGATGAGCATGAGTAATTGGGCCAAGAATGTCAAACTTGTGCCAAACATGTTCAAAATGGAGCCAAGAATGAGTAATTTAGGCAAGAATGAGTAATCGGGCCAGACATGAGTTAATTGGGATGAGCATGAGTAAATTGGGTCAAGCATGTCCAACTTGGGCCTAGCATGAGTAATTGGGTCAAGAATGAGCAATTGGGCCAAGCATGAGTACTTGCCCAATAATGTCCAACTTTGGCCAAGCATGTCCAACTCGAGTCAATCATGAGTAACTGGGCCAAGAATGAGTAATTTGGGCCAAGCATGAGTAAATTGGGTCAAGCATGTCCAACTTGTGCCGAGCATGAGTAATTGGACCAAGACTGAGTAATTGGGCCAAGAATGTGGAACTTGGGCCAAGCATGTCCAACCTAGGCCAAGAATGGGTAATTGGGCCTAGCATGTCCCGAATTTGGCCAACGTTGTCCAAAACTGGGCCAAGAATGAGTAATCGCGTCAACCATTAGTAATTAGGTCAAGCATGAGTTAATTGGGCAAAGCATGAGTAATTGGGCCAAGCATTAGTAAGTTGGGTAAACCTAGTCCAACTTGGGTCGAGCAAGAGTTATTTGGGCCAAGCATGAGTAATTGGGCCAAGAATGTCCAACTTTGGCCAAGCATATCCAACTTGGTCCGAGAACGAGTAATTGGACCTAGCATGAGTAAATTGGGCCAAGAATTTCCAACTTATGCCAAACATGTCCAAAATTGGGCCAAGAATGAGTAACTGGGCTAACAATGAGTTAATTGGTCCAAGCATGAGTAAATTGGGTAAGCATGTCAACCTTGGGTCGAGAATGAGTAATTAGGCCAAGAATAAGAAATTGGGCTAAGCATGAGTAATTGGGCCAAGAATGTCCAACTTAGGCCAAGAATGGGTAAATGGGCCAAACATGAGTGATTGGGCCAAGCATGAGTAATTGTGCCAAGACTGAGTAATTGGGCCAAGATACTCAAACTTGGGCCAAGCATGTCCAACTTGGGCCAAGAATTGGTAATTGGGCCAAACATGAATAATTGGGCCAAGCATGAGTAGTTAGGCCAAGCATGTCCAGAATTTGGCAAACGATGTCCAAAACTCGGTCAAGAATGAGTAATTGCGCCAAGCATTAGTTATTGGGTCAAGCATGAGTTAATTGGGCCAAGCATGAGTAATTGGGCGAAAGATGTCCAACTTGGGCCAAGCATGTCCAACTTGGGCTGAGAATGAGTAATTGGACCAAGCATGAGTAAAATGGGTCAAGCATGTCCAACTTGGGCAGAGCAAGAGTAATTGGGCCAAGAATAAGTAATTGGTCCAAGAATGAGTAATTGGGCCAATAATGTCCAACTTCTGCCAAGCATGTCCTCCAACTTGGTCCAAGAATAGGTAACTGGGCCAAACCTGATTAATTGGGCCAAGCATGAGTAATTAGGTTTACCACCTCCAGAATTGGGATAACCACGATGTCCAAAATTTTGAAAAATTATTAATTGGGCCAAGCATGAGTAATTTTTGCCAGGAATGTCGACCTAGGGCCAAGCATGAGTAACTCGGGACAATAATGTACAACTTGTGCCAAACAATTCCAAAATGTGGCCAAGAATGAGTAATTGGGTCAGACAAGAGTTAATTGGGCTAAGCATGAGTAAATTGGGTCAAGCATGGCCAACTTGGGTCGAGCATGAGTAATTGGGCCAAGAATGAGTAATTGGACCTAGAATGTCCAACTAGGGCCAACAATGTCCAACTTGGGCCAAGAATGGGTAACTAGACTGAACATGAGTATTTGGGCCAAGCATAGGTAATTAGGTCACCCATATCCAGAATTGGGCCAACGATGTCCAAAATAGTGACAAGAATGAATAATTGGGCCAAGAATGTCAATCTTAGGCCAAGCATGTACAACTTGGGATGAGAATGAGTAATCGGGCCAATAATGAGTAATTGGGCCAAGAATCTCAAACTTGTACCAAACATGTCCAAAATAGGACCAAGAATGAGTAATTGGGCCAAGAAAGAGTAATCGGGCCAGACATGAGTTAATTGGGCTAAGCATGAGTAAATTGGGTCAAGCATGTCCAACTTGGGTCGAGAATGAGTAATTGGGCCAAGAATGTCCAAGTTGGGTTAAGTATGTCCAACTCAAGCCAAGCATGAGTAACAGGGCCAAGAATGGGTAATTTGGGTAATGAATGAGTAAATTGGGTCAAGCAAGTCCAACTTGGACCAAGCATGGGTAATTGGGCGCCCAAGACTGGGTAATTGGGCCAAGAATGTCGAACTTGGGCCAAGCATATCCAACTTGGGCCAAGAATGGGTAATTGGGTCAAACATGAGTAATTGGGCCAAGCATGAGTAGTTAGGTCAAGCATGTCTAGAATTTGGCCAACGATGTCCAAAACTGGGCCAAGAATGAGTAATTACGCCAAGCATTAGTAATTGGGTCAAGCATGAGTTAATTGGGCAAAGCATGAGTAATTGGGCCAAGAATGTCCAACTTGGGCTAAGCATGAATAAGTTGGGTCAAGAATGAGTAGTTAGGTCAAGCATGTCCAGAATTTGGCCAACGATGTTTAAAACTGGGTTAAGAATGAGTAATTGCACCAAGCATTAGTAATTGGGTCATGTATGATTTAATTGGGCCAAGCATGTCCAACAAGGGCCGAGCATTAGTAATTTGGGTCAAACATGTCCAACTTGGGCCGAATATGAGTAATTGGGGAAAGAATGGGTAATTGGGCCAAGAATTACCAACTTGGGCAAAACATGTCCAACTTGGGCCAAGAATGGGTAATTGGGCTAAGCATGAGTTGTTTGGCCATGCATGTCCAGAATTTGGCCAACGATGTCCAAAATTTGGCTAAAAAGGAGTAATTGGGCCATGCATTAGTAATTGGTTCGAGCATGAGTTAATTGGGCCAAACATGAGTCATTGGGCCAACATGATTAATTGGGCCAAGCATGTCCAGCATTTGGCCAACGATGTTTAAAACTAGATCAAGAAAGAGTAATTGCGCCAAGCATTAGTAATTGGGTCATGTATGATTTAATTGGGCCAAGCATGTCCAACCAGGGCCGAGCATTAGTAATTTGGGTCAAGCATGTCCAACTTGGGTCGAGCATTAGTAATTTGGGTCAAGCATGTCCAACTTGGGCCTAGAATGTGTAATTGGGCCAAACATAAGTAATTGGGACAAGCATGACTAGCTATACCAAGCACGTCCAGAATTTGGCCAACGATGTCCAAAACAGGGCCAAGAATGAGTAATTACGACAAGCATTAGTAATTGGGTGAAGCATGAGTAAATTGGGCAAAGCATGAGTAACTGGGCAAAGAATATCCAACTTGGGCTAAGCATGAGTAAGTTAGGTCAAGCATGTCCAGAATTTTACCAACGATGTTTAAAACTGGGTCAAGAATGAGCAATTACGCCAAGCATTAGTAATTGAGTCATGTAAGATTTAATTGGGCCAAGCATGTCCAACCAGGGTCGAGCATTAGTAATTTGGGTCAAGCATGTCCAACTTGGACGGAACATGAGTAAATGGGGCAAGAATGAGTAATTGGGCTAAGAATGCCCAACTTGGGCCAAGAATGGGTAATTGGGCCAAGCTTGTCCAACCTGGGCCAAGCATTAGTAATTTGGGTCAAGCATGTCCAACTTGGGCCGAACTTTAGTAATTTGGGTCAAGCATGTCCTACTTGGGCCGAATATGAGTAATTGGGGCAAGAATGAGAAAATGGGCCAAGAATGCCCAACTTGGGCAAAGCATGTCCAACTTGGGCCAACAATGGGTAATTGGGCCAAGCATGAGTAGTTAGGCCATGCATGTCAAGAATTTGTCCAATGATGTCCAAAATTTGGCCAAGAATGAGTAATTGGGCCAAGCATTAGTAATCGGTTCTAGCATGAGTTAATTGGTCCAAGCATGAGTAATTGGCCCAAGAACGTCCAACTTGGCCTGAGAATGAGTAAATTGGGTCAACCATGTCCAACTTGGTTCGAGCATTAGTAATTGGGGCAAGAAGAGAGTAATTGGGCCAAGCATGAGTAATTGGGCCAAGAATATCCAACTTGGGCCGAGCATGAGTAATTGGCCATGAATGAGTAATTGGGCCAAGAATGTCCAACTTGGGCCAAGCATGTGGACTATTGCAAAGAATGGGTAATTGGGCCAAACATAAGTAATTGGGACAAGCATGACTAGTTATACCAAGCATGTCCAGAATTTGGCCAACGATGTCCAAAACTGGGCCAAGAATGAGTAATTGTGCCAAGTATTAGTAATTGGGTCAAAAATGAGTTAGTTGGGCCAAGCATGAGTAATTGGGACAAGAATGTCCAACTTGGGCCAAACATGTCCAACTTGGGCTGAGAATGAGTAATTGGGTCAAGCATGAGTAAATTAGGTCAACCATGTCCATTTTGGTCTAGCATGAGTAACTGGGCCAAGAATGAAAATTTGGGATAAGAATGAGTAAATTGGGTTAAGCATATCCAACTTAAGCCAAACATGAGTAATTAGGCCAACCATGTCTAGAATTGGGTCAACGATGTCCAACATTGTGACAAGAATGAGTAATTGGGCCAAGCATGTTCAACTTGGGCAAACCATGAGTGATTGTGCCAAGAATGTGTAAATCGGGTCAAGCATGTCCAACTTGGGCCGAGCACGAGTAATTGGGCCAAGTATGAGTAATTGGACCAAGAATGTCCAACTTGGGTCAAGTTTGTCCAACTTGGCCCAAGAATGGGTAACTAGGCCAAACATGAGTAGTTGGAGCAAGCATAAGTTATTCCGCCAACCATATCTAGAATTGGGACAACGATGTCCAAAATAGTCACAAGAATGAGTAATTGGGGCATGCATGAGTAATTGCGTCAAGAATGTCGACCTTGAGAGAAGCAAGTCCAACTTGGGATGAGAATGAGTAATTAGGCCAACATTGAGTAATTGGGCCAAGCATGAGTAACTTGGGCCAAGAATGTCAAACTTATGCCAAACATGTCCAAAATGGGGCCAAGAATGAGTAATTGGTCCAAGAATGAGTAATCGGGCCAGACATGAGTTAATTGGATCAAGCATGTCCTACTTGGGCCAAGCATGAGTAATTGGGCCGGGCACTTGAAATTAGGCCAAGAATGGTTAATTGGGCCAAACATGAGTAACTGGGCCAAGCATGAGTGTAGTTAGGCCATGCATGTCCAGAATTTGGCCAACGATGTCCAAAATTTGGCCAAGAATGAGTAATTGGGCCATGCATGAGTAATTTTGGACAAGAATGGGTAACTAGGCCAAACATGAGTAATTGGGCCAAGCATATGTTATTAGGCCAACCATATCCAGAATTGGGTCAACGATGTCCAAAATAGTGACAAGAATGAGTAATTGGGCCAAGCATGAGTAATTGGGCCAAGAATGTCGACCTTGTGCCAAGCATGTCCAACTTGGGATGAGAATGAGTAATTGGGCGACCATTGAGCAATTGGGCCAAGCATGGGTAACTTGGGCCAAGAATGTCAAACTTATGCCAAACATGTCCAAAATGGGACCAAGAATTAGGAATTGGGCCACACATTAGTTAATTGGGTTAAGCATGAGTAAATTGGGTCATGCATATCCAAATTGGGCCGAGCATGTGTAATTGGGACAAGAATGAGTAATTTAGCCAAGAATGTCCAACTTGGGCCAAGCATGTCCAACTCGAGCCATGCATTAGTAACTATGCCAAGAATGAATAATTTGGGTCAAGAATGAGTAAATTGGGTCAAGGAAGTCCAACTTGGGCCGAGCATTAGTAATTGGGCCAGGCATGAGTAATTGGGCCAAGAATGTCCTACTTGGGCCAAGCATGTTCAACTTGGGCAAAGCATGAGTCATTGTGCCAAGAATGAGTAATTTGGGCCAAGAATGAGTAAATTGGGTCAAGCATGTCCAACTTGGGCCTAGCATGACTAATTGGGCCAAGACTTAGTAATTGGGCGAAGCATGAGTAATTGGACCAAGAATGTCCAACTTGGGCCAAGAATGGGTAATTGGGCAAGACATGATTATTTGGGTCAAGCATGAGTAGTTGGGCCAAGAACGTCCTCCAACTTAGGCCAAGAATGGGTAACTGGGCTAAACCTGATTAATTGGGCCAAGCATGAGTAATTAGGTTTACTCATGCTTGGCCTAGAATTGGGATAACGATGTCCAAAATTTTGACAAGAATGAGTAATTGGGCCAAGCATGAGTGTAGTCTGGCCAAGAAGGAGTAATTGGGCCAATAATGAGTAATTGGACCAAGAATGAGTAATTAGGCCAAGCATGAGTAATTGGGGAAAAGCATACGTTACATGGGCCAATGAGTAATTGGGCCAAGCATGTTTAATTGGGCCAAGAATGAGTAATTTGGGCTAAGCATGAGTAATTTGAGCCAAGAATGAGTAATTTGGGTCAAGCATGTCCAACTTGGTCCGAGCATGAGTAATTGGTCAAGAATGAGTAATTGGGCCAAGCATGAGTAATTGAGCCAAGAATGTCCAACTTGGGCCAAGCATGTCCGACTATAGCCAAGAATGGGTAATTGGGCCAAACATAAGTAATTGGACCAAGCATGACTAGTTATACCAAGCATGTCCAGAATTTTGCCAACGATGTCCAAAACTGGGCCAAGAATGAGTAATTGCGCCAAATATTAGTAATTGGGTCAAGCATGAGTTAGTTGGGCCAAGCATGAGTAATTGGGCCAAGAATGTCCAACTTGGTCTGAGAATGAGTAAATTGGGTCAACCATGTGCAACTTGGGTCGAGCATGAGTAATTGGGCCAAGAATGAGCAATTGGGCCAAGCATGAGTAATTGGGCCAAGAATGTCCGACTTGGGTCAAGCATGTCCAACTTGGTTCAATAATGGGTAATTGGGCCAAGCAAGAGTAATTAGACCAATAATGAGTAATTGGGCCAAACATGAGTAAGTGGGTAAAGGATGAGTTACATAGGCCAATGAGTAATTGGGCCAAGCATGAGTAATTTGGGCCAAGAATGAGTAATTTGGGTCAAGCATGTCCAACTTGATCCGAGCATGAGTAATTGATCAAGAATGAGTAATTGTGCCAAGCATGAGTAATTGGGCCAAGCATGTCGACCTTGGGCTAAGCATGATTGTAGTTAGGCCAAGAATGAGTAATTGGGCCAATAATGAGTAATTGGACCAAGAATGAGTAATTGGGCCATGCATGAGTAATTGGGTAAAGCATGAGTTACTTGGGCCAAGCATGAGTAATCAGGTAAAGCATGAGTTGTATGGGCCAATGAGTAATTGGGCCAAGCATGAGTAATTGGGCCAAGAATGAGTAATTTGGGCCAAGCATGAGTAATTTGAGCCAAGAATGAGTAATTTGGGTCAAGCATGTCCAACTTGGTCCAAGCCTGAGTAATTGATCTAGAATGAGTAATTGGGCCAAGCATGAGTAATTGAGCCAAGAATGTCCAACTTGGGCCAAGCATGTCCAACTATAGCCAAGAATGGGTAATTGGGCCAAACATAAGTAATTGGGCCTAGCATGACTAGTTATACCAAGCATATCCAGAATATGGCCAACGATGCCCAAAACTGGGCCAAGAATGAGTAATTACGCCAAGTATTAGTAATTGGGTCGAGCATGAGTTAGTTGGGCCAAGCATGAGTAATTGGGCCAAGAATGTCCAACTTGGGCCAAGCATAAGTAAGTTGGGTCAACCCTGTCCAACTTGGGTTGAGCATTAGTAATTGGGCCAAGAATGAGCAATTGGGCCAAACATGAGTAATTGGGCCAAGAATGTCCGACTTGGGCCAAGCATGTCCAACTTGGGCCAATAATGGGTAATTGGGCCAAGCAAGAGTAATTGGGCCAAGAATGAGTAATTGGACCAATAATGAGTAATTGGACCAAGAATGAGTAATTGGGCCAAGCATGAGTAATTGGGTAAAGCATGAGTTACATGGGCCAATGAGTAATTGGGCAAAGCATGAGTAATTTGGGCCAAGAATGAGTAATTTGGGTCAAGCATGTCCAACTTGGTCCGAGCAAGAGTAATTGGTCAAGAATGAGCAATTGGGCCATGCATGAGTAATTGGGCCAAGAATGTCCAACTTGGGCCAAGCATGTCCAACTATAGCCAAGAATGGGTAATTGGGCCATGCATGACTAGTTATACCAAGCTCGTCCAGAATTTGGCCGACGATGTCCAAAACTGGGCCAAGAATGAGTAATTGCGCCAAGTATTAGTAATTGGGTCAAGCATGAGTTAGTTGGGCCAAGCATGAGTAATTGAGCCAATAATGTCCAACTTGGGCTGAGAATGAGTAATTGGGCCAAGCATGAGTAAATTAGGTCAACAATGTCCAACTTAGGTCAAACATGAGTAACTGGGCCAAGAATGAGATATTGGGCCAAGACTGAGTAATTGGGTCAAGCATGAGTAATTGGGTCAAGAATGTCCAACTTGGGCCAAGAATGGGTAACTAGGCCAAACATGAGTAATTAAGCCAAGGATGAGTAATTAGGCCAACCATGTCTAGAATTGGGTCAACGATGTCCAAAATTGTAACAAGAATGAGTAATTAGGCCAAGCATGTCCAACTTGGGCAAAGCATGAGTAACTGTGCTAAGACTGAGTAATATGGCCAGGCATGAGTAATTGGACCAAGAAGGTCCAACTTGGGCCAAGCATGCCCAACTTGGCCCAAGAATGTGTAACTAGGCCAAACATGAGTAACTGGGCCAAGCATAAGTTAATTAGGCCAACCATATCCAGAATTGGGCCAACGATGTCCAAAATAGTGACAAGAATGAGTAATTGGGGCAAGTATCAGTAATTGGGCCAAGAATGTCGACCTTGGGTGAAGAAAGTCCAACTTGGGATGAGAATGAGTAATTGGGCCGA
The DNA here is from genome assembly GCA_030762895.1 of Sophora flavescens. Lineage (NCBI taxonomy): Eukaryota > Viridiplantae > Streptophyta > Magnoliopsida > Fabales > Fabaceae > Sophora > Sophora flavescens. The sequence continues at coordinate 136,790,186 of CM061064.1, forward strand.
GCATGAGTAATTGGGCCAAGAATGAGTAATTGGGCCAGGCATGAGTAATTGGGCCAAGCTTGTCCAACTCAAGCCAAACATGAGTAACTGGGCCAAGAATGAGTAATTTGGGCCAAGAATGAGTAAATTGGGTCAAGCAAGTCCAACATGGGCCTAGCATGAGTAATTGGGCCAAGACTGGGTAATTTGGGCAAGAATGTCGAACTTGGGTCAAGCATGTCCAACTTGGGCCAAGAATAGGAAATGGGCCAAACATAAGTAATTGGGCCAAGCATGAGTAGTTGGGCCAAGCATGTCCAGAATTTGGCCAACGATGTCCAAAACTAGGCCAAGAATGAGTAATTTCGCCAAGCATTAGTAATTAGGTCAAGCATGAGTTAATTGGGTCAACCATGTCCAACTTGGGTCGAGCATTACAATTGGGCCAAGGATGTCCAACTTAGGCCAAGCATATCTAACTTGGGCCAAGCAAGAGTAACTGGGCCAAGAATGAGTAATTTGGGCCAAGCATGAGTAATTTGGGTCAAGCATGTCCTACTTGGGCCGAACATGAGTAATTGGGGCAAGAATTAGTAATTAGGTCCAACATAAGTATTTGGGCCAAGCATGTCCAACTTGGGCCAAGAATGGGTAATTGGGCCAAAACTGATTAATTGGGCCAAGCTTGAGTAATTGGGTTAAGATTGTCCAAATTATGCCAAGAATGGGTAACCAGGCGAAACATGAGTAATTAAGCCCAGCATGAGTAATTAGGCCAAGCATGTCTAGAATTGCGTCAACGATGTCCAAAATTGTTACAAGACCGAGTAATTGGGCCAAGCATCTTCAACTTGAGGAAAGCATGAGTAACTGTGCCAAGATTGAGTAATTTGGGCTAAGAATGAGTAAAACGGGTCACGTATGTCCAACTTGGGCCGAGAATGAGTAATTGGGCCAAGACTGAGTAATTGGACCAAGAATGTCCAACTTGGGCTAAGAATGTCCAACTTGGGCCAAGCATGTGCAACTTGGCCCAAGATTGGGTAACTAGGCCGAAATGAGTAATTGGGCCAAGCATAAGTTATTAGGTCAACCATATCCAGAGTTGGGCCAATGATGTCCAAAATAGTGACAAGAATGAGTAATTGGGGCAAGCATGAGTAATTGGGCCAATAATTTCGACCTTGGGCGAAGCAAGTCCAACTTGGGATGAGAATGAGTAATTGGGCCAACATTGAGTAATCGGGTCAAGCATTAGTAAGTTGGGCCAAGAATGTCAAACTTGTGACAAACATGTCCAAAATGGGGCCAAGAATGAGTAATTAGGGCTAGAATGAGTTATCGGGCCAAACATGACTTAATAGGGCTAAGCATGATTAAATTGAGTAAAGCATCACCAAGTTGGGCCGAGCATGAGTAATTGGGCCAAGAATAAGTAATTGAGCTAGGCATGAGTAATTGGGCCAAGCATCTCCAACTCGAGCCAAACATGAGTAACTGGGCCAAGAATGAGTAATTAGGGCCAATTATGAGTAAATTATGTCAAGCAAGTCCAACTTGGACCGAGCATGAGTAATTGGGCCAAGACTGGATAATTGGGCCAAGAATGTCGAACTTGGGCCAAGAATGGGAATTGGGCCAAAAATGAGTAATTGGGCCAAGCATGAGTAGTTAGGCCAAGCATGTCCAGAATTTGGCCAAAGATGTCCAAAACTAGGCCAAGAATGATTAATTGCGCCAAGCATTAGTAATTAGGTCTAGCATGAGTTAATTGGGCAAAGCATGAGTAATTGGGCCAAGCATAAGTAAGTTGGGTCAACCATGTCCAACTTGGGTCGAGCATTAGTAATTGCGCCAAGAATGAGTAATTGGGCCAAGCATGAGTAATTGGGCCAAGGATGTCCAACTTGGGCCAATCATATCCAACTTGGGCCAAGCAAGAGTAACTGGGCCAAGAATGAGTATTTTGGGCCAAGCATGAGTAATTTGGATCAAGCATGTCCTACTTGGGCTGAACATGAGTAATCGAGGCAAGAATTAGTAATTAAGTCCAACACGACTATTTGGGCCAAGAATGGGTAATTGGGCCAAAAATGAGTAATTGGGCCAAGCTTGAGGGTAGTTAGGCCATGCATGTCCAAAATTTGGCCAAGAATGAGTAATTGGGCCAAGCATGTCCAACTTCGGCTGAGAATGTGTAATTGGGCCAAGCGTGAGTAAATTGGGTCAACCATGTCCAACTTGGGTTGAGCATGAGTAACTGGGCCAAGATTGAATAATTTGGGCCAAGAATGAGTAAATTGGGTCAAGCATGTCCAACTTAGGCCGAGCATGAGTAATTGGGTCAAGCATGAGTAATTGGACCTAGAATGTCCAACTTGGGCCAAGAATGGGTAACTAGGTCAAACATGAGTAATTGAGCCCAGCATAAATAATTAGGCCAACCATATCCAAAATTGGGCCAACGATGTCCAAAATAGTGACAAGAATGAGTAATTGTGCCAAGCATGAGTAATTGGGCCAAGAATGTCGACCTTGGGCCAAGCATGTCTAAAATGGGGCGAGGAATGAGTAGTTGGGCCAAAAATGAGTAATCGGTCCAGACATGAGTTAATAGGGCTAAGCATGAGTAAATTGGGTCAAGCATGTCCAACCTGGGCCAAGCATTAGTAATTTAGGCCATGCATGTCCAGAATTTTGCCAACGATGTCCAAAATTTGGCCAAGAATGAGTTATGGGCCAAGCTATAGTAATTGGTTCAAGCATGAGTTAATTGGGCCAAGCAGGAGTAATTAGGCCAAGAACGTCCAACTTGGCCTGAGAATGAGTAAGTTGGGTCAACCATGTCCAACTTGGGTCGAGGATGAGTAATTGGGCCAAAAATGGGCAATTGGGTCAAGCATGAGTAATTGGGCCAAGAATGTCCAACTTGGGCCAAGCATGTCCAACTATAGCCAAGAATGGGTAAATGGGCCAAACATAAGTAATTGGGATAAGCATAACTAGTTATACCAAGCATGTCCAGAATTTGGCCAACGATGTCCAAAAGTGGGCCAAGAATGAGTAATTATGCCAAGCATTAGTAATTAGGTCAAGAATGAGTTAATTAGGCAAATAATGAGTAATTAGGCCAAGAATGTCCGACTTGGGCCAAGCATAAATAAGTTGGGTCAACAATGTCCAACTTGGGTCGAGCATTAGTAATTGGGTCAAGAATGAGTAATTCGGCCAAGCATGAGTAATTGGGCCAAGGATGTCCAACTTGGGCCAAGCATATCCAACTTGGGCCAAGCAGGAGTAACAGGTCCAAGAATGAGTAATTTGGGCCAAGCGTGAGTAATTTGGATCAAGCATGTCCTACTTGGGCCGAACAAGAGTAATTGGGGCAATAATTAGTAATTAGGCCCAACATGAGTATTTGGGCCAAGCATGTCCAACTTGGGCCAAGAATGGGTAATTGGGCCAAACATGAGTAATTGGGCCAAGCATAAGTGTAGCTAGGCCATGCATGACCAGAATTTGGCCAACAATGTCCAAAATTTGGTCAAAAATGAGTAATTGGACCAAGCATGAGTAATTGGGCCAAGAATGTCCAACTTGAGTCAATTGGGCCAAGCATGAGTGTAGTTAGGCCATGCATGTCCAGAATTTGGCCAACAATGTCCAAAATTTGACCAAGAATGAGTAATTGGGCCAAGCATGAGTAAATTGGGTCAACCATGTTCAACTTTTCTTGAGCATGAGAAACTGGGCCAAGAATGAATAATTTGGGCCAAGAATGAGTAAATTGGGTCAAGCATGTCCAACTTGGGCCGAGCATGAGTAATTGGGCCAAGACTGAGTAATTTGGCCAAGCATGAGTAATTGGACCTAGAATGTCCAACTTGGGCCAAGCATGTCCAACTTGGGCCAAGAATGGGTAACTAGGCCAAACATGAGTAATTGAGCCAAGCATAAATAATTAGGCCAACCATATCCAGAATTGGACCAATGATGTCCAAAATAGTGACAAGAATGAGTAATTGGGCCAAGCATGATTAATTGGGCCAACAATGTCGAGCTTGTGCCAAGTATGTCCAACTTGGGATGAGAATAAGTAATTGGGCTAACATTAAGCAATTGGGCCAAGCATGGGTAACTTGGGCCAAGAATGTCAAACTTATGCCAAACATGTCCAAAATGGGGCCAAGAATGAGTAATTGGGCCGAGAATGAGAAATCGGACCAGACGTGAGTTAATTCGGCAAAGCATAAGTAAATTGGGTCAAGCATGTACAACTTGGGCCGAGCATGAGTAATTGGGCCAAGAATGAGTATTGGACCTAGAATGTCCAACTAGGGCCAACAATGTCCAACTTGGGCCAAGAATGGGTAACTAGGCCGAACATGAGTAATTGGGCCAAGAATGTCCAACTCGAGCCAAGCATGTCCAACTCGAGCCAAGCATGAGTAACTAAGCCAAGAATGAGTAATTTGGGCCAAGAATGAATAAATTGGGTCAAGGAAGTGCAACTTAGGCCGAGCATGAGTAATTTGGCCAGGCATGAGTAATTGGGCCAAGAATGTCCAACTTCGGCCAAGCATGTTCAACTTGGGCAAAGCATGAGTAACTGTGCCAAGAATGAGTAATTTGGGCCAAGCATGAGTAAAATGGGTCTAGCATGTCCAACTTGGGCAGAGCAAGAGTAATTGGGCCAAGAATAAGTAATTGGTCCAAGCATGAGTAATTGGGCCAAGAATGTCCAACTTGTGCCAAGCATGTCCTCCAACTTGGGCCAAGAATAGGTAACTAGGCCAAACCTGATTAATTGGGCCAAGCATGAGTAATTGGGCCAAGAATGTCGACATTGGGCCAAGCATGTCCAACTTGGGCCAAGCATGTCCAACTTGGGATGAGCATGAGTAATTGGGCCAAGAATGTCAAACTTGTGCCAAACATGTTCAAAATGGAGCCAAGAATGAGTAATTTAGGCAAGAATGAGTAATCGGGCCAGACATGAATTAATTGGGATAAGCATGAGTAAATTGGGTCAAGCATGTCCAACTTGGGCCTAGCATGAGTAATTGGGTCAAGAATGGGCAATTGGGCCAAGCATGAGTACTTGCCCAATAATGTCCAACTTTGGCCAAGCATGTCCAACTCGAGCCAATCATGAGTAACTGGGCCAAGAATGAGTAATTTGGGCCAAGCATGAGTAAATTGGGTCAAGCATGTCCAACTTGTGCCGAGCATGAGTAATTGGACCAAGACTGAGTAATTGGGCCAAGAATGTGGAACTTGGGCCAAGCATGTCCAACCTAGGCCAAGAATGGGTAATTGGGCCTAGCATGTCCCGAATTTGGCCAACGTTGTCCAAAACTGGGCCAAGAATGAGTAATCGCGTCAACCATTAGTAATTAGGTCAAGCATGAGTTAATTGGGCAAAGCATGAGTAATTGGGCCAAGCATTAGTAAGTTGGGTAAACCTAGTCCAACTTGGGTTGAGCAAGAGTTATTTGGGCCAAGCATGAGTAATTGGGCCAAGAATGTCCAACTTTGGCCAAGCATATCCAACTTGGTCCGAGAACGAGTAATTGGACCTAGCATGAGTAAATTGGGCCAAGAATTTCCAACTTATGCCAAACATGTCCAAAATTGGGCCAAGAATGAGTAACTGGGCTAACAATGAGTTAATTGGTCCAAGCGTGAGTAAATTGGGTAAGCATGTCAACCTTGGGTCGAGAATGAGTAATTAGGCCAAGAATAAGAAATTGGGCTAAGCATGAGTAATTGGACCAAGAATGTCCAACTTAGGCCAAGAATGGGTAAATGGGCCAAACATGAGTGATTGGGCCAAGCATGAGTAATTGTGCCAAGACTGAGTAATTGGGCCAAGATACTCAAACTTGGGCCAAGCATGTCCAACTTGGGCCAAGAATTGGTAATTGGGCCAAACATGAATAATTGGGCCAAGCATGAGTAGTTAGGCCAAGCATGTCCAGAATTTGGCAAACGATGTCCAAAACTCGGTCAAGAATGAGTAATTGCGCCAAGCATTAGTTATTGGGTCAAGCATGAGTTAATTGGGCCAAGCATGAGTAATTGGGCGAAAGATGTCCAACTTGGGCCAAGCATGTCCAACTTGGGCTGAGAATGAGTAATTGGACCAAGCATGAGTAAAATGGGTCAAGCATGTCCAACTTGGGCAGAGCAAGAGTAATTGGGCCAAGAATAAGTAATTGGTCCAAGAATGAGTAATTGGGCCAATAATGTCCAACTTCGCCAAGCATGTCCTCCAACTTGGTCCAAGAATTGGTAACTGGGCCAAACCTGATTAATTGGGCCAAGCATGAGTAATTAGGTTTACCACCTCCAGAATGGGATAACCACGATGTCCAAAATTTTGAAAAATTATTAATTGGGCCAAGCATGAGTAATTTTTGCCAGGAATGTCGACCTAGGGCCAAGCATGAGTAACTCGGGACAATAATGTACAACTTGTGCCAAACAATTCCAAAATGTGGCCAAGAATGAGTAATTGGGTCGACAAGAGTTAATTGGGCTAAGCATGAGTAAATTGGGTCAAGCATGGCCAACTTGGGTCGAGCATGAGTAATTGGGCCAAGAATGAGTAATTGGACCTAGAATGTCCAACTAGGGCCAACAATGTCCAACTTGGGCCAAGAATGGGTAACTAGACTGAACATGAGTATTTGGGCCAAGCATAGGTAATTAGGTCACCCATATCCAGAATTGGGCCAACGATGTCCAAAATAGTGACAAGAATGAGTAATTGGGCCAAGAATGTCAATCTTAGGCCAAGCATGTACAACTTGGGATGAGAATGAGTAATCGGGCCAATAATGAGTAATTGGGCCAAGAATCTCAAACTTGTACCAAACATGTCCAAAATAGGACCAAGAATGAGTAATTGGGCCAAGAAAGAGTAATCGGGCCAGACATGAGTTAATTGGGCTAAGCATGAGTAAATTGGGTCAAGCATGTCCAACTTGGGTCGAGAATGAGTGATTGGGCCAAGAATGTCCAAGTTGGGTTAAGTATGTCCAACTCGAGCCAAGCATGAGTAACAGGGCCAAGAATGGGTAATTTGGGTAATGAATGAGTAAATTGGGTCAAGCAAGTCAAACTTGGACCAAGCATGGGTAATTGGGCGCCCAAGACTGGGTAATTGGGCCAAGAATGTCGAACTTGGGCCAAGCATATCCAACTTGGGCCAAGAATGGGTAATTGGGTCAAACATGAGTAATTGGGCCAAGCATGAGTAGTTAGGTCAAGCATGTCTAGAATTTGGCCAACGATGTCCAAAACTGGGCCAAGAATGAGTAATTACGCCAAGCATTAGTAATTGGGTCAAGCATGAGTTAATTGGGCAAAGCATGAGTAATTGGGCCAAGAATGTCCAACTTGGGCTAAGCATGAATAAGTTGGGTCAAGAATGAGTATTTAGGTCAAGCATGTCCAGAATTTGGCCAACGATGTTTAAAACTGGGTTAAGAATGAGTAATTGCACCAAGCATTAGTAATTGGGTCATGTATGATTTAATTGGGCCAAGCATGTCCAACAAGGGCCGAGCATTAGTAATTTGGGTCAAACATGTCCAACTTGGGCCGAATATGAGTAATTGGGGAAAGAATGGGTAATTGGGCCAAGAATTACCAACTTGGGCAAAACATGTCCAACTTGGGCCAAGAATGGGTAATTGGGCTAAGCATGAGTTGTTTGGCCATGCATGTCCAGAATTTGGCCAACGATGTCCAAAATTTGGCTAAAAAGGAGTAATTGGGCCATGCATTAGTAATTGGTTCGAGCATGAGTTAATTGGGCCAAACATGAGTCATTGGGCCAACATGATTAATTGGGCCAAGCATGTCCAGCATTTGGCCAACGATGTTTAAAACTAGATCAAGAAAGAGTAATTGCGCCAAGCATTAGTAATTGGGTCATGTATGATTTAATTGGGCCAAGCATGTCCAACCAGGGCCGAGCATTAGTAATTTGGGTCAAGCATGTCCAACTTGGGTCGAGCATTAGTAATTTGGGTCAAGCATGTCCAACTTGGGCCTAGAATGTGTAATTGGGCCAAACATAAGTAATTGGGACAAGCATGACTAGCTATACCAAGCACGTCCAGAATTTGGCCAACGATGTCCAAAACAGGGCCAAGAATGAGTAATTACGACAAGCATTAGTAATTGGGTGAAGCATGAGTAAATTGGGCAAAGCATGAGTAACTGGGCAAAGAATATCCAACTTGGGCTAAGCATGAGTAAGTTGGGTCAAGCATGAGTAGTTAGGTCAAGCATGTCCAGAATTTTACCAACGATGTTTAAAACCGGGTCAAGAATGAGCAATTGCGCCAAGCATTAGTAATTGAGTCATGTAAGATTTAATTGGGCCAAGCATGTCCAACCAGGGTCGAGCATTAGTAATTTGGGTCAAGCATGTCCAACTTGGGCCGAGAATTAGTAATTTGGGTCAAGCATGTCCAACTTGGGCCGAATATGTGTAATTGGGGCAAGAATGAGTAATTGGGCCAAGAATGCCGAACTTAGGTAAAGCATGTCCAACTTGGGCCACGATTGGGTAATTAGGCCAAGCATGAGTAGTTAGGCCATGATGTCCAGAATTTGGCCAACGATGTCCAAAATTTGGCCTAGAATGAGTAATTGGGCCATGCATTAGTAATTGGTTCAAGCATGAGTTAATTGGGCCAAGCATGAGTAATTGGGCCAAACATGAGTAATTGGGCCAAGAATGTCCAACTTGGGCCAAGCATGTCCAGAATTTGGCCAACGATGTTTAAAACTGGGTTAAGAAAGAGTAATTGCGCCAAGCATTAATAATTGGGTCATGTATGATTTAATTGGGCCAAGCATGTCCAACCTGGGCCGAGCATTAGTAAGTTGGGTGAAGCATGTCCAACTTGGGCCGAGCATTAGTAATTTGGGTCAAGCATGTCCAACTTGGACCGAACATGAGTAATTAGGGCAAGAATTAGTCATTGGGCCAAGAATGGGTAAATAGGCCAAGCATGTCCAACCTGGGCCGAGCATTAGTAATTTGGGTCAAGCATGTCCAACTTGGGCCGAGCTTTATTAATTTGGGTCAAGCATGTCCAACTTGTGCCGAATATGAGTAATTGGGGAAAGAATGTCCAACTTGGGCCGAGCATGAGTAATTGGCCAAGAATGAGTAATTGGGCCAAGCATGAGTAATTGGGCCAAGAATGTCTAACTTGGGCCATGCATGTGCAACTATAGCCAAGAATGGGTAATTGGGCCAAACATAAGTAATTGGGACAAGAATGACTAGTTATACCAAGCATGTCCAGAATTTGACCAACGATGTCCAAAACTGGGCCAAGAATAAGTAATTGTGCCAAGTATTAGTAACTGGGTCAAATATGAGTTAGTTTGGCCAAGCATGAGTAATTGGGCCAAGAATGTCAAACTTGGGCAAATCATGCCCAACTTGGGCTGAGAATGAGTAATTGGGCCAATCATGAGTAAATTAGGTCAACCATGTCTAACTTGGGTCGAGCATGAGTAATTGGGTCAAGAATGAATAATTTGGGGAAAGAATGATTAAATTGGGTCAAGCATGTACAACTTGGGGCGAGCATGAGTAATTGGGCCAAGAATGTCCAACTTGTGCCAAGAATGTCCAACTTAGGCCAAGAATGGGTAACTAGGACAAACACGAGTAAATAAGCCAAGCATGAGTAATTAGGCCAACCATGTCTAGAAATGGACCAACGATGTCCAAAATTGTGACAAGAATGAGTAATTGGGCCAAGCATGTTCAACTTGGGCCGAGCATGTGTAATTGGACCAAGAATGAGTAATTGGGCCAAGCATGAGTAATTGGACCAAGAATGTCCAACTTGGGCCAAGCATGTCCAACTTCGCCCAAGAATGGGTAACTAGGCCAAACATGAGTAATTGGGCCAAGCATAAGTTATTAGGCCAACCATATCCTGAATTGGGTCAACGATGTCCAAAATAGTCACAAGAATGAGTAATTGGGGCAAGCACGAGTAATTGGGCCAAGAATGTCGACCTTGGGCGAAGCAAGTCCAATTTGGGATGAGAATGAGTAATTGGGCCAACATTGAGTAATTGGGCCATGCATTAGTAACTTGGGCCAAGAATTTCAAACGTGTGCCAAACTTGTCCAAAATGGGGCCAAGAATGAGTAATCGGGACAAGAATGAGTAATCGGGCCAAACATGAGTTAATAGGGCTAAGCATGATTAAATTGGGTAAAGCATCTCCAACTTGGGCCGAGCATGAATAATTGGGTCAGGCATGAGTAATTAGGCCAACCAAGTCCAACTCGAGCCAAACATGAGTAACTAGGCCAAGAATGAGTAATTTGGGCCAAGAATGAGTAAATTGGGTCAAGCAAGTCCAACATAGGTCGAGCATGAGTAATTGGGCCAACACTGGGTAATTGGGCCAAGAATGTCGAACTTGGGCCAAGCATGTCTAACTTGGGCCAAGAATGGGAAATGAGCCAAACATGAGTAATTGGGCCAAGCATGAGTAGTTAGGCCAAGCATGTCCAGAATTTGGCCATCGATGTCCAAAACTAGGCCAAGAATGAGTAATTGTGCCAAGCATTAGTAATTAGGTCAAGAATGAGTTAATTGGGCAAAGCATGAGTAATTGGGCCAAGAATGTCCAACTTGGGCCAAGCATAAGTAAGTTGGGTCAACCCTGTCCAACTTGGGTCGAGCATTAGTAATTGGGCCAAGAATGAGTAATTGGACCAAGCATGAGTAATTGGGCCAAGGATGACCAACTTGGGCCAAACATATCCGACTTGGGCCAAACATGAGTAACAGGGCCAAGAATGAGTAATTTAGGCCAAGCATGAGTAATTTGGGTGAAGCATGTCCTACTTGGGCCGAACAAGAATAATTGGGGCAAGAATTAGTAATTAGGCCCAACATGAGTAGTTGGGCCAAGCATGTCCAACTTGGGCCAAGAATGGGTAATTGGGCCAAACATGAGTAATTAGGCCAACATGAGTGTAGTTAGTCGATGCATGTCCAGAATTTAGCTAACGATGTCCAAAATTTGGCCAAGAATGAGTAATTGGGCCAAGCATGAGTAATTGGGCCAAGAATGTCCAACTTGGGCCAAGCATGTACAAGCATGTCCATAATTTGGCCAACGATGTTTAAAACTGGGTCAAGAAAGAGTAATTGCGCCAAGCATTAGTAATTGGGTCATGTATGATTTAATTGGGCCAAGCATGTCCAACCTGGGCCGAACATTAGTAATTTGGGTCAAGCATGTCCAACTTGGGTTGAGCATTAGTAATTTGGGTCAAGCATGTCCAACTTGGACGGAACATGAGTAATTGGGGCAAGAATGAGTAATTGGGCTAAGAATGCCCAACTTGGGCCAAGAATGGGTAATTGGGCCAAGCTTGTCCAACCTGGGCCAAGCATTAGTAATTTGGGTCAAGCATGTCCAACTTGGGCCGAACTTTAGTAATTTGGGTCAAGCATGTCCTACTTGGGCCGAATATGAGTAATTGGGGCAAGAATGAGAAATTGGGCCAAGAATGCCCAACTTGGGCAAAGCATGTCCAACTTGGGCCAACAATGGGTAATTGGGCCAAGCATGAGTAGTTAGGCCAAGCATGTCAAGAATTTGTCCAATGATGTCCAAAATTTGGCCAAGAATGAGTAATTGGGCCAAGCATTAGTAATTGGTTCTAGCATGAGTTAATTGGTCCAAGCATGAGTAATTGGCCCAAGAACGTCCAACTTGGCCTGAGAATGAGTAAATTGGGTCAACCATGTCCAACTTGGTTCGAGCATTAGTAATTGGGGCAAGAAGAGAGTAATTGGGCCAAGCATGAGTAATTGGGCCAAGAATATCCAACTTGGGCCGAGCATGAGTAATTGGCCATGAATGAGTAATTGGGCCAAGAATGTCCAACTTGGGCCAAGCATGTGGACTATTGCAAAGAATGGGTAATTGGGCCAAACATAAGTAATTGGGACAAGCATGACTAGTTATACCAAGCATGTCCAGAATTTGGCCAACGATGTCCAAAACTGGGCCAAGAATGAGTAATTGTGCCAAGTATTAGTAATTGGGTCAAAAATGAGTTAGTTGGGCCAAGCATGAGTAATTGGGACAAGAATGTCCAACTTGGGCCAAACATGTTCAACTTGGGCTGAGAATGAGTAATTGGGTCAAGCATGAGTAAATTAGGTCAACCATGTCCATTTTGGTCTAGCATGAGTAACTGGGCCAAGAATGAAAATTTGGGCAAAGAATGAGTAAATTGGGTCAAGCATATCCAACTTAAGCCAAACATGAGTAATTAGGCCAACCATGTCTAGAATTGGGTCAACGATGTCCAACATTGTGACAAGAATGAGTAATTGGGCCAAGCATGTTCAACTTGGGCAAACCATGAGTGATTGTGCCAAGAATGTGTAAATCGGGTCAAGCATGTCCAACTTGGGCCGAGCACGAGTAATTGGTCCAAGACTGAGTAATTGGGCCAAGCATGAGTAATTGGGCCAAGAATGTCGACCTTGTGCCAAGCATGTCCAACTTGGGATGAGAATGAGTAATTGGGCGACCATTGAGCAATTGGGCCAAGCATGGGTAACTTGGGCCAAGAATGTCAAACTTATGCCAAACATGTCCAAAATGGGACCAAGAATTAGTAATTGGGCCACACATTAGTTAATTGGGTTAAGCATGAGTAAATTGGGTCATGCATATCCAAATTGGGCCGAGCATGTGTAATTGGGACAAGAATGAGTAATTTAGCCAAGAATGTCCAACTTGGGCCAAGCATGTCCAACTCGAGCCATGCATTAGTAACTATGCCAAGAATGAATAATTTGGGTCAAGAATGAGTAAATTGGGTCAAGGAAGTCCAACTTGGGCCGAGAATGAGTAATTGGGCCAGGCATGAGTAATTGGGCCAAGAATGTCCTACTTGGGCCAAGCATGTTCAACTTGGGCAAAGCATGAGTCATTGTGCCAAGAATGAGTAATTTGGGCCAAGAATGAGTAAATTGGGTCAAGCATGTCCAACTTGGGCCTAGCATGACTAATTGGGCCAAGACTTAGTAATTGGGCTAAGCATGAGTAATTGGACCAAGAATGTCCAACTTGGGCCAAGAATGGGTAATTGGGCAAGACATGATTAATTGGGCCAAGCATGAGTAGTTGGGCCAAGAACGTCCTCCAACTTAGGCCAAGAATGGGTAACTGGGCTAAACCTGATTAATTGGGCCAAGCATGAGTAATTAGTTTTACTCATGCTTGGCCTAGAATTGGGATAACGATGTCCAAAATTTTGACAAGAATGAGTAATTGGGCCAAGCATGAGTGTAGTCTGGCCAAGAAGGAGCAATTGGGCCAATAATGAGTAATTGGACCAAGAATGAGTAATTGGGCCAAGCATGAGTAATTGGGGAAAAGCATACGTTACATGGGCCAATGAGTAATTGGGCCAAGCATGTTTAATTTGGGCCAAGAATGAGTAATTTGGGCTAAGCATGAGTAATTTGAGCCAAGAATGAGTAATTTGGGTCAAGCATGTCCAACTTGGTCCGAGCATGAGTAATTGGTCAAGAATGAGTAATTGGGCCAAGCATGAGTAATTGAGCCAAGAATGTCCAACTTGGGCCAAGCATGTCGACTATAGCAAGAATGGGTAATTGGGCCAAACATAAGTAATTGGACCAAGCATGCTAGTTATACCAAGCATGTCAATTTTCACGATGTCAAATGGGCCAAGAATGGTTTGCGCCAAATATTAGTTTGGGTCAGCATGAGTTAGTTGGGCAGATGGTATGGGCAAGAATGTCAACTTGGTGAGAATGAGTAATGGGTCACCATGTGCAACTTGGGTCGAGCATGGTAATTGGGCCAAGAATGAGAATTGGGCCAAGCATGAGTAATTGGGCCAAGAATGTCGATGGAGCATGTCCACTTGGTTCAATAATGGGTAATTGGGCCAAGAATGAGTAACTGGACCAATAATGAGTAATTGGGCCAAACATGAGTAAGTGGGTAAAGGATGAGTTACATAGGCCAATGAGTAATTGGGCCAAGCATGAGTAATTTGGGCCAAGAATGAGTAATTTGGGTCAAGCATGTCCAACTTGATCCGAGCATGAGTAATTGATCAAGAATGAGTAATTGTGCCAAGCATGAGTAATTGGGCCAAGCATGTCGACCTTGGGCTAAGCATGATTGTAGTTAGGCCAAGAATGAGTAATTGGGCCAATAATGAGTAATTGGACCAAGAATGAGTAATTGGGCCAAGCATGGGTAATTGGGTAAAGCATGAGTTACATAGGCCAATGAGTAATTGGGCCAAGCATGAGTAATTGGGTAAAGCATAAGTTACATGGGCCAATAAGTAATTGGGCCAAGCATGTCGACCTTGGGCCAAGAATAAGTGTAGTTAGGCCAAGAATGAGTAATTGGACCAAGAATGAGTAATTGGGCCATGCATGAGTAATTGGGTAAAGCATGAGTTACTTGGGCCAAGCATGAGTAATCAGGTAAAGCATGAGTTGTATGGGCCAATGAGTAATTGGGCCAAGCATGAGTAATTGGGCCAAGAATGAGTAATTTGGGCCAAGCATGAGTAATTTGAGCCAAGAATGAGTAATTTGGGTCAAGCATGTCCAACTTGGTCCGAGCATGAGTAATTGGTCAAGAATGAGTAATTGGGCCAAGCATGAGTAATTGAGCCAAGAATGTCCAACTTGGGCCAAGCATGTCCGACTATAGCCAAGAATGGGTAATTGGGCCAAACATAAGTAATTGGACCAAGCATGACTAGTTATACCAAGCATGTCCAGAATTTTGCCAACGATGTCCAAAACTGGGCCAAGAATGAGTAATTGCGCCAAATATTAGTAATTGGGTCAAGCATGAGTTAGTTGGGCCAAACATGAGTAATTGGGCCAAGAATGTCCAACTTGGGCCAAGCATAAGTAAGTTGGGTCAACCCTGTCCAACTTGGGTTGAGCATTAGTAATTGGGCCAAGAATGAGCAATTGGGCCAAACATGAGTAATTGGGCCAAGAATGTCTGACTTGGGCCAAGCATGTCCAACTTGGGCCAATAATGGGTAATTGGGCCAAGCAAGAGTAATTGGGCCAAGAATGAGTAATTGGACCAATAATGAGTAACTGGACCAAACATGAGTAAGTGGGTAAAGGATGAGTTATTGGGTAAAGCATGAGTTACATGGGCCAATGAGTAATTGGGCAAAGCATGAGTAATTTGGGCCAAGAATGAGTAATTTGGGTCAAGCATGTCCAACTTGGTCCGAGCAAGAGTAATTGGTCAAGAATGAGCAATTGGGCCATGCATGAGTAATTGGGCCAAGAATGTCCAACTTGGGCCAAGCATGTCCAACTATAGCCAAGAATGGGTAATTGGGCCATGCATGACTAGTTATACCAAGCTCGTCCAGAATTTGGCCGACGATGTCCAAAACTGGGCCAAGAATGAGTAATTGCGCCAAGTATTAGTAATTGGGTCAAGCATGAGTTAGTTGGGCCAAGCATGAGTAATTGAGCCAATAATGTCCAACTTGGGCTGAGAATGAGTAATTGGGCCAAGCATGAGTAAATTAGGTCAACAATGTCCAACTTAGGTCAAACATGTGTAACTGGGCCAAGAATGAATAATTTGGGGAAAGAATGAGTAAATTGGATTGAGTATGTCCAACCTGGGCCAAGAATGAGATATTGGGCCAAGACTGAGTAATTGGGTCAAGCATGAGTAATTGGGTCAAGAATGTCCAACTTGGGCCAAGAATGGGTAACTAGGCCAAACATGAGTAATTAAGCCAAGGATGAGTAATTAGGCCAACCATGTCTAGAATTGGGTCAACGATGTCCAAAATTGTAACAAGAATGAGTAATTGGGCCAAGCATGTCCAACTTGGGCAAAGCATGAGTAACTGTGCTAAGACTGAGTAATATGGCCAGGCATGAGTAATTGGACCAAGAAGGTCCAACTTGGGCCAAGCATGCCCAACTTGGCCCAAGAATGTGTAACTAGGCCAAACATGAGTAACTGGGCCAAGCATAAGTTAATTAGGCCAACCATATCCAGAATTGGGCCAACGATGTCCAAAATAGTGACAAGAATGAGTAATTAGGGCAAGTATCAGTAATTGGGCCAAGAATGTCGACCTTGGGTGAAGAAAGTCCAACTTGGGATGAGAATGAGTAATTGGGCCAATATTGAGTAATTGGGCCAAGCATGAGTAACTTGGGCCAAGAATGTCAAACTTAAGCCAAACATAGGTTCGGCCAAATGTATTAAGGAGCTCAAGTCCATGATCGTATTGGAAAATGAAAACAAAACATCATAGGTTCACAACCATCATAGGTTCGGCCATCATAGGATAAACAGGCTATAAATATTTAAACTTTCCAATCTCTTAGACTTAGCATCCAAATGTATTGAGGAGCTCAAGTCCATGATCATATTGGAAAATGAAAACAAAACATCCTAGGTTCACAACCATCATAGGTTCGACCGTCATAGGATAAATATGCTAGAAATCTTTAAACATTCCAATACTTTAGATTTATGATCAAGAGGTATCTAGAAGCTCAAATACATGATAATCTTTCAAAAAGTTGAAACAAAATTTCATAGGCCACTAATACATAGTTTCGACCATCCATGGAAAAATAGGTTAGAGATGTTTGTTTGATACAAGCTCTTTGAATATGAAAGTAGAGATTAATAGAAGTTCATAGAAATTGGTTTCAACTCAAACGGATTTTTCTATAATTTTCTAGAGATTTTAGAAGTTAAAAGAGCTTTAAGAACATTTTAAGAAAACATAGAGTAAACTTATGAAATAAAAGCAAGAACTTGAAAAAGAAGAGTATGGGAGTGTTGCCCTTGAAGCTAGGAAGAAAACTTGTGAAAGCTTGAAGCTTGAAAATGAATAAAAATGGAAGTTTTAAATATTGAAAGTTTGAAGTAGAAATTGAAGATGAAGAAGAAGAAAATGAAAGTAAAGTGATGAAGTGTGTATATATAGAGTGAGGGAGGGAGAGTGGCGTGAAGAGGGAGAAAGAGTGAGCTTGGAGAGCAAGTTTGGAGTTAAGGAGGTGTTTGGTTGGAAAAAGTGAAGAAAAATGGGTTTTTGATTAGAATATAATATAATTTGAAAATGTGTAATGATGGTACTTTTTGAGTGTGTTATAACCCTTGTCAATCACATCCCCTAATGTCACTTCACTCCTTTTGTGCTCCCTAATCTGCTCCATTTCGTATCCGGTTGCACTTCCGATCGTAGTTTTTCGACGTTTTCGCCCAAATAAAATATTATATTTTATTTTCGAACGTAAATTTTCAAAATAACCTAAGTTGAAGTAATCATGATAAAAACACTAATCGTTTCGTTCACTGGTCAAAAATAGGTTTCCTGCTCAGTAAACTTTTACTGTCAATGAAAACGCAGACCGGCTTCCGTTTGAATTTTCAACCGTAACTTTAACCATGACTTTATACGGTAGGATAACACAAGAAAATGATTTTAGTTTATTTAAAATCATCATCTGGATTTTATAAAAAATAAATACATATAAATATGTATTTACTGTTACAGAAGCATAGGAAAAACAGGATGTTACATATTTCATCAGGTAATAGGCAAGTACATATAGGGAATTGGGGCTGCCAAGAGAAGGCTTACAAAAGGTCATCATAAGATGACATAACCCCTAACATAACTAAATATAACTATTGCACTAATGGAGTAATAAAAACATTTACTACCCAATAAGTTCTAATTAAAGACTTAACTCTCCACTAATTGGAGTTACTACCATACTTAAGAAAAATATTAAAAATGATCCATAACATCTAAAAAGGAGTTACTTAGGCATGCAAGCCAAAAGTCACACTCCTTTGAAGCTCAAACTCGTCCAAATATTCGTATTAAACTTTCAGCCCGTTTTTCACATTGAAAGAAGCCGAATCAGATCAAGAGGCTTGAGATATGATTTGTAGATAATTTCCTAAGATTTTCAATGAACAAAAGAATGCATCAATGGGAGATCTGTAGCTCAAGATACAGCCAAAACAAGCATACAGGTTCATCACAATGGAAAAAAAATTCATCAAAAATTAATTTGGCCTTAAATTGGATATCATTCTTGGTTTGCATCATTCCCTCCCTCTTGAAGAGAATTAGACCTCGAATTTATTGCCTTTGGGAATTGTGTTCATCCTCCGGGTTCAAACACAACTCTTTTGAATCTATGGGGAACCTCTCTTGGAATTACTTCTTCAACTTCCTTCAAAATAGAATCATCACCTCTAGGCAAAGATAGGAACATCACCTTGATTTCTTTTACAATGAGACTCTCAATTTTTTTTAACCTTTGCCTCACTCTTTTGTTGCTGCTCTTTGCTTTTTGTGGTTTGGCCTTCACTATTCTTTTCTTCAAGACCTAGGGGAGAAATGTTAGATAAATGAACCAAAGTAGAAGAATCCCAACATTTGTATCCACAAGCTAATCTAGAAGAAGGTATTAGAGTAATAGATTGCCATGACTTCCCAAGTGGATTTGAGGACTTATTTTCGGCTTTAGGGGGAAGCCATTCTCTAGTTGTCTTCATCTCCTTATCTTCCTCTTGCAATTCAACTCCAATTGATACTTTGAATTCTTCCTTGGGAATTTCATTTTCAATTTCCTTGAATGTCTTGCAAGATTCCTTTTAAATCACATCTTCAATTTCAATGAATGTCTTGAAAGCTTCCTTTGGACGAACACGCTCACAATTGGTAAAAACCAAATCGAACATCAAAGTTGCATTTCATCATGTAATAGGCAAGTACATATAGGGAATTGGGGCTGCCAAGAGAAGGCTTAAAAAAGGTCATCACAATGAAGAATATGAAGAACACAAACACGAAAAATTCAACCACACCTGAGCTTTGATACCACTTGATGACAACCAAAGGGTAGGTTGTCTTTGGAGATGATCTTATGGTTGAATTTTAACAATTAATTTGAGGAACAGTTTTGAGATTAAAATAAAGGGAAGAAAAGAAACAAATGGATGGAGAATAGAGATGATGATGGCGCCACAAACTAGAGAGTTTGATAAGCCAAGTAAAGTTCGCCACAAGAATCGTGGATTCTTGATAAGAACAAGGTTGGCTCAACCAAGAACCAAAGAGAACTAAATTCTCACAAATGGAATTTGATACAAATGAACATCCAAGTTATCCATTGATATGTTTGGGGCACGAAAATATACAAGTCTTGGCTGCCCACTTTTGTCTTGCCTTGATCTCACAATATTCCATAACCCCCAACTAATGACTAACATAATTCAACAACTAATGACTCAATTAACTAACAAATTGACTCAGCCACTAATGGTGAGCTATTATTCTCTCTCCCCTCCATTATGTAGCAGCCACACTTATTTCTCATATTAAAAGTGTAACTCCCACATAATTAACAAAATACATAAAAGACTAATAATTCAAAAAGGAGTTACTTGTGGTATGCAAACCAAAAGATACCTCCAACTAAGCCTAGAATTCAAAATTCTTCATGAAACAAAGCTTATTACACTTTATTTAATAGAAATAAACTAGAAAATGCCATTTTTAAGAGGTGGACGTCCAAGCCCATCACGGGTCTTCAAGTTGGATGAGATAAGTAAGCATTTTGGCCCCGACTCCATTAAAACTTGAACTTGGGCTTATTTCCATCAAGGTTGACACTATTTGGTTATAACTTCTTGGGCTTTCTTGACTTTAGCTCTTATCTTAGGCCCACCAAGTCCTTGTAGTGCTTCTTGATCCATGGTCTTCATTGGACTCAAATCATTCTTGTTGAACAGTTGACTTGCCCCTCTTGGCTCATATCATACCCTCATTCTTTAAGAAAATTCATCCTCGATTTTATTACTTCAATCCCTACATCAAATGAAAGACATAGATGCCACATTGAAAGTAAGTCAATATCAAAGACGTTCTTATTTATTTTCCCTACAACTTGCAATTGCCCATCTCTTTTAGGATGGACCTTTGATTCCTTTTATTTGGAAACCTTTTATTCTTTTTATGTACACACACCCAACCTCCGGGATCAAATGGAAATTGATAGAAACCATAAAATGTAGCAAGTAGGTGTAACACATTCCCATCTTGTACAATCAACACCCCAACACATTCATACCCAAGGTAATGATTTATAAGAATAAGCATAAAGTTATACCTCTTGCGAAAATCTACTTTCAAGTTTACCTTTCTTGGTTTGAACATGGTCATAAAATACAAGGTACTTTCTCTTTTTAAAGGCTCCCAAGAAAGTTGAGCCTTATGGATACTCTCCTTATCACAAACAAGGGATGGTTCTTTTTGAAACAAGACAATCCTCTTAAACACATTTGGATCATCATATGAAAGCTTAAAAGAATTTGCAATAATGGGTAGAGTAAGAAGGGGAATAGTAGTTATCCTATCCATTATTGTTACATGCAAACCTTTAGAGCTCATAACAAACCTCAAAATGCTAACTTTATTTTGATCAAAAGAGTATGTGAGCAAGTTAGCAAACAAACTTTCTCTAAGTAATCCAACACATTCCTCAAAATTGTTGTGATAAATCAAATGAACATTAGAAAGCACAACAACACATTTATCAAGGAATTCATGCAATTCTAGGTTCATAATTCTCAAATCAGTCTTAGGAAGATGGCAAGAATCATGCAATTCATCAAGCCAGTTTTCATTCCTATCAAATGTAGAAGAATAACAAGACCCATGCAATTTACCAAGCATATTATCAAATCTTGTGTTAAGATATCCATACTTTTGGGAACCCATGCAAGTTTCCAAACCTTGGGGTACTTCCCTTGGGATTAACTCTTCAATTACATTGGTTGTCCTGCAAGCTTCCATTGTAGAAACATCTTCGACTTCCTTCAAAAAAGAATCAACACAACTAGACAAAGAGTTAGGAAAAGCATCAAAACAAACATTTTATTTTTCCCCCTCACTTTCTTTTTTTCCCTCATCTTTTTCTTTTCTCTCATTCTTTTCCAGACTCTCATCTTTTACTACATTCTTTTCACTCTTCTTTTCAGTCTTCTTTTCACACTCCTTTTCTTTTTCCTCTTGTATTTTCTTTCTCTCAAATTAGGAGAGGCTTCCATAGTTTTCTTTCCATGAGCAGTAGCAACGGCCTCCTTAGAGGTTGAAGTGCTATTCTCCTTCTTTGATTTGTTGTGAAGAGCTCTATGGTAA
The DNA here is from genome assembly GCA_030762895.1 of Sophora flavescens. Classification (NCBI taxonomy): domain Eukaryota; kingdom Viridiplantae; phylum Streptophyta; class Magnoliopsida; order Fabales; family Fabaceae; genus Sophora; species Sophora flavescens. Next base: position 136,811,469 of record CM061064.1, read on the forward strand.
TGGTATGGAACAAATCTTCTCCTCATAATTTTTCTCATCTCGGCCCAAGTCTCAATAGGCTCCTCCTCATATCTTCTTCTATCCTTTTGCAATTTATCCCACCAAACTAGTTCATAGTCCTTAAATTGAAGAGCGGCTACCTCCACTTTCTTTCTTTCATTGTAATTGTTGCAATTGAACATTTGCTCCATCTTCATCTCCCATTTCAAATAGGCTTCGGAATCATTCTTTCCATGAAAAGTAGGGACTTTGGTCTTGACCCCTTCAATTCCTCTATCACGCCTCTCATGCATCTTTCGGATCCATTCTTTAACCTGATTCTTATGTTCTTGTACAAAGTCAAATTTTTCAAATCTCAACATTGCAAAGAAAACAAGTTAGAAAATAACAAAATATATGTAAGAACCAACCCGCTCACCAAGTGCACACAATGTGTATTTCACTCAATTAGGCTTTTTCCACACAAGATGTAATTTTCACTCTTACCTTTTTCCACTCAATTGTTCTCTTTTAGGCCTTAGAGGAGTCAAACACATTCCACAAAAAAATCCAAAATCAAGTAACAAAATTCACAAAACTTATCAAAACAAAGGAAACAAAAGGAAAGGCTAGAAAAGAAAAAGCTTTGAGAATAATGGAAAACAAGAAAGAAGGGAAACTTTTTCACGAACATCAATTGCCCTATTATAACTTTTTCTCTTCTCTTTTTCTTGAAATTTTAGGTGTTGTTTTCCTCTCTTTTTTGTTGATTTTTTTTAATTCATACAACACACTAGAGAAAAGCTTGCAAAGATAAACACAAATGTATTTCTTTATTTTTTGATTTTTTTTTTATTTTGGGCAGCAAGAAGATGAACACGATAACACAATAATTCCCTTCAAACAGAAACAAGAAAATATTTTTTTTTTTGGGTTTTTCTGGGTAGAAAATGAAGAACACAAACACGAAAAATTCAACCACACCAGAGCTTTGATACTACTTGATGACAACCAAAGGGTAGGTTGCCTTTGGAGATGATCTTATGGTTGAATTTTAACAATTAATTTGCGGAACAATTTTGAGATTAAAATAAAGGGAAGAAAAGAAACAAATGGATGGAGGATACAGATGACGATGACGCCACAAACAAGAGAGTTTGATAAGCCAAGTGAAGTTCGCCACAAGAATCGTGGATTCTTGATAAGAACAAGGTTGGCTCAACCAATAACCAAAGAGAACTAAATTCTCACAAATGGAATTTGATCCAAATGAACATCAAAGTTATCCATTAATGTGTTTGTGGCACAAAAATATACAAGTCTTGGCTGCCCACTTTTGGCTTGCCTTGTTCTCACAATATTCCATAACCCCCAACTAATGACTAACTTAATTCAACAACTAATGACTCGATTAACTAACAAATTAACTCAGTCACTAATGGTGAGCTATTATTCTCTCTCCCCTCCATAATGTAGCAGCCACACTTATTTCTCATATTAAAAGTGTAACTCCCACATAATTAACAAAATACATAAAAGACTAATAATTCAAAAAGGAGTTACTTGTGGTATGCAAACCAAAAGATACCTCCAACTAAGCCTTGAATTCGAAATTCTTCATGAAACCAAGCTTATTACACTTTATTTAATAGAAATAAACTAGAAAATGCCATTTTTAAGAGGTGGACGTCCAAGCCCATCACGGGTCTTCAAGTTGGATGAGATAAGTAAGCATTTTGGCCCCCACTCCATTAAAACTTGAACGTGGGCTTATTTCCATCAAGGTTGACACTATTTGGTTTATAACTTCTTGGGATTTCTTGACTTTAGCTCTTATCTTAGGCCCACCAAGTCCTTGTAGTGCTTCTTGATCCATGGTCTTCATTAGGCTCAAATCATTCTTGTTGAACAGTTGACTTGCCCCCTCTTGGCTCATATCACATGTCCAACTTGGGCTGAGAATGAGTTATTGGGCCAACATTGAGTAATTGGGCCAAGCATGAGTAATTGGGGCTAAGAATGTCCAACTTGTGCCAAACAAGTCCAAAATGGGGCTAAGAATGAGTAATTGGGACAGACATGAGTTGATTGGACTAAGCATGAGTAAATTGGGTCAAGTATGTCCAACTTGAGCCTAACATGAGTAATTGGGCCAAGAATGAGCAATTGAGCCAAGCATGGGTAATTGGCCCAAGAATGTCCAACTTGGGCCAAGCATATCCAACTTGAGCCAATCATGAGTAATTGGGCCAAGAATGAGTAATTTGGGCTAAGCATGAGTAAATTGGGTCAAGAATGTCCAACTTGTGCCGAGCTTGAGTAACTGGGCCAAGAATGTGGAACTTGGGCCAAGCATGTCCAACTTGGACCATGAATGGGTTATTGGGCCAAGCACGTCCAGAATTTGTGCAACGATGTCCAAAACTGTGCCAAGAATGAGCAATTGCGCCAAGCACTAGTAATTAGGTCAAGCATGAGTTATTTGTGCTAAGCATCAGTAATTGGGCCAAGCATGAGTAAGTTGGGTCAACCATGTCCAACTTGTGTCGAGCATGAGTAATTGGGCCCAGCATGAGTAAGTGGGTCAACCATGTCCAACTTGGTTCGAGCATGAGTAATTGGGTCAAGAATGAGTAATTGGGCTAAGAATGTCCAACTTGGGCCAAGCATATCCAACTTGGGCCAAGCATGAGTAAGTTGGGTTAAGCATGTCCAACTTCGGCCGAGCATGAGTAAGTGGGTCAAGAATGAGTAACTGGGCCAAGAATGTCCTACTTGGGCCAAGCATGTCCAATTTGGGCCAAGAATGGGTAATTGGGCCAAGCATGAGTTGTTATACCAAGCTTGTCAATAATTTGGCTAACGATGTCCAAAACTAGGCAAAGAATGAGTAATTGCGCCAAGCATTAGTAATTGGGTCAAGCATGAGTTAATTGGGCAAACCATGAGTAATTGGGCCAATAATGTCCAACTTTGGTCAAGCATGTGTAACTTGGGCTGAGAATGAGTAATTGGGCCTAGCATGAGTAAATTGGGCCAAGAATGTTCAACTTATGCCAAACATGTCCAAAATTGGGCCAAGAATGAGTAATTAGGCCAAGAATGAGTAACTAGGCTAATAATGTGTTAATTGGACCGTGCATGAGTAAATTGGGTAAGCATGTCCAACATGGGCCGAGAATTAGTAATTAGGCAACAATAAGTAATTGGGCCAAGCATGAGTAATTGGGCCAAGAATGGGTAAATGGGCCAAACATGAATAATTAGGCCAAGCATGAGTAGTTAGGCCAAGCATGTCCAGAATATGGCCAACGATGTCCAATATGTGACATCCTGCTACCCCGCATGTTAAACGCAATTAATATAAAGCAACTAAACCAAACATCCATTTACTAGATAAAATAAATCATTTTTCCATGGGTAGAAAGGTCCCACATGAACTAGTTTTTCAAACGTGGAAAATAAAACAAGTTTTAAACGAATAAAACATAACTAAAATAAACATTAAAAACCCAACCCCGATGTCACATACAGAGCTGGTATAACCGTTCCGGAAAATATTCTTGGAATACAACTGAACTAACTAAAACAACTAACTGAAGGGAAATGCCCTAACTATGAGCGGTGGCTCCTCAGAGTCACTCCTCTCCTGACTGCTCGCCATTCCCTGCAAGGTGCCAATCAAGCCAAACAAACAAACAAGGATAGGGAGTAAGAATCATGTAAACATATATAACAAGAGGTTAGGAAGTAAAGTAAACAAACAACAAGGCATCAACTAGCATACATCAACGTAGAATAACACAATATCAATCATCCATAACAACAACAGTATGCTATGCAGTGCAATGCAGCTCTACTTCGCTACTCCAACAATGCATGTGGATCCAAACTAACTCACGATGAACGACTTCAGAGTTACATAACCAAATTGGCCATAAAAGCACCAACACCGGCAGTTCACCAAACTTTGGGTGAACCCCATGGATAGCCAACACATCAAAACGTGGATACCTTATCACGGGGGGCCGCGGTCACCAAACAATCGGGTGACCTACCATGGATGGCCAGATCGCCGTACTCTAGGACTACCTCCCCTATGTCGAACCTCCCCCTCAACACCAACTCCAATACTCTATGCAAATGACACAACAACAAACAATCTCAACCACCTCCTTGCCTGGCCATAAAGCTCCTAGCACTTCAACATCAACATCGACGTGCTTGGGCCAAAAAGCACCCAAGACTTAAACCTCAACAACACCTTAGACCCAAACCGCGGGGTTAAGGTTCCCTTGGCCAAAAAGCTCCAAGGTACAACTCATCAACGTGAGGTAACCCAACGGGTACCGGCTTAATCATCTCATCATCTTTAATTATCTTTGTTAGTCATTAACCAAGTTGTCTAACCTTTATCTTTGATTAGTTATAATAACTTATCATTATTGGGGAAATTGGGGTTTGAAACCCCTTTCAAGTCCTTTAATTCCATCTATGTTTGATAGGGGTGCACAGGCGTGCTTGTCCCCTGCACGGCCGCGCTGGTCACATAAATGAAGCACGGTCGTGCTTCATTTTGGGCACGACCGTGCTCAGCTGCATGGTGGTGCTCCTTTGCTGGATGCGTGGCCATTTTCCATAATTCAAACTGGGAGCACGGGCGCGCTCCTTGTTCAGCACGGCCATGCTCAATGCATGACAGTACTGTTCTGGGCAGAAACTAACATCTAACTTCTTAGCCAATTTTTAGGATCTTTTATCCATTAAGCTTATCATGTTTTTAAACCTATTTTATCGGATTAATATTTTAAACTTGAACCTAACAACAACAACATCATGCCAATCAAACATCCAACAACATCATGTTAAACAACCATCCAACATCATCATATTCATATCGACAAAAACATAAAGAACATAATACGAACATGTGTATGAACATCCATCAAAACAGTTATAACAATTCGTCATAAACTCATCATAAAATCATCAATAATCTTTTAGACATTTAAATCATACAAAGCATGCATCAAACTGGGCTATGGGAACCCCTTCACTTTAATCTAACCCCAAGCCTATGAGTAAACTACTCTTCTCTCCATATCTGGATAGAAGGTAGCTCTAAACGCACAGCCAACAACGAACCGATCCTGAATCCGTAAGCGGCTTATTCCGGTACTAAGCCTTGGTCAACCAAAACAAAAGCCAATAAGTTTCCAAATCATACCATGAAAAGGAAACCTTAAAGGGATGGGACCTTACCTACATATCAAGCACAGACGAACACAAGCTCCCTACATAAATCCAATACTCAAGAATCACTCTAAATATGATGGAAATCGGGAACGTAGCAGTGACAGCCGAAATAGGTCAGCAACCACCCAAAGTAGGGTTGAAAAGTACAACCCGCGGGTTTTGTGCTTAAAATATATAGACTGCACCTGAGCACGGCCGCGCTTACCCTTGAGCACGGGCGTGCTTAACTTAGCGTCACCGAGACGCGGTCAGCACATTGAACATGGGCGTGCTCACTGTTAATCATGGTCGTGCTTAACTTAAAAACTGAAGCACGCTTCAGCCTTTAAGCACGGGCGAGCTGGCTATTGAGCACGGGCGTGCTCAACCACCAGTAAGGGACTTTTGAGCTAAAATCCCCACTAAGCCCTTAACCAACCAAACAACTCACCCCAAATGAACTTAAACGAAAAAAGCAGGGTGTTACAATTCCACCCCCTTATAAAAATTCCGTCCCAAAAATTTCTACGTACCTCAAACAAAAAGTGCGGGTACCTTTCCAACATCTTGCTCTCCAGCTCATAGGTAGCGTTTTCCTCAGTTGCCCCACTCCAAACCACTTTGACCAAAGGAATCTCCTTGCCTCTTGGCTGCTTCACCCGCCTATCCTCTACTCAAAGGGGTAATACCTCAAACGTCAAGTTCTCTTTCAACTGTATCGCATCGGGTGTTATCACGTGACGAGGGTCATGGATATACTTTGAGTTGAGACACATGGAAAACATTATGAAGGTTTGACAAGAATGGTGGCAAGGCTATTTGGTAGGCGACTTCGCTGACTCTTTTGAGGATTTGGTAAGGACCAATGAACCTCGTAGTAAGTTTCCTCTCCTTCATCACTCTACCAACCCCAGTCGTCGGTGTAACTCTCAAGAATACATGATCGCCTTCCTGGAATTCGAGCGCCTTCCTCCTTTTGTCATGGTAGCTTTTTTATCTACTTTGTGCCACTCTTATCTTTTCCTAAACCATCCTGATCTTTTCTTTTGTTTTCTAGACTATCTCTGGCCCTAGCACCACACTATCACTAGGTTCATTCCAACACAAGGGTATCCTACATCTCCTCCTATAAAGAGCCTCATATGGTGTCATCCCAATGCTGGAATGGAAGCTGTTGTTGTAGTTGAACTCTATCAGGGGCAAAAACGTGTCCCAACTAACAGATTGTTCTAACACACAAGTCCTCAACAAGTCCTCCAAGGACTGGATGATCCTCTCAAACTGCCCATCATTCTGTGGGTGGTAAGCTGAACTAAGCCTAAGCTTTGGCCCTAAAGCATGCTGCAAACTCTCCCAAAACCTGGAGGTAAACCTCGGGTCTCTATCTGATACTATGTTAGAGGGTACACCATGAAGCCTAACGATCTCCTTGATGTATAGCTTGGCTAACTTCTCTAAAGGATACTCCATGTTCAGCGGGATAAAATGGGCAGCCTTAGTCAATCTATCCACAACAACCCATATAGCCTCAAAACCCACTGGAGTCCTAGGGAGTCCAGACACAAAATCCATGGAGACGCTATCCCATTTTTATTCTGGGATACTCAGAGGTTGTAACTTACCTGATGGCTTTTGGTGTTCTATCTTGGCTTTCTGACAAACCAAGCACGCATGCAGAAACTCGGCTACATCCTTTTTCATCCTAGGCCACCAAAACATCCTCTTAAGGTCCTGATACATCTTGGTGGAACCTGTGTGCACACTCAACCCACTCCTATGTCCTTCCTTAAGGATCAACTTACTAAGCTCAGGAACATCCGGTATGCACGCTCTATCTTTAAACCTCAAGACTCCATCACCTCCATCCTTGAAACTAAGGTCTCTACCCTGAGCAAGCTTCTTTCGCTGGTCTAAGAAAAACTTATCTAACTTCTGACCCTCTCTAATCTGATCCATCAAGCTGTTGGTAACCTTCAAGGTACCAAGCCTAATACTCTTAGGGGTAAACTCACAAGCTAGACTAAGGTCTCTAAACTCCTCGATCAGATCCATCTCCCTAACCATCAAAATGGAGACGTGCAAGGTTTTCCTACTTAGGGCATCGGCCACTACATTGGCCTTTCCTGGGTGATAGGTCAGCTCGAAGTCATAATCCTTTAAAAACTCCATCCACATACGCTGCCTCATATTCAACTCTTTCTGATCAAAGAGATACCTCAAACTCTTGTGATCATTAAAGACCTCAAACCTCGCTCCATAAAGGTAATGCCTCCAGATCTTTAAGGCAAATACCACAGCTCCTAGCTCTAGGTCATGGGTAGGGTAGTTCTTTTCATGGGTTTTCAACTGCCTAGAATCATAGGCAACTACCTTACCATTCTACATCAACACACCACCTAACCCTTGCTTAGAAGCATCGCAGTAAACTACGAAGGTTTCACTAGGATCTGGCAAAACTAACACTGGTACTGATGTCAACCTATCCTTAAGGGTTTGGAAACTCTCTTCACGCTTATAGTCCCACACAAACAACGGTCCATTCTTGGTGAGACGGGTTAAGGGTAAAGCTATCTTAGAGAAACCTTCTATGAACCGCATATAATACCCGGCTAACCCTAAGAAACTCCTAATTTTGGTTACAGACTTTGGTACTTCCCACTGGAGCACCGTCTCTACTTTAGCTGGGTCCACTGCTATGCCACCCTTAGAGATGACATGTCCTAAGAAGCTCACTTCCTATAACCAGAACTCACACTTAGACAACTTAGCGTACAACTGCTTTTCCTTAAGGGTCGGCAAGACAACCCTCAAGTGTTCCTTATGTTCGTCTTTACTCTTGGAGCACACTAAGATGTCATCTATGAACACCACCACAAACTTATCCAAGTAAGGGTGGAAGTTCTTGTTCATGTAGTCCATGAACACCGTAGGAGCATTGGTCACACCAAAGGGCATAACCAAGTACTCATAGTGACCATATCGCATCCTGAACGCTGTCTTCGGGATGTTCTCAGACTTAACCCGAATCTGATGGTACCCTGACCTCAAATCTATCTTAGAAAAGATGCAAGTGCCTATCAACTGGTACATGAGATCATCAATCCTAGGGAGGGGATACCGATTCTTTATGGTCACCTTGTTGAGATGCCGATAGTTGACACATAACCTTATACTACAATCCTTCTTTACCAACAACACAGGTGCTCCCCACGGAGACACACTCGGCCTAATGAACTGCTTCTTCATCAGGTCCTCCAACTGTTCCTTCAACTTAGCTAGCTCTAGAGGATAAATTCTATAGGGTGCTATGGAGATTGGCCCGGTGCCAGGAACTAAGTTTATGGTGAACCCAACATCTCTCTCTGGAGTTAAGTTATAAACATCCCCCAGGAACACTTCAAGAAAATCTCGGACAACAGGCAAGCTGGCGACATCAGGAGGACTGCTCTCTACTTCCAGGGAAGCTATCATCATGTACACTTGGGCTTCGTCTTTCATCGAAGCTTGAACTTGGCTAGCAGAGAAAAGGTCCGGATTCTTAGACTCCATTGGAGTTCCAAAAACCAAGGTTTTATCAAAACAGTTCAGAAGGACGTGGTTGGAAGATAACTAGTCCATGCCAAGAATGATATCAAGATCTTTCAAAGGTAAGCACACAAGATCAGCAACAAAGGTTTTATCATTTATGACAAAATGATTGTTCTTGCATGTATAAGAAGTGGAAACATGTTTATTTGTAGGTGTAGACACAAGCAAATCAAACTCAAGAAAGGTAACAGACAATTTAAGACTCTTGACCCTATCATGCGATATAAACGAGTAAGTAGAACCCGAATCATGCAATACATTCAATTGAGTTCCATCAATAAAACATGTTCCTTGAATCAAGTCATCGAACTCGGAGGCTTTGGCTCCACTAAGAGTAAAGACTCTCTTAGTGATCTTCAGTCGGTTGGCCTGAGACTTCTGACTCTTGCAAGCGCTGGGAGGCTCTGCCTTGGCTCCCTCACACTCACGGCTGATATGACCCGACTTACCACACCTGAAGCAAATCACGGCCGATTCCTTGCTTTGAGACGAAAAGTGATCCGGTGCACCGCACTTACCACTCCTCATGGGTCTAGAGGCATTAGAGAACCCGCCCCTAAACCTATCCTGTTGGAACTGTGGCTTCTTGCCACTCTGCTTGAAGTCCTTGCCGGTTGGAGCATAACGTTGTTTCCCTCTGTCTCTCTGATCAGTCCTCTTGCCGCACTGATTATCCGATCCTCTAGAACTGGCAACCTTGAACTGACTACCATCCTCATAAATCCTGCACTTGTTGGCCAGAACTGGGAAGACTCTGATCTCTTGGTAGATGATCGCCTGCTTGATCTCGGGGTTAGGTCCAGCCTCGAACTTAACGCACTTGGAATGCCTATCCACAGTATGCTGGTACGGAGTGTAATACCTCGCCAGCTCCTCAAACTTGGCAGCATAGTCACCTACTGATATAGATCCCTGCTTCAAGGCGAAGAACTCCATCTATTTCTTGTCCTTGATATCTGCTGGAAAGTATTTCTCCAGGAATCTCTGTCTGAACTCAACCCATGTAACCGCTGTGACTTCAACCTGCATCCGCTACCTCCAATTTTCCCACAATGCTCAGCCTCCTCAGTCCTCAAGAAGGTAGCAAAGATGAGCTTCTGTTGATCATTGTAATCCATCACTCGGAAGATCTTCTCTGTATCCCTCAACCATAGCAAAGCCCCTTCCGGATTATACGCTCCCTTGAATGACGGAGGGTTGTTCCTCTGAAACTTGTCCATGCCCTAAAACTCAGCTGGCCCACCATTGTTGTTGTTGTTATTGTCCTGACCGATAGCATTGGCAAGGAGTGCCAATGCGTCCGCAATTGCTTGATCGTTGCATCCTCTACCTGCCATGAGTTCCTGTACATGTCCAAAACAACTCTTAGGTACATAACTTAAGTGGGTAAAAGCTACAGGAAACTAACTTAAAGCATCGTTGTCTATAAGAAGCATAGACAATTCAAACAAGAGCACACAATAGACTCATAACAGACTCATAACACGACCTGATAGGACAGACCTGCTCTGATACCACTAAATGTTACATCATGCTACCCCGCATGTTAAATGCAATTAATATAAAGCAACTAAACCAAACATGCATTTACTGGATAAAATAAATCATTTTTCCATGCATAGAAAGGTCCCACATGAACTAGTTTTTCAAAGGTGGAAAACAAAGCAAGTTTTAAACGAATAAAACATAACCAAAATAAACATTAAAAACCCAACCCCGATGTCACATACAGAGCTGGTATAACCGGTCTGGAAAATATTCTCGGAATACAACTGAACTAACTAAAACAACTAACTGAAGGGAAAGGCCCTTACTATGAGCGGTGGCTCCTCAGAGTCACTCCTCTCCTGACTACTCACCATTCTCTGCAAGGTGCCAATCAGGCCAAACAAAAAAACAAGGATAGGGAGTAAGAATCATGTAAACATATATAGCAAGAGGATAGGAAGTAAAGTAAACAAATAGCATTGCATCAACTAGCATACATCAACAGTATGCTATGCAATGCAACTCTACTCCGCTACTCTAACAATGCATATGGATCCAAACTAACTCAGGATAAACGACTTCAGAGTTACATATCCATATTGACCATAAAAGCACCAACACATGCAGTTCACCAAACCTTGGCTAAACCCCATGGATAGCCAACGGATCAAACCGTGGATGCCTCATCACGGGGGACCGTGGTCACCAAACCATCGGGTGACCTACCGTGGATGGCCTTAATCATCTCATCATATTTAATTACCTTTGTTAGTCATTAACCAAGTTGTCTAACCTTTATCTTTGATTAGTTATAATAACTTATCATCATTGGGGAAATTGGAGTTTGAAACCCCTTTCAAGTCCTTTAATTCCATCTCCGTCTGATAGGAGAGCATGGGCGTGCTTGTCCCCTGCACGGCCGTGCTCAGTTGAACGATCGTGCTCCTTTACTACACGGCCGTGATGGATGAACGACCATTTTCCAGAATTCATACTGGGAGCACAGGTGTGCTCCCTGTTCAGCACGGTCGTGCTCAATGCACGACAGTACTGTTCTGGGTAGAAACTGACGTCTAACTTCTTAGCTAATTTTTAGGATCTTTTATCCATTAAGCTTATCACGTTTTTAAACCTATTTTATCAGAATAATATTTCAAACTTGAACCTAACAACAACAACAACAACATCATGCCAATCAACCATCCAACATCATCATGTTAAACAACCATCCAACATCATTATATTAATATCGACAACAACATAAAGAACATAATACGAACATGTGTATGAACATCCATCAAAACAGTTATAACAATTCGTCATAAACTCATCATAAAATCATCAATAATTATTTAGACATTTAAATCATACAAAGCATGCATCAAACGGAGCTATGGGAACCCCTTTACTTTACTCTAACCCCAAGCCTATGGGTACACTACTCTTATCCCCATACCTGGATTGAAGGTAGCTCTAAACGCACATCCAACAACGAACCGGTCCCGAATCTACAAGCGGCTTATTCCGGTACTAAGTCTTGGTCAACCAAAACAAAAACCAATAAGTTTCCAAATCATACCAAGAAAAGGAAACCTTAAAGGGAAGGGAGCTTACCTATATATCAAGCACAGATTAACACAAGCTCCCTACAGAAATCAAATACTCAAGAATCACTCTGAATATGATGGAAAGTATGGTTGAAAAGTCCAACCCTTGGGTTCTGTGCTTAAAATATATAGGCTGCACCCGAGCACGACCGTGCTTACCCTTGAGCACGGTCATGCTTAACTTAGCGTCACCGAGACGCAGTAAGCTCATTGAGCACAGGCGTGCTCACTGTTAAGCACATGCGTGCTGGCTATTGAGCACGGACGTGCTCAACCACCAGTAAGGGACTTTTGAGCCAAAATCGCCATTAAGCCCTTAACCAACCATGTTACTCACCCAAAAGCACTTCAACGAAAAAAGCAAGGTGTTACACAAAACTAGGCCAAGAATGAGTAATTGTGCCAACAATTATTAATTGGGTCAAGCATGAGTTAATTAGGCCAAGCATGTGTAATTGGGCCAATAATGTCCAACTTGGGCCAAGCACGTCCAACTTGGGCTGAGAATGAGTAATTGGGTCAAGCATGAGTAACTGGGCAAAGAATGAGTAATTTGGGCCAAGCATAAGTAAAATTGGTCAAGCATGTCCAACTTGGGCCGAGCAAGAGTAATCGGGCCAAGAATAAGTAATTGGGCCAAGCATGAGTAATTGGGCCAATGATATAAGCCTAATGGAGGCCATCATGGATCAAGAAGCTATTCAAGGTCTTGGTGGGCCCATGACAAGTGCAAGAACCAAAAAGGCCCAACAAGTTCTAAATCAAATGGTGGGACTTCTAATGGAAATAAGCCCAAATACAAATCATGAAGACAAGGTGCCCAAGTTGGTAACTTGCATCATCCAATTGGAGAATCCATGAAGAGTGGGGCGCACCATGACATAAAGGCCCAATTAGTTTTTTCTTTTTATTTTCAATAAGTGTAATGGATTGTGTGCTTGGGTCCAATTACTTAGTGATATTTTTCGGTCAAGCCCACTACACTCCATATATTACACGAGTTTTATAGAGTCTTGGGGAGGGAATCTTTGGCTTGCATGCTATAAGAAACTCCTCATTAGAGTGTGAATAAATTGTGTAAATTATTGGGGGGGGGGGTTACACTTTTAATTTAAGAAACAAGTATAACCACCACATAATGAGTGTGAGAGAGGGTCATTCAAAGGGTGGGTGTAACATCAATTTTTGGTGGCTGAGTTAAGTTAGTTTTTTGTGAGTTTTATTATCATTATTTAGCCAATTTATGTGGGTGTTAAGTTAGTTTGGTGGCTGAATTAAAATGGGGTTAAGTTGGTCTTGATTAGGCTAGTTATGAGGGGGTTTTGGAATCTTTTGGAAAACTAAGTGTAGGCCAAAAGAAATCAGCCACACTCCATATATGTAACACGCCTATTCCATGAATAAGGCACTTTGGATGTTAATTTTGGATTGAATCCATTTGTGAGAATATTGTTCTCCTTGGTTCTTTGTTGAGCCACTCTTGTTCTTATCAAGAATCCAAGATTCTTGTGGCGAACTTCATAGGCTTATCAAACAACTTTGTTTGTGGCGCCATTGTCATCTTCTACCTTCATCCATTTTATTTCTTTCTTCACTTTATTTTGATTACAAACTAGTATATGAAAATCACTTGATAAAATTCAACCGTAAGATCTTCAACAAGGCAACCTCACCATTTGGTTGTCATCAGTCAAGAATGTCCAACTTGGGCCAAGAATGGGTAATAGGGCCAAACATGAGTAATTGGGCCAAGCATGAGTAGTTAGGCAAAACATGTCCATAATTTGGCCAACGATGTCCAAAATTGGGTCAAGAATGAGTAATTGGGCCAAGAGTATCCAACTTGGGCCAAGCATGTCCAACTTGGGCTGAGAATGAGTAGTTGGGCCAACAATGAGTAATTGGGCCAATGATGAGTAACTCGGGTCGAGAATGTCCAACTAGTGGTAAATATGTCCAAAATTTGTCCAGGAATGAATAATTGGGCCAAGAATGAATAAATTGGGTCAAGCATATGTCCAACTTCGGTCAATAATGAGTAATTGGGCCAAGAATGTTAGACTAAATGACTTGGAGATTTTGATATATGACAAATACAACTTAATGTCTATGCAAGTGTTTTAGTGTCAAATTGTAAAGACAGGTATCAACCAATATTCAACGAGTTCAGTGAGCAATCAAAGGATAATATTCAAGGAAGAACTTGGAGGAATCAAAGAGCAAGGATGAAGATCAAGGAATCATCAAGACAAGAGCTTAAACTAAGAAATTAGTGTTAAGTCTTAGATGATTTGTAAGAGATGAAATCTCTTATTCACAAATAGCTCAATTAAGAAAGATGCATGAAGAAAATCAATTTTCATAACCTGTATTAAAAGGAATAAGTTTTCGTTAATGAAAATGATTTTTGGAAATAAGATTTCAGAAGCGCTCGTCCAACATTGGAATAATATAAGCGCCCGTCCAACACTGGAATAATATATGCGCCCGTCCAAGAAAGTGGTAAAAGCTGGCATCCACTAAAGTGACAGAAGCTCACGTCTACTAAAGTGACAGAAGCTCACGTCTACTAAAGTGACAAAAGCTCACGTCTACTAAAGTGACAGAAGCTCACCACTACTAAAGTGACAGAAGCTCTCGTCTACTAAAGTGACAAAAGCTCACGTCTACTAAAGTGACAGAAGTACTCGTCCACTAAAGTAATACAAGCGCTCGTCTACTAGTTGGAGCACGTCCAATTACTTTGTGTTAGTACTCCCGTCTGCTGACGTGGCAAATGGACGCGGCTATTTTTCAAAATGGACGCGGCAATTTTTCCAAATGGACTCGTTATTTTATGGATGCGAATTCTACAAGAACTATCATAATTTATTTCAAGAACCAGAATCAAGAAAACAGATTCTGTTAAATCAGATCCAAATCTATTTTGATTGATCCCAACGACTATAACTTGTTTTCTATATAAAGAGGGATCAAAGGAACACTTTTATAACATATACGAATATCATAACATATCACAGTTTTACGAAATCAATTTAAGAAATCAATTGTGAAAGTCATTCATCATCTTCCTTGAGCTTATTGTGAAAAGAGTGTTTCAATACTCATAAGTGCTTCAATTTGTTTATCTGACTATTGAGAGCTAGGAATCAACTTTTGTTTTGCTTTTCGATTGTAAAGAGAGAGGGAGACTCTCTGAGTGATTAGGGTGAGGTATCCCTAAGGTTGAACATTGAGGCTCTTCACAAGAGTGTGGTATCTCGAGGTGAAGGAGTGCTCTGTGGTGTGAAGGTTTTTCAAGCTACCTGGCAAAGCTTGTGTGTTAGTGTGTGAAATCCCACGGGTGGAGTGGGGACTGGATGTAGGTCACAGTGGAGGTGACTGAATCAGGATAAATCTGGTTGTGTAGTATCTCTAAACTCAAACTCCTTACTTTCTGTTTATGATCAAGAACCTGCGATTTTGATGTTTAAAGTTCAAATATAATTTCTGTTCTTGATCTGCATAAACTGTATTTTGTTATTACTAAGTTTTGAACCCGAACTTATTCGTTATTAATCTTTCTTATCCTCATCACCTTCTATTCAAGATTTTGTAAAAACCCTACATCGATTTTATAAAAAGATCCTGAGAACATTAATCTGCATCTCTGATTTATAATGCTTTTATGAAAAAGTTTTAAGAGGGAAATAATCTTTGAAAACTCAATTCACCCCCCCCCCCCCCCCTCTAAGTCGTTGAAGCAAAAATAACAAAGAATGTCCAACATAGGCCAAGCATGTTCAACTTGGGCCAATCATGAGTAACTGGGCAAAGAATGATTAATTTGGGCCAAAAATGAGTAAATTGGGTCAAGCATGTCCAACTTGGGCCGAGAATGAGTAATTAGGCAACGAATGTCCAAAACAGGGCCAAGAATGAGTAATAGCGTCAAGCATTAGTAATTGGGTCAAGCATGAGTTATTTGGGCCAAGCATGAGTAATTGGGCCAAGAATGTCCAACTCGGGCTGGGATTGAGTAATTGGGCCAAACATGAGTAAATTGGGTCAACCATGTCCAACTTGGGTCGAGAATGAGTAACTGGGCCAAGAATGGATAATTTGGGCCAAGAATGAGTAAATTGCGTCAAGCATGTCCAACTTGGGTCGAGCATGAGTAATTGGGCCAAGCCTGAGTAATTGGGTTAAGAATGTCCAGCTTGGGCCAAGCATGTCCAACTTGGGTCAAGAATGGGTAACTAGGCCAAACACGAGTAATTAAGCCAAGCATGAGTAATTAGGCCAACCATGTCCAGAATTGGGTCAATGATGCCCAAAATTGTGACAAGAATGAGTAATTGGGCCAAGCATGAATAATTAGACCAAGAATGTCGACCTTGGGTCAAGCATGAGTAACTGTGCCAAGAATGAGTAATTTGGGCCAAGAATAAGTAAATTGGGTCAAGCATGTCCAACTTGGGCCAAGCATCAGTAATTGGGCCAAGCATGAATCATTGGACCTAGAATGTCCAACTAGGGCCAACAATGTCCAACTTGGGCCAAGCGTGTCCATCTTGGGCCAAGAATGGGTAACAAGGCCGAACATGAGTAATTGGGCCAAGCATAGGTAATTAGGCCCACCATATCCAGAATTGGGCCAACGATGTCCAAAGTAGTGATAAGAATGAGTAAATGGGTGAACCATGAGTAATTGGACCAAGAGCGTCGACCTTATGCCAAGCATGTCCAACTTGGGCCATACTTGTCCAACTTGGGATGAGAATGAGTAATTGGGCCAAGCATGAGTAACTTGGGCCAAGAATGTCAAACTTGTGCCAAACATGTCCAAAATGGGGCCAAGAATGAGTAATTGGGCAAAGAAAGAGTAATCGGGCCAGACATGAGTTAATTGGGCTAAGCATGAGTAAATTGGGTCAAGCATGTCCAACTTGGGCCGAGCTTGAGTAATAGAGCCAAGAATGAGTAATTGGGCCAGGCATGAGTAATTGGGCCAAGAATCACCAAGCTGGGCTAAGCATGTCCAACTTGAGCCAAGCATGATTAACTGGGTCAAGAATGAGTAATTTGGGCAATGAATGAGTAGATTGGGTCAAGCAAGTCCAACTTGCACCGAGCATAAGTAATTGGGCGGCCAATACTGGGTAATTGGGTCAAGAATGTCGAACTTAGGCCAAGTATATCCAACTTGGGCCAAGAATGGGAAATGGGTAAAACATGAGCAATTAGGCCAAGCATGAGTAGTTAGGCCAAGCATGTCCAGAATTTGGCCAACGATGTCCAAAACTGGGCCAGGAATGAGTAATTGCGCCAAGCATTAGTAATTGGGCCAAGCATGAGTTAATTGGGCAAAGCATGAGTAATTGGGCCAAGAATGTCCAACTTGGGCTAAGCATGAGTAAGTTGGGTCAACCATGTCCAACTTGGGTCGAGCATGAGTAATTGGGCCAAGAAGGAGTAATTGGGCCAAGCATGAGTAGTTGGGCTTAGGATGTCCAACTTGGGCCAAGCATAAGTAACTGGGCCAAGCATGAGTAGTTAGGCCAAGAATGTCCAGAATTTGGGCAACGATGTTTAAAACTAGGTCAAGAATGAGTAGTTGCACCAAGCATTAGTAATTGGGTCATGTATGATTTAATTGGGCCAAACAAGTCCAACTTGGGCCGAGCATTAGCAATTTGGGTCAAGCATGTCCAACTTGGTCCGAACAAGAGTAATTGGGGCAAGAATGAGTAATTGGACCAAGAAAGCCCAACTTGGGCAAAGCATGTCCAACTTGGGCCAAGAATAGGTAATTGGGCCAAGCATGTCCAGAATTTGGTCAACGATGTCCAAATTTGGCCAAGAATGAGTAATTGGGCCAAGCATGAGTTAATTGGGCCAAGCATGAGTAATTGGACCAAGAACGTCCAACTTGGCCTGAGAATGAGTAAATTGGGTCAACCATGTCCAACTTGGGTCTAGCATGAGTAATTGGGCCAAGAATAAGCAATTGGGCCAAGCATGAGTAATTGGGCCAAGAATGTCCAACTTGGGGCAAGCATGAGTAATTTGGGCCAAGAATGAGTAATTTGGGCCAAGCATGTCCAACTTGGGCCGAGCATGAGTAATTGGCTAAGAATGAGTAATTAGGTCAAGCATGAGTTAGTTGGGCCAAGCATGAGTAATTGGGCCAAGAATGTCCAACTTGGGCTGAGAATGAGTAATTGGGCCAAGCATTAGTAAATTTGGTCAACCATGTCCAACTTGGGTCGAGCATGAGTAACTGAGTCAAGAACGAATAATTTGGGCAAAGAATTAGTAAATTGGGTCAAGCATGTCCAACTTGGGCCGAGTATGAGTAATTGGGTCAAGACTGAGTAATTATGCCAAGCATGAGTAATTGGGCCAAGAATATCCAACTTATGCCAAGAATGGGTAACTAGGCCAAACATGAGTAATTAAGCCAAGCATGAGTAATTAGGCCAACCATGTCTAGAATTGGGCCAACGATGTCCAAAATTGTGACAAGAATAAGTAATTGGGCCAAGCATGTTCAACTTGGTCAAAGCATGAGTAAATGTGCCAAGATTGAGTAATTTGGGCCAAGAATGAGTAAATCGGGTCAAGCTTGTCCAACTTGGGTCGAGCATGAGTAATTGGGCCAAGCATAAGTAATTGGACCAAGAATGTCCAACTTGGGCCAAGCATGTCCAACTTGGCCCAAGAATGGGTAACTAGGCCAAACATGAGTAATTGGGCCAAGAATGTCAACCTTGGGCGAAGCAAGTCCGACTTGGGATGAGAATGAGTAATTGGGCCAAGCATGAGTAATTGGGCCAAGAATGTCCAACTAGGGCCAATAATGTCCAACTTAGGCCAAAAATGGGTAACTAGGCCAAACATGAGTAATTAAGCCAAGCATGAGTAATTAGGCCAACCATGTCTAGAATTGGGCCAACGATGTCCATAATTGTGACAAGAATGAGTAATTGGGCAAAGCATGTTCAACTTGGGCAAAGCATGAGTAAATGTGCCAAGATTGAGTAATTTGGGCTAAGAATGAGAAAATCAGGTCAAGCTTGTCCAACTTGGGTCGAGCATGAGTAATTGGGCCCAGCATAAGTAATTGGACCAAGAATGTCCAACTTGGCCCAATAATGGGTAACTAGGACAAACATGAGTAATTGGGCCAAGAATGTCGACCTTGGGCGAAGCAAGTCCAACTTGGGATGAGAATGAGTAATTCGGTCAACATTGAGTAATTGGGCCAAGCATGAGTAACTTCGGCCAAGAATGTCAAACTTGTGCCAAACATGTCCAAAATGGCGCCAAGAATGAGTAATTGGGCCAAGAATGAGTAATCGGGTCAAACATGAGTTAATAGGGCTAAGCATGATTAAATTGGGTAAAGCATCTCCAACTTAGGCCGAGCATGAGTAATTGGGCCAAGAATGAGTAATTGGACAAGGCATGAGTAATTGGGCCAAGAATGAGTAAATTGGGGCAAGCAAGTCCAACTTGGGCCGAGCATGAGTAATTAGGCCAAAACTAGGTAATTGGGCCAAGAATCTCGAACTCGGGTCAAGCATGTCCAACTTGGGCCAAGCATGAGTAGTTAGGCCAAGCATGTCCAGAATTTGGCCAACGATGTCCAAAACTAGGCCAAGAATGAGTAATTGCACCAAGCATTAGTAATTAGGTCAAGCATGAGTTAATTGGGCAAAGCATGAGTAATTGGGCCAAAAATGTCCAACTTGGGCCAAGCATAAGTAAGTTGGGTCAACCATGTCCAATTTGGGTCGAGCATTAGTAATTGGGCCAAGAATGATATATTGGGCCAAGCATGAGTAATTGGGCCAAGGATGTCCAACTTGGGCCAAGCATATCCAACTTGGGCCAAGCATGAGTAACTGGGCCAAGAATGAGTAATTCGGGCCAAGCATGAGTAATTTGGGTCAAGCATGTCCAAATTGGGCCCTGTAACATCCCGTTTTTCATAAATAAGCTTAATGCATTTATATATATTATATATATGTTTGCATATGCTTGTTAGGTTGTTGTTGATGTCTAAGTTCATGTTTGAGAAAGTTTAGACTTATAAAGGTTCAAACTTTTTAGAGTCCTTGTAACCTGTTTCACCGTTTTGACCATATCTTGAGTTCTAGATGTCCGATCAAGGAGATCTTTGTGGTGTTGGAAAGCTAAGAGAATTATCTACAAGTCTTATGTTTAGTGTGTTTGCCAAATCGGTCATATAGGGCGTCTAGAAAGGCCATCTTTGAGCGCCCCATGCTTAGAAGTTGAGCACGACCGTGCTCAGACATCAGAGTCTATAAATAGAGCAGTTTCGTGAGGGTTACGATCCAAACCCTATTTTGACACCTTGGGAAGCTTTTGTGGGGCAAAACCTCTTTTCTCTTCCTCCCCTTGAGCCCCTTTGATGCTTTGGTGTTCTTGCTCTAATTTTGGGAGGTCTTGGTTGGGCTATGCCGGTTGACATAGGTAACGGTTTCCTTCCTCTTTTGGTT
The DNA here is from genome assembly GCA_030762895.1 of Sophora flavescens. Taxonomy (NCBI): domain Eukaryota; kingdom Viridiplantae; phylum Streptophyta; class Magnoliopsida; order Fabales; family Fabaceae; genus Sophora; species Sophora flavescens. Next base: position 136,831,873 of record CM061064.1, read on the forward strand.
TCCTTTCTAATTTTAGTTTTGGGAGACTAATCGGTTAACCTTTTTGTGTTGGCCAAGGCTTGGGACCATTCTTTGAGTCAAACCGGGGAAGCCGACGAAAGCGTGGTGGTTTAAGTGGAATCTTCATACCAGGTATGGGGAGAAGGGGCAATATGAATATGTAGGCATAGGGGGTAGCATAAGACGAAGGGTTAACCCATGACCCTGTGTTTGATGATATGTCTTGTTTTATAACATGTCTATATGTTTATATTTATGTGTTTATGGAATGATTTCTCAACATGTTTATGATATGATTAATGTTGATATGATTGTTGTTATGAGTTGAATGATGATGCCATGACTGTCGTATGTTACAATGATTGGTTATTCGTTGATTTGGCTATTCGTTGTGAACCATGATAAAAAGGGAGGTTTTTCCCCTTTCGATTAATAAGTCATGAATATTAATAATAATTGTGAGGTTTTGTTCAAAGAATTAGAAGGACCCTAGGGAATGATTTTGTGAGAAATTGAGAGAAGCCAATTAAAGGATTAATTCCCTAAATAAGACTATAAGACATAAAGATTAAACCAACTGATAAGACTGTGATGAAAGGACTTAGTAATTCCAGTAGGTTGACTCAAGTTTTACCCCAGAGGAATTAGCAAAGGTTTATAACCCTTGCTGCCCAAAACAGTACGGTCTGTCCTTGTGCACGGTCGTGCTTGATAAGGAGCACGCCCGTGCTCCAACCTAGAACCCAGCAAGGCCATGCTCTTCGAGCACGACCGTGCTTATTAGTCAGCACCACCATGCTTGACTTAAGGGCCAGCACGACCATGCTGGTTAGGGAGCACGCCCGTGCTCCCTTGCCCAGAACAGAAAACAAATACAGGTTGAGATAGGGGTTCTTACCCCAGATGCTTAAAAGACTCAATAAGATACCAACAAAACATGAAGACCAAAAGACAAGTGAAAAATGTTGTACCTTGGTAGCTTAGTGGCCAAGGGGCCTTGATGTAGGATGGTCAAGTTGGTAATCTCTAGTGCCTAACGGGCTAGAGTGATAAGGATGATGTACCTTGGTAGCCTAGTGGCCAAGGGGACCTCGATAGCCGAGTGGTCGAGGTGGTCACCTCTGGTGCAAAACGGCCTGAGTGATTAAAAGACTTAACGATAAATGTTAAACGATAATCCTTGATAGCCTAGTGGTCGAGGTGATGATGGTGATAAGACTTGGGTAGCCTATGGGCCCAAGCGGAGGTGGAGGTCATGATGGTATGATGTTTGTCATGCATTCACGCATTGGAGATGTTGATGGGAGGTTGTGCGACATAGGGGAGTTCGCCCGAGAGTAAGGCGTTTTGGCCGTCCGCGGGACCTAGTACCCCCGTGGTGGCGCATCCGAGAGTAAGGTGCGTCGGCTATCCAAGGGGTCCAACCAAGGAAAGTTGGATTGCCCCGATGTTGGTGCCTAGTGGCCAATGTGGATATTTAACTCTGAAGTTGCTCATCTTGAGATAGATTGGATCCAAATGCATAGTAGAGGCGTGGATCAGGATTGCATTGCATAGCATACATATTATGATGATGATCTTATGATACCGTTGTTGATATAACATGTTTGTTTGTTGTATGCTCGTCTTGATAACTGCTTCCTTGCCGTTATATTCATATATATGTTTCTTGCTCCATGTTGTTATGTTTTGTGTTGCATATACCTTATTATATATGCAGAGGATGACGATCAGCTTGTTGAGGAGTGACTCCGAGGAGCCGCTACCTTCGTTTAGGATTTCCAGTTTTGCTAAGTTATTAGTTAGTTGTTTCGGTTGTATCCGAGGATTTGTTATTTCGGATTTTTGGTTATACCAACTCTGTATGTGACATCGGGGTTGGGGTCTATGTCTTTGTTTATGTTAATGTTACGTTATGCCTTTTGAAATTATGTTATGTTTATGTTTTCTATTTGCGTTGTTTATGTTGAGATGTGAAACCTTTTTATCCAAGTATTTATTTTATTTAAATAAAAGCAAGTTTTTATAATCCTTCTTTTAAGTAAATGTTTTATATTAACGTGCGGGGTAGAAGGGTGTCACAGGCCGAACATGAGTAACTCGACAAGAATTAGTAATTAGGCCCAACATGAGTATTTGGGCCAAGAATAGGTAAATGGGCCAAACATGAGTAATTGTGCCAAGCACGAGTGTGGTTAGGCCATGCATGTCCAGAATTTGGTCAACGATGTCCAGAATTTGGCCAAGAATGAGTAATTGGGCCAAGAATGTCCAACTTGGGCCAAACATTTCCAACTTGGGCTGAGAATGTGTAATTGGGTCAAGCATGAGTAAATTGGGTCAACCATGTCCAACTTGGGTTGAGCATGAGTAACTGGGCCAAGAATGAATAATTTAAGCCAAGAATGAGTAAATTGGGTCAAGCATGTCCAACTTGGGCCAAGCATGAGTAATTGGGCTAGGACTGAGTAATTGGGTCAAGCATGAGTAATTGGACCTAGAATGTCCAACTTGGGCCAAGAATGGGTAACTTGGACAAACATGAGTAATTGAGCCAAGCATAAATAATTAGGCCAACCATATCCAAAATTGGGCCAACAATGTCCAAAATAGTAACAAGAGTGAGTAATTGGGTCAAGCATGAGTAATTGGGCCAAGCATGTCGACCTTGGGCCAAGCAAGTCCAACTTGGGCCAAGCATGTCTAACTTGGGATGAGAATGAGTAATTGGGCCAACATTGAGCAATTGGGCCAAGCATGGGTAACTTAAGCCAAGAATGTCAAACTTATGCCAAACATGTCCAAAATGGGGCCAAGAATGAGTAATCGGGCCAGACATGAGTTAATTGGGCTAAGCATGAGTAAATTGGGTCAGGCATGTCCAACTTGGGCCGATCATGAGTAATTGGGCCATAGATGTCCAACTTGGGCCGAGCATGAGTAACTGGTCCAAGAATGAGTAATTGGGCCAAGCATGAGTAGTTAGGCCAAGCATGTCCAGAATTTGGCCAACGATGTTTAAAACTGGGTCAAGAATGAGTAATTGTGCCAAGCAATAGTAATTGGGTCATGTATGATTTAATTGGGCCAAGCATGTCCAACCCGGGCCGAGCATTACTAATTTGGGTCAAGCATGTCCAACTTGGTCCGAACATGAGTAATTGGGGCAAGAATCAGTAATTAGGCCAAGAATGCCCAACTTTGGCAAAACATGTCCAACTTGATCCAAGAATGGGTAATTGGGCCAAGCATGAGTAGTTAGGCCATGCATGTCCAGAATTTGGCCAACAATGTCCAAAATTTGGCCAAGAATGAGTAATTGGGCCATGCATTAGTAACTGGTTCAAGCACGAGTTAATTGGGCCAAGCATGAGTAATTGGGCCAAGAACCTTGACCTGAGAATGAGTAAATTGGGTCAACCATGTCCAACTTGAGACGAGCATAAGTAATTGGGCCAAGAATGAGCAATTGGGCCAAGCATGAGTAATTGGGCCAAAATGTCCAACTTGGGCCAAGCATGAGTAATTTGGGCCAAGAATGAGTAATTTGTGTGAAGCGTGTCCAACTTGGGCAGAGCAAGAGTAATTACCCAAGAATGAGTAATTGGGACAAGCATGAGTAACTGGACCAAGAATGTCCAACTTGGGCCAAGCTTGTCCAACTATAGCCAAGAATGGGTAATTGGGCCAAACATAAGTAATTGGGACAAGCATGACTAGTTATACCAAGCATGTCCAGAATTTGGCCAATGATGTCCAAAACTGGGCCAAGAATGAGTAATTGTGCCAAGTATTAGTAATTGGGTCAAGCTTGAGTTAGTTAGGCCAAGCATTAGTAATTCGGCCAAGAATGTCCAACTTGGGCCAATCATGTCCAACTTGGGCTGAGAATGAGTAATTGGGCCAAGCATGAGTGAATTAGGTCAACCATGTCCAACTTGGGTCGAGCATGAGTAACTGGGCCAAGAATGAATAATTTGGTCTAAGAATGAGTAAATTGGGTCAAGCATGACCAACTTGGGCCGGGCATGAGTAATTGGGCCAAGATAGAGTAATTAGGCCAAGCATGAGTAATTGGACCAAGAATGTTCAACTTGGACCAAAAATGTTCAATTAAGGCCAAGAATAGGTAACTAGGACAAACATGAGTAATTAGGCCAACCATGTCAGAATTGGGCCAACGATGTCCAAAATCGTGACAAGAATGAGTAATTGGGCCAAGCATGTTCAACTTGGGCAAAGCATGAGTAACTGTGCCAAGATTGAGTAATTTGGGTCAAGAATGAGTAAATCGGGTCAAGCATGTCCAACTTGGGCCGAGCATGAGTAATTCGACCAAGAATGTCCAACTTGGGCCAAGCATGTCCAACTTGGCCCAAGAATGGGTAACTAGGCCAAACATGAGTAATCGGGCCAAGCATAAGTTATTAGGCCAACCATATCCAGAATTAGGCCAACGATGTCCAAAATAGTGACAAGAATGAGTAATTGGGACAAGCATGAGTAATTGGGCCAAGAAAGTTGACTTAGGGCGTAACAAGTCCAACTTGGGATGAGAATGAGTAATTGGGCCAACATTGAGTAATTGGGCCAAGCATGAGTAACTTGGGCCAAGAATGTCAAACTTGTGCCAAACATGTCTAAAATGGGGCCAATAATAAGTAATTGGCTTAAGAATGAGTAACCGGGCCAAACATTAGTTAATATGGCTAAGCATGAGAAATTGGGTCAAGCTTCTCCTACTTGGGCCGAGCATGAGTAATTGGGCCAAGAATGAGTAATTGGGCCAGGCATGAGTAATTAGGTCAAGCATGTCCAACTCAAGCCAAACATGAGTAACTGGGCCAAGAATGAGTAATTTGGGCCAAGAATGAGTAAATTGGGTCAAGCAAGTCCAACATGGGCCTAGCATGAGTAATCGGGCTAAGACTGGGTAATTCGGGTAAGAATGTCGAACTTGGGTCAAGCATGTCCAACTTGGGCAAAGAATGGGAAATGGGCCAAACAGGAGTAGTTAGGCCAAGCATGAGTAAGTTGGGTCAACCATGTCCAACTCGGGCCAAGCATAAGTAAGTTGGGTCAACCATGTCCAACTTGGGCCAAGAATGAGTAATTGGGCCAAGCAAGAGTAACTGGGACAAGAATGAGTAATTTGGGCCAAGCATGAGTAATTTGGGTCAAGCATGTCCTACTTGGGCCGAACATTAGTAATTGGCCAAGAATTAGTAATTAGGCCCAACATGAGTATTTGGGCCAAGCATGTCTAACTTGGGCCAAGAATGGGTAATTGGGCCAAGACTGATTAATTGTGCCAAGCATGAGTAATTGGGCCAAGAATGTCCAACTGGGGCCAAGAATGTCCAACTTAGGCCAAGAATGGGTAACTTGGCCAAACATGAGTAATTAAGCCAAGCTTGAGTAATTAGGCCAACCTTGTCTAGAATTGGCCCAACGATGTCCAAAATTGTGACCAGAATGAGTAATTGGGCCAAGCATGTTCAACATGGGCAAAGCATGAGTAACTGTGCCAAGATTGAGTAATTTGTGCCAAGAATGAGTAAATCGGGTCAAGCATGTCCAACTTGGGCCGAGCATGAATAATTGGGCCAAGCATGAGAAATTGGACCAAGAATGAGTAATTGTGTCAAGCATGAATAATTGGGCCCAGCATGTCCAACTCGAGCCAAACATGAGTAACTGGGCCAAGAATGAGTAATTTGGGCCAAGAATGAGTAAATTGGGTCAAGCAAGTCCAACATGGGCCTAGCACGAGTAATTGGGCCAAGACTGGATAATTGGGGCAAGAATGTCGAACTTGGGCCAAGCATGTCCAACTTGCGCAAAGAATGGGAAATGGGCCAAACATGAGTAGTTTGGCCAAGCATGAGTAAGTTGGGTCAACCATGTCCAACTTGGGTCAAGCATTAGTGATTGGGCCAAGAATGAGTAATTGGGCCAAGCATGAGTAATTGGGCCAAGGATGTCCAACTTGGGCCAAGCAAGAGTAACTGGGCCAATAATGAGTAATTTGGGCCAAGCATGAGTAATTTGGGTCAAGCATGTCCTACTTGGGCCGAACATGAGTAATTGGGGTAAGAATTAGTAATTAGGCCCAACATGAGTATTTGGGCCAAGCATGTCCAACTTGGGCCAAGAATGGGTAATTGGGCCAAGATTGATTAATTGGGCCAAGCATGAGTAATTGGGCCAAGAATGTCCAAATGGGGCCAAGAATGTCCAACTTAGGCCAAGAATGGGTAACTAGGCCAAACATGAGTAATTAAGCCAAGCATGAGTAATTAGGTCAACCATGTCTAGAATTGGGCCAGCGATGTCCAAAATTGTGAAAAGAATTAGTAAGGCCATGCAAGTTCAACTTGTGAAAAGCATGTGTAACTGTGCCAAGGTTGAGTAATTTGGGCCAAGAATGAGTAAATCGATTCAAGCATGTCCAACTTGGACCGAGCATGAGTAATTGGGCCAAGCATGAGTAATTGGACCATGAATGTCCAACTTGGGCCAAGAATGTCCAACTTGGGCCAAGCATGTCCAACTTGGCCCAAGAATGGGTAACTAGGCCAAACTGAGTTTTTGGGTGAAGCATAAGTTATTAGGCCAACCATACGTAGAATTGGGCCAATGAGGTCCAAAATAGTGACAAGAATGAGTAATTGGGACAAGCATGAGTAATTGGGCCAAGAAAGTCGACCTACAGCGTAGCAAGTCCAACTTGGGATGAGAATGAGTAATTGGGCCAAGCATGAGTAACTTGGGCCAAGAATGTCAAACTTGTGCTAAACATGTCCAAAATGGGGTCAAGAATGAGTAATTGGGCCAAGAATAAGTAATCGGGCCAAACATTAGTTAATAGGGCTAAGCATGAGTAAATTGGGTCAAGCATCTCCAACTTAGGCCGAACATGAGTATTTGGGCCAGGCATGAGTATTTGGGCCAAGCATGTCCAACTCGAGCCAAACATGAGTAACTGGGCCAAGAATGAGTAAATTGGGTCAAGCAAGTCCAACATGGGTCTAGCATGAGTAATTGGGCCGAGACTGGATAATTGGGGCAAGAATGTTGAACTTGGGCCAAGCATGTCCAACTTGGGCCAAGAATGGAAAATGTGCCAAACATGAGTAATTGGGCCAAGCATGAGTAGTTGGGCCAAGCATGTCCAGAATTTGGCCAACGATGTCCAAAACTAGGCCAAGAATGAGTAATTGCGCCAAGCATTAGTAATTAGGTCAAGCATGAATTAATTGGGTCAACCATGTCCAACTTGGGTAAAGCATTAGTAATTGGGCCAAGAATGAGTAATTGGGCCAAGGATGTCCAACTTGGGCCAAGCATATTCAACTTAGGCCAAGCAAGAGTAACTGGGCCAAGAATGAGTAATTTGGGCCAAGCATGAGTTATTTGGGTCAAGCATGTCCTACTTGGGCCGAACATGAGTAGTTGGGGCAAGCATTAGTAATTAGGTCCAACAAAAGTATTTGGGCCAAGCATGTCCCACTTGGGCCAAGAATGGGTAATTGGGTCATGTATTATTTAATTGGGTGAAGAATGTCCAACCTAGGACGAGCATTAGTAATTTGTGTCATTCATGTCCAACTTGGGCCGAACATGAGTAATTGGGGCAAGAATGAGTAATTGGGCCAAGAATGCCCAACTTGGGCAAAGCATGTCCAACTTGGGCCAAGAATGGGTAATTGGGCCAAGCATGAGTAGTTAGGCCATGCATGTCCAGAATTTGGCCAACGATGTCCAAAATTTGGCCAAGGATGAGTATTGGGCCAAGCTACAGTAATTGGTTCAAGCATGAGTTAATTGGGCCAAGCAGGAGTAATTAGGCCAAGAACATCCAACTTGGCCTGAGAATGAGTAAGTTGGGTCAACCATGTCCAACTTGGGTTGAGGATGAGTAATTGGGCCAAAAATGCGCAATTGGGCCAAGCATGAGTAATTGGGCCAAGAATGTCCAACTTGGGCCAAGCATGTCCAACTATAGCCAAGAATGGGTAAATGGGCTAAACATAAGTAATTGGGACAAGCATAACTCGTTATACCAAGCATGTCTAGAATTTGGCCAACGATGTCCAAAATTGGGCCAAGAATGAGTAACTAAGCCAAGCATTAGTAATTAGGTCAAGAATAAGTTAATTGGGCAAAGCATGAGTAATTGGGCCAAGAATGTCTAACATGGGCTAAGCATAAGTAAGTTGGGTCAACAATGTCCAACTTGGGTCGAGCATTAGTAATTGGGCCAAGAATGAGTAATTGGGCCAAGCATGAAATTGCTCCAAGGATGTCCAACTTGGGCCAAGGATATCCAACTTGGGCCAAGCATGAGTAACAGGGCCAAGAATGAGTAATTTGGGCCAAGCATGAGTAATTTGGGTCAAGCATGTCCTACTTGGGCCGAACAAGAGTAATTGGGGCAAGAATTAGTAATTAGGCCCAACATGAGTATTTGGGCCAAGCATGTCCAACTTGGGCCAAGAATGGGTAATTGGGCCAAACATGAGTAATTGGGCCAAGCATAAGTGTAGTTAGGCCATGCATGTCCAGAATTTGGCCAAGAATGAGTAATTGGGCCAAGAATGTCCAACTTGAGCCAATTGGGCCAAGCATGAGTGTAGTTAGGCCATGCATGTCCAGAATTTGGCCAACAATGTCCAAAATTTGACCAAGAATGAGTAATTGGGCCAAGCATGAGTAAATTGTGTCAACCATGTCCAACTTGGCTTGAGCATGAGAAACTGGGCCAAGAATGAATAATTTGGGCCAAGAATGAGTAAATTGGGTCAAGCATGTCCAACTTGGTCAATTTTTTACGAGTCTTTATTTTATTTGGATATAATGGTTCATTTAATACTTTATTTAATTATTTTTAAAATACGAGATACTCGCAGACTTAAATTCATTGTGAAAAAAAGAATCCTCAAGTGGCTCGGAAACCCGATAAACAAACATCATATATTAATTAAACAAAGTAATCACACATCACACAACAACACAATCCTCAAGTGGCTCGGAAACCCCACTCTGTGTTGGTTTCTTGCCCAATTCGGTGACTCGAGAACCTCATTAAATTGGTTCCTTGCCCCTTGTCCGCGGTGACTCGGGAACCTCATTCTAGAATTGATTCATTGCCACCCTCTTTATGGTGACCCGAGAACCTCGTTCTAGAGTTGATTCCTTGCCCCCATTGTGACTCGGGAATCTCATTCTAGAATTGATTCCTTGCCACCCTCTTTATGGTGACCCGAAAACCTCGTTCTAGAGTTGATTCCTTGCCCCCATGGTGACTCGGGAATCCCATTTTAGAATTGACTCCTTGCCCCTATGGTGACCCGAGAACCTCGTAATTAAATTGGTTCCTTGCCTCCCATTAACGATGACCCGAGAGCCTCGTTCACAAAATGGATTCCTTGCCCCATATCTTATTTTTCGACATCCCATTAAATGGTGATGTTACAAGCCAATGCCCCATTCTTAGGCGGCATATCAACAAATTCCACACATCATGCATATACCCATTCATTCATATTCCGAAGCATAAAACCATCAATCACATTTGACAAACTTTTTAAAGCATATAACCACTACAATTTCATATCATCATATAAACAACTCATAAATATCAAAAGAACCTCAATACATAACATCATGTCACATGCTTTATTATTCATCAAGTTCATATCAAAACAATACTAAGGCATCACATATCACAAAAAGCATATCAGACAATAATATCACTCAACATGTGAATATTCACTCTCATAATAATTAATAACCAATAAAACAACAAAATTATTTTGAAGACAAAACCCTAAAAATTACTCTTAATTTCATAATCAAACACCCTTTAAAATTATATACCATGGAAGTTTAAGAAAATGGACGTTTACTTACTTCTCATAAGCCTCCAAAAATCCCCAAAAAATTATATGACGAATCCTATTCATCATCTAGTAAAGACAGAAACACTATTTCCTTCACTTGTGCGTAAACCAAACCACTTGTTCCCCCTGTTCGGTATTTCAATAACAATCAGCACTGTTCTCTCTGTTTTTTTTTTCATCTTCGCTGTACGGCGCTAAAACCCCTCACTGATATGCTTACCCTTTTTATTTGGCTCACGAATATGTTATTCATAAAAGGATGCGGCGTGTGTCTATCACAATTTGTTGTGATCTTGACAATAAAATGGCCCACTATTCTTTATATGAGATAGTAAGAATTCAACGTGAATTCTTGGGCTCAAGCAACTCACAGTGTAACTTGTTTCCATTGGCCTTTCACCCCTGTTTTTTTTTTTTTAACTTTTTTTTTTTACTCCCACATTGTATTCATTTAATTATTAGGCAATTCTAATAAATTAATCATTTTCTACGGTAAGCCTCCTAATAACTTAATCTCTTATTAAAATGATTATATTGAAATTTTAGGATGTTACACAACTCTATGAACATGACTTGGTGATTCCGAATCACTTTACTTGACACTTTGGTTTCTAGAACCGGTGTGAATCCCAGATCCACTAAAGTCTATGAGCTCATATTCATGCAATGGCGTCCCACTGCCTTCCCCATCCCGGATGGGGTATCTAATATCCCATTCCAGATGTGGATATTTCAATAAATTGATATCCCATCCCAGATGGTGATATCTCTCATCCTATTCCCGGAATAGAATGTACAACCGTCACCCCTTCCTGGAAGGTGATGACCAACTCATATGTTCCATATAATATGTCATCCCAGATGACTACCAAATATTTTCTCAAACCCCATGCATCAATCACCTTAACATATTTTAAAATACAAATACCATAACACAATACTATTTAATATAATATATGTTTGTTATAAGATCTATGTTCCCAACGTACAGGCAGTGTTTCATGCCTATATTTATATATATTTAGATAGATAGAAGAAATTGGAATATAAATATAGAGAAGAAAAAAAAGCAAAGGAACGCATATGTTACACACTGAGATTTTCGAATTTCCAAGTAGAAAACAAAACATCTGGCATGAACAATGGACAAAAATTCGGTACCGGGAATCACGTATAACAATCATTATGCTTTTATAACATCGCCTTATTCAGTACATGATACATGTATAACATCGCTTTAATATGAAAATATTCTTTTATAAATAATCAATCATTAAAGGGGAGCTATTTTAAGAGTCTCAAATCAAGAACCAAGAACCCTAAAATATTTTACTATTTCCAAAAGACAAAGTTACATGTAGAAACATCAAATTATCTATACCATGAAAGTGTGAGAAAAGTTATTTTTACTCACCTTTTGTAGACCTCCAATGTGCTCTAAAAATTACGTATGATAAGGATTTGCGCTTCCCTAAAAATTCCTCTCCCGTTTGATGGCGTTCTTGGATCTGTGTTGTTACGATCGCAGTGGCAAGGAAGGAAGGAACGCCTGAAATGTTACACTGTGTGGCGCAGCCTTGTTCGCGTTGTCAGATTCCGACGCGTTTTTCCCTTTTTTTTCTTTTCATTAGACATATATATATATATATATATATATATATATATATATATATTTAAAACCTTTATGGATTACCTTTTTGGCAAAAATCCAAAAGTGAACCAAGGGCTACTTGCCCCGCACGCCGTTCACTTCTTCTTTTTTTTAATATATATATATATAACATTCTTTTAAAATAATTAAGTAATTTAATAAATCCTTATACTATTAAATTTTTTTATACTAAACTCCTTAATTATATTTTATTTGTACTATACAATTTAATAGCCAATATTTTTTTTTAACTTAATTATAATAAAATTTCTAGGATGTTACATTTTCTCCCCTCTTTAAAGAATTTCGTCCCCGAAATTCGTCTCATAATTACGCATTTATCTTCACATGTCATATTCAAAACAAAAGGGTTATCATATCTTAGATAATAAAATCTGGATATTGGCGTACGATGTCCTCCTCCATCTCCCAAGTGGCTTCCTCAGGAGTCAATCCTTCCAATAACACTTTCACCAATGGAATTGTCTTGTTCCTCAAAGTCTTAGTGCTCTTGTCCATGATTTGACAAGGCTCTGGTTTATAGATCAAATTATCCTCCAATTGTACAGACTCAGGAGCTATCGCATGAGATTCATCGGGCACATATTTTGAGTTGCAACACATGGAAAACATCATGAAGGTTTGCCAACTGTGGCGGAAGAGCCAATTGATTAGCAACAGGCTCGACTCTTTTAAGGATTTGGAAAGGTCCCATGAAATGAGGATTTAGCTTGCGGACTTTCATCGACCTCCCTACCCCCATCTTAGGAGTGACTCTCAAAAATACATGCTCACTTTCCTGGAATTCTAGAGGCTTTCTCCTTTTGTTGGCATAGCTCTTTTGTCTACTTTACGCCATGCGCATCCTCTCCCTAATCATTTTGATTCTCTCGGAGGTTTCCTGGACCAATTCAGGTCCTATCAAGGTCTTCTCACCTACCTCATACCAACATAAAGGGGACCTACACTTCCTCCCATATAGGGCCTCATAGGGTGCCATGCCTATACTAGCGTGATACCTATTGTTATACGCAAACTCAATGAGAGGTAGGAACCTATCCCAACTCCCTCCTTCATCCAAGACACACGCTCTAAGCATGTCCGCAAGGGTCTGAATGGTCCGCTCTAACTGACCATCCATTTGGGGGTGATAGGCCGTGCTAAGGTTTAACTTGGTCCCAAAAGCTTGCTGAAAAGCTTTCCAAAATCTAGAGGTAAACCTCGGGTCTCTATCTGACACTATAGATGTGGGTATCCCATGAAGCTTGACTATTTCCTTGATATCGAGGTATGCCAACTTGTCTAAGCTATAGGTTGCCATAATTGGCAAGAAGTGGGCAGACTTGGTCAACCGATCCACTATCACCCAAATGGCGTCTAAGCCCAAACGTGTCTTAGGTAACCCCATCACAAAGTCCATAGAAATTCTCTCCCACTTCCATTCTGGAATCTCCAGGGACTACAACAACCCCGAAGGCTTCTGATGTTCTATCTTAACCTTTTGGCACACTAAACACCTAGCTATGAAGCTAGTCACATCCTTTTTCATTCCTGGCCACCAATGCATCCTTTTAAGGTCTTGGTACATCTTAGTTATCCCAGGATGTATGGTAAACTTCCCCTTATGAGCCTCCTCTAATATCTTCTCTCTAAGGCTCCCCTCCTTAGGAACAACGATCCTATTCTTAAACTTCACTAGCCCATCAACAGACAACTTATAGCCCTCTTTGAATACTAAACATTTCTTCTTCAGTTTCGTGGAATCATCTATCACTTCATTTATTATTACCGCCCCATCCAAAATATATCTATCTTTCAAGAAACCGAATTGGTTGGAAGCTATGATGGTTGGTAGTACCCTCCTCAATCTTGCCACCAATACATTTGCAATGATTTTATACACACTTCCTAATAGTGAGATCGACCTATAGTCACCAAGCCTATGCGGATTACCTTTCTTTGGTATTAAAGACAAGAAGTAAGAAGTTATACCCTTCGGTAGTTTTGCATTCGTATGAAATTCTTCCAACATCCCCCACAAATCCATCTTCAGTATGTTCCAGAACTTCTTAATAAAATAAAAATTGAAGCCATCTGGACCAGAAGCCTTATTCCCATCACAATTCCATACTGCTCCCTCCAATTCCTCCACAGAAATCTGAGTTGTAAGATCTAGTACCTGAGAAGAATTTAACTGCATAAAGTCGACCCCATCAAGAACCGGTATGCCCCAAGTAACCTCCTCAACCGCCTTCAAGAAGTATTTTTTAACCTCCTCTTTAACTGCACCCGGCTCCTCCACCCAATTTCCATCCACTTGAAGTGCTACAAGTTGATTTTTCCTCGTTCTATACCTTATACTTTCATGAAAGAAAGTTGTGTTTGCATCTCCCTCAAGTAACTGATGCGTGATTTTTAGAATATAAAGGCAAGTGCACCTCGTCGCAATCAAGTAATACGGTGGTAAGACCGGTTATCGTATCCACAGGGATTGGTTGTCAATTACCAATTCACAAGCTTAACAACTATTTAGACTAAAATAAAGTATGAGAGATTAAAACAGAAAATAAAGAAAGCAAAACAATATTTTTGGTCTTTTGGGAATCTTATCGAACACTTGGAAGGCAAACAGAGATGTGGCTAAGATTGTTAGGGTTAGACTACACTAATCCTCCCTTAATTGCAATGAAATGATTATCAACACAAGTCCTAATTCACTTATGACAATCAAGCCTTTTCTAAAATACTCAAGCCTAATGTCTTAGGTGCATTGAGCCTAAAACCCCAAATCAAACCCTAATGTCTTAGGTGGATTAATCTGTGATTTTGCATTAAGTCAAGACTTATCAGATTGCAAGCATTCAACACCTATGTCTAGATTCTTGAACTACTTGGCATATGATTCATGAGCATGCCTTAACACCAACCTTTCAGTCATCTATCAAAGCAACATATCATTCCTATAGGTAGCTAATCCAAGGAAAGCATTAAGCACAGAATCACATACTCATAAAGAAATAGAGACTTGTATTAAAACACCAAATCAAATACAACAAGTTCAGAAAAGCTACATCTAACCCCAACAATGGGGATTTAACTACTCATGATAAAAGGAAATACAAAACAGAATGAGAAAAGGGATGGAGAACACTCATAGACAAGCTTCCTCCATTCCCAGAGCAAGGAAATCTCCCCTTCTAGGGCTGGAGCCCTATCTCAGCCGCAGCCTCCAAGTCCCCAAGTGCTCTCTCCACCAAAAGCTCTTTTTTAGGTTAGAAGTCAGCCCCATTTATAGATCAGTATCGCGTCACGGCCGTGATGGCCATCACGGCCAGGCCGTGATGGTTTCTGACTTGGGCGAATTTGCACAAAATGGTCACTCGCGAGGCGAGCCCTATGTTCGCGACGCGAATCCTAGGTCACGGTCGTGATTCATATCACGGGCAGGTCGTGACAGTCTCTGACTTTTGCCTTCTTCTCTGCTTGATCACGGCCGTGATGGTCATCACGGCCAGGCCGTGATGGGCTCTGTTTGGCTCATAATCTTCACTTTTCAGGCTCTTTTTCATCCAAGCTCCACCAAGGCTGATTTCTGGGTATTTTTCCATTAAATCCTGCAAAACAACACACAGAAACCACCTCATCCGTTCCAAAGGAAAAACTATACAAAATCAACACTAAATTGGCCTAACTATATGCAAATGCATGCAGAAATGTACATGAAAAATGAGGTGAAATCACACTCATCAAATCACCCCAAGCTTAAGACTTTGCTTGTCCTCAAGCAAAAACTAAGGCCAGAAGAGATAAACAGTCAAAGCATGGATAGTGAACCAAGAACCCGAGTAAAATGATCCAAGCAACAGGCATTCAATTATTTCAGCAAGAGACAATCAATTCAAGTCCAATTAGGGGCTTAAGTTTCCTAGACTCACATTCTCACTGATTCGGGCACTCTTGTTCACTTGAAGCTCACCCCAAGCTTGTTTATTTGCTTGGCTCTCTTTCTTGCCTCACTCACTCAAGTGTTCAAGTATATATAACAATTCGCTCCATTTTCCTCAAGGAATGATTCCTACCATATGATTGACTATCAACCAAATATCCATTTTATTTATGAAAACACCTAAGAATCAAGAGGTCTTTATTTGGTTGTAACGTGGCCATGGGATTAATCTTTAGGTGGGGATAACAAGAAAAGGACATTTCAAAAGGCTACATAAACATCAAGCATTGCAAACATGACCTTCTAAAACATCTTCTTGGGTTTTCAATACATTTTTCCACCTTTATTTTCTTTCCTTTTCTTTTTATTTCTCTTTTTTTTTTTTTTTTTTGAGAGAGGAGATTTTTCAACTCAATCCATTATTATATATTTTTTTCTGATTCTTATCCCAAACTTTCAACTACCTTTTTCACCTTTTTGTAATACTTTAGAAGGTCCTATCAAGCATCATTCAACGATATTTTCAAGGTACCAAGAAAAGCATTTTATTCATTCAGGCTCAAAATTGGGCAACTAAGGGGTAGCATTTCATCATTCAAAACTCAGAAGGCCAGAAAAATACCTATTGCCTCAATCATTTTCAAAAATGTTTTCAAAAATTTTTAAGCTTCAAAATGGTTTTAAGTCAAGTTCTAGAGAAAACAAACCAAGAGGAATAACACTCTAAACAAGGAATGGGGGCAGATTTAGTGAGTACCCCCTAATGGCTCAAAAGCTCACATTTATCAGTTCAAGAACCAGTGAAAAACACAAGTCTAAAGAAACATATGCTAATCATCAACTATCCAAGATCATCTCAAGCATATTTATTTGCAGCCATATCACAAGAATAAACAGAATTGGGTTCAAGAATTCACTATCACCAAAAAAATTGGCACTTAGCTCTCACAATCATAAGCTCAATCTAAGCAAGGGTAACCGAATCATGCGATCATGCAAGCTTAAGCCTATATGAATGCAATATTCACAATGCAAGCAAAAAGATTACCCCTACCCCAAGCTTAAAGATTTACATTGTCCCCAATGTAAACAATCAAGTTGGAGAGAGGAGAAGAAAAATAAAATAAAATAAAGCAAAAATTGGAACGGCTTACCGAGGCGGTAGCGGGTGCTGGTTCACATGCTTTTTGGCTTTGTTTCTCCATGCTCTTTTTGCTCTCCCTTCCTTCTTTATTATCCTGCAAACACTTGGTAATTGACACTTTATTATTTTCCTCTTGAGCTTCTCAAATTATTCAAGAGGTTAAAAATCAAAAACAAAAATTAACTAAAAAGAAGGGTTAAGAAAAGTTGGGTTGCCTCCCAATAAGCGCTTCTTCAACGTCACTAGCTTGACTTATTAAGAAGCATCCACCTGGATCCCATAACCTGTGGTATAAGGACCAAGGGATGCTAACCATGTGAGATCCTTCACCTGGATCCCACAGTTTGCAGCAAAAATATGGGAGTGAGTGCTTGAAAATCATGGTGACCTCACCAAATGTGGCGAATTTCTCACTCCCTCTTGGGTCAAAGATGACCCCTTTATCAATAAAATCTTCCCAATAAAAATGGGGTTCAACCTCAGGCAGAGGCATGAACTCCATTGTTGACTGCTTTAAAATGTGAGGTGGCAAACAATTCGAGAGGATCATTGGTGCTGTTCTGGCTTCTGTACAATCTTCACTCTCAGCATTGCCAAATCCATCACCTTCCAAATATGCAGAAATCTCCGCACAAACCACACAAGTGTTTCTCCCATCACATTCCACACATGCATAGGAATGTGTAAATATCTGGTGAATTCAGTTCATTATCTGGTGAATGGGTTTTTTTGAGAAATAATTTTTTTGATTAAGTATGTGCAAATATATGGTGAATCCAGTATAAATATCTGATGAATTCAGTTCATTATCTGGTGAACAGGTTTTTTTGAAAAATAAATTGTGGTTAAGTATGTGCAAATATATGGTGAATAAATATCTGATGAATTCAGTTCATTATCTGGTGAATAGGTTTTTTTGAGAAATAAATTGTGGTTAAGTATGTCCAAATATATGGTGAATCAGGTATAAATATCTGGTGAATTCAGTTCATTATCTGGTGAATGTGTTTTTTTTTATAAATAAATTTTGTTGGTTAAGTATGTGTAAATATCTGGTGAATCGGGTACAAATATCTGGTGAATTCAATTCATTATCTGGTGAATGAGTTTTTTTTAAGAAATAATTTTTTTGGTTAAGTATGTGCAAATATCTGGTGAATCACGTATAAATATCTGGTGAATTCAGTTCATTATCTGGTGAATGGGTTTTTTTGAGAAATAAATTTTTTGGTAAAGTATGTGCAAATATATGGTGAATCGGGTATAAATATCTGGTGAATTCAGTTCATTATTTAGTGAATGTGTTTTTTTTATAAATAAATTTTTTGGTTAACTATGCGTAAATATCTGGTGAATGGGTTTTTTTGATAAATAATTTTTTTGGTTAAGTATGTGCAAATATCTGGTGAATCATGTACAAATATCTGGTGAATTCAGTTCATTATCTGGTGAATCGGTTTTTTTAGAAATAAAATTTTTATTTTTTTAAAAAAGTCAAAATTTTAAAATAAAAAAAAGTACTGCTACAGTAGCGCTACAGTGCGCTACTGTAGCAATGTCGCGTATGTTGTCGAAAAACCGTGTTCAATTAGCACGGCTCATACATTAATATTTATTCTAAATAGTCTCATAGATGTCATTCCAACAAAAATATTAAAGAGAATGAGGGACATAGAAGTATGAAGAATAATATTTAAGTATGAGTAATACTATAATTTCAAAAATAATAGTATATGTATATAATAGATCGGTTTGGATTGGATTGGATTTCACTAGAGGAATCGAAATCCGATCCAATCCAATAAAAAATTGCGGTTTTTTCGGTTTTCGATTTTTTCGATTTTCGGTTTGTTAGGTTTTCGATTTTTCGGTTCGGTTTTTGCAGTTTGAGTCGGTTTGGATCGGTTGATGAACACATTTGATCCCACCTTCTTCTATAACCTGATCCCTTTGTCCAAACACCCAACTCGTTGTTTGTTTATTTGTTAAAAGGGATATGTTTCTTAAGGTTTGGACCTCCCTCATAATGTTTCGCTGCAACTCTCACATGCTTTGTCTCTTTCTCCCATGACTTTTTCTTTTCCCTTGCTAGTTGTTAGTTTTATATTGGTAAGAGGTGAGATTTGAACGTTAAACCCCATACCTCCAACACCTATAACCCACACCCATACCACTTTGGTCATCGTGTGCAACCAATCGATTTAATACATGCAACTGAATTTATTTATGTATTTTATACTTGAAAACTAATTTCATACAAAAAGTTGTTATTCCATTTATCATGCAAACTTTTAGACTTTACAAATGTAAATTGTAAACAATATTTATTAACAAAATTAGTAAATCCCGTGCATCGCACGGGTCACGATACTAGTCCCAGTAATTATAATAAAAGAAACCAAAAAACCCACCTGAACCAAGATCACTATTACTATTTAAAGAAAAGACAGCTTGCATGACCTCTTCCATAGATGGCAAATCAGTCAACATTGAATTATCCTGATTTGAAACCAAAGAATTTATAACCACATCCACAATATCCAAGTTTATTTCAGGCATTCCTTCAAGCAAACAGATCCATATAATAACTCAGAACATGCTTTTCAATCTCCTCAGTTTTATCCAAATCTGATCCCCACTCTTCGTAACAGAAGTTTACTTCTTTAATTCATTTTATTTACTTGTCTTATATTTCTTTTCTTTTACATGTACTTCAATATAGAACATTTCACAATAAAATAAAATTTATTATATAATGTTGAATATATTTTAATTTTTGTTTTTACTTACCTCCAATATAAATTGACAGATTTAAAATTAATTAAATTGCACCATCGTTTGACGCAATGGTTTGGACAAATATTTGCACACATGTTCCCACATTATTTAATTGGGGCTGACATATAACAATATACTCTAATATTTGATATCTAATTAATTTGAGTACGAGACAATAAAAGAATAACTATCATTAACTTCTGGTTCCAAGTTCGAAATACCATTTGTACAAAATTGACTATGCATGTACAAATTAAAATAATCCAACAGTGAATTTGAGAATCCTCAATGATCAAAGGTTTTAAAAATGATTGTCAACAAACAAAAAAATGTAACAGAAGAAGATATGAGGAAAAAATCAAGATTAAGACGAAGGAGAGTTGTCCTTGCTGCCATCAACTTTGTCGATATACCTTGAAGCAAGAGAACCTAAAGGGTGAGTTAAATAAAGTTAAGAAGGAACAATGTGAACAAGGGATACTTGTAGTCTGCAAATAAAAATAATGTGAACTATGCAAATCCATACCTTCCTTCCAATACAATTCAATTCCTTCAAGGTGACCTTCTCCAACAATGGCTACAGCTGAAGTGTATTCTTTAATAACTTTTAATAATTCTTCTGCCATATAACTGAATGAAATAAAAGGACTAATTTCAAATCAAAAATAAAATAAAAATAGAAGGACTAATTAATAAAAAAAAATTATTTGTGATGTATTGGCCACACACAAGATAAAGCAATCACATCCCATACAAATAGAAAATAGAAAAATTAAATTTAAAACATTATCAAATTATTGATGTAAAGAAAAAACATAATCAAATTAAACAAAGGAAACAAAATAATTAATATGACTAAATTGATTGACTTTTTAAAAAAAACAAAAATGAGTACAAAAGTAACACTAAATTGATAGGCATCCCAAGTAGGTTATCACCCCAATCAATTACAATCATTGCAGCACCATAATATTATTAAAAATGAATGAAAAAAGTACAAAAAGTGCATTGGGGAACATGTACCAAACCCATGAAAAACATCATCTAAACCTATAAAAAGGAAGACTAAATCTATTTCTAAAAAAGTCTACCCTTAAAAAAACTGGAATTCAATCCTACCAAAGAAAACCAAAAACAGAAAAACCAAAATTGGCAAGTTTATCTGCACAAATATTGTCTTCTCTATATATATGAGAAATAATAAATCTCATCCTCTTAGTAATGTCGACGCTATTGATCCATCGATTTCTAAGACTCCAAGGAACCAACTCAAAATTCAGAAAAGTTGCAACCACAAGTTGAGAATCACACTCCAGCCATAGAGAAAACCAATCATGTTTCTCAGATAGCTCAATTGTTAGCATAGCTCCTTAAATTTCTGCATAAAGAGCATTTGTAGTGCAAAGATTTTCTATAAAACACCCTAAAACAACCACACTTTTGTCTCTAAAAATAGCTCCACAAGCAGTTGGATCTGTATTACTAGGACTACCTTTTGCAGCTCCAACAGAAATGCATTTAACCATATAACCAGCAGGAGGATACCATTAAACTTCTATAATAGAAGGAGCAGAGGGAGGATGGCCATTGACTTTGAATTGCTTCAGCAACATGAATTCAAAAATAAGGGAATGCAACATTCCCATATTTGTTTCAAGTATTAAAAAATTATGCCTAGGAAAATTTTATTCCCAGGAATGTTCTTTGTACAAGATTCCCATGGGAATAAGACTCGACTACCTATAATTTCCGACTCCTACCTTACTTTACCATATTTATTTGTATTATTAACTACCTCTCTTGTTACTCAACATGTTATCACTTACCGTTAAAGGCTTGTAACAAAAATTAACCAAAGACTCAGCAGTTAAGAGACGCAATTTGGTAAGAAGACCTATTTCTAGAACAAATTGCAATGAAATAAAATAATGAAGGTGTAAGAATACGTACACGTCTCTCTCATCCCTAATGATCATCAGAAAACATTGCTCAACTTCATCATGCGCCTGCGGAATTAAAATTAAAATTTGGATAGAGACTGTTAGGATAAAAATGATTTCTTTTAGCACCAAAACTAAAAGAAGCATAAGCGTACCCCCTGAGAATTACTCAAATGTTTCTCTGCAATGCTAAAAAGGCATTTATGATATCGATGTAATGTATCCTGTGACAATCGAAATCAAATTATATCAATATGACAAAGCGTGTTGGTAATAGTGTATTCTAAAGCAAAAAAAATACGAACCGATATGATGTGATCTCCTAGTACCAGTTTAGAACCGTATTTCTTCGATTCTTGAAATAATGTGTAAAACTCACTATCAGCATACTACATTTGTAAGAGAAAGTTAGTATAGTAACTACGATTATTAAAATAAAAGAGTAAAGAGTAAATTTGTTTTACCTCTTTTTGTTGGTAAAATCGTGCTCTCTCTCTCTGCAAAGTTCAAGGAAAAGGACCTGCACGAAATTAAGGGACGGGTTTCACATTGGCATGTGGTCATTAAAAACATGAATCAAGTATTGTGATGATGAATAGAATAGAATAGATGTAACAATTAGATTATTTTTTTTAACAGCCGTGTAATTGTGACAACCGGCTTGGACAACATACGAGACAACTTTGTACTGTGTTACTATAACACTTTTTTTTTTCTTCAAAAGTTGACTTTTTTTATGAAAAAAAAAATCTATTCCTAAAAAACTCATTAACCAGATAATCAGATAATGAACCGAATTAACCTTATATTTATACCTGAGGTTTCACCAATGCAACCAATTCTTTCGCTGCTTTGCGGGAATGCTGCAACCAATTCGTGATCTGCCAATGTGAATGTCAAAAAAATATACTTGCCGAGGTATATATACAAGAGTCCATGCCAATTTCACTCTAGCACTTACCTTAGGATCAATCCGTGAGAACTATAAGACTAAAGCAATGGTATGTTAAAAAATTTTGAAAGTTGGAGAAAAGGGGGTCATAAAAAAAGCCACCTAAACCAAATACTATGCCTCATCACCTAGTAATAGGAGGGACGGAGATAGATTCTAAGTGGGTTTTTTCACTGTCTCAAGTCTCAACTCAAGTAACATTAGTGTTTTAATTTTTAAGAGAATATGCGGGCCGCCCGAAGCCCGATCGGGCTGGCCCGATACGGGTATGGTCTTCATAGGGCCGGGTCAAAAAAGCCCAGTTGTAATTCGGGCTCAAATTTTAGTACCCAAGTCCTTTATTTTCTCGGGTTTTTTGAGCTCGGGCCAGTCCATTTTGCCACCTCTATGTACAGGTGAAAATTGTCATCGATAATTGCATTACAAAAACTTTACACTGAAACTACTTTTAGAAATAGTTTAATTGATATACACTATCATCATAAAAAAATCTATACTCTCTACCAATAAGAAATCATGGTATATATGACTTTAAGGTAATTCAGATAAGAGTCAAAGATATTTAATGAGGTGTCAATTTCTAATTGATTGCTAGTGTAAAAAAGTGTTTACACGTCGGTGCATATAAATCAAATCCTTTTGAAAAATTCCTACATACTTAATTTGATTACGATATGCACATATTTTATTTTTATTTTTTTATAAATTTACTTTAAAGTATAAATTACACTAATTATCGTCAAACTAAAAAATTTAAATTCCAAAAAATATACATATTTGCAAGCATCAAGTAGAGCATATATTATTTTTATAATGATGATTAGTTTACCCTATTTAAAAGATGTGGGATTTACCTTTTTTAATCAAAGAAATCACAGTCGTGTTTCTGCATCAATAGTCCATGCTGCATCGTTCATGAATCTGGTGAAGACAACATATTTTTAAACAACAGAAAATATGCCAAAAAAAAGAGAGGAGCATATGTAACGAACAAAAGATGAATAATATGGAATGATCAGCCTATAGAGTATGAAGCAATATCCATGCATTCCTCTTCATCATTTACCATACAAGCAGGGACGGACCCATGTACATGTGTTTGGGGGCAGCTGTCCCCACCAACTAATTTTTTTTGTTAATTAAATTTTATATAATTTTTTCCCCTGCTAATAAAATAATATTGCCCCTATTGCTCTATAATTCTACTTTAAATAACACTAAAAATGTTACTCTCATTACTCTGTAACCCTACTTCACATAATATTTTTTATATTTTCAGTAAAACTTGATCACATATATAGATAAATATTTTCGATAGTGTTGAAAATGAAAAGAAATATAACAACCTCAAAGTATCAAAACACGCAGAGAGTAAATAAAATTTATAGAAGTAATCTTCAATTTTAGTCTTATAGTGGTTACTAAGACCCACCAGTTGGGAAGGTAAAGAAGTGAGGCCATTGCTGGAAAGATTCAAGTACTGTAACTTGGAAAGGGCCCCGATAGCCGGGGGAACCGGCCCGGACAAGAAATTGGAAGACATGTCAAGGGAAGAAAGATTATCAAGAAAGGCCAAAGATGTTGGTAGGGAGCCAGTAAGAGAATTCCGGGAAAGATCAAGAACCGAAAGGGCTAAGAGTTGACCAAGAGTATCAGGAACTGTCCCAGTAAGCTTGTTATCAGAAAGATACAGACTTGTGAGGTTATTTAAATTCCCAAGAGTGGAAGGAATAGCATCAATGATGGAGCAAGAACGAAGATCAAGCACCCTAAGAGAAGATAGCTGGAGACCAAACCAATCAGGAATAGGACCAGGGAGAAGAAAATTGGAGGCATTGAAGGACTCCAAGAGAGTGAAATTGGCCAAAGCATCCACTGCAAATTGTAGGTTTCTCCTCCCAAGTCGAGTTCTTCTGAACCCAGAGATATTGATCCCAACAACACGACCATTCTGGCATGTGACACCAACCCAGATTAAGCAAGGGTCTGGTTTTCTAGGCCATTCCCTGCTCCTCAAACCGAGAGAACCCCTTGGTTGAAGGAGTGCTGCACGCTCAATGGGTGAACTCAGTGGCTCAATCTGCCCCCGTGTCAGCTGAAACAGCAACAAAAACAAGAACCCAAACAACACTATGCTCCGCCGATCCAACATGTTTTGCTATTATCACCGCTGACCCAAAGATCCAAACATTCCCATCTTCCTCTCAAAAATATGTATCAGTGTATGCAATCACAATTTCGAGATACCCAATAAACAACAATCACATTTTGATTCTTCTCTCTATGAAAAGTCTTAAACTTTAAAATTTCTATATGAAAATAAATAACCCATTAAAAAAAAGAAGAAAAGAAGAATGGAAGGAGTCTTACTTACCTGAATCACAGGGCTTTCGATTCGTCAGAGTATTGATAACAAATGAATCTGTATGGCTTTCTAAGCGCCTCCTTTCTTCTCTCTCTCAGACTCTCTACCTACTCTCTCTCTCTTTCCAAATCCTTCAGTTGACGGAAGACAGAGGGAAAAAGGAAATTTTTAAATTTGGAGAAAAATTAAAAAACGGTATTATGATGGGTTGATATTAAAAAAATAACAAATCGAAGGAGAGAGGGAGAGGGGATAGTTATACTAAACTATGAGAAATTAGGAGAGGGAGAGCTAGCTGGCTGTTCTTGTACCACAAGAAGGAATAATAAAGGCAGGGGGCTCTGCTGCTGCGCGTTGCGGAAGGAAGGAGCGGGAGGTGGTGGAGATGGCGGAGGAGCTTGAAACAAACTCTTTTTTAGTGCGTTTGGATTGTTCTGATTATTTTTTTGTTTGGGGGAAGAACTGTAGGAGTTTAAGAGAAGATGATAAGGGGTGTTTGAGATGGAAGATGATGGTTATGGATGGCTAGAAGGTTGGAAGAAAGCTGTGTGGGAAGGAATTCATAGCTCTGTTGAATTTATGCACCTTCAAGGGGAAATAATGACAAAAGTTCCAATCTGCCAGCTATAGAGAAAGGGACGACACCGGTGGAATAAATCAGCCTTTGTTGCTGGATGGTGCAAAGGGACACAACAGAAGGAACAAGGGTACTATTTTGTTTAAAACTAGTAAAAGCCAAAAGACTAAAGAAAGAACATTTGACTCATACTTGAAATGAAAAAGGGATGAAAGGATGCTCATACTACCGTAGGAGACAAAACATTTTTTAATTTTTTTTTAATATATTTTCTTCAACAAGCAGAAAGCTTTTCTTGTTTTGATTTTTGTTCACTTGGGCTTGCTGCTTGGACATAAACTTGCAATCATAAATTTGGGCTAAATCTGATCATGCATTGTGTCAAGAAAAATGAACAATTTTTTTTAATTTATTTATTTTTGTCAATTTTTATATATAATTTTTTTTCAAAATATTAATTAAAAAGAGAAGATATCTAAATAAAATTAAGTGTTCATATTAGGACACAGGTTATCATTCTTCGTATATAAAAGTAAATTAACCTATGCAACTTTACTCCCTCAAATACAAATTGAGAGCAATTATGCCATTTTTATTTTTTCTTTTCTTTTTCACTTTTTAAATTATTCTTACCCTCTATTCGAAAAAATATATTATTATTACGCTGCTAACTAACATGTATGCTCCTACTCCGGATTTAATTATAAGCAAAATTAACTAACTTTATATTTATTAAGGAAGTTAGCTGATTTAATTTAATTGTCATGATTTATGAAAAAAGTGAGTTATAATTATTAAACTACCCTTATTTATAACAAGCATCACATTTAATTCTTGGGAGTGTGTATTGCTCTTGAAAAAGTAAAAAGAGATTAATTAACCAAGAGTACTTTTGGAACATTGGCATTATTATTAAATAGAGTTGAATTGGTTGGATTTTGCTTATATTTGAGTTTACCAAATATAGGTACTCCCTCCGGACTGAATTATAAGCAAAATTACCTAATTTCACACTTATTAAGGAAGTTAGTTAATTTAGTTTAATTGTCTTGATTTGTGTAAAAAAAATAGTTACAAATACTAATCTACCTTTTAATTGCATCGAGAGTGTGTAATGTTCTTGGAAAAGTAAAAGGAGAATTGGTTTGATTGGTTAATTTTCTTGATTTTTGAAACACTAACATTAAATAGAGTTGAATTGATTGAATTTTCCTTATATTTGAGTTCATAAAATATAGGTACTTTTTTTGCTTATAATTGAGTCCAAAGAAAATACTTTTTTGTTTATAATAGAATCCGAAGGTAGTATTTGCTTTGCATTTACAAAGAGCATCTCTTCATTTTATGGGTTACATTTATTGTTAGCATTTTTCTAAAATCCAAGTTTTTAATGTTATAGCTAATTATAATTATAATTATAATTTATATAATGGTGATATTTAATCGCATCTTGATTCTTTAGTAATTGATTGTATTGTAATTTACTTCTAAATGTAGTCTTCTTTTTTTTTTGACAAGACTTTTAAATGTAGTCATGATGATATCATTTCCTTTATCTTTATAATTAATATTATTTCTTTCGAGTAATGCTCCTGATTAATGATTCAGTTGATAATGCTTGTTAGGGGGGTTTGATAACGCCATGTTGCAGAAGGAGGTTGCAATGGCTGAAAGAATGCTGAAAGAAAGTGAGAAGAAGCGAAAGAGACGCTCTTTTTGTGCAAGTTACGAAGAGACAAAGATCAAACCTTTTATGAACCGGTTGGTCTGTAGTATGGCCGGTCCAGTCATGTGTACGTGCCTTTTATTTTTTATTTTGGCTTAATTACACTTTTGGTACCCCAAATATTGATAATGTGCGATTTTGGTCCCCCACATTTTTTTCGAGCACATTTGATCCCTTAGTTTTTCAATTGTACGATTATAGTCCTTCCATCCATATGCTGTCAAATTGGTAACAAAATTTGCTGACTACCAAATGTACTAAAATATATTTATTTTAGGATTTGGGGCAAAATACGTTTAGGGTTCTATCTATAACAAAAGGATGAGTTTGGGGCTCATTTGACACAAATTAAGGGACCTGTCACCCGCTAAAAATAATATTTAAAATTTTTAATTAAAAAAATTAATAATAAATAAATATATTTTAATACACTCGGTGTGGCATGTCATCAAACTCTATTACCAATTTGACAGCAGATGGATAGAAGGACTACAATTGCACAATTGAAAACTTGGGGGACCAAATACGCTCGAAAAAAATGTGAGGGACCAAATCGCACATTACCAATACAAATATAAAATAAATAAAATAAAAAAGGTTGATGAAATGTGAGTTTTGATGAAATGTAAAGATGTGGGGTCACTGATTGGGTCCATTAAGGAACTTTTTTGAAATTGATGGGATGGAGAGATTGAGGTGCTTAAGTTGTAAAAATTAAAAAATGAATGACGTTTTAAGGTGGGATCCATTTAAGAACAAAAAACGTAAATTATTTCATATTATAAAACCCAAAAACCCATTATTATTCTGTACACCATATTATTTTATAATTATTTCAAACAATAAATTTTCTAAACAATGAAAGTAAGATTACAGTGAAGTAAATAGCACAATGAAAATTTAATATTTTGTTAAAAACAAACAGTAAAATATGAGTGTTACACGGTGAAAAATGAAAATGAAAATAAATAACGAAAAGATTGTGATGTGAGTGAATAATAGTGAAAAGAAAGTGTGTATGTGGCGGGAACACGATGAATGTGTAGCACTAGTGTAATTGACGGTGCATCACAACCCATTAATCCAATAATAAATATTTTTCCAATGTTGTAAAATGATTTGATTATGAAAAGAATGAAGGTATAATAACATGTATAATCAAAATATAAATATCTATATACTAGTGTTTTCATTTGTGCCCGTGCCGGTGCACGGGTAAAAAGTTTATTTAATTTGTATATAAAAATAAAAAATGATAAATTGACAAATGCAAATAATTATTAATCAAAAAATTTGTTCATAATCATGTACAAATATTTGATTTCTAAAAACTTAAGAATACATCAATATCACAAAGTATTCATTAATTTTATAATCATCCTACTTCTTACAAAAATTATATTTACTATTAAACTTTTTTATTCATTTAAAATATGCATAGTTTCTAAAGCAACACATAATAGTATCACTCAGGTTTCCACCCCTTTAATAATAGTAACTTTCAATAATCTTAGTAATCATACACAATATATTTTATTCATATATTTATAAACATTTGATCCCCTTCATCTATAATATATTTTTTAAAAACATGATATTTCTTTTTTATTTATTTAAAACATGTCTCATTTATAAAGTTACACATAGTAGCACCACCCAAGTCTCCCCTTTTAACAATGGAAATTTGTCAATGATCTGAGTAATCATATACAACATATTTTGTTCATATTTTTATAAAACATATTTGGTTCCCCCGCCATCCTTTATCAATCATATTTTCTTCATTGGTTCTCTACCTTCATCTGTCATATTTTTTTTAAACATTTCATTTTTTATTAATTTACAATATGTCTCATTTCTAAAACTGCATATAGTAACACCACCCAAGTTTTCATCCCTTTAATAATAAAAATTTGTCAATGATCTTAATAATAATACAGAACATATTTTCTTCATATTTTTATAAATATATAATTACCCCAAAACCCTTTATCTATTGTAACATGAAATATAAATTGATATATTGATAAATATAGTAATTACTTGCCAAAATTCTTGTTCATAATCATATATAAATATTCAATCTACAAAATTTAAGACTACATCACAAGGTATTCATCAACTATATCATCATCATGCTTCTAACAAAAATTATACTTACCATCAACATTTTCTATTCATTTAAAATATATGTTACTTCTAAAGCTGCAAAGAGCAGCATCAACCCTGTTTTCACTCCTTCTAAACATTAATGCTCGACATTTCTCAATGATCTTTGTAATCATATTCGACATTTCTTCTTCAAATTTATATGAACATTTTGTACCCTTACCCCCCTTTATCCGTCAAATTTTCTCGATTGATTTCAGCTTTTTCGATCAATTTTTTTTAAAACGTCATAAATCACCTCATGAATTTTTTTTTCAGGGTAGATCTTTATGCAGCTAACATAAACTTAATTTGTTCATTGCTAATGACAGTAAGACAACATACGATTCTTCACTAACAGATTGCAATATTTCTACTGTTTTATTATCAATGTCTCTTAAATTGTTGTAAATTTTTGTCATTAATTAACTATCGATTGGTTCTATTTTTATGACCATAGTTGTGAACTTTATCAATTGTTATCCTTTTGGGGCTCGTTTGGTGGTCAGGATAAGAGAGACAGGATAGGATAAGCTATCATATCCTGTTTGAAACTGTTGTTTGGTGAGCCAGCAGGATAGGATAAATCAATCATGTCTCATATCCTATCATGTTCATCTAGTTAAAATTCTATCCTGAGGGGGAGCTGGGTTAGAACTCAACAGGATAGGATAAGGTGATTTAAAGTATAATAAAGTATTAAAAAAATGTATAAATAAAATAATTAAAGTATAATAAATTATAATATGGTTACCGAAAAATGTATAATAAAACATAAAATAATAAAAATATTAATAATTAATTTTAAAAATTATTATTTCTTCTCACAAGACTAATTTTGTTACGTCATATTATTTTTAAAAACTGAAAAATAAATAAAAATATTCTAATAATTTAACTATATGTAAATTAAAAAATAAAAATGAATATTTAAAATTATAAAAAATTTAATTTAAGTTAAACAATATTTTAAAATTTTTAAATATTATATGTAATTTTATCAGAAGGACAATTTTGTCTTTTTATATAATCTTAAAAAATAAAAATTATAAAAAAAACTAAAATCTAATAAAATATGAAAACATTCAGAACAAGAACGAAAATTTTAAAATTCATACTAAAATTACAATGCTATCCAGTTAGTTATCTGGTAGACACAAAACGTCGGATAGGATAATAGTTTATCCTGCTCATATCATATCCTACTCTTATCATGCTCCCTTATCCTATTCGTCCTATCCTATCATGACCACCAAACAAGCCCTTAGTGTATATATATATCGTGAAAAAGTAGATGGCCAAAGAATAATGACTTTTCATTTACCAAAAAACATTAGAAACAACATATTTATTAATTGGACACATGTTTATTTTGAGTACAGACCATTGGGAAGCTATATGCATTTATTCGTACCAATAGAAAAAATGTTCAGCTAACCAAGTTCTTGAGACTGATAGCAATAAATTGTGTACATACGTTTTTTCTTTTAATATATTATTTCAAAAATTATGTTTTTTTTAAATGCATATAAAAGTTGAAAGCAAATTCAGTTGGTTTACTCAAATAAATTGCATTCAATCAATCAAATTAAATTTGAAAACTGCACATTTATTTCATTCAAGTTGACAACATAAATAAATTATCATTACACATCAAGGCAAATGCGCAGAAAAATGTGTGTCCCACTAATTCCCCAACCTCCCATATAAACTCTCTGCCATCATTAACTTTCTTAGCAAAAAAAAAAAAAGACATGATATAAATCAATGGGGTATAATTTTCATATTGTATTTCTTCTAAAAGGGACAGGGCATTTCAATCGAGTCCTATAAAATTTCATCAATAAAAAATTAATACTCATTTAAATCATAGTCTAATAACAACGTATAGTAACGTTAGCTAGAAATCACTTACATTAGGTGAGTTGAACATTATATAAAAACCAGCAAATTTGGAAGCAGCAGATTTGGAAGATGAACACATTACGATATTTCAAAAGAGAACCAATTGTTTTTAGAGCAGGAAAATTCAAATAAAAAATTGGGATAAAAAATTTAAACATAATACTTGAAATTGAAAGAAAAATGAATTAATTCTTGTTACCTCTGTCATCCAAATTACTATCTTTCTCTTCTTCATGTTCTTCTTTTTATTAGCACTACCCTGCCACTTTCATTAGGAATAGAGTGTCCCGCCTGAGATCAACACACATTTTTACATCATTTAATTGAAATATTAGGTTCTGCATGTCAAGAAAGATTAAGTCATGGATTGGACTAAGATGTACCACCCATATTTTACGTCACCTATATGTGACAAATTTTGAACCAATCAAATTGTCACATGGGTTTGGTCAAAATTTCAAACTTTCTAGTTGTATTTCTACTGTAGTTAAATATATGAATACAATATATTGTAGTATAGTATATATACTCTTTACATTCGCAAATTTAACCCATATTAAAATAATATTTTTTGATTAAAAAAACTGATTATATTAAAAAATAATATTTTAATATGAATTAAAATAATGTTCGTTATCACTAATATTTTGTAATATAATCAGTTTTTTTAATAAAAAAACATTATTTTAATATGAGTTAAATTTGTGAATACAAAGAATACATATACTATACTACAATATACTGTATTCATATAGTTTGACTACAGTATAATACAACTAGAAAGTTTGAAATTTTGATCAAACTATGTGGCAATTTGATTGGCCAAAAATTTGCCACATGGGTAGTGTAGTGGGTGGTGTAAAATGTGGGTGGTGCACCATAGCCACACCCTTTTAAGTGAGATGTTTTTTAGGGTTGGGCTAAGATGCACCACCCACTAATCAGTTTTTTTTAATCAAAAAATATTATTTTAATATGTGTTAAATTTGCGAATACAAATAGTACATATACTATACCACAATATACTGTATTCATATAGTTTGACTATAGTATAATACAACTAAAAAATTTGAAATTTTGACCAACCAATGTGATAATTTGATTAACCCAAAATTTGCCACATGAATAATGCAGTGGATGGTGTAAATACTTCTTAAAATGCATAAACCGTAGGGTCAATATAATGGGTCAATAAACCCTTTAAGGTATATATCAACCAGTTATGCTAATTTGACACACTTTGACAGACAACATACGATACATCGTATGAACGATGTCATACATGATCAAGATCAGAAGACACGATTTTTCTTTTTTTTTAATTTAAATTTTTTTTGTAAATAAATTTTTTGATTAAGTATGGGCATTCACCACATATTTGAAGGCATTCACCAGATAATTGAACTACGTTCACCAGATAATCTAAGGCATCCACAAGCTAATTTAGTATAGGCATTCACCACATATTCGAAGGCATTCACCAAATAAGTGAACTACGTTCACCAGATAATCTAAGGCATCCAAAACTTGGTTTTAGTATGGGCATTCACCAGATAATTGAACTACGTTCACCAGATACTCTAAAGCATCCAAAACTTGGTTTTAGTATGAGCATTCACCACATATTTAAAGGCACTCACCAAATAATTGAACTACGTTCACCAGATAATCTAAGGCATCTAAAACTTGGTTTTAGTATGGGCATTCACCACATATTTGAAGGCATTCACCAGATATTTGTACCCCTTTCACCAGATATTGACACATACTTAGTCAAAAAATTTATTTACAAAAAAAATTTAAATTTAAAAAAAAAATGCTACAGTATCGCACAGTGCAGCTACAGTACCGTACTGTGCGGCACTGTTCATACGGCGTCAATTTAGCATTTTTTCTATATCAACACAATATAAATATAATGGCATTCAGAGAAAGCTCCTCCATTATTGGCTCAGAGTTCGAAATCGAAGGAATAGGAAAAGACTTCATAAAAATTCAAATTTTTTATGTTCTTTTTTTTGTTTTATTCTTCAGCCAGACCATAATGTAAAAGTAACAAAAACCCAAAATCCACATGATTGAACAAAAATAACACCACCAAAATAAGAAAAAACAAAGCAAATATAAAAGCAACCATGGATTCATTCTTGATTTTAATCCAGAGAGAGAGAGAGAGAGAGGGGCTATACTTGGTGTTGTCAAAAAAAAAATTGTGATACTTCTTAAAATGCATAAACCGTAGGGTCAATTTTGGGAATGACTACTGGCAGCCTCTCAGAGCACAGAAGCAACAAGTTTCTCAGAGCTTGTACTGAATCCTCGCCTTGTCAAGAGATACCGAATCACTGACATTTTCATCAGATTGTACAAAAAAAAATATGGCCTCGTGGGAAGTAAATCTAATTTCCGGATCCGAATTCTCTGCCTTTGTGGCGGGTAAAGGCATCAGCCTTCGACTAATGTGAACCGTTGGATCATCTTTGTTGATCTGTCCATTTATTTAGTTTTTCAATTATAAGTTTTATTAAATTTATTTTTCTCTCGTATTTTATACAATTATAGTACTCACAATGATATTCCATGTATTTATTACATGTATCAGTGGCTTCATCTTTTAATTCTTGTATCAAATCTTTTAATCTATTTTGATTTGTTAAATTTATCATACTTAAATAATGAACAAATTTTTCTACGTATAGAGTACTCATTATTAATCAGCTAGTACTTAGCTCTTATACCAATTTCGGTATCACTCTATTTTTTCCATTTTTTCCCAGATAGTGGTAGTAATTAGACATAATCTCGATAATTATTTTTATGCATAATTTGAGTTACTAATAATTCATATCCATAATCCATTATAGATTCATCTATTTCCATTATTTCTTTGATTAATTGATCTCGTTTTTCTTCACAAAATGCTAACTGAATTCTTTATTGTATTTGTTTTAAATAAAGTTTTTTCTGTCAGTGTTGGTGTTTTAATTTATTAATTATTATATGTTTACAATTTATGGGTATTTTCATTACTAGAATACTTAATATTTCTTGGTCCATTTTAATCATCTAGTAAATCCCATTCTTCATATATATCAGATAACGATAGTCTATCATATTCAAAACCTAATCCTATTTCTTCCATATAGTTCCATTCTATATCTAAGGAAATAATCGTAGGATAATAATCTTCTTATCTAAATTGGGCTTTTATTTTTTCAATTATTGATTGTTTACAGTCAGTGGGTAAATCCATTACTAATACACTTATTATTTCATTTTCTGTTTGATTATCAAATTCAGAATATATTTCCATTAATTAATATCTTCGAAGGTTGGTGCTGTTAATTTAAAATAACTAGTTGTTGGCTGATAAGGTTCTTTCGAAATCATTCTTTCTATTTGTTCTATTTTTTCCATTATTAGTTTTTTATGTTCTTCTCTTTTGTTTCTTATATTATTAAGTTCTTTTTCTTTTTCTATAATATATTCTTCCATCTTCTTTCGATTTTTATCTTTCTTATCCTTCCTAAGATGATTGTCATAGATAAAGTCTGTTATATTCTTTTTGTCTTGATTTATTTTAGTATATGACTTTTCATAAATATTTCTTAATTCTTTTCCTTTGTTCATATTCTATTTCTTAGGTACTGGGCTAAGTCTCTGACTTGATTTGATAATTTATTTATATTTTCATCTTTATTTTCTTCTGTCTCAGAGAAGGTAATTGGTTTAGGGATCTGCTTAAAACTTAGCGATCTTGGGTTTCTTATAGAAATTCCTAATTCAGTTAAGTCATTTCGTTTAGGATAATAAATCTTTCCTATTTCTTCAAACAGTCTTGGTATATCTATTCTGTCATTATTTCTAAAGGTAATGCTATGATGTGAGTTTGTTAGTGCATAATTGACACAATAAGTAATTGAGAAAATCTTGTCTCCTGATCTCATTAAATTATTTCTTAGAAATCTATGTTTCATGGTTAAATATTGATCTAATTTTTGAATATCTAATGGTATTCCAATATTTGGGTGTATCTCGAATTTTAATTTAACATAGGCTAAATTTCCTTCGATCACTCCTAGTATTTTATCCTTAGGATCTGTTATTCTATCATCCTTTAGAACTAATTCAATAGGTGAATCCATCCCTTCTTGAAAGGTTGCCTTAATTAAGACTTGTATTGCTCATATATGAATATATCCTATTTTCTTTCTATGTGATTCCTTTTTTAAATTTTTTTTAACTCAATTAATTTCTTTTTATTTAATAATTGTATACAGGTGTTTCCCTGTGTTTCAGCTATATCTATTGGTGCTTCATTAATTATCTTTCCATAGTATATTATATTTTCTTTCTGGTTAAATCGTTTCATTATACCTCCTAGTTTTTTCATGTTTGCATCTTTAGATAAATTCAAGTCTTCTTTCTGAATCTTTTGAAAAAGTTTTGGATCTATTAAGATACTTCCTTCATAGTTTTCGTCTTCTTCGGTAATTTGTAAATGTTCTACATCAATATTATTGATTATTTCTTTTTCTATTTCAGACATAATTAACTTCTAGTATAAACTGGATAAAACTAAATGGTTTATGAGTCATACCTGATCTAGTGTTTGAAGTGATTCTGGGTTCTTTGGTCCACCACTGCTTCCGTCTAATTTGAGTTGGAATTTTAGCGAGTAGTTGGAAGTAATGAAAGTAAAGTAGAGGGATATATGGAAGTAGTTTATTTATAATCAGGAGT
Organism: Sophora flavescens; assembly: GCA_030762895.1. Taxonomy (NCBI): domain Eukaryota; kingdom Viridiplantae; phylum Streptophyta; class Magnoliopsida; order Fabales; family Fabaceae; genus Sophora; species Sophora flavescens. The sequence continues at coordinate 136,867,653 of CM061064.1, forward strand.
ACAGTACATAGAACTGGGTGATTCCACACTCAAGGAATCGCTAAGCATAGCTTAGAACTTCTCAGAGAGAAGAGAGAGATTGAAATTTTCTTTCAGATGCTCTCCTTCTCCTTTGCCTTCGAGGGCTTATTTATACATCAGAAGGGATCAGTAATTTACAAAAAAATCCCTGAATTATTACAATCAATCAGACATTTTTATAATTTATGATGACGTCATTACTTACGTCATCCTTCCAATAATGCTTGATGACGTCAGTGCTTACGTCATTCTTCAATAATGGCTTCGTCTGAATCCTTGTCATCTTACCGACAGTCTTTTTGTTTTACGCATCTTTCACGTGCGTGATTGCCATTCTCCTTAATCATTGAGCACAACAAGTCAAAGACAGCTGGCTGGTAGTTCATCGAAAGTCCTTGTAACGTGTAGAAGGGTAATTCAAAGTTCGTCAGTAGTGCTAGATCTCTTTCCCTAATCAATTTTCCACTAGTCTTGCTGAGTAGCAAAGTATGTGGACCTTTGTACATGGCTTTAATAAAAGAGTCTTTACCAATAATTTGACACTGAGTAAAGATGCTCGCCAGTTGATTTGCTAGGATTGTGACAATCTTTTCTTCACTGTAGTCTTCTCCAGTAGGTTCATCTCGCATGGAGAAACTATTATTACTTACTTCAATGAAAATTAAATTCTTTGTGGGTTGTTTGGTGACAAAGTCTGGATAGGTTGAATAGAACTTCAGAAAAATAGTTCTATCCTTTGCGACATTCTTTTGATAGTTCTGGATGGCTTCCTTCAAATTATACGGAAATAATTTGATTTCTTCCAAGTCTTGACTGAGGTAGAGACATACAATAAGTCCAAACTGAAACATATTAAATGTAAGAATTGATGTTACTCCAGGAGTAATTACGGCCTTAACTCCGAAAATATTTCGGTTGACCATGTAAAAACAATTAATTTTTTCCTTCTTAGACCAGTGGGTCAGTCTTTTTAAGTTTTCAAAAAAAAATTCTTTGGAAAATTGAACTTGAAGTTCATGATCTTTTCTTGAAGGGATTTGGTAGTCATCAATGGAAGAAGGAATTCTTCCAAGTATTCTTAATGAAGTTTTTTGGGCTGGTGGAGTCTTTATGGTTTCAGAGAAAGTCCTTGGGCCAAGATAAACTTCTTTGCCCTTGTCTTGTTCTTTTTGGTAGTCTATCAAAGCCTTTTCTGCTTCTTCTTTGGTACGAAATCCTTTGTGATGGACTTCCGGAAATTCCAATGCAGTGAGGGGCTGCTTTGTGCCATTCATTGTAAACACCTGGGTGTGGTCCATTGAAGATAGTGTACCATTTTTCATTAGTGCTTTCCTGTACCTGTTGTTTTATATTTTTCATAGGGTCTTCTTTGATAGGTATTATTTGTAATTGAAACTTTAGTACTTCAATATTTGTTCTGATCAAGTCAAGCTCCAATATCTTCTGTTTTTCGAGCATTTCTTGATATTGAATCTGCTTCATTATGTCTTCAGTTGTTGATTGCTCCATTCTTTTGATAAAATATCTGCAACAACATTCTTGTCTCCCTTAATATGAGAGATTGAGTAATTATATTCGGCAAGCTTCATTTGCCATCTAATCAACCGTCCTTGTTTGTAAGTTCCTTTATGATTTAAGTTCTTAAAACCTGCAACATAGGTAGAGTCGGTTCGGACAATAAAGTCCTTATCCGGTATATAAATCCGATGTTTTTCAAGCATACGGATTAAAGTCAGTGTTTCTTTTTCATGAGTAGGATAATTAAGTTCACAGTCTGAAAAAGTTCCAGACATGTATCGACACAGTAATTCGTTTTTATATCCAGGGGGTTTTGCTTTCATAACACCTCCCCAACAGTCATTTGAGGCATCAGTCTCAATAATTATTATATCATCATCCGATGGATGATAAAGCTCAGGAAGATCCCGGCATAAGTCTTTCATTTTTATGATTATTCTATCATCATCATCAGTCCACGTCCAGGGGATATCCTTCTTTAGCTTCTGTTGAAGTATTCTTCTTTCTGCTGCAAGATTTTTGATAAAACCTTCATTTGAAATATATGTTAGTAGCCCGAGAAATCTTTGTAAATCCTTTTTATCCTTTAATTTTGTTGGAAAGTTTTGAAGTTTCTCTAATACATGTCGTTGCATTATTATTTTCCCTTTTTCAATTTCTAATCCTAAATAATTAATTCTATTATGGGCTAGGACAACTTTTTTCTTACTTAAGACTATTCCATGTTCATAACATTTGTTAAGAATGAATTCTATCTTTTTAAAGTGATCATCTAATCCTTTGTTTGAAAAGATTAATATATCATCAATATAAATAAGACAAAAATCTTTAAATTCTTTAAGAATTGAATCTATTCTCCGCTGGAAGATTCCAGGTGATTGCTTTAATCCCATTGGGAGTACATTCCATTCATATTGACCTTGAGGACAACTGAATGCTGTTAGTGCCTTAGCTTCTTCAATCAATCTAATTTGGTAAAAACCTGATTTACAATTAAAGGTGCTAAACCAATCCATGTTTCTAATCCTTTCAATAATTAAATCTTTTCTTGGAAGAAAATAGGCATCTCCTTCCATGGCATCGTTAATTTGTTTGTAATTAATTACCATCCTTCTTTTACCTCTTTTTATTTCATTATGATTTTCTACATAAAAAGCTGGTGCTGAGTGTTTACTATTCGATGGTCTAATTAGTCCCTTTTTACTCATTTCATCAATGTCTTTTTCAAATTCATCTCTATCTTGTTTTGTGTAAATCATTGGTTTACATTTTACCTCTTTTGTGGGGTCTTTTAATTTTAATTCAATTAATTCAGTATTTTTGTTAATTCTTGGGTCTAAAGGGTTTTCACTACAAACTTTATTTAAAAGTTCTTCTATGTGAGCTGGTATTATTCTATTTGGTTCTAAATTTACTAATATATGGCGAATTTTTGTGCAAATTAAGCTAATAATATCACCACGTTTCAGCTGTTGAAACTTTGATGAATAAGTACATGTAGAAGTATGGATAATCGGTATTTTGATGACTTCACGCTTTTGTTTTTGATAAATATATGGGGTTCGTAAAGTAATATATGTTAAAAATTGACAAAACGATTGATATAAGCGTAAGAAATTATTTCCAAGAATTATATCAATTCCTGTTTCTTGTTTATATATTGTTGGTATTATAAATATTTTTTCTTGGATAACTAAATTAATCCTTTTTGCTATCCAATACAAAGAATGTATTGATCCATCAGCAATTTGTATTTTTATCGGTTTTTCCAATCGTTCCCAATTATCAATCAGTTGTTCGGTGGCAAGACAAAGACTTGCTCCGGTATCTATATAGGCTTCGGTTACATTTTTACTTTTTTCTATCAATATTTTTATATAGGTGCTATTCGAATTCTCCTTCTTCTGAAGATAATTCATCATCTGAATCACTCAGTTCTTCTTCTAAGGGTTCAAGTTCATATATTTGGAAGACTTGTTTTATTAATTTTGATTTTTCCTTAAAATCTTTTTCTTTTCTTTGAGGGCGTTCATTAGCATAATGTCCTTCAATATTACATATCCAACATACGCATTTTTTCTTTCCTTTTGGGTAATATTTTCTTGGTGTGGATCTTTTTCTTCTAAAATATTTCTTTTTATTATTTCTGTAATAATTCTTTTTTCTAGGGTAAGTCTTTCTTAAGGTTGATTTCTTGAAATATTTTTTCCTTTTTATTTTCTTTTCACAACCATATTTCCCTGGTTTTTCTATCTCTGGAATGTCACAACAAATGACATTACTTCCTCTATTTAATTGTCTAATTGTTTCTCTATTCAAACATTGTTCTCTCAGTTCTTGATATAAGAGTTTAATAACTCCTCCTAAAGTATTTGCGGTTTCTTCTGGTCTTAACTCCCATAATCTATTTATCTTTGAATTAAGTGGATATGGTAGTTTATCTATAAAGATATATTTATATATTTCTTTAGTATCTTCATCTAGTTGGTAATAGTATTTTTGATATTCGCAGATGAAACTTTCTATCTGACACATATCACATATTTGCATTTTATTAAGATTTGACTTAGCATTTTCGATTAGAGTTTTATCTGTCTTTTCTCTTTGTTCCATTAAATTATATCCTAAAAATTCTTGGTGTATCAGAGTCATTATTAATTTAACATAATCTGCACTATTATCTACCATTCTTCCGAAGTTAATCCATTCTGCATCTTTAATTCCTATTAGAAATTTTTGCACACTCCCTGTTGTTTTGAATGTCACAAAATTTTTGGTTTCTACAAAGTTTAGCTGTTTAAATCTTTCGTCTGTCAGGATCATTAGGATTATTTCATTCGTCCATCTTAATAATACATCTTCTTTATTTCTAATACAATCAAGGTCAAGTATATTTCCTGTATTATGGTATCGAGGTTTAAATTATTCTTGAACTTTTGTCCATTTATTATTATTTTTCCTTACATATCCTTTATTATACATAGCTTCTGTTTTATATTTATCCCAAGCTCCTTCAGGGGTATACTTATATTCTTCCCATTTTCTTTTAGGGTTTTTTCCACTATATTCACCTCTTTCAATTTTTATATGGTTTTCTTCAGATTCTGAAGAGGAACTATAATTTAAAATTATTTCCTCATTTTCTTTGTTTTCTATGTCTTTTTTATCAATATTTTCGATATTGTGTATTTGATTATTTTCTTCTTCAACTATTTTGAGTTGTTCTAATAATTGTTGAATTTCTTCTAAATCATTTGATTTTCTTAATGTTTCCATATATTCTTCTTTTATCCCCTCCATGAAGATACAGGTGTAGGTATCCATGAAGATTCCTGTTCTGGTTCTTGTTTAATTATTATTCCTTTTAATTTTCTGGATTCTAAAATTTATTTTAATTCATTTTTTGTTATACATCTATTATTTTCTTCATATTCTAATAGGTTTTCTAGTTGTTCCAAAATAATTTTTATTCTAATAATATCTTCATTTTTATCTATTTCTTTCCCTTTATTAATATTATTTAAGGTTTCTTTAATGTTTTCTATTCCATCTTTTCCTTTTTGTATTTTATTGCAAGTGTAATTTGCAATTTTATCTGTATTTTCAATTAATTGAATAATATTATTATTAATTTCTTTCATGATTCTTTCTAATTCTTTGAATCCTGCTTCTAACTCTTCGGATAGTCCCATTATCCAATATATTTTTCTAATTCTTGTTTTAATCTTTTTATTCATTTTCTAACCAAATCATGTTGATGAATAATATGATTATTTTGTTCTAATTTTTCTAGTAGTTCTAAGTATTTTCTTAGTTCTCGAATATTTTGTTTTATCATTAAAAATCTATTCATTATTCTAGTACGTTGGATTCATCTAACGGTTTATAATTTGCTAAAGTTAGGCGACGTTAAATATTTAACGTCAGACAATTCCTTTCCCTAATTTCCAGAGGTTCTCTTTTGATCAGAACAAAAAAGAAACATCATATTCGCTCATAGACGTAAAAGGAGTGTTGAGTAGGGATGTCAACGGGGCGGGGCGGGCACGGATATTGGATACCCGCTACCCGCCCCGTTGGATAATAAAACTACCCGTACCCGCCCTGTACCCGTACGGATATCCGTTTAACGGGTTCTTAACGGATTCGCGGGTATCCTCGGATATCCGTGGGTAGTTATAAAAAAAATAAATCTTTTTTTTAATTAAAAAAAATACATAAAACTTAAACAAACCACCACATTAATATCTTCCGATATTTGAACAAAATAGCACCTACAAATTAATACATCACACTTAAAATATCCATGAAACAACACAATAGATGAAAATTATCTAGAAAATGATATCAGGACTTTGAGAGTAGATACATATAATAAAGGGTATTATAGTAATTAAGTAACGGATACGGGTATCCGCGGGCACGGATAGTATGATACCCGCCCCCGCCCCGTTTATAAACGGGTATTGGAATTACCCGTTTATTTTACCCGCGGGTACCCGTTTAACTACCCGCCCCGTACCCGTTGCGGATTTTATCCACGGGTATCCGCGGGTACGGATAAAATTGCCATCCCTAGTGTTGAGTGGTGCGGCCTAATTGAGTGAACTTTTGTTGTTAAAAATTTGTCTTCAACGTAATATGAATATAGGAATAAAGCTGAAATTTACGAACAAATCACAATAGCTTGAGGCGTACTGTCCTTAAGGGTTTATCCGCGTGGTATACAAACCCCCAGATACAATAGGCTCCTCCCGATAAAATAAACCGAGGTAACAGAAGAGCCAAGAAAATTAATAAAGATGAAACAAGCAATGTTACCCAGGAAGAAAAACAATACATAAAATTAAAAAAAAACAATACATAAATTTTATAATTAGAAATAAATGATTTTAAATATTCCAGCTTATCCAGAGGTCTCCAGTTCAAATATGAGTTCTGAGAATGCAGCAGTGTTAAAACTATTGAGGGAGAACTTTGTCGTATGGTCCTATCCGGTTCGAGAGATTAGTCTTCACAGTTGCGCGCGAAAGATAGCCTAGAGGGAAAAAAAGATGTTTTAAAAAATATTCTGAAACATAATGATAATGTTATAAGATATTTGTGGTGACTGAAAGTTGTTTAGGAAAGAAACCCTAAAAACTGTGCATAGGCGAAGTCATAGTGATATGAACATAACTAGGGGAGTAGCATTCTTGTACATAATGTTATTATACATAGTTCATTACTAAATATGTTGGAGAAAATCATGTGATGTTCTCGGAAGGAAGAGGAAGCACACACAGCACAATACATTAAAGGAAGATACAAATGAATAGTTGCAGTACAGTACATTGAAGTAGTACATGTCTTTGAAGGGTTGAAGAGAGTTAGTAGATAAGAAGGTATTAAAAAAGAAAAACAAAATAATTTTTTTTTTTAAGTCTGATGGTTCAAAAGAAAAACTTTTGAAACAAGCACATAGTTCTATTATTCTTACTCTGGCAGCACTTCAAAAGTTTTTTTTAATGTTCAAAAAACTGCCGTTCAACTTTTATAAGATCAGATGGAAACCAACCTTTTGTTTTCAATATGATAGGTTTCCGAAGTCCACCGTTTTTAATGCATATATACTCTTTTTAATAACTTCCAACAGTTCCCATTAAATTAGGATCAATATAGTCAATAGCATTTATAAAATTTAGATCGAAAAAAAAAAAAAAACTGAACGTACAACTGTTCAGAATTTTTAAAAGTGGCCAAATACCATTTTTTTAGGATCAAATCAAAACAAAACAAAATATGTATGACCAAATAAAATATAAAATTATTTTCACAAAAATTAATTTGACTAAATAATAAAAATTAACCAGATTCATTTTATACTAATTATGTAATAATTATACAACCAAAATAAAACATTAAACTTTTGAAATATTTCTAATTATCCAACATTTGGTACCTAAAAAGAGTTGTGTATAAGAGGTCTGATCTGAAACTCTGCACCATAGTATAAGAGAGATGATGAAATGGTGTGGTGGTGTGGTCTCTTGTTTCTGAGATCAGAGGGATAAATGAAAACAAAAGGTTTAAAATATAGAGGAAGAGATACGACTGTGATGATAGAATATGAAATTATAAATAAATTATAAGTTATTGCATACATTTTCAATGTCTTGGAACAATGCAGTCTCACTTTTTCTTCTCCTTTTTTTCACGTTTCTATAGGGAAGAGGAACAGTGAAGGTTTTTCATTTGCCTTTTCTTTTGCTTCCTTTTCAAAACATGTGCAAGGCTTTAAATGTAATTTATTCTAATAATGTTATATTGATATTTGAATTTTAAAAACCAATCAGAATTGTATTGGAAAGTTGCTCGTAGGGTGTGTTTGGGTAAACAACTTAATTAAGAGCTTATCACATAAGACCTTATCGCATGAGAGTTTATGCCATAAGTGCTTAAAGAAAGAAAAAGAAAGAAAGGGGTATGAGAGGATTCGAATAGTGAAAAACACGGAGACGGTGTTTAGTGCATAAACTCTTATGATAATTCCATAAGCTTCTCCCAGTGACTTATGAAAATAAGTTAAAAACTCCTTATGAGATGGCATAAGTTATTTTTATAAGCTCTGCCAAACACACTGCATAAAAACTTATGTCATCAGATAAGTCAAAATGAGCTTAAATAAGCTCTTCCAAACACCACCATAGTGTGTCCTCTCTCAGATTTTCGTTCCGAAATTCAAAAAGAAACGTATGGAAGAAGATGAAAACTTAATCTTATATACAGAGGAAATGTGAGGGAAGAGAGCACGCCAATTGGGATGGAGTGGGTATCATTGAGAGTTGTGTATTCTTGCGTAGAGAACGGTGCATCCATTGATTTGATTGAGTGCTCATCAATTGAGAGTTATTGTTTAGAGTGGTATTGATTCAATGATATACCAAATGTCTAGTTCAGAGATTGGGTGTCGTCGTTTGGGCGATTCTTACATATTTTTATTGAACTAAAAATATTATTTTTATTTTTGTTAAAAAAAGAAAAAAATATTAAAATCTGTATATCTACTTAGTTAATTTTGCAATTTGAAAATAATAATAATGAGAGATCCTAATTTAAATCTGAATATTTTAAACTTTTGATTAAAATTAGTTTGATCTAAAATATTTGTGTAAAATTGGTATAAATTCTATTAATCACAATTTAGTGTTATTTAATTCGTTGCACGTTTCATTTCAAAACATATAAAAATTTTATTTAAAATAACATGTAATGTTAAAGTACCATTTTATGTCTCTTTTGTCTCAGGTTGTTGAAAATTAAAAGAATAACATATTGTCTTTTACAAAACATTTAAAAACAGGAAACTATTAAATCATGATAGTAAAAAATAATATTAGGCCGAGAGTTCACAACTAATATGACTTTGATTATAAACATGTGGTTGATCCAAGTGGTAAGGGATTTTGTACCTTAAGCACGTGGTCAGGGGTTCGAATCCTGACTCTTGTATATGGAGAAAACCTAGTTGGGAGGGGAGAACCTATCTTGTGTGCCCGACAGGTTCCCCGACGGAGATTAGTCACTACTAATAATAACGGTGGTAGATACTTCATACTAATTTTTTAAATATACCTATATGTTAAAGATTTTCAGTAGGTCCATATATATATATATATTTTTTATATTTTGAACAAAATTATCCTAAATAATATTATTTATTTATATTTATATAATAAACAAATTATATTATTATGCCCGTGCATCGCTCGGGTATAAAAATCTAGTTACTATTATTAGGGATATACTAACGAGTGCCCTTAGAACACTCTTTAAGCTTGTTTTATGTGTAAGATTCATTAAAATTTGCTTTTGTTTTTTCTCTAACAACATAAAGAAAACGTAGAGAAAAATAGAAGATCATCTTGATCTTATTTATGATACTTAGGCAAATGTTTTTCTAACAACCAAATGTGACAACTATATAGGACAATCCGTATACTTGAATAGTGTAGCATTACTGTAGTATTATTGTTGCGGTTTTCTTTTTAAAAAAAAATTAGCTTTTTAATATTAATATTTTTTAATTACGTGTAAATATCTGGTTAATCCAGTATAAATATCTAGTTAATTCAGTTCATTATCTGGTTAATGAGTTTTTTGAGAAATAAAATTTTTGGTTAAGTATGTGCAAATATCTGGTTAATCAGGTACAAATATCTGGTTAATTCAGTTCATTATCTGGTTAATGGGTGTTTTTGAGAAATAAAATTTTGGTTAAGTATGTGCAAATATCTGGTTAATCAGGTACAAATATCTGGTTAATTCAGTTCATTATCAAGTTAATGAGTTTTTTTGAGAAATACATTTTTTGGTTATGTGCAAATATCTGATTAATTCAATTCATTATCTGGTTAATGGCTTTTTTGAGAAATAAAATTTTGGTTAATCACATACAAATATCTGGTTAATTCAGTTCATTATCTGATTAATAGGTTGTTTTTTAGAAATAAATTTTTTATTTTTAAAAAAAAGTCAAAATTTGTAACAGAAAAAATAGTGCTACAATAGCACTACAGTACAAGTTGTCCCATATATTGTCCACACTAACACATCTGTAATTATTTATGGAAACTTGTTTTGAATTTCAGGAGGGGGACACGACATACGGTGTGATATGGAGAGAAAATATAATAACAAACAAATATGTACTAATATAAAATATACTATTAATATTTAATTTTATTATAGCACCAAAAATATATTTAATTTTTATTATGAAAATGGGGTTGGGATAACTCAACTGGTTTGAGCTAAGGTGACAGTTGGTTACTGAAATGTTTTATTCATAGACAAACTACATTCTTGGGAATATGATTCCTATGGAGAGAAAATATAATAACAAACAAATATGTACTAATATAAAATATACTATTAATATTTAATTTTATTATAGCACCAAAAATATATTTAATTTTTATTATGAAAATGGGGTTGGGATAACTCAACTGGTTTGAGCTAAGGTGACAGTTGGTTACTGAAATGTTTTATTCATAGACAAACTACATTCTTGGGAATATGATTCCTGAGAATGTTTCTTTCTCACCTTCACACATGATAATAGAGTTTTCTAAAGTTTCTAACTATCATTCACACTAACTTTATTCCGGAGAATCTTTTATGCCTGGAGTACTTTTTTAAAATTTGTATCAAACACGAGAAACTATTATTCTCATGCCAACATTTCCGAGTATATTTTTTTAAAACTTGTACCAAACACTACCTAATGGTATAAGGAGTTGGAGGTCTAGGGTTCAAACCCTGACAAATGAGGAAAAAAAATAACATAACAACTAACTACTAACATTTGCCTGTAAAAAAATTATCATGCAACTAATAAGACTCTCATAATTTTAATCAAAGTAATAATGTATGAACCACTGTTGGATTTAGTTTATATAACTTGCTAATACGAATTGCGCCAGCAGAGATTATTTTACATATCGTGCTCATGAGTTGTTTACATGAATATATAAATGTTTTCAAATTGCACGAGCAATCATTTTAATTATCAGCTAACTCTATATTCCGTCTCTTTTTCACTCTTCACTACAAGAAATAAGCTGCATCAAAATTTGATCACTAAACCAAATTGTGATCGAATTAGTGACCGAATTAAATGCACCATAGAAACCCTAGTCTCTAAATGATTAGGGATCAATTTCTGTATTTAGTCACCAATAGCAATCGAAAACTTGGGCCATTAGTTAATAAAATCCGATCGTTGTTAAATTGGTTGCATACTTGTGGTGACCAAATTTAGCGACCGGTCAGTCCCCTGTGGCATAGCATCCTGGTCCCCAGGATAGTCGTGCCACCCAAGACGAGGTGTCAAATCCTCCTCGGAAAGGTAAAAGGATACCCGGCCCTCCTGCTGAGCTAAAGATAACTCTCTGAAAAACTTTCGCAGCACACTGCCTGATCCCTCATCATAGCCTATTGGTTCTGCAAGAACAGAACCATATCAAATGATCATGGCCTCTGAGGGGGCTGTGCTGCTGGCCTCCGGGGTGGTGCGGGCTCTGTGAAGCAAAAGCGGCATATATAATCTATATCGATCGGCTGACAGGGCACCTGTGGCACCGGGGACCGACGAGGGCGGGGAGTGGTCGCCAGTGTAAGAAGGCCCGAACAAGAAGCGGCTCCTGGCAGACGTCTAGGAAGAGGGACACATGAATGAACCGATTACACACCGGGATGAGAGGGATCTTGAGACTCTGTAGGTATGAGACTATGCAGTTGAGGATGCCTTATGTGAATTTATTGGAACTACCTATACTAACAAGATGCATCTTCTTTTCGGTAGTCCATCACTTAAGAACTCCACAGTTAAGCATGCTTGACTATGAGCAATTATGGGATGGGTGAGCTCCTGGGAAGTTTTCCCAGGAAACGTGTGAGTGAGGACAAAGCATGCTGAAAAGACCCGTGTTGGTCTGTGGGATCACTCGTCAATCTATAGAGCAGCCAAGGATGTTACAAATGGTATCAGAGCGGCACAACTCCCAGTATGGTGTGGTACGGGGACGAACCATGCGGAAGCTGGTGGGTATGTGACACCCGGTGATATGAGCCCAATATGGAGCATGGTTCAAAAAACAACACAAGGACTTGATGGGTCTATGACAAGAGTTACAATCAAGAAAGCCCAACAAGTTTTAATTCACATAGTGGTTCTTATAACGAAAGCAAGCCCAAATGCAAGAGTTGATGGAATGGAGCCCAAGTTGGTCACTTACCTTATCCAACTAGAAGATCCACGAATATGTGAAGAAGGGCGTGAATTAGTGAAAACTCATTTTTAGTGTTTTATTTCAATTCATTAAGTGTAATGGAACATGAGAGTGAAGTCCAAATTGCTAAGTCATGCATTTGGGACAAGCCCACTTGTTTCCTATTAGTACACGAGTTTGGTGGTCATGTGGGAGGGAATCTTTAGCTTGCATGCTAAAAGAAACTCCTAATTAGTGTGTTAATAATTTGCGTAAATTATGGGGGGTTACAGTTTTAATTTGAGAAGCAAGTGTAACCACCACATAATGAGTGAGTGAGAGAGTCATAAAGGGGGGGGGGGGGGGGGGGGTAAACTTCAATTTGGTGGCTGAATTAAAATTAGCTTTTAGTGAGTTTTAGTGTCATGAATTAGGCTAATCATGTGGGGGTTATGGTTGTTTGTGAAAGCCAAAAGTTGGCTGCTCAAATTATATGTATTTCGGCCATAACATGAATGCGAATAACTTTGATGTTGATTTTGGATTGAAATCCATATTGTGAGAATTTTGTTCTCCTTGGTTCTTGGTTGATCCAACCCTTGTTCTTATTAAGAATCCAAGATTCTTTTGGCGAACTTCATAGGCTTATCAAACTACTTTGTTTGTGGCACCATTCCATTTCTTTCCTTCATCCATTTTCTTTCTTTTCTTCACTTTAATTTTGTTACAACTTGGTTACACGAAATTAACTTGATAAAATTCAACCATAAGATCATCTCCAAAGGCAACCTATTCTTGGTTGTCATCAAGTGGTATCAAAGCTTAGGCTTTGGTTGAATTTTCAGTTTTTGTTTTTCATCTCCTTCTTTTCTTCTTTTCTTTCTTTTCTTCCAAAACCCAAAATCGAAAAAAAAATTATCACTTTGATTTTGTTTGAATTATCTCCTTGCTGCTAAAAAACAAAATCGAAAAAAAAAATTCAGAAAAAAAAAGAGAACAAAAAAGTGTGAATATATTCACGAATCTATTCACAGAGAGCAGAAAAGTGTGAATCTATTCATGACTCTATTCACAGAGAGCTACTGAGTTTTTTATTTCTTGAATTTGCACCAAGTAAACTTCCAAATTGTGTTCTTGATAAAGCTTTCCCTTGTTCCTTGTTTTAATTATTCTCTAACCTTTTCCTTTTCTAGCCTTTCCTTTTGTTTCCTTTGTTTTGATAAGTTTTTGTGAATTTCGTTACTTGAATTTTGAAATTTTTGTGTGGTTTGAGTTTTGACTCTTCTAAGACCTAAAGGAGGACAATTAAGTGGAAAAAGGCAAGAGTGAAAATTACATCTTGTGTGGAAAATGCCTAGTTGAGTGAAATACATTCATGTGCTCAAATTAGGAAGTGTAGTGAGGAATTTTATAAATTTCTTGTTATCCTTTGATATTGTGTGTTAACTGATGTCAGAACATGATGATAGTTCACCTCCTACTCCAAGGACACCACTCTTCAAGCTAGGATGACTAATCAAATTCAAGCCCTTACAAGGCAAATGGAGGAGATGCAAGCAAATTATGATAGACAACTTACCAACCTTCAAAACCATGATGAATCAGGTGAACGTAGCCGCCCCTGAATTCAAAGAATATGCCCTTGTACGGTGGGACCAGTTACAAAAAGAGAGGAGGAGACATGGGGAGGAGCCTATTGATACTTGGGAAGAGATGAAGTTTGTCTTGAGGAAGAGGTTTGTCCCAGATCACTACCATATGGACTTACACAACAAATTGCAAAGGTTGACACAAGGTTCTAAAAGTGTTGATGAGTATTTCAAGGAGATGGAATTGGCCTTACTTAGGTCAAACTATCAAGAAGATAAGGAGGCTACCATGGCACGGTTCTTACATGGGTTGAATCAAGATATTCAAGATGTAGTGGAATTACAACACTATGTGGAGCTTGAAGATTTGGTCCAACAAGCAATCAAGATGGAGCAGCAACTTAAAAGAAGGAAGTCAAAATTTCATTCTTCTTCTAAATTTTCATCCTCAAATTGGAAGGAAGATTCAAAGAAGGAGGGTGCACCATTCACTAAGGAGGTCATGAGCACCTCTCAAGGGAAGAAGCCAATGGAAACAACTTCTAAGAGCCGTGATGTGAAGTGCTTCAAATGCCTAGGCCAAGGACACATTGCATCCCAATGCCCAACAAAGAGGACCATGGTGACAAGGAATAGATAAGTGTTCTCCCAATCCGAGGCTTTAAGGGAGGAGGAGAGTGAAAAAGGAGAAGAAATTCCGGAAGGAGACTTGTTCATGGTAAGAAGACCTTTGGGAAGTCAAAGAGGAAGCATCTTCCGTACTAGATGTTTAATTCAAGAGAAGGTTTTCTCTTTAATCATTGATGGTGTTAGTTGTGTAAATGTTGTTAGTTCTAGATTGGTCTCAAAATTAAATCATGTGACTAAGGCACATCCACAACCATATAGGCTTCAATGGCTAAGTGAGGTTGGAGAAATGGTGGTGAATAAACAAGTTGAGGTTCCTTTCTCAATTGGGAAATACCATGATAGTGTGCTTTGTGATGTGGTGCCTATGGAGGCAAGCCATATGTTGCTTGGAAGGCCTTGACAATTTGATAAGAAGGCCAATAATGATGGGTACACCAACAAGTTTTCTTTCTTGCATCAAAACCGAAAAGTTATTCTTAGTCCTTTGTCTCCAAAAGAAGTTCGTGAGGATCAAATAAAAATGAGAGAAAAGAGAGAGCAAGAGAGAAAAGAAAGAGAGAGTGAAAAAAAGATTGAAAAAAAGAGTGAGAAAAAAATTGAAAACAAGAGTGATGAAAAGTTATAAAAAAAATCAAGAGAAAAATAATGAGGAAAATAGTGTGAAAATTAGTGAGAAAAAAAAGAGTTATTTGGCAAAAAAAAAAAAAAATGAAGAGAAGGAGGCTTTGATTTCGAGGCAGACCTAATGTATTTTTTATTGCAAGAATTTTTATTTAATTGCTAATGCTTCTAATGACCTCTCTTTTCCTAGTGGTGTTGTAAATGTTTTGCAAAAAGTTGGAGATTTCATTCCAAAGGAAGCATCCTATGGTCTCACTATGGCACCCATTCATGCTTTACATCCTCTTGAAATATATTTTGAACCTCAGTCTAATGCAACACGTGTGAATGTGAGGAACACTTTAGTTGGACCACAAATGTCTAATTTTGGTGATGAAGATTTCAATTCGAGGTCGAATTCACTCAAAGAAGGAGGGGATGATATGAGCCCAATAAGGAGCATGGTTCAAGAAACAACACAAGAACTTGATGGGCCTATGACAAGAGTTACAACCAAGAAATCACTACAAGTTTTAATTCACATAGTGGTTCTTATAATGAAAGCAAGCCCAAATGCACGAGTTGATGGAATGGAGCCCAAGTTGGTCACTTACCTTATCCAACTAGAAGATCCATGAATATGTGAAGAAGGGCGTGAATTAGTGAAAGCTCATTTTTAGTGTTTTATTTCAATTCAATAAGTGTAATGGAACATGAGAGTAAAGTCCAAATTGCTAAGTCACGCATTTGGATCAAGCCCACTTGTTTTCTATTAGTACACGAGTTTGATGGTCTTGGGGGAGAGAATCTTTAGCTTGCATGGTAAAAGAAACTCCTAATTAGTGTGTTAATAATTTGTGTAAATTATACGGGGTTACACTTTCAATTTGAGAAGCAAGTGTAACCACCACATAATGAGTGAGAGAGAGAGAGTCATAAGGGGGGGGGGGGGGGGGGGGGTTTTAAACTTCAATTTGGTGGTTGATGACAACCAAATGGTTAGGTTGCCTTGTTGATGATCTTATGGTTGAATTTTAACAATAATTTAGTGTAACCAATTTGTAACCAAAATCAAGTGAAGAAAGAAAACAAAATGGATGAAGGTAAGAGATGGAATGGCGCCGCAAACCAATGGGTTTGATAAGCCTATGAAGTTCGCCACAAGAATCTTGGATTCTTGATAAGAACAAGAGTGACTCAACCAAGAACCAAGAAGAACAATATTCTCACAAAATGGATTCAATCCAAAATTAACATCCAAAGTTCATTACAAAGTGTTTTTGGCGTGTAAAAATAGGTCCCATTGCTGCCTACTTTCGGTTGCCTTGTTTACCCAAGATTCCATAACCTTGCCACCTTATAACTCACATAACTTACCAAATAAATGACCCTCTTAACTCATATTTTTAACTCAGCCACTAAAACTCACGCCTCCCCCCCTTTATGACTCTCTTTCTCACTCATTATGTGGTGGTTACACTTGCTTCTCAAATTAAACCCCCATAATTTACACAAATTATTAACACACTAATTAGGAGTTTCTTTTAGCATGCAAGCTAAAGATTCCCTCCCAACCAAGACTCTAATTTCGTGTAACATAGGAAAAAGGGTGGGTTTGACCCAATTGCCACACTTAGCAAATTTGGACCCACTTACAAAAACCCATTTACACTTATTGAATCGAAATAAAACACTAAAATGAACCCTAAACTAATATGCGCCCATCATCACCATCTTCATGGATCCTCTAATTGAATGATATATGTCACCAATTTGGGCTCTATTCCATCCAATCTTGCATTTGGGCTTGCTCCCATTATAAGAGCCATCATTTGAATTAAGACTTGTTGGGCTGTCTTGGTTGTAATTCTTGTCATAGGCCCACCAAGTCCTTGTGCTGTTTCTTGAACCATGCTCCTTATTGGGCTCATATCATCCCCTCCTTCTTTGAGTGAATTCGACCACGAATTGAAATTTTCTTCAACAAAATTTGATATTGGATGTCCATATAAAGTGACCTTTTGGAAATCTATCCAAGTTCCCAAATCATAGGGTGCTTCCTTAGGAATAAAATCTCCAACTTTCTGCAAAAAATTTACAACACCACTAGACAAAGAGAAATCATTAGAAGCATTAGCAACTAAATAAAAAATTTTGCAATAAAAAATGCATTGGGGTTGCCTTGAAATCAAAGCCTCCTTCTTTTCACTTTTTGTTGCCAAATAACTCTTTTTTCTCACTAATTTTCACACTATTTTCTTCAGAATTTTTTTCTTGCTTTTTTTTTTTTTACTTTTCATCATTTTTAAAAATTTTTGATCACTTTTTTTTTCAATCCTTTTCTCACTCTCTTTTTCTTTTCTCTCTTGCTCTCTCTTTTCTCTCATTTTTATTTGATCCTCATGAACTTCTTTTGGAGACAAAGGACTAAGAATAACTTTTCGGTTTTGATGCAAGAAAGAAAACTTGTTGGTGTACCCATCATGATTGGCCTTCTTATCAAATTGCCAAGGCCTCCCTAGCAACATATGGCTTGCCTCCATAGGCACCATATCACAAAGTACATTATCATGGTTTTTTCCAATTGAGAAAGGAACCTCAACTTGCTTATTCACCACCATTTCTCCAACCTCACTTAGCCATTGAAGCCTATATGGTTGTGGATGTGACTTAGTAACAAGATTTAATTTTGAGACCAATCTAGAACTAACAACATTGACACAACTACCACCATCAATGATTAAAGAGCAAAACTTCTCTTGAATTAGGCATCTAGTACGGAAAATGCTTCCTCTTTGACTATCATCTTGCTCTTTGGTTTGGCTTCCCAAAAGTCTTCTTACCATGAATAAGTCTCCCTCCGGAATTTCTTCTCCTTTTTCACTCTCTTCACTTGAAGCTTCGGATTGGGACAACACTTCCCCATTCCTTGTCACCATGGTCCTCTTTGTTGGGCATTGGGATGCAATGTGTCCATGACCTAGGCATTTGAAGCACTTCACATCACAACTCCTAGAAGTTGTTTCCATTGGCTTCTTCCCTTGAGAGGTGCTCACGGCCTCCTTAGTGAATGGTGCACCCTCCTTCTTTGAATCTTCCTTCCAATTTGAGGATGAATATTTAGAAGAAGAATGAAATTTTTATTTCCTTCTTTTAAGTTGTTGCTCCACCTTGATTGCTTGTTGGACCAAATCTTCAAGCTCCACATAGTGTTGTAATTCCACCATGTCTTGAATATCTTGATTCAACCCATGTAAGAATCGAGCCATGGTAGCCTCCCTATCTTCATCATAGTTTGACGTAAGTAAGGCCAATTCCATCTCTTTGTAATACTCATCAACACTTTTAGAACCTTGTGTCAACCTTTGCAATTTGTTGTGAAGGTCCCTATGGTAGTGATTTGGGACAAACCTCTTCCTCATGACATGCTTCATTTCTTCCCAATTCTCAATAGGTTCCTCCTCATATTTCCTCCTCTCTTTTTGCAATTGGTCCCACCACACAAGGGCATATTCTTTGAACTCAAGGACGGCTACTTTCACCTTTTTCTTTCATTGTAAGAATTATAATCAAAGACTTGCTCCATCTTCATCTCCCATTATAAGTAAGCTTCGGGATCATTCTTCCCAAGAAAGGTAGGAACTTTGATCTTGACCCCTTCTCTATTTTGGAGATCGACAAGTTGTCTATCATAATTTGCACTCATTTGCTCCATTTACCTTTGAAGGGTTTGTATCTGAGTAGCCATTCTAGCATGAACAGTTGTGAACCTTGGAGAAAGTGGTGAACTATCTTCATGGGTTTCCATCACTTGAACACACAATATCAAAAGATAACAAGAAATTATAAAAATTCCTCACTACACTCCCTCACTTGTGCACACAAATGTATTTCACTCAAATTGGCTTTTTCCACATAAGATGTAATTTTCACTCTTGCCTTTTTCCACTCAATTGTTCTCTTTTAGTACTTAGAGGAGTCAACAACAATCCACACAAGAAACCAAAATTTCAAGTAACAAAATTCACAAAAACTTATCAAAACAAAGAAACAAAAAGGAAAGGCTAGAAAGAAGATGAAGAACAAAGAAGAAATTGAAGAACAAAACTCAAAAATTCAACCAAACCCGAGCTTTTATGCCACGTGATGACAACCAAATGGATAGGTTACCTTTTTGATGATCTTAGGTTGAATTTTACCAAAAACAAAACCAAGTCAAAATTGTGTTGTAATGTAAAAGGAAGAAAAATATGGAGATGGTGAAGATTAGAGATGGTATGACACCACAAACCAAGGGGTTTGATAAGCAGAGTGAGGTTCGCCACATGAATCTTGGATTCTTGATAAGAATAAGAGTGGCTCAACCAAGAATCAAGGAGAACAATATTCTCACAATATGGATTCCATAACCTTCCCATCTCATAACTCACATAACTTACCAACTAAATGACCCTTTTAACTCACATTTTTAACTCAGCCACCAAAACTCACGCCTCCCCCCTTTCCGACTCTCTTTCTCATTATGTGGTGGTTATACTTGCTTCTCAAATTAAAAGTGTAACCCCCCTTAATTTACACAAATTATTAACACACTAATTAGGAGTTTCTTTTAGCATGCAAGCTAAAGATTCCCTCCCAACCAAGACTCTAATTTCATGTAGCACCTTATTCTCAGATGTGCCACCATGGGTGTACATGATCCCCTTAGTCTCGGATGAATCGCCGTGGATGGCCAGATCAACTTACACGCGTACGACCTCCCCTTAACTATCACACCTCCCCCTAAAACTCCATGCATGATGCATGCACATAACAAACAACCGTTATCCACCACCTCCATCAACACCATTTATTATGGCTTAACCTCTTTGACCAACAAGCACCATTGAGAAAATTGAAGAAAAGTTGAAACAATTAAGTGTTCCAGAGCCTCCATCCAATGATCAAGAAGGACGACTCTTAATAAGGAACAAAGGTCCAACTATCAATGTCATTAATGAAGATGGCTCAGAAACAGAATCTGTGGCCAGTACTTCTAAACCAAATCCACAGGAAAACCCCCCAATCAAATATCAAACCCGTCTATACCCAATCTTGGAAAAATCCTTCAAAGCTTTATTATCCTAGATCAGCTCCTCTAGATCCGCTTCTTGAGGAAAAAGCTCCAACCTTTAAGAGCTTCAATGCTAACAACATCTATGAATGGAACATAGATGGCCAAACAGAGTATCAAATCCTCCAAACAATGCAGCACATGACAATGATGGCTACAACATATCAAACTGCGAATGATTGTTTTGAAGAAGCCATTTGCAATATTTTGACTGCTGGTTTCTCATATGCCAATTAAAAGGTTGGTGGGATCATTCTTTCTCTAAAATACAGAAAGAACAAATGTTTACTGCGATCAAAACTGATGCAGAAGGAAATCAAATCTACAATAATGATGGTGAAACAATTCCAGATGCTGTCAACACCTTAATCTTTTCAATATGCGGACAATTTATGGGCAATTCTTCCACTTGGAAGGATAGATCTACTGATTTATTGTCCAATATTAAGTGTAGATCGTTATCCAGTTTTAGGTGGTATAAGGATACTTTCCTAACTATAGGGTTCACACCAGAGAAGATTGCCAGAATAGATTCTGGAAAGAAAAGTTCATCGCATGTCTCCCAGCATCGTTAGGTGATCTTGTAAGAGATGATCTTATAGCCCAATTTCCAGATGGAAATATTCCATATGAGTAATTGAGTTATGGACAACTCATTGCAGCTACTCAAAAAATAGGGGCAATACTTTGTTAGGAAGACAAAGTCCGAGATCAGTTCAAAAAAAAAAAAAGACCGCCAAGAAGGATTTAGGGTCTTTTTGTGAACAATTCGGTATACCCTCTTGTCCTAAAGATAAGTCTAAATCCAAACCTTCCAAAAGGTATGAAGACAAACCTCAAAAATCTAAGTATACCAAGTATACTAAGTATAAGAAAAACAAACAGTATAACAAGCCTAAACCAGAGTTTAAACCTAAGGTAGGAGCTGGTGATAGGTCTTCCAAGAAAGCAGTTATCTGTTATGACTGCGGTAAACCTGCACATATCAGTAAATACTGTAGGCTGAAGAAAAATATAAAAGAGTTAAACCTTGAACCATCAGTTGAGGAACAACTGAATAATCTTTTGATCCAATCAGAAACTTCGGATGAATCAGATGGTGATCCAACAATATGATATTGGAAGTCTTATTTCCGATTCATCTCCTGAAATTAATGTCTTAACTAAGGAGCAATATCTCCTTTTTGAAGCCATTAATTCAATTTCTGAAGAAGAAAGGAGAAAATATCTGGATAAGCTTAAATCATCAATGGAATCCTCAACGGAAAAGGATTTCAAAGGAAAAGACAAAGTTATAGTCAAAGATCATTTTGGCTTCAAACAGATTCTCAAGCGGCTGGATGCTGCTCAACAAACAAAGCCTGTTACAATTCAAGATCTCCAGCAAAAGGTTAAGAATTTGAAACAAGAGGTTAAAGAAATCAAACAAGAACAAGCCGTTCATAAATTGATATTGTCTCAAATAGCAGAGGCTCAATCAGATGAATTTGATTATGAAGAAAGACCATAATCAAGTGCTATCAAAAGAGGCGAGCAAGATAATCCTACTAATGATCAGGACAATCAAGAAGATGAAGCGTTACGGAATTTAGTTAATCAATTAAAGATTCAAAAGTTCTATATCAAGATCAAAATTATTATTGGAAAATTTGTTCTTGATTCTACGACGCTTTTTGATACAGCTGTTGATTCAAACTTTATTCATCAAACTATATTCAAGAAGGATTAATTCCTACCAAATACTTTGAGAAAACCTCTGAAAGGTTAAGTGCATCTAATGGTTCTAAAGTTAGAATCAATTATAAGATGTCAAAAGCCTTAATTGAAAATCAAGGTCTTCAAGTTGAGACCCCTTTTCTATTAGTCAAAAACCTGAAAAATGAAGTGATTCTTGGAACACTGTTCATAAGGTCACTTTTCCCTCTTTCCATTACACATGATGGAATTACAACTCAACATTTGGGAAAAGATATAGTCTTTCCCTTCATTAGAAAACCTATCATTCGAGATTTGAATTTTGTCGATTGTAAAATTAACCAAATCAATTTCTTGAAAGAAGAAATTTCTTTTAAGAATATTGAGTTACAGTTACAACAACCAAACATCAAAGATAAGATCCAGATCCTCTTTGATGAAATCCAAAAATCTATCTGTTCTGATTTGACAACAACATTTTGGAATAGAAAGAAATATGTTGTAGACTTGCCTTATGAACAAGATTTCACTGAAAGAAAAATTCCAACTAAGTCTAGACCAATCCAAATGAATCATGAACTCCTTAGATATTGTCAAAAGGAAATTAATGATTTCTTAAAGAAAGGATTAATCGGGAAAAGTAAATCCCTTTGGTCCTGTTCGACCTTTTATGTAAACAAACAAGCTGAAACTGAGCGAGGAACACCTCTCTTAGTTATCAATTACAAACTTTTAAACCAAACTCTTAGATGGATAAGATACCCAATTCCTAATAAAAAGGATTTGCTTAACCGTCTAAACTCGGCAATTTTTTTTTCCAAATTTGACATGAAATCTGGTTATTACCAGATAGAAGTCAAAGAAAGTGACCATTATAAGACAACATTCATTGTTCCTTTTGGGCATTACGAATGGAATTTTATGCCTTTGGACTCAAAAATGATCCTTCAGAATTCCAGAGAATTATGAATGAGATCTTCAATCCTTATTCAGACTTTACACTCGTCTATATTGATGATGTTTTAATCTTTTCTCAATCTATTGATCAACACTTCAAACATGTGAAAATCTTCATAGGAGTGATCAAAAGAAATGGTTTAGCTGTGTCTAAAACCAAAGTCAGTCTCTTTCAAACAAAAAATAGATTTCTTGGTCATAATATTTTCCAAGGAACTATTACTCCAATCAATAGAGCAATTGAATTTGCTGACAAATTTCCGGATCAAATAATAGACAAAACTCAGCTTCAGAGATTCTTAGGATGTCTCAACTATGTCGCTGATTTTGTTCCCAACCTTAGCAATATCATCAAACCTTTGCCTCATCGTCTTAGAAAGGAACCACCTCCTTGGACAGATGAACATACTAAAGTGGTCAAAATTATTAAATCTCTGATAAAGAATCTTCCATGTCTTTATCTTCCAAACCCTTCTGCCCTCAAAATTGTTGAGACCGATGCTTCTGACATTGGTTATGGCGGTATTTTGAGACAAAGAATTTCAGGAAAATAGCATATCATTGCATATACTTCTAAACACTGGAATTCTGCCCAGCAAAATTATTTTACTGTCAAAAAAGAGATTTTGGCAATAGTTTTATGCATTTCAAAATTTCAATCTGATTTACTCAATCAAAAATTTCTGGTTAGAGTATTTTGTAAATCTACAAAATATATTTTACAAAAAGATGTTAAAAATTTGGCATCAAAACAGATATTTGCCAGATGGCAAGAAATTTTAAGTGTTTTGGATTTTCAAATTGAATTTTTCAAAGGCTCTTCCAATTCTCTTCCTGACTTCCTTACTCGTGAATATTTACAGGGTAGGTAAGAGAGTGAAAGTGGCAGCAATGCCAAAATCAGAGTCTTCCTCCGCAAACGAGAATGGTATCTAACGTCTTTGTGGTTGAACCACCGGTTTATAATCATGCTCCATCAAAATTTTGTGCATGCATAAAGAAGGATTCATTCCTTTTAAATCCAAAATCTTCCACCCAATGGAGGATTTGTGTTCCCTAAGAACCATTAAGAGCTTATCTTCCTCATCCTTTTTCAAGGTAATGCTAATGATAACCGGGTGATGTCCACCCTCACTCAAAAATGCATACCTTAGGTGAGTTAGGAGTTGCTTTAACTCTGATGCCTTGTTATCCTCTTCCACTCCTTCCTTGTCAAGCTTTTCTTTTTGGCATTCATCCTTGGGGAGATTTGGCAATGCTTCCATGTTCTTTAAGCACTATAGATAATCATCATCTTCCAAAAAGTCCCCTTCTTCATCTTTAACATGGGATTTTACCAACACTTTTATAAGTGTAGAACTATGGGCTTCTTGTGTGGCTTTAGCTTTCACAATTGGTTCCACCACATCAACACCATATGCATAAGATTTCTCAACTGGATTCTTCATTGCTTCAAAAACATTGAAGATTATATTCTCATCTCGCACCCTTAGTGTGAGCTTTCCTTGTTGCACATCTATAAAAGCACGCCTGGTGGCCAAGAAAGGCCTACCCAATATAAGAGGGATCTAGGCATCTTTATCCATATCTAGCACCACAAAGTCCGACGGAAAGATGAACTTGTCCACCTTTACTAACAAGTCCTCCTCCACCCCATAAGGGTATTTAGTAGAACGATCCGCTAGTTGGAGTGACATCATAGTCTCTTTGCCCTCTTGAATGCCAAGCTTCTTCATCATAGATGGGGGCATTAAGTTGATGCTTGCCCTTAAATCACATAGTGCCTTCCTAATAGTAATCTCTCCAATGGTGCATGGTATGCTAAAAGAACCCGGATCCTTCAACTTAGGAGGTAGTTTCCTTTGAAGAATTGTGCTACACTCCTCAGTTAAAGCAACCGTTTCCTCGTCCACTATCTTCCGTTTCTTGGAGAGTAGCTCCTTCATAAACTGAGCATAAGATAGCATTTGTTCCAAGGCTTCCGTGAATGGAATATTGATTTGAAGCTTACAGAATACATCAAAGAACTTGTTGAATTACTTATCTTGTGCAGGTTTCTTCAACCTCTCCGTATAAGGTACATCATGTAAGGAGGGAGATCTTGGGGTTCAACCCACTTCTTTCTACGAAATTCTTCATCCACTAATTTCAATTTCCCACCTTGCTCCGGCACCTTCTTACTAGCTATCTCATCTTCCTTAGCTTGCTCCTTTTCCACTTGTGGTTGTTATGGAGTTTCAACTTCAGGAGAACTAGTTTCACCACCATTTGATTCCAATACCTTACCGCTTCTAGTTGTCACGGCATTACATTGGTTCTTGGGGTTGTTCTCTGTATTACCTAGGAAAGATCCCTGAAGACGCTCATTTAGTTGCTTTGCAAGTTGCGCTACCCGAGTCTCAAGATTATGAATTGCTGCCCCTATGAGTTGCCAACTTGTCAATGGTTGTGTTTGTATGTGAGACACCCCGTTGTGCCTCGGTGTTTTATTAGATTAAATCCTTATTAATTAAATTCTTAACCGCTTACGTAACGTGAAAATACGTAAAAATTAAAACTTGAATTAAATAGGCATACAACTTTGATTCTATAAGGCATCACACCATAGTTAAGTGATGCTTACACACATAAGTTTTACAACATAATACAAAACACTAGTGAGGGTATCCTCACAGTAGGATCCCTTACAGGTTTATACTTAAACAAACTATTATTTAGCAGAAAAATATAAAACGTCTTGTAAGACTCACTGGCCCTAAAACACTAAACTACATTGCTGGAATCCATAGCTCTTCCTCCAGCATCCGGTTGTGAGGGTATCCTCACAGTAGGATCCCTTACAGGTTTATACTTAAACAAACTATTATTTACCGGAAAAATATAAAACGTCTTGTAGGACTCACTGACCCTAAAACACTAAACTACATTGCTGAAATCCATAGCTCTTCCTCCCGCATCCGGTACATACGGAGTTCCATCTAACTCCTCCGCAACTGGTTCCTCTATTGGGCCTTCTCGTACGATCACATCAAAAATACAATACAATAGACAACATATAATGGATAAGAAACAGTTCTATCATCAAAAAGCGGAAAGGAGTCATAGCATATTATATATTAATTGTCACAGACAAATCATCATTCAACACCTAACTAACAAAACATCCTCAAATTCAAGTATCATCCTCTACCCCAATCTTATGCTATTCAAAGACACCATAGCTGCACACCTATTCCAAGGTGGAAGTGGTCTCGCGAGAACTCTTGATTTTATATGTATTATATTACCAATACACGAATGTGTTTTACGTGTATTATATTACCAATACACGGTGTATTATATTACAAATACACAGATGTGTTTTACGTGTATTATATTACCAATACACGGTGTATTTTATTACCAATACACAGATGTGTTTTACGTGTATTATATTACCAATACACAGATGTCCTTGTGTATTATATTACCAATACACTTTTGTCATTATGTATTATATTACCAATACACGGTTGTGGACAACAACACCTATACATCGATCTCACTAACCCACATTATTAACAGCTTAATGCCTTAACCTTCCATCAAAGTCTTTACACATATTCTATGTCACAACACCTCTTTAAAATAATTCATCTAGGTTAGGCACCTCTAAATCACCATTATACTCATACCCAAACAAATATCTTCCAAACCACATATTTCTTTGCTTAAATCCACTAAATACAATATTAAAAACCAGGCAGATCATGCATAACAAATTATTAACAAAATATTCCAACATCATAAAATATCACATAAAACAAATTATCACAACCAGCATATCACAATCAAATCAAATAAGTAAATTAGCCAAACATCCTCAACATCATAAAATCAACCTTAATGTCGATAAACCTACAATCCTGAATCAACAATGGTTTTAAAGAAACAGTTTCCAATGTGATTTTGGTCTTGTCGATTACTCAACTTCTAGTAGGGTTTAGGTCGCCCTACACAATTATCATATAATCTACTAGTTATCCGACGATAGGTTGATTCTTTCTCCCACCTGGGTTATCACCGAAATTCTGAATTCAGTTTCTCCTTCAACCAAACAATACAACTATCAATTAATTAACCAAAATCATTCTTAACCTAAATATCTAGGTTTCGGCCTCCTAATTCAAAATAGGGTTAGGATTCTTTTCTCGTTCCAATATTTTGGATTCTAGTTCATATAGTCTTATATAAATTATCATAACTTGAAAATATTAACAAAATATTTTAATCTCCATTTTAATTAAGTTTCGGCCTTACTTGGTAAAATAGGCTAGGAAATTCTTTTTGATTCAAGCTATTGGTTTTAGATTACATAGATCACCTAGCATTTATGAGCATTAAATGCTAGTAATCATGACTTTTAGGTAAAGTGACCAAAATACCCCCAAGCTTTCGTAGTTATTAACAAGACACATCTACGCACTCTTAACCACTCATTTTACATGGTTTTAAACCTCCCACATCTCCTCAATTTCGTGCAACCATATATACTAAACCATACCTATTTCATTTTGCTTTCATTCCATCATTTTCCTCTCAAAAAATGAAATCTGGTAACTAACGGAGCTGCGTACGGGATTTCCGGGAACTGCTAAGGGATTTAATTAATGAGTCATGGATGACTCATAATATGTGGCCCAAAATAAGTCACACCTGCATTAATAATGAGCCACATGAATTTTAACCCTAGTTAGTAACATAACCCTAGTTAAGTTAACTATTAACTATGGTTAAGCTTATATTAATTAAATATTCCTAAAACCTATTAATCTAAAACCTAAAAACCAAACAAAGCCTAAGATCTAGCCTATATATACCCCTAAAAATCGTGGCCTCCCTCCCCTTTCACTCATCTTCTTCATTTCCTTCATTTCTTCACTTTTCTCCAAAAAATTCCATTGTTGATCTTCAAGAACTTCAAGTGATTTCCATTAACAAGCTTGCCAAGATCATCATCAATTCTTCTTCTACTTTCTTAACTTAGGTAACATGATCATCTCCTCTCTTTTTAAGCTCTTGTTTTTCATATTTCTTGAGTTTTCATTTCTTAGATCTAGAACATTAAAGAATTCTAGAAAATTGTAGAAAAATCCTAAAAATGTGAAACCAATTTCTATGATCTAGTGAGGATCACTCCTTTCATTATCCAAGAGCATGTAATCAAAAACATTTTCCTTCCCTAAAAACCATTGTGGACCGAACCTAGGAGCGAAAATGGGTTTGAAGTTTTTGTGTCATTTCTCAATTCTAACACTTGTATCATGCTCTCTAATACCTATATGGTTATAATCTAAGAGCTTAACTTCAACAAAGATTTCTATCCTAATTTTATGGTGTTGACCGAAAATCTAGGGTTTAGCAGTTTATAGATTTTGTTGAATTAATGAATTCTAACGATTGGTTAATACTCTTAAGTATCTATGTAATCTAAAACCAATAGCTCGAATCAAAAAGAATTTTGTAGCCTATTTTACCAAGTAAGTCCGAAACTTAATTAAAATGGAGATTAAAATATTTTGTAAATATTTTCAAGTTATGATAATTTATCTATGCTATCTAAAACTATAGGAATTAGAATCCAAAAGCTTGGAACAAGAAAACAATCATAACCCTATTTTGAATTAGGAGGCCAAAACCTAGCTGTTTAGGTTAAGAATGATTTCGGTTGATTAATTATAGTTGTATTGTTTGGTTGAAGGAGAAGCTGTTAAAGTATGGCATGATAACGAGGAACGGCGAATTCGGAATTTCGGTGATAACCCACGTGGGGGAAAGAATCAACCTATTGTCAGAATCGATAAGTAGTAGATTATATGTTAATTGTGTAGTGTAAAATGAGTGGTTAAGAGTGCGTAGATGTGTCTTGCTAATAACCACGAATGCTTGGGGGTATTTTTGTTATTGTACCTAAAAGTCATGATTACTAGCAGTTAATGCTCATAAATGCTTGGTGATTCATCCACCATGAGTCATCATGTATGACTCGTTGTCCCGATCTCTTAACGGGTCTCTGCAGTTCCGTTTTCGACTCTGTCGATTTCCTGATTAGGGTTTCTGAAGGTTTTTCGATCGAAAATTTTCAAACTAACCAGACTCGTTGGAAATATGATTTAAACATAAACCATTTCGTTCATGAGTCAAAATTATGTTTTCTGATCATTAAAATCTTACTGTTAGTGAAAACACCAACCGTGTTCCGTTCGAACTTTCACCAAAATTCGTCCGAGTAAACATAATATTTTATTTCTGATCAGAAATTTGGAAAATATAATTCCTCATGGACATAATATAAAAGATCTACAAATTTCAGTTTCGGGTCAAATTAGGGTTTTCTGCAGGTATAAAATTATACTGTCAGTTAAAAACGCAGACCGGTTTCCGTCTGTGTTTTAAACCCCAAAATTTCACCATAATCTTCTACCATAAGAGAGACTATGAATATGATTTATTTTATTTAAAATCACTTTCTAACTCTCAGATTAAAATATAATTAATTATATTTTAATTGATTAAACACCGTAATTAAAAATCAGGCTGTTACATTACTACCCCTCTTAAAAAAAAATCGGTCCTCAGAATTTCTTAACTCAAAACTGGGTAGCGTCTTACAAATGTTTCTTAATATAAGGACCCTACATCTTATTTCTCATCGTCGTCTTCCCTTAAATGACAGCGATAACTTCATAACAGAATTCATTCCTATATCATTCTATTTATCCTCGAACTTATCCATCACTACATTCTATTCATTGTCCTTAACTTTTCCAACTTAATCTATCATCCTTAAAGGACATAATCAAAACTTAATCCTTTCCTCTTCTTAATAATGATCCACTAATATCTAACTTCCATAACTAACATCACAATCAATACTATCTTAACTTCCTACTTCATGTATCCAATCACAGTCTTAGTTCCTTAGAATATATTTCATTATTCTAGATTATATCAAAATCACACATTTCAAGTCTCCAAATAAACATCTCAACACTCCTTAAGATAAACTGCAATGAAAAGAACAACACCTGTTAGGATTATCTAACTTAACAAATTTGAATTTCTCTAGTAACCTCAATTTACATCAGAAATCATCTTTTCTGCTCATATTCAACTTAGGTGAAATTACTATATACACTTTCGTTTACTCTTCCCAAACTCATACAGTCCATCTTAACTACAAACATTAATCATTGCCCTAGGTTCCATAATGATACTATGCCTCGATCAACATTTGACTTATAGTAATTGTCTTACTCACTGATATTAATCTTAAGGGTTCACATCCTATCAATCACAACTATACCTCAACAAATCTCTCATCACTTTCTTGTCTAGCATGCTACTTAGACAAACAAACAAAGTCTACCAGATATCAAATACATACCTTGTATAAGATCCCATATTGAGAATTCAACTCCACTTTCAGTGGCCTGAGGTCTGGCCATCTGCTGTCCTGCTGCTGAAACTCCTTTTCTAGCTCCACCTCTCTTAACACTAGTATACGACATATAATGCTGCATAAAACTGGAATATATAGGCCATATAACTGTTTAACTATCATGTTGGGACTCACTACCCAACTTATAAGCATAGTCAATATCCGATGTGGATTCAACTAGACGCGACAAGTTACAACATCCTAGACTTCACAATCCGATCAGAACCGAACTGCTTTGATACCAAAATGAGACACCCCGTTGTTCCCCGGTGTTTTATTAGATTAAATCCTTTTTAATTAAATTCTTAATCGCGTACGTAACGTGAAAATATGTAAAAATTAAAACTTGAATTAAATAGGCATACAACTTTGATTCTATTAAGCATCTCACAAAAGTTAAGTTATGCTTACACACATAAGTTTTACAAAATAATACAAAACACTGTTGAGGGTATCCTCACAGTAGGATCCCATACATGTTTATACTTAAACAAATTATTATTTAGCAGAAAAATATAAAACGACTTGTAAGACTCACTGGCCCTAAAGCACTAAACTACATTGCCGGAATCCATAGCTCTTCCTCCTGCATCCGGTTCATACGGAGTTCCATCTAACTCCTCCACAACTGGTTCCTTCGTTGGGCCTTATCGTATGGTCACATCAAAAATAAAATACAATAGACAACATATAATGGATAAGAAACAGTTCTATCATCAAAAAGCGAAAAGGAGTCATAGCATATTATACAGTAATTGTCACAGACAAATCATCATTCAACACCTAACTAACAAAACATCCTCAAATTCAAGTATCATCTTCTACCCCAATCTCATGCTACTCAAAGATACCATAGTTGCACACCTATTTCTAAGGTGGTAGTGGTCTCGCGAGAACTCTTGATTTTACGTGTATTATATTACCAATACACGGATGTGTTTTACGTGTATTATATTATCAATACACGGTGTATTATATTATAAATACACAGATGTGTTTTACGTGTATTATATTACCAATACACAGATGTCCTTGTGTATTATATTACTAATACACTTTTATCCTTATGTATTATATTACCAATACACTTTTTCCTTGTGTATTATATTACCAATACACTTTTTTCCTTGTGTATTATATTACCAATACACGGTTGTGGACAAACAACACCTATACATGGATCTCACCAACCCACATTATTAACAACTTAATGACTTAACCTTCCATTAAAGCCTTTACACGTATTCTATGTCACAACACCTCTTTAAAATAATTCATCTAGGTTAGGCACCTCTAAATCACCATTAAACTCACACCCAAACAAATATCTTCCAAACCACATATATCTTTGCTTAAATCCACTAAATACAATATTAAAAATTAGGTAGATCATGCATAACACAATATCAAAAAAATATTCCAACATTATAAAATATCACATAAAGCAAATTATCACAACCAAGGTTTACAAAACCGGACCGGCCATCGAACCGGTGAAGGCAGCGGTTCAAGGTTCAATGGTTCAACCGAGGTTGAACCGGTTATATAAACTTCACTTACAAATGTCATAACTCAACATAAATAACATTCAAAATGACAAAATCAAATCAAATATGTCATCAAACCATAACATTTAAGTTCAACAAAAGTGGACAATGTTTATTGGAAACTAAATAACAGATACATCAAACATCATAATATTCATTGAGGTTGACTCCTTCATATTCAAACACGTCAGCCATAGCTTCTTCACTAATTTGAGTAATATCATCACCACCACCACCACTTTGAAGTTGAATCTCTATTGCATCAAGTTCTTCATCACCTAATTAAACAACAAACAAGTAGAAAAATAAAATTTCAACACTAAAATAATCAAGTTACATACAAAACATGTTCGATATAATTAAACATTAACCTTCGCTGCTTCTTGATGAATCACCAACTATTGGAATAGCACCACTATCATGATAAAGAACATTTTCAATCTCATCAATATCAAGTTCAGGAGAGGGTTCTTCATCAATCACCCAAAAATCAACTTCATCAATGGATTCATAATCAACGGGATCATGACATGCCTTCTTGTAGTGTCCCCTATAACAAAACATTACAATAGCCAAAAGCAGAATTATTATGCTTTTCAAAAAAACTAAAAGTAATGTTTCAACTTTTGACATAATAAATTTTTTATACCTATTCCTCAAACGCAAGTTATAAGTAACATAAACAATATCATTCTATCTCTAATGTTCAAGTCTATTTCTTCTCTTTGTATGGATGCGTTCAAAGACACTCCAATTTCTCTCACACCCCGAAGAAGAACAAGTTTGGCTAAGAAGACGGATTGCCAACTTTTGCAATATTGGAGCACTACCCCCGTACATCCTCCACCATTCATCTACAAAACACATATTTAGTTAAATAAAACAAGAAATATACATAACTATGTAAGTTTAAAACATTATTTAAAAATTAAAACTATAAATTGGTACTCACCAGGTTGTATCTCCTTTGCCACTTTAAGAGCACTTTCACGACTAAAAGATCCTTGTCTTTCACGATACACTTGCAACTCTTTAATGGCTTTGGCCACATCGGGACAAAAAGCTTGTATATCAAATAAATCAAGAAGTGCTTGCATGACCCTACTCTTATCATAATACTTGTCATCATAAATGAATGCGGGGTTTAAAAAGTATGTTGCTGCATGAAGATTGCGCTTCAAATGCTTATCCCATTGAGTCTTAAGAATATCCGTGTATGGCTTATACAAGTTCTTTCTATGCTTAAACATTTCCTATATTGCATTTTTTGCCCTTTGCATGCCCTCATAAACATAACCAATAGAAGGTTTTTCATCCCCATCTACAATTCTTAGTAATCTAATGATGGGAGCCATAAGTTTGGCAATCATAAAACATTCATTCCAAAATTTATTATCCAAAATGATAGCACTAACAGCTTTTCCTGCTATACCTTTTGCTAACTTATGGTTAGTAAAGTGTTTGTCCACAACCAATGCTTGCAAATCATGCTTATGATCATGAATATTTTTCAATGTGATAAAAGTAGTAGCAAATCGAGTCGTTCCTGGACGTACGATTTCCTTCCAACCTTCTCTTTTTCTTAGCCAAGATAAGAATACTATATGATTGTACACAAACACAGTTACCTTTGAAGCTTTTTTGGCAAGCTCTGCAACATGAGGCATACTAGCAATATCCTTCAAAAGGAGATTCAAGCAGTGGGCAGCACAAGGAGACCAAAAAATGGTTTCATATTTTTCATGCACCAATTTTCCAGCAGCTACATAGTTAGATGCATTATCTGTCACTATATGAACATGTTCAACTCCAACCCATTCAATAACTTCGGAAAACATATTGCACAAAGTCGCGGCATCTTTCACAACATCCGATGCATCAGTAGACTTCACAAATGCTATCCCTATGGAATAATAAAGTAAAAAGCTTATCAAATAAAAATTAAATGGACTATCAAGTTTATTAAGGAATCTCAAAATTTCACAAATGTTGTACCTTTAGGACAATAAACTAGAAAGTTTATCAACGTCCTTTGTCTTTGGTCACTCCAACCATCAGCCATGATTGTACATCCACTCTTAGTCCAATTGGCTCGATAACTTTGCACAAGCAATTGAAATTCTTTCTTGAAATATCCCAACAAGTTAACCCGTAGATCATGATAAGACGGTACAACAATTGCATCCGCAACTTCTTGAAAATATGGTGACTTTGTTGCATAAAATGGAATGTTAGCATCAAAAAACCATCTAGCAATTGCCATCCCAGCTTTGTAACGTGCAGCCTTGCCAGATATTACACTTTTTATAGTTGGTTGAGAGCCAGGAGTTGTCCTTGGAGCAAAAGAACCACCAATTTGAACATCCGCTTTTCTTTTTCCTTTGTTAGGAGCAGAATTAGATGCAGTATTTGGGGAAGGTTGAACTTCATGCACTTCCCCCTCATTACTACCATCATATGCATCATTGAGGTCGTTAGTCTTCTTTTTTCTTTGATACCTTTCAATAACTCAATCATTTGGTGACGAACATCGTGAGAATTTTTTTTACAAGAGCTTATTTGAGCATATATACCCACAAGATGGTGCTTCATTCTGTTTATGCCTCCTCCTCTGTAACTTAATCCACAATGATTGTAAGTGTACACATTAGTTCTCCCTTCTTTTCTAAATGCAAAATGCTCCCAAGCAGGATCACTTTTCCCACGAAATGTAGTGGAGCCTTCTGCTGATTCACTATGTGATGATTGTGTATTAGGGGCATTGGTAAATAAATTAGTATTATTTTCTTGAGGAGCATTCCCACTTGGTAATTCCTACAATACGACATGTATGTTCAGCGAAAAATTAAATTTTTTTGGCAACAACAAGCCAACAAGAGTACAAGATATTGACTTAATACAGGTTTGCTAATTAGCTCTTGTCATGCAAGTAAAGCACCTTGTGAAGAAGGGTCATAGAAATTGATGTGAATACTAGGACTATGACAGGAATTGACCACACGTTATAAAATGTGACCCTTATTATAGCTTGGAGTACTATTTAATTATTGACATTAACATTAGAGAAGAACAAGATCAGCCCTCATTTTTGGAGAATTAAATCATTGAACAAGTATTTTTGGAGAATAGAAAACTTGGAGAAGAAGAGTAACATACCTGGTTTGAGTTCGACATTGGAGCAGGGAGAACTCGACCGGAGAATGCAGCAACCTCGCGCCGGAGAACTCGACTTGAGAACGCAGCAACCTCGCGCCGGAGAAATCGACCAGAGAACGCAGCAACCTCGCTGGAGAACGCAGGGACGCTGCACCGTTAGAACTCGTCCGAAGTCCGAACTGGAGATGACGAACAGGGAAGCAGAGGCTGGTTTGTGACTTTGTGCAGAGGAAAATTTAGAAAGAAGGCTCGAAGAGATGAGTGACTGAGTGAAACCCTTAAAATTTAGGGTTGCGAAACGGCGTCGTTTTGGCTTGGCAGAGTTTTTTTTAAAACAAATTTGCAGATTTCGAGAACCGGACCAGACCGGCCCGTAACCGGTTTTGGCCGATTTCACCGGTTTTTAACCGGTTCTACGGTTTTTGTACCGGTTTACCACAGGGACGGTTTTCCCTGCGGATCGAACCAGCCATGGTCCCGGTTCCCGGTTAAACCGGTCGGCCGGTCCGGTTTTGAAAACCTTGATCACAACCAACATATCACAGTCAAATCAAATAAGTAAATAAGCCAAACATCCTCAACATCATAAAATCAACCTTAATGTCGATAAACCTACAATTCTCGAATCAACAATGGTTTTAAAGAAATAGTTTGCAATGTGATTTTGGTCTTGTCGATTACTCGACTTCTAGTAGGGTTTAGGTCGCTCTACACAATTATCATATAATCTACTACTTATCGATTTTGACGATAGGTTTATTCTTTCCCCTACCTGGGTTATCACCGAAATGCCGAATTTGCCGTTCCTCGTTATCACGCTACACTTTAACAGTTTCTCCTTCAACCAAACAATACAACTATAATAAATTAACCAAAATCATTCTTAACCTAAATAGCTAGGTTTCGGCCTCCTAATTCAAAATAGGTTTAGGATTCTTTTCTCGTTCCAAGCTTTTGGATTCTAGTTCCTACAGTCTTAGATAGCTTAGATAAATTATCATAACTTGAAAATATCAACAAAATATTTTAATCTCCCTTTTAATTAAGTTTTGGTCTTACTTGGTAAAATAGGCTAGGAAATTCTTTTTGATTCAAGCTATTGGTTTTAGATTACATAGATACTTAAGAGTATTAACCAATCATTAGAATTCATTAATTCAACAAAATCTATAAACTCCGAAACCCTAGATTTTTGGCCAGCACCATAAAATTAGGATTGAAATCTTTGTTGAAGTTAAGCTCTTAGATTATAACCATATTGGTATTAGAGAGCATGATACAAGTGTTAGAATTGAGAAATGACACAAAAACTCCAATCCCATTTTCACTCCTAGGTTCAGCCCACAATGGTTTTTAAGGAAGTAAAATGTTTTGGATTAAATGCTCTTGGATAATGAAAGGAGTGATCCTAACTAGGTCATAGAAATTAGTTTCACATTTTTAGGATTTTTCTAGAATTCTGTAAAGTTCTAGATCTAAGAAATGAAAAATCAAGAAATATGAAAAACAAGAGCTTAAAAAGAGAGGAGATGATCATGTTATCTAAGTTAAGAAAGTAGAAGAAGAATTGATGATGATATTGGCAAGCTTGTTAATGGAAATCACTTGAAGTTCTTGAAGATCGACAATGGAGTTTTTTGGAGAAAAGTGAAGAAATGAAGGAAATGAAGAAGATGAGTGAAAAGGGAGGGAGGCCACGGTTTAGAGTCGCGGCTCCTCAGAGTCACTCCTCTGCTGGCTGCTCACCATCCTCTGCATAAGGAAATACATGCAACAGCAGAAACAGGAAAATAGGGAGTAAGAAATCATGTAAACACAATGGCATGGGAATAGGGAATAAGATGAACATACATCATAGAATGGCACAACAATATAACAACATACAATATTTATACATCATCATATAATACCATAACAACGTGTTAATCATCCAACATATGCTATGCAATACAATGCAACCCTACTCCACTACTCCATCAATGCATATGGATCCAACTAACTGAGAAAGTCAACTTCGGAGTTACATATCCTTATTGGCCAAAAAGCACCAACACCGGCAGTTCCCCAAACCATGGAGGAACCCCTTGGATAGCCGATGTATCATAACTGGATACACCACCTCGGGGGCTCACGGTTAACCAAACCATGGGTGAACCAACCGAGACTTGGGCCAGATCATCATAACTAGGACGACCTCCCCTATGTTGAACATCCCCCTCAACATCAACTCCAAAGCTCTATGCAAATGGCACAACAACACACAAGGCAACCACCTCCTTTGCTTGGGCCTAAAAGCACCCAAGACTTATCACCAACATAAACATTAACACCTTCGACCCACACCGTGGGGTCAAGGCCCCCTTGACCAAAAAGCACCAAGGTCCAACATAACAACATTTCGACCAAAAAGCATCGATAGCACTTTGGCCAAAAATCATCAAAGTGTGATAACGTGCGGTAACCCATCGGGTACCGGCTTAACCAGCTTATCAGTCTTTGTTATCTTAATTAATCTTTAATTAAGTTATCTAACTTGTTATCATTTGATTAGTGTATTATTACATCATCTGGGGATAATTGGGATAAACACCCCATTAATTCATTAATCTTAAGTTCTGACCAGTAGGGGAAGCACATGCGTACTAAACCCCCAACACGGTCGTGCCGCCACTTAAGTTGAGCACCGTCGTGCTCACTATCCTGCACGACCGTGCTCAATGCGCGGCCTAATTTCCAGAATTTAACTAGGAGCACATCGTGCTCCCTGTTCAGCACGGTCGTGCTCCTGGGCAGGGTCATACTGTTCTGGGTAGAATTTAACGTGTTCTTGGAGTTTAGGCTCCCTAATTCTCTCAAATCAGATCCTAGGGTCTTAACTAAAACATTCGGCATGAAACTTCACCCCTTACTAACACAGTTCATGTCTTATGATGCTTGGGGAAATTAATCCCTTAATTCCTATGTTAACTAAGAGTCCTAATTAAGTCAGTTAGAGTCTTATTAACATATTCAACATAACGGTAACATCATCATCAACAACATATCCAGCCAACGTGATCAACATAATCCATGTCATAACAACAACAATCATAATCATGGGTATTCATACCAATTCTACCAAAACTCATGGCATAAGACAATTCGATAGGTATACCACATCATGAACAACTCAACAATTATAAAAAACAGACATACCAATTAATCCAATTAAACAAATAAACAATTCAGTCATACAATCAGGAAGATCATGACATCAATACATTATAACGACAATAAACGGGGCTATGGGAACCCCTCATCTTACTCTACTCCCTAGCCTAGTGTATACACTATTATTCTCCCATACCTGGTATGAGGTTCGTGTTTCAAAAGAAGAAAGAAGATCCACTAGGGCCCGGTACGCTTGCCGGAGCCCATCATTTTTCGATCGAAAATTTTCAAACTAACTAGACTCATTGGAAATATGATTTAAACATAAACCATTTCTTTCATGAGTCAAAATTAGGTTTTCTTATCATTAAAATCTTACTGTCAGGGAAAACACCAACCGTGTTATGTTCGAACTTTCACCAAAATTCGTCCGAGTAAACATAATATTTTATTTCTGATAAAAAATTTGGAAAATAGAATTCCTCACGGACATAATATAAAAAATCTACAAATTTCAGTTTCGGGTCAAATTAGGGTTTTCTGCCGGTATAAAATTATACTGTCATTTAAAAACGCAGATCGGTTTCTGTCTGAGTTTTAAACCCAAAATTTCACCGTAACCTTCTACCATAAGAGAGACTTTGAATATGATTTTATTTTATTTAAAATCACTTTCTAACTGTCATATTAAAATATAATAAATTATATTTTAACCGATTAAATTGCGTAATTAAAAATCAGGATGTTACAGTATGCACTGTCAACTTCTCTATGGCCGCACTAGTCTTTTCAATAGCCAATTCCCATGGTTGCTTCCCACCATCTGTGATATGTAACTGATTAGTCCTAAGGAGAGCTTGCTGAGTATTGTGATGTTGAATCCCATGGTTCTGCCTTTGATTCTGTTGTTATTGCCCGGCCAATCCACTACTGGTGTTACTCCAAGAGAAGGCTGGATGGTCTCTCCTGACGTTCCAATTCCGCCCATTGTGGTAGTCATTCTGTCTGTTCCTCTGATAGTCATTGCGCTGCGGCACCGTGTCATAGAAGTTGTGACACGAGTCCACATGCTCCTGAGAAAAGTTACCTGGGCAATTTTCACTGTCATGATCACCATTGCAAAATTCACAACCCGGAGGCAAACCTTCTCGCATTGCATTGACCTTCACCTTGCTAGTAAGTGCCTCTTTTTGCTTCTTTAGAAGTGCGTTCTGCTCAAGAATAGTTTCAA
Organism: Sophora flavescens; assembly: GCA_030762895.1. Lineage (NCBI taxonomy): Eukaryota > Viridiplantae > Streptophyta > Magnoliopsida > Fabales > Fabaceae > Sophora > Sophora flavescens. The sequence continues at coordinate 136,907,091 of CM061064.1, forward strand.
TGGATGTTGCACTGAGTCCGAAAGAATTTTGATGAGATGCACTAGAAGCGTGACTCCCATTACGATTATATTCATTCCCAGACATCTTCTCCAACAATGCCCATGCATCTTCAGCTGACTTGCAAGAGAAAGAACCGCCAGCTGCGGCATCACAGTTCATCTGGTAGCGACCTCTCAACCCATTGAAGAAATGTTGAACCTTTGTTACCAAATCAAAGTAGGAAGAAGGACATCTCCTAAAAATCACATTATACCTCTCTCAAGCTTCATTGTAAGTCTCATCCTCATGTTGCCTGAAGGAAGTAACAGCGATCTTCAATTGTGTCGCTTTCTGAAGAGGAAAAAATCTTGTGAGGAATTTCTGAGCCATATCCTCCCAAGTAGTGATGCTACCTCTATCCAAATTCAAATATAGCCAATCGCGTGCTCTATCCTGAAGAGAGAGGGAATAGTCACAAATGGAAGGCATCATATGAAACTCCAGGAGTCTTCAACATATCACAGATCTCCAAAAAGTGTGCAATATGCTTATGAGGATCTTGGCTTGCACTCCCATCAAACTGATTTCTTTGCACCTGGTTCACAACCGATGACTTGATCTCAAAATACTTTGCCGTGATGGTCGGCCTAACAATAGTAGAAGCACAATCATCCAAGTTAGGACGAATATACTCATAAAGAGGCTTATAAGCCGGAGGATCTCCTTCTACCATCCCTTCAAGATTGATGGGTTAGATTGCTTCAAGTCCCCTTTTCTCTCGTAGTTCCTTCCTCAACCTTTTCTCAGTCCTGACAATCTCTGGGTCGTATAACAAGTCTTCCGATGGAACGGTACCTCACATACACAAAAACAAGGCAAGACCAAGTGGATCAAAGAAGTTAAAGAGATAAAAGTGGAGCAAATTTAAAAGAAAAAAATTTGCTTAATCAAAAGATTTAATTTTCCTAAAATTTAGGAAAATTGGTTGTGCCAATCCCTGGCAACAGCACCAAAAACTTGATGCGAATCCGACAAGTGTACCAGTTCGTTACAAGTAATAAAAACACGGTAATAAATACTATGGTCGAACACAAGGATTGGGAGACCAATTTAACCAAATCTTTAAGGGAAATTCAAAATGTTTGACCAAGTCAATAGCAGTTGGTTGTGAAGAGAGAGAAAGATCAAAAAACAAGAATTTATCAGAATCAATTATCCAAAAATGCTAACAGATATCAAGAGATAAAATTAATGATTAAAGCTTCTAAGGTCACGAATCCGCCTACCCAATCACGCAAGCTACCCAAGTGATGATCTTTTATTTCCTATGTTCAATTTTATTATCAACCGAGACCCCAATTTCTCCTAAAGACACTACCAATGCTCTAAGGACATATCTAACTGTAAATTAATCACCTACCAAGTCTCATAACCTACGTTTAGACTATTAAGTTCTTGTTCCCTATATGGTTGCACCAATCTCCTACCCACTACCAATGCAATAATCAACTGGTGTTCTTAATTCAAGTCTTAGCGCGAATCACCTATCAAATCTCATCGCACTGACAAGTTAACCAAGGACCCGTTTGATTAACCCAATAAACGCAGAATTAAGAAACAAGAATTGGTTTAAGGAAAAGAGTACATCATATTGAAATTCGTTATGCCATCAAAGGTGGCTTCATCGTTCCCTTGGAATAGGGATTAGTTCCTCATGGAGACGAGAGCAACAATCAAAGAAGTAAAGAATTCATCCTAAAAGAAAAGTACTTAAAAACAAAGGGATACGCAGCTCCAAGGAAATTAGGACTAGAAAAATCAAAAGCTCTTTAATCTGTCATAAAACAAGTTATATATAGTGGACTGGGCTGCGCGCGCTCGAGAGGCGAGCAGGGATTCGCGAGGCGAATCTTAAGTTTGGCACCAGTTCAAATTTGGATGCTTCCGAGGTGAGCAGCTGCTCGCGAGGCAAGCCTGAGTGGCCTTCAATTCTCCTGCTTATGGCTTGCCATGTGAGAACTTCCTTCACGTCGCGAGGCTGAATGATGCTTGTTCTTGCTCAGTTCTGCTCTTCTGGATCACGTGGCGAGCACCTTCTCGCAAGGCGCATCTGCCTTTTTTGCCTTTATACTTGTTTTCTTCAATTTTCCTAGCTTCCTCAAGCTTCATTTTTAACTTGAAATGAAAAAGTGACATTTTAATGCTTTGTTGAATCAAAATAACCCAAAAATTCCTAGAAACTCTCTAAGAGACTCGAAGTGTTTCTTAGGGACAAAAGAAGTAAAATTCGAGTGATTAGCGAGGTTAAATCGCTTAATTGGCATAAAAACATTAGTCTTTCTAGCTATAAAACTAGATAAGCTAGAGGCTTATCAATGAATTTCAAGCATGGTCCGATAGTTGTAGACTCGCTCACCTAACAACTAAAGGAGTTGAATTTACATGGTCCAATGATAGAAGAGCTCGAGCTTACACTACTCTAAGGCTTGATCGTGCAATTTGTAATGACTCTTGGTTAAAATATTAGAATCAGATCACTTCTTGTACTCTGACTCGCAACAAATCAAATCATCATCCAATCATGCTTAACTTATCTAAAGAGGTAATTTCTCATCCATCCTCTTTTAAATTTTTCAAAATGTGGATTGATCCTCCAGATTGCAAGAGAGCGGTTTCTAAACTTTGGAATCAGCCAATATTTGGATGTCCAATGTTTACTCTTGTTCAAAAGTTAAAAAAATCTGAAAAGTGCTCTTAAAGTTTGGAATAAGGAGATATTTGGCAATGTGCATAAAAAAGTGGAAAATGTTATGGCTTTGTTTGATCAAATTAAAAATTAAATTAGCTCTTCTGCATTAGATGATAGTTTGTTTGATTCTGAAAGGAAAGCTCAGGAAGATTTTCAGAAAGCATTACACTTTGAAGAGCAATATTGGAAAGATAAATTTAGAGTCAAATGGCATGTTGAGGGGGATGGGAACTCAAGCTATTTCCATAAAGTCATTAAAATTAGGAACTCTTCTAGACAAATGAGTATATTGAGAAAAGAGGTCCTTATTCTGGATAAAGCATATGATATAGAGTACCATGTGCTCCATTATTATTCACAGCTGTTTGCTTTAGATAATTTTTGTGTTTGTAATGATCTGATCAACAGAGTTATTCCTCCATTGGTCTCAGCTAAGGATAATAGTATGCTTACCATTCCTCCTTCTATGGATGATGTGAGGTCTGCAGTCTTTCTATGAATGGAAACGGAGCCCTGGGACCATATGGATTTGGTGGATGTGTCTTTCAAAGTTTCTAGGAAATAGTTGGCAGGGATGTGTTTAACTCTGTCAGTCAGTTCTTCAAGCAAGGATGGATCCTACCTAATTTGAATTCAAACCTAGTAGTTATGATCTCCAAATTTGCAAGTGCGGATAGAATTGAAAACTTTAGGTCTATCTCTTTGGATTTTTCAATTCAAATTTGAAATAAAGGTTCTTGGAGACAAATTTATGATTGCATTTGCATAGCTATTGTGGCTATCAACATGCATGAAAACAAGTCTTTTGGAGGAAATCTAGCTATTAAAATTGACATCCGCAAAACTTTTGATACTATTGATTAGAGCTTCTTATTGAAAGTACTTCAAGCATTTGGCTTTGATTCCGTTTTCTATAATAGGATAAATGTCAATCTACATTCAGCAAAGCTTTCTTTCTTGGTCAATGGCAAACCAGTTGGTTTCTTCATTTGCAAAAGGGGTGTAAGACAAGGAGATTCCCTATCTCCTCTCTGTTCTATCTTGTAGAGGATGTATTGAGTAGGGGAATCTCTCATTTGGTTCAGCAAGGTCTTTTATCTCCTATGTCAAGTCCAAGAGGCTTTCAAGTTCCAAGCCACGTGCTTTATGCAGATGATGTGTTATTTTTCTGCAAAGGAACTAGAAGTGGTCCGCTAAGTTTGATTAATCTCTTCAAAGAATACGGTGATGTGTCTGGCCAAATCATAAATCCAGAGAAAAGTAGGTTTTATCCAGGGAATATCTCTGTTGCTCGAGTCTCTAATATCTCATTAACTCTTAGTTTTGCAGTTGGGAAACTTCCTTTTATATATCTTGGGGTTCCTATATTTAAAGGAAAACCAAAGAAGTGTCATTTCCAGTCAATAGCAGACAAGGTTACAGCCAAATTATCCTCTTAGAAAGGTTCTTTATTGTCAATTATGAGGAGAACTGCTTATCAAAAAAATAATTATGAGGAGAACTTAGCTAGTATCATCAGTTATACATAGTATGCTTCTGCACAACTTCCATACATATGAATGACATTTCTCTTTGCTAAATTCCACAAACAAATGGAAAAAGAGTTTCATTTGGTCTAGAGATATCTTTACTATAAAGCTGATTACAGTGGCTTGGCACATAGTTTGTAATGATTTGGTGGCAGGGGGTTTGGGAACCAAACCTGTTAGATCGATTAATAAAGCTTTAACTCTTAAGTTATGCTGGGAAATGGTTTCATCTAATTCTCAGTGGGCTCATTTTTTCAGTGCTAGATTCTTTAAAAACAAAGTTCCTCTTTCATATCATATAAGATCATCCATTTGGCCCAGTTTGAAAAATTATTGTTCTAGAGAATGTAACTTTGCAGCTTGGTAATGGTGAATATATTGCTTCATGGACTAATAAATGGTTGTCCAAGCCAGTGGTAGACTTCCTTATATTCCTAAATATTTGCATAATTCTCTGTCATCTAAGGTGCAAGACTTCATAGCTAATGGTTCTTGGACAATTCCTACTAAATTAATCTCTAGAAGTCCAGATTTAGCCATTAAGATTAATAAGGTTTTCATTCCTGTTTGTTGTTGTAATGATCAACTTGTCTGGAAAAAAACAATTTCTGGCTCCTTGTCTCTAAAAGAGGTTTTTTCTTCCCTGATTTTAGTTAAGTAGCCTTTAGCTTAGGCCAAAGTCATTTGGAATAAGCCCATTCCTCCATCCAGGTCCTTTTTGTTGTTTTGGCTTCAACGACTCAAGAGGGGGGGGGGGGGGAGGGTGAATTGAGTTTTCAAAAATATTTCATTCTTAAAACTTCTTTTCAAAAAACTTTTCAAATCAAAGTTGCGATTTGTAGCCTCAGGATCTTTTACAAAATCAATGAAGGGTTTATATAAAATCTTGAATAGAAGGTGATGAGGATAAGAAAGATTAATTCAGAATAGGTTCGGGTTCAAGACTCAGTAATAACGAAATACAGAAACTGATTAAACCTTTAAAGATTAAGAACAAGTTATGCAAGTTTCAAATACAAGCATTAACAATCAAGAACAAACTTGTAGGTTTCAGTTTCAGTATACAATCAGTTTTAGCAATCAAGAATGGTTTTGATCAACTCAGTTTTGAACGCAGATAACACAGTCTTGATTACAATCAGTCTCAGGTTTCAATACAGTTTATATAGATCAAGAACATAAATTATATTGAACTTAAACATCAAAATCACAGGTTCTTGATCATAAACAGAAAGTAAAGGAGTTTGAGTTTAGAGATACTACACAACCAAATTTATCCTGGTTCAGTCACCTCCACTGTGACCTACATCCAGTCCCTACTCCACCTGTGGGATTTCACACACTAACACACAAGTTTTACCAGGTAGCTTGAAAAACCTTCACACCACAGAGCACTCCTTCACCTCAAGATACCACACTCTTGTGAAGAGCCTCAATGTTCAACCTTAGGGATACCTCATCCTAATCACTCAGAGAGACTCCCTCTCTCTTTAAAATCAAAAGTAAAACAAAAGTTGATTCCTAACTCTCAATAGTCAGATAAACAATTGAAATACTTATGAGAATGAAACACTCCTTTTCACAATAAGCTCAAGAAAGATGATGAATGATATGTGTATTGTATTCGATGTTTTAGATATTATTAAAGTGTTCCTTTGATCCCTCTTTATATAGAAAACAAGTTATAGTCGTTGGGATCAATCAAAACAGATTTGAATCTGATTTAACAGAATATGTTTTCTTGATTCTGGTTCTTGAAATAAGATTCTGATAGTTCTTAGAGAATTTGCGTCCATCTTGAAAATAACCGCGTCCATCTAGCCATTAAGATTTTACATTCGGACGGGCTAGTAGACGAGCTCCATATGCCACGTCATTGGACGGATCTTCTCATTAAGATCTTAGCAAGTCCAAAGACATGTGTGGACGAGCGCTTCTGTCACTTTAGTGGACGAGCACTTGTGTCACTTTAGGAGACGAGCACTTGTGTCACTTTAGTGGACGAGCGCTTGTATCACTTTAGTGGACGTCCGCTTCTATTACTTGTGTTGGACGTCCTCTTCTATCACTTGTGTTGGATGTGCGCTTCTATCACTTATGTTGGACGTGCGCTTTTTTTACTTCAGTGTTGGACGAGCGCTTTTGTTACTTCAGTGTTGGACGAGCGCTTTGGACGAGCACTTCTTATTTCCAAAAATCATTTTCATTAATGCAGGTTATGAAAAATGATTTTCTTCATGCATCTTTTTAATTGAGCTTCTTTGTGACTAAGAGATTTCTTTCTCTTACAGATCATCTAAGACTTAAATCTAAATTTCTCCATTAAGCTTTTGTCTTGATGATTCCTTTGATCTCTGTCTTTGCTCTTTGACTCCTCCATGTGGCTCTTTTGATTTCTTCAAGTTCTTCCTTGTCTTTGCTCACTGAACTTGTTGATTACTGCTTGATACCTGTCTTTGCAATTTGACACTAAAACACTTGCATACACATTAAGTTGTATTTTTCATATATCAAAATCTCTAAGTCATTGAATTTAACAATCTCCCCCCTTTTTGATTATGACAAACCTTTTAACAAATTATAAGATCAGAGTATAAGTGTAGCAGACGCTAAGTGTTTTTGACACATTTATATCAAGGTATCAGAGCAGTCAGAGCAGAAGTATATCAAAGCAAAAAAATATTAACATAACAGAATTTGATTTACTCCCTATTAATCATGTAAGCTTATTAGCTCCTAAGCTCCCCCTCAACATATGCATGTATAATTCGTGATTATCTCTTTTCTCTATATCATACTTTTTTTCATTTATAATTTGTTATTATCCCCTTTCTCTATATCTTACTTTTTCCTCCCCCTTTTGTCATTATCAAAAAGGTAAAGAAAAGAAATATTCAAAGCAATAGAGAAGGTAAGCATTTAAACATTCAAACATAGCATATAAAATTGTTCATGATAGAGGGATAGGTGCAGGGACAAATCAAAGAATAAGTGCGTCCATTAATTTTCCTCCCCTTTTTGATTTTATTCTGTTTCTTTAGAGATTAGATATATGATTGATCGATTATGCCCAATTCTCTTCTAATGAAAAAGAAGTTTCCTTGTTCAAGGGCTTGGTAAAAACATCAACAAGTTGTTTAGTTGTATCAACATATTCAATCTCAATTTCTCTACTTTGAATATGGTCTCTAATGAAATGATGTCTGATTTCTATGTGTTTAGTTCTACAATGCATTATGGGATTCTTAGTTAAGTTAATTGCACTTGTATTGTCACATCTAATAAGAAGTTGGTTTAGTTGCATACCATAATCAACTAATTATTGTTTCATCCATAAAACATGTGCACAACAGCTACCAGCTGCTACATATTCAGCCTCTGCAGTGGACAAAGCCACACTAGATTGTTTCTTACTGAACCATGATACTAATGAGTTTCCTAGTAAATAGCAAGTTCCACTGGTACTCTTTCTATCTAGTTTACAACCAGCAAAATCAGAGTATGAATATCTAATTAAAGTACATGTAGCTCCCTTGGGATACCGTAATCCCATGTCTTTTATCCCTAACAGATACTTAATTATCCTTTTAACCGCTGTTAAGTGTGATTCTTTTGGATTTGCTTGATACCTAGCACACATGCATACACTAAACATGATATCTGGCCTAATAGCAGTAAGATAAAGTAGTGAGCCTGTCATACCTCTGAATTTAGAAACATTAACAGGTTTACCTTGCTCATCCTTGTCTAGATAACAGGAGGTACCCATTGGAGTAGCCATCTCCTTAGCGTTTTCCATGCCAAACTTCTTGATCAACTCATTACAGTACTTGGTTTGGCTAACAAAGATTCCATTTTTAGTTTGCTTTATTTGCAGTCCAAGGAAAAAGTTCAGCTCACCCATCATTGACATTTCAAACTCACTCTGCATAAGACTTGCAAACTCCTTGCACAAATGCTCATTAGTGGCACCAAAAATTATATCATCCACATATATTTGTACAAGTAAAATGTTGTGTGCCTTTTTCTTAGTGAACAAAGTTGTGTCAACTTTACCTCTTTTAAATCCTTTTTCAATGAGAAAATTACTTAACCTTTTCATACCAAGCTCTAGGAGCTTGCTTTAAGCCATATAGTGCTTTAGACAGTTTATAAACATGGTTAGGCAATTCATATTCTCAAAACCAGGTGATTGACCAACATACACTTCCTCTTGTATAAATCAATTTAAGAAAGCACTCTTAACATCCATTTGATACAATTTAAATCCCATTATGCAAGCATAAGCAAGTAGCATTCGTATAGCTTCTAATCTTGCTACTGGTGTATATGTTTCATCATAATCTATGCCTTCTTCTTGGTTATACCCTTTGGCTACCAATCTAGCCTTGTTTCTTGTAATTATACCATTTTCATCTAGTTTATTCCTAAAAACCCATTTTGTACCTATTACTTGACAGTTCTTGAGTTTAGGCACTAGTTTCCATACTTGGTTTCTTTCAAAATAGTTTAACTCATCTTCCATAGCCATCATCCAATGTTGAAAGTTAATTGTTGCATAGCATGCAAAACAAATCATTCAAGGCTTCATCAATTTTCTTAGATTCAATTTGTGAAACAAAAGCCATATGATTATTCCAAGATAGATCAAATAACTCTAATAGAACAATGTGGACATACTATACAATGATTTATAGGTCAACACCAAGATTCACAATCGCACATTTATAATGATAATTAGAAAACATATTCAATCAATATTCTTTCTTTATTGTTACCCATTTTGTGTTTGGATAAGGCTCTATGTCATGATTCCAATTTTTTCTCTTGACCTTCCACCACACCTACAAAACAGAATTTCATGTTTTTGCTATAGGTACCCAAATCTGTTCGGGTCCTTTTGGGTTAGTTACAGCAATAGTTCCTTTTGGAACCCATATATACTTAGATTTATTGTATGCTGATTTCAGTATTGACATGTAGAAGCTGTGTGACCTTTTCTAGCACAAAAATTGCATTTAACAAATGGTGTGTTTGATGTCTTAGGTGCAGCAAAAAATTTCTTGAAAGATTTCTCATGTATCTTAGGTTTATAGCCTATTCCAGCCTTATCATAAACACACTTTTCATGTCCTAATAAAGCATTCAAGTTATCTCTACCATTTGTGAATCTTGCTAGGTCATTTTTCAGTTTTTCAACCTCTTTAGTCAATGTACAGCTAGATGCATTCAAGATTTCTTTATCACTAGTAATTCTAGATAGATCACCATTCAAATGATTTATATGTTTCTCCAACTTAGGACATTTATCACATATAGATGCATCTAAAATAGTAGCTAATTTTTCTTTTAAAGCACACTTTTCTATTTTTAATTGATCTACCTCTTTGTTTAAAACAGAAGCTTTCTCCTCTAAGCATGTGATGGTTTTCTTAGACTTAGTTAGCAATCTAGAAAGTCTAATGGATTCTTTATGAAGTTCTTCAAAAGCATTTTGCAATTCATCATAAGAAGGTAATTCATCAAGGTCAGAATTAGAATTTACCTCACTTTCTGAATCATTGTTATTGCTTGCCATCAAGCACAAGTTTGCCTCCTCAGATTCAGATTCTTCAGTGGATTCTAGATCATTATCATCCCAACCAATGTAGGCCTTTCTTGGCTTTTTCCACTTCTTGTCATTTGAATCAAACTTTTCTGTTTTGTCCTTCTTTTGCAGTTTTGGACAGTCAAGCTTCATGTGGCCAATCTTTCCACATTCATAGCATGTGATGTTGTTGGAAGAGTTGTCACCTTTGCTGAAATTTCTCCTTTGAAAAGGTGGATGGCTTTCTTTTGAAGTTGCCTTTCTTCTTTAGGAACTTCTTGAAATTTCTAACTAGCATTCCCATCTCTTCTTCATATTCAGCCTCTTGTTCTATATTATCATCATTGTCTTCTATTTCTCTGACTTGTGATTTCAGAGCCAATCCCTTCTTCCTTTTATCAGTTTCTTCACTCTCATTCAGTCTATTCAACTCCAATTCGTTTTCTTGCGATTTTCCAAACAATGTGGTAATGGTCATTGATGATAGGTCTCTAGATTCTGAGATTGCAGTGACTTTAGGTTGCCATTCCCTGCTCAAGCATCTCATTACTTTGTTAATTTGATCCTCATTTGATATAGCTTTTCCAAGACCAGCCAATTGATTTACAATGTGTGTGAATCTCTTTTGCATATCAGTCATAGGTTCTCCTCGATTCATTCTGAACATCTCATACTCATGTGTGAGGGTGTTCATTCTTGCTCTTTTGACGTCTGTGGTTCCTTCATGTGTTACTTGCAATGTATCCCACATCTCCTTTGCTGATTTGCAATTTGAAACCCTGAAAAACTCATCACGGCTTAAAGCATATGTTATAATATTCTTAGGACGTGCATTATATTGAACACTTTTCTTATCATCCTCATTCCATTCAGTTTTAGGCTTATTTCTTGTAGCACCATTAGCATCTATAGTAGAGGGGACAAATGGTCCATTTTCTACTGCATCCCAAATGTCAACACCTGCTGCCTCAAGAAAGATTACCATTCTTTCTTTCCAATAGATATACTCAGATCCATTGAAGGCAGGCGGGTGCGCAAGGGAAGCCCCTTCATTCAAACAGTCATTTGGAGCCATACTCTTATAGCTGTTAAGCCAAACTTAAGAGTTTAGCTCTGATACCAATTGTTGTTTTGGCTTCAACGACTCGAGAAAGGGGGTGAATTGAGTTTTCAAAAATATTTCCCTCTTAAAAATTCTTTTCAAAAAACTTTTCAAATCAGAGTTGCGAATTTGTAGCCTCAGGATCTTTTACAAAATCAATGAAGGGTTTATATAAAATCTTGAATAGAAGGTGATGAGGATAAGAAAGATTAATTCATAATAGGTTTGGGTTCAAGACTCCGTAATAACTAAATACAGAAACTGATTAAACCTTTAAAGATTAAGAACAAGTTATGCAAGTTTCAGATACAATCATTAACAATCAAGAACAAACCTGCAGGTTTCAGTTTTAGTATATGATCAGTTTTAGCAATCAAGAATGGTTTTGATCAACTCAGTTTTGAATGCAGACAACACAGTCTTGATTACAATCAGTCTCAGGTTTCAATACAGTTTATACAGATCAAGAACATAAATTATATTGAACTTTAATCATCAAAATCACAGGTTCTTGATCATAAACAGAAAGTAAAGGAGTTTGAGTTTAGAGATACTACACAACCAGATTTATCCTGGTTCAGTCACCTCCACTGTGACCTACATCCAGTCCCCACTCCACTTGTGGGATTTCACACACTAACACACAAGCTTTACCAGGTAGCTTGAAAAACCTTCACACCATAGAGCACACCTTCACCTCGATATACCACACTCTTGTGAAGAGCCTTAATGTTCAACCTTAGGGATACCTCACCCTAATCACTCAGAGAGACTCCCTCTCTCTTTACAATCAAAAGTAAAACAAAAGTTGATTCCTAACTCTCAATAGTCAGATAAAAAAATTGAAGCACTTATGAGAACGAAACACTCTTTTTCACAATAAGCTCAAGAAAGATGATGAATGATATGTGTATTGTATTCAATATGTTATTCGATGTTTTAGATATTTTGAAAGTGTTCCTTTGATCCCTCTTTATATAGAAAACAAGTTATAGTCGTTGGGATCAATCAAAACAGATTTGGATCTGATTTAACAGAATCTATTTTCTTGATTCTGATAGTTCTTATAAAATTCGCGTCCATCTTGAAAATAACCGCATCCATCTAGCCATGAAGATTTTATAATTCGGACGGGCTAGTAGACGAGCTCCATATGCCACGTCATTGGACGGATCTTCTCATTAAGATCTTAGCAAGTCCAAAGACATGTGTGGACAAGCGCTTCTGTCACTTTAGTGGACGAGCGCTTGTGTCACTTTAGTAGACGAGCACCGCTGTCACTTTAGTGGACGTGCGCTTGTATCACTTTAGTGGACGAGCGCTTGTGTCACTTTAGTGGACGAGTGCTTGTATCACTTTAGTGGACGTCCGCTTATATTACTTGTGTTGGACGTATGTGCGCTTCTATCACTTGTGTTGGACGTGTGCTTTTGTTACTTCAATGTTGGACGAGCGCTTTTGTTACTTTAGTGTTGGACGAGCGCTTTGGACGAGCACTTCTTATTTCCAAAAATCATTTTCATTAACGAAAACTTATTCCTTTTAATGCAAGTTATGAAAAATGATTTTCTTCATTCATCTTTTTAATTGAGCTTCTTTGTGACTAAGAGATTTCTTTCTCTTACAGATCATCTAAGACTTAAATCTAAATTTCTCCGTTATGCTTTTGTCTTGATGATTCCTTTGATCTCTGTCTTTGCTCTTTGACTCCTCCATGTGGCTCTTTTGATTTCTTCAAGTTCTTCCTTGTCTTTGCTCACTGAACTTGTTGATTATTGCTTGATACCTGTCTTTGCAATTTGACACTAAAACACTTGCATACACATTAAGTTGTATTTTTCATATATCAAAATCTCTAAGTCATTGAATTTAACACTTTTTACTTTGGAGATTAATCCATGGAAAAATGCCAACTGATGAGAATCTCAGCTTGAGAGGTTCCAATGTAGTTTCTATGTATAATCTTTGTGGAATGTGTTTAGAATCCTCAGAGCACTTATTTCTTGCTTACAATTTTCCTGACATGTTTGGAATTGGTTGATTAATATAATAAATTGTAGCATTGATACTTCCTCCATTCTATCTGTCATTGCCATTTGTTATAAAGATTGGATCCCTCAGGTTCGAGATGTTATTACTGTAGCTGTCACCAATGTCATATAGATCATTTGGCTATGTAGGTACAAAGCTAGGTTTGATAACAAGAGCATATCCTTTAGACAAGCAGTCAATATGATTTCTGCAGCAGTATCACTATCTGGCTGAGACTCCCCAACGTCCCATTAAAGAACAATCCTAATTAACTAAGCCTTAATCTGTTTTACTAGCGTTAGCACGGATATACATTCGAAAATATTTTAAGTTTACGGAAACGTGAAAAAAAAATACAAAAAAACATACACAGCGGAGGAAAGATAAAACAACAGATATATACATAATACATACATCATGTCCATCGAGTACCATCGATCCCAACATAGGGATCGAAAATCTACCGTCTGCACAAACAGAAAAAAGAAATAGCAAATAGAAACTGGTCACAGAGAAAAGCTTCATAAAACATAATATAGACATCATCTACCTGCCCGCCTCTCACAAAATACATCAAAAGGTCAAAAGAAGACTATGCTCACTAAGGCTCTCCCTAGCAGACGCTACCGACGAACCATAGCACATACGATATGGGTGTCTGGAACGACCCTCCCCCTTGCCAAAAGCACGACGATAATCTCGGGCTTCCCAAGTATGAATCCAGGGCACCCACACAGACTCATCACTATTGATAAGAACCCTGCAACACTGATAGTGAAGCAACGTCTGCGTACTCCTCCTCCTGCTTTTGTAGACTCTACCAACTTTGTCCTGCACCGCGGACTGCTCCCTCCTATTACACCTGTCATCCGGGAACTCGCGCTGATGTGGTGGATACCGAGCATTGTAAATTCAGGTCCTCCTCCTAGACGGACATAGATACTGACTGGGCCGATATAACTCATGAAGAACTGTGAATGGTTGACTTGCCACCTACGGTCAACATGATATACGATCTCAATGTCCCCCAGGGTCTGGACCCTCAACGGAACAATATGCGGGTAATGCAACTGATGCTGCTCCGGTCCTATCGCCGTTCGCGTACGACTGCTGCTCATCTGACGAACCGATACATACACAAAACGAGGAAGAAAAAGAAGAAGAAGATGGAAGATAAGAATCTCGACATCACCATAAAACAGGGATAGGGGAAAACATAGTACAACATACTATCAAACAGCAGTCAACATATGCAGCAGCTGACCTTAAATATATCTTAGAGAAGACACAAGCTCCTATCAACTGATCCATAAGGTCATCAATTTTAGGGAGGGGATACCGATTCTTAATGGTCACTTTGTTGAGTTGCCGATAGTCGACACACAACCTCATACTGTCATCCTTCTTCTTCACCAACAACACTGGCGCTCCCCATGGGGATACGCTAGGCCTAATGAACTGCTTCTGCATCAGGTCCTCTATCTATTTCTTCAACTCAGCTAGCTCTAGAGGAGATATCCTATAAGGTGCTATGGATATAATCCCAGTGTCAGGCACTAAGTCAATGGTAAACTCCACATCTCTTTTTGGGGGTAGTTTATCAACAATCCCCGGAAACACTTCAGGAAATTCTCGCACAACAGGCACGCTTTCCGCATCATGAGGGCTATCTACTTCCAGGGAAGATAGCATCATGTACACTTAGGCTTCTTCTTTCATCAAAGCCTAAACTTGGTTGGCAAAGAGAAACCTAGGATCCTTAGACTCCAAAGGAGTTCCAAAAACTATGGTTTTATCAAAACAATTCAAAAGGACGTGGTTGGAAGATAACCAGTCCATGCCAAGAATAACATCAAGGTCCTTTAAGGGTAAGCATACAAGATCAACAATAAAATCTCTACCATCTATGGTAATAAGAATATTCTTGCATGCATAAGAAGTAAGAATAGGTTTATTCGTGGGTGTGGCAACAATCAAATCACACTCAAGAAGTGTCACAGGAAATTTAAGATGCTTAACACATTCATGTGATACGAACAAGTAAGTTGCACTCGAATCAAACAATACAGCTAAAGGAATTCCATCAAAGAGACACATTCCTTGGATCAAATCTTCAGATTCAGAGACCTCGTCTCCACTGAGAGTAAAGACTCTCCCCGTGGTCTTCAATTGGTTGGCTTGAGGCTTCTGACTCTTGCTAGCACTCTGTTGTTCTGACTTTCCTCCTTCACAATTCCGGTTGATGTGGCCAAACTTGACACACTTGAAGCAGATGATGTCTGTTTCCTTGCATTGAGTAGTAAAGTGGTCCCGTCTACACTTGTCGCACCGAAGAGGTCTAGAATCAGAGGAATCCCATCTTCCGGTCCTGTCTGAAATAAAACCGAGGCTTCTTGCCGTCCCGCTTAAAGTCCCGGTCAGCTGGAGCCAGATGCAGTTTCCACTTGTTTCCTTGATCACTCTTCTTGTTGCTTTGATTGTCTTATCCCTTGGAGGCTGACCCTCCAGACTTGTAGGCATCTTCAAAGATCCTACATTTGTTCACTAAGACTGGGAAGACTCTGATCTTTTGGAAGCTGATAGCCCGCTTAATCTCTGGACGCAAACCATCCTCAAACTTTATGCACTTGGAGCGGTCGTCCGTCACATACTGATACAAAGTATAGTAACGAGCGAGCTCCTCAAACTTAGCCGCGTACTCTCCCACTGACATGTTACCCTGTTTCAGTGCCAAGAACTCCATCTTCTTTTTGTCGCAGATGTCTGCCGGAAAGTACTTCTCTAGGAACCTGTCCTTGAAGACATTCCATGTGTCCATAGTACCCTCAGCTTGCATGCGCTGGCGATAGTTCTCCCGCCAGTGCTCAGCCTCCTCTGCCAGCATAAAGGTCCCAAAGATGACCTTCTGCTGGTCGTTGCATCTCACAACAGGGCACCCTCGGGGTCATAAGCTCCCTTGAAGGACAGAGGATTGTGTCGAGACCCTGAAACTCAGCTAGTCCCCCATTGTTGTTAGCGTTCTGGTTCTGGCCTATCATGTTGGCAAGGAGTGTCAAAGCGTCCGCGATAGCCTGGTCGTTTCTGCCTCTTCCTGTCATAAGCCCCTGTAAATGTCCAAGACGACTTGTTAAATACAGAGAACATAAAACAGGAAAAGTTAGCGGTCCTTAACACTAAGCATCATTGCCTATAATAAATACAGGCAATTCAAACAAGAGCACACAACAAACTCACAACAGACTCATACCACGACCTGGTAGGACACACCTGCTCGGATACCACTAAATGTGACACCCTCTACCCCGCATACATATATGAGCGATAAAAGGATAAGATAACTATAAAAACATGCATAATTTATTTAAAATTAAAATTAACAGGTAGAGAATACCACATTGTAACAAAACTCAAACGCGGAAATAACATAAGTTCTAAAACGATAACATAACAAGAAAACATAACCCAACCCCTGATGTCACATTCAGAGCTGGTATAACTAATCCGGAATAAAACCTCGGATAAACAACTAAAACATAGAACTGGAAATCCTAAATACGAGTCGCGGGTCCTCAGACTCACTCCTCAACTGGCTGCTCGTCGTCCTCTGCATAAAAGATACATGCCACAAAACACAAACATAGCAATGGGGAGTAAGAAACAAGAATATGAATATAATGACAAGGAAGCATTTTGAAAGACAAGCATGCATCATAACAATCATGTTATCACGGCAACAACATATAACATAAACAATTAATAACATCATACATTAACGTATGCTATGCGATACAATGCTACTCCACTACTCCCTTATGCACCTGGATCCATTCTATCTCAGGAAGTCAATTTCAGAGTTACACTTCCACATTGGCCAAAAAGCACCAACACCGGGGCAATCCACCTTACCTTGGGTGGACCCCTTGGATTGCCGACGCACCTTACTCTCGGATGCGCCACCGCGGGGGCGCACGATTCACCTAACTCTCGGATGAATCACCGTTGATGGCCAGACCGCCATACTCTTGGACAACCGCCCATATGTTGGACATCCCCCCACTAACATCTCTGACGCGTGAATGCATGAGCAATACAACACACAAATACAACCACCACCTCCGCTTGGACCACTAGGCTACCCAAGTTTTATCACCGTCAACACCTCGACCACTTGGCTATCGAGGATTATCCTTAACTTTTCATCGTTTAGTCTTTTAAACACTCTGGCCATTCTGCACCAGAGATTACCACCTCAATCACTCGGCTATCAAGGCCCTATTGGCCACTAGGCTACAAAGGTACAACATCATCTTTAATTAACACTCTGGCCATTAAGCACCAGATACCACCTTGACCATCATGCATCAAGGTCCCCCTTGGTCACTAGGCTACCAAGGTGCAACATCTTATCACTTGTCTTTTATCTTCATGTTTGTTTGGTGTCTTATTAAA
Source organism: Sophora flavescens (assembly GCA_030762895.1). Classification (NCBI taxonomy): domain Eukaryota; kingdom Viridiplantae; phylum Streptophyta; class Magnoliopsida; order Fabales; family Fabaceae; genus Sophora; species Sophora flavescens. The sequence continues at coordinate 136,924,518 of CM061064.1, forward strand.
TCTTTTAAGACGCTTGGGGTGAAAAACCCCGGTTTCAGCTCTATTTCTGTGTTCTGGTCTGTACACGTGCTCCCCCCTCAGCATTGGTGTGCTGAACACCGAGTAAGTGATGAGTGTGATTTAACCTCATATTTCCTTGTCATTTTGCATGAATTTTCATATAGTTTAGGTATATTTAATTTGATTTTAGTGAGTTTTTGCCTTGGAACGGGTAAGGTGGTTTTGTGGTGTTTGTGTGCAGGAATTGAAGATTAAAATGCTCGGGACCAATTATGTTGGAGTTTGCATGAAGGAGGAAGTTGAAAAACAAGAAGAATGAGCCAAAAAGAGCCCATCACGGCCTGGCTGTGATGACTATCACGGCCATGATCGAGTAGGGCTGAAAAGAAAGAAGAATGTTAAACTCAAAACTGGTCATGGCCAGGCCGTGATGGCCATCACGACCGTGACATGCAAACTGAACCAGACTCTCACAGGCAGAACCACTCACGGCTAGGCCGTGAAGACCATCACGACCGTGACAGACCAAGCAATGAAGGCATCCCCAAGTTAGAACCTGTCACGGCCTGTCCGTGACAAGCATCACGGCCGTGACGCGCAAAATCTGGAATTTTGATTTGCTGATTTGATTTAATTTTGTAATTGCTTTAATCCCAAGTTAACCTACCCTATAAATAGGGCAATTAGGCTCGAAAATAGGCACCTTTTGACTTCTACCAATTGACAAAAATTAGGATTTCTCTTCTCTTAGGATTTTTATGCTTTTGTTATTCAAGGCTGCTATGAACATGGCAATGCGCGAGTAGTCTTCTTATTTCTAGGAATTGGGGCTATGCCCAAGACTCGGTTTATGTGATGAATTGACATTTTGCTTCTTGTTAATTTCAAATTTTCTTTCGATTTAATTCCTATTGCTTGAATTACTTGTAAATTCGGTGGCCACTTATTTGTATGTCGTAGATACTCTAAGGACGAACTTAGCGGTGAACTTAGGTATCGTATCTATAGGAATTGAACTTAGGACTTAAATCACGAGAGTTAGAAGCGGTCCTTCGAGGGTTCATTGAATTGTCATAAAGCTTAAAGGGTTCAATTTTAATACAATTACCACGAGAGTAGGGGTTGGTTGAATTAGGCACGGTTCTTGTATTCCGAGAGGGAACATTAACTTATTTAGGATAAATTCACCTTCAAAGCAATTTTGATAATTAACAAGAGGGGTAGTCAATTTAGTAGCATGAGCAGTCTTGTTGGTAACCCAATTCCTGGAAATCTCCTTTGATTTGAAAAATCCCAGATTTGATTTGATTGCGATTTTATTTGATTGTGTTTTAAATACTTTATTTGTTAGTTAATCCTTATTTCAAAAACCAAATCTTTTCCAAATCTTTTTCTTTGTTTAGTTTAATCAACTTAATAATTAAGATCACGGTCTCTGTGGGTTCGATCTTTTTATTACTTGACGACGAAGCCGTATACTTACGGATTCACGCCACTAAGTTTTTGGCGCCGTTGTCGGGGACTGTGCTTTCTTAAATTTTGATTTAATTTTTTAAATTGATTTTTCTGGACTTTTTTTTTATTATTTCTTTTTCTTTTTCTTTTTCTAGAGTATCAATATCCCTTTGCAGGTATTTTTTCTCTTTTATGCGAAGATCCCAAAGTCTTGGAAATCTTATTGAAGTTGACCCCGAGATCGAGAGGACCTTTCACAGACGTAGGAGACTACAAAGACAAAGGGCGAGAGAGAGGTTGATTCCCATTCCACTCATGGCGAATCTACCAGATACCAAACCACTGAAGGACTACGCAGCCCCAAATACTAGGGGTTTGTGAACTGGGATTGCTAGGCCAGAAATTGAGGCGGAGAACTACACTATACCGCCACGGTTAATTGGCATGATTTGGCAACATCAATCTGGAGGGTTACCCTCGGAAGACCCGACTGATCATGTGGAGACATTATTGGAGTTCTGTGATGCAATAAGAATTCAAGGTGCCCCGATTGATGCTATTCGCTTGAGGTTATTCCCCTCCTCTCTGACTTGAAAGGTAAGAGCTTGGTTGAAGTCAATGCCTGCTAATACTTTGTCAACTTGGGACCAACTGGAGCAGGCATATATTCTTGGAAAAATTATTCCTACCATCCAAGACTGCTTACCTACGAACTCAGATCACCGGCTTCTTCCAAAAGGAAGGAGAATGCTTATCCGAAGCTTGGGATCGTTACAAAGGATTGCTAGAGTCTTGCCCGCATCATGGGCTCGAGAGATGGTTGTTAGTGCATACCTTCTACAACGGATTGGATTACTCTCCGAAGGTGTCACCTAACTCCGCAGCTGGTGGAGCCTTTATGAATAGACCACTGACTGAAGCATTCAATATCATTGAAAACATAGCCACTAACTATCACCAATGGGGTTCAGAAAGAGGAAATAACCCGAAAAAGCTTTCGAGGGGTGAGTTTGAAATGAATACTAATGATTTAATTATGTCTAAGTTTGACTCATTGAGTGAATGCTTTGATAAGCTTGAAAAGGCTAATGTGAGTTCAATAGGTGCCACTAATGTTGTTTGTGAGATTTGTGGAATGCAGGGACATGACATAATGGAGTGCCCACATGGCATTGCTCCTAGATCCAGTGCTTTGGGGGAACAAGTGAACTCTTGTCACAATTTCTATGACACGAACCCGAAGTTGCCAAATTATGTTCCCCCAAATCCTTACAACCAAGGAAGGAAGAATAGCCCTTATCTCTCCTACAGGAAATACAACAACACGTTGAACCATGAATTCCAATAAGGCCAAGGTAATAGGAAACCCACATCGAGGTATCCTCAGGTACAAAAGTCTAAACTTGAGTCTCTTGTGGAAAGTTTTGTTGCTACTCAAACTAAGAAAAATGAAGAATTTAGGCAACAAGGTAGGGCAGTCAATGAGGTAATAAAAGAGTTAACATCTAAGGTAGATAAACATGTTCATAGCAAACAACATATCATCAAGCATACCAACATTAACATCATAGTCATTTAGGCATCAAACAACAAATAGGCATATAAACATGTTATCAAACAATAGGGTCATGTGTAACCCTTCGTCTTACGCTACCCCCAAGCCTACATACTCATACTATTCCTTTTCCCCATACCTGGTATGAAGATTTCTCCCTTTAACCAACGAAGCTCTAATCGGTTCCATCGATTTGGCTCGATGAACGATTCAAGCCTTGACCAACACAAAAAGGTTAACCAATTAGTTCTCAATTCAAGAAACGAAAAAGGAAACAGGAGAGGGAAGAACCATTACCATTGTTAATGGGCACTAACGTGTGATTGACTCTCCCAAACAGAGCAAGAACACCCAAAAACTAATTGGGTTCAGATGGGAAGAGAGGGAGAGCCTGCAGTAACACTTAGGGTTGCCTAAAGTGCCAATTTGAGGGATGTAACTCGTAACCCTTGCTGACTGCTATCTTTTTAAAGACTCGAGCCTGAGCACGGCCATGCACCTCACTAAGCACGATCATGCTTACATCAACGTCAATGAGACGCGGTTTCCTTTGGGCACGACCGTGCTTCCTATTGAGCACGGTCGTGCTTCCTATTGAGCATGGCCGTGCTTGTGGCTCAGGTAGCCACAAGACACGTGCCTCAAGTATGGGCGTGTTGGACATGAGCACGGTCGTGCTCATGTACCACAAAGGGATTGTAAGCCTAGAAATTCCACTTAGCCCTGTAACAACAACTCTAGGTAAACAAGGCATACACATAAGCACTTATAACGAAAATGGGGTTTTACACACGCCCTCCTAACCAACCAGTTGTTGCCACGTGTCCCAAATAACTCACTGGTGCTCCGAAATTTGTCCTGAAGACATGGATAGAGTCCCGACAATGTCATAAACCCTAATCTTGCAACAGTTTCACAAACAAAGCCAGAATCGAAGCAAGATTCACAAAATAAAGTAAATGACAATGTCGATGTGTCGACGAGTTAGGGACTCGAGCATTATCTCCGTTGTTTGACAAATCAAAGGTATGTACATTACATGCTCGTCGCCCTGAATGCGTATCCGAAGTCGGAATCGAAAGCGAATGAATGAATCTCTCCAAACCTCAACTTTCTCTCACTAAGAGCTCTGCCTTCTCTCTAAAACTAGGTCTGGTTCGTGCTAAAAGTGAGAGGATTGCATGCAAGTGAGTGGAGAAGAAGAAGTTAGTGGGGTTAGGTACACGCGCCCACGCTCAGCGTCAACTTCCCGCTCTCAGCACTGGCCTCAGGTCAGCAACGCTGACTTTGCACGTTTCTTCGCATTCTGAGCTTGTTTGAAGTCCGCTTGATCTCAAATTTGAAACATAAGCTCATCAATACCTAAGGAATAAGATCAAGCCCTTAAATATGCCTAATCCCTTCCTTAAACAAGAATCGAGAAAATGGGGTGTTACACTGACAACTTTTCTTTTGGTTGTATGTCTGATTGCATAAATGAATTTATGATTCTCAAGGCCTTTAATGTAACATGACATGCCAGAATAGCTCCTGTTATCAAGCTAGTCATTTGGTACCCTCCTATGTGTGCTTGGATTAAATATAATACGAAAGACGCAGCTAGGGGTTCTCCTAGTATTACTGCAGGTGGTGGCATCTTTAAAGATAGTTCTGCAGTCACCTTAGGTTGTTTTGCAATCAATCTTGGAATAACTTTCTCTATTCATGATGAATTATTTGCTGCAACCACGGCCATTGAATTAGCTCATGGGAAGGGTTGGCATACATTGTGGTTTGAGTGTAACTCTATGTTGGTGATCAATGTTTTTAAGGATCCTTCACTTGTTCCTTCGCAGATAAGAACTAGATGGATTAACTGCACTCATTTGTCAAATTAGATGTTCTTCTCAGTTTATTATAATTACAAGGAGAGAGTTTCATGTGCGGATAAATTAGCAGCTCGTGGTCTTATAATCCAGGATTTTGTTTTGTGGGACTCTATCCCTAATTTTGTTAGGGAAGATTTTTTAAAAAATAGGTTGCAATTACCTTTTTATAGGTTTTCTTAACATTTCATTCATAGGTCAGGTTAATGTCCCCCATTTGTTATTGTATTCTTTTATTATTTTTTTAATAAATTCTTGGTGTGCTACAAATAATTGGTAGTGTTTGGGATGCCAACCTGGTTGGGATGCTTTACACTACGGTGATGCTTTTGCATGCCATTTTTGCTAGAAAAAAAACCTGCTACCTGTCAATACACTAGTCAATTCATTAACAAAAAATACAAATCAATTGCTCATGTAATTTTATGCAAAGGGTTATGATTAGGCAAGGACCTCAAAATAACAATTCCAAAATCTAACCCTTGACATTACAGGTATTGCTCGTTCGAGTGGTGATAGCATGTCCTCACAACAAACAACTTTTATTGATTATTAAAAAACATTTATCAGTGATAACATGCAATAGCATGTATATGGAAATGGATGTCCTTAAGGACTTGTTTGGTGGTCGTGATAAGATAAGAACAAATAGGATAAGAGAGTTGAATAAGTACATGATATGATATAGACATGGTTGGCTCTTATCTAGATCTTCTGTTTGATGCACATCTATTAACAAACTACATAACATTATATTATCATATCATATGTTTGAGATAGACCAAATAATAGTATGATAGAATATAAAGTATATAAAATGACAAAAATACTCATGCAACGAAATTGTATATAACTTTTAAAAATTTACTTTGAATCAATTTTTTATTAATTTTTATAATTTTAATATAAATTTTAAAAAATTTGTTTTTATTCTAAATATTTTCATCTTGTTTTTATGCTAATATTTTATTTTAATTTTATTTATATATTTTTATATTTTATTAGATTTTAAAATATTTTTTTTAATATAGTTTCTTTATCTTTTAAATTCATTACATTATATCAAATGACAAATTTTGTCTTGTTACAAAATTATGTATAATTTTTAAAAGATAAATTTTTTATTTTTTTAAATATTTTTATTAATCTACATTTATTTTATATTTTATAATTTTGAAGATTAACTTTTCAATCTTGTTTTTTTGTCTTTTATTTTAAATATATTTATATTTTATTATACTTTATTTATTTTATTTTATACTTTATTATGTTTTAAATCGTCATATCATATCCCGTTGATTCCCAACCCAACCCAACCTTCCCCACATGATAAAATTTTAACTGGGATGATAGATTTGATTTATCCTATTCTGTTGACTTATCAAACAATAATATAAAACATGATACAATAAATAACTTATCCCATGTCCTTTTTCCTAACCATCACAGGGATCCTAATGGTGTCATAAAGATGAGCTCTGTCCAGTCTGGGTCATTTATTGTCATACACGCATTCCTAAAAATGTCGACCAACGTATAATCTAAAGTCTTCCTTATTGCCAATGCTAACCATATATCGAGTTCGAGGCAATATAACCGTACCCCGGAGCTTCATATATCATGTCAACCTTTTACTGCCAACCATAACTGCCACGAGTTATACAGTAAGTTCTATTGATAATTAACAAAAGAAAAATCTTTTATAATAAATAATAACACTAATAGAACAGACTACAGAACAGAAAATGGCTGCTTCACCAAAATTTTAACTTCAGACCAAAATAATCTGCAATTCCAATAACAGTTGATAAAATATAAGCATAGGCAAGCAAGATACAAAGTGCTGTGGTTGGTGACACGGAGAGGGTATCAACAGACAAGTTTACCAACCCTGTGAGGATATTTCCCTGCATACAAATAAAAAAAAAAAATTATACCCAAAATCTAGAGAGAAAGAATATGATTGTAACTAAAGAGAATCTTGTTCACCAGAAGAAATGTAGCCAGTAAGTTCCGATTAAATGCTTCTTCAAGTATTGAAGTTTTACTTCCAGGTATAAGATCAGCCAGCATTAGAATTGATAACAGCTGAAAAATGGGTGACATTCAGATTAAATATTCAAACCAAATCCATAATCAGATGCCAAATTAGCAAGTAGTTACAGTGTAGCAATGGACTCAAGATTCTGTGCTGTAAAATTTGAATTATGATACTGATTGAAAAATCCATATTGAAAGGCAACAAAAGAATCCTTATACGTGCAACCACAATATAAGCTAAAAAGTCGACATGCCCCAACACTGTGCTAGACAAGATCAAATACATAACCAAAGAGAGAATAACCTGTAGGTTGTCAGCCAATACCATAGTAACATATGGCAGGTTGCACTGCACAAAATATTAACAATTAGTTTTTATCCACTGATGCCAAAAGAATGCCCTATTGATAAGAGACTGTAAAACAGTTAGGCATACCGTTCTCCTTGAAACTCTTTCCACATGTCGGTCTAGAAGCACAGTTAATAACCTGACATGGGCATCATTAAAAGGAACAAGTTCAAAGCTGTTGACTTCGTTAAAAAGGGTCAACAAGATCTGGAATTAACATTACCAAAACAGGATGGAGAGAACCCAGACCCTCATCCGAACCCATCTGTTGCTTCTAAATCCAGAGGTATGGCTACTAAAGATAAGATAGTTTCCCAAATGAACACCAAGAAGGTACATACCCCAGTATCCTGGATCCAAAATAAGTTTGTTTGTCAAAAAAGATATATAAAAGAAGTACAACAATTTGAAATACTTTCCAACGAAAGTACAGCCTAAAGCACCAAAATTGGATGGCTGTGATTCTCACCAAATATGCTAAAAATCCCCTCCTTGTTTTGACTTATGATATCCATTTCTCTTTCATTAGAAAGCAAGTATTGATTTAAGCCATGCATCAAGCAGAGCTGGTACCCTTAGAAACAGAAGTTATGTTGTAGTATAAGAAAATCAGATTTCAAAAGGCAAGGCAAAAGGATAGGACTTACCTACTAGGACAAGTGAACCAAAAATTCCAGAATATCGTGGGGGAATATTAATAAAGGAAGTAAGGATTGACACAGCACCAAGTGTGAAGAAGAAATTCCAATGCACACCATATTCACCCACATGCACCTACAAGAAGGAAAAATTGATGCTGGCTTCCTTGAGATCAAGAACAGAGAAATTAGAAAATTCACTATTCTGTAAATAAGAAAAAAAAACATAGCAGAGACCATTATAATTGAAAACAATCATGAGACGGAGGAAAGATTACTGGCTTACTTAAGAATGTCTTGAACCAAAAAAATTAGACAATTAGAACTCGCAATTCTATAACCAGGCAAAAATGAATAGCAGCAACAATTTTAATTAAGAACAATCATGAGAACTGCAGAATCTGTAGTTTCTTTAATTTATGTTTATCAGGAGCACATTCCATGAAACAACTCTTTTAAAGCTAACTCTGTAGCATTTCATCGGTAAATGCAGTCTAGGAGTGACAAAGAAATGAAATTATCTGGCCCAGCAGAATCAAGATCAAATTTCATTCATATGCCAAGTTAGTTGTTTTTGAAAAAATAAGCCTCGCTACCCTAGAGTTTTAGGATCACGATTGGTATAGGGAATAAAGGGCTCAATAAGTGAGACCCAAATCTGTTAGGTCTGCTAATAACAGGAAGCAGTTATGTTAGTTGAGTAGGTTGTAATAGTAGGTAGTTATAGTAGTTCAGTAGATTGTAATAAGAGTTTTGTATAAAATGAAGAGGAAAGAACAGAGGAAGGTATGCAAAGTATTGTGAAGGGAGTGGGAGAGGTTGGGTCTCTCAAATACCCAAGTGGAGAGGCGTGGGTCTCTCTCAAATACCCATTGTTTGCCCACAACTCATATCATATTGGGCGCATTCATCAGGTTTATTTTAATATTGGGCTACAAACCTTGAGGAACACTACTGTCAGTGACAAGGCAGAATCAAATCAAAAGAAACAGGAGCAGAAGCAACATACATCTACAGCAGTTGGAGTGTAATGCTTTAAACAGTGGGACCCAGGGAAATTAAATGTTCACCTTGAGGACAAGGTGAATGCTTAGGGGGGATTATTGATAGGTAACCCCTAATTAGTTAGTTAGTGAGTTAGAGGAAATAAGGCATGTTGCCTATAAATAAGAGGGGAGATTGAGTGAAAGGATATCTTGTCATAGATTTGGGGCCTTTTGGGCATTAGGAGAGTCCACAGTCTCTTGAATAATCTGGGAATACAATCTTTTTCCTATATTTTTTTTTAATAATACCAATTGGTTCCTATCAATTATCTGACCGAATCTTGTGTCTTGTTGTACCTCATTATTTAATTGTCCTCCTTCCAACCATATAGGTAAGAAATAAAAGCCATACATTCGCCTGAGTCATGTATGCGAGAAAGTGCAGCAGCAGCCTTATTCTCCACCCTTTGCTTATAATGCACCTTATTGACAGAAGGAATCCTGAATATTATTTCTTGATAAAATTGTACAAGTATGAATTACAATATATAGACAAAAGAGATTTAAATGCTACCCTAAAAATAAGGATGAAAATCTGCCCTAATAATGAAAAGAATAAGAACCTAATCTGTCTAATTATAACTGATGATATCAATCATAAATAAATACAAGATATTATACGATATTACAACACTCCCCCTCAAGCTGGTGAATGGATTAAGACCATGAAACCGTTCTGTGGGAAGTCCCTTGGTGAAGACATCCGTTAATTGGAACTCTGAGGGCATGTACTCAACAGCTATAAGACCATTATCCAACTTTTCCTTGATAAAGTGTCTATCTATTTCTCTGTGTTTAGTCTTATCATGCTGGACTGGGTTGTGAACAATACTAATGGCAAACTTGTTGTCACAAAGTAATCTCATAGGAGCTTCATGCTTTATTCTGAAATCATCCAGTACTCATCCATAATGATTCACAAATCCCTTGGGCCATAGCTCGAAATTCTGCTTCGGCACTGGATCTTGCAACGACATTTTGCTTCTTACTTCTCCAAGTCACTAAATTTCCTCCCAAAAACATGCAGTACCCTGAGGTGGATCGCCTGTCTACAATCGACCCTGCATAATCTACATCTGTATAGGTTTCTATGGACAAACTTTCCCCTTTCTTGAATAATAATCCCCTTCCTGGGCTTGACTTCAAATACTGGAGGATTCTATCCACTGCTTGCATATGTCTCTCACGTGGATCATGCATGAACTGGCTAACCACACTGACAGCATAGGCTATGTCCGGCCTGGTGTGGGATAAATGTCAATTTCCACACTAGTTTCTGATATTGTGCCTTGTCCACCCTTGGGATCTCCTCATTGTTTCCAATCCTGTGATTTTGTTCAATAGGTGCCCCTGTGGTTTTGCAACCCAGCTTACCTGTCTCTTTAAGGAGATCCAGGACATATTTCCTTTGGGAAAAAAGATGCCTTGTTTGGAGTAGGCAGCCTCTATTCCAAGGATGTACTTTAGCTTCCCCGGGTCTTTCATTTCGAACTGTGCAGCTAGTTTATCTATCAGAACCCGTTTCTCAACCTCATCATCACCGGCAATGATCATGTCATCAACATAAACCAAAAGAAGTGTGAGCTTGCCGTCCTGAGAATGTTTGACAAAGAGAGCATGATCTCCTTGGCTCTATCTATAACCTAAGGATACCATAGCATTGGTGACCCTTCCGAACCAAGCCCGAGGAGACTGCTTGAGCCCATATAAGGCCTTCCTCAATTTGCACACCTTATTTCCTGCACTATCCTCTTATCTTTCGGTTTCTCAACAATCTCCCAAGTCTGATTTTTCTCCAAAGCATTCATCTCTTCATGCATGGCTTGAACCCAGTTCTCATCCTTTAACGCTTCTTGTACTGAAGTAGGAACTATGATAGAGTCGATTGCTAAAATAAAGCTCTAGTGCTGTACTGAAAGGTGTTTAGTGGACACAAATTGTGATATGGGATATTTGGCACGGGCTCTCTTCCCTTTTCTCAAAGCAATTGGTAGGTCATCAGGGTTAGGTTCATAATTATTATTTAAAGGACTATTCAAAGGCTCAGGGTTAGGAATATTTACCTCCGAGTCAGACAGTTGAGGTTGCTGTTAGACCAAGTCGGGTTTTTTTCGTCTCTGAAACTGAATCCGGTATCATCTCATGTCATCATCTGAAATTGATACTGATTCTTTATTTTGCTCAGAAACCGTATCGGAAGGTGATGCCACCTCTTTCATGAGAGGAAAAACAGATGACTCAAGAGGTTAAGCCATAAGAGGAGATGACTCAAGATTTTCGACCATACGAGAAACAAGTGACGACTCAGCTTCTAAACCACTCTCCCCCTGAAGCTAAGTTCTGGGGTAAAACGACTCGGTTTCATGAAAAGTAACATCCATAGAGACATAGACGAAGAGTCTGGGGATGATAACATTTGTACCCTTTTTTTGTCGGGAGCATATCCTATGACGACACATTTAACAGCCATAGGATCCAACTTACCACGATGCTGCCTATGAATGTGCGCAAAGGTAGTACAACCAAAAACACGACATGATATGATCCTAACAAGGAACACATATATTTTCGGATCTATCCTTGAGTGACAACAAAAATTATAGGAGACGATGAAATACAAAATTGGATAAGATGAGAAATGGTTAGTAGGCGCCACAAATCCAAGGGGATTTGATAAGCCAGGTGAGGTTCGCCACAAGAATCTTGGATTCTTGATAAGAACAAGGGTGGTTCAACCAAGAACCTAAGAGAGAAAACACTCTCACTTTTGGTAAAAACCAAATTGAATCACATCAAAGTTACCATTTCATGTGGTTAATAGCAATGATACATATACAAGGATGGCTGCCCACTTTTGGGTTGCCTTGTCTCTCAATATTCCATAACCTACACCTAATAACTCACATAACTCACCAACTAAATGACACTAAAAACATTCACTAACTCCCACTACCATGCATTTACCACATTAATTGATAAATGCATTTACATTAACATTTATGCATAAACATGATAATAAATTCCCACTAGCCATTATTATGACTAAGAGCACTACTAGGAAGCATTTAGTGAGGCTAGGAGAATACAAAAGGTCATATTAAAATTCAGCCCAAAAATAATACGAAAATTATAAATAAAAATTATAAAAATATAATAATCTGAATATGCTTCTTTCCACATGCTCAAGCCATCCATGTTCCCATCATTCCCCTCTTCTTGAAAGTGATTTGTCCTCAAATCCAAACCTGCATTATAAGTCAGTGGATTATCTAATAAAAATTTTCTTTTGTGCTTTCCACCGTTTGCTTGATAATTGGCTCTTCCATCCTTTTTCTCTCATAATTCTTTTTTTTCACGAGATGTCTCTCATTGTTCTCTTTTTCTTCATCTTTTATCTCATGGTTCTCCTCTTCTTCTCTCTCATAGGTTTCTTTTTTCTTTAATTCTTCTTTTTCCTCATGGCTTTCTTTTTCTCTCCTCTTCTTTTTCACCGCTCTCCATTTCCTCCTCCTTTCTCTCAGGAGTTTCTTTTTTATTTGCTTCTGCTTTAAAGTACATTTGATGTTCATACTCTTGTTTTGGTGACAATGGTACAAGTGTTTTTTTGCGATTATTAAATACAAATGAGTACTTGTTGTTGTCGGCATCATATCTCGCTTGTCGTTCAATCCTCCAAGGACGCCCAAGTAACAAGTGCTTCGTTTCCATGGGCACCACATCACATAAAACGTCATCTTCATATCTCCCAATCCGGAATGGCACTCGTACTTGTTTGTTCACCATCACGTCACCAAAATCACTAAACTCCGGGATGCTCCAAATGACATACGGTTGTGGATGCTCTAGAAGAGGAAGTCCCAACTTTTGCACCATGGTGGTACTAGCTAGGTTGATGTAACCCTTTCTATCAATGACCAAGTTACATATCTTGTCCTTCACATAGCATCTAGAATAGAAAAGATTCTCCATTTTCTTGGCATCATTTTTCTTCATTAGTGACTCCATGAAGAACCCACTAACAAAAATTCAAACTTCTGGAAAAAATGAAAAATAAAATCAAAGGTCACTCTAGGAAGGATGGCTCTAGATACCAAATGATATGATCCTAAAAAGGAACATGTATAATTTTGGATCTATCCTTGAGTGACCAAACAAAATTATAGAAGAAGATGAAATACAAAATTGGATAAGATGAGAAATGGGAGGTAGGCGCCACAAATCCAAGGGGATTTGATAAGCCAATGTGAGGTTCGCCACAAGAATCTTGGATTCTTGATAAGAACAAGGGTTGGCTCAATGAAGAACCCAAGAGAGAAAACACTCTCACAATTGGAATCAATCCAAAATGAACTCAAAGTTCTCATTCATCATGTTTGGGGCATGTACAAATAGTAGTGGGGCTGCCAACTCTTGGCTTACACAAAGTCCTCGTAAGATTCCATTATTCTATAACCCCCTAACAACTATACCACTAATTGGTGTAATGACCCATTAGGTGACTCTTTAAACATAACTCTCCAATAATTGGAGTTATTACCAAACTTAAGAGAATATTTAAAATGAAACATAACTAATAAAGAAGGAGTTACTTTAGGCATGCAAGCCAAAAGACACACTCCTTTGTAGCTCAAACTCGTCCAAATATTCGTACCAAACTTCTAGCCCATTTTTCACCATAATAAAAGCCGAATTCGGTCAAGAGGCCTGAGATACGATTTGTAGATAATTCTCTAAGCTTTCCAATGCTCCAAAGAATACATCAATCGGAGATTGGTAGCTCAAGATATAACCAAATCAAGTATACGGGTTCAATTAGAAAATTCATCCTAAAAATATTGCGAAAATTAAAAATAAAAGTATAAAAATTGGACATCATTCTTGGTTTGCATCATTGATGATGCGAGCCCAATACCAATGAAGCCCAATTTGGACCAAGAGGCCATTCAAGGCCTAGGAGGCCCAATGACAAGAGCAAGAGCTAAGAGGGCCCAACAAGCCCTAAGTCAAATGATTGGACTCCTAATGGAAGCAAGGCCGAGTCAAATGATGAAGAGCCCAAATGGATTAATGTGATCATCCAAGAGGAAGGCCCAAATGAAAAGGGGGTGTATGAAGAATAAACAAGTGGGGCACATATGTGAGTCAAGGCCTAATTTTATGTTCAAATTCAATTGAATAAGTGGAGAATCATGCAAGTAGGACCACATGCATGTTCTACACGAATTTAGGGGAATTGTTTTTCTATTTTGAATAAAGTTGTAAATTGTGGGAGTTACATTTTAATGTGATAAGAAAGTGTAACCCCCCACAATTATGAGTCTTTTATGCACATGTTTTTTTTTTTGTCTTGGTGGCTGCCATAACACTTTTGTGGCCATTCAAAAGGTTGTCTTAATGTGGGTAATTAGTGTCATGAATAGGCTAATCAATAAATGTGGGTAATTAGTGTCATGAATAGGCTAATCAAATGCTATTTTCGTTTTTTTTCTTGGATGCCAAAAGTTGGGCAGCCTACACTATTTGTAAAGCATGAAACACCTTGGAAATGGAACTTTGGATGTGATTTGGAATTTTCCATTGTTAGTGAGCATTGTTCTCCTAAGTTCTTGGTTGAACCAAGGTTTCTATCCTTATCAAGAATTCCAACATTCTTGTGGCGGATTTCATTTGGCTTATCAAACAAATCCTTATTTGTTTGTGGCGCCTTCACCCATCTTCTACTCTTTCCATTTTCTTCTTTTATTCTTCAATTCTTGTTTTGGTTACAATTTGGAATCATCTCACTTTAAGTTTTAATTTGAAAATTGCACAACACCTAAGATGATTCCAAATTGTAACCAAAACAAGAATTGAAGAATAAAAGAAGAAAATGGAAAGAGTAGAAGATGGGTGAAGGCGCCACAAACAAATAAGGATTTGTTTGATAAGCCAAATGAAATCCGCCACAAGAATGTTGGAATTCTTGATAAGGATAGAAACCTTGGTTCAACCAAGAACTTAGGAGAACAATGCTCACTAACAATGGAAAATTCCAAATCACATCCAAAGTTTCATTTCCAAGGTGTTTCATGCTTTACAAATAGTGTAGGCTGCCCAACCTTTGGCATCCAAGAAAAAAAACGAAAATAGCATTTGATTAGCCTATTCATGACACTAATTACCCACATTTATTGATTAGCCTATTCATGACACTAATTACCCACATTAAGACAACCTTTGGAATGGCCACAAAAGTGTTATGGCAGCCACCAAGACAAAAAAACATGTGCATAAAAGACTCATAATTATGGGGGGTTACACTTTCTTATCACATTAAAATGTAACTCCCACAATTTACAACTTTATTCAAAATAGAAAAACAATTCCTAAATTGTAGAACATGCATGCGTCCCTACTTGCATGATTCTCCACTTATTCAATTGAATTTGAACATAAAATTGGGCCTTGACTCACATATGTGCCCCACTTGTTTCTTCTTCATACACCCCCTTTTCATTTGGGCCTTCCTCTTGGATGATCACATTAATCCATTTGGGCTCTTCATCATTTGACCCACAAACTAGAGAGTTTGATAAGCCAAGTGAGGTTCGCCACAAGAATCGTGGATTCTTGATAAGAACAAGATGGCTCAACCAAGAACCAAGGAGAGACAATTCTCTCACAAATGGATTTAATCCAAATTCAACATCCAAGTTACCATTCAACATGAAAATGGAGTGTACAAACAGAGTATTAGGCTGCCAACTTTTTGGCTTCCAAAAGAGATCATAACCCCCACAATAATTAGCCTAATCATGTCACTAAATGACTCACTAATTCCCTCCTTAACTCAGCCTCTAATGGCGAGTTTAATATTCTCTCATAACCATCATTATGTGGCTGCCACACTTTACTTCTCATATTAAAAAGTGCAACTCCCACATAATTAACAAAACAATAAACAAACTAATAACTTATAGGAGTTACTATTGGCATGCAAACCAAAGATTCCTCCTACTAAGCTCCCATATTCGTGTACAACATGGACTTAAGTGGGCTTGACCCATTTGCAACACTTGGCCAATTTGGACACACACACATAACCCATTACACTTATTGAATTAAAATAAAACAACTAAGTGGACTCATAACTAGAACACGCCCCATTTGAAAATGATCATGGGTCTTCTAGTTGAATGAGATAGGTCATCAATTGGGGCTCCATTCCATTTGGTAACATTCTTGGGCTTGCTTCTATCAAAATAGTCCCCCATGTAATTAAGAGCTTGTTGGGCTTTCTTGTGTCTGACTCTTGTCATGGGCCCACCAAGTCCTTGATTTGATTCTTGATCCATGGTCTTCATTGGGCTCATATCATTCTTGTTGGAAATTGGACTTGACCCCCCATGGCTCATATCATATGGTATCAAATTGTGAGAGGGTATGATGACAACCAAATGGTGAGGTTCGCCACAAGATGATGGGAACATGGATGGCTTGAGCATGTGGAAAGAAGCATATTCAGATTATTATATTTTTATAATTTTTATTTATAATTTTCGTATTATTTTTGGGCTGAATTTTAATATGACCTTTTGTATTCTCCTAGCCTCACTAAATGCTTCCTAGTAGTGCTCTTAGTCATAATAATGGCTAGTGGGAATTTATTATCATGTTTATGCATAAATGTTAATGTAAATGCATTTATCAATTAATGTGGTAAATGCATGGTAGTGGGAGTTAGTGAATGTTTTTAGTGTCATTTAGTTGATGAGTTATGTGAGTTATTAGGTGTAGGTTATGGAATATTGAGAGACAAGGCAACCCAAAAGTGGGCAGCCATCCTTGTATATGTATCATTGCTAGTAACCACATGAAATGGTAACTTTGATGTTCAATTTGGTTTTTACCAAAAGTGAGAGTGTTTTCTCTCTTAGGTTCTTGGTTGAACCACCCTTGTTCTTATCAAGAATCCAAGATTCTTGTGGTGAACCTCACCTGGCTTATCAAATCCCCTTGGATTTGTGGCGCCTACTAACCATTTCTCATCTTATCCAATTTTGTATTTCATCGTCTCCTATAATTTTTGTTGTCACTCAAGGATAGATCCGAAAATATATATGTTCCTTGTTAGGATCATATCACGACACGAGAGACCGGTCATGGTGGGAACGGAAGGAAAGAAAGACGTCATATGTTGAACAGGACTAAAACCATCCAAGACACGAGAAGGTAACTTGTTTATTAAATATGCAGCGGTTAAGACAGCTTCCCCCCAATAAGATTTTGGTGCAAACATTTGAAAGAGAAGAGCTCTAGCCATTTCAAGAAGATGACGGTTCTTTCTTTCGGTAACCCCATTTTGTTGTGGGGTATCCACACATGTTAACTCATGCAAAACACCGTGTTCTTTAAGAAATCTGGAAAAAATCTGATTAACACATCCTTTTCCATTATCAGAACATAACCGTTTAATAGATCGCCCAAACTGAGTCTTAATCATGCGATGAAAATTCAAGAATATTTGAAAAACTCAGATTTATCTTTCATGAGAAATATCCATGTGACTCGAGTGCAATCATCAATAAAGGACACAAATCATTTTGCACCAGATAAATTAGAAGTAGAGGAAGGTCCCCACACATCAGAGTGAATAAGCTCAAATGGTTCAACACTTTTCTTATTACTAGGAAGAAAAGTTGTGCTATGGTGTTTCGCAAACTGACAAACATCACAATGAAAAGACTCGACTGATCTCTTTTTAAACAAATGAGGAAACAAAGATTTAAACAAATGAGGAAACAAAGACCTAAGAATACTGAAAGGAGGATGACCAAGACGTCTGTGTTGAAGCCATACCTCAGAGACAGCAGTGTCGGAACTAGTCTGATGACAAGAAGTTGATATCTTTTGTGTGGTACTATCTCGAGTTCCATGTAGACAATATAACCCACCCTACTCCTTAACAACCCCAATCATCTTCCCCGTGGCAATATCCTGAAAAACACAATGAGAAGGAATGAAGGTTACGTTGCAATTTAAATCTCGAGTAAGTTTGTGTATAGAAATGAGATTATTTGAGAGCTTAGGGACATGAAGCACATTATTTAAAGGAAGAGAGGGTGGAAAGTGAATGTTACTACAACCAGAAACAGGGACATGGGCACCACTAGCAATAGTAATGTGATGTTTACCAGGTAAATGAGTAAGATAAAAAAATATGAGGGGTAAGGGGTCATATGATCAGTAGCACCAGAGTCAATAATCCAGAGATCCTCAAACATAGTACTCGAAACATTAAAGGACAATAAACTAGATATCTTACCAGTCATGGTTAAAGAACAAGTACCAAAAAGCTTACTCATAGAATCCATGAGAGGTTACAAGTAGTCCGGCTCGACTTTACTAAGAGCTGAAACAAGGGAGGACTGAGTGGTTTCGGATTCAGATATTCTGGAATGACCTGGAAACACTCAGATCTGGACAAGGGAGGGCCGACGATCAAAACAGTGGTCAGCGCGTGGTGAACGGCAGCCTGGAAGGCGGCACGTGGGCTACACACGCTTGGAGGGAGGCGGCACGTGGGATGCGAGTGGCGGCGCATGAGAAGCCGGAACGGGATGAGATTTTGGTGGTCGGCCGAAAATGGGACGATTTGAGTATGGGTAGGGCGGTGAGACGAACAGCGGCAGCTGGTGGCGGCGGGTGGCGGCGGGCAGCAAGTAAGGCTGCAAAGGAAGAGGCAGCACCGAAGGCTGCAACGAGACAGCAATAAGGCTGCTTGGAAAAAGAAGGATAGCAGCAATAAGGCTACTAAAAAAAGAAGAAACCCTAGGAAACAACCTGGGCTCTTGATACCATATTGATAGAAGGAATTGTGAATATTATTTCTTGATAAACTTGTGCAAGTATGAATTACAATATATAGACAAAAGAGATTTAAATGCTACCCTAAAAATAAGGATGAAAATATGCCCTAATAATGAAAAGAATAAGAACCTAATTTGTCTAATTATAACTGGTGATATCAATCATAAATCAAGATATTATACGATATTACAACACACCTCAAAGTGATACCCCAGAAGCTTGGCCATCCAGAATTGGTGATCAGTGGTGGTAATATGCTGCTAGTATGTGCCTCTAGGGGTGTACACGGGTCCAGGTCAACCCGATAAACCTTACAACCCAACGCAACCCAACCCAAACTACAAAGAATCTTTCCAGGAACTGAATGAAAAAGATAACTACAATTTTATTCAATTCAAGGAAATAGCAACAGCACCAGAGTCAACGGCACCTACAGAGAATATCTCTCAACTTCTCCTATCTGAGATAACAAAATCAAAATTCTGTCTTTCTCCCTCATGCACCTCTCCCTTAATACCCCTAACTACACAACCCCTTACATGCTGCATAGCAAATTATGTAACAAACTGCCAGCTCACCCTACTAACTTATTCTCAATTCTCTCTCAGGTTTATTTTTTATCCTATAGTAGACCCTCCAAACCTTGGGCCCTTGATTACCACTACCCAACAAGTGTTCTCCTTTCAGATCATGGGCTCTACCTAACACTCCATCTTCTTGAAATACCAGTTCTAACAGATTATACAAATCATGCGAGTTGACATAAGACATACACTGACCAAAATATTATTATCTAATGCCTTCAAAAAGTTAGGTCATATTACTTTCAAAGTTCATAAACAGATAGGTGACCAGCCTTGTCAAAGCATAAGAAAGATGCAATGCTTGCAGATGCATGTTGAACATGAGAAAAAAATGTTTCTATTGCCACAAAGAAATTTGTGTCAATCCCATGAATATAATCCAACCTGATAATCCACACCAGTTGTTGTAACAAGACGAAGAAACCCTAAGATGATCATTGGACTACTTGAAACTATAGCACTCTTCCAGTTTCTGAAGCATGAGAAAAAAGATATTATTAGAGGAATGCAAAATGCAGTATATCACTGCAAGTTCATTCAGAAAGACATCAATGTTATTATAGAGCTGGTAAAGAGAATTAGAACAGAAGTAACTTAATTTTCAAAAGCCAGTGAGCATGGGCATGTAATAAACATTGCTTCTTTGCCCATTGTATGAGCTTGTCACAGAAGCTCTTTAAGTCATTCAAGTCACCTTATAATTTATAAAATTTGGTGAAAAAAAGAAGCATTTCCACATCTAGAAAAAATATAAATTCTTCTATTTTGGTAAACATATATGTACACAAAACAAATTTCCAAAATTTTGTGAGCTAAGAAACATATCAAAGTAAGACTATATGAGCATCTCCAATGGGTAATATTTAAGCAACCCACTTTGGGTTGGTTAAATCCCATTAAGTGTGCCACATCCAGGGTAGTTAATCGCGGCCTTTAGCGGTGCAATAGCGCAGGTGCGGGGCGGAGCGGCCAGCGACTGCGACCTCGGCGGTGGGGCGGTGCGGTTTTGGGGAGCGGCCGTCGCGGGCGCTATTGCGGGTGTCTGTCGCGGAATCGCGCACAAAAGCGGCGCTTCTAGTCCGCTAGGGCTTCATGCCCCGATTTTCCATTTTCGCCCTCCAATATTTCCGTTAGGTCATTTTTTAAAGGGTATTTTGGGTTTTTCGAATTTAAAGTTTTTTTTTTACTGAACCAGGCTTTAAAGTTTTAACCTTTACGGTTAACTCCCAAAACCCTATTTCACTTTCATCTGTTCGACACTTTGTCTCCCATTTTCGGCGCTCCCTTCCTCTCTCCCTTCCCGCTCATTTGCCATCTCCGACCGTCATCTCCGACGAGTTTCCGGCCAGGAAACACTGTTCCCATACTTGGACCTTGCATTCTCAGCTTCGGTTCTCAGTTTTGAAGCGAGTCTTCTCTCTGTTTCTCTCATTCTCTGTTTCGGTCCCTCTGTTCCAGTCTCTCATTCTCTGATATGGCTTCTAGTCGTCAAGCATCTGGGTCTGCTCCAGCTCCAGCTCCAACTCCAACATCAGCTGCTTCTAGTGGGCTGGTCAAACCTATTGGTGAGAATATTGACTTAGCATGGCAGTGCAACAGCTTGAAAGATATCAAAGATAGGAAGAGTGTTACATGTGATTTTTGTGGAAAAACAACTACTGGAGGAATTACCATGGCTAAGAGACATCAGATGGGGGTGAGGGGAGATGTGAATCTTTGTAAGAAAACTCCAATAGATGTTAATAACTTATTGAAGGAAGCTGTGGAGAAGAAAAAGGGGGGACAAGGAGGCATGCTTGACTGAGTCGTTGATTGAAGAACAAGATGAACAAGATGAACAAGATGATGTTTATGAAATTTTCAAGCTATCAAAAGGGAAGAGGCCTACAACAGAAGCAACAGGAGGTGCCTCTTTGCCCCCAGCAAAGAAGCCTAAATGTCAAAGGCCCTCTTGATGTATTGCTGTGGAGAGATCCTGAAACAACCCTTGCTTTGGCAAAGAATAAGAAGCAAACAAGCATGAATGATGCTTGTATTAAGGAGGCAAGAGCAAAAACTGTGCAATACATAACAAGATGCTTTTGTCGGAGTGGAATAGCTTTCAATGTTGTGCATACAAGAAGCTTCCAGCTGATGGTCGAAGCGGTTGGAAACTATGGTCCAAACCTCAAGCTACCAAGCTATCACGAGATGAGAGTTCCACTCCTTAAAAAGGAGTTGGAACACACCAACTCACTTATGAAGCCTCATGTGGATGAGCGAGTAGTTTATGGGAGCTCGATTATGTCGGATGCTTGGACCGACAGGAAGAATAGGACTTTGATTAATTTTTTTGTGAATTGTCCAACGGGCTCTATGTTTGTGAAGAGCATTGATGCTTCTTCATATGTGAAGAGTTGGGAAAAATTGTTTCAGCTGCTGGACAGTTTTGTCGAAGAGATTGGAGAAAGCAATGTTGTGCAACTAGTGAGTGACAACGGAAGTAACTGTATTGGCTGGTAAGAAATATTGTTCACTTCATGCACAAATGTCATTAATTGTTGTTAGTTTGGCACTCATTTAATTTTATTGACTTGACTCTTAGGTAAACTATTGCAAGCCAAGAGACCAAACATGTTTTGGACTCCATGTGCTGCTCACTGCCTAGACTTGATGCTAGAAGATATTGGCAAGATTCCTAGAATTAAAAGGGCAATACAAAGAGGCATCAATCTTGTGGGTTTTATTTATAACCACACATTGGCCTTGAACACTATGAGGAAGTTCACAAGCAAGGCGGAGTTGGTTAGATACGGAGTCACTAGGTTTGCTATGTCTTTCCTAACTTTGCAAAGGTTGCATAATCAAAAGAACAACCTTAGAAAAATGTTCACTTCTGATGATTGGTTGAAGTCCAAGACAGCCAAAGAACCTAAGGGGAAAAAGGCAGCTGATGTTGTACTTATGCCTACGTTCTGGAATGATGTTATTTTCACACTTAAGGCTATAGGCCCTCTTGTACGTGTGCTTAGGCTTGTTGACAATGAAAAGAAGCCTGCAATGGGTTGTATTTATGAAGCCATGGATAGGGCCAAGGAGGCAATTCAGAATGCCTTTAATGGAGATGAAAGCAAGTACAAGGAGATTTGTGAAATCATTGACAAAAGATGGGAGTGCCAACTTCATCACCCACTTCATGCAGCTGGCCATTTTCTAAACCCCCGAGTTCTTCTACAAAGAATCCAGTTATAGAACTTGATCATGAAGTGCTGGAGGGACTTCACCATTGCATTGAAAGGCTTAGTGCAAATGATGCAGCTGTGGACAAGATTACCAACCAGCTGTCAAAATATAAGAGAGCTTTAGGCCTCTTTGGGATAAGATCAGCTGTAAGGCATCGGACTACTATGGCTCCTGGTAAGTGGAATTGTGGAAGTGATGTTTTTTTTTCTTTTTAAACATAGCAATGCCTAAATATTATTGCATTACTTCAGCTGAGTGGTGGAGGAATTATGGATCACATTGTCCAGATTTGATGCAACTTGCCATTAAAGTATTGAGCTTGACTTGCAGTGCATCGGGATGTGAGCGAAACTGGAGTATTTTTGAGCATGTAAACTTAACATTTCAGTTTTTGTAAAGAAACTTAATGTTAAGATTCAGTTTTTGACAAAGAATGTATAGAAACTAACATTCAGTTTTTGTATAAAACTTATGACATAGATCCATTCGAAGAAGAGAAGTAGGCTTGAGCATGAGAAGTTACAAGACTTGGTTTATATTAAATATGACCAAGCTCTTAAGGAGCGTTTTGACAGCAATGATGTGATTGATCCCATTCTCTTGAATGATATTGATGATAGGCGATAGCAATGAGTGGTTAGTGGGAGAAATGGGTGGAGATGGGGAAAATGCTAGTGCTGAATTGGTTTTTGATGATGATACCTTAACATGGGGAGATGTTGCTGACTTAACAGGGGCTGGTGAGCCTTCAACCTACACTAGGCAGCATACAAGAAAAGGGAGGGCAGCTGCTTCTAGGCCTTCAAGCTCAAGGGGAGCAGTCATAGAAGAAGAAAAAAGTGATAAAGAGATTCAAGAGGAGGAGGAGGAAAGACTCTACAAGCTTAGTAGTGACAGTGAAAAAGAAGAAGAAAAAGAGTGTTTGATGTTTAGTTTCTTTAAGCATCTAGGTCTAGGGTAGTAGGGCTTAAATTGATGTGCACACTACTTTTTGTACTTATTAACTAGTGTGCTTTGCTTAGGACCTATGACTATGTATATGTTAAGTTTAATGTTTAGTTTCTTTTAAGCCTCTAGGTCTAGGGTAGTAGGGCTTAAATTGATATGTGCACACTACTTTTTGTACTTAACTAGTGTGCTTTGCTTAGGACATACATATGACAATATGACTATCTATGATGAATTATGAATATGACTTGAATTTTGAGTATTTTTAGTATTTTGTACATGTATAAGTATCTAGTATAAATTTATCTTCCTATCTAACCTGTATAAAAAAGCCTAAAATAGCGGTCATCCCGCTATGCGCTATACCGCTATAGCGTTTTTTGGGTCCGCCGCTCCACGCCGCTATCCGGGATTAACTACCCTGGCCACATCATATTTAAGCAACTCACCATACTTTCACCCCAATAGTACCTATTTAAGCAATCCACAAGCACCCCTTCATTTTTATAATTTTTTAAATTGCACTTAATTTTGTTTTAATTTAAAATATTCATTCATAAGCAACCCATCCTTGAGATTTGAGCAAAAAGTTATTTTTTATTCATAAGCAACTCATTTTTTTGGTTCCTTATAAAAGCAACTCGTCCTTATTTTAAGCAACCCCACATTGCCACATAGATCAACTCCAATGGAGAAAAAATTAAACAATGGTTCCTTATTTGCCACATAGATTTAAGAATTCAATAAGCGACTCCCATTGGAGATGCTCTAAGGGAGTGTGGGAGACTCACAAAGATGTGATATGTCGTGCTTGCCGAGAAACTAACGAATTTGCTAATACAAATGCCCCAACTCCAAGATCCATCTGGTATGCAAAAGGAATCTCAAATATCAATAGAACAAGCAAACCATTAAGAAAACAGTTTGTTAGCAACATAACAAAACAAAATTGATGCACCAAGTAGTAAGTACAGATGAGACTGTAATAAAATTTGAAGATAGAGTGTGAGAGAGAGAAAACAAAATTTGTAACTTCACATAATCCATAAATAAAAGAGAAGTAATTTAAATTTATAAATTTAATAAAAAGCCAATTCTCGCCAACCCTCAGCCAAAAAAGTAATATGGTATATATCCCAAGTGATAAATAATATAGTATAAACATTTATCAAAAGAAGTGCACACTAGTAAAGGACAAGAATTCCTCCTTACTCCTAAGTCATAACAAAATACACAAAGTAAAAGAAAATACATAAGGTCAAAAGAGGCTTCAAAACCCTTGGCCGCAGAAGCCAAAACAGACAAAGCAACCTCAATAACAAACCATGAGCTGAAGTCCATAGAGAAGACAATCTGTTAGGATGTATAGTTAGAATGCTGCAGCTGATCAGCACCTTGCTGAGTCAGCTGCCCTAAGCAGTTACAACAAAGTGTTTCTAGAACACTCTATCCCCTTGTATAAATACAAAGATGTAACTGCCTCTCAAATTAAGAAAATCAGAAATATACTTTCAGAAATCTATAGAATATTCTCTCCTCTATTTCTTTCTCTGTTCTTGTTAGGTTTCTTTCACAATCCTATCCCAAATAATCTGCTTCAATAGAAATCTGTCCTTAGAGACTCTGGCATGACATTCTAAGTTGAATCCAAGAAATCGGGGACCCCGTTATGACTTTTAAAAGAAAACTTTTACGACCTTTGAAACCATTGTCTTTTCATTGATAAACGGAGATATACTCAAGGAGAAATTATCTTTAGTCGTATATATTTTAAACTTGAAATACATCCATGATATAGGAATTTGACTCACAAAACTACTTCAAAAGTTTGTTAATTAATATCTTCCATAGAGGAAAAAGTGTTGAATCAGGAAGCATATGAAACATTTTATATGAAATCCACTTTCCAACATTCTTCGTAAGATATGTATCTCTATTTTTTTTTATCATACGAGGAACTGCAGAAGAATCATACCAAACTAGTCCCATAAGTTTCAGTCTTTGCATATCTTCTAGGAAATATTCTGAAGTCAACAGCCAAGATGCACAAGAATGTTATAATCATCTGCAAAAATCATTTTCATCAACATAATTACAGAGTAAGATCAAAATTACGGAATAAAGAAATGTATTGTGGCACTTCATACCACAATAACCCTGTACGACATAATATATGCCCGAAGAGAATTGGGCTCTCCTTCAACAGAAAAAGATGAACCACCAGACCTGTAGTTATGGGCATGGAAGTCAGCCATTATCTGCTTCAAAATTTGGCTCATGTGAAATTGTTAGCATTACTTATTGATTTAATAAAAGTTTGTATCCCTTCAGGAAGTTAGCAAAACATAATTACATGATTACCTCTTGGCTGCAATATAGAGTATTGTTAGGATTGTGAACAAACATGCTAAGACATAGGTCCAGTCTGCAAGTACCTGTCACCATGTTAATTGTACTAATTACCAAATAAAATGAAACATTTTTATCTTTTTTAAGCATATACATGGAAATGGAGTGGGAAAGAACTAAGAAATGAACAAATCAATAAACTACTGGTGTCCTTCTACATAAGATGACTTTCAATTCATGAAAACTGACACTTCTTTTGAAGCTAATAAAATGACAAGAATTTACATGAAATTCTCTGCTATCAAGATAATTTCATTTAAACAAGTTACTTCAAAGCTGGCAGCAAAACATTTGATACAACCAGCGAACACTTACAGTGAAAAATAAGAGCATAGGAACAACAATGACCAGAAAATCCAGAGACAATGTAGCTAGGTATGCTTTGAAATTCCTAGCCCCAGAAACTGCATCGTCGTTTTTCTTCTTCAGGAGTCTACCTACCGTTAAATAAAAAGAAGAACAAGTATAAAGATTGAAATTGAAACAAACAAACATTGCATTAAAACAAACAACAGAATCACAGACCAGAGATAATCAAACCATAATCATAAAAACAAAAAACAAAATTATGCAGAATTAGAATGAAATATTGCAATTGAGCACAACGAAGATGTTGGGTTTCAACGAACTAGCCAAAATAATTATAAAAGAAAAGATTTTGGAGACTGACCGATTATGGAATTGGAGCTGATGGAGTGACGAATAAGTACCAGAATCTGTAAGGGCAATGGAAAACAAACATAATCACATTCGAGTTGCCACGAATATAATAGTACTGTGCAAATTGCAAGGTCACTCACAGGTATAATTAGAGTAAGCGCCGCAATCTCGAGCATAGAAGATCCACTCAAATTGCTCACGAATCTGTAAAAATAAGATCAGAAAAGGGGGTGGGCTGTAAATTCTATTAACATATTGACGATGAATATTATTGTTATGATATAGAAGAAAGAATGGAGAAAAGAAAGGAGGAGAGTAACTCTTCTTTGAGATGCTTGCTGGGGTTGAAGGGTTTAAGCAGATGAGGATCCATGATGAAATGGTTCAAACGGTGCGTGACGAAGGGTACAAAATATGCAACAGTCAAGTATCAAATGTGGTAAGCGATGGAGATATTATGATAACAAAATTTACCGCGCGCCCAACATGAGCATGGGTGCACTCAGCAGAGCGGATACTGAGGGGTGCACGGCAGATGCGAGAGAGAAATGTCATTTGAAGATAATGACACAACAAAATTTGGTTAATGATGTCTGGGGTTCGACCGTCGCAACTCATTGATAAAGGTTATTAACCTAATTTTTAACTTAATTAAGCACGATTTTTCGTATTTATATATACATGTAGATTATAATATTCAATTGATAAGTTGTAAGACCTTAGTATGTTCATTAACCAAAATCAACATATTATTAACGACATTTTTGAACTGCAATAATCAAATGAAAATTGTTTGCCGAATTTTGATGTCTCATTTTAAAGTTCAAATAATACAACTAATATCTAAAACAATATACACTACCATCACTTTGAAAGTAAAGGCTCAAACTACTCCCCGAACAAAACAAAAAAAATACAAAGACATATTTGGTCACTGAAAAATGAAAAATACTAACTTTATCCTACAAAATATCAAAAGTCGGTCAAAAAAGTCTCTTTACAAACTAAAATGTCCATAAAAATCATTTTGAAAATGATTAATTTGACTGAGTTTTAAAATTTGTTAAGATCAAATTGATATTTTTTATTTCTAAGAGACTAAATATGTCTCCATGTTTTTGCCGGGAATCGGTTTGGGCCTTGACTCTCACTTTTATTCATTTGGAACTACCTTTCACAGTTGTATAAACTCAGGTTCAAGAACATGAGAAGGATCAGGATAATATTTCCTCAATTGAGAGACATGAAATACGTCATGAAGGTTAGAAAGGTTAAGTGGTAAGACAATATGATAGGCTACTGGACTAACCCGTCGAAGAATCTGGAAAGGTCCAATGAACCTGGGAATGAGCTTTCTAGACTTGATGGCTCTGCCATTTCCAGACTTCGGAGTGACTCTCAAAAACACGTGATCACCCTCCTGGAACTCTAAGGGTATCCCCTCTCGTTACTGTAGCTCATCTGCCTATCATGTGCTTTATTCATCTTTTCCATTATCTTCCTAACCTGTTCCGTAGTCTGCTGCACCACATCTGGGCCTAACACTTGGCTCTTATCAGTCTCATACCAACACAACGGGGTCCTACACTTCCTGCCATATAAAGCCTCATATGGTGCCATCCCGATACTGTTGTGAAAGTTGTTATTATAGGTGAACTCAATAAAAGGCAAGAACTAATCCAAACTGCCAATATGCTCCAACACACAAGCTCTCAAGAGATCTTCCAGTGATTGAATCGTCCTCTCTAACTACCCATCTGTCTGGGGATGATAAGAAGAACTCATCCTCAACTTCTTCCCCAAAGCACTATGCGACCATCTCCAAAATCTAGATGTAAATATAGGATATCGATCAAAGACAATACTAGATGGCACACCATGCAACCTGACCACTTCCTTTATATAGATCTGGGTCAACCTCTCCAAACTATAACTATCACCAATAGGTTGTAAATCTAGGATATCGATCAGAGACAATGTTAGATGGCACACCATGCAACCTGACCACTTCCTTTATATATCTCTGGTTCAACCTCTCCAAACTATAACTCTCACCAATAGGTAAGAAGTGAGCACACTTCGTTAACCTATCAATGATAACCCAAATGCCTCTGAGAGGATCGTGGTAACCCAACCACAAAATCCATGGCTATACTATCCCACTTCCCCTCTGGGATATCTAACGACTGTAACAAATCAGTCGGCTTCTGATGCTCAATCTTAGCCTTCTGACAGACTAGGCAAGATAGAACATACTCGGCCACCTCTTTCTTCATCTTCGGCCACCAAAACGTCTTCTTCGGATTCTGATACATCTTCGTGGCTCCGGGGTGAAACAACTTACTCTTATGTGCCTCCTCTAAGATCATCCACCTAAGCTCTATATCCTCTGGCACACAGATCCTATCTCTAAATCTTAGCACTCCATCTGAACCGTTACTGAATTTAGACACCTTACCCTCATATAAACTCGGACTCACCTCCTACAGATACTGATCTTGTGCTTGCTTATCCTTGAGCTCCTTCATAAACTCACTGTTGATAGTGACCATGCTTAAACATATCCTACCTTCAACCAATTCCATACCTAAGTTAAGACCCCTGAATTGCTCAATCATCTTCATCTCCTTTACCATCATCGCGAACACATGTAAAGACTTCCTACTAAATGCATCCGCTACAACATTCGCCTTCCCAGGATGATACTGTAGATCAAACTCATAATCCTTGATAAACTATATCCATCTTCTCTGTCTCATGTCCATCTCCTTCTGGTCAAGTAGGTACTTCAAACTCTTATGGTCACTATACACATTGAACTTAGCTCCATACAAATAGTGTCACCATATCTTCAAGGCGAACACTATTGTTGCTAACTCCAGATCAAGGGTCAGATAGTTCCTCTCATGAACCCTCAACTGACGGGAAGCATAAGCCACAACTCTTCCCTCCTACTTCGGAACACAACCAAAACCTTGGTATGACGCATCACAATACACGTCAAACTGTCCTAGAGGATCTGGTAAAGTCAGCTTTGGTGATGTGGTAATCTTTTCCTTTAGCCCCTGGAAACTACTCTCACACTCACCCATCCACACAAAAGTTGTACCCTTTCTTGTCAACTGCGTCATAGGCAACACAATTTTCAAGAAACCCTCTATAAACCTCCTGTAGTATCCAGCTAGTCCAAGAAAACTCCTAACCTCACTAACTGACTTAGGACGTTCCCACTAAAGCACAGCCTCAACTTTAGCTGGATCTACTGATATCCCTTCCTTGTTGATCACACCCAAGGAACTGCACCTCTTCCATCCAAAACTCACACATGGAAAGCTTAGTATACAACTGCCGATCCTTCAGCACTTGCAAAACTACCCTCAGGTGTTCCTCATGCTCTTCCTGAGTATAGGAATAAATAAGGATGTCGTCGATAAACACAACAACAAACTTATAGAGGAACGGTCTAAAGATCCTATTCATGTAATCCAAAAACACTACTGGAGCATAACTAAGTACTCGTAGTGCCCATACCTTGTCCTAAAAGTTGTCTTAGGTATGTCTTCCTTCTTTACTCTAATCTGATGGTATCCATACCTCAGATCAATCTTGGAAAACACTGCTGCTCCCTTCAACTGGTCTATCAGATCATCTATCATAGGCAACAGATACTTGTTCTAGATCGTCACTTTTTTTAGCTGACTGTAATCCATGCACAAGCTAGCACTCCCATCCTTCTTCTTCACAATCAACACCGGTGCTTCCCACAGTGAGACACTTGGTCTGATGAACTCTTTCTTCAACATATCATCCAACTGTTTTTTCAACTCAACCAACTCTACGGATGACATCTGAGAGGGTGCTATAGAGATAGGTCCTGTCCTCGGAATGATATCTATGGTGAACTCCACTTCTCTCTCTGGTAGAAAACCTGGAACATTTGTAGGGTGTTGATGTGGAAATTTGATTTCTATATTCTCCGACAAGGCACTCAACAAATATATTTTATCAGGTGGTTGTAGACTCTATCCTTTCTTATGGTAATCCAATACCAGGTTTTGTTAGAATGCACCTTAAATTCGACCAACAATCAAACTAAAGGCAGCAAACGTTAATCTCAACAAAAACACAATTAAGAAAGAAAAACTACAGAAAACGGATCAAACACTGCTAAAACTACGTAAAATTAAAAGAATAGAAATAAAAGTGCAGGAAATATAAAAGTACAAGGAAACTTAAAAGTGCAAGGAAGTAAAAAGGATTTACAAATCGCAAATGCGTTTTAAGTTGCTAAAAGTTCACCAAACCACAAATGATTTCAAGTTTAAAAATAGGTCAAGTTCGCAAAGAGCTTAGAGCAATGAGAATAGAGAGAAAGAGTTCAGAGAAGAATGGGGACGAAGAAGAAAGAACTTGCATTAAAAGTAAAATTTCTTGAAAATTAAATATGGGAAGGCATAGTTGATGTAACTCTTTTTTAATCAGTTATGAGTGTGAGGATGTTGTGGGAGTGTGATCAAAGTAACCGACCGTTTATACATCAGAATAAGCATTATTTATAGGAAAAATAAATAATTGTCTAGCTCCTAATCTACTGCCATCTGTCCTTTTGACACATGTGTTTATTAAATCTTCGGCTAAGATCTAATGTCCACTACTCAACTAACTGGATCATGGTCTTTGAGCTGCTTCAGAGTGTAACTCCCCACTCCTCCATATTCCCACGTTTTTCAGGGGTTGGCCCACCTTGACGTTAATGGCCAGAGTGGGAAATCTCCTTGACACGTCGTGCCTCCGATATTCATGGCTTCTTGTCGAATCGTTACCCTATTCGACGACATTCCCTCTTGCTGATTTGACACTTTTTTTTCCAGAATGAGTGCCTGTTGAATAGGGTACATTGCGTTGTTGCAACATTCCCATGAAAACCCTCTAGCTTCCACTTGCTTGTATCCTGATATCCTCATTTTCATTATGCTCAAGTAAGTCTCCGTTGGAATGCCATTTTTTCATACTTAGGTAAACTTTATGCATTCCTTTCGGCAACTCACCCTTCGAATACCAGAATTTCTCTATTTCGAACAAAATCTTATTTTTGGTCCCAACAAATGCCCCCAAAACTTGTCTGTCTGTATGCAAGTCAAAAGATAGATAAGTTTTACAGCCTCTTACTTCGACATATCAGTATGACAATCGTCAGGATTCGGATTTTAAAAATTTAATTTAAAATTCTGACAGATTTCGTCAGCTGATGCCATCGTTTTTCTTCCTTCCCAAGGATCTCGGTGTAACGTTACTGATGGTGGCTAGTCTTTTCAGTTTTTGGTAACTTCTTCTAGAAGTTAATTATCAAGACTATAAATAAACCATTTTGGCTTCAAAATGCTCACTTTGCATTTCGTCTCTTTGAGCCAAAAGAACAAACAAAAGCATTTACTTCCGTTCCATTTATGCAACCTTTTCCATGGCTTCCTCCTGTGTTGGACAATCATCATCCTCAAAGACACAACCCCTAGCAGCCGCTGCCTCTTCGTCGACGGTGAAGGATCCCGTGACCGAAATATGGGACCGCTCTCAGGTAATCATTCCAACCGAAAACAACCTTGCTTTTCTTGGCCCCGTTCTCCCTCGATCTGGCATTACTAAGGAACTATCTTCCTTCTACCCTTCTTTTCCATAAGAAGGTATTCTAATTTCTGGAGAATCTCTCCCCCTTTCCTACTTCAGCCCTTCTGCATGTTTGTTCAGAAGCTCTATCATGACCGTGTCAGGTTATACGACATGGCTTGATAGAGTGGAGGTCGAAAAAGGGGATTTCTGGAAAGAAATCAGAATTTATGACTTTATCCAACTCTTTAGACACCCCGTTGTTCTTCAGAATGCTATGTTGGGTGCCTCCTTCTTTTTCTAGGCTCGTTCGACAAACCGCTTCCATTTTGGTAATGTCATGATGGCTCCTTCTCTTTTTGACCTGTCCGCCATTACCGGACTTCCACATGATGGCGAGTTAATCACTCCCTGCTTATCTTCAGAATCTGCTTTCGACATAGATGGTTGTTCCCTATCATACGACCCTTTATTGTCTTTCACAACCAAAAGTTGACGTTGTTTCCAACATGGAACATGTTGCCTTCCGGACTCTAGGGCTTTGTGCCTTTGTCTTCTGCACTCGCTCCATTAAAGTATCGAAGAGTCTCTTAACTCTAGCTATACTAATCTATGAAGGCCGACGCCTTGCGCTCGGCCAATGCATTTTAGCTCAACTCTACGATTGAATCGGAGAGATTATCGATACCATTAGGGCTAGTAAAAGAAAATAACCTCGGTGGTCCTATGTGGCTGTTGCAACTCTGACTGAACTCACTCGTCAAGCCTTCCCTAAAGAATATTGCGACTAAACTGGATTCCGTCCGCATTGTTGGTATTGCTTTATCGTATTTTCAGCTTACTACTCAACATTCTTTGACCGAAGACTTTAAGTATTACCTTAGTCTTTTCACTCCATCTATTTCTCCTCGATGCATGTTGACTTCACTCCCTTCTCATCGAGATCATCAAGTCCTTCCTGGTTTACCAGGAAAATTATCTCCGACGATCCTGCTATTCAGGTCGATAACGACTCAATTTGGTCTCACTTCTTGTGCCAAAGAGTTATGCATCGGCCTTCCGGACTCAAAAGAAAAAGACAGGGCCACGACTATCATTGTCTACCTTCCCAATAAGTTAGCTCGTTAGATGGGCTTTTGTCAAGCCATCCTGACTCCCTCTAATCGAAAACGATCACGTCAAATGTTCTATGTTCAAATCGACAAAGTGCAAGACATCGATGAACTGGTCCAAATTAATGAGAAGTATTGATCCAAATTTCAACCTATTGCATTTGAGGTGGGAACTCATCCTTCCCCGGACTATGTCGAATGGTGGAATCAGTACTTCCCCAACACAGTGCCTAGTCTGTTTAACATCCCATTTTTCAAGTATATGATTAAGATGTGAATTAAGTAGGTTTAAGTGTTAGATAATGTTTCTAATGGTATGAGGAAGTTGTGGTTCAAATTTGAAGAGATTTGGCCTCAGAACGAACTCAAAACGGGAAGAAACGTGAGAAAACGTGAAGAAACGCGCAAAATTGCTTTAAAACGGCTCCTGATCAGCAGAGCACGCTCAAGCATGGAAAACCCAACGTTTAAGCATTGGCACGCTCAAGCATGGGTTTCCCTACACTCAAGCATGGAATAGGTGGAAGAGGTGGAAGCGGGGCGGTGCGGTGGAGACGGTACGCTCAAGCGTGGAAACTAGGGGTATTCATCAACCGATCCAAACCGATTCAAACCGTAAAATTCGAACCGAAAATCCAAAAACTGAACAACTGAGACTTCATAAAAGGACTTGGTTTCGGTTCATTTTGAAGTCTTGTCCTAGTTTAGGGGTCCTTCTTCCTCAAATTCGAGCAGAGCTAAGTCCAGAGGGTGTTGTGGAGGTTCCGGAACTCCGTCCGAGTAATCAGAGTACTGAAATAGAAAGCAAATTGTACCGTTGTGTTCGTAGTTTAGAATCCTACAAGTTTCGATAGTTGGTTTCTCGAATCAACGAAGGTACATTGTAGTTTTATCGACGTGCTTGGCTTGTTCTTCATCATTTCTTAGCTTGATGATATTCTAATCATGTTCTGATATTCGGTTGTAGTTCGAGTCATAGAATAAGTAAGGATTCTACCCATTGTTGTGCAAACTAATTCTTGACTTCAATGAAGCAGAGAGGCTGATTGTAGACTCTGGTGGCAACGTAAGTCTTCATATAAGAACTGTGGTTTTGGATTCGTATTCATACTAACTATGGTCTCTAATATGGTTCGGATGTTTTTCGGTGTTTCCGATGAAACTTGGTACCTGTATGTGTGCTCGAAACGGAAAACAAAATGGTGAATGTGTTGATGTGCACTATGGCAGATTCAGGACTTAAGAAACGTGCTCGTAGATGTGATTTGGTTGATAGTGATCGAGGATCAAGGTTGTTCGTTAGTCAGGAGTAGCGGATAATCAATATCGGGCGAGGGGGAAAAAACCTCATTTATAGGAAAATGGGCAAAGAATATGACCATTCACATGTGCAGTGATCTTCAAACCCCGTTGATAGTTGGTATATGCTTGGTGTGTTGTATATGATAATATGTTTATGTGATAACTTGCTTATTTGAATATGTGGTGTATAGTTGTTTGTTTGTATGTCTGTTATGTTTTATGTTAATATTCTGATAATATGATAACTATGTATTGTTGGTATGTTGATATGTAATGGATCTGTTTATAGTTAAATTTGGAGATGTTTGTCAAAAAACCAAGTTGAGAGATAAGTAGGGCAAATATGATTTTGTGGTGATATTAAGGAGTTAGATGGAAGAGTGGTGTGAAATCACATGGTGATGGATGCATTTACATATCGTACATGTTGCTGATCAACTTCGTGGGTAACCGCAACAGCCATTAGAGCGGTTACTAACATGAGGTTGATGGTTGTGAACGACTACAACGATAGTTGGACAGTTGTCATAGGAGGGTCGTATGAATAGCTTCAGCAGTCGTTTGAGTGGCTTTCATACGAGGTCGGATCATACTTATGTATATAACTGCAACAGTCGTTTGAGTGGTTATTGCACAAGGGAGGTGATCGTATCGACTGCAACAACCGTTTGAGTGGTCGTTACGCTGGAGTCGTGTGAACATTTGTAATAGCTGAGTAATTGCCACACGAGGTTGAGGTGAACTATCCGCGGCTACCAGGTTGGCGGAACTCATGATGGAGCAACACGGGTGCTTTCTTAGTGTTGGAGAACTTCTTGAGTTTCTCATAGTTCGAGGGATTCGGGAAGGCAGTATTTCCTCAGTGTTGGAGGACCTCTGTTGTACTTTCTTGGTAACTCGGGAGACAGTGACCCAACTACCGACTTATGTTGTTGTAGAATTGGCCAATCATACATGTAGGACCAGATGTGCACTAGAAACCTGTGATCCCAGTAAATGAGATTTCCAGGTTGATTGTTATGACAACGATCTTGGGAGACGGATTGTGTTTGTTGATGTACATGTTAATATGTAGTTTTTATGTTGATTCCTATTCTATGATGATTGTAGAGTTTCTTACCTCCTGTATATCTATGTTTCTTTGTTTATGTGTACATTGGTTCGGATTGTGACCCGAAGATAGAATAAGCCTTAGTTGGCGCAGAGACGAAGAAGGTGACGAGGATGCGAATGTCTCTCATACTAGAAGACTTTTAAAGATGTGGTTTAGTAGTTATACCACGGCTAGTGGAGTGTCAGTTATTGTATAAGCCATAACTTCTGTAATACTATGATGATGTATATATATATGTGTGTGTGTTTATTGATCTAAACAAATGTTCTAAATGATTTAATTGTTTCATTATAATCATATGCATTAACATCATGTGGCACTCGAAAGGGTGTTACAATTTGTGGTATCAGAGTAGTTCGGTTCTAAAATGGACTGTAGGGTTATGTCCGATTAGAATCAAGGACTGTGAGGAACAATATGTTGTTACTGGCCGTGTCTAGTTGGACCTACATCGGGTATCGACTGTATTTGGGTAGAGTGTCCGTATCGTGAGTTATCTTTTGTTTCTACGTTGAGAGACAATGATAACTGTTTCGATTATTCATAAGATATATAATACATACTTCTCATGAATATAAGTCGTTGGTTACTTTTACAGGAACCTATGGCTCGTGGAACTCGTAGTAGCAGACATGGTGGGACCACCAAAAATAATAGTGTAAATGGATAATCTTCTAGCACGGAAGGAGAATCAATAAGATCATGTTATCAATAGTTGTATTAGAGTGCGCTACGGAAGCATATATAGAACTTTTGTACGAACCTATGATATTGCAAATAACCACCGCAAAATTTCAATGATAAAATTTCTTTTAAAGGGGTGGTAATGTAGCACCCCGTTTTTCAAGTATGTGATTAACATGTGAATTAAATAGGTTTAAGTGTTAGATAATGTTTCTTATGGTATGAGGA
The DNA here is from genome assembly GCA_030762895.1 of Sophora flavescens. Lineage (NCBI taxonomy): Eukaryota > Viridiplantae > Streptophyta > Magnoliopsida > Fabales > Fabaceae > Sophora > Sophora flavescens. The sequence continues at coordinate 136,961,182 of CM061064.1, forward strand.
AGTTGTGGTTCAAATTTGAAGAGATTTGGCCTTGGAACGAACTCAGAACGTGAAGAAGCACGCGAAAATGCGATAAAACGGGTCCTGATCAACAAATCACGCTCAAGTGTGGAAAACCCAACATTTAAGCGTTGGCACGCTCAAGCATGGGTTTCCCAACGCTAATGCGTGGAAGAGGTGGAAGCGGTACTAAGCGGTGCGGTGCGGTGGAGATGGTACGCTCAAGCGTGGGGTTCTGAACGCTTAAGCATTCTGAGAATTTAAAAAAGGACTTGGTTTTGGTTCATTTGGAAGTCTTGACCGAGTTTAGGGGTCCTTCTTCCTCAAATTCGAGCAGAGCTAAGTCCATAGAGTAGTGTCAATGTTCCGAAACTCCATCCGAGTAATCGGGGTATTGAAATCAAAAGCAAATCATACCATTGTGTTCGTAGTTTCGAATCTTACTAGTTTTGATAGTTGGTTTCTCGAATCAATGAAGGTATGTTGTAGTTTTATCGACGTGCTTGGATGGTTCTTCATCATTTCTTAGCTTGATGATATTCTAATCATGTTTTTATATTCGGTTATAGTTCGGGTCATCGAATAAGTAAGGATTCTACCCGTTGTTGTGAAAACTAAATCTTGACTTCAAGGAAGCAGAGAGGCTGACTGTAGAATCTGAAGGCAACGTAAGTTTTCATATAAGAACCGTGGTTTTGGATTCATATTTATACTAGTTACGGTCTATATTATGGTTTTGATATTTTTCTATGTTTCCGGCGACACTTGGTATCTGTATGTGTGCTCGGAACGAAAAATGGAATGGTGAATGTGTTGGTGTGGACTATGACAGATTCAGGACTTAAGAAACGTGCTCGTAGGTGTGATCGTGGTTGTAGTGATCGAGGGTCGATGTTGTTCATTAGTTAGTAGTAGCGGATAATCAATATCAGGTGAGGATGAAGAAACCTTAGTTATCAGAAAAATGGGCATAGAATATGACTATTAACATGTGCAGGGATCCTCAAACCCCGTCGATAGTTGGTATATGTTTAGTGTGTTGTATATGATAATATGTTTATGTGATAACATGCTTATTTGAATATTTGGTGTTTAGTTGTTTATTTGCATGTCTATTATGTTTTGTTAATATTCTTATAATATGATAACTATGTGTTGTTGGTATGTTGATATGCGATGGATCTGTTTATAGTTAAATTTGAAGATGTTTGTCATAAAATCAAGTTGAGATATAAGTAGGGAAAATATGATTTTGTTGGTGATATCAAGGTGTTAGATGGAAGAGTGGTGTGAAATCACATGGTGATGGATGCATATACATATCATACATGTTGCTGGTCAACTTTGTGGGTAGCCACAACAGCCGTTTGAGCGGTTACTAACATGAGGTTGATGGTTGTGAACAACTACAACGATAGTTGGACAGTTGTCACAGGAGGGCCGTATGAATAGCTTCAACAGTCGTTTGAGTGGCTTTCATACGAGATCGGATCATAATTGTGTATATAAATGCAATAGCCGTTTGAGTGGTTTTTGCACAAGGGAGGTGACTGTGTCGACTGCAACAGTCGTTTGAGTGGTTGTTATGGTGGAGCCGTGTGAACAGTTGCAACAGCTAAGTAATTGCCACATGAGGTTGAGGTGAACTATCCAGGACTACCAGGTTGGCTGAACTCATGTTGGAGCAACGCGAGTGCTTTCTCAGTGTTGGAGAACTTCTCGAGTTTCTCAAAATTCCAGGGATTTGGGAAGGCGGTGTTTCCTCAGTGTTGGAGGACCTCTGTTGCACTTTCTTGGCAACTCGGGAGCCAGTAGCCCAACTACTGACTTATGTTGTTGTAGAATTGGCCAATCATGCATGTAGGACCAGTTGTGCACTAGAATAAGCTGTGATCCTAGTAAATGAGATTTCGAGGTTGATTATTATGACAACGATCTTGGGAGATGGGTTGTGTTTGTTGATGTACATGTTTATATGTAGTATATTATGATGTTTCCTATTCTATGATGATTCTTACCTCCTGTATATCTATGATATTTCTTTGTTTATGTTTACATTGGGCTATGCTTCGTGAGGTAAAGGATATGTTAGCTAAGAAAAGAAAGGCGCATTAGGAAAAGTGCCTTAAGAAATTTGGGGAAGCTAGATCGAAAAACCCTCTAGCTCGATTGGAGAAATTTCAGACTCCTTTCAAACCTGTTCCTTTTCCTTGTGCGTCTTTTGGTATCGTGGACGCTTTCGTCGATGGTAAGGATAAATTTGCACATTGTGCACCTTTCCAACTTCCCAAAGATCCGTGGTTACCTTTTCTCGACGCTACCTTCAACCTCATGGTTAATTTACCCATACCTCAAGGATTTTGGAATTCCCTCCAGGTACTTATTTGAATTTACCGCTTTTGTTGATTCCAGGTTTCTGGTGACTAAGTGTTTTTCTTTCTTCTGCAGCCCCCCTCGAGAAATCGACAGTCGTATCAAAGTCGAAGCGAACTCCTTCGGCTAATATTGAAGATTGAGAAAGAGATGATGATGCTCCAAAGAAAAGCAAGAAGGTTAAGGATTCCCAGGCCAAAAAGTCTGACAAAGGCCTGGCTAAGTCTCGACCTCCTTCAAGTAAATCAGTGGCCATAATTTCGACGATCATGGCTGCTGCTAAGCCCACTTCCTCTGCTAAACCAAAGGTACTTTATCATATTTATATTTATTTTTTCTTTCGACTTCAGACTTTCCCTTGGTTTCTTACAGAAACAATCCTCCCTGAGTAAAGGTTCAGGTAAAACACCATCTGTTACCGAAGAGTCTGATGAGGATGTAGAAATCATTTCCTCTCCATCCGAAACCTTTCCTAAAATCATCAAAACGCACCTTATAATTCTGACTTTGGCCTGGCTATATGTCTAACTTTTCCCTTTTCCTTTGCTGAGAAAAAGAAAATCATTTGCCTCTGTCCTTGCCGATGCTACGATGGCAACCGAGGGTAGTAATGCCAAATAGTTGATCAAGAATCAACTCCTTATAAGGTAAGCTTTGCCTTTGCTGAGATAGACTTCAAATTCGGCATTCAATTATGATCTAACCCTCTTCTTCTCTTGAACCGTCGAACTATATCTGCTGATACTTCAAATCTGGCCTCCAACAGAGAGGCCGATTAGTTTGCTGACACAGAGGTCGTCAACCCTGTTTCTGCGTCGGAGCAAGCAGATGTAGAGGTATATTATAGGAAATTTTATTTAGTAAAAAATTTTGATTCGACTTCCTGATGTGTGCGGATTCGATTCCGGCAAGTGTGCCGGATTCATCGCCAAGTAATAAAAAGATCGATCCCACAGAGACCGTAATCTCAAATCACAACTAATTATCAAATCAATTAAACTAGACTATATAAAAGAGGATTTTGAAAAGGTTTTGATTTTTGAAATAAGAATCAAGTAACAATCAAATTTAAAATTGTAATTAAACAAAATAGTAAAGTAAATCAATTAGGGGCTTTTCAAATCTAAAGAGATTCCTAGGAATTGGGTTACCAACAAGATTGTTCATGTTACTAAATTGACCACCCCTTGTTAATTATCAAAATTTGCTTTGAAGGCGAATTTATCCTAAATAAGTTAATGCTCCCTCTCGGGTTACAAAAATCGTGCCCAATTAAACAAACCCCTACTCTCGTGGTAGTTGAATTTAGATTGAACCCTTTAAGTTTTGTGACAATTCGTGAACCCTCGAAGGACCGCTTCTAACTCTCGTGATTTAAGTCCTAAGTCTGATTCCTAAATCCAATACCTAAGTTCACCGCTAGGTTCCTCCTTAGAGCATCTATGACATGCAAATAAGTGGCCACCAAATTTACAAGTAATTAAAGCAATAGAAATCAGATCTAAAGCGAAATTGAAATTGACAAAGGGAAAACATCAATTCATAACATAAAACACATCTTGGGCATAGCCCCAATCCCTAAAAATAAAGCTACTACTCAAGCATTGCCATGGTGATGGCAAGCTTGATTAACAATAACATAAATGAAATCCTAAGAGAAGAGAAGAAGAAGGAGAAGAGAAATCCTAATTTTGCCTAAGGGGTAGCAACCCAAAAGTCCCTCTCCCTCCCCCTATTTTCGAGCCTATGGTGCTCTATTTATAGATTAGGGTAACTTCAGTCCCAAGCAATCACAAATTCAGGTCAAATCAGTTTCTGAAGATCCATATATCACGCGTCACGGCCGTGATGGCCGTGGCCGTGACGGATTCTGTCTTGTAGGTTGCTCTGCTGGTTGGTCTGTCACGGCCGTGACCACCATCACGACTAGGCCGTGATCAGTTCTTCTTGTGAGGGTCTGGTTCAGTTGGCATATCACGGCCGTGATCATCTCTGACTTTTCCATTCTTTCTTTTCAGCTCTACTCGATCATGGCCTTGATGGCTGTCACGGCTAAGCCGTGATGGGCTCTGTTTGACTCATTTTCTTCACTTTTCAAGCCCCATCTTCATGCAAGCTCCATCATGGTTAATCTTGAGCATTTTAATCCTTAATTCCTGCACAACAACACCACAAAACCGCCTTACCTGTTCCAAGGTAAAAACTAACCAAAATCAAATTAGAAATGCCTAAACTATATGAAAATGCATGCAAAATGTCAATGAAATATGAGGTGAAATCACACTCATCAAACTACCCCAAGCTTAAGACTTTGCTTGTCCTGAAGTAATCACTAAGTCCAGAAAAGATAATCAATCAAAGCATGGACAGTGAACCAAGAACCCGAGTAACTAATCCAAGCAACAGGCATATTCAATAAGTAACCAAGAGACAATCAATTTCAAGTCCAATTAGAAGCTTAGGTTTCCTAAATTCATATCTCTCACTGATTCGGGCACTCTTCTCACCTCACTCAAGTGTTTAAGGGTATATGACAATTCGCTCAATTTCCTCAAGGAAGGTATTCTACCATAAGCTTGACTATTAACCAAATCTCTACTTTATTCATGAAAACACATAAGAATCAAGAGCTCTTTTATTTTGGTTGTAATGGGGCCATGGGATTAATTGTTAGGTGGGGAAATCAAGAAGAGGAAAATTTGAGAAGGCTAAACAAAATATCAAACATTGCAAATCATGACAACCTTCTAAAATACCTTTTGGGCCTTTTAGTTCACTTTTCCACCTTTCTTTCTTTCTACCTTTTATTTCTCACTTTCTTTTTCTCCTCCCCTTCTCCATTTTTTCTTGTTTATTTATTTATTTATTTGGAGAAGGGGAGATTTTCAACTTAAGAGAAATTTCTCTAACTTTTTATCCCACAATTTATTCTTCAAACTACCTTTTTACCCTTTTTGCAATACTTTAAAAGGTGTCATACGATGATTCATCAAAATATTTCAAGGTACCAAGAAAATTATTTTATTCTTTTAGGCTCAAAACTGGGCAATTAAGGGGTAGCATTTAATCAATCAAAGCTCAGAAAGCCAGAAAAATACCTAATGCCTCAATCATTTTCAAAAATGTTTTAAAAAATTTTTAAGTTTCAAAACGGTTTCAAGTCAAGTTCTAGAGAACACAATCCAAGAGGAATAGAACACTCAATCACAAGAATGGGGTAGATTTAGTGAGTATCCCTTTTAGGCTCAAAAATCTCACATTTAGTAGTTTAAAATCAATGAGAAACACAAGTCTAAGGAACCACATGCTAATTATCAACTATCAAATACAAAAATTGGGTTAAAAAATTCACTGTCTCAATTCATTTGGCACCAAGTTTCACAATTGGATGCAGACTCTAAGCAAGGGGCAATCTAATCATGTGATTATGCAAAATTATGCCTATATGAATGCAACATGAAAAATGCAAAAATACCCCTACCCCAAGCTTGAAAACTTACATTGTCCCCAATGTAAATAATCAAGACGGAGAGAGGAGAAAAAAAAGGAACAACTCACCGAGGTGGTAGAGGGTGCTGGCTCACATGCCAGTCAAAGAGATGCAGGAAAATGTGTCACGACCGTGATCATTTCTGGTCTATAGGAGCTGGCCTGTCACGGCCGTGAGTTCTATCACGGCTAGGCCGTGATACATTCTGATCTTCAAGGTCCTTCTCATCACGCTCGTGATGGCAGTCACGGCTAGGCCGTGATCCATTCTGATCTTCTTTGGTTAGCTAATCACGGCCGTGACCACCGTCACGGCCTGGGCGTGATGTCTTCTGACTTTATTTTTCCTTGCCTTTTTTCTCTTACTGCTTTCATAACCTGAAAATACTTGGCAAAACCATCAATTAGTGATCTTTCTTCTCTAAATCTTCTCAATTATTCAAAAACAAAATTCAAATCGAATTAAAAAGGGAAAGAAAACTTGGGTTGCCTCCCAAGAAGCGCTTATTTACGGTCCTAAGCTTGACCATAGTCCTTTCAATCATCCGGGGTCAGATGGGCTTGGAAGTGCAAGAACACCTCTCTTCCATGGAAGTCCTTCAAAGAGCCGATTTTGTTCGTATGGCCAATTGCGCTTTCGCTTTGCTCTTTTCACTCTAAGTTTCATGGCCTTACTTCCTCTCGGCGGAAGTTTTAACTCCACATGATGAGCAACTCCCATTTCATCACTATTTGGTGAATCATTCGTCATGCTAAGTTTGGGAGTTGCTTCCATATTAGGCTCTTCCTTCACCTCTGGAGGCATTATCTCGATCCTACACACATGACTCTCAAAAGGAGGGTTGTTATATGAGTTAGTCAAATCAAAATCTATCCTACCTTCCTCTACATTCAGAGAGAGCTTGCCATTCTTTACATCTATTATTGCTCCAGCTGTGGCCAAGAATGGCCTTCCAAGAATGATAGGGAATTTAGAATTCTCGTTCATGTCCAACACCATGAAATCGGTAGGAATGAAAAATTTCCCTACCTTTACGGGGACATTCTCTAGTATGCCTAGAGGAGTTTTAGTTGAGCCATCGACAAATTGTAAAGAGAATTGGGAGGGACTCAATTTCTTGGTTCCTAACCTCTCAAAGATAGTAAGCGGCATCAAACTCGCACTAGCCCCTAAGTCACATAAGGCTTGGTCTATTTTTACTTCTCCAATTGAGCAAGCAATAGAGAAACTTCCTGGATCTTTTAGTTTAGGAGTCATATTAGTTTTTATCATGGCATTATGCCTCAATTAAGCTCTTAGTTTCTATTTCTACTTGCTTTTTCTTGACCAACCTTTGTGGGAAAGGTATTGGGGGTTGGTAAGGTGGTGGAGGGACATATTTTGGCTCTATCTCTTCATTTTTGCTCATGTCTCCCTCAAATTCCTCATCCTTTTCAACCACCCCAAGCTTATCATCCCTTAAGTATATAGCATTACAGCGCTCATTGGGATTAACTTCGGGTTGTACTGGGAACGTACCCTTAGTTTTAGTATATGTACTAGCTTGTTGGGCAATCTGAGTTTCTAACATCTTATTATGTATGGCTAAGTTATCTACCTTAGATGCTAACTCTTTTATTGCCTCATTGACTGCTCTACCTTGTTGCCGAAACTCTTCATTTTGTTTTGTTTGAGTTTCAACAAAATTTTCCAGAAGAGACTCAAGTCTAGACTTTTGTACCTGAGGATACCCTGATGCGGGTTTCCTATTACCTTGGCCTTCCTGGAATTCATCGTTCAAGGTGTTGTTGTGTTCCCGTAGGAGAGGTAAGGGCTATTCTTCCTTCCTCGGTTGTAAGAATTTGGGGGAGCGTAGTTTGGCAACTTCGGGTTCGTGTCGTAGAAGTTGTGACAAGAGTTCACTTGTTCCCCCGAAGCACCGGATCCAGGAGCAATACCACATGGGCACTCCATTATGTCATGTCCCTGCATTCCACAAATCTCACAAACAATATTAGTAGCACCTATTGAACTCACATTAGCTTTTTCAAGCTGATCAAAGCGTTTATTCAATGAGTCAAATTTAGACATAATAAGATTAGTGTTATTCATTTCAAACTTACCCCCCGAAAGCTTTTTCGAGTTATTACCTCTTTCCGAGCCCCATTGGTGGTAGTTGGTGGCTACGTTTTCAATAATATTGAATGCCTCAGTCAGAGGTCTATTCATAAAGGCTCTACCAGCTGCGGAGTCGAGTGACACCTTCGAAGAGTAATCCAATTCGTTGTAGAAGGTATGCACTAATAACCACCTCTCGAGCCCATGATGTGGGCAAGACTCCAGCAATCCCTTGTAGCGATCCCAAGCTTCGGATAAGCATTCTCCATCCTTTTGGAAGAAGCCGGTGATCTGAGTTCGTAGGTAGGCAGTCTTGAATGGAGGGAAGAATTTCTCCAAGAATGCCTGCTCCAGTTGGTCCCAAGTTGACAACGTATTAGCGGACAATTGCTTCAGCCAAGCTTTTACCTTTCCAGTAAGAGAGGACGGGAACAACCTCAAGCGAATAGCATCAATCGGGGTACCATGAATCCTAATTGCATCGGTGAACTCCAAGAATGTCTCCACATGATCAGTCGGGTCCTCCAAGGGCAATCCTCCGAATTGATGTTGCCTAATCATGCTAATTAGCATAGGCAGTATAGTGTAGTTCTCCGCCTCGATTTCTGGCCTAGCAATCCCAGTTCGCAAACCCCTCGCATTTGGGGCTGCGTAGTTCTTCAATGCCTTGGTATCTGGTAGATTCGCCGTGAGCGGAATGGGAATCAACCTCTCTCTCTCTTTGTAGTCTCCTACGTCTATGGAAGGTCCTTTCGATTTCGGGGTCAACTTCAATAAGGTTTCCAAGACTTAGGGATCTTTGCATAAAACAGAAAAACACAGAGAGATAGATACTCAAGAAAGAAAAAGAGATAAATGAAATATTTTTTTATATAAAAATAAATAAAAGGAAAAAGTCCAGAAAAATCAATTTAAAAATTAAATTGAGATTCAAGAAAGCACAGTCCCGGCAACGGCGCCAAAAACTTGATGTGTGCGGATTCGATTCCGGCAAGTGTACTGGATTCGTTGCCAAGTAATAAAAAGATCGATCCCACAGAAACCATGATCTCAAATCAAAACTAATTATCAAATCAATTAAACTGGACTATATAAAATATTATTTTGAAAAGGTTTTGATTTTTGAAATAAGAATCAAGTAACAATCAAATTTAAAATTGCAATTAAACAAAATAGGAAAGTAAATCAATTAGGGGTTTTTCAAATCTAAAGAGATTCTTAGGAATTGGGTTACCAACAAGATTGTTCATGTTACTAAATTGACTACCCCTTGTTAATTATCAAATTTTGCTTTGAAGGCGAATTTATCCTAAATAAGTTAATGCTCCCTCTCGGGTTACAAAAATCGTGCCCAATTAAACCAACCCCTACTCTTGTGGTAGTTGAATTTAGATTGAACCTTTTAAGTTTTGTGACAATTCGTGAACCCTCGAAGGACCGCTTCTAACTCTCGTGACTTAAGTACTAAGTCTGATTCCTATAGATCCAATACCTAAGTTCACCGCTAGGTTCCTCCTTAGAGTATCTATGACATGCAAATAAGTGACCACCGAATTTACAAGTAATTAAAGTAATAGAAATCAGATCTAAAGCGAAATTGAAATTGACAAAGGGAAAACATCAATTCATAACATAAAACACATCTTGGGCATACCCCAATCCCTAGAAATAAAGCTACTACTCAAGCATTGCCATGGTGATGGCAAGCTTGATTAACAACAACATAAATGAAATCCTAAGAGAAGAGAAGAAGAAGGAGAAGATAAATCCTAATTTTGCCTAAGGGGTAGCAGCCCAAAAGTCCCTCTCCCTCCCCCTAATTTCGAGCCTATGGTGCTCTATTTATAGATTAGGGTAACTTGAGACAAATTCAGGTCAAATCAGTTTCTGAAGATCCATATATCACGCATCACGGCAGTGATGGCCATCACGGCCTGGCCGTGACGGATTCTGCCTTGTAGGTTGCTCTGCTGGTTGGTCTGTCACGGTCGTGACCACCATCACGGCTAGGCCGTGATCAGTTCTGCCTGTGAGGGTCTGGTTCAGTTGGCATATCACGGCCGTGATGTCCATCACAGCCTGGCCGTGATCAGCTCTGACTTTTCCATTCTTTCTTTTCATCTCTACTCGATCATGGCCGTGATGGCTGTCACGGCTAGGCCGTGATGGGCTCTGTTTGGCTCATTTTCTTTACTTTTCAAGCCCCATTTTCATGCAAGCTCCATCATGGTTAATCTTGAGCATTTTAATCCTTAATTCCTGCACAACAACACCACAAAACCGCCTTACCCGTTCCAAGGTAAAAACTAACCAAAATCAAATTAGAAATGCCTAAACTATATGAAAATGCATGCAAAATGTCAATGAAATATGAGGTGAAATCACACTCATCACTTCCCACTAACATTTTCCTTTTAAATCATCTTCAGTAGACATTCAACATTCCTCCTGCACAAGAAGCTTCTCATTCCGAACCTCCTCCAGCTATCAATGCTGAAGTCGAAGCTAGCTCTTTGCCTACTGGGGCAATCTCACCGGAGCATATGGTGCCTCCTCCTCTACTTCTCGACATTCCAGCGAACTTCTCAGTGGGAGAGAACTTAGAAATGGCCATCCATTCTGTTGAAGCTAATCTTGAAGTTGCTTCGGGATGGCCTTGTCAGCAGAAAATGTACTGCTATCAACAATCCTGAGACTTCCAACACACCTCATATCATCTGACTGATGATGAGGACCCCCTGACCGAATTAGAAGGACTTTTGTCAGGATCTTTCAAATCATCCCTGGTTCGGCCAAGTCATCTTCTGAAGAGTCCCTTGGACGACCCCTCGACGTGATGGAGTTTATTGCTGGAGCAGTCGAAATTTTGAATCATCCGTTCGACGTGTTGGCCTCCGATTGTGGACTTCAAGATCACCTGCTGGTTATCTTGGACAAGCTCCTAGACTGCAAATTCAGCTCCTTGAATATGCTAACTTGCTGCTGCTTTCAATGAAGACAGCTCTGACCAAATTAATGACCCAGTTCCCTTCGGACTAGAAAGTCATCACGAAGTATGAACAAGTACTGGCTGAGAAGCAAAGGATTTATAATAATACCTTAGTTGCATCTTCCCATCGAACTATCTTATTCACTAAGATGACCTAAGGCCAGAAAAAATCTTCGGTGCTTGGCAAGGAGATATGCGACCTTGAGCGCTAGCTTAATGAGAAAGCAGCACAGAAGGCACAACTCGACCATGTTCTGGCGAAGTGTTCCGCCGAATGAAAGAACATTAATGAAGACGCCAAGAATTGGATTGTACAAGGCAAGGCCATCCTCTCGACGCTGGAAAGCCGAAAATCAGAGTATTCGACCGATGTTTCAGCGAAGAAGATTTACGAACATACCTAGGCTTTCTTAGTTTAGACTATCACCATCTTTTGTCAAGTAATGGTAGGGTTAGTGTCGACTTTCTTGAGCCGACAACCTTTTGTATTAACTCCCGGCGTCGGTTTTATCCAACGATCATAATGAATGGAATTTATTTTAGCTTCTATGTTATTTTAATTTCATGCATTAACGGAATGTATGGTTTCAAATATTTTCCATTAATAGAATTAAACTCCATACCTGTATTGTCGTCAGAAATAGCGTAAGCATTACCCGAATAGACTTGAGTAACTTTGAATGGTCCTTCGCACTTCGGTGACCATTTACCGAATATTGGGTCTCGCTTATCTATAGGGAAAATGACTTGCCACACCCAATCATTAACTTTAAAAGCTTTGTACTTAACTCGTCTGTCATTATACTTAGCAACTCTTTCCTTTTGCCGAATTATGTTCTCCAAAGCTAACATCCGCTCATCGCTTAACTCGTTCAATTCGTCGAACATAGCTTCACGGTAGTCGTCGACTGGTAGGCCGTCTTGCCTTTGAATCCTCATTGAATGGAGGTCAATCTCGACCGGCAACACCGCATCATGCCCATATACTAATCTGAATTGTGTCGTTCCTGTCGAATCCTTGGGTGAGTTCCGATATGCACAAAGGGCTTGCTGAAGTGTATTATACCAATTTTTGGGCTATTGGCCTATGTGTTTCTTAATAAGATTAATGATAATCTTATTAACGGCCTCAACCCGACCATTAGCTTGTGCATAGTAAGGTGTCGAGGCAATCATTTTGATGCCACTTTCTTTGGCATATTCCATCATTCTTCGACCAATGAATACTGATCCTTGACCAGTCGTTAAAGTTTGCGGAATGCCGAATCTACTTATGATATGATTTTCGACAAACTCCATGACATCATATTGAGTAACCTCTTTCAAGGCGTTGGCTTCAACCCACTTAGTAAAGTAGTCGACGACCACTGATATATATTTGTGTCCTTTTGATGATGATGGATGTATTTTCCCAAGACTGAGACGCCCCGACGTCCCATTAAAGAAAAACTCAAAATAGTTAAAATCTAATCGTGTTATTATCATTAAGCGGATATTTAAAAACAGCAGAAAAATAAAAACTTTAAATATAAAACAACATTTATACGTTCATCCATAAACATAACTATATATATACATACATGCTGATACAGTACTGTCTAGAGATTCCCATCAGTAGGATCCCAATATGTACAAACTAGTGATAACATCAAACTACATCAAAAGACAAAAGAAAGTTACCTCACCGCTACTCTCCACACCTAATCCCCTCTCAAAATACAGTAAAAACCTCACTCACACCTAAACTGATGGCACTGGCCCGAGCCATCATATACTACCACCTTCGCCAGTATCCCGTGGTCCTGATGGTCCAGACACTCCTCCGCTTCCACTGTAAGAGCTCATATCTGTCTGTCTCTGGAACATCTGCCTATATAGCCTACTGTCTCTAGGATGTAGCCGTCTGGAATATACACGAGAAGACTCCGAAATAGTGGCTCTGACCTCTGGAGGTACTGGTACCTCTGGATGGGTATCAGGTCCTGAGCTGGAGCAATCGAGTCCTCCTCATGTATAGGTGCCAACTCTGGCTCTGGTGCTGGTGCAAGTCTGGTACAAGTACCTCAAAGGGTACCATAAAGGGAACGGGAGCCATGCCCGGCATCGGCGGCATCGGCGGTATATGCCCATATGGCTGTCCGATAGGGAAAGAAAAGGTCATGCCAGCTCGAAAAGTGCCGACAAAACCTATGGGAGGTCCCTGCCCAAGTCCGGAAGTGATGAACATCGGACCCGTATATACAGCAAAACGAGTGACTGGGTCCACCAACCACCCATTAGGGTCAACGCACTCAACCTCGAAGGTCCTTGAGAGGGGAAACCCCGGATCCTAGGTCATCCAAGGATGATCCCAATGTGCCATCCGTCCTGTCTAGGTCTGAGGTACAAAATATATATGCATAAAACACACAACAAAAGAAAGGGGTAAGAAACAATATAATGTCAAACGTGGAAAGGGTTTAGCAACATTTAATTCTATAACAGCACACTAAACATCTGTCTCCAAATATATAAGCATATATATATATAACACAACCATCCTTAATCCACGTCTAATATTTTTCCTCTACCCGCCATCATGATGCAATGCAAATGCTGTATGAATCATCTCATCAGGTATCGGCTACATATCCGGATATCCATCACGACACGTCACCAGAGGCCCCGGCTCACACCCTCGTCCGCGGATGGAGGATGCTCAGGCAAAGCAATGGCACTATAGTTGCACAATCTGGTGCACATCTCTCAACCACGACCAGGGTGCTCATGCAAATCATGAACTATGGCTACAACTTAAATGAAATAATGTCTGGGACGGTCCTCGGTTAGCCTAACCCCAGGAATTCTCCCTCCGAGGAATAGACCCCAAAGACCATGTTTCAGGTCAACCATATCACAGACCATGTTTCAGGTCACCCCCTAGTGCCCTAACTGCTCATCATAATCTCATAGATAACCTCAATACTAATATCGTCTCATCAATCTCATCATCATATCATAGTAATTATCTCAGTTAGGAACTACTAGCACATATAGTATGAATTCCCCAATACATCATCATGTCTCAACATAACTTATCACATACTCAACCTCTAAGTATAATCATAACACGCATCATATCATACCATCATATCATCATGTTATCATGTCATTATACCATCATTAAAATCATGTTATCATTTCCAAAATAATAATCATTACCAATTTATAGTAAAATAATAATAAAACAATAATAATATATCCACATTTCATAAGCCAGTCCACAACATTTATCAAACATCATATCAATGGCAGTCAAACAATCAAACAGGCAATCATTAAATAGTAAAATAATATATTTTTATCATAACGACGATAAACGCACAATTTCAATATCATCAATGGTACCACTAGGTAGTCCCTAATATGATATGGACATTGTCCATTACTCGCTCTCATGTAGGGTTTAGGTCGCCCTACGCCATTATCGAATTAAATGCGACTGCGCCATTTCCGACGTTAAATGGTTTCTTTCCCCCACCGGGAGAGTCAAGCGCTAAACGAAACGAAGCGTCCTCGAAACTCCTCAATTATGCCATGCATAGTACTAGGGTCTCCGAACTACCAAAAATTCACCTAAGCATCACCTTGCGAAGCACACGTTACCATGAGTTCAAAATCGAAGACGGAATTGAATTCCGATAAATGAAAAGAAAGATATTTCACGAAACGTAACGGACCGAGTTTTGACATAAAAGAGGATGATTTATCTTCACTTTTTGAAGAAAAGGAGAAGATAACAAGGTAGAGAATGTTGCCACGAACCCAACGGTGTACTCCGATTCGCAACGGGACGATCGAAACTCGCACACACTTACTCTAACTCTTTCTCTCTATTCTCTCTCTCTCTCTAGAACCTTTCTATTTTGTTTCTCAGTATTTGATCTTTGTCTTTATGTTTTTCCAACTGAGTGACTAAATGACTTAAGTCACTCTTTTATTTTTGTGCATCAACGTCCCAGTGCTCAAGAGCTGGCAACCTAGCGCTCCAACGCTCGAGCACTGGCCTCCCCACGCTCGAGCGGTGGAGAGTGGGTGGATCACCGCGCCATGCAATCAATCAGAAGATGACACATCATTCATGTTAACACGTGGCAGGTCAATACATGGCCCTATCTGGTTGACTTGGGCGCTGAAGTGTGGATACACCCACGCTTGAGCATTGACTTCTGACCAAAAGTCAACTCTTTGCGTTGAGGGCCCGTTCGACGTCCGATTGAGCTCAAATTTGAGATATAGGCTCATTAAGACCTAATAAACAACCTCCAACCATCAAAAATGCCTAATCTCATCTCTAACTCCAAAATTCTTATTTCACATTCAGACGTCTCAAAGACGCTAACCAGGAAACCCTAATTTTGTTCTTACGTTCAAACTCACTCGATATGACTGCGTACTTGCCATGCAAGGGTATCTAAACCTCAAACAACATCTCAACTATGTAATCCAGGTCCTAAACCTAATCCTCATACAGAAACCACACATGAAATAACGGATGTTACAAAGGCCGGGACGGTCTATATGTTTCAATGCTTTCAACATTCTTCGCATGATTTTGCAAACATGATTCAATCCCCCACCATTGTCGGCCAATAAACTCTTCGTCGACGAAGGATCCACTTCATTTTCTACCCTCCATGATGTGCACCACAAATCCCCTCATGGAGTTTTGTGAGAGCGAGCAACGCGTCAACTTCACATAGACATTCTCTCATGTTGTCATCGACAGTCTTCCGATGCAAAGTTCCCCCAAGTATAGTGTAATTCAACGCTTTTCTCCGAAATTTTGGGTCAAGTCACCCTTGGGTTCCTTAGATATTGGAGGATAGATTCTCTCCAATAGTTTGTCGGAACGACGACAAATATCTATTTCCTCCAGCGGATAGAGACTTCATGGATCTCTGTTAAAACCTGAGGCAATTTGAGATAAGTCATTTTCCTCTTAGTTTGATTCTCTAGGGACATGTTCGACAGTTACATCATCGAACTGTTTCATGAGCTTAGTGGCCAACGAATGATACCTCTTTAATCTATCATTAAGGCATTGATATTCATTAGCCAATTGCTTCACCACTAGTTGAGAATCCCCAAACACTTGTATGTGGCGTGCTTGCATGTTTATCAAAATTTCTAATCCGACAATTAAGGCTTCATATTTAGCGTTGTTGTTTGAACATGGATATTTAATCTTGAACATTAATTTTGTCTGCTAGCCTTCTGGTGATATAATGGCTATCTCGGCTCCTACTCCATTTTGATGGCTTGAACCGTCAAAGTATAATTTCCAGGGCTTTAAGCCGACAACGCTTACTTAGTCGATTTCCACACATAGGTGGTCGGCCTAAAATTCTGTAATGACTTGGCCTTTTATAGCCTTTAATGGTACATATTTCAAAGAAAATTCAGATAATGCAAGAGTCCATTTGCCAATTCAGTCGTGTATAACAGGCTTAGATAACATATATTTAATAATATCAGTTTTGGAAAAAACAAATACATCGAATGACATCATATAATACTTTAGCTTACAACATGAAAAATACAAAGCTAAACATAATTTCTCATTTGCACTATATATTTATTCAACATCATGCAGAATTCTACTTAAATAATACAAGGCTCTTTCGATTCCTTCTTCATTTTCCTGAGCCATCATACTACCAATAATGTCTTCTGACGTAGAAATGTATAATTTCAAAGTCTTGCTTGCCCTGCATTGGTGGTGTCATAATGGCTGGTTTCGTCAAGTACCCCTTGATCTTTTCAAAAGCTTCCTGATGTTGAGCCTCCCATATGAATTCTTGCACCTTCTTCAGCTTTACCAATGGTGCAAATACCATAGTTCTTCCCGACAAGTTGGAGATGAACCTTCTTAAAACTTTTACCTCCATCAAGTACCTCCTTCTTGTTTGTCGGTGGTGAGGCTTCTATAATCGCTCTGATCTTCTACAGTCGACTTCAATTCTCTTTTTGTGTACCCAAAATCCAAGGAAATCAGTTACCGACACGTCGAATGCGCACTTTGATGGATTCATCTTGAGGCTATGTTTCCTCATTCTCTCAAAAGTCAACTTCAAATCAACTAAATGTTTCTCGCGATGCTCCGATTTTACCATGACATCGTCGATATACACCTCCATGAATTTTTCGATCATATCATGAAAGATGTTATTCATGGCTCTCTGATAAGTGGCTTCGACATTCTTCAACCGAAATGGCAAGACTACCCATTTGTAGGTGCCGATTGCCCTTAGGAATCTAAACGTCGTTTTTGACACATCTTCTTCGGCAATAAAGATTTGATTGTATCCTGCATGCCCATCCATTCAGCTAAGCCACTCATGGAAGGATGCCGAATCGACTAACATGTTAGCGATTGGCATTGGATATTCGTCCTTTAGCGTGGCATCATTCAGGTTTCGGAAATCTATGCATACCGAAAGTTTACCATTCTTATTGGCGACAGGCACTATGTTATAAATCCATTCGACATACCTGGTTGTTCTTATGAACTTTGCCTTCAACAAGCGTTCACCCTCCTCTTTGATTTTCAGCACGATTTCCTGTGCAAATCGTCTAGAGGCTTGCTTAACCAATTGGCAATCCACTCTAAGAGGTAGACGGTGCTCGAACAGGTCTCAACTCAACCCAGGAGCTTCGCTATACTCCAACGCAAAGAAGTCTTTGTAGTATTTTAGCAAATTGACAAGTCTGCCTCTGAACTCTTCTGGCAACAACGCACTGACATAAGTTATCCTTTTGTCTTGTTCTGTTCCCAGATTGACTTCATCCAATGGGTCTTTTGTCTTCACCATGCATTCTCCTTTTTCTTGTGGTGATTCATCAAATCCCAGTGGTCCGTCGTTAATCACACAGTCATGTAACACGTCATTATGGGTGCATGTTGCCTTGTCGGCCGCGTAGGCCGACATTTGAGCCAATTGGCTCTTAAAGGCTTCCATCATGGCCTTCTTTAGGTCGATTAGCCTCGGCCTCCTTGGTGTCGACCGTAGTTCATTTGTAGGTATTTCTAGACAACTGGATGCCATATTGATCACATACACAGGCCTCCAATGTGTCATTGTTAAACCCTTCATCCATTGGGTCTGACATTCAGATTGTATATCTTGAAACCATCAATGCAACCACACTGGTTGGCCTCAACTGTTTCTCGATCACCATCGACTTTCCAAAGGAACCATCTTCTGATGAAGAGTTGATGGTATGGCGTCGACGGCATATATCCAATTTCTCTCCAATAACATATTATAACTTGTCTTGGACGGAATTACAACAAACAAAGTGGGTTTGGAGACAGATCCCACCTGAACGTGAATTATCGCTACACCGTCGGACGGTGACACCTTTCTAGCGAAGTCAGTGAAAACCATATTGGTCGGGATCTGGTCCGACTCGTCTCTCCCCAACCTCTTGAACATAGTTCTGGGTATCAGATTGTTCGCTGCTTCACCATCAACAAAAGTTTGATGAGTAGGCCTGCCTTCGAATAAAGCTTTTATGTGTAATGGTCGAAGGTAGGCCTTCATCTCCTCTGTTGGAGGTTCGAATTGCATGGTGGTTTCGACCAATGAGACATTATTTTCATCCAAGAAAAACCAATATTCGCATAAATCTTCTAGCTCTTCTTCGATGCAGTCGATTTCCTGCCGAGCTTCAAGCTCAGCTGAAAGCATTGAGATGAAATTGATTCCTCTCATGGATGTTATGATTTCATCCAAATCCTCGTCGAGATTGACATCCAGATCAAACTGCTCACTATCATCCAACCCCAAAAGATCATTAGGATCGTCTAGGGCCGCAATTACCTATTCGGGTGTCCGCTCAGGAAATTTACCTTTAGGCTTATCTTGGATTATAGTTTTATCCGAAGGTGTCGAGCTGGATTCTGATGACTCCTTAACAACAATGTTCTTCATCTTTTGGTCTTTATGGGGAAGCTTCTCAACCACCAAGCAATCCGTCTCTGATTATGGTTCTCTGATAACTCTCCCTTTGGTGGCGTCATTAATTATCTGGGTCTGCCAAAGTCTTTGCAGCCTTCTTTTCTGGGTCGTCGACAATACTCAATGGGAGGGCCATTCCCTTTTCTCTTTTGGCGATGCCTCCTCTGAGTGATTTCAGAGTAATAATGTCGAGCTCCTTTTTATGGAACTTGATCTAACGTCCCGTCGAGAACTGGCCTTGATGTCCTATTCGGATCATCTTTCCCTCCTCTACCCCTTTTTAATGTTGGGGCTTGGTGTAACACCTTGATTTATAAATAAGGGATTATGTTATTATGGATGCCTAGTTGTTATTGTTGTTGTTATTACTATTAGTTTTAGTGAAGTTCGTATTGTTATTTATATAATTGATAATGTAATTGTGATTAGTGTTGTAGTATTTTTATGCTCATACATATATATGTATGTATATATTATTACATATGATAATATGTATATTAATATATGATTATTTGCATTAATATGAGATTGTGTCTCTTAATGTGTGATCTTATATGAATATATGATTTTGTTGGTGATTTTATATGTTAATATATGATATGTGATTTTATTAATAATAAGTGATTAAGAATGATATGATGAGATATCGTGTGATTTAGTATTTAAATAGAGAGTGCAATTCTTAGATTTTAGCCCCTCAACCAATCAGATTTGAGTCCTTATTAATAAAGGATAATCCTCTTTTTGGTTACCTTTTAAGATGTTATCATAATCTCCTAAGGATCCTATCTAGGAATAACTAACAAATATGTCGCTAAACTTCCATCGCACTTTTGACCATCTTAGAGTCCAATTTAGGATTCGATCGTCAAACATTAATTTGTACATATTTCTCTGATATTTCTAACAACACCAAGAACACCTTAATCGGAAACTTGTAGCTCAAGTTATGGTCAAAATACCGATCTGTATACAGTTTGGGCTGAAACAGGAGCCCGTTATGCCCTAACCTATATTTATACCATAGGACTCAAACTAAACCCTATTTCTCACATTTTTAACCTCAGAATAGCTGCCTCTCTACATATTTCTTAGTTTTCCCTTGAACCCCTTGAAGCTCTTGGAGTTTGTGAGTCCGTTTGGGAGAGAAGTTATGCGTGTTAGCATCATTTAAGGTAACGTAGTTATCTCTCCTTAATCTCCATTTCCCTTTCTTTTGAATTGAGGATTAATTGGTTATTCTATTCCCTTCTGGTGTGACCAAGTCTTGTGGAACTTGTCGAGCCGCTCGAGAGAACGTGTCTAGTTTGTCAATGTTATCGTTTTGGGAATCTTCATACCAGGTATGGGGAGAAGGAATAGTATTGACATGTAGGAGTTGAGGATAACGTAAGATAAAGGGTTAACCCATGGCCCTGTCATATGTTGTTGTCTATTTGATGTTAAATGATGTATGTATGATATGATTAAAATGTTAATGGCATGCTTTAATTGTTATACTATTTTATGTTAATTAATGATGATGTATGAATAGTTGGTATTGGTATGCCCAATTGAGTATGATGTTTAATGATGCCATGAATGTCTATGATGATGATGATGTTATTATGATTATGAGAATGTTGTTATGATAATGATGATGATGTGGTGCTCCGTTTGAGTGTTGATTGTTGGGTATGTTAATGCCAACAATGACGTTAATAAGACTATAACCAATTAATAGGGCTTATTAATGATGTTAAGGCGTTAAAATACGTTAACAATGATAATAAGATTTAAGGGATGTTAATCCTTTAATCACAGCTTCATCAATAATGTTCCTAGAACACTCACTAATCAATCCTAGGATGATAAGACATGAATATTAATGAAGACTAGTTAAGATTAATGAAGCTGATGTTCGATGGATTAGTTAAAAGTCAATAGGTTGAATCTGTGAATTGTCCTAAGGATTTGGGAAAGGGTTTCTGACCCTCTCTACCCAGATCAGTACGGCCACGCTCCATCGATCACGACCGTGCTTAACAGGGAGCACCCCCGTGCTCCACTTTGAAATCCACAGGGTCTTCTCGTATGGTTCCACAAGGAGACAAAATACAACATACAGAAATATACAGGGGATAAGAAACAGTTCTATCATCAAAAGCGGAAAAGAGTCATAGTAAATTATACAATAATTATCACAGACACAACTTCAATCAATCATCCATCTTCCATAAAATTATTATATTCATCCTACCCTCACTCCTACAACTAAAACTCGATTCTGAACATGGCTATGGTTTCATCATCATAGTTATGGTTATCGATCAATAGTCCAAGCGACACGTCCCATTCCCGGTGCACATCCTTAGTCATGGTGAGAATGCTCATGCAAAGCAATGACACTATAGCTGCACATTAAACCCGGTGCACACCCCGGACCGTGGGTGCTCATGCAAAGCAATGACACTATAGCTGCACGATTATCCCGGTGCACACCTTCACCATGGTAAGAACGCTCACGCAAAGCGTGACACTACAGCTGCACGATGATCCCGATGCACACCTCGTCCACTCCCAGAGGTGCTCATGCAAAGCAATGACACTCGTAGCTGCACAAGTTAAGTTTACCCTTTGGACGGTCCCACAAGGACTTCGGGTCTTGTATGTGTCCCACATACGGTTATAGAAACAACACTACTTATGAACCTCGCAGACTCCTATGGTCATAACCTAGTGCCTTAACCTCTCATCAAGACCTAAACACATGCTCGATGTCACAACACCTCTTTAACATATTTCATGCAGGTTAGGCACCTCTGGTAATCATTATGATCCTCACGCCCAAAACAACTCATCTCTTAGACCACATATATATCTTCGCTTAATCCACTAAGCATAAAGTAAATACCACATAGATCATGCATAACATCAAGTCAATAAAAGATATTTCAAAACATCAACATAGCACTAAATCAGTTCAACAAAGGTAATAAAACTCAAATCAACCATCAACAGTATAAACATCAACCTAATATTGATCAACCTACAATCCCCGAATCACCATGGATGTTTTATAAAAGCAATTTAAAGCGATTCTGGTCTTGTCGATTATTCGACTTCTAGTAGGGTTTAGGTCGCCCTACATAATTACTACATAATTTACTACTTATCGATTCCGACGATAGGTTGATTCTTTCCCCACCGGGTTATCACCGAACTCTCGAACTCGAAGCTCCTCGTTTCCTCCGAGATGGAAGTCTAAGGTTACAAAACATGAAATCATGAGTTTAAAACTCAATCAAAGAACACTAACCACAAGGTACAGGTTCGGTTCATACAATAAACTAGGATTAGGATTAGGGGTTTCGGAAATTTATGCGACTCTTGGATTTATGATCCTTAAGTGCTAGGAGTTTAAAACATGATTACTTTAAACAAATTTTGAACAAAAATCCCACCAAGTTACACTTGATGGAGATTCGGCCTCGACCAATAAGATAGGCTAGGAACATTTAAACTTTCCAATCTCTTTTGTTTAGCATCCATTAATAGTAAGGAGCTCAAAACCATGATCACTTTGGAAAAATGAAAAACGAAACACCCTAGGTCCATAACCTTTAAGATTTGGCCATCCTTGGGTTTCTATGATAAAAATCTTTAAATTCTTCCAATCTCTTAGACCTTTTAGCATCCAATAACTTATGGAGCTCAAGTCTATGATCATCTTGAAAGCAACATAGGACTTTAAATAACAAAGCTCATAAGCACATAAGGTAAGAACAACATAGGTTTATAAGTAATTAAGGTATAATGACATAAGTAAATGAATCATAAATGACATAAAGTAAATGACATAATGTAAATGACATAAAGTAAATGACATAAATATATATGGCATAAAAGTAAATGACATAATGTAAATGACATAAATATAAATGGCATAAAAGTAAATGACATAATGTAAATGACATAAAGTAAATGACATAAATATAAATGGCATAAAAGTAAATGACATAATGTAAATGACATAAATATAAATGGCATAAAAGTAAATGACATAATGTAAATGACATAAAGTAAATGACATAAATATAAACGGCATAAAAGTAAATGACATAAAAGTAGAGTAAAAATCTTTAAACTTTCCAATCACTTTAGACATAGCATCCTTTAACATAAAGGAGCCTTGGTCCATGATCATTTTGGGAAACAAATCTTTAAACTTTCCAATCACTTTAGACATAGCATCCTTTAACATAAAGGAGCCTTGGTCCATGATCATTTTGGAAAACAAATCTTTAAATACAAACTCATACTTGTAAAAGTTGAAACAAGATCCATCTAAACCATATGCATGGTTTCGGCCTCATTAGAAAGTAGAGGTTAGGAAACTTTGTTTTACACAACCTTTTAGTATGTTAAACTACAAGTAAATACAAGACCATAGAAATTGGTTTCAACTCAAAAGGAGTTTTCTACCATTTTTGAGAGATTTTTGAAGATAAAAGCTCATATATGACATAAAGAAGAAACTTTAGAAAAAGATGAAGTTTTTAAAGAAAAGAATACATGAGAGTATTACCCTAAGCAAGAGGAACAACTTTTATGAAGAACACTTAGTGAAAAGAAGAAGAAAAACTAAAGCTTTGTAAGCTTGAAGTTAAGAAAATATGAAAGCTTAAGAGTTTTAATGGAGTAGGAGAAAGGAAAGTGATGAAGTGACGATGAAGAGTGGTATTTATAGAGGAAAGGGGGAGGGTGCACGGTTTTGAGAAGAGGAAGCAAGGCTTGGAGAGGAAGTTTTGGTTTAAGGCATTGTTTGGATCATTTAAGGAAGGTTTAATGGGTTTTTGGAATAAAATAGATTATAATTTGAAAAGGGTAATCATGGTTACTTTAAAGTGTGTCATAAGCATTTAAAGTATGTCATAAGCATTTAATTTGGCATCCCATCAATCCTTCCCTCATCCTTTAGGGTTCCTTTAACTATTTAAATACGTAACCGGTTGCACATCCGATCGTATTTTCTGAAGGTTTCACCCGAATAAAATATTTTATTTTATTTTATTTTTGAACGAAAATTTTCAAAGTAACCAAAGTTTAAGGAAACATGATAAAAACATTAACCGTCTCGTTCACGGGTCAAAATTAGGTTTTCTGCTCGAAGAACTTATACTTTGGCAAGTGAAAACGCAGACCGATTTTCGTCTCAATTTTCAACCGAAAATTTTATCGTGACTTCATATGATAATGTGGATTAGGAATATGATTTTATTTTATTAAACAAAATATTTTCTACTTTCATATTAAAATATAATTACTTATATTTTAATTGATTTAACAATGATAATGAAAATCAGTTCATTACATTACTACCCCTCTTAAAAGAAAATTCCGTCCTCGGAATTTACATACCTCAGAAAAGATGTGGATATTGTTGTTGCATATCCGCCTCGCGTTCCCAAGTTTCATCTCCAGTAGTTTCATCCCATATGACCTTAACCAAAGGAATCTGTCTACCACGAAGTTCCTTAATCCTTCTATCTGCGATCCTCACAGGTAAGGCCTCATGCTCTAGGTTCTCTCGCAGTTGTATCGACTCAGACTCAATCACATGGGATGGATTAGGATAGTACTTTCTCAACTGAGAAACATGAAAGACGTCATGAATGTTGGAAAGATTTGGTGGCAACGCCATTTGGTAAGCTATTTGGACCAATTGGTCGAAGAATCAAAAGGTCCCATGAAACGAGGAGTAAGTTTTCTAGATTTGATAGCTCGCCAATTCCAGTTTTCCGAGTAACTCTCAAGAATACGTGATCACCTTCCCGGAATTCTAATGGTCTCCTCCTCTTGTCACCGTAGCTCCTTTGCCTATCCTGTGCTTCCTTCATCTTTTCCCCTATCTTCCCGACTTGTTCCGTAGTCCGTTTGTACCACATCCGGCCCAAAACATGGTTCTCACTAGTCTCATACCAACATAATGGGGTCCTACACTTTCTGCCGTACAGAGCCTCATACGGTGCCATTCCGATACTACTGTGGAAACTGTTGTTATAAGTAAATTCAATCAATGGTAAGAACTCATCCCAACTGCCAGTGTGTTCCAACACACAAGCTCTCAATAGATCCTCCAATGATTGAATTGTCCTCTCTGATTGCCCATCGGTTTGGGGATGATAGGCAGAACTCATTCTCAATTTCGTTCCCAAGGCATGTTGCAATTGTTTCCAAAATTGAGAGGTAAATCTAGGATCTCGATCTGAGACAATGCTTGATGGCACGCCATGCAATCTAACCACTTCGCGATGTAAATCAGGGTTAACTTTTTCTAATTTATCACCTTCTCTAATAGGTAAGAAGTGAGCACACTTCGTCAACCTATCAATGATAACCCAAATCGCATCATGCTTCTTAGGAGTTCGTGGTAATCCGGCCACGAAATCCATAGCTATACTATCCCATTTCCATTCTGGGATATCTAAAGATTGTAATAATCCTGCTGGTTTCTGATGTTCAATCTTCGCCTTTTGACACACCAAGCAAGATAAAACATACTCTGCTACTTCCTTCTTCATTCTGGTCCACCAAAACATTTTCCTCAAATCTTGATACATCTTTGTGGATCCAGGATGAAAACTCAACTTACTTTTGTGTGCTTCTTCTAAAATCATCTTCCTAAGTTCTGCATCCTCTGGCACACATATCCTATCCTTAAACCTTAACACACCATCTGCTCCCCTAGTGAACTCAGAAACTTTACCCCCGTCTATCCCCTTACTAACCTCCCGAAGGTATAGATCCTGAACTTGCTTATCTTTAAGATCTTTCAAGAAATCACTACTAATAGTGACCATACTTAAGCAAACTTTATCTTCCCGTAATTCCATTCCTAGGCTCAGATCTCTGAATTGTTCAAGCAATTCTAACTCCTTAACCATCATTGCGGATACATGCAAGGACTTCCTACTTAAGGCATCTGCTACCACATTGGCCTTACCAGGGTGGTACAATAACTCAAAATCGTAATCTTTTATGAACTCCATCCACCTCCGCTGCCTCATATTCAATTCCTTTTGATCGAATAGATACTTCAGGCTCTTATGGTCACTGAAAACATTAAACCTTGCTCCATACAAAAAGTATCGCCATATCTTTAAAGCGAACACTATTGCTGCTAACTCCAAATCATGAGTCGGTAATTCCTCTCATGAATCCTCAATTGTCGGGAAGCATAAGCGACAACTCTTCCCTCTTGCATCAGAACACAACCTAAACCTTGGTATGACGCATCACAGTATACATCAAACTGTCCTAGAGGGTCTGGTAAGATCAACACAGGTGATGTAGTCAACCTTTCCTTCAACTTTTGAAAACTTTGCTCACACTTGTCCGCCCATACAAAAGTTGTATCCTTTCTTGTTAACTGTGTCATGGACAACGCAATCTTAGAGAATCCCTCTATGAACCTCCGATAATATCCAGCAAGTCCTAAGAAACTCCGTACTTCACTCACTGACTTAGGTCGTTCCCATTTAAGAACTGCCTCAACCTTAGCTGGATCTACGGCTATTCCTTCTTTATTAATCACGTGCCCTAGGAATTGCACTTCTTCCAGCCAAAACTCACACTTGCAAAGTTTGGCATAAAGTTGCCTATCCTTTAAGACTCGCAATACCAAACTCAAATGTTCCTCATGCTCTTCCCACGTACGAGAGTAGATAAGAATATCGTCGATAAACACAACAACAAACTTATCGAGGAAAGGTCTAAAAATTCGGTTCATGTAATCCATGAACACAGCTGGCGCATTAGTTACACCGAAAGGCATGACTAAATACTCATAGTGCCCATACCTCGTCCTAAAAGCCGTCTTGGGTATATCTTCCTTCTTTACCCTGATCTGATGATACCCAGATCTTAAATCAATCTTTGAGAATATTGCTGCTCCCTTCAACTGATCCATCAAGTCATCGATCCGAGGCAACGGATACTTGTTCTTAATTGTCACCTTATTCAACTGTTTGTAATCTGTGCACAACCTCGCACTTCCATCCTTTTTCTTAACGAACAACACCGGTGCCCCCCTACGAGAAACACTCGGTATGATGAACACATTCCCCAACAAATCCTCCAATTGATCCTTCAACTCAGTCAACACAACCGCAGACATCCGATAAGGTGCTATAGATATAGGTCCTGTCCCCCGGTACTAGGTCTATAGTGAATTCCACTTCTCTTTCCGGTGGCAAACCTGGAACGTCTGGAGGGAAAACTTCAGGAAACTCTCTCACGATAGGTATAGAATCTATGTTGGGGATCTCATTAGCTTCCATTGCACAAAGCCTCACAAATTCCTGAGAGTTGTTACTCCTCAGAGGTATTCCTTCATTGGCAGACACTATACTAGAAGGTTCAAGAAATGATAAGGTCTTACTAGAACAATCTAGCATTACATGGTTAGCCGAAAGCCAATCCATGCCAAGGATAACATCTATTTGTTGCATAGGCAAACAAATGAGGTCTACAACAAAAGTTCGATTTTCAATCACTATAGGACACTTTAAGCAAACTGATATGGTAATCAAAGGATTACTAGTTGGAGTAGATACCGTAAGGATATAAGGCAATTTGGAGACAGTTAAGTTCAAATGATCTTTACACTCATGCGAGATAAAAGAATGAGTAGCGCCTGAGTCAAACAATAAGTTAGAGAGTCTACCCATCTCTCAGACACATACCTTGTATGAGTTCAGCAGATTGGGAGGATTCAGCTCCCTTCACGGTAAACACCCTTCCAGTGGCTTGGGGTCTAGTCGTTTGGGCACCTCTTCCAGCTCCACCTCTATTATCTCCGTAACCTTTTCCCGTAGCTGCTAGTTGTTGCATAACCTTCTGTCTGCAGTCTCGTGCCATGTGACCTGATTTCCCACGCTTGAAGCGATTGGGTCCACTTGAACAGTTGTTTGCATAATGTGGTCCCCCGCATCTGAAGCAAACTACACTTTGCGATTGCTGACCAGTTCTAGTCGCTGGTGCTGGTCCCTGTTTCTGCCCAGGTCTAACATATGGTTTCTGTCTCCACTGGGAACCACTTCCCCCGCGCCTCTGGAAACTTGATCGGTTAGGTCCTCCAATCCTCATTTGTTTCTGCTCATTAGCTATCCTCAGATCTATGCTTTCGATGGCACTGCATCTCTCGACTAGCTCTGGGAAGTACTGTATGTCAAGAGACACTACAGCCCTCTGCAGCTCATCTCTGAGCCCTTCCTCGAATCGTCTACATTGCCAGTCTTCATTCGGAAACCTCTGATAGTATTCTGAAAACTTGATCAGCGCCTCAAACCTCGATGCATACTCACCAACAGACATATTGCCTTGCTTGAGGTTTGTGAATTCCTTTTCCTTCTCACGTCTAACTATACGTGGAAAATACTTCTCGAAGAAGCAATCAGTGAATAATTTCCAGGTAACTACACTACCTTCAGCCTCCAATAACCTTCTTTTGCCCTTCCACCAGAATTCTGCCCCCTCAATCAACATAAAGGCGGCATAAGTCACCTTTCTATCCTCTCGGCAGCACATAGTATCGAATATCTTCTCAATCTCCTGTATCCACCATTCTGCTTTCTCTGGATCGTATTCTCCTCTGAATTTTGGTGGCTTCCCATTCATAAAGGTTGCCAATCCAGCATCCTCAGCTGCTACTGCCCTTCTCCGGTTCTTGATCTCTAGCTGCTCTTTGTTCATTTGCAGCATCTCAGCATTCTGCTGGGTTTGCAATAGCATAGCAGCAGCTATTGTCTCCATGGTGTTGGGAGTCGAAGATGATCCTCCTCCAATGTCAGCGTTGTCATTGACATGCTCCAATGACCCTTTCTGGAGTCCTTTCTCCACTGTTAGTTGGACGTCCTCTTCCACGTGCCATGATTCTGGTGAAAGAAATCATCCGCTCTAATTAGTATGACATATAATACTACATAAGCAAGTATATAAATACCATATGCCATACTAATATTAACTTTTGTATTAGTTTTGGACACTCTACCCCACTTCTAAACATAGTCTAAATCCGATGTGGATTCAACTAGACACGACCAAGAATAACACCCTAACTTTTAGCAATCCGATCAAAATCAAACTGCTCGATACCAAATGAGACACCCCCGATGTGCCCCTTTGTGACATTTAGTTTAAAACCTCATTATTTAATTACTTAATCGCACGCTTAAACGTGAAAATTACGTAAAAATTGAAACTTAATTTCTTAAGCAAATAGATTCATATAGAACAGAATATGCAAACATAAATATATTACATATACTTAAAGCATCAGAGTTATCCAAACATCTGCTTTTGGGCATCCCATCAATAGGATCCCGAACTGGTGCATAGTTATACAAAACATAAGCGGAAAGATAAAGCTTCACGACATAGACGCACTGGCCATAACTAACTAGACCCTAATCACCACGGGTCACAACTCGTCCTCCGGCATCCGGTTCGTAGGGAGTTCCATCCAACTCCTCCTGGTTATGTTCATCCACAGGGTCTTCTCGTATGGTTCCACAAGGAGACAAAATACAACATACAGAAATATACAGGGGATAAGAAACAGCTCTATCATCAAAAGCGGAAAAGAGTCATAGTAAATTATACAATAATTATCACAGACACAACTTCAATCAATCATCCATCTTCCATGAAATTATTATATTCATCCTACCCTCACTCCTACAACTAAAACTCGATTCTGAACATGGCTATGGTTTCATCATCATAGTTATGGTTATCGATCAATAGTCCAAGCGACACGTCCCATTCCCGGTGCACATCCTTAGTCATGGTGAGAATGCTCATGCAAAGCAATGACACTATAGCTGCACATTAAACCCGGTACACACCCCGGACCGTGGGTGCTCATGCAAAGCAATGACACTATAGCTGCACGATTATCCCGGTGCACACCTTCACCATGGTAAGAACGCTCACGCAAAGCGTGACACTACAGCTGCACGATGATCCCGATGCACACCTCGTCCACTCCCAGAGGTGCTCATGCAAAGCAATGACACTCGTAGCTGCACAAGTTAAGTTTACCCTTTGGACGGTCCCACAAGGACTTCGGGTCTTGTATGTGTCCCACATACGGTTATAGAAACAACACTACTTATGAACCTCGCAGACTCCTATGGTCATAACCTAGTGCCTTAACCTCTCATCAAGACCTAAACACATGCTCGATGTCACAACACCTCTTTAACATATTTCATGCAGGTTAGGCACCTCTGGTAATCATTATGATCCTCACGCCCAAAACAACTCATCTCTTAGACCACATATATATCTTCGCTTAATCCACTAAGCATAAAGTAAATACCACATAGATCATGCATAACATCAAGTCAATAAAAGATATTTCAAAACATCAACATAGCACTAAATCAGTTCAACAAAGGTAATAAAACTCAAATCAACCATCAACAGTATAAACATCAACCTAATATTGATCAACCTACAATCCCCGAATCACCATGGATGTTTTATAAAAGCAATTTAAAGCGATTTTGGTCTTGTCGATTATTCGACTTCTAGTAGGGTTTAGGTCGCCCTACATAATTACTACATAATTTACTACTTATCGATTCCGACGATAGGTTGATTCTTTCCCCCACCTGGGTTATCACCGAACTCTCGAACTCGAAGCTCCTCGTTTCCTCCGAGATGGAAGTCTAAGGTTACAAAACATGAAATCATGAGTTTAAAACTCAATCAAAGAACACTAACCACAAGGTACAGGTTCGGTTCATACAATAAACTAGGATTAGGATTAGGGGTTTCGGAAATTTATGCGACTCTTGGATTTATGATCCTTAAGTGCTAGGAGTTTAAAACATGATTACTTTAAACAAAGTTTGAACAAAAATCCCACCAAGTTACACTTGATGGAGATTCGGCCTCGACCAATAAGATAGGCTAGGAACATTTAAACTTTCCAATCTCTTTTGTTTAGCATCCATTAATAGTAAGGAGCTCAAAACCATGATCACTTTGGAAAAATGAAAAACGAAACACCCTAGGTCCATAACCTTTAAGATTTGGCCATCCTTGGGTTTCTATGATAAAAATCTTTAAATTCTTCCAATCTCTTAGACCTTTTAGCATCCAATAACTTATGGAGCTCAAGTCTATGATCATCTTGAAAGCAACATAGGACTTTAAATAACAAAGCTCATAAGCACATAAGGTAAGAACAACATAGGTTTATAAGTAATTAAGGTATAATGACATAAGTAAATGAATCATAAATGACATAAAGTAAATGACATAATGTAAATGACATAAAGTAAATGACATAAATATATATGGCATAAAAGTAAATGACATAATGTAAATGACATAAATATAAATGGCATAAAAGTAAATGACATAATGTAAATGACATAAAGTAAATGACATAAATATAAATGGCATAAAAGTAAATGACATAATGTAAATGACATAAATATAAATGGCATAAAAGTAAATGACATAATGTAAATGACATAAAGTAAATGACATAAATATAAATGGCATAAAAGTAAATGACATAAAAGTAGAGTAAAAATCTTTAAACTTTCCAATCACTTTAGACATAGCATCCTTTAACATAAAGGAGCCTTGGTCCATGATCATTTTGGGAAACAAATCTTTAAACTTTCCAATCACTTTAGACATAGCATCCTTTAACATAAAGGAGCCTTGGTCCATGATCATTTTGGAAAACAAATCTTTAAATACAAACTCATACTTGTAAAAGTTGAAACAAGATCCATCTAAACCATATGCATGGTTTCGGCCTCATTAGAAAGTAGAGGTTAGGAAACTTTGTTTTACACAACCTTTTAGTATGTTAAACTACAAGTAAATACAAGACCATAGAAATTGGTTTCAACTCAAAAGGAGTTTTCTACCATTTTTGAGAGATTTTTGAAGATAAAAGCTCATATATGACATAAAGAAGAAACTTTAGAAAAAGATGAAGTTTTTAAAGAAAAGAATACATGAGAGTATTACCCTAAGCAAGAGGAACAACTTTTATGAAGAACACTTAGTGAAAAGAAGAAGAAAAACTAAAGCTTTGTAAGCTTGAAGTTAAGAAAATATGAAAGCTTAAGAGTTTTAATGGAGTAGGAGAAAGGAAAGTGATGAAGTGACGATGAAGAGTGGTATTTATAGAGGAAAGGGGGAGGGTGCACGGTGTTGAGAAGAGGAAGCAAGGCTTGGAGAGGAAGTTTTGGTTTAAGGCATTGTTTGGATCATTTAAGGAAGGTTTAATGGGTTTTTGGAATAAAATAGATTATAATTTGAAAAGGGTAATCATGGTTACTTTAAAGTGTGTCATAAGCATTTAAAGTATGTCATAAGCATTTAATTTGGCATCCCATCAATCCTTCCCTCATCCTTTAGGGTTCCTTTAACTATTTAAATACGTAACCGGTTGCACATCCGATCGTATTTTCTGAAGGTTTCACCCGAATAAAATATTTTATTTTATTTTATTTTTGAACGAAAATTTTCAAAGTAACCAAAGTTGAAGGAAACATGATAAAAACATTAACCGTCTCGTTCACGGGTCAAAATTAGGTTTTCTGCTCAGTAAACTTATACTGGCAGTGAAAACGCAGACCGACTTTCGTCTGAATTTTCAACCGAAAATTTTACTGTGACTTCATATGATAATGTGGATTAGGAATGTGATTTTATTTTATTAAACAAAATATTTTCTACTTTCATATTAAAATATAATTACTTATATTTTAATTAATTTAACAGTATAATGAAAATCAGGCTGTTACAGTTGCTACCTGATTCCTTGCCCTCTAGGGGCAGTTTGTACAGCCATCCTCCAGATTTCGATTTTGGCCGTGGATATGTCGGCCCCGATTGCTGGAATGCATACTCCCTATCGAAGTACTCTGTTCTTCTGGCCGTTCGGCGAGCTTTTCTTGCTTATTCGCGTCGTTCGGCAGCGACTTCATCATAAATCGACTGGCACCTAGGGCACATTATCAACTTACCCTTCTGTTTCTTTATTTCAATGAAGTGCTCCAGCGGCTCCCCTTCTTTCGGATAAATATACATGGAATCTTCCATGTCGATGTCTGCTCCTTCGGGTATGTCTTTGACATTCACCACATTCACCATATTGATTGGGAATGTAGCTTTGCTTTTCTCTTCGACAGTTTTGCACCTGACTCGCCATTCACCTCCTGCTGCTTTCGTCCACAACATGTGTTCACAGCTTTCTCTGCAAAGTCTCTTGACAAAGTGTTCCTAAGACTCACCTTCTTCTGGCCAAACAGTAACCACTTCTTTTCTGCAAGAATTGGCACCTTCAGGAGTTTCTGCAATTTCTGCCACCTTTACCATAACACTCGGAAAGGTAGGCTTTTCATCCTTTCCATCTTCTGGCTTTGCTTGCCATTTTCCATCGGATGATCATGTCCATAACAAAGTTTCATCGCACTCTCCCATCTTCACATGCTTATGAAGGTTGACAGCCTGAGCCAAATCAACATCCATTTCCTTTGAGACTTGATCAGCGTGGATGATATTCACCATGTTGATGGGATAGACCCCGACGAGGTCTACATTCATTTGGAAAGGGTCAATATCAACTTTCATGTCCATCTTAGCCTTTTCTGTAAACTTAAGCTTCCCCTCGTTTATAGCTTTCTGAACAATATCCCTGAAATGAACACAATCGTTAGTTACATGACCGAAATCAATAATATGTCGACATTTCAGTAAAAAATCAAAGATTTGTTCAGCCTTCGTAGTGTCAAAGGTATAATTTTTCCTATTATGTAGCCCATCTTCTCTTTCCCCTCGTTTATAGCCCATCTTCTTTTGTTTCTGGGATTTCTCCGCTCTTAATTGCTCTATTGGCGGACCTTGTCCGCTAGCTGAGTCATATCCACGAACTGCTGATTCACCAGTTTCTTCCTTATGTGCTAATCAAGTCCGCCTGACACAGGCTCACTGGGAAGCCTCTTGTTGCTGAATAGATCGGTAAGCTCGACTTTGAGTTTGCCCGTGAAGAATTGGTCGTGGAAACTACGCTCCAACTGGGCCCAAGTATGATTTGAATTAGGCCTCAATGTCGAGAACCACGTGAAAGCATTCTTTGTTAAAGAACTTGGGAAACATCTCATTTTGATATATTCATTGGCAGCCAATTCTCCCATCTCGATGGTGTATCGGGCGATGTGCTCGACCAACGACTCTCCATCTTCTCGAGAGAATTTTGACAGCTTGGGGACCTTAACTCCCCTGGGTAAACCCACTTGTTGGATCCGCTCCGGGAATGCTTTATCGAATTAAGGTTGGTTAGCATACCCAATGTTAAACCCGAATCGGTTTCAAAACTTGTTCGACAACCTGATTAATGTCGTTGAGGTTCGCTCTTCCCCCGACATTATCCCGTCGAAGCAACTGAATGGCCAAATTATTTCTAGCCATTTACTCCTCGCCACCGCATCTCAACATCTCATAATCTCTGTATTGGATGTGAGGCAGTGGATTTGGTTGCTTCACCTGGTCATTTCCTACTTGAGGCTGGGGTATGCCCCCATGCGCAGCCTCATTTCGACCAGTATTATTGGCGTATTCCTCGTCATCTCCTAACATCCGCTTGAGTCAACCAATTTGTTCCTCTAATGCCATGCATGCAGTATTGGTTGTTTCCATCTGAGGGGTTCTCACTGACCCCATATACTGGGTGAACATGTGAACCATCTCGTGGTTACTCTCATCAACTTGTTGTCGAATATTCGCCAACGAATTTAATTTCGGCACAACCATATTGGCGGGCATCTCTCTCTACATGTTTGGGAACACTGGGTGTGATACCCTCTACCCCACATGTATTCATAAAGCATAAAAGATATAAAAGGAAAAGAGAACACTTGCATATTATAACACAATAATAAAAAAAATCGGGCAGAGGCTGCCGTATTGTAACATAACTTCAACTCGGAAAACTTAAACATGTTTATAAAATAAAATTATAACATATATGAAATATAAAAGAAACACAATCCCGATTTCACATTACAGAGCTGGTATAACCAATCCGATAAAACAACTCGGATAACAAACTAAAACTGAAACAAGCTAAACTACGAGTAGCGGCTACTCAGAGTCACTCCTCAGCAAGTTGCTCGCTGTCCTCTGCATATCCAAAACGATAAATGCAAGCAGACAACAAAAGACGAGGAGTAAGAAACATATATATCAACATAACAGCATGGAAGCGGTTAGCAAGATGAACATGGATCATAAAAACATAGCATATCAAACATAACCATCTCATCGCGTCATCACGTCAATATCATATATATATATATATATATATATATATATATATATATATATATATATATATATATATATATATATATATCATTCCAAACAAGGTATGTTATGCGATGTAACGCTACTCCACTAATCCAATGCATGAATGAGCAACACAACGCACAAACAACAATCACCACCTCCGCTTGGGCCACTTGGCTACCCAAGTTCATCATCATCATCAACGTTATCTTTCATCTTTAGTCTTTAATCTTTTATCACATAATCTTTTCACTTACACTCTGGCCAAAAAGCACCAGAGCTCAACACCTTGACCATTAAACATCAGGCCCCCTTGGCCACTCGACTACCAAGCTCCATTATCTTTTAACAACACCTTGACATTATACATCAAGGTCCCCTTGGCCACTCGGCTACCAAGGTACAGAACAACAACACTCTGGCCAATAAGCACCAGAGCTCGTCACCTCGACCACTTGGCTATCGAGGTCCCCCTTGGCCACTCGACACCAAGGTACGAACAACATCTTTTCACTTTAGTTATTAACACTCTGGCCCATAGGCACCATAGCTCAACACCTTGACCATTAAGCATCAAGGCCCCTTTGGCCACTCAACTACCAAGGTACATTATTATCTTTAAGTTATCTAATTTGTCTTTACTTGGTTTGGTGTCTTCTTCATTATTATAAGTGTTTGGGGTAAAACACCCATTGTTACTGCTTCGCTTTCGCTTCCGCGCAGGAAGCACGATCATGCTACCCCCAAAGACGGCGTGCTTGATCGTTAAGGCAAGCACGATCGTCGGCCGGGCAATGACTACGACGATTGCTCAATGGAGCGTGACCGTACCGCTTTTGGGCAGAAAGGTTGAACAACCCTTACACCATCAATCATCAGCTTCATTATCTTTAATTGTTCCTATGTCTTTTACTTCGAGCTTCATTACTAACGTCCCTCAAACACTCACTAATCCATCCTAGGGTCTTTAACTAAGCCCTATGAACATAACCTTGCCTCTCATGCTACATTCATGTCTTATGAACAAACTGGGAAAACATCCCTTAATTCTCTTTCATCGTTGTTAACATCTTTTAACGTGTTAACATCATTAATAAGCCATATTGGTTAGTTAGAGTCTTATTAACATCATTGTTGGCATTAACATCCTCAACAATCAACACTCATTCAGAGCACAACGTCATCATCATCATAACAGCATTCATCATCATCATAACAGCATCATCATTATCATAATAGCATCATTAAACATCATGAACATTCATGGCATCATTAAACATCATACGCAATTAGGAATACCAATAACATTCACTCATACATCATCAATATTAACACCAAACAGTACAATAATTAAAGCATGCCATTAACATTGGAATTACATCATACATATATCAATTGACATCAAAGATACAAATAACATACGACAGGGTCATAGGTTAACCCTTCATCTTACGCTACCCCCAACCCCTACATGTTAATAATATTCCTTCTCCCCATACCTGGCACTAGTGCAATAAGTGCTTTTTATGTCAGTTAAAATTGATTTTTTACGTCAGAATACTGACTGACGTAAATACAGCCGACGTTAAAAGTTTAACTTTTAACGTCAGTTGAGAACTGACGTTAAATATAACACTATTAACGTCGGTTCTTTAACACAACTGACTTTAATTTTGTCAAAATTAACGTCAGTTCTTTAACAAAACCGACGTAAATTTTGTTAAAACTAACGTCAATTGTTATCAAGAACTGACGTTAAAGGTCTTAATTTTAACGTCAGTTGTAATAAACAACTGACGTTAATAGTGTACTGTATATTTTTATAAAATATTTTTAACGTCAGTTGTATGATACAACTGACGTTAATAGTTTTTTTTTAAAAAAATTCAGTTTTAAAATATCACTCCTCTAAGCCATCCCTGCATTCAGTAAATATCCCAGTAACACATAATATCACACACATTACAGAATTGCAAAGGAAAAATGGAACAATGATCCATATGTATGACTGTTCAAAACAATATATATTTATTAACATAGGTTATAAATGTATACTAAGTTTAAACTACCTATATCAATATCCCTTCGTGATGATCATCACGAGTGGCATGTACATCGTCCACCTGTGTCTCCTCGATTATAGTAGGCATGTTTGTTGAAAAAGAAGGAGTCTCAGGAATATCAAGATTTGAATCTTCATTTTCATCACTACCATTATACATGCTTTTTCCTTGGAGAACCACGGACAACCTTTTGTTAGAAGGATCAGTGATGTAGAACACCTGTTTTGCTTGGGAAGCCATTATGAAAGGCTCATTTATATGACCTAACTTGTTGAGGTCTACCAATGTGAACCCCAATTCGTCGGTTTGTACACCACCGTTACTATCAACCCACTTACATTTAAATACCTAAGACCGTAAGCTTAGTGTAATCGAGCACCCAAATATCTTCAATATATCCAAAGTAAGGTGTCGGTGCTGTAACGGGTTTTGTGTCCTTTGCACTAGAGAAGTGCATTGCTTCGGCCACGATCATAACCCCACTATGTTGCATGGTACTCTTGTTATCTTGTTCCTTTGTATTAAAGGAAAAGTTATTTATGTCGTATCCGCTCCAACATATGACGTTGAAGTTAGGCCCACGTGCTAGCCATTTTACGTCATCAGAAGCAGTACTACCATCCTTAAGCATTTCTTCCTTGAACCATGGTAAGAAAGTCTTGTTATGCTTGTTCAACAACCACCTTTCGCTCATTCGAGGGTTTTCTTGATTGACTTTTCTTTTATGTTCAAATAAGAAAGGTTGAACACATTCGATGTTGTTCAATACATACAAATGTGCTTGAAGCACTTCCTCCCGATCCTTCCTATTAATTCTTAAGCCATGTGTACCCTTACCTTGACATCTGATCTCATCATGCCGAGGCTTAGGAACCCCTATAGGATCCGTGTTATGAAGGTAGTCCGAACAAAACTCAATAGCTTCTTCTGCATCATACCTTTGAACAATAGATGCTTCCGGACGATGAGGATTCTTCACGTACCCTTTCAAGATCTTCATGTAGCGCTCAACTGGGTACATCCATCTCAGAAAAACCGGCCCACATAATCTAATCTCCCTCACCAAATGAACAATTAAGTGAACCATTATGTCGAAAAAGGAAGGAGGAAAATACATCTCCAATTGGCACAAGATTGTAGCAGCCTCAACTTCCAAGTCATCCAACATACGGGGGTCAACGACTTTGCTACATATAGAATTGAAGAATGAGCACAACCGAGTAATGGCATGTCTCACATTTTTTGTGGCAATACCACTGATAGCAACGGGCATAAGTTGTTGCATCAAGATGTGACAATCATGAGACTTCAAGCCAACCAATTTAAGATCACTAGAGACAAGCCTCTTCATATTTGAAGAGTAACCATGTGGAACTTTGATGCCCTGAAGACACCCGCAAAAACTTTGTCTCTCTTTTTTTGACAAAGTATGACATGCTGGCGGCAAATAAGTCCGCTTACCATCCTCAACAACTGGAGCTAACTGCTCTCGTATACCCATAGCAACGAGGTCGAGACGAGGATTCACACCATCCTTTGTCTTGCCCTGAATGTTGAGAAGCGTCCCGATCACACTATCACACACATTTTTCTCCACATGCATCACATCAATGCAAAGTCGACATCAAGCTTGCGCCGATATGGAAGATCAAAGAATATCGACCTCTTCTTCCATATGTTTTTCTCAACAGCTTTACCTTTCTTTTTGGACTTGCCGAATATAACATCGATGTCCTTTACCCTCTCGATAAACCTGCTCTCCAATTAAGGCCGCCGGCGCTTCTTCCCGTCTCTTGGCATCCATTAAAAGCTTTTTTCATCTTACGATATGGGTGATCACGTCTAAGAAATCTCCGATGCCCAAGGTAAACCGTCTTCTTTCCATGATGCAACTGAGTGTAGCATGTGCCTTCTTCACATATAGGGCATGCTTTATGCCCCTTGACACTGTACCCGGACAAGTTACCGTATGCTGGAAAGTCGTTGATGGTGCAAAATAACATGGCACGAAGCTTGAAAGTCTCGTGAGAATACCCATCAACTACATCAACACCTTCCACCCACAACGTTTTCAAGTCTTCAATCAAGGGACCTAGATAAACATCTAAGTCATTTCCCGGTTGCTTTGGGCCCGAAATCATCATAGACAACATCATGTATTTGCGCTTCATGCACAACCAAGGGGGCATGTTGTAAATCAC
The DNA here is from genome assembly GCA_030762895.1 of Sophora flavescens. Lineage (NCBI taxonomy): Eukaryota > Viridiplantae > Streptophyta > Magnoliopsida > Fabales > Fabaceae > Sophora > Sophora flavescens. Next base: position 137,000,763 of record CM061064.1, read on the forward strand.
CAACAGAACAGGCCATGAACTATGAATACTACTCATGTTACCATAATGATTCATTCCATCCGTAGCAAGTCCAAGCCCTAGGTTTCTTGGCTCATCGGCGAAATCCGGAAACATAGTATCGATATTCTTCCATTGAATAGAATCAGCAGGATGACGAACATTTCCATCACGTTTCCTCTCATCATTATGCCATCTAAGATTCTTCGCATCTTTCGCATTGACAAACAATCGCTTGAACCTTGGAATTATTGGAAGATACCACAACACCTTCGCAGGAGGACCCTTTTTTCTCACATCATCAACATCATCATCATCATCACCACCCTTCACTTTGTATCGTGATAACCCACATTTGGGGCAATCGTGTTTGTCTTCATGAACACCGGTGTACAATATGCAATCATTGGGGCATGCGTGTATCTTCTTATACTCCATACCCATAGGACACAATACCTTCTTGGCCTCATAGTTACGGTCAGGCAATGTGTTATCCTCCGGAAGCAAGTCTTTCAACACTTCAAGCAATTCCGTGAAGCTTTTATCGCTCCAACCATTTCTCGCCTTCACACAAACCAATTTTAGCACCGCCGACAACCGTGTATGAGTAGTACACCCTGGATATAAAGGCTTATCCGTCATCACCGCACAACCTATCATACACATGTGCTCGATGAAAAGATTCTTGTCCAATATCACGGATCATGTCCTCTACTCGATCATCCTCCATATCTACGTCAACGTCCTCACTTTGGGAGACACTCGCCGTATTACTACTCAACAACATATCACCATGCCATATCCATCTTGTATAACTCAAGCAAATCCCTTCACAAATCAAATGAGTACGTATATCCTTCACCATACATTTCCTCGTATTCAAACACTTGACACAAGGACAACAGAACATTCCATTACTATTAGGAACATTCCTTTGAGCAAATTCTATAAATTCTCCCACCCCCTTCAAATACTCAGTACTAGTACGCTTACAAACCATCCAACTACGATCCATAACTAGATAGGTCCTGTAGATATACAAAACATATATATATCCAATATAAGGACAATACGGAGATTGAAAACTATAGTTTTTAAAGATTAATTGCCAAGCATCGTCACGGCCTGGCAATGATGTCCACCACACAAGTAACGTGCCAACCGAATGACTATGCCATCACGCATGGCGAACCGATCACGGCCTAGCCGTGATTAGCATCACGCCGTGACGGATCAACCAAAGAGAGCAACATGCACTCAAAACCAAAAACAGAGACGTACATTCCAAACAACTCAAACTCACGGTTTCAAGTTTCAACTATCGACACTACGGTTTCAACATACACTCAAAACCAAAAATACAAAAATGTGCCCTAAATACTCACCAGAAATAGGTGCTCGCGTGGTGGTGGGGAGGGGAGCTCGAGTGGTGGCCAACGTTCGATGTGGTTACTGAGAGCAGAGGGACAAGGATAGTTAGTGTGCGGGAAGGGGAAAGAGAGATGTATGTCAAGTTATTGCAAAGAATGAATGGAAAGACAGAGTTAGGGTTAATAGTGTACCTCACGGTGGTGGCGAAGAAGCCCTCGCGGTGGTTGCGGTGGAGATGAGCTCGCGATTAGGGTTCTGTGCTGGGTGAGAGTGAGAGTGCGGGTTGAGAGTGATTTAGGGTTGAGCGTGATGAAAAGAGAAAAGAGACGTACGTCTGAGAGCGGGTCAGCGAGAAGGCGCGGGTGGTGGGAACATATTAAAACAACATTTAACGCCGCTTGTATTAAACAATCGACGTTAAAATTAATTTTTAACGCCGCTTTTATTAACAAACCGACGTTAAATATTAATATTTTTAAAAAAACACTTTTAACGTCCGTTGTTGAATACAACTCGACGTTAAAAGTGTTGTGTCTCTCGTATAAAGTAACATTCTTCTCGTAATAAATCTGTATCACGCCTCTTCTTTTCCTCTATATTTCTATTCCTTCACAAAATGGCTCTGAGACCTGTGTTAATTGAGTGACAACAGGGCATTTCAGATAGCTAGGGATATAGGATTATTTACGTCAGCTATTTATTTAACTGAAGTAAAAATCACACTTTTAATGTCAATTGTATAAACAACAGATGTTAAAAATAAATATTTTTTATTTTAAAAACACTTTTAACTTCAGTTTTATTCAACAACTGACGTTAACAGACCTGTGTGTGACAACAGGGCGCGCATTTCAGATAGGGATATAGGATTATTTACGTCAGCTGTTTATTTAATCAAGTAAAAATCACACGTTTAACGCCGATTGTATAAACAATCGACGTTAAAAATAAATATTTTTATTTTAAAAGCACTTTGAACGTCAGATTTATTCAACAAATGACGAAAAAAATGTATAAGTTACTTCCTATTCCTTGGGCGTTTTCTTTTACGCGTTTATAATATATGAGCCGCTAACTCCCAATGCGCCTTGGAACCTAATGCTCTTAATGATCAATTTAATTTTTTAGCAACTTACGACACCTAGTAACTTCATCCCCTACTCCTATAAATAGCTTCCTTCCTTCCTTTAATTTTAATTTTCTGCTTCACAATATGGCTCTGCCATGGAGATTAACTTCATCACTCTTTCTTCCTATACCTAGACTTAAAGGTCTCTGTCTTAATGGTCAAACAACTTCTGAGGTTGTGTAAATCGCATTACATGGGTGATAAGGGTGAGTAAATCGCATTATGCGAATTGCACACACCATCATCCTTCTGGAGAATCAGCAGCTACAGTTCCAAAACCTCAGCTTTGGAACCAAGTGGCTGTTCCAAGAATATTGCTGAAACAGATCGAGTGCACCCTTCATTCTGCCACGGCTCCAAAGTGACTGTGGATTCAGATGGAGCATCGACTTCAAATGAAGGAGGGGATGCATTCAATGTTGGAGATTCTGAGGACAGGACTGAGAAGAAAATGATGTTGAAGCAGAAATTTTTTTATATTTTAGTGCTATCTTGCGGAAAATTTTTATATTTTAAACATGTAATTGTAACTTATGAATCACTTCAATGAGATACGATTTGATTATACATATATAACTTGTTTTATGTTAAGCGTTTATTTATTTTAATTTGCACAAGAATTTGTTAATTTACTAATTCAAGCTAATTAATTAAGATTAAAAATAAACTTTTTTTAAAAAAAAAGATTAGAAATAAACTGCACTATATGGAGTGATGATCTGCGTTAAGAGTGACAACAGGGAGATGACAACGAAAGAAAGATAGGAATGAGTTGATTATTTACGCCGATTATTTATTTAATCAAGTAAAAATCACACTTCTAACGCCGCTTTATAAACAATCGACGTTAAAAGGTTTAATAATTTCTTGGAAAACACTTTTAACGCCGGTTCATTAAACAACTCGACGCAAATAGTGATTTCATATTTACAAAATCTGCCACCGCCTCACTTTTAACGCCGGTCCTTAAAACAACCGACGTTAACAAAGGAATTAATGAAGTCTGATATTTACAAAACTGCCACTGCCCCCTTTTTAACGTCTAGTTTTTGGTTAACTGACGTAAACCTTTACCGTCTAATGTATATTTTCCACTAGTGTGGTATGAAGATCAAACCCCTTGGCTAAGCGTAAACGAAACTGGTGTCGTTCCCTCTAGCGGCTTGACGAACACTTCAAGCCTTGGCCAAACACAAACAATTAATCAATTAATCTCCAATTAACTTAAAGAGAAAATGAGATTAATGAGGGAAGACTACGTTACCTTTTGATGACACAAGCGCATGACTTCTATCCCCAAACTATTGCCTATCCAATTTGAGAGTTGTAACTTGTAACCCTCCTAACTCACTTATTTATATTGCCATGGAAAATTATCTTTGGGAATTAGACACAGCTGTGTCTATCAGGAGACACAGCTGTCTCCCTGGTCAGATTTGCATTTTTGAGAACTAGACACAGCTGTGTCTATCAGGAGACACAGCTGTGTCCCTAACCAGAACAATGATTTTGGGAATTCGACACAGCTGTGTCTATCAGGAGACACAGCTGTGTCCTGGCCAAAACAACGTTAACAAGAATTAGACACAGTTGTGTCTATCAGGAGACACAGCTGTTTCTATCAGGAGACACAGCTGTGTCCCGGACCAGAACAACATTTTAGAGAGTTAGACACAGTTATGTCTATCGGGAGACACAATTGTGTCAAGCTCCGGGAGAGAGAAACATATGCGTTAGAAAGGTTTTTTTGACCATAAAATCCGACTTTACCCCATTATAAATTCCCTAAAGCACTTTTTAATAATCTAGCACAACATACAACTATATACAACACATAAAAACATATATATGAAAAAATGGGGTGTTACAATTCCACCCCCTTATAAAAATTTCGACCTCGAAATTTCTATCACCTTGTTTTTTCTTAAATTCTCTTTGTTCTCATATGTTTTTCCAAGAGATCTCAAACCATTTGTGATAGTTTGAAACCTACCAAACATTTTATCTATAGTTTCATGCTCACTTATTTTGAATAACTCATACCGGTGAACCAGCGTGCTTATTTTAGATTCCTTCACTTGAGAAGATTCTTCATAAGCTAGGGCTAGAGTATCCCATATTTCCTTAGTTGTGTTGCAACTATGAACTTTGTCATGCTCGGATCTAGTGATAGCACACATCAGGTAGTGCTTAGCTTTGAGGTTAAGTTGTTGTTGAGTCTTTTGCTCAGCTGTCCATTGAGCTCTAGGAATAGCAGCTCTATTGTCATATCTAGGCTCAGTGTAACCATTTTCAATCAGCTCCCATATGTCCACATTTTGTGCATCAAGAAAAACTATCATTCTCTTTTTCCAGTAGTCACAATCACTTCCATCAAAGAGTATAGGTCTGTTGATTGCTTGTCCTTTGTTGTCCTTGCTTACTGGATCGTACTCCCTCAGCACTTGTTAGATGCTCAACCCTTTCGAGGCTGAGCTCTGATACCAACTGAAGATGACACAGGGAAACACAAGAGGGGGGTTGAATTGTGTTTCTTAACAGTTTTTGAAATTCCTTTCGAAAACACTTTGCAAGCAAGCAAGAAGATAAATACACACAATAAAATCCTTTCTAAAATAAGAGTTAATAAACTCAATATCAAATCCCTAAGCGTTAGTTAAAAAGAGTCTGACAAGTGATAAGGGATAAGAGAATAACCACACAATGATTTATCATGGTGCACTCTCTTCCAACCGAGAGCTACGTCCAGTCCCTTCTACTTGAAGGTTTTCTCCACTATTATCAAATAGCTTACAAGTATTCTTTACACTTGCGTCTTCAGGCTAACAAACTCACAAGTATTCAACACCTCTCCAGGCACTCAAGTATTCTTTTATAGTCAAGCCTCTTCAGGCTCTCTCTAACTTAAGAGATGAAAAGAGTTTGATCTAAGAACAACTCATTATATGTGAGGATATGAAAATTTAAGTTCAGATACGATTACAAAAAAAGTATTCGAAATAATTTTGAGCACTTTGAATAATCAATATTTATAGAAGGTGTGCAACTTGTGTCTTCTTCACTAGGGTTGTCTAGTATTTATAGAAGGAATGTAGCTTCAGATCTTGTTCTTCAATGGTCTTCAAGAAATATCCGTTTAGAGATAACATTAAATGCTGAGATCTGTTGAGTCTGATAACTTGTTATAAGATGATCCAAAAGAGCTCTTGGTTATCATATATGCTCAAAGTAGAACTGTCACTTGTCCGTTGTACCTTAAAGTTGCCTTTTGTTCTTTCCTTGTCTGTAAACAGAGTCAACTTTGTAGAGCTTGTGTCAGGGCAGAAAGGCAGTTGTGTAATCAAGGGTACTGTGTTTCTTTTACCAATAAGAATAATGTTTAAACAATTAAACATGCTAGGTAAAAAATTTGAAACACATATATTAAACAAGTAAACATTCTAAGAGCACAACACTAAGTAGACGAGATTTGAAAACACGCGTCTTTGGACGTGAAGTGATAAAACTTATGTGTAACATTCGGGTAGTCTACTAACAGATCATCTAGAGTCTATCGGGCAGTCTACTAAGTCTTTGGACTTGCTTTACTCGACTATCGAACTTCCTTTTTATACTTGTGCGCTTGTATAACGAGAAAATTTTAGTCTTGCCATTTGAATAGACGAGTTAGTTGATAAACCTAATTTTGTCATACAAATTTAATCATTTTGTAAACATCAAAATTTTAAGAGATTATTATCCACAACTACTTTGGTTCCAACAAGAGTGCATTTGGGTCATGTTTCTGAAATGGGCCTACTGTCTTTTAGGCTTTTAGTTTTTTTTCCTTAAGCTGAAAATTATATAATAAAAAAAAGATAAACATTCTCTTTTCTATAAATAAATAAAATTCGTTTTCAAAACAAATAATATAAAAATCAGAATGTCTTGTAAAATTTATAAATAATAGGCAAAACTAATGCTTTGGTCCCTTAAGTTAATTTAATTTTTCAAATTGGTCCCTTAAGTTTATTTTGTGTCAAATAGGTCCCTTAAGTTTTTGTGACATTATATGGTTTTGCTATTAAATCAGTGAATTATGATGTCACAAACAAAATTAAGGGAAATGTTTGACACAAAATAAATTTAAGAGACTTGTTTGATGCCAAATAAACTTAAGGGACCAATTTGAAAAATTAAATTAACATAAAAAGCACTAGTTTTGCCTAAATAATATATAAATTTATGTCTAAAACTTGGGAATAAAAACACAAACACACACACACATATAATATTCTAACCCTAACTCTGCCCTTAACATATTAAATACTAGGTATTTAACATATAATTTTATTTTTTGTAAAAAAAACATAATTTTACTTTTGTTTATTTTAGGCTTAATTATAGTTTTTTTCCTATAGTTTCACAAATGGGTGATTTTGGTCTTGATAGTTTTAATTGCTCCAGTCAAGTCCCTCTAATTTCAAAATCCAACAAATTTGGCCCTTCTATATCAACTTACCATCCAATACTTAACCGAGTTGCTGACCTAGCTAACCTTTTGGACATGGCACTAGTGTTGGATTTTAATTAGTTGAAAAATAAAAATAAATTAAAAAAAGTGCAAACATACTCTGCATCCCTTTTAGTGTTTTTCAGTTTTTAGTTATGGAGTTGGTTTAGCTTTTCCATAGATGGTATGGTTCTGTTCGCTGAATGGTGTGTTTGTCCCTTGGAGTGTAACATTAAAAAAAGGTATTAGTAGGTTTATTTATTGTGGGTTTAAAGGGCTCTGATTTTATAATCTTTCTCAGAGGGTGTTATATATGTAACATAAGACACCCCGTTGTGCCATTAGTTTTAAACCTCATTAATTAAGTTCTTAAACGTGCTCTTAACGTTAAACATGTATTCCGAAACACTTGAAAACTAAAACTTAACTTATAAACACATAGCGGAAGAAAATTCAAAGCAACACGCCATACCATAGGTTCAGCCAACAGAGTATTTAAAACACTGTCTAGGGTATCCCAGCAGTAGAATCCCTTACTGTCTAGACACTAAACTACATTGTCGAAATCCACAACTCGTCCTCTCGCATCCTGTTCATACGGAGTTCCATCCAACTCCTCAACAATAGGCTCCTCCATCAGGTCTTCATGGAATAAGATAAACATATATAAAATACAGAAATAAGGAGATAAGAAACAATTTTATCATCAAAGGTGGAAATGAATACATAGCACATAATATAATAACAGTTAAAGACACCCATCACACATAACTAGCAATCATCCTCAAATTACGATATCATCCTCTACCCTTACTCTCATGCAACCTAAACCTTATGCTGACTTAACCTTCTCTAATCCTGTCACCATCCCTCTTCTGATTAGGGTTATCCGTCAATTGTCCAAGCGAAGTGTCCGTATACATTTGCATCGGTGCACACCCCCATTCCCGTTAGGATGCTCACTCAAAGAATGATACTATTCCCCCATTCTCGTTAGGGAATAGCTGCACCATACAAAAGTATCCACCCACACACCTCTATGCACACCTGCCTTAACCTCTTATCACTATCTCAAAACTTATATTAAGTTATCTCACGTTATTGATCTCATCGTAATAAAATATCATTTAATTAGGTTAGGCACGTCTAAATCTCAATCATCCTCTCACCCACAATAACATCCCCCCAACAACATATATCTTTACTTAAAAGATAACTAAGCATAGTAATAAACCTGACAGATCATGCATAACACAGACAATCATAAATATTCAAATACCACAAAATATCACATAAGCAATTCAATAATAATAATAAATTCAATCAATCTCAGATAAGATAAAACCATCCTAATGTCGATAAACCTACAATCCCCAAATCATCATTGATTTTTCAGAAAAGCATTCAACGTGATTTAGGTATTGTCGATTACTCGACCTCTAGTAGGGTTTAGGTCGCCCTACACCATTATTATAAATTATATACTATTTATCCGTTCCGACGATGGAATGGTTCTTTCCCCCACCTGATTGACGTGCACACTTTCCCGTACAAGCTCTCGACACGTTGTCCAACAACATCCACAAATCTGCCACCATCCATCCTTACACATCCACCATTCCGCTTTCTGTCCTGGTTACACGTACGAGTATCACAATTCGCCGGAAACACCAAATACCAACCGAATCAACAATAGGGTTTCAAATAAATTAATTTATTTGAATCAAGATACAAAATCGATGGAAAAACTTACGAGAACAACATTTGGAATTAGGAAAATCGGATTCAAAATAAGCTCAAGAATCCTAGGGAAAAGCTACCAAAACAGAGCTGCTGATCGAGCTCCATTCCTCTGACCACAGAGCTTTATTTAGAAAACTGAACGGTAACAATGAAGAAATATCCTTCTTAAACCATCTCACAAAGCTTCAGCCCGATCCAACAGTTAACAAATCTCAGATAGCAATTCTATTGTGACAGGTTTGGAGGTACCCGGGTTGAGTTTCTCACCTCTTAGGCCCACTGTCCGAGCTCAATATCTCATTCTATGGAGGTTTGTTCACAATTTTGACCGTTGGATATGAAGAACCCCAAGGTTTGAACCGACTTATAAATTTTGAGAAAGATCCAACGGTTGACGAGTGTTTTTCAACTAACTCACTGCGACTGCTCCAGTTATTGTTCAAAGCTTCCAACAATGGCTTTCTTGTAACAATTGATGATTCTCTCTCGATTATTCTCCTTTGCTCCGAAATAGGGGATGCTAAAGAGAGTTAAGGTGATGAGGAAGATAACTAAGATCATAGAAGTAAGGGTTTACCTCTAGATAATGAAAGAAAGTGAAAGAATGATCAAGTTGTGCAAGAACAACAATGGAGTTTTAGGATTTTCTTGTGTTTTCTTGGTGAAAGATGAAGAGAAAATGGTGAAGTGTGGGGAGAGGATCAGTCTTGGGTTCATGGGTATAAATAGGAGTAGCTTTCGGCCATGTTTGGATCAATTGGAAACAAATAATAGGCTTTTGGAATATAATAATATATAATAGTTAACAATGGTTAATATTTTTGTGGCTCACAATTAAAGGAGGGTGTGACTGCTTCTTGTCCACACAAATTAACCTTGGTTCCTTAATCATGGTTAAAATTTAACTCAATGTCGATTAGGTTAAGCTTAGGGGTATTTTGGTCATTTCACTTGAAAATTCAAGATTACTAGCATTTAATGCTTGACTCCTTGTCCTCTCTACTACATTAATTTCTTCTAATACCTCAGCTCCATAATCGACTCCGTAGACTTATCCAACGACTTAGGTTTTACACGTTTTCTTAAGGATTACGGCCGAATAAAATAATATTATTTCATTCCTAACGAATTTTTCCGAAATGCAGAAAATCGTTGGGAACGAAATATAAATCATTTTCATTTCATTTCCAAGTCGAAATTAGGGTTTATGCTCAGTAAAATCTTACTGTCAGTGAAAATACAGACCGGGTTCTGCCTGAATTTTCAACCCAAACTTTCACCGTAACCTTCTACCGTAAGAGAGACTATGAATATGATTTTATTTTATTTAAAATCATCTTCTTGATCTCATATTAAAATATAAATAATTATATTTTAACAGGTTAAACAACGTAATTAAAAATCGGGCTATTAAACAACAGTGCATCGTTGCTCTGGTTGAGGGTTAGTTTTTTAGGGATATTTGTTTCAAGTTGGTTGGATTCGAGATGCAGGCCACTGTTTTAGGAATGGATGGGGCTGGCTTTAAGACAATTGGGACAATTGTTATACTGGTAGGGCCTTGGATGTAGTTTTTTTTTGTAATTCCGGGCCTCCTTGTAAATGTCGGGATACCTCTGGTACTCAATCTTATATATATATATATATATATATATATATATATATATACCTTCTTTGTTCATAAAAAAAAAGTTTTAGTTTTGGCATTTTTTCAAGTAATTAAATAAAAAATAATCATATACCAATGTCACGTCATAAAGGGTTAGTCAAGTCAGCAACTCCCATTAAATATTGGATGGTAAGTTGACTACAATATCAGATTTGTTGAATTTTGAAAATAGAGGGACTTTATTTAGGCAATTAAAAATAGAGACAAAAATCACTCATTAGTGAAACTACGGGGACCAAACTGCTATCAAGCCTTTATTTTTTCTTCTTTTATGTATGTATATTAAAATTTGTAAATAAATATCAATACAAAATGTAATCAAATAAATTACATTTTAACATGTTTACAAATATATATCATGTCAAATTTATTAATAATATGCTAAAAATTCTAAACTAATATAAAAGTCAAAAAATATGGTCTATATGATAGAAATTTCAATCGGGTGTTACATTATTCACTTAAGAACATTATTCATGAAGTATTAAATTAGAGTAGAATAAAATACGAGTTTAATTGATATAAACTATGTGCCAACATACTCTTTGATACGAATTAGTGCTTAGCCGATTTATCAGCTAATTCGATTGCAATGATTCCCCGAGGTTAGTTTTCAAGAATTGAATTGAGAGCAGAAGTTTTATATATATATATATATATATATATATATATATAGGGAGTGTATCCGGTGAGAACTAGTTTTTTATTGTGATAAATAAGAACTCTTAACAATAGTCGTTGGATTATAATTAAAATAAATCAACGATCCAGATTATATAATGGATTAAAAAGTCATGTGACCCAATTAAACCTCATTCATATAACCTCCCTTTCCTGGTTCACTTTTCATCTAAAGTTTCTGTGCCGCCACGACGTACCCGCCTCCAAGAACATTGCATTGCTGCCTCTACCAAAGTTGTCGCTACAACTGGGTTGTCGTTGAGTGTGTCGTCGCGTCCTGCCCGCCTCTAAGAACACTGCTTCACCGTCACTACAACTGCATTCGTTCTCGGAACGCTGCATCGACACGCTGCATTGCCGCCTCTTCGAATGTCGTCGCTGCAACAGGGTTCGTCCTCTTTGTCACCTATTAGTCAACCTCGTCGTCGTTAACCAATCAACCCAGACAGCAGCTTTCGTTCACGTAACCTCGTTGCCTCTTTGTTACACAAGGGCCTGCCTTCCCCTACTTGCTTCTAGCTATTTGTTCTACAATTATTGGTTCTTGGGTGCATTCTTGTTGTTCTTCCCCTCCTCTACAGAACTTTGTTGCCGTTTTGCGATAAAGATTAGAGAGTGTATGAACCTACCCCCAATACAATTGTTTCTTGCGCTTGAAACCCCCTGCATTCTTGTTTTATCTTGGTTTAGAGTCTTCTATTCATTCTTGGTTTAACAAATAGGAAGAATTCCCCTATGTTATTTGATGTCAAAAAGATACATAACATTCATGTTTTTTTTTTCTTGGTTTTTAGTCTTCTATTTGCACTTTCCATTTGCCTTTTCTTGAAGTTAAGCTATTATTATGCTTGCTGAAAACTAATAACTAGTTCTCAAAAATGTTTCTAGTGTTGCATCACTTGTCACACTCGCTGCTATCTCTATCAGAACATCTCTCTCCATGATGACATCCTTTCCCAATATTGAAGAGAACAATATGACAATGTTTGAAATTTTTCATCTAGTTAGTTTATATCAGTTCTCAATGTTTAGTTTTTTAGTATCAATTATAAAGTTTATATTCTTTTTTGCTGCCTTAATAATAGTTTGGGTCATGATAAAAACGACGAACTTGGACTTGATACCATAGAAGACACCTCTATGCCACAAGCATTTCAGGTAATCTATTGAGAGTTGCATCAATTGTAATTTTTTATTTGTTAATTATTTGTTATAGATAGGTAATCAAAATATGTTAACAATATATCTTGTTTTCTCACAGGTAAATGAATGGGTGCCATATTGTGAAGAAGAATTAAAGCCTAAGGTGGAACAACTATTTGATACATTAGAAGATGGTGAAAAGTTTTACAAAAAATACGTGCACAGTGTCGGATTTAGTGTATGTTGCTCAACTAGAAATAAAAACAAAAATGGAGTGACACGTTGGAAGAATTTTGTCTACTCAAAAGAAGGTTACAAGCCAAATAAAGCAAAAGATATGGAACAAGGTGATTCAACATTTAAAACCAAAATAAGGAGCCTTACTAGAGAAAGATGTAATGCAAAGGTTGCCTTAAAACTATTAGAGGGGGGTAAATATGAGCTTACTCGATTTCATGAAAGTCATACTCATGCACTTGCCACACCTAGTAAAAGGCAATTTCTTAGATCAACAAGAAAGGTTAATCCTGTTCATAAGAGTCTATTATATGCATATAGTAGAGCAAATGTTGGGCCTTCAAAAACATATCATTTATTGAAAGAACAACTTGGTGGTTATGAAAATGTTGGGTGTACACAAAGGGGTTTACAAAATTGTATGAAAGATTTAAAGGCTGTGATTAAAGACTCTGATGCATATGCTTTTATCAATAACTTTAAGAGGAAGCATGAAGTGAATCCATCATTTTATTTTGAATACGAGGTAGATGTTGAGGATCGACTGAAATGCGTTTTCTGGGCAGACGGTATTTGTAGAAGAAATTACTCGTTGTTTGGGGATGTGGTTTCATTCGACACTACATATGAAACAAATAAATATTCAATGATTTTTGCACCATTCACTGGAGTGAACCATCATAGGCAATGTGTTACCTTTGGGGCTGGCTTCTTAGTAGATGAGAAGGTCGATTCATTTATTTGGTTGTTTGAAAAATTTCTGGAAGCAATGGGAGGGTATAAACCAAATCTTATTATAACAGATCAAGATCCAGCCATGAAAAATGCAATAGAGAAGATTTTTTATTCTTCTTCACATAGATTTTGTATGTGGCACATTATGAAAAAGGTTTCTGAAAAGGTGGGCGTTTCATTGAATTCTAATATTGAGTTTAATAATAAATTCAAGTCATGTGTTTGGGGTTCAGAGACTCCCGATGAATTTGAAGCAATATGGAAATCCATCATGATTGAATTTGAGTTGCAAAAGAATGATTGCCTTTCACATATGTATGACATTCGAAGTATGTGGAACCCGGCTTACTTTAAAGACATATTTCTAGGTGGGATATTGAGAACAACCTCAAGATCAGAAAGTGAAAATTCGTTCTATGGTAATTTTTTGAATTCCAATGTTGGCTTGGTTGAATTTTGGATGAGGTTTGAGTCTGCAATAGAAGCACAACGACATAAGTGCTTGCTGATAATGGTTCACTCTATTCTTTACCTATACTAAAATTGAATCGAGGTTTAGAGAAGCATGCTAGAGATGTCTACACTCGTGAGAATTTTCACATATTTCAAGAACAGTTATGGACTGCATGTTTAGAATGTGGAGTTGAAAATAAGTAAGAGAAAGATGGAATGGAAATATTACATATATATGATAATAGTGAAATCAATGGGAAAGTACGAGAAGTGGTCTATAACGCTTCTGATTATAATGCAAGTTGTTCTTGCAGAATGTTTCAATCTCAAGGCATACCATGTAGGCACGTACTTTATGTTTTAAAGGGGAAAGGGTTAGGTGAAATACCAAGTAATTACATTTTGAATAGGTGGACTAAGTTGGCAACTAGCAAGCCAATTTTTGATGTGGATGGCAAGGTCTTGGAAGGGTGTTCTGAGTCAAAAAAAGAGAGTCAACTCATATCGGAGGCATGGGATCATATATTTGCGTGTATGCATGAGGCTGGACAAAGCAAGGAAAGATTGCTTCATGCAATAAATGGAGTTGCTAACATTAGAAAACAATTGATAGAATTTAAAGGTGATTCTATACAAACCAAGACAAAAGAATTGGAGTCTTTCATTGGAGTCGAACTTCCTAAAGAAGTGGAAATTCATCCACCACAGTTTTCGAAGACGAAAGGAAGTCGTAAACGAATCAAAGGAGGAAAAGAGAAGGCTATTGAACAACAACAGAAAAGAACTAGACTGTGTAAAGCATGTGGTCAGTATGCATATCATGACAGTCGCAACTGTCCGAAAAAGTTCCCTAGGTAAGAAATCTCTTTCTCCCATATATAATTGATTAAAATGATTTTATCATTATAATTTATTTACCATCTCCCTGATCTTGTTTAAATATATGCAGGAAATGGAAGAAAATTGAGCTCAATGAAGAGCCTGTTCTGGAAATAATTCAATTTAGAATACGTAGCTATTTTTTCATTTTAGTTTAGAATACGTAGCTATTTTATCATTCAGTTTAGAACCTGTTCTATTTAGAAAAAAAATTCCAGTTTAGAACCTATGCTTGGGCATTTTAGACTTTACAGGGTTATGTTAGTTTGGAATTTATTTAATAATTTTCAGTCTTTATTTTCAATGAACAATCCTTTTTTCCATCTCAATGTATTGCTAAGGTAAAAAAAGGAAGTCAATATAGGTACAATGTGCACAAGCTTTATTCATTAAATATAAGTTCAACCAATACACATTTTTTAAGTACAACGTATATAAAAGATAATGGATTACAATACAATGCTTCTTGTCTGTTACATTTTGTTCTCTAATGGTCATTCTAGTACATCTCTAACGGTAATACAGTTCGAACTAATTAACAGCAGCAACAACAACAACACTAGCAACATCTTCTTGAATTTCCATAAAAAGGAAGCACTGCAGCAGCAATGGTAATGATTGGCTGCACATGTTGGCTTTCATTGGTCCTGTTGGTTTTGTGTTAGCTCGGGTAATATGGCTTGCAGCTGTCCAAGAAGTTTTCATCAACTGCAAAACAGAATTAGTATCACTGCATCCAGATGCATCTATTTAATCTCACAGTACCAAGTCATGACATAAAAGTTCGTACTAAATATTGTACAAGATTAGGAGAAAAAAAATAGTTAATATATACATCCACACACACATTAATATACCAGAACTCAAATATATGTTCCTAAAAAATAAAGTCACATTAGAGCTAGCTGCGCATCACAGGATCAAAGACCAAGGACAAAGACACCACATCAATCTAATAAATTCTCTCTCTCTTAATTAGTGGATGATCATAAAACAGGAACAGGATCATAAAACAAAGTCCACCTAAAAATGGTAAATAGCTATCCCCCACATCTATACAGTATGTATCAGTTCCTTGTGCCATAGTGAAGCTCCAATTCCTCTGCATACTAAAAAAGTAACCATTCATTCGCATTAGTCTAGTTGCTGGGACTTGTAGCAGCAAAATAAAAAGACCAATCTCCAACTTCCAACCTGTAGCATCACAGAAATAACAGTGTCTAGTAGCTGGCAAGAAACTAAACCAGAAAACATTAGCACCACATGACTGAATTAATCATAAAAAGCTACTTGACTCACAATTTTGAAATAGCAATGGTCATGTGATAATTACTCTACATTAAAACTCAAGAGTTCAACATAATCAACCAGATAATGTTAATATATCTATGACATTCTGTCAAACACCTTATATGCATCATTTTTTTTTAATTCAATGCTACCTTTATTCTCATACAGCTTGATGGTTTGATGAAAATAATAATATAAGTAACAATAAGAGCTGGTAATACTTAGAAAAAGACTTAGGGTGCGTTTGGATAAACAACTTACTTGAGAGCTTATCACATAAGACCTTATCGCATGAGAGCTTATGCCATAAGCACTTAAAGAAAGAAAAAGAAAGAAAGAGGTATGAGAACATTCCAATAGTGAAAAACACGAGGGTGTTTAGTGCATAAGCTCTTATGATAATTCCATAAGTTTCTCCCAGTGACTTATGAAAATAAGTCAAAAACTCCTTATGCGATGGCATAAGTTATTTTTATAAGCTCCGTCAAACATACTGCATAAGAGTTTATGTCATCAGATAAGTCAAAAGAAACTTAAATAAGCTTTTCCAAATGCTATCATTTCAGAAAGTGTAGTTGTAATTTTGTAGTGTCTAGAGGCCTCATGTTCCTCAGAGATACGTATCTTAATTGAAGGAAAAGTCCAAACCAGCAGAAGCAAAGGACACGTGCAGAAGAGAGTGGACCGTGGCTCCCCTGGTTGCCTTTCTCCTCATAATAGTAGTTGCTGCACGGAGGAGCGCCAGAGGTTCTACACGGGGCGGGCCAGAGTTTCGCGCCCGCGGTGACGAGGTGGAGGAGAGGGAGGAGGAGAGGGCGATAGGGGTGGGGGGAAGCGGCGTGGCTGAAACGTTTTTGGAGGAAAGGGAGGTTATGTGTGGGTCACGTGATTTTTTAATGATGTTATAATCTGGATAGTTGATTTATTTTAATTATAATCAAACGGCTGTTGTTAAGAGTTCTTATTTATCAAAATAAGAACTAGTTTTCATAGTATACACACCCAATATATATATATATATATATAAGGGTTCGGGTTATGATATATGTTTATGTTCATTATTGATTACAAATAATATAACGAATATGATTATGATAATAATATTAAACTAAAAATAACTTTTTAAGCAAATGGATGAAGAGCATCAATATGATCACTGACATCATAACTAGGTTGACACCTCAACAATCAACAATCATTTGCAACATGCCATGTTTTATTAATAAAATTAAAAAGAATACAAAAAAACAAGGGAGGACATAGGCCAAAACCTTGTAACAATTATTTAAACCTATAGGATAGAAGACCATTCATATTTCTACCAAAATCCTCCCTAATAAAAGAAGGGATGGAATCCCATCACACAAAAACATCAATTTGTAAACCATAAGAAGCAAGTCTGGAGATGTGTTTCCTTCCCTAAAGATATGATTGGGAATAAAACACATTTTTTTAGTTAACTCTAAACAGTTTTGCCATCTAACTTTCAATTTCAATGTAACCACAATAAGAGATTTAAAAGCTAGAATTACAAGTTGGGCATCACATTCCAACCACAAATTATGCCATCCTTTCTTAAAAACCACTTCAATTGCCCCCATTGCACCAATTAGTTCAGCATACACAGCATGAGTAACTCCAAGATTAAGAGAGAAGCATCCAAGAAAAGCTGCACTTCTGTCCCTGAAAATAAAACCACGGGCTGCCAATGATGACTACCTCTTGCTGCCCCATCTGTATTACATTTGATCCAATTACAAGGGGGTGAGATCCAAATAACTTCCTTAATTTGCTGAGCTTTACCAGATTTAATTTTGACTCCAAATGACTTTAGGATGCTGAACTCCTGCATTGAATTTGATGTTGTTCATGAACTAAGATTACCAGATAATGCAATATTACCAATAACCAAGCAAATGGCTGAATGAAAGGCAATGATTCTATCATCAAACCTGGTCTTGTTCCTGCATAACCAAATCACATATATAATATTGACAATGGCAGCAATGATAAATCCAAAAGTTGAGATGACCATTTCTTGTAACAGACAGCAATGATAGACTGCATCGAGCTAGAATCAATTTGAAGATTCAAGATAGAAGCTAACCAACTCCATAACGTCTGTGCAAAGCTGCAAGTGAAGAACAAATGTGAAGTGGTTTCTGCTGCACAACCACATAGGCTACTGACAGAAACAGTGATGCAACCTCTACACCAAAGATTTTCATCAGTAGAGGCATACGATTGTGCATAATTCTCCATACTAGGAAAGATTTTGATGGTGGAATGGAGAGATTCCATATCAACTTACACCATTTAACAGCGCCTGTGAAGCAGGTTTATGAAACTGGTATGCCGTTTTAAAAGAGAGCTCACCCGAGTCTAAGTTTTTCCAAATTAGTTGATCACAACTTGGAAAATGAGGGATGCAAATGTTCTTCAACTCAGAAACTAGAATAGACAGCTACTGAATAATAACAGAAGGAATACTCCAGCTACCATGAACCAAGAAATCACTAACCTTGGCTTTCAAATGTTTATGCAAATGAGAAGGAACATTTAGAAGATCAACCAAGTGAATAAACAACCAATGATCAGTCCAAAAGTTGATTGCAGAACCTGTTCCCAGCTGCCAACTAGAGTTATCTTTCACACTAAAAATATAAACCTCTAAACCAGACCAAATGGAGGACTTATGTGATAAGAGATGCATCCAGAATGCCTAAAAACCATTGCTCTAGGCAGAGTGGCCCACTGATTTTCGGAAGAAACAAGCTCTTAAATTTGGGCTTTGGGCCTAACTCAACCCCACAAAACCAACTTATAAGATGAGGACTGCTCAAGCCTTATAAACATTACTTAGGCCATATCTGTAGTCGATGTGGGACTCTCAACACAAGCTCCCAGTAGAGTTTTAAAGAAGTAGCTTTGTTAACATTTCTAAGTGATCTAATACCAAGACCCCAGCTGTAGGACAGCAATCCTCATGCCAAGAAACAATGACAAGTTTCCTTTGATTAATGTCTCTTGACCAAATAAAGTTCCTCATCCACTTATCGACCAAGTTAATAAGTTTAACAGGCCATGAATAGATCAAGAAACTATAAATCATCATACCATGGATCACAGACTTCACTAATTCCACTCTGCCAGCAATAGACAAGAGTGAAGCCTTCCAAGAGGCTAGCTTAGCTCTTATTCTATTAGCTACAGGTTGGAAATGAACTACTTTAGGCTTCCCTATAAAAAATGGTAAACTAAAAATAGTAATTAAAATATTATTAAACCAATATATATGAAAGTATAAATTACAATTAGAAATATGTAAAAAAATTAAAGTAACTACTTAAATTGGATAATAAAATTATATGTTAAATATCTAGTATTTAATATGTTAGGGTTATATATATATTCACAAACACACACACTAGTTTTATGCATAAACTTACAATTTATTTATAAATTTTGCAAGACATTCTGATTTTTAAATTATTTGTTTTGAAAATGAATTATATTTATTTTAGAAGAGATAATGTTTATCTTTTTTTTATTATATAATTTTCAGCTTAGAGGGATAAAAAACTAAAAGCCCAAAAGACTGTAGGCCCATTTCAGAAACATGATCCAAATGCAGTCCCAGTCTCTCACCCACCCTAAACTGGCAACTGTCTGGGAGCGAATTCCCTGACGTTGTGGCGCGCAACGTCAGGTGACTTTGAAGCCTTATTAGCTGTCGGATCAATCCGACGACTCAGAAATTGACACGTGGCTTAATTTTTTATTTTTTATTTTTTTAAAAACAAAGATGAAAAAGTTTAAGAAACCCGTAACCCCTCTTCCCCGTAACAGAGGCCGTAACGGCGTAACGGGAAGGAAGGGCGGAACGCTGCCACAGCACGGCCGGACGTCGCCATCGCCGCCGCTGCACCGCCGTCGTGCTCCATCGCCGTCGCTCCGGCCACCGTAAAAGGTAACACATTCTAAGTTAAAAAAGCAGCCCCTTTTTGTGGTATTTCTTTGATTCTTTGTCTGACTTTAACATTAACTAAAAACCCACATTGATTCCATCAACTTAGACTTAGTTTTCTGGTTTTGTTTATGTTAACATGTTGTTGGCCTTTGGTTCTCTGTTTTCAACTGAATCAATGTTGTTGGCCTTTGGTTCTCTGTTTTCAACTGAATCAATGTTGTTGGTTTTGACCATCCATACAGTGCAGTGCATCTCTTTTCGAAGATGGATGTTTGTTAAGTGTATTATATAGCATATAGCATATTCAACATTGATGGCCTTTTCGAAGATGGCCTTTGCTTATTTGTTTCGCTGCTTATGTCCATGCTTTCACATTCCACAGTGAACTCTATTTCCACCAACAAAAAAAATAAAATGTTGTTGGTTTTCTTTATGTTGTTGGTTTTCAAGTGAACCAATGTTGTTGCTTATGTTAACATGATGTTGGCCTATGGTTCTCTGTGTTCTTTTTTTTTTTTTTGAATTAGGAATGTGTTTTTCTTGTTTAAACAATTTGTCTACCATTTGTTTTATTGTTAGAAATAGACTAATTGAAAACTTAAATTATTTAATTCTTTTTTCACTTGTTAGGTTCTATGATCAAACATGACAGCTTCAAATATTGATTGGAAGCCAAGGATTGGTATGGAATTTGATAATACTGAGGCAGCTTTTGAATTTTGGCGTGCATATAGTGTACATGTTGGCTTTGGAGTTAGAAAACGTTACTCGAACAAGAGAAAAAAAGACGGTATTATATCATCATGTAGGTTTACTTGTTGCAAGGAAGGAGTACGACAGAAAGACAAGAGAGATGCTTCATTAAAAACACAGGCTCCGAGACTAGAACTGATTGCAAAGCAAATGTTTCACTTGTATTAAGGAATGGGAAGTTTGTCATCCATGAATTTATAGAGGATCATAACCACCCTCTACAACCTCCAGAGACAACACACATGCTTGCGTCCCACAGAAAGATAACTGAAGTCCAAGCATATGAGATTGATATGGCTGCAGACTCTGGGTTAAGGGAAAAGTTAACATTTCAACTTATAAGCACACATGCAAGACATAGAGCCAATCTTGGATATACACGGGTGGATGTAAGAAATTACCTCATGGCAAGAAGGCAAAGAAGTATGGTGTATGGCGAGGCTGGATGTCTTTTGCAATATTTTCAGCGACAATTATTAGAGAATCCGTCATTCTTTCATGCATACCAGATGGATATGGAAGAACAAATCACAATGTATTTTGGTGTGATGCAAAAATGGTGTTGGATTATGGGTATTTTGGTGACGTTGTCTCATTGGATACTACTTATTGTACCAACCGTGCTAATAGACCACTTGCTCTGTTTTCTGGTTTCAATCACTATAGGGGTTCGGTTATTTTTGGTGCAGCGTTATTGTATGATGAAACAATTGAATCATTTAAATGGTTGTTCGAGACATTCTTACAAGCACACAACAACAAAAAACCTCGTACTATCTTTACTGACCAAGATCGGGCAATGGCCAAGGCACTTGATGAAGTGATGCCTGAGACTCGCCATGGTTTATGCACTGGCACTTGTCGCGAGAATGGAATTAAACATCTTGGAAACTTGATGAAGGGCGGAAGTTATTTTTTAAGAGATTTCAAGAAATGCATGTATGACTTTGACACCGTGATCGATTTTGAGAGCGGCTTGGACCAAGATGATCAACGAGTATAATGTTCATGAAAATAACTGGATTAAATCAGTTTATGCTATAAAAGAAAAATGGGCTTCGTGTTACATGAAAGAAGCATTCACACTTGGGATACGAAGCACACAACTTAGTGAAAGCCTGAATTCTCACTTTAAGTCTTGTATGAGACCGAATGTGGATATTATCCAATTCTTCAAACACTTTGAACGGGTTGTTGAGGAGAAGAGAGGCAACGAGTTGACTTGTGAGTATGCATCCTTACATAAGCTTGCAATGTTAAGATATGAGTTGTCACCAATACTAATACAAATGGGAAAAGTGTAAACACACACTGTATTTGATTTGTTCCAGAATGAGTTTAAGTTGTTCTTAGCTTCATGCATATCAGAGAGAAATGAGTCTCACTCTTTATGCCAGTATGTCATCAATATGGTCAACCATGAAGGATCCTGGAGAGTATCATATGATCGTGCTACAACCTCAATATCTTGTAGTTGTAGAAAGTTTGAGACATTTGGCATACTTTGTTCACATGCACTTGAAAGTGTTTGAAGCACATGATGTTAAGGTCATTCTCGAGAAGTATATTTTAAGAAGGTGGACTAGAGAAGCCCGTTGCGGCGTTGTGCAAGATGTGAATGGAAAGGATGTTGAAGGAGATCCAAAATTAGCTAGCACACGGAGATTTAGACAGCTTGTCTCTAAGTTCATTAGACTGGCAGCCGAGGTGTCGACTGTGAAGAATACCACAAGCATGTAGATAACAATGTAGATGTCATGTGTAAGCAAATAATGGAACTTCGACACAAGCCGGAAACAATGATAGTCCTAACAATGATAACCCCCATCTATGATTAATGATGTTATGCAACCGAAGGGATTCAAGCATAGACTGGCATACGAGACATAAGCGATGAAAGGGTTGGGTTGAGTGTCAAAACAAGAGGAGAAAAGGACCTCCACCAAGAGGACAACCACATGGTCAACCATCTCAGGTATATTCCTCAATGAGTATCACTTGTACTAACTACTTGTACTATCATTTGTTTTAACTATACATAGTTATTTTAGGATAAAGAATTAAGAAATCATCAGCCTTGTGAAGTATCTTGTTCGGCACCTCCAAGTTATGAGTCTACTCAAAGACAAGATGATCAATTTAGTTTCATGGCATTTTTGATGGTAATGTCATCTATCTATTTGAAAAAAGTGTTATCCTTACTTTTTTGATAGTGAGATGTTGATTAGTTTGTGTTTTTATGTGTAGGCACCTCTTGATGAAACGAACACCACACCATTAGATATCATGTCTTCAATCCCTGATCTACATTGAAAGAATTGAAGCATTGAAGCATTGATCACATTAGATATCATTTTTTGGAACTTTATTTTTTGGTGTTGATATCTTGATGTATTTTTTGATGGTGATATCTTAGTCCATTTTTTGATATTGATATCATCACATATTACAACATTTTTGGTGTATTGATACAATTGAAGTTGTTACTCATTATATCATCACATATTACAGATATTGATATCATCACATACTTATTTTGCGGTTAAATATCTTTGTTATAGTCAACATGGGCAGCTTGCAAGAAGAAATAGATCAGTCACAGTGGAGATTAGCCCCGCGAACCTTGGCTCGCCTCTCGAGTATGGAAACAGCCAGGCGCCCGGCCAGCTGGTGATGGAGCGCCAATGGCCCAGTGAAGAGGGCGCCAAGAGGAAGAGCGCCAGCGCCAATGAGTCGAAGCATTAGACAGAGAGCGATGTTTTGGGCGCCAGCGAGCAGGGGGCTTCCCAGATTCGCCGCTACGGCCTCTGTTGGGAAGAGGGGGGTTACGGGTGTGTTTAAGCGTTTTTCATCTTTGTTTTTAAAAATAAAAATAAAAATTAAGCCATGTGTCAATTTCTGAGCCGTCGGATTGATCCGACGGCTAATAAGGCTTCAAAGTCACCTGACGTTGCGCGCCACAACGTCAGGGAATTCGCTCCCCAACTGTCTGCATTCTGCAACGTCCTGAAGTGTTGCTTGCAGATGACTTGTGACGGTGGCTGGATGGCGACCGATAGACGGCGTGACGAAGCGGAGATAGGCGGAGAAGTCATGGGGCACGGTGGTTTATGTCTCTGCAATGGGGTGGTGCCGCGGAGGGCGGGTTGCGCATTCTTGTTTGGTCTGTGGGCGTGACAGCACCGCACATGGAGGAGATATGCGGTGTGTGGCGGACGATGGTTGATGAAAGTGATGGGGACAAATGGATCCTTTTGGATCTAAAATAAGAAAATTGAATGATTCTATAAATAAATAATAATGACTTGTTAAATTAAAATATGAAGTGTCACATTATAAATGATATGTCACTATCTGATTGAACCAACTGGACAGGATGAATGTTACCCAAAATTTTTCATAGTCACAAGAGAATTCAAGCAAACCAATTTTGGTTAGGCTACCTACTATCTTTTTTGCTATTATGTTATTTTGTGGAGAATCTTTAGCAGGGATCACGTGGCTATTTTTGAGTAGCTTTGTTCCTTAGATTTGTGGTGTTTCTTCTTTTTGGCCTTGAGTGGTGGGGCTTTGTAGTTTGGCTCTCTATCACTGCTTGGTTTTCACGTTGTTGGTCGGTTCCTTATGCTTCATGGAGTCTGGTGTTTCTGCTTAGCTTAGTTTTTTAGTTTTCGGTCTCCTTGGTCTTGGGTGCTTTACAAGTTGCGATCTGTTATGTTCTTTTGGTTGTATTTTGGCCAGGTATTAGTATAGTTTTCCTCTCTTGTATGGGTTCTGTTTTTAGGGGTAGAACTTAAGTTATTTTTTTACCACACTGTTGTTTAGGTGCGCTCGGTTGAAATCATATCTCTGGTTCTCCTTTTATTTTATGCATATATATGGATTTGGGTACTTCTTGTCTTGTATCATATATATTCAATTCCTTTGTTTATAAAAAAAAAAAAAAAAAGAATGAAAGAAAGGCAAACGAAACTATGTCCATTTGGTATTCATCAAATTAAACTTAACGCCACTTCCACATCATATCTAGGCTTTTTATCAAAATGGGTTCTTTTAGAAACTATTTATCAGGGGTTTTTTTTTTACACGTGGTATATTTTATTTTTTTTCATTCTGACGGGTCAAAGGCGCCAGTCAGATTGCGCCTTTCAAAGGCACCACTCAGACTGATGCCTACCATTATTAAAAAAAAAAGACAAAACACAATGCGATGCCACATGCACGTCTTTGCGGTGTTCCTTTAAAATTGTAGGTAACTTTCTTTTAATTCTTACAAGGTAAATTTTTTTTTACTATTATAATAATTGATGAATATTTATTGGTGTAAATTGTTATTGCTATTATTTTTTTATGCCTCTTGTGATATTATTTGGTACTTGTTATTAGTGGATTTTTTTATTGTCTCTTGTTATTTTAAATAGATACTTTATCATTAATGTCATCGTTACTCCCTATACTTATAGTATAATTTTTTTTGTAGCAGTGTTCATTTAAAATTGCAGGTAACTTTATTTTAATTCTTACAAGGTAAAATTCTTTTTTACTACTGTAATAATTTATGAATATTTATTGGTATAAATTGTTATTACTATTATTTTTTTATGCCTCTTGTGATATTATTTGCTACTCGTTATTAGGGGATTTTTTTTATTGCCTCTTGTGATATTATTTGCTACTTTCTTTTAATTATTAAGTTTATTTTTTATTATAATATAATAGTAATATTACTTTTATTAGTATCGGTATTTACTATTAGTAATTGGTAATTAATTTTATTTTGTAATATTACTATTATTAAAAATTGCAAATTTATGGTTCATCTTCATCTTCATCTTCCTCATCCTACTTCTCGCTTGCCCAATCTTCATCTTCGTCATCTTCGTCATATGCATTTGACCCAAGGTTTACCGGCACATTTCGCTGCTCGAAATTACTACCCAATGACGGCACGGGGAATGTGGAAGTGCCCGCAACATTAACATCAACGTACAACTCAAGTGTCAACATCCAGGAATTTTGGATTAAACCATTCAGCATGCACTCGACATCTCGATCATCAGCAATTTCAACAAGAATATATTTCGTCGGGTTGCCACATATCATATATCTCATCACAATTTTTGAAACTGATCGATTTGGTTGCAGCCTCAACTTCGAGTGAATCTTTGCCCTCAAACGCTCGTACCGGATACCATGTTTTATTTGCACAATTTCTTGGTCCCCTTTAAATGTAATTCCTTCTGGTCCATCGAAGACTCTCCCGTTCGAGTACACAAATACTGCAACTTGGTTCATGACGTCTGCCCTACAATAATATCAAATACATAAAAATAACCCATAAATTTACAATTTCTAATAATAACAATATTAAAAATACACAACAACAAATACAAATAATGGTATTAATAATATTAACATCATATTTAATATTAAATATGTAAACTTAAAAATAACATTAATATAGCAACATTATTACCGCAAAATAAAAATAATAACAATAACCCATAAATTCACAATTTCTAATAATAATAATATTACAAAATAAAATTAATTACCGATTACTAATAGTAAATACCGATACTAATAAAAGTAATATTACGATTATATTATAATAAAAAAATAAACTTAATAATTAAAAGAAAGTAGGAAATAATATCATAAGAGGAAATAAAAAAATCTCCTAATAACGAGTAACAAATAATATCACAAAATGCATAAAAAAAATAATAGCAATAACAATTTACACCAATAAATACTCATCAACTATTACAGTAGTAAAAAAGAATTTTACCTTGTAAGAATTAAAATAAAGTTACCTGCAATTTTAAAAGAATACTGCTACAAAAAAAATTATATTATAGTATAGAGAGTAATGATGACATTAATGATAAAGTATCTATTTAAAATAACAAGATACAATAAAAAAATCCCCTAATAACAAGTAGCAAATAATATCATAAGAGGCATAAAAAAATAATAGCAATAACAATTCACACCAATAAATATCCATCGATTATTATAGTTGTAAAAAAAAAATTTACCTTGTAAGAATTAAAATAAAGTTATCTGTGATTTTAAAGGAATACTGCAGTACGTGGCACTGCAGGACAGGTTTTGTCTTTTTTTTTTGTTTTAATAATCATAGGCGCCAGTCTGACTGACGCCTTTGATCCTGATAGATGTCAGTCTGACTGGTGACTTTGAAAACTGGGTCTTTGACCCGTTAGAGTGAAAAAAAATAAAATATATCACGTGTCAAAAAAATCTTCTTGATAAATAATTTCAAAATAATCCTAAATTGATAAATAATTTCAAAATAATCCTAAATTGATAAATAATTTCTAAAGGTAAGATTTTGATCAAAAATCCTGATATCTATCTTAAGTCAATCGAGTTTCATGACTTGCTTCACGCGCGCCATAACTTGGTGATATTGTTCCTCTTGTCACGTGGTATAGATTTTGCCACACACTAAAAGAAAGTTTTACCAGCTTTCTAATATTCATTAACAATTAAGAGACAAACACATTGAAATTAGTAAAATATTAGTTTTCTCATGTCAGGCATGCATCTTAACATGCATACATATGCAATAAAATAAAGGGTTGGGCTAAGATGCACCATCTATATTTTGTATCACTCATTATATTATTTATATGTGATAAATTTTGGATCAATAATCAAATTGTCATATGGGTTTGATCAAAATTTCAAACTTTCTAGTTGTATTTCTACAGCAGTCAAATATATGAATACAATATATTGTAGTATAGTATATGTATTTTTTGTATTCGTAAATTTAACCCATATTAAAATAATGTGTTTTGATTAAAAAAACTGATTATATTAAAAAATAATATTTTAATATAAATTAAAATAATATTCGTTGTCAATAATATTTTACAATATAGTCAGTTTTTTTAATCAAAAAACATTATTTTAATACGGGTTAAATTTGCGAATACATATACTATACTACAATATACTGTATTCATATAGTTTGACTACTGTATAATATAACTAGAAAGTTTGAAATTTGGACCAACTTATATGGCAATTTAATTGGCCCAAAATTTGTCACATAAAGTAAATATTTCCCAAACCATATTAAGCATCAAATATATATCTAGTTGAAGATATCATTCTTCTGATAAAAATGTTCTATAAAACATATTAGCCACTACACACAAACCTCTTGTATACGATCCAATGCCCTGATATTATCTGTAATATATACATGGAAGTTAGACACTGGCATAAAAGTCAGATGAACATTCTGCAACATATTTAACTCAAACCTAACTCTCAATAAGGGCAGTCAGAGGTAAATAATCAAACAAGTCGGTAAAGTATTTCCAGACATTGGCATTTTCGTATTTTCTCAAGCATTCACAAATGACACCAATGACATCAACATTCTGTTGTTGCTGCACTTGCATCTCCTCCTCATCTTGTTCATCCTCCAATGGCAACCTCTCATAAGTAGCATTAGCAAAAGTAGCAGCAATCACCATCACCAAAAGCCATACACCACTTGCCAATGAGTTCTGATTAACTAAAATGTTGATGTGGATCTCTAGTTAGAAATCTAAAGCATTATTCACATACCAATGAGTATTGCTGCAACTACTGTGATCAATTTGACATAATCAAACGAACTTTTCAACAATATAGCGACACCAATCTTCCTTGACTTCAGATAGTTGAGCAGTGGAGTATGTGGAGCATTTGAAGTCAGGGAAGTACTGCGACATAAAAATTAAACAAATTAAGTTACAATTGCTAAAACATTTGAACAGTCACAGTTAAAAGCTAAGTAAACAACATACCACCATTGGTATTTTAACTTGGTTCTGCAAGATAGTTTCCTTCATGAAACGCATGACATAGTACCCACAATCTGTACTGTTGGGTTGTCTTGGGCACTATAAAAAATAAAATAGTAAATCAATATAGTTTTTTTTATCTAATTGCGCATTAAGTTTTTGAAAATATACCTCTATCTAAATCCATTTAATGTTGGTTGCCTTTAAACGCGGCACCTTAGCTCCGATATTTGCGCGATAAACTTGCAAAGCACTAATCACAAAATCAAACAGACTTCATTAAGAAACATATTTTCAATCATCACAAACACACGCATGCTTTTTTTTTATTTTGAACCACAACAGCCACAATCCAGTATATGTCAATTCAACACAGTTATTCTAATGTCAAAAATCAAAAGCACATTAGGACCATGACAACTTGCAACATGTATCTACCATGGAAGCCATTCGACAGAATCATAGAAAATTAGAAATATAAAAGCATGCTTACTTATCGAACAGATTCTTTAATTCTGGGCGATTCCTAGGATCAACATTCAAGGGATCCAGATAGTAAATAATCTCTTCAACAATATTTATCGCGACAAAGACCCCAATGATTCCTACAAAAATGTTGAGATAACAAATCCTAAGCACCTCAACTTTTATGTAATTCATTATTGTGAATTAAGTCCTATAGGATAAGCGACTCACCCAACATTGCACGGCGCTAAAAATAAGGGCTGATATTCTCTTTCTTTAGTTGCAAGCCGATCAGCTATATACGTTGTCTGTGAATCCCTCCCGAAGTAGCCGTATGTATTTGTTTGGTGTGGGGACAAGAATAGAAACCTCCTCGTTCTTTCCTTTGGAAGCAACAATTCTTCATACAAATACCTTCAATTAAAATATAAAAATGGATTACACCAATGACATCAATATTTAAATGGAAAGACTAAAAAAATATTGTACACTTTAAGCCTGATTTAGTACCTGATATATACGGAAATAACGGAGGCAGATACCCATTCATGATTTACAATTTCTCTGATATTTTCAGTATTGATCATCTCAATGATATGCTGACCCAAAATATTTTGTTCCATCTCTATGTCCAATTGGTCATCATCTTTCATATTCTTTCGTTCATGTATTTTAAGAAAATTCAAATATTCCAGAGAAATGTTAGTTGAACCAGCTGTAGGAGGGTTGGCCTCAGAGTTGCCTCCTTTATTTTCTGGGGTTGTAATTGACTCTTTTGTATATCCAGACACTCTGCCCTTGCCTTTAGATTTTGCAGGTGCCTGGAAATTTTGCATTTCAATATGCCAGTTAGTGATCAACTAATGTAATAAATATATGCCGTATATGAAAAGGTGGAAAAATGCAATTACATACCATATTAATTACAACCACGAGATCAATTGGCCATGCCACATAAGTACCTATTGCATCTCTTACTGTCATTACATCTGCACCATCGATAGGTACCTAATGAATGGCGCATCCCCTCACTTGCAACATCAACTCCAACTTTCACATGGTTAAGGGGTGCTGGTCCAATGTGCGGTGTAACACCCGGCTCATTGTATACTTTACCCATACCAACCATACGATAGTTTGGGGTTGATAAATATAGTCGACATGAGTTGACGCCCTAATCCAATGATAGATGAATAAGTCATGAATTAAGGCATCCAATTGAATGTATTTAATCGCGAATGCAATACTAGTAAAAAAAAAGGCATGCATTACCTCTGGAAGCCTGATGGCGAGATGGTAGAGTGCAACTATCTTTGACTCTTCTTTGGGGCTGTGAAATTAGCCCGCCTCTCCTCATCCTCCTTTTTTTCAGCTTTTCTTCCAAAATGTTCAATCTTTCCGAGAGTTGAGACACCAATGTCTCCCACCTTTTCGTTTCGAGTTATGTTTTGCACGACCTTCGGTGGGAAGTAGTCTTTTGAGAGACGCCAAAACCCACACCCCTAACACGACCAGGGGTTCTCCGGCACACCTAGGGCTTTAGCAAGAATATCCCTGACCAAAATCTTGTATCTCTCCCTCTCTCTCGCAGATCGTGACAGTTCCTCCCGACACATAGTTATTGGTGAAATGCAAATGTTAAAATTATTATATATTGTCATAAGAAAATAACAAATGAAAATGTAAACGTTAGTCTACTAACACATTTATTCCACACGGTCTGCGTATTTTTGTTGTCAATTACACCCGCCTTGTTCTCGCGGGCTTTCCTCCACACAATATGGCGTTTAATTTTCTTAACTTCTGGCCCGCCTCCTGTATCTGTATATTGAGATAATCTATATTAACCAAACAGTTTAAAAGTCATATTTACCACACATGCAGTTAAATATATATATACATACCAATTCATCCTCAATGTCAGCATACCCCTTACGTGATGCTTTGTAAGGGCATGCAGGATCTAACGCTCTGTTGCGATTTTCATTGCTTAATTTCTATTCAGACACATATAAGTAATATTAATACATGGTTAATGTCATATGTACGTCTACATATAATTATAAGGACTAACGTGATATTAAACATACCAGGAATCGAGCATCTCCTGTACGTATTGCTATAAAATCTATCCACTCATCCCTTGATATGTGTGGATATTGTGATGAAGGTTCCTCTATGATACTCCCGTTGGCATCTCTTAGAAATTTTTTGGTCAATCTAGTTCTGAATGCCCTATGTAGGTTACCAGCTTCCTGAAGTACAAATTTTTTTCGAGATTCATCAACATTAAAAGACATCTGCAAAACAATATAAACAACGTGTCAAAGTAAGTATGTTTACATAGTTTACAATATAATTCATAAATTTTAACAATTACCTGTACATCAGCCCATATGCTCTCTTTGAAAGCATCCAAAGCTTCATCCTTCCAATTAGAACAAATAATTGGGACCGTTTGCCGAACAACGGCCCCAATGTAACTCTTCAATATTTTTCCATTAGCACGAATTGGTTGGTCCAAATAATTCCATTCAACCTAATAAAAATAATAAAGTAATTAAATCTAGATATCAAACAACATTATGAAATCCTTAGATTAGTAAGTAAATTACCTCAAATTTTTGTCCTTTACTCCTAGCGCGGATGACCGCCTTCATAACTGTTGGCCCACGTCTCGTCACTTTGGCAGCACTAGAATTACTTGAAGATGCCATTTACCAACAAAAATATTAGACACAAGTGAAACATCAATGGACATTAATATAATATTAATTGATGCAAAATATAAAACAACAATTGATAACAAAATCAACACTAGCATTACCGGAAGATGCTAACTATAATATAAAAGGATCAGAAAGTTCATTTAAACACAAACACTACATACATGTTTAAGTCAACCTTTTTCTTTTCTTCATTGGATTGAGATTTGTTTGTCCTTTATTAGTACGAAATGGTGGATTGACCAAAAGCCCCTCATCATGATCATCTCTCATATACATACCATCATCCCTAGTTGGATCAATCTCAAGTGATTGTAATGTCCCGACGAAAGGATCATCTTCAATATCAACATCTCCATGGTCTTGATCATCAATCTTAGTAATTTTTTTGTTAGTCAAAAGCAATGGACCTTTTCATATCAGCTGGATCAGTGACATAGAACACTTGTTGAGCTTGAGATGCTAATATAAAAGGCTCATCTTTATACCCCACCCTATTAAGATCCACCTGCATGAACCCTGACTCATCAATTTGAACACCGTTATTATTGTCAATCCACTTACAACCAAACACACCAACCTTAAACTTTGTGTAATCCAACTCCCATATGCGTTCAATGACGCTGAAGTATGACATATTTGCATATATCGGGTTTCTGTCTTTGGCACTTGAGATATGCATCGACTGAGCTACAAGAGTCACACCACTGTTTTGCATTGTACTCCGACCATCTTGTTCTTTTGTATAGAATGTGTACCCATTAATTTGATAACCGTGGTAAGAGAAGACATGCAAACTTGGACCTTTGGCTAACCATCTTAATCTATTTGAAACTGAAGTAGCATTTTCAGTCAACTCTGCATAAATGTGATCTCTTAGCCACGTTATAAAACAACGATTATGTTCTCTAGTCAGCCAATTTTGATTCTTATTTGGATACAAACTCTTAAGCATGTCCTTGTGTTTTTCAAAATATGGCTCAACCTCATCGGCATTGTGCAGAACATATAAGTGTGCTTGCTCCCATTCTGTCCTTGATATAGTCACTATTTCAGTTCCAGTAATTCCTTGCCCCATCATTCTCCATGTGTGACGAGACTTTGGCAGCCCTATAGAATCAGCATTGGATAGGTATTCGGTACATAATTCAACAGCTTCTTCGATAATATACCGTTCAACAATACAACCTTCTGGTCGTGATCGGTTTTTCACATACCCTTTTAATATCTTCATATAACGCTCAATCGGGTACATCCATCTCATATAAGCTGGCCCACACAGTTGTGTCTCTCTAACAAGGTGAATGGTTAGATGAACCATTATGTCAAAGAATGAAGGTGGAAAGTACATCTCAAGCTCGCATAAAGTCACAACAATTTCTCTTTGAAATGATGGCAACTTCCCAGGGTCAATCACTTTGCTGTAAATTGCCTTGAAGAAGAAACAGAGTTTAGTTAAGTCCCCCCCGCACTTTGTTAGGTAAAATAGACCGCATACCAATGGGTATCAACTGCTCCATAAGAACATGACAATCGTGGGGCTTTAGACCTTTTAACTTGAGATCTTTCATCGATACGAGGTTCCTAATTTTTGAAGAGTACCCTTCCGGAACCTTAACTCCTTCAAGAAACTTACAAAAAACAGTTTTTTCTTTTCTAGATAGAGTGTAAGCAGCCGGAGGAAGATATGTACTTTTACCCTTCTTCGTCGGTCCCAATTCTCTTCTTATTCCCATACTAACCAAGTCCAACCTTGCATTGATGCCATCTTTAGTCTTCCCTGGTACATTGAGTAACGTACCAATGACACTATCACAGATATTTTTTTCAACGTGCATCACATCGAGGAAATGTCTTACATATAATGATTTCCAATATGGCAACTCAAAGAAAATCGACCTTTTCTTCCACCCTCTTGTGACAATATCTCTCGCAAAAGGTTTACCGAATTGGATATTCAAATCCTTTACCTTTTCAAAAAGTTGATCACCCATCAACGGTGAAGGAGCTCTACCTTCTTCCGAGTTCCCATTGAACGCCTTTCTCCACCACCGGTAATGATGACTTGGATGCAAAAATCTACGATGCCCAAGAAAGACATTCTTCTTACA
Source organism: Sophora flavescens (assembly GCA_030762895.1). Lineage (NCBI taxonomy): Eukaryota > Viridiplantae > Streptophyta > Magnoliopsida > Fabales > Fabaceae > Sophora > Sophora flavescens. The sequence continues at coordinate 137,034,433 of CM061064.1, forward strand.
ATGTTCTAACCGCATCCAATCCGTACCCTCTTCACATATAGGGCATGCACACTGACCCTTGATGCTATATCCTAACAGATTACCGTAGGCTGGAAAATCATTAATTGTGCCAAACAACATAGCTCTCAAATTGAAACTTTCTTCCTTATACCCATCATACACCTCCACACCTGTCTCCCACAGTTGTTTCAAGTCTTCAATCAAAGGAGTCAAATAGACGTCTATATCATTTCCTGGTTGTTTGGGCCTTAAATTAACATAGATAGCATCATAAATTTGCGCTTCATGCATAGCCATGGGGATAGGTTATAAATCACCAAAATCACAGGCCATGTACTGTGAGAGCTACTTTGAACACCATGCGGGTTAAATCCGTCAGTAGCCAATGCAAGTCGTAGGTTTCTTGATTCTTGCCCAAAATCAGGATAATCATGATCAAATTTCTTCCATTGAGGAGAATCTGCCGGGTGCCGCAGCTTGCCATCTTTGATCCTTTCATCCTCATGCCATGTCAAGTGCTTTGAATCTTCTGAACTACGGTACATGCGCCTAAATCTGGGTATTATGGGAAAATACCACACAACCTTCTCTGGATCTGATTCTTTCTTCTTATATCGTGAGGCATTACATTTAGGACACATCTTTAACGATGCATATTCATTCCGAAATAAAATGCAATCATTAGGACAAGCATGTATCCTCTCGTAGCTCATGCCAATAGAGCGTAACATTTGTTTAGCCTCATATGTCCGACTAGGAAGCACATTATCCTCCGGCAACATGTCTTTCAATAGTGTGAGTAAGTCCGTAAAGCTCTTATCAGTCCATCCGTTGCCCGATTTCAAGTTATACAACTTTAACATCGTCGACAATCTTGTGAATTTAGTACAACCATCATACAATGGTTGCTCTGCATCACTTACCAACCTCTCAAACATTTGAGGACAATCCCGAAGATCCTCTTCAACAGCATTTGCAATGTCTTCAAAACGATCGCCCTCATAAGTATTTGTGTCGGTATCGTATGATGAATATCTCACACGATTCCTCATTTCACTAGACTCAGCTCTTGTCTCACCATGTTTTGTCCAACATGTATAACTTTGATCGATTCCATTACACACTAAATGTTCTTCCAAATCTGCTGCACCAACTCGCCTTGCATAACAACAATCTAAACAAGGACATATGATTGTACTAGGGTTTTCCGCATGCCGAACTGCAAACCTAATGAACTCTTTCACCCCATCCTCATACTCCTTCGTTAAACGATTGGCAGACATCCATTTCCGATCCATGCTTTCCCGATCTACAAAAATATTTATTAAACATATTTACTATGAGTTTGGACTGGTTGATGTCTACATGCAATGTATACAGATTAAAGATACCAAATGAGTTATAATACAACTCATTGATATTTACACAAGGTCCATTAATTTTGATTTTGTGTATTTTTTCTTATAACATAACCTTTGAAAGGCGCAAGTAAACAAAAATGTCGTGTCTGTCTCCTTATCACCAAACCTTGTGCAAGTAACAACCAATCTACATCTGCCTATGCTCTGGTTGGTTACTAGTTTCTATGACTATACTGCTATCCTGATTTTGAAAACGAGTATACACTGTAACAAAACTGTTCCAGCAAAACACATCAAGATCCCATTTCCTTCTGCTGGAATGTTTGTCCTTCACTTGTTTTATCCTTTGAACAACTATGAACTACAGTTCCATGGAAAAATATAGTGGAAATAGTCAATAACTAATTGGCAGTTCATAACTGAAAAGCACATGCATACATACGCACTAGCCTGAACACAGCTGAACTTCTTAGCTATAAACCTCTTAATTACACCCCCGCACCATGCATCTTTTTCCATTTTATGGTCTCATTTTCAGTCCACTATTGTTATTGCTTTTACTTCCTTTTCTTCCTTTTCTTGCTTGAGAAGTTGCTACTTGCCTACTTGCTAGGCTTGTTTTGGGTCCTTCATCCTCTATTAGGCTTGATTGGTAATGAGTTTTGTTTATTCATCTGCTCCTTGAAACTAAACATTTTTACAATTATTTGCTTTCCATTTCAGTCTGAACTTTAATGGAACAGTACTTAACATTCTTCATTTTAAAGTCTAATTCTAAACGCATACATATACATATTGAAACAAACACTACTATGAGGTTAGATCATTTTTATCTACTTAGTACACATCCAAATTAAAAGAGAAAATCAAAACATGGCAAATAGATAAAAAAGAATATGTTCTTATAACAAATCATGGATTATAGAGCATAAATCTCTTACCTGAAATTTTCAAAATTTTTTGCTGAAAAACAGAATCGAGAACAGATTCAATTTCCACAGATATAATAGGGGTTAGAGTTGGGTCCGTCAGTGCCACAAACTCAAGCACAGATGCAGCTTTTTCTTGTACACTGGGGGAAGAGGACTTTAGAATCTCAACAAGGTGTGCAATGAAAACAGAACCTAGTATATCATTCCTGAAAGATTTACAAAATACAAAGAAAGTTGATGTTAACTACAACTGTGCAGAACACTTATGACCTGTTCCTCAATCCAATAATATTAAGATCAATCATGCAAAAATAATATCCATCATACACTGTAAAAAAGAAGAAAAAAGAAAAAAAAAAGAAACGGCTTTAAAAAAAAGGATAAAAGTGCAATTAATCAAAAGCTTAATAAGAAAAATGTGCAGCAAAACCAATTTTGAAACAGCATTTAAATAGCACAGAAAAAGTAAACATCTCTTAACCCATTCTATGCATATTTAGTTCAAATCCAAAGTCTTATCATATTTTACTAACTTGCAATAATATCCAAATTATTAAGTATTCAACATGTTTATACCGGAAAAAAAAATGTTTGACCCAAACATTAAGATTTTGTGAATTATTTTCAAGAGAACGTTACATTAGACAGAACAACAACTCAAACCTGGTGGAAACAACACAAAAATCTATGCCTTAGATTGTGGTTTGGAAGAGCAAAAATAGTTACTGAAAGTGCATAACACATGGGAGCTAATTTACTTTTAACATTTTATCAAATATCTAACCTACAAGACAGCAAACAGTAAAACATAGGAATGGGTTAATATCATGGAAGCCAACAATCCACCAATTCTAAAACATAATTTTCCTTTCATCAGAAACAGAAAACATGCAAAAGAATAAAGATATCAAGAAAAACTCATAACATAGTTAATCAACCAAATGTATAGCTTTCTAAATTTCAGTTCAACAACGGCAACAAAGTCCATTTTACTCTTTGTTCTTTGCACTGATTAGCTTGGTCGAAATAGGGGAGAGGGACATAGAGTGCATACCTTGGTCGTAGGTGGTGTGGTGATGAGTGGCGGAGCAATGGGGGCGTGAGAGGGAGTCTGAGATGTGAGAGCAACAGTGAGAGGGAGAAGGCATGAGAAGGGACGAGCTCTGCGCGGAGATGGCAACCCTAGACTGATGAGGTCAGTGCTGGTACGCAGAAACTGGGAATTGAAGGATTGCGTGCGCGGGTATAACACCTAAGATAGCGTTTCCTAAAGGAAACGCTATATTAGGTATCACCTAAGATAGCGTTTCCGTGTGGAATCGCTATCTTTTCCTTAGTGGCACTTTTAATAGCGGTTCCACACGGAAACGTTATCTTAGGTGATACCTAAGATAGCGTTTTCTAAAGGAAACACTATTAAAAGTCCCCCATCACTTTTAATAACATTTCCACACGGAAATGCTATAAAAGGTGCGTTATTAAAAGTCTAATCTGTTGTAGTGATAGATTATTGCTCACCGATATTCTAAATGTAATAGTTTAAAAATCAATTGAGTTAGATTTTTTATTAAAAAACAAATAATATTACTTAGTAATCCAATAAATATTTACTAAATTTCTTAACAAGTGTTAACATTAGCCTATTATGGAACCAGAATATCGCTTACAAGCATCAAGCGTAAAGATGGAGAGATTCTGGGTACATTATATATTAGGAGAATATTGTGTGATAATACAACGAGTCGTGTCCATTCAGTATATATGCTTCTATCTTAGTTCCTTGTAGCACTTTCACCACGATGAATTGATAACTTAATAGTAATGTATGATGAGATGCATATATACATATAAATGTGTATATGGGTGGTGTTAATTTGATACCCAGATATGTAAGGCACGAGTAGAAGATAGGCAAATACCTATGGGCATCCTTATCAAGTTACCCTTTTTTGTCTAAAGTGAACGGGAGAAAAGCAAGGGCAACATTAATTGAATGATGGTGAGTATCTCAGTACTTAATCACTTCTGTTGTTCATGATAAAATTACCCAAAAAGAATAACAACCTTGATATCATTCATCTCATGATCATACCAGCTTCATTAGTACACAAGAGGGATCATGCTTGAAGATTACAAGGCTCTAGCCTCTAGGGTTTCCTAAAGTAGGTAACTTTAACAACCGTCTCCTCATGATAAAGACTAAAGAGATCGTGGCGGGGGGTGATGGCAAATATAATCCTATGGTGTGTTTGGATGAAAGAATTTAATAGGATAATGTATCTTTAAAGGATAATTAAAATTTATCGATATAAAAATACAATACATTTTATATTGATGGATTCTAATTACCCTCTAAAAATACATTACCCTCTTAAATTTCTAGGATCCAAACACATCATACAATAGGATTTATGAATCGTAATTTGATTTTTTTTTATAAGCAAAATATTATTAATCTAGCACAAGAGGTTTCCTAGTTCATAAACATTATGAAGGTAAAACAGTACCATAATAGAGATTATATATCAGTATTTCACTAATAACTTGACCATTAACTAGAAACTCATCATATATACAATACTTGGAATATATATAGTGCTGAGCCAGTAGTTTGTATTGATGCGAAAGTACTATTAGCAGCTCTTTGAGCTTCAGAAGCAGCATAAGTGCAATCTGTTCGTAACTCTTCAATTTTAGGAATTCACATACCAATGAAATCTTCCCATTAATCAAAGCTAATCAAGTGCTTGACCGTCCTCTCTCTCAAACCACCAAGAACAAAAATAATAATTAATGGCAAAAGAATAACAAGAATCTAAGAATGCCTGTATAAAATCTTTTGGCTAGCTAGTACAACAGCAAATAAAAAGACAGACATACCATTTGGTAGAGGAGAAAAACATCTACTTAGATCTAAAGGACAAACCATACCATTTGGAAGAGGGGAAAAAATTAAAGGATTACCTTTGCCTTGTTGTTGATTGCTTCAATTCTATATGGAAAGTTAGGTGTGATGAATGAAGCCTGGTCCGAGATCAAAGTTGGGAAGAAAAAAAAATGGAACAGATCGACAATGATTTCGGATCAAACCTCATTCCAGACACCCACTTTCCTTCTCCAATGAGTCTCTCTCACAAGATGAATCAAATTCAACAAAATACTAATTTTTCTTTTTTAAGCAAAAATATATTAAAGCTCCAGAACCTGAGTGCTTGAAATATTTCTCACTCAACAGCTAGAGAATATGTCTATGTAGGAACACTAGAGAAGGGTAAAATAAAAGGGATTGATATATGATACAACATTAATTTACTCCCGACTTTCTTATATATAGAAATATAGGTTTGCATCAGCTACACTCTTTCTCCTCCCTGCCTCCATCTTATGTGTGAGTCTATCTTTCTCAAGGTTCAAGAACCAACAAAAGCCTGCAAGCACTCAAGTTCCCAATCAGTACGCCACTAAATAATAAATAAATTGAATAGAGGATAGACAAGGAGAGTACTAGAGTAGATGGAAGAAGGGAGAGAAAGAGTGATTTGAAATAAAGGAAAATATTACTTTTTTTCAAATAATCACGTGAGTACATACTAACCTCGTGTGATTATTCATGTATGGTTTAATAGCATCTAAATATGTTTCACTCTCGTAATAACACACCTTATTTCTTGATAGTCGCCCCCCAAAAAAAAAAAAAAAATATATATATATATATATATATATTATTTTCCATTTATATAATTTTTATCGTTTCATTATAGTTAAGCTACTTTTATTTACAATCCGGATTGCCTCCAGCAATCCGATAAGTCCAGCAAAAAAAACAAAAGGGGAGGATTTGGATTATGAGAGAGAAAATGATAAATAATGAAGAGAGAGAATGAAGGTAAGAGAGAAAAAAGATGACGGAGGAATGATGGAGGGGAGGATTGATGGAGGCAATCCAGATCCTTTTATTTATTGCACACTCAATATGATTTTGCAACCTTACCCAAACGTGAAGTGATACGCAGAGGCATTTTTCGTAAAGAAAGGAGGTAAATATGGAAAAGAACGTGAAAGAGACTGGTCATTATAAGAAGGGTTGGGCTAAGGCGCGTCACTCATATTTTGCACCACCCATTATATCACCCATATGTGGAGTCGTCATCTGTCGCAACAAAAAATTACGGCATGGACGGCGATAAAAAGAGATTTTAAGAAAAAGGTAGAGTCGTCACCAATTTTATTTAATTTATAAAAAATTAGAAACCCTTTAAAAATGGTCTTTGAAACCAAGTTGAGTTCGGGAGTCGATTACGAGTAGGGAAGATATTAAGCACCCTACAACGCTCATTCTACGAATGATATCTTGAATTAATTGTGTAAAATTAATAACTTTTAAATTATTTATTTTACCCCAAAGATTATTTATGTGAATAAAGAGATTACTAATTAATATTTTCAGTTGAACACGACACATAAATCCATAGGGCATCCCTAGATAACACAGTTTTTATTATTTTGATTAACTATTTTAACAAATTAAAAAAAACACAAAAATAAAGGAAAAATAAAATTTCGGCTTGACGAGATGATTAATCCAGCTCCTACATATTTCCTGCTTCGATGGGGAAACTCAAAGCCACGTAGTTCTTATAAAAATATTTGGTTGGTTTTAAAGTTTTATGAAAAGATTTTTTATTTAAAAGGGTTTTACAATATATTGTAGTATATGTACTCTTTGTATTCGTAAATTTAACCCATATTAAAATAATATTTTTTGATTAAAAAAACTGATTATATAGTAAAGTAATATTTTAATATGAATTAAAATAATGTTCGTTGTCAATAATATTTTGTAATATAATCAGTTTTTTTTAATTTAAAAACATTATTTTAATATGAGTTAAATTTACAAATATAGAAAGCACATATATTATACTACAATATACTATATTTATATAGTTTGACTACAGTATAATATAACTAGAAAGTTTGAAATTTTGACCGACTTTACAAGAATACAATATTGAAAAGGCTGGTGGGATTTTGGATGGATGGATGTTGTCTTGTTCCGAGGGCTGTAGCTTTATGACACAGAGGAATGACTAGAGAATACTTAGAGCCGACACTTTTACAGGCTCTCTCTAAAGGAAGCACTGAAAATAACGAGGACGACCAAAAGAAAAGTATGGGAAGGGAACATGGGTTAGTGCAATTTTCTCATTATCAAATTGAAGTTGGGGGTCGTTGGAGTCACATATGCTTAAAAGAAAAGTGGTTCAACCAACAAAAATGAAGATATCTTGAAGGAAAAGTGTCGCCACCCCTGATCTTGCTTTTAAGTACATATTACAATTATTTTCCCTTATGAATGGACTACACGTTAGATTGTACTCTTGTATATGCACACAGCGCATATTCTCATCTTCAAAAGATGATGAAGACTACGGTTCACCGTACCAAACCTGAAAAGATACTTGATCTCTATTGATTTGGTTTTATGTTAAAATTAGGATTAAATATGTTTTCAGTCTCTTATTTATTAAAAAAAATTTGGTTTTAATTCCCAGTGTGGAAATTGTGAGTTTTTAGTCCCTTAGTTTTTAAAATGTGTCAAATATGACCTCACACTTCCGTTTGAAAAACATGGACTAAAACCGAATTTTTGACAAAAAATTAGAGACTAAAAATCTATAGTATAGGGACCACTTCTGACACATTTTAAAAAACGGGGACTAAAAAAATATGTTTTCTAAATGAGGAATTAAAACAAATTTTTGTAAAAAATAAGGGACTAAAAACATATTTATCCCTTAAGTTATTATGATACGTAGATATTTTAAAGTCTAAATTCTCTATTTCAATATATAATGAAGATGAATGATGTGTAAATTATATTTAATCAAGAGACTAAAACTTTATAAGATTAAAGTATAGTGTAAAAAGTTTTACACCGACTTCCACTACTTTTTTGACATTTAATTATTTATACTTTTATTTTAATAATTAAGATATAGAAACAACAATAATATAGATTTGTTACTTACAATAGATTCGGGATATAATAGCATTTAATTTTGGTATTTTATAGCGTTTTCGGACGCTATCTATTTTGGCGCTATTGAAAGTCGTAAACAAGACATCGTTGTTGTCGTAGATTTAGCTACAATAACACTTGTCAATGAAACGCTATAGTAGTTCACACCAAAATGTGCAACCAGTAAGTGGTGCTGAAGTGGATTCTAAATAAGGATAGCGCTCTCTTAAAAATGGGCAATCTTATTTACCCAAAAACTATAGAGCGATCTCAAAAAAGCATGCTATCGTAGTATTGAACCTTTTTTTTATAAGCCAAAAATATACTAGAGGTACCTTAACCCATGAGCTATGATAGTGTTTTCTTAAACAAGCATTGTCTATTTGGTATTTTATAGCTGCATTCTTCATTCATCATCATACCAGAATTTGGCCAATCAAAAACAGCATTCAGCTTATAAAAAATAGAATTCAACATTCATATTCAAAAAATAGCATTCAACAATTAACATTAATCATACCACTACCGCAATTAACAAAATAGCCCATAAACAAACTTTGGGTCTTAAAAACATATATGATAATGCGAAAACAAAAGCATAAATTCCAATGAATATACCAGAATTCACTGGTGCAATAAGTTCTTTTTACGTCGGTTAAAATTGATTTTTTTACGTCAGAATACTGACTGATGTAAATACAGCTGACGTTAAAAGTTTAACTTTTAACGTCAGTTGAGAACTGACGTTAAATATAACACTATTAACGTCGGTTCTTTAACACAACTGACGTTAATTTTGTCAAAATTAACGTCAGTTCTTTAACAAAACCGACGTAAATTTTGTTAAAACTAACGTCAATTGTTATCAAGAACTGACGTTAAAGGTCTTAATTTTAACGTCAGTTGTAATAAACAACTGACGTTAATAGTGTACTGTATATTTTTATAAAATACTTTTAACGTCAGTTGTATGATACAACTGACGTTAATAGTATTTTTTTTTTTTAAATTCAGTTTTAAAATATCACTCCCCTAAGCCATCCCTGCATTCAGTAAATATACAGAAATACGAATATCACACACATTACAGAATTGCAAAGGAAAAATGGAACAATGATCCATATGTATGCCTGTTCAAAACAATATATATTTATTAACATAGGTTATAAATGTATACTAAGTTTAAACTACCTATATCAATATCCCTTCGTGATGATCATCACAAGTGGCATGTACATCGTCCACCTGTGTCTCCTCGATTATAGTAGGCATGTTTGTTGAAAAAGAAGGAGTCTCGGGAATATCAAGATTTGAATCTTCATTTTCATCACTACCATTATACATGCTTTTTCCTTGGAGAACCACGGACAACCTTTTGTTAGAAGGATCAGTGATGTAGAACACTTGTTTTGCTTGGGAAGCCATTATGAAAGGCTCATTTATATGACCTAACTTGTTGAGGTCTACCAATGTGAACCCCAATTCGTCGGTTTGTACACCACCGTTACTATCAACCCACTTATATTTAAATACCGACACCGTAAGCTTAGTGTAATCGAGCACCCAAATATCTTCAATATATCCAAAGTAAGGTGTCGGTGCTGTAACGGGTTTTGTGTCCTTTGCACTAGAGAAGTGCATTGCTTCGGCCACGATCATAACCCCACTATTTTGCATGGTACTCTTGTTATCTTGTTCCTTTGTATAAAAGGAAAAGTTATTTATGTCGTATCCGCTCCAACATATGACGTTGAAGTTAGGCCCACGTGCTAGCCATTTTACGTCATCAGAAGCAGTACTACCATCCTTAAGCATTTCTTCCTTGAACCATGGTAAGAAAGTCTTGTTATGCTTGTTCAACAACCACCTTTCGCCCATTCGAGGGTTTTCTTGATTGACTTTTCTTTTATGTTCAAATAAGAAAGGCTGAACACATTCGATGTTGTTCAATACATACAAATGTGCTTGAAGCACTTCCTCCCGATCCTTCCTATTAATTCTTAAGCCATGTGTACCCTTACCTTGACATCTGATCTCATCATGCCGAGGCTTAGGAACCCCTATAGGATCCGTGTTATGAAGGTAGTCCGAACAAAACTCAATAGCTTCTTCTGCAACATACCTTTGAACAATAGATGCTTCCGGACGATGAGGATTCTTCACGTACCCTTTCAAGATCTTCATGTAGCGCTCAACTAGGTACATCCATCTCAGAAAAACCGGCCCACATAATCTAATCTCCCTCACCAAATGAACAATTAAGTGAACCATTATGTCTAAAATGGAAGGAGGAAAATACATCTCCAATTGGCACAAGATTGTAGCAGCCTCAACTTCCAAGTCATCCAACATACGGGGGTCAACGACTTTGCTACATATAGAATTGAAGAATGAGCACAACCGAGTAATGGCATGTCTCACATTTTTTGTAGCAATACCACGAATAGTAACGGGCAGAAGTTGTTGCATCAGGATGTGACAATCATGAGACTTCAAGCCAACCAATTTAAGATCACTAGAGACAAGCCTCTTCATATTTGAAGAGTAACCATGTGGAACTTTGATGCCCTGAAGACACCCGCAGAAACTTTGTCTCTTTTTTTTTTGACAAAGTATGACATCTTTGGCAAAAATAAGTCCGCTTACCATCCTCAACAACTGGAGCTAACTGCTCTCGTATACCCATAGCAACGAGGTCGAGACGAGCATTCACACCATCTTTTGTCTTGCCCTGAATGTTGAGAAGCGTCCCGATCACACTATCACACACATTTTTCTCCATATGCATCACATCAATGCAATTATTCGACATCAAGCTTGCGCCAGTATGGAAGATCAAAGAATATCGACCTCTTCTTCCATATGTTTTTCTCAACAGCTTTACCTTTCTTTTTGGACTTGCCGAATATAACATCGATGTCCTTTACCCTCTGATAAACCTGCTCTCCAATTAAGGCCGCCGGCGCTTCTTCTGTCTCTTGGCATCCATTAAAAGCTTTTTTTCATCTTACGATATGGGTGATCACGTCTAAGAAATCTCCGATGCCCAAGGTAAACCGTCTTCTTTCCATGATGCAACTGAGTGTAGCATGTGCCTTCTTCACATATAGGGCATGCTTTATGCCCCTTGACACTGTACCCGGACAAGTTACCGTATGCTGGAAAGTCGTTGATGGTGCAAAATAACATGGCACAAAGCTTGAAAGTCTCATGAGAATACCTATCAACTACATCAACACCTTCAACCCACAACGTTTTCAAGTCTTCAATCAAGGGACCTAGATAAACATCTAAGTCATTTCCCGGTTGCTTTGGGCCCGAAATCATCATAGACAACATCATGTATTTGCGCTTCATGCACAACCAAGGGGGCATGTTGTAAATCACCAACAGAACAGGCCATAAACTATGAATACTACTCATGTTACCATAAGGATTCATTCCATCCGTAGCAAGTCCAAGCCTTAGGTTTCTTGGATCATCGGCGAAATCCGGAAACATAGTATCGATATTCTTCCATTGAATAGAATCAGCAGGATGACGAACCTTTCCATCACGTTTCCTCTCATCATTATGCCATCTAAGATTCTTCGCATCTTTTGCATTGGCAAACAATCGCTTGAACCTTGGAATTATTGGAAGATACCACAACACCTTCGCAGGAGGACACTTTTTTCTCACATCATCAACATCATCATCATCATCACCACCCTTCACTTTGTATCATGATAACCCACATTTGGGGCAATCGTGTTTGTCTTCATGAACACCGGTGTACAATATGCAATCATTGGGGCATGCGTGTATCTTCTTATACTCCATACCCATAGAACACAATACCTTCTTGGCCTCATAGTTACGGTCAGGCAATGTGTTGTCCTCCGGAAGCAAGTCTTTCAACACTTCAAGCAATTCCGTGAAGCTTTTATCGCTCCAACCATTTCTCGCCTTCACACAAACCAATTTTAGCACCGCCGACAACCGTGTATGAGTAGTACACCCTGGATATAAATGCTTATCCGCATCACCGCACAACCTATCATACACATGCGCTCGATGAAAAGATTCTTGTCCAATATCACGGATCATGTCCTCTACTCGATCATCCTCCATATCTACGTCAACGTCCTCACTTTGGGAGACACTCGCCGTATTACTACTCAACAACATATCACCATGCCATATCCATCTTGTATAACTCAAGCAAATCCCTTCACAAATCAAATGAGTACGTATATCCTTCACCGTACATTTCCTCGTATTCAAACACTTGACACAAGGACAACAGAACATTCCATTACTATTAGGAACATTCCTTTGAGCAAATTCTATAAATTCTCCCACCCCCTTCAAATACTCAGCACTAGTACGCTTACAAACCATCCAACTACGATCCATAACTAGATAGGTCCTGTAGATATACAAAACATATATATATCCAATATAAGGACAATACGGGAGATTTAAAACTATAGTTTTTAAAGATTAATTGCCAAGCACTGGTCACGGCCTGGCAGTGATGTCCATCATGGCCGTAACGTGCCAACTGAACAGACCATGCCATCACAGGCAGAATTGATCACGGCCTAGCCGTGATTAGCATCACTACCGTGATGAGATCAACCAAAGAGAGCAACATGCACTCAAAACCAAAAACAGAGACGTACATTCCCAACAACTCACCCTCACGGTTTCAAGTTTCAACTACTGAGACTACAGTTTCAACATACACTCAAAACCAAAAATACAAAAATGTGCCCTAAATACTCACCAGAAATAGGTGCTCGCGTGGTGGTGGGGAGGGGAGCTCGAGTGGTGGCCAACGTTCGATGTGGTTACTGAAAGCAGAGGGACAAGGAGAGTTAGTGTGCAGGAAGGGGAAAGAGAGATGTACGTCAAGTTATTGCAAAGAATGAATGGAAAGATAGAGTTAGGGTTAATAGTGTACCTCACGGTGGTGGCGAAGAAGCCCTCGCGGTGGTTGTGGTGGAGATGAGCTCGCGATTAGGGTTCTGTGCTGGGGTGAGAGTGAGAGTGAGGGTTGAGAGTGATTTAGGGTTGAGTGTGATGAAAAGAGAAAAGAGACGTACGTACAGAGCGAAGTGCAGAAGGCGCGCGGGTGTAAACGTTATATAAAACAACATTTAACGTCAGTTGTATTAAACAACTGACGTTAAAATTAATTTTTTAACGCCGGGTTTATTAACAAACCGACGTTAAATATTAATATTTTTAAAAAAACACTTTTAACGTCCGTTGTTGGAATACAAATCGACGTTAAAAAGTGTTGTGTCTCGTATAAAGTAACATTCTTCCGTAACAGATGTGACATCGCCTCTTCTTTTTCTCTATATTTCTATTCCTTCACAAAATGGCTCTGAGACCTGTGTTAATTGAGTGACAACAGGGCATTTCAGATAGCTATGGATATATGATTATTTACGCGCCTATTTATTTAATCAAGTAAAAATCACACTTTTAACGTCAATTGTATAAACAATGAGGCGTTAAAAATAAATATTTTTTATTTTAAAAACACTTTTAACTTCAGTTTTATTCAACAATCGACGTTAACGCACTGTGTTATGAGTGACAACAGGGCATTTCAGATAGGGATATAGGATTATTTACGTCAGCTGTTTATTTAACTGAAGTAAAAATCACACTTTTAACGTCAGTTGTATAAACAACTGACGTTAAAAATAAATATTTTTTATTTTAAAAACACTTTTAACGTCAGTTTTATTCAACAACTGACGTTAAAAGTGTATAAGTTTCTTCCTATTCCTTCGGACGTTTTCTTTTCTGCACGTTTATAATATATGACTGCCAACTCCCAATGCGCCTTGGAACCTAATGCTCTTAATGATCAATTTAATTTTTTAGCAACTTACGACGCCTAGTAACTTCATCCCCTACTCCTATAAATAGCTTCCTTACTTCCTTTAATTTTTCTGCCCACAATATGCCTCTGCGATGGAAATTAACTTCATCACTCTTTCTTCCTATACCTAGACTTAAAGGTCTCTGTCTTAATGGTCAAACAACTTCTGAGGTTGTGTAAATCGCATTACATGGGTGATAAGGGTGTGTAAATCGCATTATGTGAATTGCACACATGTACACCATCATCCTTCTGGAGAATCAGCAGCTACAGTTCCAAAACCTCAGCTTTGGAACCAAGTGGTTGTTCCAAGAATATTGCTGAAACAGATCGAGTGCACCCTTCACTCTGCCACGGCTCCAAAGTGACTGTGGATTCAGATGGAGCATCGACTTCAAATGAGGGAGGGGATGCATTCAATGTTGGAGATTCTGAGGACAGGACTGAGAAGAAAATGATGTTGAAGCAGAAACTTTTTTATATTTTAGTGCTATCTTGCGGAAATTTTTTATCTTTTAAACATGTAATTGTAACTTATGAATCGCTTCAATGAGATACGATTTGATTATACATATATAACTTGTTTTATGTTAAGTGTTTATTTATTTTAATTTGCACAAGAATTTGTTAATTTACTAATTCAAGCTAATTAATTAAGATTAAAAATAAACTTTAAAAAAAAGATTAGAAATAAATTGCACTATATGGAGTGATGATCTGCGTTAAGAGTGACAACAGGGAGTTGACAACGAAAGAAAGATAGGAATGAGTTGATTATTTACGTCAGTTATTTATTTAACTGAAGTAAAAATCACACTTCTAACGTCAGTTTTATAAACAACTGACGTTAAAAGTTTTAATAATTTCTTGCAAAACACTTTTAACGTCAGTTCGTTAAACAACTGACGCAAATAGTGATTTCATATTTACAAAACTGCTACCGCCTCACTTTTAACGTCAGTCCTTAAAACAACTGACGTTAACAGTGAATTAATGAAGTCTGATATTTACAAAACTGCCACCGCCCCCTTTTTAACGTCTAGTTTTTGGTTAACTGACGTAAACCTTTACCGTCGAATGTATATTTTCCACTTGTGATTTAACAAACAAAAGATTAAAGCACATTTGCGTTACTGAAACAAAAAAAATAGATCTAAAAAGACAATGAGAATTAACTTTCACTAATGTTTTGTTGTCATCCTGAATAAGCTAGTAACAAGAAGCAGTTCCACTCTTCTGTGTCTGAATCAACCTATATAATATTAAAATAATGAATTACCAACACATGTAGAATATTTGAAATATTTGAAAAAGTTCAAAAAAAATTGGTCAGTGATAATAATGGAACTAACATATAGAAAACTTTCAATAGCAAACTGTTACCCTCCATGCCCACCGGATGATTCGAGAATGCTTGATCAACTCTAAAATCCATTAACAAGAGATAAGAGATGGACTTAAAAACAATCTTAAGCTTTCTTACGAATGTGTCAAATACCAACTTACATTAATTATGTTGTCATGGACAGAGGTAACTAATTAAGTAGCCACAGAATATCTGCATCGTTAGGTATTTCAGATGCCAAGTCTTGGACAGAGGTAACCTTAAGTAGCCATTTAAAAGAGGAAATATTAAAAGCAACCCTAAAATTTCAAATGATAGAGGTGAACAGACTTACCATCGAAGATGACGAGAGTTAGTGGCTAGGTTTTAGAGATTGAGAGAGAGAGAGGGCGGGCGAGCGAGCGAGTGAGAGAATAAAATTTTGAGAGTGCTCGTGAATTGAAAGATTTGAGAGAGAGTAATAGTTCAGACCTTTAACATATTTATATATAGCTATTTTAGGTAGATCATACCTTATAATAACGTCTCATGTAGCAAACGCTATTAAAATATATACATTTAACAATGTCTCTCTAGAAAACGTTGTTATAACACGATAGAACAATTTTTGGCGGGAAAGATACCAAGCGACAGAGCACAACTCCATGTGATTTATTGATCTCTTCCTCTTCTCCACTAACATTGTAACCTCTCATTATGGTTTCTCTTTGAAAACACACAATTGCACATCTTCTCCACTAACTGTATCATCTGCTCTTGTGTATAAATAGAACCATCCCATATTCTGAAACCATCCCACACTCTGAAACCTTTCACTCTCCAAAATCCAAATGGCATCCCATTACAATGAAGACAATGAATCTTGAAGAGATTTAATGAGATAAATATGACGCAACTTCAGAGATTACTTTTCAAGGATGGACTAAGTACTTCAACCTCTATAGACCCATCAATACTGTAGAAATCAGGGAATTATGGTCAAATATTGATATCAAAGATGACAGATCCATCATTGGGCACGTAAGTGGTGGTGTACCAGTGACCATCACACAAGCCATTATTGCTGAATTAACGAAAGCTCTAAACAAGGGTCTGGAGAGTTTCAGAAGTCTGGACTAGATGTTGGAAAACCCTAGACTTTCACTCAAGAAGGTATATCAGAAATAGTTTGGGGACAACGTTGATCAGAAGAAGAATGGTACCTCTCAACTAACTAACAATCTAATTCTTGCTGGAGTGTTGCAGCCATTTCATTCTTCCCCTCACAGGTAGTGAAAGCTAACACTCCTCCACTCTATCAAAGTCCGAAATAACTATGGTCTATCACCTCCTCGCCTACTCCAGAATCAACCTTCCATTCTTCATCATGGAATATCTAAAATACCGGCTTCATATGAATAATAGGAGCATCCACTATGGAATGCTCTTTATTAAGTTACTAGTGTACGAACCCGTGCCATGCACGGGGAATATTTTAATTCTTTAGGATTTCATCAAAAATATTAATTGTTGATTTTATGTTTTTGGTTTAATTTTTTTTTTTGCAGGGAATTATATACCAAAAAAAGTGAAAATTTTATTTTGTCGGAACCGTCAATCACAAAGTCTAACAGATATTAACTTAATAATTATCATTGATATTGTTGTGGTTAAACACTGAGACACACACAAGAACAAGATCACAGCAACAAGGCAACAGAAACTGATATAAAAAACAGAATCGCAGAACAAGAAAGAAATTGATGAAACAGAAGAGAAAAGAAAGATCAACATCAAGAGATAACGTGGTTCAGCCGATGGGGCCTACGTCCACGGGAAGAGAGCAAAAAAACTTCACTATGATTGAAAGAGTTACAAGATCAAGTTCCAAACCCCACAAGAATTCTACACTAGGCCCCTGAATTCCCTACTGAGACACAGTCACAAGCTCCCTAGTTCTACCACTCTTATGCTCACCAAAACCCCTTGATCTAGGCCTAACTCTTTTGATTAGAGATAAAGGAAAGATTACACAGTTGATTACAATCACACACCCTCTAATCCTACCATACACATGTATATATATAGATAGGAGAGGAGCTTCAGTTGCCAAGTTTTCATCCTCCAAGCCATAACAGAATTCTGTTTGTGCACTAACAGAAAAACTGTTTTTCCCGCCAGAAAGAATTTGTTTGTAACTGAATATTTTTGAGACATCATCAACAAATCTCCACCTTGTCTCTAAAATCCTTCAATCATGGTTCCAGCTTCTGCTCCCTTGCCTGACCTTATGTTTCTGAAAAACCGATCAAGTCCAAGCTATGCTTGAACTTGGTTAGGGGTAGGGACTTGGTTAAGGCATCGGCTGGATTATCTTCTGTTGTAACCTTCTCAACAGCAATCTCCTTTGCCTCAATTGCATCCATGATGAAATGTAATTTAATGTCAATGTGTTTGGATTTTTCATGGTAAACCCGATGTTTAGATAAGTGAATAGCACTTTGGCTGTCACTATAAATTGTAACACAATTTTGTGGAACTCCAAGTTCACCAATAATCCCTTTTAGCCACATTGCTTCTTTCACTCCTTCAGTAAGGGCTATGAACTCTGCTTGTGTTGTTGATAAGGCCACCACTGACTGCAGAACTGATCTCCAACATATAGCAGTTCCAAACATGGTAAAGACATAGTCAGACAGTGAATTTCGGGTATCAACATTTCCAGCATAGTCTGAATCCACATAACCTATGATGGCATCTTGAGCATGATGGTGTCTTTTAAATAGTAGACCAGATTTTTGGGAGCCATTTAGGTATCTTAGTATCCACTTCATTGCTTGCCAATGAGGTAGACCAGGATCAGCCATAAATCTGCTCATCACATTTACTGCATAAGCTAAGTCTGGCCTGCAACACACCATTCCATACATGATACTACCAACAGCATTTGCATATGGAATTAATGCCATTTTATGTTTTTCTTCTTCTGAGGTTGGCCCTTGCTTTGCTGAGAGTTTACCAAGTTGACCTAGAGGTGTTCCAACTGGTTTTGATTCATGCATTCTGAACCTTCTAACCACCTTCTGTATGTAGCCTTGTTGAGACAAAAAGCTCTCCAGATTTCCTGTTTCTGCATATATCCATTCCAAGGATCCTCTTGGCTTCTCCAAGCTCCTTCATATCAAATTCTGATTTCAAATTCGACCTTGATCCTTTGAATTTCAGATTTCTTAGATCCTGCAAGAAGAATGTCATCAACATATAATAATAGATATATAATCACTTCAGTATTTTCCTTTAGGAAATACACACAACTGTCATAGTTGCATCTTTGGAAACCAATCTGCATCTTGAAATTGTCAAATATTTTATTCCATTGCCTAGGACTTTGCTTAAGACCATATAAGGACTTCTTTAACAAGCAGACCTTATTTTTGTCTTTAACAAAGCCCTCGGGTTGATGCATATAGATGGTTTCTTCTAAATTTCCATGAAGGAAAGCAGTCTTGACATCTAACTGTTCTAGTTCAAGATCAAATTGAGTGGTTAAAGCAAGAAGAATCCTTATTGAGCAATGTTTGACTACTGGTGAGAAGGTCTCATTGTAGTCTATGCCTTCAACTTGAGAAAACCCTTTTGCCACAACCCTTGCTTTGAATCTAGTATTGTTGTTGCTTTGAGCATCTTCCTTTCTCTTGAAGATCCACTTGCAACCTACAATCCTTTGTCCTTTAGGTGGATCAACTAGAGTCCAGGTGTTGTTTTGTTCAAGAGACTTCATTTCCTCTTCCATTGCTTTCATCCATTCCTTCTTGTATTTGTCTTTGACTGCTTCAGTGAAGTTGTTGGGCTCACAATCTTGACCTTCTTCCCCTATGCTCAAGGCATAGCATATGAGGTCTGCTTGTGCATATCTTTTTGGAGGGACTATATTTCTCCTTGCTCTGTCTCTCACAAGATTGTAGTCACTTGTAGTTGGTTGAGATTGTTGTTGATCCTCAGATTCTGTTTCCTCTTGTACTACTTCATTCTCCTTTCTTGTTGGTGGCAGCTCCACCTCAAATTGAGAGGTCTCTGGAGCATTTATTGGAGTGTCTGGCTTATCCTTTGACAGCATGGCCATTCTAGTCTCATCAAAGACTACATCTCTGCTGATTATACATTTTGGTTCTCCCGGATCTAGTCTCCACAGTTTGTAGCCTTTGACTCCAGTGGGGTAACCAATGGACACACATCTTGTTGCTCTGGCAGCAAGCTTGTCTTGTTTAACATGTGCAAAGGCTAAAGCACCAAATATCCTCAAGTTGGAGTAGTCTGCAGGTTTGCCTCTCCAAATTTCTATAGGGGTTTTGAACCCTATAGCAGATGATGGACATCTATTTATAAGATACACTGTTGTTACAGCAGCATCACCCCAGAAATTCTTTGGAAGACCAGCACTCAAGATCATGCATCTTACTCTTTCCAAAATTGTTCTATTCATCCTTTCGGCCAAGCCATTCTGCTGTGGAGTACCTGCAACTTTTCTATGCCTTCTAATTCCTAGTTTCCTGCAAAAGTTGTTAAACTGCTCTGAAAGATATTCCAGGCCATTGTCAGTCCTTAAACACTTAAGTTTGGTTCCAGTTTTAGTTTCTATTTCAGCATACCAGTTTTTGAATTTCTCAAAAGTTTCACTCTTATTCTTAAGTATATAAATCCATACTCTCCTAGAATAATTATCAATAATAGTCAGGAAGTAATAACCACCTCCATGAGTCATGGTTCTAGCTGGCCCCCATAGATCTGAGTGAGCATATTCAAATATGGATTTAGTGGTGTGCCGTGCAGTATTGAAACTAACCTTATGAGCCTTACCTAGTATGCAGTGATCACAAAAGTCTAATTTACCTATTTCATCATGGTTTAGGAGGTTCTGTTTGCACAATTCTTTTAGACCTTTCTCACTAACATGGCCAAGCCTCATGTGCCATAATCTGGTTTTATTTATAGGGATCTGACTAGCTACTGAGGCTTGGGCTATTACAGTAGATCCATCTAAGATATAGAGACCATTCCTTTTGATGCCTTTAATTATTACTTTGTTGTTCAAAGAAACTTTAAGCATACCATGTTCAATGTTAGTTATGTGACCTAAGCTATCAAACATGCTTATAGAAAGTAAATTCCTTTTCAGTTCTGGTACATACCTGACACCTGTGATTATGGTCTCTTGTCCATTGTACATCTTCAATCTGATGGTGCCTAATCCCTGAACCTTGCATGGCTTGTTGTTTCCCAGCAAGACAACTCCACCATCTTGAAGATTTAAAGACTCAAAATAGTCTTTTCTTGGACACATGTGATAAGTGCATCCAGAGTCCAACACCCAATCCTTTTCTGATGCTGAATTTGACAGCACTAAGGCTTCTGCTAATTCATACCCTGAGGACTCATAACCCGATGAGACAATTGCTGCATCACCAAATTGTTGGCCTGCCTTTAATCCTTTATTCTTCCTCTCAGGGCACTCCCTTTTGAAATGACCCTTCTTGTGGCAGTGGAAACATTTGTACTTGGATTTATCTTGATTCCTTGACTTTGGTCTGTGCTTTCCTTGTTTTCCACTTCTCTTGTCATGTCTTCCTCTCATAACACTCAGGCTTTCTGCATTGCTTTCTGCTCTTGCTTCTCGTTTCTTTTGGAATTATTTTGTCCTTATGGATGATTGTACCTCATCAAGAGTGATTGTTTGGTCTCTTCCAAACAAAATCGCATCCTTGAACTCAACAGAATTAGTGCCTTATCCTCATCATCCATCTGAACTTCAAGATTCTCAAGATCATCAAGAATCTTGTTATAGTCTGCAATATGCTCTGCTACTGACTTATCTTCACTCATCTTGAATGAGAAGAGTTGTTGCTTCAAGAATAGTCTATTTGCCACGGATTTGGTCATATACAGAGATTCCAGTTTCAGCCATAGAGCAACTGCAGTAGGTTCTCTAGCTACTTCTCTTAAAGGTTTGTCTCCAAGGCATAGGATAATGATGCTTCTTGCCTTGTTTATGAGATCCCTCTTCTCAACAGTTGTGAGAGTGCTTGATAGAGCAGCCTCACCCTTGAGAGTGTCCCCAAGACCTTGTTGAACAAGAACTGCCTGCATCTTGACTCGCCATAATCCAAAATCGTTTGTGTCAGAGAACTTTTCGATATCAAACTTTGTTGAACCCATGCTGAGATGCTTCTTCTTTCAGTTTTCAGTTCCTTTTCCCACAGACGGTGCCACTTGTTGTGGTTAAACACTGAGACACACACAAGAACAAGATCACAGCAACAAGGCAACAGAAACTGATATAAAAAACAGAATCGCAGAACAAGAAAGAAATTGATGAAACAGAAGAGAAAAGAAAGATCAACACCAAGAGATAACGTGGTTCAGCCGATGGGGCCTACGTCCACGGGAAGAGAGCAAAAAAACTTCACTATGATTGAAAGAGTTACAAGATCAAGTTCCAAACCCCACAAGAATTCTACACTAGGCCCTTGAATTCCCTGCTGAGACACAGTCACAAGCTCCCTAGTTCTACCACTCTTATGCTCACCAAAACCCCTTGATCTTGGCCCAACTCTTTTGATTAGAGATAAAGGAAAGATTACACAGTTGATTACAATCACACACCCTCTAATCCTACCATACACATGTATATATATAGATAGGAGAGGAGCTTCAGCTGCCAAGTTTTCATCCTCCAAGCCATAAAGAATTCTGTTTGTGCACTAACAGAAAAACTGTTTTTCCCGCCAGAAAGAATTTGTTTGTAACTGAATATTTTTGAGACATCATCAACAGATATTATAATACAAATAATGACTCTTAATTATAAATAGCAAGTAGATATTATCTTGTAAATATCCACTCTAACTTGTTACATACTCTATCCCTTATACCTATACAAAAAGATTATGTATATAAACATCATAAATAAGAGTGTGATTAATCAAAAAGATGTTGTCTCTTTCTTCCACCATCAAAGCAACAAATGCGTTTCAAGCTGATTAATCATTTTTTGGTATAATTTACTGAAACACTAATACAAAACACAATGATATTCATAATGATATGATTATTTTTTTTCTCTCAAAAATCTATCCGATTTATTTTTCCTTGCTCCCCATGCAAGTTAACCATTTTAAGAAAATATTTTTATTTATCACATTATTTTTTATTTCTCTCTTCAAAACCTATTGAATTTATTTCTTTGTTTCCCGTGCAAGTTAATCATTTTTTGAAGCAAAAAAAATTATCCATCATGTTATTATTTTTATTGTCTGATCTTGAAAATCTATTTGATTTATTTTCCCTCTTTGTCAATTGTGAATTAACCATTTTTAGAAAATATATTTATATGTCATATTACTTTTTTATTTTCTTTTGAAAATCTATTTGATTTATTTATCCTATTTTCATGCCAAAGTTAAAAAAATTTAGAAAATATCTCTATTATATTATTTTTAATATTTGAAATTTCTCCCAATACCTTGTTTTTATAGCTATTTCCCTCAACATCAACATTATAGCAACATTTTTCCAAAGCAAAATTATAAATTAAGAGCTAATTTATTGATTCTTCTTCCACCGCCTTGATATGATATTTCGTCGGGCATTTAATATTATATATATGTTTTCAAAGGTACAACTAAATTTCAATATCTCGGTAGTCATATGAAACTTTTTCTACCCTCTTAAAAAATTATTTCATTTATTTCTCCTTTTTCTCTTGCAAATTAATAATTTTTAGAAAATATATTTTTCTATGATATGAAATTTTTCTTCCTATGATATGAATTTTTTCTTATTCATTCAAAATTTTTTGATTTATTTCTCTTATTTTACCGTGAAACTTAATTTTTTTGTAAAATATATATTTATGTATCATATTAATTTTTATTCTATCTTGAAAATCTGTTTAATTTGTTTCTTTTTTCTCTGATCAACTTAATCATTTTTATAAAATTTATTTATCTATATTTTATTATTTTTATTTTCTTTTGAATAATGATGATGATGATAAACTATAGGTATGATGACAATGGTAAACTATAGGTATGATTCAATTTTTTTATTTGATTCAACTTGGTTTGGAACCCAAAAAGTAGAATATTACTTTATAATATATTGTTATTAATGTTATTAGATTACTTTATATTATAATATTAGATTATTTAAATTTATTCGAATTTTATCGAATGTAATAAACATTTATTCTAAAAATTAGATTATTTACATTTATTAGTTGATTAGTTTATTTTCATAAGATTTAATTATAATTTTTACGTGATATTTTAATTATAAATCAATTTGATTTTTAGCATAATTTGAATACATTAAATACAGAATCATTTGGTCATATACCATTAAATTAAAATTTGAATTTGGATTAGATTAAAAGTGATAAACAATAATTTAAATTTTTTTATAACTTTGATAATTTAATTATTAATATTTTATGCATGAAATATGAAATATTTTAATTATAATATTTGATTTAAGTCAAAATATTATTTAATTATACTTTTGTTTTTTCATTAATTAAATTGATGAAAAAAAAAATATTTTGGGAAGAAAATAATTATTGTGATGATGTTGCATTACTGTGATATAAATGAATGAGGAAAAATTAATTAAAAATAAAGTTATTCTGAAGAGAAAAGAAAGGAATATCATGTTTATACGATACATGATTCATATTGCATAACATTGTTTGATATAATATTAATGTGATGGTAATACTTGGTTTGGGACCCAAAAAATAAATTAACTCCTTCTAATATATTATTATTTTATTATTATTATTATTATTATTATTATTATTATTATTATTATTATTATTATAAATCGATTATTATATATTATAATATTATATATTAGATTATCTATATTTATTTGAATTTTATTGGAGGAAATAACTATTTTTTTCATGATTTATTTTTTATTTTAAATTTATTCATTGACTACTCTATCTCTTTATAATTTGAGCCTGACATTCTAACTATAAAACAATTTGATTTTCAGTATCAATTAGAATGTGTAGATTGCAAAAACACACCATCATATCTCAATTTCCTTTTTTTAATACGTTATAAGGGATATATATCATAATCTTCTAACAATATAAATTTGACTCTAAATTCGAACTTGAGTTAGAATAAAATGGCATAAGTATTAATTTTAATTTTTGGATGATTTACTTATAATTTATTTGTTATTTAAATTTATTAGTTGATTAATTTATTATTTTATTTGTATAAGCTTGATAATTTAATTGATATTTTATGTATGAACTATTTTATTTATAATTTTATTCGATTCAAGTCAAAATTTTATTCAATGAAAAAAATTTATTTCACTCTCGTGTAAAATTTGTTCTCTAAGTGAGAAAATGTCAAATGATATCAACAAACAGATTTTCTATGCTAAATTTCAGACAAAATATAAAAGTACTCAAAGGGAATTAATTTACATATATATATATATATATATATATATATATATATATAGAGGCTCACCTTAGATTTTTTTTTTTTACAAAATAAGCTTACCTTAGATAAAGAATATAAAGATATGGGCTCACACCTCCTTGGACATTACTTTGTAACACATGCGGAAACAAATTAAAAAGTTATTTGCTGGTTGCTTTCAGAAAAATTAATTTACTTTAAGTTAGAAAACTAGGGTGTAAATTTTTTTGTTCTTCGAGAACGCTCTGTAAAATCAAGATACATACATGAAACAATAAAATCATATTGTACATCTCCTCACATGAGGAAATACTCATATTCACATTAAGAGCCTTCACAACATACACATTTGTACTAAAAGTTTCCAATTCTCAAAAACAAAAAAATTAAACCAAAGACTCCTAAGCTGGTTTCCTTATAAGACATCTACTGGAAAAACCCCATGGTTATTCCCAGAATCAAACGTCTCTTCAAGCATCAGGATCAAAGTTCCCTAGTGCAGCTAAGAACTTTTCTGCCCCACCTACTTTCATGTACCAAGACACAAAAGCCAAACTAGAAAACCTGATATATTGTAAGGGTGAGACACCAATATACGGATATAAGCACGATAACTACATGCGTGACACACAAAACAACATATAGTCGTATAAAGTCATACAACATAAACTTCTTAGAAATAACAAGTAATTTACCAATGTGTTTCATACCCAAACAGTCATTGTCCTTTATAAAAAGATTCATAACACATCCCAGTTCAACATCTAATCTTGATACCTCATCTCCCGGAGATTCACTCACCAAATAAATGAGCTGATCAGGCTCTTGAATGACACATTGTCAACAAAAGAACAATGGTCCACATCATAATGGCACATTGTCCAAACTCTTGATACAATGGTCAACATCATAACGACACATTACCCGAACTCCTGGCATAATGGTCAAAAAAACAAATGGCACATCGTCCAAACATCCCTGCACGATGGTCAACAAATCAAATGGCACATCGTCTATTAAGGCACAATGGTCAACTCTTTAATGGCACATTGACCATTAAGGCACAATGGTCAACATGAAACATGAATATCACCATGATACCATGGCTAACAAACACACTATAACATGAATATCCTCAGGATATCATGACTAACAAACACACTATGACATGAATATCATCAAGATGTCATGATTAACAAATACATCGAAACATGAATATCATTAAGATATCATAATTAACAAATATACTATAACATGAATATCATCCAGATATCATGACTAACAAATACATCGAGGTCTAAATGACCTGAAGATACCAAAATTAACACATACACTGTAACATGAATATCATCAAGATATCATGACTAACAAATTGAGCAAAACTCGTTTACAGAAAATCCTTTCTGTTGTAACTCTTTTATAAAATGTCAAACCATATTGAAATTCATTTTCTTTTGGAAACTCTTTTTCCCGAAATAACGTCTAATCTTCGTAAAATCATTTCTACTATAAATTCCTTTGTCAAATCACTAAGAAACTCATTTTCTTTCTTTTGAAAATCATACTCCGAGAAACTCTAGCTCTTAAAAAAACGATCTTAAACTAAATCCATGTGTGAATGATTACTGCTGTTTTTAATAATACGTTCCGTAAATATTTTCGGAATTAACCGTCGTTTAGCATTTTAAAAACGTTTTAAGTCAAAACTTGATCTTTTCCACTTAAATAATTTTCTAAAATCATAATTAAGTTATTTTCGAAGATTAATTTCATAAAATAACTTTTTATAATATATTGGATTTATCCACCTAAAAATTAACAGTACAACAATAATTTCACGGTTACGCTATCACTGTAACTCATAGTTCACTCTTACACCAATAAATCCTTAAAATAATCATATTTTCAACTTTTTCTTATTTTCAACCAACCAAAAACCTAAGTAATATTATATTACTATTTCTCATCAATTAAAACTCAGTATCCCGTAAAAACTTTTTAACACTTAAACCTCATTACTAACTAAGCACTAATCACTGTCAGGCTTTTCAATCTACAAACAACATCAACAATTTATCAACACCATTATAGCAATTAATCCAGGCAGATCATGCATCAAAGCACTATAATACATAACTGTAAATAACTAACCACAAATAAAATCACCACTTGACACAAAGCTAAACAACCACCATGAATCTCAACCAAATATTACAAATCATACACCAATCACACATAATTATCGGGAAAAATCCCTCAGGTAAGCTCCCCTTACCTCTTGAAGATTCCAACTTTCTTTTCACGAATTGTCCTTTGATTCAAATCTGGTTTCCTCCACGCACTCGAGTACTCAAAACAAATGTTATCCTTCAACAAACCATAACAAATAAATCATAAATCAAACAATCATAAGCACTCCTATTTCCTACGTATGGTTCGGCCATGAGGAGTCTATGTGGCTAAAATTTCTAAAATTCGTAAGTCTTTGGATTGGTGATCCTTAAGTACTTAAGACATATGATTAGTGATTAACAACAAAAATTGAAACAAATCATTCCAATCCTTCAAGACTTCATTTTCAGCCATGAACCAAAAGTGGAACAAGAGATTTTGGTTTGATACAAGAACTTGGATTCAACATAAATACATACTAGAAGAATGAAATACAAGATCATTTCAAAATAAATGAACAAAATCTTCCTCCACCCACATCATATTCGGCCATACAAGGTTCAATAGGGAGGAAATTTTGGTTTAAGTCATACTCTTGGATTATGAATATAAGGATGATAACAAGAACATATAAATTGATTTTATATTTTTAAGATTTTTCTATGATTTTCTAGACAATTTCAAAATTTCTAGATCTCGGAATTGAAAAAGATGAATAAGGCTTTGAAATGAAAAACTTATTGAAGAACATATAGCTAAATGATGACGAGGAACAAAGATTACCTCTTGGAACTTGAAAAATGGCAAAGAATGAGCAAGTTGCTTATCAAACTCAACAATGGAACCCAAGAGAAAGTTAGAACAAAGAAGATGATGAAGGAAGTGTGGAGAAGAATGTGGAGTCTTCAAGTGACTTCATGAACTTATGGACCATGGAAAATGGCCTTGGGCTTGCGCAAATGGACTTGTGAGTCCAACAAAGCCCAAGTGTTTGTAACCATGAAAGTGACTTAAGGCATAATGGATGGCATAGGAAGGTTTAAGTGTAGAAATTGGCTTTATGCAAATGAACTCATGACCATGATTTTGGGCCTCAGAAACTGCAGCCCTTAATGGATTTGGATGGCAAGAAATTGGCCCAAATGCCAAAGGCAACTTGAAGAATTAACTTATGACTAAAAAGTAATTAAGAGAAAGTTTAAGGACTTAAGTACAAAATCCTTAAAATGTCATCATGATGCCATGTGCACCATTAATGCATTCACATGGTGACTCATCATGTGTGACTCATTGATATTATCCATTAACGGATCCCGAAAATCTCGTATTCAGCTCCGTCGCTTACCCGATTAAAATATCGCCCGGATAAAATATAATATTTCACTTTTTAGTGAAATATTTCAAAATAACCAAAATCGATAGTAGGAAATTAAATAAAAACCTTAAGTTTTTTGTTCACGAGTCAAAGTTAGGTTTTCTGAGCAGTATAAATATACTGTCAGTGAAATTCACATACCGGGTTTCGCCTGACTTTTCAACCTAAATTTTTATCATAACTCTCTACGGTAAAGTAGAGTGTAAATCAGGTTTCGGTTTAATTAAAAACATTTTATAAGTCTCGGATAAAAATATAAACGTATTTATATAAATTTCCGATATTAGAAAATAGCGAAAAGTCGGGGTGTTACATCGGCATATTCGTTTTTATTGCTTTTATTTATCTTTGCATTGAAATGAACAAAAGGAAGAAAAATCAGAGAAGTGGTCAGCAATTAAGTAATTTAGAAGGGAAAATGAAGATGTAAATAACAATATATACGTAAATATTCGTAGTTGGGTTAATCTTTAACATTTTGTGTCACGGAGATGTGGGTATCTATAGATTAGATGATATTTTATGCATGATTCTTAAGTTAATTTTAATTTTATTTTATTTAAATTTTAATTTTAATAAATTACGAATTATATGATTGACAATGATTGACAAATTAAAATTTATCACTTTTGTATAGTAAAATATTAGTAAATATTTATTATGATTAATATTCTAATATAATAATTCGATATGGGCAAGACATTTAAGGAAATAAATTTATAATTTTGATAATAACTATTAATTGTATTGTTTGGATCAAAACAATACTAATATACACAAAATTGGTTCTGGCATAAAAAATGAACATATTGATTTTAATTTTATTTTTTTATTATTATTTATCTGTTTTTATTTTTAAAAAAAAGGAGCAGATTCCGACGAATTATTATTATTATATTGATAAAAAAAGGAATTATTATAAGCTAATGGTGTAGAAAAACCATATTGAAAAAACATGGAATCTACACTTGCCTATTACCTATTAATTATTAAAACAAATTCATTTATCACCTTTAAAACAATCATCACACGTTCATGACTAATATGATTGAACTTAAATTTAATTGTATGTTTGAATAAGGAAATTTTAACCTATTGGAACTTGGAAGTATTTATTTTTATAATTAAAATGAATAAAGAAATTAGTTAAAATAGTTAATTAGAGAATTTAAAATATTTAATTTAAAATTTAAAATTTATTTTTTGAATTAAAATTAAATATTTGCTTAAAAAAATAAAATTAAATATAATCAGTATCATTTGGTGATTATACTATTTATTTAAGCATTAAATTGTTTTCATACCAAATTAGCAATTAGTATCAATTGTCTTCATCATGAAACTTAAAATTTCAAATTTCAAGTTTGTTTCATTTAGTTATTCTTACCCTTTTTCACTTTGAATTAAATTGTTGAGTATTAATGAATTACAGATTTTAATTGTTGACACCATATCAATTTTTATTAAATATAATTTTATTTTCATTTTGAAATTGCTTTAAAAAAATTTCTGATAGAAAGGTGATTGTATTGTTTCCTTTTTTTTTTTGAAACATTTTTTCAAGCAAGTAATTGTATTGTTTTCTAGATGAAAAGAAGATAGGAAAGAAAAAAGATAGCAGTAGATCTATAACTTTCTTTACCAAGACCTAAAATTCAAAAATAGAAGAGAGTGAAATACCAAACTGAAAAGTTGGGAACCAATTACAGACAATGAAAGTGCGTGGGAAGCGAAAAAAAGGTGTGAGTATAAGAGAGATCGGACCTGAAAGGACAATTTCGTTGCAACACCCTTCTCTCTTGCTCTCATGGTTCTTCAGTTAGAATGTGCAGTGAAATCATTCAAACAAAACTCAATGTCAATCAATTCCATTTTCAATATAGATAAATAAAAAAGAAAAGGAAAAAAAAAGAAGAGGTACCTAAAAGAAGGTGTTCTAAAAAATGCAAGCGCTCCATTTATATAATTTCGTAGATTTGCAAAAACTTCAAAGAAGAGAGTTGAAATATGAAAAAAAATGTTAAATGAGAGAAAAAAAAACAGAGAGTGGCGAATGGAAGAGTGAAGATGGGTTAATGATATTTGAATTGATAACAATGATTCAAAATCAGATTTCAAAACAGTGTTGGATAAAATTGAATATTGAGTATTGAATGCATTAAATTGAAATGAATGTTTAATATTGAATGCATTAAATTGAATATCAAATTATGACAATTTTTGTGTTTTAATGCACAAAATATTTTCCATTTTAAAGAACACCTAAAGACATGCCCAGTCGGTTCATGGTATGGATGACACTTGGAGAAGGAGACATTCTACTTTGTTGATGTGGACATTGTTAGAGAATGATGCTGATGTAGACATTGTTAGAGAATGACACTTGGAGAAGGAGACATTCTACTTTGTATATATAATAATAATAGATTTGCACATCATAGTGCCTATTGACATGAAGCAACCTCACAGTGTCCCAGTGACACTGCCTTCTAGAGGGGTATGGGTATTCAACTGACTCCTCTCGTGATAGATTCTTCTTCAGAATCTACGTATCGAGAGCTTGCCTCACCACTCTCTCCATCTAAATATGACATGAAGTAGATTCAATAAAAAAGAAGAGGTCAGTTTAGAGAGGCCTATCCCAAGCACCAGTTTACTCATTATATCAGACAAAACTTGGCATATCATTGAGAAAAAAGGAGAAGAAGGAAGTGATGACTATTTTTGTATAAGTTAAATTTTATTTATTATTAATGAAATAACTAAATTTTTAATGCATTTTTTGTTGTTTTGTATTATTAAACTCTCAATATCTACAAGTAATGAAACAATGAATTAATTGAAAAACTTAGAAGTTTTAAAAAGTGTATAACTTAGAAATTTAAAGTAAGAAGTTTAGAAAAATTGTATGACTAACTTAAAAGTAATTTAAAATTTGAAGTGTGAGAGTGTGGTCATAGAGAAATGTTTCAATTTTAAAATAGATAAATGATATATTTTTCTTTTGATCAGCAAAAGAACTATATATATATTTAGATATACTGAAAGATTTACAAACCACCTCAAAAGAGGCGCTGGTCACCGAAGTCTCCTATTAAAGCAATACAGAACCAAGACCAAAGGTCTTATAGTCCAAAACAAACTTTATATACCCACCAGAACACCTGATTATAACATTTCAACAGTCTGGCTATCTTCCTGAACCTAGTTTTCTCTTTTGACAGCAATCCATTGGACTGAAACTGTTGGAAAAATATTAACATAACACAACAACAAATAAAAATAAGCGTCAATTCAATATGCAACTAAATAAAAGTAAAATTAAATATAAATCAACTTATCGATTTTGACTGAGGCTTGCAAAACACTGAACTTAAGAGTATTTCGCCACCACGAATAGATTATCCTGTACAGTTGGTCTCAATGCTAGTAGATTTCTCTTTTGACAGCAATCCATTGGACTGAAACTGTTGGAAAAATATTAACATAACACAACAACAAATAAAAATAAGCGTCAATTCAATATGCAACTAAATAAAAGTAAAATTAAATATAAATCAACTTATCGATTTTGACTGAGGCTTGCAAAACACTGAACTTAAGAGTATTTCGCCACCACGAGTAGATTATCCTGTACAGTTGGTCTCAATGCTAGTAGTCTCCCGGATACAAAAGTCACTTCTTGCTAGTAGCACTGTGAATTAGCAAGGACACATGAACAACTGTTTTGATGCTCAAGGAAACTAGAAACCCAAATAATTTCAAAACTTGATTTCCCTATATATCTCGTAAAGCAAGTTGATAATAGAAATCACTGTGTACCTTATCAAGCTTGCGCAGTAGGCCTTTGAAGCATGATCCTTTTAATTTTGATTAAAACACAAATCTCAAACAGGCATAGAGACAAAAAACGTTCGAGGATTAACGTGCACAACTAAAAGGAGTTGTTGGACGTGGCTATGTTTTAGGGGAAAGATAATAACAGAAAACACATAGGACTTAGTCAAAACTAAAAATATAAAATCATTATTATTATAATAACATTTGACTTTAAAATAAATAATCATAAAATAAAATTAAACAATTCCCACATATTTGACCCACTAGAATATCGGTGAGATTAAAACCTCTATGAACCTCATTCCGTTTGTGAATCAGTGAACTCATCACTCACACTGATCTCCCATCCAAAGTTGTTCAACGTGGTGTGGTGCTTTTCGGCCTTGCACCGTTATCTGGATTTCATGAGTGGCTCTAGAAAGTCTGCCCAAGCTTTCATAGAGGCGACC
Organism: Sophora flavescens; assembly: GCA_030762895.1. Lineage (NCBI taxonomy): Eukaryota > Viridiplantae > Streptophyta > Magnoliopsida > Fabales > Fabaceae > Sophora > Sophora flavescens. Next base: position 137,067,292 of record CM061064.1, read on the forward strand.
CCACCTCAACACTCATATAGGTGAATCTATCAAGTGTACACCACAGTCAAGCACACCACTCATTCATGAGCTATAGATTCATTAAGAGTATATACTCAAATAGGGATGGACTATCATATGTAATGGATATTGTCTCATCAAACTGACAAGTGATTTGTTCTTACCAATATGAACATAGACTTCCGAATTTCACAAACTATGTTGGGTTATCATCACTTTCAATTTTTGTATTAGGCAGAAGCCTCATCCCCCTCGATGAATTACTCACTAGCTTTCTGCTTAGTGATTTTATCAAAGGATCCCCCAGACTCATTTTTGGCCTCACATAGTTTAGGGATATAACCCATTATTCAGCAACTGCTTTACACAATTATGACATATATGCGCATATATCTCTATTTTCCATTATAAAATTTATTATTTTCTCCGCTATTGCCACTTAACAATCACGGATTAGTAATAACGAAGACACAATTTACTTCCATCAAAGAATATTGACTAAGATATTTCTTAGTCAACCAATCTCATATCTTGCCAAGTCATAAGTAATAAACTCGGCCTCTGTATTAGATCGGGCTACACAGGTCTGCTTGGAAGATTCCCAAGCGACAACACCCCCACAAAGAGGAAAATTAATCTAGTTACAGATTTACTCTCTTGTAAATCAAATCCAATTAACATCATTGTATCGTTCTAATACAATGGAAACCCACTCGTCCTGCTCCAACTGCTCAAGTGGCCAATCACTATCCGCTACAAGGACAAGTTCATGTCCAAACTCAGTTCCCTTTGGCATTGCCTCCAAGACCACCTTCAGTGCAAATGGCGCAGTTCTCTACACCAACACCCAGTTCACTACAAAAAAAGGTCATTTAGCGATCGAAAATAGTGACCGATTGTAGGATCTAAATCAAACACTGATTAGAGTTGATACTGCGACCGAAATAGCGTCCGAAATCGAGCGTAGCAGAGTTATCGGTCTCTATTTCGGTCGCAAAATAAAGGAAAGTAAAAGCCAAAAATTACTGACTTTTTAGCGACCGAAATGGTAACCGAGTTAAATGCAATGGTTAAATTTTATCTATCTTTGTGACCGATATTAAATCGGTCGATAAACGACGCGCAAAAAAAATTAAAATAGAGCGTGTTAGCGACCAGATTTTAAATCGGTCGCTAAATTTATGAATTCAAATTTTAAATCAACCCATTTAGCGACCGGATAATTCGGTCGCTAAAAATAAAATCCCTAAATCGCATTTTCCTTCCTCTCTTCCCCCATTTCTCTCCTTTCTTCTCTTCTCTCTCACGCGCAGCTCCTCCCCTTTCCCTGTTCCGGTCTCGCATCACCACCTCTCAGCGTCTCGTCCTCCTCCGGCCACCACTTGGTAAGGTTCTCCTCTTATCCTTCTCATTTTGTGTTTCTCCTTCTCTGTCTCTTACTCTATCTTCCTCCTCCCAGCAACACCGAGCCACCATCGCCACCACGACCACCACTGTAGCACTGTGACCTCCTCCTTTGGTAAGGTTTCCTATCCTCTCTCTGTGTGTATCTCGCTCTCTCTCTCTCTTGTTTGGTTCTCTTTGTCTCAGTTTCTCTCAATGTCTCTCTCAGGTGTTGTCTCTTCCTCCTTCGGCCACCACCACCATCTCAAGGGGTTCTGTTCGCGCGACCACCACCCCCACAGTCTCCTCTGATCAGTTCTGTCTAAGGTTAGGGTTTAGGGAAGTTCTATCAGTATGGGTATTTATGTTGTCAAATTAATCATTGATGTTGTTCTAGTGAAATCCATAGTAGAGAAATTATGACAGTAGGGGTATATTGATTTAAATAACTTATTGGATAGATAATATAAGTTAGCTTCCTCTTGATTCACTATCTCTAAGACTGGAATGCTTGGAAGTAGAACTACTATAAGTTTCATGGCCATCCCTGCATAAAATAAGCAAATATGAAGCCAAGAATGTAATTAGTAAATTACAGGCACATTGTATTAGACATTGTTTTCACTATTTGCTTGGAGTTGAGGTAGGTCAAATACTCTATCTTTTTCTTTGTTGCTAGTGGTGCTTGAAGACTTTGAATTGATTTGTTGATTGTTAGTGAAGAGCTGAGCTCAATAGGATTCTGGTTGTGTGCTGGTAGATTAGAAATGATGCATGTGGTTGCAATTGAATATGTTGTTTGTTAGTGGAGAGCTGAGCTCAATAGGATACTTGGTTGTGTCTTTGGTAGATTAAAATTGATGCATGTGGTTGCAAACTTTATATGTTGTTTGTTAGTGGAGAGCAGAGCTCAATAGGATGGATGTCTCAATTCTATGCGTTGATTGCCATTAGTGGAGAGTAGAGCTCAATAGGATGTGATCCTGTCAAAAGGGCGGGATGCTTGTTGTGTGTTGCTAATTTAGAAGTTATGCATGTGTTTGACAATTATGTGTTTCTTAGTGGAGAGCGGAGCTCAATAGGATGTTTGCTACTATATTTTATCTAAGTTTGTATAGAAATATGCTTCAATATATATTTGTTGAAGTATGTTGCAATCCTTATAAGTCAATGGTTTTATTTTCTGCTAGAGTTAATTATTAAGCTACGAAAGCCTTAGTTTCCTATTTGAGATTCAATATTAATGAGCATGCGTACCTTCTCAGGGCACGCATGCTCATTCAATATTTTGGATGTGCTTGAAGGATTCTTGTAGTTTGAGGTTTTTCTTTAATTCTGCCTTAAGGCCAAGGTCTTAGATAATGAAGGATTAAGTATAGGGTTAGATAAAATGAAGGGTGGGGCACAATTTGCTAGGCACATGACGTGCCGTCATCATTCAAACATTATTCACATTAGAAAGCAGCTCTGTACACAATATTATGAAAGCAACTCTGGTTTTCTACTCATTTATTTCACTAGGAAATGGAGCTTTCCAGAAATAGTTGTTGATGACCATCCTTACTAGGTTATCTAGGCATTTCCAGTAGGAAAAGTCCTCTACATGACCATCCTTCAAAACGACGTAAAAGCATCTGCTTTACTGAAAACTACTATGTTTGCTAATCTGTAAAGTTGCATGTGAAGTTGCATTTCTTTGTTCTATTTTAACATGCTAGTATGCTACATGGATCTTTCCATCTTTTCTAATTATCACTTGATGAAGTTTAGACATATGACTTGTTTTCCTTATCGTTTTATCAGAAAATGGATCCGACTAAATGTTTTGAGACAACCATCCATTTAGACCAGGTACAATATCTCATCAACTTAAGAATAACGATCGGATTCACGTAATGATGGTTAAGGCATAAACTAATCGTTACTAAATTGTTCTTGTGTATTTGCAGGATTTGATGTCAATCCCGTGATCATTCTACCGTCGTTGGGGAAATGGAATACCGCGTGTTGTGACTATTGAAGACAAATGCGGAAATCTGTTCAATGGGAATATAGTAATCCATGAGGATCGCCCATATTTTGCAACAGACACAAATGGTATCAGGGAGTTGTATTTGTTGTCCACTGGTGTATTGGCAAAGTTTAAGTACCTTGGGGGTTCTCGCTTCTACATGTTCATCCCTTTGGAAGATTGATCAGTTTTGATATTTTGATTAGTACTTATTGACTGTGGTGTGTTTTTATGTTTTGATCGTTAATTAGTACATTATTAAACTTTTTTTAATAAACAATTATTAAACTTGCGTTAATTAATGTATGTGTTTTCTTGATCATATTGACTGTGGTGTTTTGGATCGTTAGTATATCATATTTACGTTTTCTATTTATTCAAAAAAATATTGGTGTATTTTGTTTATATCAGAAATTAAAAATCAATGGGGTATTAGTTGAAAAACAAAATTTGGTCGGTAGGATTAAGTTACAGGAAAATTTCTATAAAAAAATTCAAAATTTGTGACCGAAATAGCGACCGAATATCAGTCACCAAATTCGGTTCTCTGAGCATGCGACCAACTATACGGCGACCGAAATATATAATTTTGTGACCGAAATATCAGTCGCAAATTTGCGACCGAAATACAAATTCGGTCTCTAAACATTTAGCAACCAGGGTTTCTGCTACCCCCTTAATTCGGTCGCTAAACAATATAGCAACCGAATTATCATGTTTAGTGACCGAAATCTTCGGTCACTAAATAGGTTTTTTTTGTAGTTTTCTTGTCATGTCAGCACTCTCAACCTTATGCATTCATGGACTCTCAACACTCTTAGTATGGGGTCACCTCAGTTCAGTGCTTCACCTACTCAAGAATTTACTTCTTCACATATATGGTACCCTGACTCAGGTGCTTCCCACCACCTTACTGCTGATTCTCAGAATTTTAGCCAAAGCACACCATTTGGAGGACAAGACCAAGTGATAATGGGTGGGCAAGGTCTTCCCATAACTTCTATTGGTTATTCTAAAATTACCACACCAAATCACCCACACACTATCCTTTCACTTAATAGCTTACTCTTAGTTCCTACTATCACTAAGAATTTGGTTTCTGTGTCAAAGTTTGCCCGTGACAACAACGTTTACTTTGAGTTTCATCCTCATTCCTGCTTTGTTAAATCACAGGAGTCTAATAAAGTCCTTCTTGAAGGCTCTCTAGGAAATGATGGGCTATACTGCTTCAAGCACATGAATATACTCAAGGAGCCTTCCTCCTCAATAAGTTTTCTATAATCTCTTTCTAATTCCAGTTGTAATAAGTCTGACGTTAAACTACCAGCAACTATTCACACTAATGTAGTCTCAAATTCCTTTGTTACATGGCATAATAGATTAGGTCATGCTCATCCTAGTGCTGTAAAAGCTGTTCTGCAGCTTTGTAATGTTCCCTTTGTTCATAAAATGGCAAATGATTTTTGCAATGCCTGCTATTTGGGAAAATCTCATAGGCTTTATGCCCCATCATCCCCCACTATTCATGCAAATTCCTTTGAACTAATACTTCTGACGTTTGGGGACCTGCACCCTTTACTTCATCCAATGGCTATACCTATTATATAGCCTTTGTTGATGCTTTTTCACGTTATACATGGATTTACTTTCTCAAAAGAAAGTCAAAGGCTCTTACAGCCTTTAAACAATTCCAGGCTCTAATCAAAAACCAATACTCAGCTTCTGTCAAAGCTGTTCAAACAGATTTTTTTTGGGGGGGGGGGGGGGGGGGGGGTGGATTCAGACCATTCACCAACCACCTAGATGAGTTGGGCATTGTTCATAGATTATCATGCCCCCACGTCTCATCAAAATGGGACAGTGGAACGCAAACTTAGGCAGATTATTGAGATGAGACTAACTTTACTTTCCCATGCCTCTTTGCCCTTGACCTATTGGGATCACAGTTTCACTATGGTTGTCCATCTCATCAATAGAAGTCACCTATATCAGCACTTTCTTCCTTTTCCTCTCCCTATCATGCTTTACGTCAGTCAAAATTGATTTTTGACATCTCTGAAAAATCCTGGCGTTATTGAAGGAGTCGTTAAAAGTGTAACTTTTTACGTCAGTTCAAAAATGACGTTACAAGTACCCTTTTAACGTCAGTTGATTACAAAACTGACATTAAAAGTTTACTTTTAACGTCAGTTGTTTCATTCAACTGACGTTTAAAGCGTACTTTTAACGTTAGTTTTTATTAAAACTGACGTTAAAAGTGCACTTTTAACGTCAGTTGTACTAAACAACTGATGTTAAAGGCTTTGTTTTTTTTTTTTTTAAAATTTTTGTTACAATATATCCCTTCCTCCAACTATCCCTGTATTCAGTAAACAGTCTAGTAACAGTCCAATATTTCACTTAAATTTCATTAATAAAATAAAAGTATATATATATATATACAAATTAAGGAACAAATGGGGGATAAAAAACATACTAATTACTACACACTTACATATAAGTTTCTATACTAATTGCTAACTACACATCTTCTATATACTCCTGAGGTATACTTGCGGGTAATCCTTTCTCTTTAGCATAGTTGAAGAAAAATTCTGCAAACTGCGTCCTTAAGTCTTTGAACTCTTTTTTGTTTAGAGGAGATTGGTCACTGTTAAAAGCCTGCACACGTTCAAATAAATGACGGTAACATTAATTAACGCAATGAAAATGAAAACTATAATATATAATTAAATAAGTTGTTTAATTAAGTATTATTACCCTATTCCATCCTTCCGTAATAGATGCGGAGACTGTGTTCAGCATATGTTGCATCACATAATATCCACACGACCAATCATCTAGCTGATATCGAGACTACGAAATAAATGAAATTTAATGTCAGTTAAATAAACATATATATTTGGAATTATTAATTAGTAATTCTAATATTATATACTACTTAACAAACTACCAACCTTGAGGATAATCCAATCACGATTTCCTTTAGACTTAGGAGTCTAATTCCTCCCGTTGGCACAGCTCAAACTACAAGTCTTGAGCGCACTATCATAAACAGAATATTCGTGTCAATTAATTAATTCATCATGTTTGTTAAATAAAAACAAATGTTAAAACTTAAATTAAATATAAGATTAATTACTCACCCATTGATAGGTTCCACCACCTCCCGTGGCGGGTCCCCGTGGAGAGAGCATAGGAAGATGACAGTATGCCTGGTAGGATGAATTACGAGCAACCGGCAATGGTTATTCATTATGTACGATGCCAGATATAGCTCCTTGTGATCAACACCTCCCAGTAATCCCGTTAAGTACAGTGTGACTTCTTTTTTATTGTCAAAGAATTCAGGTTGAAGGGAGTAGGGCTCTAAGAAGCCGAATAGGTTGTCACCCCTCTCGAGTTGAAGTCGATGGAGATGCCTACGATATGAATACAGTAAATCATAAAATTCAAATAAAATATATAAATTGAATTAATTATAAAATTATAAAGCATACTTACGTCGACCAAAGACTCACAACCACGATGGATAGTTGTTGGCCATCATTGCAAAAATACCCAATATCATCACCACCGAATATAAATCCAAGCTCATGCTCATGAAGTGGGCGTGCCAGCTAACCATCATGCTCCAACTCCTATTGAAAAAGCATGGGCGCATAATCCTCGCCAATCGAGAACAACCAAGTCATGAGAGAAATCTTACCCGCCTTTGCCTTCAATATTAAATAACTCAGGTATATAATTTGTTGATAATTAAAAAAATATAAGTAATTAATTGACAAATTTGGACATTAATAATGAATATATACCTTCCGTGCCAACTCGAGCTCCCGCTGCGCCAGCTCAAACTCCCGCTGTTTCGCTTCACACTCAAGCTCACGGCGCCGGACCTCCAATTCCCACTCCCTCTCTGCCAACTCATCCACATCCACATGTGTCCTATTATAGCTCTCTTTTGTTCTCACATGTGAAGGGTTGGCAGCTTCCTCAGTGTCCTGGGAACCCACGGAGGCAAGCTCCCTAAAAAGCGCCTGCTTGAAGTCTGGGTTGGATAAGAAGCGGCTCATCAGCTGGTCTGTAATGGCAGGGTCGGAAAGGAGCTTTTGTGTAATGGTTTCTGTAAGTGCAGACTCATCGACGACCCGCCTTCGTGAAGTAGACTTGCCATAATATTCTATAATGCCCACCGTCTCTGGAACACCGATCACCTGACCAGGATGGTCGTCCATGCCTAGAGCAGTGAGTAATATGTCCCGGCGTCCAGAAGGGACGAATGAGCCCTGGGAGCATTTTTCCTTAAGCTCCATCTACAATGAAGAATTGAAAAAACGTGTAAGAGAAAGGTGTTCCTTAAAAATATCAACCACAAACAAATATCAACTATAATGCATATAGGTAGTTACTTACAATCTTATCTGCCACATCGCGAGTGGCTTCAGCTTTAAAAGAGGCTTTCTTTGTCATTCGGCCGGCCAACCAAACATCTTCGTGCGGGATAGGAGACGAAGGATCAAGAGGTGTGCCCTCAGGCACCTCTCCAGCTGCTATCCTCGCAGCCAGCTCCTCCTGCTTCACCCTAAGCTTCTTCGACATCATCTCGTCAATCCTAGTGGCGTACCCACCCTGAGACAAGGTGTGGGTGTGGACGTTCTTAGCTTGATTCTGCCTACCAATCTCCGCCTTAACCTGTTTAAACAAAAACACATAATTAATAGAGTTAAATACATTTAATTTCTTTACTTAAATGATCTCTGTAACACCCCGATTTTCACTGTTCTTCAATATCGGTAAATATTCATATATGTATATATTTGTTTATATTTTATTCGAGACTTAGAAAATGAATTTGGAGAAACTAAGGTCATTTCCCTGTTATACTTATTTTTATAAGGTTACGGGAAAGTTTTGAGTTGAAAATTCAGACAAAACCCGATCTACTTTTTCTGCATTTTCACTGACAGTAAGATTTTACTTCTCAGAAAACCTAATTTCGACTCGTGAACGAAACCATTAGGTTTTATATTTCGCCCCGAACGATTTTCCACATTTCGAAAAAATTCGTTAGCAATGAAATAGTATTATTTTATTCGGGCATAATCTTTAAGAAAACGCGTAAAACCTAAATCGGCGGATGAGACGGGTAAACTACGGAGTGAATATGGAGCTAAGGTATTAGGGGAGATTGATGTAGCAGAGGGACAAGGAGATCGGCCACAAATTTTAGAAATCGGGAATTTTCAAGTGAAATGACCAAAATACCCCTAAGCTTAACCTAACCGACATAGAGTTAAACTTTAACCATGGTTAAGGAACCAAGGTTAGTTTACTTGGCCAAGAAGTAGCCACACCTCTCCTTCATCCATGGCCACATATTTATTAACTCTAGTTACCAATTAACCTTGATCAAGTTAATTATTAACTATAGTTATTTACAAAACCTATTAATCTTTACTAGTTGATCCAAACATGCCTTAAAATTGAAGATATTTCTCATTTCTCTCTTCAAGGCCGTGATCCTCCTCACCATAAGACACCATTCCTTTTCATTTTTTTCTCATCTTTTCTTCACACATAACACAAAATACTCTAAGTTCTTTTACTTGATTTACAAAGAAACTCTTAGATCTTGTTTGTTTCTTAAGATTCCAAAGGTATAGCCTTCTAATCCATGATCATCTCTTCACTTCTCTTCAAAAGATTTCTTCAAGTTCAAGTTCTTAGATCTAGAATTTCAATTAATTCTAGAAAATCATTGAAAAATCCCTTTAATGTGAGATCAATTTCTATGATCCTAACACAACTTCTACTTTCATTATCCAAGAGCTTGAAAAATTTGGAGATCTCTAGCTAATTTTACTTAGCTTGGCCGAACCTATGCTTTCATGGTTTAGGTGTCTTTTTTTTCAATCTTTAACTTGTTTTCTTGGTTGGTTGTTCATGGCTAGGATTTGTGGATACAAACCTTGAAGCTTTAGGTGAACACCATAATCTTGATACTTGATTTCAAGGGATCAACAAAGGTATGGGGGAGTTTGCCATCATCCTACCTTAGGGTAGATATGTTGGTAGTTTTTAGTGTATATATATATGTATGGTCATGAAGTATTCAAGTATATGAAGTTGTGTAACTTATTTATATATGTGTGTGATCCTCTTGGAGGATTTGGTTGATGTTTAACTATGATGTATGTTTATATTGGTGTGATTGATCTTTAAGTGGAACTTTGTTCATTGTTGATTGGTTATGAAAACAAAAATGTCTAACATGCTAAAATAGGCCATTCGGCCATGTTGAGATATATGAGTTTCATGATGTTATAGATTGTTTGAATAATTTATACGAGTATGGCATGATCATATAAGACTATAGAAAGTTATGATGTGTATAATGAAAGTTATGATTTTATGAGTCCTTAGGGACTAAAATGCAAATTCTGGGAATTTCAGGGACTGTCCTTAAATTCATGTTTTGTGTACTGTGATAGTAGTCCTTGATGAGAGGAAACCATAAAAATTGGTTTAAGGTCATTTCGATTATTATAATAAAAGTTATGGACTTTTTAACAATCAAGGACCTTTTTGCAAATATTGAAGAATATGAGACCCAAAAATAAATTTTTTTGGAAAATTGTTGTCAACTGAAAATAAATTCAAATGAAATTAATTTGGTGTGATTTGGAGTTTTAAATAAAAAGTTATAAGGTTTGAAGTGAAAATGGATCTTTTTGCAATTAATGAAAGTTTAGGGACTAAATTACAATTTTTGAAAATTGCAGTTTCTAGACAGAGAGACACTGTTTTTCATGCCTAATTAAGTGTTTCAAAACCCCAAAATTAGTTTTGGACCACTAGTGTTTAAAATCGTTGAAAAAGAAATTAAGCGATTTTTAACTTAACGACGTTCGATAAAATTTTCAGAAATTTCGTATAAATGGAAACAACACTGTAAATTCAGTATTTGAACTTCTTCATATAAGAAGTATAACCTAAGAAAAGTAAGCCTTTTTAGGCCTTAATTCAGTAAAAAGCGGCGAAAACCGTCGTTTAACGTTTTTAAGAATTTTCAAAGAAAAATGCTTTAAGGGATTTGGTACTTAGGTACTTTGATGGAATTTGATTTTAAAAATGGTTTTGTTTTAACCAAAGGTTTTGGTTTTAAGACAAAAATGATTTTTGTTCGTGAGGACAAGTTTCTACGTGAAGTGTAAAAACCTAAGTCAAAAAGGATTTAGTGAAAATACGAACGTAATAATTTATGACGTATAGTGAAGCAAGACTTTATGTCATAAAGTATGGATAATTTATTATCCATATATCCATAAGATTTAATGGACTTAGAAGTATTTTATTTCTTGAAAGCCAAGATAAAGGCTCAATTAGAAAAGTGCAAAGAAATAAATAATTGGATTTGTGATCCAATCTCATAATGTGCTAGGATTGTTAATCCTGTGTTTTAAGATACCGTTGCACAAAGACAAAAGGTCACTTAAGAACGTTAGGTCGATGTTAAGTACCAGTGATTCGGACTTAAGAACAGCTGACATTTGATAAAATACGTTGAATAGATTTTGATGGAATCACGATGTCATTCGGTGGATGGACGAGAAAAACGCATTTTTTCGGAAAAGTTTACCTAAACACATAGTGAAACTATGTTCTGTAAGGCCGTTGTGCCTAGGAGATCGAGCTAACACTTTAATGCGGGTACGAATTCCATAGTGACGATCTATTGATGCTAGGGGATGTCGGGGTATCAAATACTCACATGGGCTCAGTTGGTAGATCCTTCTGTAGCGTGGTGATCTTGCAATGCGCCGACATACTCAACCTGACGCTACGTGTTTTCTGGTAGTGTTGGATGTTCCCAAAAAAGCCAATGTGCACGACGACGACTATGGACGCATTCTATTGCCCATGGCTGGCGTAGTCCGGAACAATCCTCTGAGTCACTCTCTCCGACTGTTGTTAAAACCATGGTATAGGGATCAGAGGTCATTCCTCGAGTCTTAGATGTTTCTATCTAGGAATGTGTGATCCTATGGTCATGTTTCTGTGAAATATTAATTCGATGTTAAGAATGATGTTATTATGAGGTGAGTGATGATATATTTGATCTTTTATTTTTGCGTGTACTTGAGAGTCGCAATACTGCATATCTGCCTTATGTGTAAGATGAATGAGAAGCTCACCCCATTTTGTGTTTTCTGGTTTTGTGTTCCTTTATGATCGGCGAAGATAACGACAACACTGTTTTGCCATCACACTCAGCTGGAGTTTGATTGGGCTTGGACGCATAGACACAAGGAGAATGGGTTTTGAGTAGTACACGTGAGAAGTATACTCACGGCATGACGATGTATCGTCCGAGACTATTATAGTTTTAGGATTGACATTCTGTCATTGTTTTGTTTATGGCCAGCATGATAAGTCTTGTGTCTATGTCAATATTATTATTATAAACATATTTCCAGTTTGTTGTTATTTTACCGGCGTTGGTATTTCCGCCATTATCTGGATATGTATACTTATGATTATGTATGATTATGACTTTTGGGTACTTGTGTATGGTTTAATATATATATATATATATATATATATACACATGAGTTGATAATGAACAACGACAATTATTTATTGAACTATTTTCGAAGAGAGAAAAAAAATAAACCGTATTTTTCGCTAAGAAATAATTATTTTTTGCTTTACTCGGTCTTATAAAATAGAAATGTCACCGATAACGTAGCACCTGAGAAGGGTGTTACAATATCTAAGAAGCATAAATAAATTAACTTCATCAACTAACCTGAAATGTGTCCCCATGTCGAATGCTAACAAATTTATCCCACATCTCCCTATCAATCCAGGGGTAATCTAAGAACATCTTATCAAGCTTCTTCTTCCCAGATACATAGTGCCTAGTAAGATCATGCTTGAACCCACTCCAGCGCCTTGCCCCCAATGAGAGCCATTTCTCCCGATGATGCTCATCATTCGGCACGGTCCAAGCTATCTACACATTAAATACATAACAAACAGGATGAATTAGAACTCGAATAAATATTTAATAAGGTACATCAAAAGAATGTAAAATTAAAATACCGTGATAGCCTCCCAAATCCGATCCTTAACATTCTGTGGAACGTCATTCCAATGGTTGTATAGTATGCTAACGTGCTGCTTGGTTTGTAGAATCAGTCACGATTTAAATTCTCTAGCACGAGGTCCTTGGGGCTTTAGTTTAGCATCAAAGGACACCTCAAGAGGCTGACCACTTTGCCTAGCCTTCTCTAACTTCTTCAATGACGTGGCTCTTCTACCCCGTTTCCTCCGAGACTGTGATGTCTGTTTGGACAAAAAAATGTTAAATTAGAGGGTTATGTATAACAAGGATAAATAAAGAATATATAAAGAACTTAAACTTACATTATAAATAAAGAATAAAGATAGTATTTTGAAATAGACAACTATAAACACGAGAATGGGGGTTGAATTGTGTTTATCAGAATTTAAGCAAAGTTGAAATCTTTTCGCAAACAGAAGCTAGGTTTGGATGAGTGGAAGGATACAAGATGGACGGGTGACTTTTGGCAAACACACCACTTGATAGACGTAAGAAAACTAAAGCAACTAAAGAGTTTAAGGAAAGAGAGATTGACAAACCTATTTATCCTGGTTCACTCTTCAAAGCAAAGAGCTACGTCAAGTCCTTGGCAGCACCATGATTTATCCACTATAACTGATCAGGTTATAGACTCAAGTATTGTTTGCACACCTAGCCTCTTCAGGCTCAAAGACAAGTATTCTTTGCACACCTAGCCTCTTCAGGCTCAAGACAAGTATTCTTTGCACACTTAGCCTCTTCAGGCTCACTCACGTTTGTTTGAGAGATTTGGTTTGTAATAAATACAACTTCTCACAGACAGATCTTTCACTAACACTCAGAGTGGTTTAAATGTAAAGCTTAGGAAAGTCTGCGTAATAACTTCGAATGATTGAAGAATACAAAATGAAAGAATGAATAAATTAATGCGCGGAGTAATGACTCTTTGATGCTATGTGTATTCTCTCTACTCTTCATCTTCAATGACTTCTGTATTTATGGTCTTCAAGCATTTAGGGCCCGTTAGAGACATTCCCTCAGATATTGGCTTATAGCAGAACTTCGTTAAATGCAATAGTGTCGTTATGGGCAGCCATTAATGTAATAGGAACGTTGATTGTACTCTAACATGAAGGGTCATGGCTTTATGCATCGTGGTACAACCATATCAGAGTTGCGCAGAGAGCTTTTTGTACTTTGTTGAGTACAATTCCCTTTTCGTGTAAGGACCAGAGGTACTAGGGAATAAAGCATGTTGGAAGCATTCTTTAACAGGTCTTTGGTACTGATATCCGAGGTTGCTTGAGAGAGTAACTTCTGACTTTTCTTGATTCTGGTTCTTGAAATAAGATTCTGATAATTTTAACAGAATTCGCGTTCATAGGATAAGCGCGTCCATCTTGAAAATAACCGCGTCCATCTACCCATTTAAGATTTTACATACAGACGGGCTAGTAGATGAGCTTCATATGCCATGTCATTGGACGGATACTCTCATTAAGGTTTTAGCAAGTCCAAAGAACGTAATCCTAGTAGACGAGCTCCATATGCCACTTTAGTGGATGAACGCTTATGTTACCTTAATGGACGAGCGCTTTTGCTACTCCAGTGGACAAGCGCTTCTATCACTCCAGTGGATGAGCGCTTCTGTTACTTTAGTGGACGAGCGCTTCTGTCACTTTAGTAGACGAGTGCTTGTGTTACTTTAGTAGACGAGCGCCTCTGTCATTTTAGTAGACGTTGACTTTCATCACTTTAATGGACGCTGGCTTTCATCACTTTAGAGAATGTTGGCTTTCATCACTTTAGTGGACGTTGGCTTTTATCACTTAAGTGGACGCTGACTTTTATCACTATAGTTTGGACGTGAGATTCTATCACTTGCGTTGGACGTGGGCTTCAATCAATTCAGTGTTGGACGTGAGCTTCTATCACTACAGTCACTACAAAAAAAGAACTGTTTAGCGACCGGCATATTCGGTCGCTAAACATTCTAATTCGGTCGCTATTTAAGTTAGCAACTGAATTAGCGACTGGTTCATAGTGGTGACTGATAACCTGGTCGCTAAGCTTTTAGAGACCGAAATAATAATTTGGTCGCTAACTGGCGACCGTAATTTCAGTCACTAAATAATAAAAAATGGTCGCTACATGGTTGGTCGCATTGTTTGGGTAACCATTTTTAGCGACCGAAAATCGGTCGCTAGTTCGGTCGTCAATGTTGGTTGCTGTTAACCTATAATAGCGACGGATTTTCGGTCGCTAGACCACAATCTGTTAATGTTAATTAAAGTTTAGCAACTGAATTATTCGTTTCTAATTCGATCGCTGAACTGGTTTTTATTAATTTTTAAAATAATACATTTTTTCTGTTTTTCTTTAAAATTTAGTAAAATTACTAATAAAACACACCAAATTGTAATGAAATATACAATCATAAAAAATAATGAATATATATATATATATATATAAAATCCACAGTGTCGTACAAGAATCGTTTAAAGTCAAAAATATGGAAAAAAAATCAGTCATGATGAGGGGGAGGTGGAGGAATCCAATCATCCTCAGCGTCCGTACCACCGACATCTGCTATCTGATCGTCCTCTGCAGTAGCAGCATCAGTAGCTGGCGGTGGAACTAGAGGAGCGACAGCAGGCGGCACAACCGTCAGAGCATCACCCTAAGCAACTGGAGTCTGGATCCTCATCTGCTTCAACACCAGCCGCAGTGTCTGGCCCTGCTCGATGCTCGTCTGCATCAATTCTTGGTGTGCTCGAGTCAATCAGTGCAATCTGCCCGCCATCTGATGGTCTGTCTCACTCTTCTCCCGAAGCTCCGCGTTCAGCTGCGTGATGGTGTCCTGCATTTGGTTGAACTGCTCCTGAGGGACGGTATCGGTGTAGGAAGGAGCAGGCGATCCGGATGATGAAGCGATAAACTCGCCTCCCAGGTGTCTGAGGCCATACACGTGCCCCTTCTTGTCCGAGGCCATACACGTGTCCCTTCTTGTCCACCAGAGAATTAACAATAATGTCTGGCGTAATTTGCAACGGTACGTGGGGTCTTGAAAACTCATCATCTTGGTACGGATCATCTTTTTCAGGCTGGTTGATTACATTATCAGTAATTATACTGCGAGCCTTTATCTTAATAACACCCAACCAACCTTGATGTCCTTCGGGATATGACGAGTAATAAACCTGATCTGCCTGTTGTGAAAAAATGAATGGGTCGTACGCCTTATTATACCTTTGAGACAACCTAACTTGAACATTACCATATTTTGTATCGATTTTTGTCCCTACGTCAAGAGTAGGATCAAACCAATCACACTTGAAGATAACTAACTTCATCACGGGGAAAACGGTATAATCGAGTTCAAGGATGTCAGTTAGAACCCCATAGAAATCATCATCTACATTGCCATTAATGGCTCGCACACAAACACCATAGTTACACGACTGCATTCCTTCATTCCATGTTTTTGTGTTAAATTTATATCCATTTACAATATAAGTATTCCATGATGTAACCCATCTGTTAGGCCCCCATGCCAAATTTGTTAACAATGGATTTTGAACATTGTTTTCTGGATCTAGTACCTAAAAAATCAAATATTATATTATTCTTATACATGCTATATATTTAAGGAGATAAAATGTATTGCAACAAATGAAGATGCTTAACCTACATATTTACTAAACCACGTAGCAAAGTGAGAAGTAATTTCTCGATCAACCTGATTGTTTGAAATGTCAGGTTGGAGACCCCTTAGAAAATTGCCGTACATCCTACATATGGGAGATTAACAGCAAGATGATTAATAATCATAAATGTCAATTGAACTTATAAAAGACATTGTAGAAACTTACTCTAAATATGACACCACCTCTTCACAATTTTGATGGATATACAGATGAGCAGCATTAATGTCACGCTGCTCCAAGAAATATCCTTTTGATTTGCCACTAAATTTGCCCGGATAGTTGAATATTGATATAAGAGGACTAGTTGAACTTCCTTCGCCCGAATCAACGTTTCTAGGCATCCTAGTCCTTCTCGTGTTAACTTCGCCCGGATAGTAATAAGAGGCAAAAGTGGAAGTCTCCTCTACTAAGTATGCTTCACAAATGGAACCCTCCACTCGTGCCTTGTTCTTGACTTGGTGTTTAAGGGAGTGCAGGAACCTATTAAAGAGGGATACATACAAATAATTACTAGTTTTAGGAAAAGCTAAACTACGATCTCGTGTTCGTGAATTTCATATGTATCAAGTAAAATAGTTGA
This sequence comes from Sophora flavescens, assembly GCA_030762895.1. Classification (NCBI taxonomy): domain Eukaryota; kingdom Viridiplantae; phylum Streptophyta; class Magnoliopsida; order Fabales; family Fabaceae; genus Sophora; species Sophora flavescens. The sequence goes on from CM061064.1 coordinate 137,084,079, forward strand.
TGCTGTTTACCTCTCAAATGAATACATCAAGCGGTATTGGATTGGGCCACCAACTCTTGCTTCGTAAGGTAGATGAACTGGCAGGTGTTCCATGGAATCAAAGAAACTCAGAGGGAAGATTTGCTCCAGCTTACATAACAAAACGGGTATCTGGACTTCCATATCCTTTAATTGATTCACATTTAGTGTTGTCGATGTAAGCTTCCTGAAAAAGTGGCTAAGCTCAACAAGTGGGTTCTAAATTTGCTTCGATAATGCGTCGAACGCAATTGGAAGCAACCGTTGCATGAACACGTGGCAATCATGACTCTTCATTCCATATAACTTTGCTTCCTTAATGTCAACACATCTACCCAGATTGGAAGCATACCCATATGGTAACTTTAGTTCTTTAACCCATTTACAGACGACCACTTTACGTGTTTTGCTTAGTGTATAACTTGCCTTCGGTTTGATAAGTCTGCCACGACCACCGTCCTGCAACTCAAGCTCCTTCCGATTACAAATTTTAGCCAGATCCAATCGGGTTTTATTTGTATCCTTTGTCCTCCCCTAGATGTCCATCACAGTGTCAAACACATTTAAAAACACATTCCTCTCAGTATGCATGACATCAATGTTGTGACGAAGTAGCTATGTCCTCCAATACGGCAACCTCCTTTGTTTTGTCCAATTATGGTTGACGCCATAATCAGGAATATGTTCTCCTTGGGATTCATGGACGAGCGGTAAGTACTGTACTCTGCGCCATACATTAGGACCAGTCAAACGTGGTGGAGGCGGTGTTGTCTCCGCACAACGCTTCTTGAATGCATTCTTGTTCCGCCTATAAGGATGATCTTCTGGAAGGAATTGGCGATGTCAATCAAAATATGAGATCTTTCGACTGTTTTTAAGCATGAATGCCTTCGATCGCTCCATACATATTGGGCATCCAAGCTTCCCCGCGGTCATCCAACCCGACATCATCCCATAGGCGGGAAAGTCGTTGATCGTCCACATCAAAGCTACTTTCATGATGAAATTCTGCCTCAAAGATACGTCATATGTCAACACACCATCATTCCACAGCATCGTCAACTCATCTATCAGCGGCTTCAAGTAACCATCAATCTTACCTTTTGGATTAGTCGAACCCGGACTTATGAATGTTAGGAACATTAACTCCCGCTTCATGCACATCCCCGGGAAGATTGTGCGAGTCGGGATAACCTTAGCCAACAAGAGTATGCTTTTCCGGATCTGCCCAAAAGGATTAAATCCATCAGTAGATAACCCCAATCGGACATTCCGAGGGTCCTGCGAAAATGCCATATGAACCCTATCAAAATGCTTCCAAGCTTCTCCATCAGATGGATGACACAAGACATCTTGCTCCCTCTTATGCTCACTATGCCACCTCATGTGAGCTGCAATGGCCATCGAAGAGTACAATCTTGTAAGTCTTGGCATGAGCGGAAAGTACCACATCTTTTTTAGCGACCTCTTCTTCTCAATGCCCATCCTAGTGGTTGTCTTATACTGATCCGCACCACAAAATTGACAACATGTTATGCTTTCCGCTGAATCATCCTTATAGTACAACATACATCCATTCGGGCAACAATCAATTTTCAAACACCCCAGACCCAAATTTTCCACAGACTTCTTAGCATGATAAAAACTAGTAGGCATCTGATTGTCTTCTGGCAACGCCTTGGACACTGACCTGGTGAGGCGATTAAAACAGCCTTCTTGCATATTGTAGTCAGATTTGATACTCAACCATTCCATGCACATCGACAACTCCGTGTACTCTCGACATCCTTCCCACAATGGAGATCGTGCAACACTCAACATATCATAGAATCTTTGAGATTCGGGATTCGGATTCTCCTTTATGTATTGGGAACCCATTCCACCATCTTCTTCCCCATCTTCTTCTAGTACAACACCAACCGATGGTCCAGCATGATCCATTATCATCTGCTCGTATGGATTCAATTCTTCCCTTCGGTCACCACTTCCATAGTACGAACCTTCAAACACAATCGGGTTTAAATTAGGCAACGTCTCACCATGGTTACTCCACCAATAGTAATCAGGCATGAAGCCCTTCTCATAAAGATCAGCTACAACTCCATCCACGCTTTTGAAAGATTGACACTTGCATCTTTTGCAAGGACACCTCAAATGATCACTGCCCAGCCGTATAAATCTCCCCTGGCTAACAACAAACTCTATAAACTCACCCACTCTAACTCTATACTCTTCCCTAAGACATTTATTCCGATCCAACCTACGATACATCCATTTCCGATTCTCCGGAATATCCATTGCTGGCAATTAAATAGCCTGACCAAAAAAAAAATTAACACTTATATATTACGGTGCATTCCAATAACTCCATCAATCTCGTTCTTATGACAAGGTATGAACCTATCCCGTTCGAGAAGAAACCTTTACCACACTCGGCTAATAATAGTTATTCCCTTATTCAAATACCTTTTGCTTGACAAAATTTCGACAGCATTTCTCATCGGTCTGCAAGTACACGACTCGAGCACGGTGAGCATCACTGCGATCAAGTATGCACCAGGAGAACAAAAGGAAATGCATCAGACCGAGATTTCAACAAGTATATATATAAGGCATTTGAACATGGAAATGACTATTGTACGAGTGTGAAAAAGTTTTTTCCCAAACTGTCCCACTTGGACTATTCAAGATTCAATACAATGAGCATGCATACCTTGATAAGTTACGCATGCTCATTAATATTGAATCTCAAATAGGAATCTAAGGCTTTCGTAAATTAATTATTAACTCTAACAGAAAATAAAACCATTAACCTATAAATATTGCAACATTGTTGAGCTTATATAAATTGCAGCGTAAATCAATACAAACTTAGATAAAATATTGTAGCAAACATCCTATTGAGTTCCGCTCTCCACTAACAAGTAACAGTTAATTGTCAAACACATGCATAATTTCTAAATTATCAGCACACAACCAGCATCCCGCCTTGCGGACAGGATCACATCCTAATGAGCTCTGCTCTCCACTAACAAACAACACATATTGACAAACATATGCATAAACATTAAATTATCAGCATACAATCAGACAAGATCACATCCTATTGAGCTCAGCTCTCCACTACCAAACAACACGATAATTCATATAATACATTAGAAGCACCACACATATCAGTACCTATTAGACAAAGCAAAACCTTAAAAGAGAGTATTGAGAGAACTTACCTATTCGACAAAGCAAAACCAAGTAAGGATAAGGGAGGAGCCGCGGACAACGAAGATCGGACAAGGACCTATAATGCATAAATAAAAATAATCGTGTTAGGGCTGAAATGACAACATTTGGACTTAATACATTCATTTATGCTTTTAACATTCATATATATGCTATTACTACAGATGCTATTGGTGTTGTCTCCGAACATGGAAATTTAGAGGATTATCAACATGAAGGTATAACAGGAAAGAGAATTGAGTTCAATCTTCTTGATGAAAGGTCCTCCCAATTACATTATTATTCTCTTAACTAAATATTTTATTTCACATAGAATTTATACTTAAACTTCATTTTCTTTCTCAAACTTTAGCAATAATTTTGTTCGTGTGACATTGTTTGGGGAACGAGCAATCGAAATGTTCAACTTTCTGACTGAAAATAACCAACTTAAAGTGTTAGTTTTTCAACTTGCTCGAATCACTCATTATAGAGGGTACGAGTATTATCTATCAGAATCAAGTGATTCCTTTTTTTCTTAATTCGACGATAAGAAAAGAAATTATGATTTTCTACTTGATACAAAAATATGACAAATTTGTTAAGTATTAAGGGAAAAAAATTGTGACATTCAATAATTTGGAGTAAATTTCTCAAAGTATAAAGTATTTTATGTCTTTTTCCAATTATAAAAAAATATTCTTTAAGAAGCTGTTATTGAAATTTATGTGTTTTTTAGAAGAAAATTTGAGTATCTTTAATTTCAATATGTGTCTTTTTGATAAGGTCGAGTAATACCTCGTCATTTTTCTTTCCACAGGTGGAACTTAGAACTACGTTTGCTTTGATTCTCACTTGGGATACATAGAAGTAGAATACACTCATACCAATAAAGCCCTAAAAAAACAATGCTAGCCGACTACCCAGTAAAAATTTAGGAAAGAACATTTTGCACTTTGTCTTCACATTCCTCCCCATCACATAAAGCCTGTAGGACCCAAAAATAAATGACATCCATGCCAAACACACAGAACATGTTCTGCCCCACCTTAGATCGATTCTACACCAATAAAAGTCCCAACCAAACTAAAATTTCAACTATCATTGTCATGTTTTGCATTACCATGCCCCTTCATAATTTCTTATAACCTGCGAGCAATAACAACTTTACCAAATCTTATACCCAACAAACACCCAGGTATCAGCCCCCATTAGGCAAAACTAAAGGAACCCTCATTCAACACTTGCATCCCATGATCCTATGTTCCCATTTTCAATTATAGTTGAGGCCACTTCTGTAGTAGAGCATCACTCCAACAGAAACATCAAATCTCATAACCAAAGTCCAAGCTATCCATTACATATGACACCTACTTTTCAGTATACAAAAACACTGGCGAAGATCAACTTAATATCCAAATAGGTAAAATTGAGAAGCATAGAAACAAATACTTTAAGAACAAAGCACATAAGAACCTCACCATCCACTCTACAGTTAGCAAATAATGTTTAGTATATTAACTCCCCTCTAAAATTTTTTTGGAACATTCTCAAGTAGAGAAGCAAAAAAAAAAAAAAGGACAAGACATTAGAAAATCAACTTTTCTATCAAGTTGTAGTGCCCGTGAACACAGCAAGGCCACAATTACCAAATATCTGCTAGCCACACACAACATATAGCAGCAAACCAGGACCAGCAGGAGAAACTCCACACGACTTACAAAACAAATCCAAGACTAATATACATCAAATAGAACATATATCAGAAACCATATAAGAAAATTATGAAAAAAACACCAAAACTATAACTCAAAGGCACACCCAACTCTTGAAAACCTGCTACAAAGACAAATCCAAAGAACCAATTCCCAGGACACCAGAGGAAAAAAAATCCAGTATGACCCCCTCACCAGTACAAATTTTATGATCTTAACCTGAGCAAAGATTCCTCAACCAAAGAGCTCCACTCTACACTATATATACACTGCATTCATGACAGTTTTAGGCAAGAATAGGGACTTAAACTCGACAATGAAAATGGATATTTAAATCATTCTCCTTCTTGCATATCAACCTCCTCCACCAATTAATTAAACTCGATCATATTTTAGCAAGTACTTTTGACTATCGAGTGCTCCATTAATGCATCATCAGAGATCGTGGTTCGGTTGTTGGTTATTCTACTTATCCAGTATTTTTACATGGTAACATACATATTTCCACAACAAATACAAAAGATCTACGAGTGAGTACTGACGTTTTGATAGGAACTGGTAGTAATAAGAGAAATAGTAAAACAATGATAAGAAACAAACTCCAATTGAAGAGAACAAAAGCTATGAATGTAGAAAAGAGTATAGAAAAATTAAAAAATACCGGAGAAAGCAACTATCTCTGCCCTATGGCTTTAGCCACCCCTCTTTACTTAAAATGATCTCATACCCCTTCCTAATGTGCACAAAATCAAAACAACCTAAGGTTTACAATGTTTAGATAACAAGAAAAAATAGAATCAGTTCATCTAAATCAATGTCAGTTTCAATGATGGCAACGCCAAATTTAGGGTTCCGAGGTACCAAACTACAAAATTACCAGTGAGCAGTGGTACTGGTGGCTGGAGATTGGTAGTGGCAATGGCAGTGAGCACGTAATGGTATATGAAGTTGGGAGCAGGGACTGGGAAACAAAGAAAAAAATTGATATCAGATGCATGCGAGAAACAGAGAATGAGAGAAGAGGAGATAAGACAAGGTAGCTTACCCTTGGTGGTGGTGGTGTCACCGGAGCTGCGGACAGTGGTGGCTCAAGGGAGGCGGCTCAGGTGCGCTACAGGGACAGAGACAGAGAGACATCAGAAAGAGAGAGAGAGGGGGGGGGGGGGGGGAAGGTGGAATCACTCACCGGAGGTGGCCTGGTGGTGACCGGAGCACAGACGTAGCGTGGTATGGTGGCAGGAAGGAGCAGATCGTGCGAGAGAGAGAGAAGAAATGAGAGAAATGGGGAAGAAAGGGGAAGGGCTCGCGATTTAGGGATTTTATTTTTAGCGATCGAATTAATCGGTCGCTAAATGGGTTAATTTGAAATTTGAATTCATAAATTTATCGATCGATTTAAAATTCAGTCGCTACCACGCTTTATTTCAATTTTTTACGCGCCATTTAGCGACCCATTTAATATCGATCGCAACTATAAATAAATTTTAACTGTTGCATTTAACTCGGTCGCCATTTCGGTCGCTAAAAAGTCATAATTTTTTTACTTTTATTTTCCTTTATTTTGCAACCGAAATAGAGACCGATACCTCTACTACGCTCTATTTCGGTCGCTATTTCGGTCGCAATATCAACTCTAATCAGTGTTTGATTTAGATCCTACAATCGGTCACCATTTTGGTTGCAAACAGCAACCAACAAATTCGGTCACTATTTTTGGTCGCTAAATAACCTTTTTTTTTGTAGTGAGTGTTGGACGTGCGTTTCAATCACTTGCGTTGGACGAATTATTCTATCATTTACGTTGGACGGATGATTCTATTATTTAATCTGCACACTCTATAGACAGGTTATCAACCAATATGAAGGTTAATTAAATCATTAACCAATGTTTTGTTCTCATCAAAACTTAGGAAAATGCACATCAGACATTTTAGAGACTTAACATATATAACATGTAAACTTACAATATCATCAGGCGTAGTCCCCATAGTGTCCTGTGTAGGCCCCATAGTGTCCTCCCGTGCATGCGGGTTCGAGTGATCCATGTGTATGCCTGTTCAAAAACGGTAAATATTAAAATATGTTTTTCTAACATGAATAACGAAAGATAAAGATAAATAGATAAATACATTTCCTCGTATTCAAACACTTGACGCAAGGACAATAGAACATTCCGTTACTATTAGGCATTCCATAAAAAATGAGGTTCTCATCCCTCTCTTTAGTGAACGTTTTGCATATATTCTCGGACTATCAACCAAGTTTTGAAATTTTTTAACAATAGATTAATCTCTTTAGCATCCATATTTAAAGTGTAGAAAATAACTTATCAGAGTCCAAACACCATTTCAAACACATGGTTTTCCTACTGGTTTTATGAACCTTAACAAATCAAAATTCCCTATCACCATTATCAAACTCCATCAAATACCAGTTATCAACAAAATACCCTCCATACATATAACATAGATAAAAACAATAACACAACTTATACCACATCACTATTTCAACATTGCTATTTACAAACCATTTATCAGAAAGAAGAAACGGAGATAAAGACTCTGACATATTTTCACACAGAGTTAGGGCATTACCAGAGAATACGACCGCTTCTGTTAGGGATCAGTGGTGAAGGAGAGTGGATTCTGTTAGGGCTCAGTGGAGAAGGAGAGTGAAGGAGAACCTTAAATGAGAAAGAAAAGTACCCTTAAATGAGATAGAAGATAAGAGAGAAGAGAGAAGAGAGGAGAGAAGAGTAGGGAGAAGATGACTCAACAGAGAATATTGTCGCGGTGGTGGCGGAGAAGAACTCGTAGCAGTGGTGGTGTAGAAGACCTCAGTCGCGATGACGGTGCTTGACAAGGGTTAGGACAAAAGAGAGGCAGAGAGTAGTGAAAGTGTAGGGTGAATAAGGAAGGCGCGCGAGTTTATGTGTAACGTATACTTTCTAATCTGATTCCACTTTTTACGTCAGTTGTTTAAACAACTGACGTTAAAAGTAAAAGGTGAACCGTGTCACTTTTTACGTCAGTTGTTTAAACAACTGACGTAAAAAGTCATTTAAATGAGCTTGATAATTACAGAACTGCCACCGCCTCCTTTTTAATGTCTAAGTTTTACTTAACAGACGTTAACCTTACCTGTTTATTACCTATTTTGCACTAGTGTAAGCTACAGTTCAGGTCAGCAGAGTGTGTGTACCTTGGCATCTCTCCCTAACACAAGGGTCACAAATGTTTGTATCCTTTGGGTAGAGTGTATATCTCAAAGGATGTCCTTTTTAATGAACTCATGTTTCCCTATCCCTTCATATTTCCCTCCTCTTCGACAAGTCCAACCCCTACTCATGAGTCCACCTTCTCTTCCGTAATTCTCACTCCCTTAAATCCTACTCGCCTGAATCAATTTCCTCCCCCCACATCTCCCCCACCTCTCACTAATTCTAGTCCTATTCATGTCACCACACCTTCCTCTTCTTCTTCAACTAGTCTCTCTTCTTCGGGTTCTGCAGATACTGCACAAATAGCATTGTCACCTTCACCCTTTCAATTGAGTCCTTTAATCCCTTCACCTGTTATGACTGAGTTAGCACATAGCTCACCACCTAGCTCACCACCTCCCTCTGCTCATCCTATGTTGACAAGGACTAAGACTGGTTGCCTACCACCTAAATTGTATACTCGGTTGAACCTTGCCCATGTAGAGCCTGCTTCGTTCAAACAGGCTCTCTCTAGCCGTCCATGGTTTGAGGCTATGCAAGCAGAGACACTGCTCTTCTAAAAAATGAGACTTGGTCTTTGGTTACCCTTCCTCCAAATAGGAAGACCATTGTGTAACATCCCTAGCTGCTTTATGGATTGACGACTATCTACAAACCAACACGGGGCTTTTCAGCATGCTTTGTCCTCACTCACATGCTTCCCGGGAAAACTTCCTAGGAGGTCACCCATCCCAGAATTGCTCCAAGTCAAGCTCACCTAACCGTGGAGTTCTTAAGTGATGGGCTGCTGAAAAGAAGATGCATCTTGTTAGTATATGTAGTACCAATCAACTCATATAAGCCTTCCTCAACTGTATAGTCCCATACCTACACAGTCTCAGGATTCCTCTCATTCAGGTGTGTAATCGGTTCATTCATGTGTCCCTCCACCTAGAAGCCTGCCAGGAGCCGCTCCTTGTCCGTGCCTTCTTGCACCGGCGATCACTCCCCGCCCTCATTGGCACCCGGGTGTTACATGCCCACTAGCTTCCGCTTGCTTCGTCCCCGAACCACACCGTACTGGGAGAGGTGCCACTCTGATACCATTTGTAACATCCCCAGCTGCTTTATGGATTGACGACTATCCCCACAAACCAACACGGGCCTTTTCAGCATGCTTTGTCCTCACTCACATGCTTCCCGGGAAAACTTCCTAGGAGGTCACCCATCCCAGAATTGCTCCAAGTCAAGCTCGCTTAACTGTGGAGTTCCTAAGTGATGGGCTACCGAAAAGAAGATGTATCTTATTAGTATAGGTAGTACCAATCAACTCATATAAGCCTTCCTCAACTGTATAGTCCCATACCTACATAGTCTCAGGATCCCTCTCATTCAGGTGTGTAATCGGTTCATTCATGTGTCCCTCCGCTTAGAAGCCTGCCAGGAGCCGCTCCTTGTCCGTGCCTTCTTGCACCGACGATCACTCCCCGCCCTCATTGGCACCCGGGTGTTACACATTGGGTGCACGTGGGTGTTTCGTGTAAAGGAGAATCTGGATGGGAGTGTCAACAAATACAAGGCATGATTGGTTGCCAAAGGCTTCCACCAAACTCATGGGTTCAATTTTCATGAGACCTTTTCTCCTGTGATTAAACCGGCTACAATCCGAATCCTTCTTACTATGGCCTTTTCATCTAAATGGGTTATACAACAAATTGATATCAACAATGCCTTCTTGAATGGCTTGTTGAGTGAAGAAGTTTATATGACCCAAACTCCCGGCTTTGAATCTCAAGACAAATCCTTAGTATGCAAGTTTCACAAGGCTCTCTATGGCCTAAAGCAAGCTCCAAGGGCTTGGTATGAGATACTCACAAACACACTTTTGCAGTTTGGCTTTGTTATTAGTCGTTGTGATCCCTTCCTCTTCATTTACTCTAAAGGAGCTGTGTGCCTTTATGTTTTGGTTTATGTGGATGATATCATCCTTACGGGTACCTCACCCACTCTTATCTACGATCTCATCAAAAGACTAAATGCTACATTTTTTCTCTTAGGTAACATTACTATAAGAGCTCTGCCTTTCGCAGTAATGCTAGTTTTGGAAAGGAATAGATAACGTTTCTACAAGGAAGCGCTATCTTAGATAAGGAATATATAGCACTTCCTTGAGAAAATGGTGTCTATTCCTTACATAAGATAACGCTTCCTTTAGGAAGAGTTATCAATTCCCATCCATCAACATTCAATAGCGCTTCCTCAAGGAAACGTTGTCTTAAGGTAAGGAATAGATAGCGCTTCCTCTAAGAAGCGCTATTAAAAGTCTTACGCCTATTTTTAAGTAGCGTTTCTTACTAAAACGCTATTGAAGGTGCGCTATTAAAGCCTTTTTCTGTAGTATCCTTTTTTAAAACCAAATCAATCCAAAACAAATCGTATATATAAAATTTAATTTATGTTTATTCTCATTTTTTGTATTATTAATTTTTTGTTGGTTTTTTCCCCTTACAGTACTTACTAGTTTGATTTGACGTAATTTCTTATATTTCTGATATTCCAAACATAAATAAAAGATGTTTTGAAGCTAGATGATAATGATATTTATTTATTTTATACATATTTTGTGAAATATATATTTTTTGAAGCTATCAACAAGTATATACAGGATTAAGATTCTGTTCAATTCAATTTGTAATCTCGATTCTTTTGTGTAATATAAATATATAAATATGTAATAATCTGTCGCTAAAAACCGAAAATCGATCAAATCCAAACCGTATTTATTCGGATCAGATCAGATCAATTTTTTTTAAGGAAATAGTCCAAACTGAATCAAACCATATGTTATTTTAGTATTTGGATAAGATGACTTTTTATCTCATAACCAATCCCCAAAATCCCTAAATGCAATGGACATAGTAAGCATAGGTTTATGAAGGGTTTAGAGGCGGACACTAGTCCACCGTCTTTCAACGTCACCTACCGCCATTTTTTCAGCCGCTTCGAGTTTATTCGTCATAAACTCATAATCTCAGCGTTTTCTCATGCGCCAAACACATTTCACCTTCAACTGAATTTTCCTACCATCAAGGAAATGTGGACTACCTTAGCCAAGCTAGCTTCCTCAAGGAAGTTCAAGCTATCGTCTGAATCCTTCTACATCCCTTCATCTAATCCCCCAAGAAAATTTTCTCAGCACCCAAATTTTCCCGGGAAAATAAGGCCCCCCCAAAACCAAACAAAGGTAAACTCGAGGTACCCATTTCTGGGTTTCAATCAAGCTGGTGTCTTTACTTCGATAAACGAACTGGGTCGATCCAAATTCTTGTTTTCTGAAGACCCTTTTGATTTTTATTCGTCTTTGAAGAGAGCTAGAGGTTATGCTTGTGTTGTTGAGGCAGTTGAATCCTCTGATACCGAAGATGATTATTCTGGGTCTGATGAGGTTCAGCAATTACTAGAGGAAATGGTGAAGGAAGAGAAGGGAAAGCCTGAATTGGAGCACCAGAAGAACACGTGTGATGGAGGAGGCATGGCTAGCTACAAGTACAAGGTGCTTAGGAGGAGGCAGATAAAGATGGAGACTGAGGCTTGGGAAGATGCAGCAAGAGAGTATCAGGAACTGTTGGATGACATGCGTGAGCAGAAGCTTGCACCCAACTTGCCTTACATGAAGTCATTGTTCCTTGGTTGGTTTGAACCCTTAAGGAATGCGATTTCTGCTGATCAAGAGCTTTGCAAAGAAAGCAAGAATAGGATGAGCCATGCTCCTTATTTCAATGAGTTGCCCGCAGAAATGATGGCTGTGATAACCATGCACAAGTTGATGGGGTTGTTGATGACCAATAGTAATGGGATAGGCAGTGCCAGAGTGATCCAAGCTGCTTGTCAAATAGGTGAAGCCATTGAACATGAGGTATATATTGTATACGTTTATATATAATACATGTGAATTGAAAAAGAGACATGATTTTGTTGCTGAACTACATTATGTACGTTCTGTTCTTTGCTTTTGTGTTCCGTATAATTTTCGTGCGTGGTTTGCCTAGTTTGGTGATAAAATGTGTCTCTTGCTCACATGATTGGCTGAACTAGGCCTTTCTTCTGATTGAACCAAATAAATTACTTTTTAAGCTAACTCATGTAGATCCTTGCGATAGTCTAGCGTGGTTATGCATAGTGTTTCTTCCCTCGTGTCACTCAAATGATAATGCTCTGGTGAAGGCAATGGTTGATGTAGCGTTGAGGCCCCTAAAATTTAGTGTTTGCTAAATAATGTTGTCAGTTCCAGTTGTTGGTTCAAGTTAGTTGTCACTGGTCTGAATTCACAATGTTCAGGTTTTCATTAACTGAAAATCCACTCTTGTATGTGGATCAGGCTAGGATATACCGATTTATGGAGAAGACAAATAAGACGAAGAAGAAGAGATCAACCACTGATAGTCCTGATGGCAAATCTGATCTTGCACCCATTGAAAGAGGTCAAATGACTGAAGAGAAAGAGAAAATGGTTAAAGAGCAGTTGAGACTTGGGAAGAAGGTTGCTAGTTTAGTAAAAAAACAGAAGAAGCAACAAGCGATGGGAATAGTTCGGGGTCTAGATGATTGGAAGCCTTGGGGACAGGAAGCTCAAGTAAAGGTTTGTAATATTTGTATTCTACATATGAACAATACAAGGTTTCTTCTTTTCATGTTATGTTATAACATGGTTATTGTTGTTTGCAGGTTGGCTCTCGCCTGGTGCAACTGTTGATAGAAACAGCCTACATACAACCGCCGGCCAATCAGTTTGGAGATGGTCCACCAGATATACACCCTGCATTCATGCACACTCTTAAAACAGTTTCAACTGATCCACAGTGAGATTGATAGCATCTCTGTTTAATCTCTTTCACAATCGATATCTTTGCCTTTAAATCATTTTCTTTTCTTTCTTGAATACATTTTTCTTGATTAGGAGGGGAAGCAGGAGATATGGTGTTATTGAATGTGACCCTCTGGTGCAAAAGGGCCTTGAGAAGACTGTAAGTGACCTTTTATCCTCTAGGGATTGTTTGTACTTGAATACATGTCCACATTTCTTTTAAGTAGGTTACTATAGTACTATACAAATATTCACGGTTTTGTATGCAGCAATATATTTGTTTTCTCATGAATTAATTTGTGAGACTGAGGCTAACATCAATTTGTGTTTACATTAACAGGCCAGGCACATGGTCATCCCCTACATGCCAATGTTGGTGCCACCAATTAATTGGACATGGTACTGCATATACTAATACAATTTTTTATTTTCTTTTATTTATTGTAAAGCTTCTATGAATAATTTCCCCCCCTATGTTAGCTTATTTAATATGGCTTATATATTGCTAAAAAATTCGTTAGCAGTTTGAGTCATAATAAGAAATTCAAACATCTCATTAATTTGCTATTCCAATGTTTAATAAGTTTGTTTTTTAATTGGATCATATTGGCCTACGACTGGGGCTGGCAATGAGCTAAGCTGGCTTGTGATCTATTCGAGGCTCGATTCGCTACTATCTCAATCAGCTAGACTTACGAGCTGAGCTTGAGCATGAAATTTTGGCTTGTTTGATAAATGAAATATTATAGATTCGGTTCATTAGCTTGTGAGTTATACACACACTTGAAATATTGAGGGTTTGAAACCCTCTGCTTTTGGTTGGTGAGTGTATTTTTAATTTATTTCTTTTAGTTGGCTCATATTTTTTTCGCGATATATATGTGTGTGCGAGCCCCGTCCAAGTCTTGCAATGTGGGTGATTGAGCTAGGCTTCTTGATGATTGTGCTTGAGAGTTGCTACTTTGTCCAAAATGTGTAAGGCTATTTGGACTTGTGCATTTCAAGCTTTATATTCACTTTACTATTCTCATTGCCAACCAATGCGAGTCTTAATTATTTTCCAACACACACACACACATATATATAGGCACACTGTTGTTTTCTCCATATATCTCATTGTTTATGGTCTAGATGTGATGTACATACAAACCTTTTTATTAGTTAATATTTACATTTTCTTATAATTGCTGCCTTATTGGTCAAGTGATCTCCATTCCCATCATGTACAGGCAATGCTTTTAAAGCTAAAATGTATTATGACCCATTGGTCCACCAACGTATGCACCGTTACTGCCCATAACTTGAAAAGTTGGTTGCTTTCTTTTTTATGACATGAACTAGTTCATTGGGTTGAAGCTGCTCGTGAGTTGAGTTTGAGCCACCAAAATGAGTTTGTTTTCTCGTTGAGCAGAGCTTAAGCCAAGCAAATTTTCAGCAAGCTGAGCTTGAGCTCAGCCATGCTCAAGCTTAGCTCATTGCCAGCCCTACCTACAGCTTGAATTTGTGCAAGGCGTCTGCTTGTTAATTTTCAATTTTCTTAGAACAATTGCAATATTTTGGTAGGTATGACAAAGGAGCATACTTGTTTTTGCCATCTTATGTTATGCGAATACATGGAGCAAAGCAGCAACGAGAAGCAGTTAAAAGGGCTCCCAAGAATCAACTTGACCCTGTTTTTGAGGTCGGAATTGGAATTCTTTTTCAATGTATGTGCATGTGCAACTCTTTTCATGGTCCACAGTTAATGCTTGTTGAAATTAATTCTGGTATTGTTTTGTGATCAGGCCCTTGATACCCTTGGCAATACCAAATGGAGGGTAAACAAAAAGGTTCTGAGTGTTATAGATCAAATATGGGCTAATGGAGGACGTCTTGCTGACTTGGTTGATCGTGAAGATGTGAGTACCAAGGAAACTTTGTTGCTAATTTTATTTGTGCGAACTCCTAGCTTCCCTCAAAACTTCCCTCATTCTAGTGAAAGAAAATCATCTTTAACTAAGTAGCTTCCCAAGTAAACAATGTAGATTTCCATCTAGGGGGCATATGAAATTTTTCTCGCACACTATGGTTGGATATTTACTCATAAAAAATACATACGAATTGTTACTTTTACATGTTTCTCTTCATATTTGATTTTTTATTTTAAATATGAATTGGATATAGATTTTTCAGTGGACATTGCTCATATATGATAATATGACCCATGACACTTGTGCTTTTCCACTTTTTTGAATTTGACTAGCTTTTCACTTAGCCTTGGGGTTGAAAGCTAGAGAGCGTAGCTGGGGCGCTTGGGTGTTGGTAATTTGGTGTCTAATGTTGCCCTCAACAGTGTTTTCCATTGGAACCACAATTTCGTTGGCATCGGGTAGTAATCCATAGTATGGTTGGACCCTAATGGTTGGGATGAAAATGAGCCTCTCATTTTAGTCCCCGGAAATTTATATCTCCCGGCTATTTTACCCTTTAGGGCCTGTTTGCTAGTTGGGAGGGGAGGGTTTGAGGATGAAGGTTGGAGGAAAGGAGGATAACCCTCCAAAATCCTCCAAACTCTTCCCCCAATTCAGTTTTTAACAAAAGAACCAAAATCCCCCAATTTGGAGGAACTAAAAAAATGAACTAGAGGAGTATTTGGAAGGATTTTGGAGGTCTATTTTTCCTTCCCAACCCTTTCCCCCTCCCCTACTCCTCAAACTCTTCCCCTCCCTTCCCCTCCTAACTCACAAACAGACCCAGTCTTTCCTTTCTTTAAAGGTGGGTAACAGTGCTGTTGATTGCGAGATTAAATCAGAATCCCATGATTTTGATTTGTACAATTATTAGAATTTATTAATTGGGATTTCCGTTTCAATTATATTCCTTTTTTTTAGTGATAGCATTTATAGGGAAAATCAGTTTCCTGATTTTCAGCCCCATTTGATTGTACAAAATTAATTTCCTTGTCCTATTTATACCTCCTCATGTAATCAGTTTTTGTATCAAGTGAAAATACAATCACTTTTCCACATGGTATCAGAGCTTGATCTGAACCATCCCTAGTCCCTATCACCGACCTAGTCATGGAAGGAGAAAAACCAGAGGACACGCCCAAGGAGACCGGCACAACTCCTGCTAGCTCAATCGAAGGGACCGCGCCTCTCATCACTGGCCACAAATTGAATGGCCAAAACTACCTCCAATGGGAGAGGTCTGTCCGAATCTTCCTCCAAGGAAAGGGAAAAGAGGGCTACGTCACAGGAGACTCCAAAGAACCCAAGAAGGAGAACCCGACCTCCAAAAATGGCAATTGGAAAACAGTTTAGTCATGTCATGGCTCCTCAATACCATGACAAATGAAATAGGAGAAAATTTCATGTACTATGATACTGCCAAAGATATGTGGGATGCAGTAAAAGAGACATACTCACATACTCCAACGTGGACAACACATATGCCTTCTTCGAAGTTAAAAGCCTTCTCCATGACCTGAAACAAGGTAACTCTTCTGTCACTGAATATTTCAACACCCTCAGTCGACATTGGCAGCAACTAGATACATATGAAGAGGTAGAATGGAATTGTACTGATGACAAGAAAAAGTACAAAGAGCTGGTAAAGAAGGATAGAATCTACAAATTTCTATTGGGGCTTAAAAAGGATCTTGATGAAGTGCGTGGAAGGGTTCTTGGAACCAAACCACTTCCGAAAATTCGAGAAGTATTCTCAGAAGTGAGAAGAGAAGAAAGTAGGAGGAAACTCATGTTGGGAAACTCGACTTCATCCCCATCTATCGAAAGTTCAGCAATGGCAACGAAGGGAAATCCATCTCGTCCAGCAAGTTCAGCTCAAAGGAGAAACCGACCCTGGTGTGAACATTGCAGGAAAACTGGTCACACCAAGGACACTTGTTGGATCATTCACGGGGAGCCGTCAGAAGCAAAACCATTCTGCAGCAGGGAAAGCAGAGGCAATGCAGCGCATAAACCACAAGAAGTGGAGGACAAACATGATCCATCTCCATTCAGCAAAGAACAAATGGAAGCTTTGCAGAAAATGCTCCAGCAGATTATGTTTACTGCAGGGAAAAGTCGTACAGCTGCAGTAGCTCAAAAAGGTAACTTTTTACATGCTTTACACACTAGCAAAGGAAAATTAAAATCATGGATCATAGACTCAGGAGCCTCGGATCACATGACTGGAGATATAACAGTATTTGATAATTATTCTCCCTGTCATAATAACTCCACTGTTCGGATTGCTGATGGTACCCTGTCAAAGGTTACCGGTACAGGTTCAGTTGTTATTTCAAAAAATATTACTCTGGATTCTGTACTGTATGTGCCCAAACTTGAATGCAATTTGCTGTCTATTAGCAAACTGACCAAAGATTTGAGATGTGTCACCAAATTTTTCCCTAATATGTGTGAATTTCAGATTTTGGAGTCGGGGAAGATGATTGGCAATGCTAAAGAGTGTGCTGGACTCTACTACCTGCAAGTTGAAGATTCCTCGAGAGAACTCAAAGCCAATTCTTGTGCAGTGGCTTCTCCAAATAATGAGGAGTCTGTAATGTTGTGGCACTATCGATTAGGTCACCAAATTTTATGTACTTGGAGAAAATGTTTTCGTCATTATTCAATAAAAATAAAAGGAATTTTCAATGTGAAGTTTGTCAGTTATCCAAGCATACCCGAAGCACATATTCACCTCAACCATATAAACCCTCTCAACCCTTCTCCTTAATTCACAGTGATGTATGGGGGCCATCCCGGGTCAACAACATTACTGGTGCTAGATGGTTTGTTACTTTTATTGATGACCACACAAGAGTCACATGGGTATTTCTTATGAAAGAAAAATCAGAAGTTGGAAAAATATTTGAGTTTTTCCACACCATGGTGCAAACCCAATTCCAAACAAAAATTAAGGTGCTCAGAACTGACAATGACCGCGAATATTTTCATTCAGCAATAGAGGCCTACCTTAAAACTCATGGAATTGTACACCAGAGTTCATGTGTAGATACTCCCCAGCAAAACGGGATCGTAGAGAGGAAAAATAGGCATCTACTGGAAGTAACAAGATCTCTCATGCTAGCCACAAATGTACCAAAACATTTTTGGGGGGAAGCTATCCTCTCAGCCACCTATCTCATAAATAGGATGCCTTCCCGTATCCTCAGCTTCGACACCCCTTATTCCACTCTCCAAACCTTTTTTCCAACCAGCAGCCAGGAAATTTTACCACACTATGGATGTGACTTTCTTTGAGAATCAGCCATATTACTCCAAAGTTGGAATTCAGGGGGAGAGGACCTTAATCCCGAACGAAACAACAGAATTCCAATTTTTGGATTTTCAGATGGCCCAACCTGTCCCTGAAATCACACCAGCAGAACCAGAAAATTCCACACCAACAGAACCAGCCGAACCTATCCTTGAAACTGCACCTGTAGAAAAGATTGCACAAGAAGCTGACTGGAAAGTTTACTCTAGGAGGAGAAAAAACAAACAGGTGGTAGAGTCAAACACAGCTCTGGTGCAAAGCCATGAATCCAACCAGGCTCTAGAAAATGAAATCTCCTCAGGTAATACTGTTCCTAACTCAGTACCTGTTCATATGAGTTTAACTGACAGTGAAATCCGTATTGCATTAAGAAAAAGGGTGAGAACTTGTACCCAACATCCCATTGAAAAATATGTGTCCTATGGGAAATTATCACAATGGTACAGGGCATATGTACCATCACTTTACAGCACACATATTCCAAGGAATATTCAAGAAGCAATCCAACAACCCGAGTGGGCAGCGGATGTAAGGGAAGAGGTTCATGCGTTGATTAAAAATAACACTTGGGAAATCGATTGGCCTACCAGAAGGGAAGAAGCAGGTTGGTTGTAAGTGGATATTCTCCATCAAATACAATGCTGATGGGAGCATAAACCGGTACAAGGCTCGGTTAGTAGCAAAAGGATTCACCCAGTCATATGGCATAGACTATGAAGAGACATTTGCTCCAGTGGCCAAACTTAATTCAGTACGGGTCATACTATCCTTAGCTGCAAACTTGGATTGGCCACTACACCAGCTAGACATTAAAAACGCCTTCCTAAATGGTGAGTTAGAAGAGGAAGTTTACATGCAAATTCCCTCGGGACTTGAATCGTCCAGCACCCTAAACAAGGTGTGCAAGCTCCGAAAATCTTTGTATGGCCTCAAGCAATCTCCAAGAATGTGGTTTGATAGATTGACTCGAGTTGTCAAAGAAGATGGATTCATTCAAGGCCAATCTGATCACACTATGTTTGTCAAACACTCCTCGGAAAGTAAGGTAACTTTGTTCATTGTGTATGTTGATGACATTGTTATCACAGGAGATGATCATGATCAAATCAAGCACTTGAAGAAACTCTTAGCTAGGGAGTTCGAAGTCAAAGACTTGGGATAGCTTCAGTATTTTTTAGGGAGGGAAGTAGCTCGAACAAAGGAGGGGATATATGTCTCTCAAAGGAAATACACCCTAGACTTACTCCAAGAGACCGGAATGCTTGGGTGTAAGGCTGCCAATACTCCTATGGAATCAGTAAGCAGAAGTAGCCCCGAAGAAGGTCCTCTAGCTGACAAAGATAGGTACCAAAGCCTAGTTGGGAAGTTAATCTACCTAACTCACACTCGGCCTGATATTGGATTTGCTGTAAGCATGGCAAGTCGCTACATGACAAATCCTACCGAAGCTCACATGAAAGCTGTGAACAGAATCCTACAGTACCTTAAAGGTACACCAGGCAGAGGTCTTCACTTCTGGAAAAACTCAAACAGGGGTATTGAAGTGTATACTGACTCAGTTAGGTGGTTGTACATCGAGACAGAAAAAATCAACTACGGCTATTGCTCCTTTGTGTGGGGAAACATGGTTACTTGGAGAAGCAAGAAATAGTCTGTGGTAGCTAGAAGCGATCTGAAAGGCGAATTCAGGGCCATGGCACTAGGTATTTGCGAAGGAATCAGGCTGAAGAAGATCTTTGGGCGAAATCAAAATTCAAACCAATTACACCATGAGGATATTTTGTGACAACAAAGCTGCCATCAACATTGCAAAGAACCCAGTTCACCATGATAGAACAAAACATGTGGAAATTGACCGACATTTTATAAAGGAGAAGATTGATCATGGCATTATAAGTATTGATCATGTACCATCGTGCAACCAAACAGCAGACATCCTAACTAAAGCTCTCCCAAGAAATACATATGAGAATATCAGGTCCAATCTGGGCATGATAGACATCTACCACCCAGATTGAGGGGGAGTGTTGATTGCGAGATTAAATCAGAATCCCATGATTCTGATTTGTACAATTATTAGAATTTATTAATTGGGATTTCCGTTTCAATTATATTCCTTTTTTTTAGTGATATCATTTATAGGGAAAATCAGAGTCCTGATTTTCAGCCCCATTTGATTGTACAGAATTAATTTCCTTGTCCTATTTATACCTCCTCATGTAATCAGTTTTTGTATCAAGTGAAAATACAATCACTTTTCCGCAAGTGCTTATAAAAAAAAAAGGTGGGTAACAGCTCTCACATTAAATTCTAGGAGGACCTCTGGGTTGGAATTGTCCTTTTATTTCTGCCTTCCCATGCCTTTACTGCGTTTCTATTTACACAGTTTTTCTACCCACAATTTTTAGTGGCCAAGACTGTTTCTTCATGTCATCTCCAATTTTTTTTCCTCAATTCAAATGATATGGAATTTTCTGAATTGGAGTCCCTTTTAGGCCACCTTGAGTCCATTCATTTGTCATCTCAACCAGATAGGTCTTTTGATCCTTCTGGGTTTTTTACCTGTAAATCTTATTTTTGGTTCCTCACTCATTCTTTGTTTGGATAGGGACACTTCTCTTCTAGATAAACTCTTGTGGAAATCCAAAGCGCCCTCTAAGGTCAAGGCTTTAATTTGGACTGTGGTATTAAATAGAATTATTACTAATGCATGTTGCAGGTTCGGAGGCCACATATGGCACTTCCCCTGATATGAGTATGGTGCTTGCTTAGAATCTATATCTCACTGATTATTGCACTGTTACGCTGCCAGTTCTTCATGGCTTCCTTATTCGGCATTTATGGTCAATGTTGGCCGTGTCCTAGATCTCCTGACCAATTTTTGAGGGTTAGCTTTTATGGTGTTGGTAGCAGTTAAGAGGCTAAATTTTGTGGCAATGTGCAATCTATGATACAATTTGGTTAGAGCAGAAGTCATATTTTTAAGGAGGTTTCTTCTGCTCATCATTTGATTTGGATAGGATTTGGTGGCTGGCATCTATTCGGTGCAAAGCTCCTGGCCTTTGGGGTTTCTAACAGATGTGATGAGGGATTGGGAAGCTTTGTTCAACTCATTTTACATTTTTTCTGTTTTTTTCCCCATTTGTATTGGACTCCTTATCCTTATCACTTTTGTAGTTTTTTCCCTTCTTAATATATTTCTTCTTTCATAAAAAAATTATGGTATTCATATAGATTTCACATTAAGGATTTCTTTGAATTTTCAGAAGTTGTGAAGGGTTGAATTCACGAGGTTGATAGATACATTAAATGGATGGATTGATTGATTTTTGATTGACGTTTTGATGAAACAAGTTGAAATTATGTTAGTACATAATGGATTAAACAATCTTTAATCATTGTGATTCAGCGAATATGTGCCATCTTATATCCTAATTTCTTTTTAAAAATATTGCATGCTTGTATCTAGGTCAAGTTGTATCTGCATCCAAAATTGGCTGTTTCCATTATGGTAACTCTTCTTTACTTCCATAGCTTTTTGTTTGACTTTTTTTATTATCTTAAAGGTTCCCCTTCCAGAGGAACCAGACACAAAAGATGAAACAGAAATTCGAAAATGGAAATGGAAAGTCAAAGCTGTCAAAAAGGAGAATAATGAGAGGCATTCACAACGATGTGACATAGAACTTAAACTTGCTGTAAGAAGCCTGCTAATCTTCTTAAATAGATTGAGTTTATCAAATGGTTTCCTTGAGAGATTGCATATTTTCATCATCGCTGCAATGTCTATTTGGCTGTAGGTTGCACGAAAGATGAAGGATGAAGAAGGATTCTACTATCCACACAATCTTGATTTCCGAGGGCGTGCTTACCCCATGCACCCATATTTGAACCATCTTGGTTCAGATTTATGTCGAGGCATACTTGAGTTTGCAGAGGGGCGTCCTTTAGGGAAGTCAGGCTTGCACTGGTTAAAAATACATCTAGCAAATTTGTATGCTGGTGGTGTGGACAAGTTATCTTATGAGGGTCGGATATCATTTACTGAGAATCACCTGGATGATATATTTGATTCTGCAGACAGGCCTCTTGAAGGAAAACGCTGGTGGTTACAAGCAGAGGATCCTTTTCAGTGCTTAGCAGCATGTATCAATCTCTCTGAAGCTTTGAGAAGCCCCACTCCTGAGACTACAATTTCTCATATGCCTGTACACCAGGTACCTGTTGCCAATATATCAAAATTGTTATTTGAGAACATATTGTTGTCTGATTTTGCATTGTAATCATAGGAAAAAAATTCAGCTACATTTCTTAATTTTCATCTAAACTGGAGAAAAATAACGTCGTTTCTTGCAGTACCAGAGGGGTTAGCAAGAGGGTGAAGGCCTTCAAATTTGATTTGTGTTTGGATGGCATATGCTCATATGGACGAAGCATGTTTTTCATTTCTATTTTAGAGAAACACCTTAATATAATACAGGCGTTAACCATGTGGCTTGTCAAGATATGTGTTAATTCTCATGTTCAATGTGTTATTGCTAAGTTTTGGTTCCCTATCTAGGAAGTATGTCCTTATCATGTCCTTGAATAGTTAAACTTTATCCCAAAACAATATTGCTATGATGTTTTCTAATCACTCACCATGAGCATGGATGTTGATGAACTTGAGAGTTGGGAGGTCACTGCATAATCCATGCTTTAACATTATTTTTTTCTTCCTAATTTCAATTTTTTTCCATACTTGCTAGGATGGCTCGTGCAATGGCTTACAACACTATGCAGCACTTGGCAGGGACAAGGTAATTAAACATTAAATTTTCTACTGTTTTATTTTATACTATTTTATTTTCCAAGTATTTGTTTTGTTTGTGTGTTTTGGGCAGGGTGGGAGTTCATAAGCATTTATATGGAGTCAAGGTTCTCAAACTTGAGAATTTAGGTAAACTCGTGGAGTTAATTTGAATTCTGAATTAGAATCACAATCTCCTAGAGCTTACATCTTCAAAAACATACTTTAGTCATCAATCATTATTAGATAGCATTTTCATAAGTAAAATACAACATTCCAACTCCATAGAAAAATCAAAGAAAGTAATAAACAACAACAACACCAACAACCAAGCCTTATCCCCCTAGGTGGGGGTCGGCTACATGGATCATACGGCGTCATAATGTTCTATCATGAATCATGTTAATAGTTAAATCATTGGCCTCTAAATCTTTCTTAACAGTTTCTCCTATAGTTTTTCTTGGCCTACCTCTGCCTCTAGCTATTGGATTGCCCTCCACTTGGTCTACTCTCCTTACTACATAATCTAAAGGTCTCCTCCATACATGCCCAAACCACCTAAGTCGAGATTCAACCATCTTTTCTATAATAGGTGCTACCCCAACTCTCTCTCTAATGCTATCATTCCTAATCCTATTACGTCTAGTTTTTCCTCTCATCCAGCGCAACATTCTCATCTCTGCTACATTGATTTTACTCTCGTGTTGATTTGTTATTTAGTAGTTTGATAGAACAATGCAAATAATAACAAAAATATAAAATTTTTATAAACCTAATATATATTTCCTAACCAAATTAACCAAAACTGTGTGGCTCGAGGCCAAAATCGTATATGTAAATTCAGACTCATAATCTCGCTAAAGAATCAAGAGTTTAAAATTTTGTAAGAGTTTATGTGTGAGTCACCTCGAGAGCTTGACAACCTTGGATGGAATGTTCTTTGTGTAATATACAAATCTTAAACAGTAATGTTATTTGAACATATGTAATTCTGCACCTGGTTAACGACGTTTAAAATCATGGTTAATGACGTGTTGAACTTGGTTAATGGGTACGCAAAAATGGGTAACCCATCCATTGGGCTTCATTAACCAAGATTTTGTACATCAATAACCAAGTTGTCGATTAACGAGTTGCTCAACTACTACATGTGTACCCATTAACCAAGTCCAAAACACCATTAACCACTATTTTGAATGTCATTAACCAGGTGTTGTCATGTGTTAGATTTGATATGTTCAAATAACAATATTGAATCTTAAATATTATTATTATTATTTTTTAAATTATAGCTTTCCAAACAAAACGCTATCTGTATCATATCGTGGGCTCATCTACAGTTTTGGTTTGACAAATTGTCTTCTTACTTCCTCTCTCTCTAAAACCTGAATGAAAAACTGAATAATATTATTTGCAAATGAATTCGCTGAACAAGGTTTATTACATTATAGCATTAAGTACTTTCCTAAACATAAGGATAAATAGTAATCAGTCCTAATGTACAATAATTATACAAATACATTCTATTTATAATTACAAAATGTTATATTTTAATGTATCATTACAACATGTCCCTTCAAGCCGCTGAATGAATATATATCATTCCTAGCTTGCTAGTGAACATGTTTTGTAATTATTGACATGAAGGAACTTAGAAGGAATACGTTTTGTGGTGATCAGTCTAGTATCCAACTTCATGATCCTGTCATGCTGAACTGGATTATGAGCAATGTATTTCGTATCACTCCTGCCTCGTATCATCTCTTCATTCATATTTGATAGGTTTTTTGACCTTGTTGTTATTGACCTTAAGATTATAACTCATGATTATTAATTATGAGTTTTTGTTTGCAATTAGGGGTACTTTGTTATGTTTTAGCATTTACATATTTTTATATTTAATTTTTTTGCTTGTATATATATATATATATATATATATATATATTGCAATAGCATCCATGCTACTCCCGCTATCCCACTATAGCGGTTTCGAGGGTTGACTGCTACGCGCCACTATTTGGGATTGATAACTATTATTAGTTGTCCCTCTTGATATTGTTTTGATTGTTTTGATATGTTGATAATATAGATGATTTAGTTTCCTAGTTTATCATATATCTATTGTAAATAGGAGATATACACAATCCTTAAAATCAAGGGATTTGATACTGCTGTATGTAATTCTTGTTCTATAAATTCACAAAGCTGAGAGGGTTTCTCTCAAGCTATTTAGCAATCTTAATTTGGTATCAGAGTTAGGGTTCGATCTGGTCAAGAACCTTTTTCCGGCGACTGTTTTCCGGTCACTATCTCTGGCCATCGTCACCTGCCACCATCTCCGATCACCAAAGTAAGGTGACCGGACAACTCAAAACGTTGGCGATTCGTTTCCGAGAAGACCCATCTCCGTTCTCCTCCTGACTCGCCGTCACGTGTCGCCGTCGTCCTCAGGTTCTCGCGAGCGTGAACTCCACACGTCGTTTCGTCCGTGCGCCATCTCCGTCCTGTTCACCGGCGTCCTCTGGCCCCCTTTTGACTATCAAAGTCAGCTTTTAGGAAATTTCATTCTTCTCCTTCTCACCATGTCTGATTCAACCACCGCCACTTCCAAAGGTTCTGACGACAGTTCTGGTTCGGGTAATGGGTCTACAGGGAAGGGTCTTATCTCTTTTGCCTTCTCTGGAAGTCCCATTATCACATCGGAAAAATTCAATGGTAAGAATTTTGTGGATTGGTACAATGCGGTTGAAGTTTGGTTTTTAGGTCAAGGGCTTTATGAACATCTTACCAAGAAGGAAGCAGAGATTGATGAGAAAATTCGTGATGAATGGAAAATGGCAGATTATTAGTTGGTCTCTCTTTTATGGCAGTCTATTGATTCGAAGTTGATGGTACACTTTCGCCCGTACAAAACTTGTTATGAAATATGGAAGAAAGCTCAAAATGTCTATTCCAATGACTTACAACACCTCTATGCCTCTGTCCACAATTTGGCCACTCTTCAGATGACAGATCATGATCTTCCCTCTTATCTGAATAAAGCAGAGTCTGTTATTGATGACATTAAGCGTATTATAACAGGTGATGATCTTACGAAGGTACTAGCAAAACTTGATAATATGTATATGGTCTTTGTTCTTCACGGTTTACATAAGGACTTTGAATCTGTCCGGAATCAAGCTCTAACTAATCCTAACATCCCCACGGTGGAGGAGCTCATTGATCGTCTTCTACGAGTTCCGTCACCAGTGGAGACATCCGAGATTGGTTCCCAGATAGCTTCCGAGTCCTTAGCCTTTGTTTCTAATTCGGCAAACTGTGGAGGATGAGGCCGTGGGCGTGGTGGAAGAGGTGGTCATGGTAGAGGTGATCGTCCTCAGTGCTCTTATTGCAAGCGCGTGGGTCATACCCAAGACAAGTGTTATTCTCTGCATGGTTTCCCGGAAAAGTCAGCCAATGTCACGCAGTCTGACGATCAGAAATTTGAGGTTGGGTATGATAATCAGAAAAGTGGCAGTCAGAATAGTTTTTCAGTTGATGAATATAAGGAGTACCTTCAGCTTAAGGCAGCCCAAGAAACCTCATCTTTAGCAACTATAGCTCATTCTGGTAATTCTAGGGTTTGTTTTTCTCATTCATCTTTTATTGGTTCCTGGACTTTGGATTCTGGTGCTTCCGACCATATAGCCGGTAATTCTTCTCTCTTTTCTACTTTATCTTCTACCAAAACACCACATCACATCACCCTTGCTAATGGCTCTAAACCACAAGCTACTGGTATTGGTCAAGCCTCACCTCTTCCCTCTCTGTCTTTAAATTCAGTCTTATTTATACCTGGATGTCCTTTTAATTTAATTTCTATAAGTCAACTTACTCGATCTCTTAATTGTTCCATAACCTTCACTTCTATTTCATTTTCTATCCAGGATCGGAGTACGGGGAAGATGATTGGAGCGGGATATGAGTCACGCGGTCTCTCCTACTTACAACCTCCATCCTCCACAATATGTGCTGCCACAGAGTCGTCCAGTCTTCTTCATCGTCGTTTGGGTCACCCGAGTTTGAATAAATTAAAGAAAATGGTCCCTCATCTCTCTAATCTACAGTCATTGGAGTGTGAGGCATGTCAGCTTGGAAAACATGTTCGGGCATCCTTTCCAAGCAAGGTTACAGGTCGTGAAGAGTCTCCTTTTAGTCTTGTTCATTCTGATGTTTGGGGTTCTAGTCGTATTTCTTCTTAGAGTATAGGTATTTTGTTACTTTCATTAATGATTTTTCTCGTTGTACTTGGTTATTTTTAATGAAAGAATGTTTTGAGTTATTTACTAATTTTCAAAAATTTTGTGCTGAAATACACAATCAATTTGGACAAACTATTCGAATCTTGCACAGTGATAATACCAAAGAGTATTTTTTTGCCCGTTTTAATGCTTTTATGGCATCTCATGGTATAGTTCATCAATCGAGTTGTCCTCACACACCTCAACAAAATGGTGTGACTGAGCGCAAACATCGTCATATCATTGAAATAGCTCGTACTCTCCTATTACATTCCAATGTTCCAGTGAAATTTTGGAGTGATGCTGTTCTCACTGCAGGTTATTTAATAAATCGAATGCCATTTTCTGTTCTCAATAACCAGGTTCCTCACTCTATTCTATATCCTCCGACACCCCTTTATACTGTTCCCCTCGTGTTTTTGGCTCCACTTGTTTTGTCCACAATGTTGCTCCAGGTCTTGACAAACTTGTTGCCTGTGCCATTAAGTGTGTCTTTCTCGGTTATTCTCGGTTATTCTCGGGTTCAAAAAGGGTACAAGTGTTATTCTCCTTCAACAAATCACACTTATATCTCTGCTGATGTCACCTTTTTCGAGGATACACCGTACTTTGCCTCACAGGTCCTGTCGGAGTCTGTTTCTCAAGTCTTGCCTATTCCAGTCTTTGATTCTCCCGTTTTCAGTCCGCCTGTCTCGCATATATCAGAGGCTGTCCCTGCTTCTCCCAAGTACCCCACAGAGCCATTTTGTCTCACGTACCACCGCTGTCCTCGTCCTACCATTCTGGAAGCTGCACCTGTTGTGGACACCAGTGACTTACCTCCTGCTCCTCCATCTCCATCGATTCCGGCCCAACCTGAACCTTCCGCTGATCTTCCCATTGCTCTTCGCAAAGGTACTCGTTCTTCCCGCAATCCTCATCCTTTTTATAATTTTGAGTTTTCATCATTTATCTTCCACCCACTGTGCCTTTGTATCTGCTTTGTCGTCCATTTCTATTCCCAAAACTGTTCAGGAAGCACTATCCCATCCAGGATGGCGACAGGCTATGATCGATGAGATGACAGCCTTGGAATCTAACCATACTTGGGCTCTTGTTCCCTCTCCTCCTGGGAAGTCTACTATTGGTTGCCGTTGGGTTTTTACTGTCAAAGTTGGTCCCGATGGGACAGTCTGTCTTGTGGCTAAAGGATATACTCAGATTTATGGTCTTGACTATGGTGATACTTTTTCTCCTACTGCCAAAATGGCCTATGTTCGTCTCTTTTTATCCATGGATGCTATTTCTTGTTGGCCTTTATATCAGCCGGACATTAAAAATGCTTTTTTACATGGTGAGTTGGAGGAGAATATTTATATGGAGCAACCACCTGGGTTTATTGCTTAGGGGGAGTCAGGTCTTGTTTGTAAACTTCAGAAGTCATTGTACGGGTTGAAACAGTCTCCTCGAGCCTGGTTTGGGAGGTTTAGTAAAGTCATACAACAGTTTGGCATGATTCTAGCGAGGTCGACCACTCTATGTTCTATAAACATTCACCGTCTAAAAAGGTCATTTATCTTGTGGTCTATGTGGATGATATTGTAATTATAGGTAATGATCATGAAGGGATCTATTAGGAACCTTCTTTTAGGAAGATGAAGATCCTAACTATGGAGAGAACCCCTCCTAAACCAACACAGAAAAAAGTAAAGAGATAGGGAAAGAATGGTACAAATGTACCCCAAAGGAGCACTCTCCTTTCACAACTAAACCACTGTTTAGTTCACAAAATATGATTCTTTATTCATATCTGGAAATATAGCAATGGCCTCTTATTTATAGGCCTACAATCCCTAACTACACTCATAACAACCAAGCTTATCAAAACTAACAAACCCCAACAGCTAACAACAACTCTTAACAAAGCTAACTAGATATCCTAATCTAATAATAGCCATTACTAACTAACTCCCTAATCTACTAACAAGCCCTTATATTTATCTTTATTACTTGTTGAATTGGGCCCTAACAATACTACCCTCCCATGAAACAACCTTGTCCTCAAGGTTGGAAGCACTTTCAACTGCCTTCTTCCATCGGAAATGATGTCAGTTAGCTTGAGGACCAAATAGGAAACATAATCTATTTTCAGGTTGTAGCTCTTTTGCTCAAAGATTTGGGCTGGGCCCATTTGTTCAAAAAATGAGCTTCCTTGAAAAAATTTCAGATTAACCTCTCCTTCATGATACCCATGACTGAAACCATTTTGGGCCTGGCCCAATAGGTCTAAATCTTCCCTCCTCACTATCTTCTTCAGACTCAGCTCTTTGTCCCTCATCCATAGTGGCTCAACCAGTGGATTTGACAGCAGCCAGGTTGGCGGGTCTGGTAGCGGCGGGAATAGCGGTTCTAGTGGTGATGGGTCCAGTGGTTTTGGTGGCGGCAGGTCCGGCGGCTTTGACGGCTAGTCAGGCGGATCTGGCGGTAGTGGGTCAGGCGGTTCTGACGGTGGCACATCAGGTGGTTCCAGCCCTGGCGGTTCCGGCGGAAGCAATGCGGGCGGTTCTTGTGGTGGTGGGTCAGGCGGCTCCAGCGGCGGCAGTGGGGTACTCGGTCTGCTGCAAACCCCCAACTCTGTCAATGGCTTCAACTCACTCGATCTGGAAAAGGATGGTTCCGATCCGGCGACGCTGACGGCGTAGCAGCGACGCCCGATTCTCCAACACCCAAAGTTCCCTGGCCACAGTGTTGTCAAAAAGCCGCCATGGCGGCGTCATGGCGGAAAGCGGTGGCGGAATTTGAAGGAACCGCCATTCCGAGGCGGTGGCGTGGCGGGTCATGGCGGCCGCATGGCGGTCATGGCGTTTGGGTTTTTTGTAGCAAAGCCGACCCATTTAGACGACCCGACCCGGCCCAAATGACAAAAAACCCTAAAATCGCTATCGCAGACCCTTCCCTTCCAAACAGAAATCGCAGAATCGCAGACCCTTCCCTTCCTCCCATTTCGCTCTTCTCCCACCACCGGCCACCCACTCTCCGGCGACACCCACTATCGGCCGACCACCGTCCGCTGACCACTGACCTCCGGCGACCAGGCTTGGATCGGCGACCAGCAAGCATCTCTTCCTTTCTCCTTTTTTCAGCCATTTTCGAAAATGGCAGGCGAACCAGCTTCTTCTGATGCTTCAAGGACCTCCTCCAGAGCTGATGTTGGATGGAAATACTGCTTTCCATTGC
The DNA here is from genome assembly GCA_030762895.1 of Sophora flavescens. Taxonomy (NCBI): domain Eukaryota; kingdom Viridiplantae; phylum Streptophyta; class Magnoliopsida; order Fabales; family Fabaceae; genus Sophora; species Sophora flavescens. Next base: position 137,114,641 of record CM061064.1, read on the forward strand.
AAGAAGGAGACACAAACTCGGTTGTGTGTACTTTCTGTTCAAAAGTCATGAAGGGAGGGATCACTAGAGCCAAACAACACTTAATGGGCAAGAAGGGGAATGTAGCTGCTTGTACCAAGTGTCCAAAAGAAGTTAGAGAAGAGCTTTGGACACTTTTCAAAGAGAGGAAGAATCTAGGCAGCAACTATGTTTATGTTCCAAGTGCTGGAGCTGAAATTGAGAGTCTACTCTATGTGGAGAGTAGTGAAGATGAGATGGAAATCTGATGGAGTAGAGGAAGAGGGATATGCCCCATTAGATAACCAAGAAATTGATTATGTTGGGGTTGAGGAAGAGGAATAGCCATTTACTTTGTGTTTGTCATGTTGTTTTTATCATTTTGTTGTTATTTTGAATTATGAAGTCTTGAACTTGATGGTTTATGACATTTTCTATTTGAATTATGAGACTTATATGACATTTTCTATCAATTTAGTTTATGGTTCTTTACTTATGTTGATAGTGTTTTGGATTTTATATTTATTTCTGTAATTTTGTTATGTATATGTATATATATATAATTTTTTTTGTCCGCCATGACATCCGCCATCTGGCCGCATCGCCATCCGCTATGATGTATGGCGGATTTTTGGCCGGCCGCCATAGGCCGTCATCCGCCATCGATAACACTGCCTGGCCATAGAGTGCTCTTGTCCCTGTCCCGCCTTTATATACAGAACATAAGTCATTTGAAGATTCCGATCTGGCGGTTTCGGTGGCGGTGGGTCGACTGGAATTTTCCAATCACATAGCATTCTGGCCATCAAAGGGTACTTTTGCCTTTGCTTCACTATCGTAGATAGTGCTGTCTGCATCTCTGCATCTCTGCTCGGGCGTCAATACTGAGACATTGCCAAGACGATGGTGGTCTCTGCATTTTTTTCACATTGCCAATATCCTTTCATACCTCCCATGCTACTCTGCATTTTTTTCACATCAGAATTCAAAGAACATAGTATTTCTTGATTTCTGGTTGTGTTCTTTAGGGCAAAGGGAAGCGCTATTGTGTCTCCATATGAAACCTCCGCCTTGCTCTCCTTCACCAGTGCGACCTGCTCTATCTTTGTTGTTTTATCTTGTTCGGGTTGTTTTGTTTCTTGCTTTTCCGGCATCAACCTCTCTCCCATGTGCTCCATGCTTACCTTAAACCTTCTAATCAATGCCATGGAAAATACTTCCCAACTTTGATCTGATTCTTCTTGGCACCAAGAAGAGAACCAAAGCATGGGTACATCCTCCATGCTCATGAACGCCCGTTGCACTTTTTCAGAAGAGTGAATTTCTTGCTCGACAAAGAATCGTTCAGCTCTAGCAATCCACCCAACTGGGTCTGTCCCCGTAAAATTCGATAACTCCACCTTCTTGGCCCATATGGCCTCCATCTCCGACGACACTGGCTCCACCTCAAGGATCCGGCAGGTCGGACCAATTTGTTAGGAACCTTCTTTTAGGAAGATGAAGATCCTAACTATGGAGAGAACCTCTCCTAAACCAAAACAGAAAAAAGAAAAGAGATAGGGAAAGAATGGTACAAATGTACCCCAAAGGAGCACTCTCCTTTCACAACTAAACCACTGTTTAGTTCACAAAATATGATTCTTTATTCATATCTGGAAATACAGCGATGACCTCTTATTTATAAACCTACAATCCCTAACTATACTCATAACAACCAAGCTTATCAAAACTAACAAACCCCAACAGCTAACAACAACTCCTAACAAAGCTAACTGAATATCCTAATCTAATAATAGCCATTACTAACTGACTCCCTAATCTACTAACAAGCCCTTATATTTATCTTTATTACTTATTGAATTGGGCCCTAACAGGATCACTAGACTAAAGCAACATCTGTTTCAGCATTTCCAAACTAAAGATTTGGGCAGGTTGTGATATTTCCTCGGTATTGAGGTTGCTCAGTCAAGGGCTAGTATTTCCATTTGTCAAAGGAAGTATGCACTTGATATTTTGGAAGAAACTGGGATGCTAAATTGTAAGCCGGTGGATACTCCTATGGATCCAAATGTTAAGCTTATGCCAAATCAGGGGGAGCCATACTCAGACCCAGGCAGATATCGGAGATTGGTGGGAAAGTTGAACTATCCCACTATGACTAGACCAGATATAGCCTTTGCAGTCAGCGTTGTTAGTCAGTTTCTCAACTCCCCTTGTGATAGTCATTGGGATGCACTTACTCGTATTTTAAGCTATATTAAAGTATCTCCTCGAAAAGGGCTAACATATGAGAACAGAGGTCACACAAACATTGTTGCCTATACAGATGCAGATTGGGCGGGATCTCCGAGTGATAGGAGGTCAATGTCTGGATATTGTGTTTTCATTGGAGGTAATCTCATCTCTTGGAAGAGTAAGAAGCAGAGTGTAGTTGCAAGATCAAGCGCAGAAGCAGAATATCGAGCCATGGCTCTCACTACATGTGAACTTATATGGTTAAAACATCTACTTCAAGAGTTAAAGTTTTGGGAGATGGGTTCTATGCAACTGATTTGTGATAATCAAGCAGCCTTGCACATTACTTCTAATCCTGTCTTTCATGAACGAACTGAACATATAGAGATCGATTGTCATTTCATCTGAGACAAGATTCTTTCAAAGGAGATTAGTACTTCATTTGTCAACTCTAATGATCAACTTGCAGATGTTTTCACAAAGTCTCTATGGGGTTCACGAATAAGTTACATATGTAACAAGCTTGGTGCTTATGACATCTATGCACCAGCTTGATGGGGAGTGTTGATATTGTTTTGATTGTTTTGATATGTTGATAATATAGATGATTTAGTTTCCTAGTTTATCATATATCTATTGTAAATAGGAGATATACTCAATCCCTAAAATCAAGGGGTTTGATACTGCTGTATGTAATTCTTGTTCTATAAATTCACAAAGCTGATAGGGTTTCTCTCAAGCTATTCAGCAATCTTAAGTGTCCCAAATTTCACAGGTAGTAAATAGGAACATGCAATTCTGACTAACATCGGGTGTCATAGAATTTAGTAGCCATGTCATGATCAGTTAGTCTTCATTTTCCCACTCATTGAACTTCAGACCATTCTTGCCAAGAGTTGTCCCTTCAATGTGGTTATAGTTTCCAGTGACAGTGGCATGAATGACTTGGTCGCTTTGCAAATAATTCTTTCCAGTAAGGTGATAGGATGGATGCAAGACTAGTAGGTCATCAGGAGTGAGATGTATGGTGAGTGAGGGGTTGGTGGGCTGGGTATTGGTAGAGCTGGTAATGGTCTCGTTGTATTAAAAATTCAAGAATATTGAAAGAAAGAATATTGAAAGAAAGAATAGAAGGGAGATAACTTTCATTATTGAGAAAACTGAGTTACAATTACAGAGAGCTACTGCTTTGTATATATAAGCGAAACTAGACAGTTATTGCCAAGATAACAAAATGAGGCAGTTGCAACTGAATAACAGATTGCACTGCTGAGCTGAACTAAACTAACAGAATGAGCATAACTAACAATTAACTGAAACTGAATTATCTCTAACATTCCCCCATATAAGTTCAGGGAGGTTTTCCAAAGGAGTGCTTATCAAACACTCTGAGTTTATCTTAGTATGCTGAATCTTGAGGATGAGAGAGGTTTGGTGAGCAAATCAGCCCACTGATCTTGAGCAGGAACATGAGTGACACTTAAGCTGTGATTTAACACTTTCTCTCGAACAAAGAAAATGTCTAGCTCCATATGTTTGGTTCTGGAATGCAGAACAAGATTGTGAGCCAGTGATACAGTGCTTAGATTATCACATAGGATTCTAGGAGTGTGAATTTTAATCTTGATTACGAAAGGAGAGATTGTATCCAAAGGATTTCAGCACTCAAGGCTGCCATACTTCGTACTTGGCCAAAGACCGAACCTAGCAACAAGAGTCCTGTTTCTTAGACCACCAAGAAATAAGATTGAGACCAAGGTACACACAGGCACCAAGTAGATCGCCTATCATCTGGATCGGATGCCCAATCAGCATCACGGAACCCGTTGGGTTAAGGGGGCATGAGTGGCAGCAGGCTGAATGAGAAGTCCATGATGCAAGGTACCCTTTAGGTACCTTAAAATGCGTTTAACAGCTTTCCAATGCTCCTCCAATGGCTGAGATAAGAATTGACAAACTTTATTCACTGAGTAGGATATTTCTGGCCTTGTAAGTGTTGCATACTGCAAGGCTCCAACAACCGATCGAAACAAAGAAGGATCAGGGACATAGTCAGCCCCTAGTTTAGACAGTTTCAGATTAGCAACCATAGGTGTATTGATGCTCTTTGCAGACTCCATCTTAGCTTTGGACAACAAATCACGAATGTACTTTGTTTGAGAAAGAAGTAGAGCACCATTGGGTAGATGAGTAACCTCTATGCCCAGAAAATAGTCCAAGTTACCTAGTTGTTTCAGGGCAAATTCTGAATTCAGGGCTTCAATGAGACTCTGAATGTGAGAAAGAGAGTTTCCTGTGACAAGTATGTCATCAACATATACCAAAATTAGAATGCAGTAGGTGGCATTGTGCAGGAAAAAGAGTGAAGGATCACATTTGCTTGCCACAAAGCCTTTGAGTAGAAGAGCCAGTTTTCAGCCTTTCAAACCAGGCCCTGGTGCCTGTTTGAGGCCATATAGGGCCTTGTGTAATCTGGCAGACTAGTGTTTTGTCTCGCCACCTCAAACCCGGGGGTTGTTGCATGTAGACTTCCTCATGTAGGGAGCCATTTAAAAAGGCATTGTTCACATCTAATCGCCGTATAGGCCAGCTACAAGATACTTTGCAATGGTCGACCACAATCCTAACAAGGATGGTTTTAACAACAGGGAAAAGGTTTTCGTAAAGTCGATTGCCAGCTTTTTGATGAAAACCCTTGGCAACAAGTCGGGCCTTGTACTTATTAACACCGCCATCGTGGTTCTCTTTGACCCGGAACACCCATTTGCAACCAATAGGAGTTCTCGTGGTGGTGGAGAAGGAACCAAAGTCCAAGTGTGGTTGTTGAGTAAGGCATCATATTCGCTTTTCATGGCTGCAACCCAATGGGGAGCAGCTAAGGCCTGTTTAACAGAGGTTGGTTTTGTGGAAGTTAAAAGAAGGGTAGGTCAAGTCTAGGCATAACAATACCGATTTGGACCTTGTTTGCATAGGATGTGTGTTTTGAGGGAGAGATGGAGGATGAGAGGACTCATTTGGTGAGGGGCTCGAGACAAGTTTCCCGAAGAAGAAGAAGAGGACCCGACCCAAAGAGCCGGAAGAACTAGGGGACCGAGCGCAGTCCGAGATGACCGAGCGAGGTTGGGCAAAGGAGGTTGCGGGACTTAGATTTGCTTTGGATCGGGGACTAAGATGTGCTGGGCCGGCACATGCAAGAGGAGAAGTCTTGACATGAGGACTTGGAGAAGAAGTGGGAGCCACAGAGGGTGTTGTTGGAGACAAAGTAGGTGGTATGGAAGAAATTGGGAGGGTTGGAGATCGAGATGCGGGTGAGCAATTTCTTGAAGGAAACAACTCCGAGTATGGAAAACGAATTTCATTAATCACAACATCTTTGGAAATAATCAGTTTGCCATCAGGACTAAGGCATTTGTAGCCTTTGTGGGAGGAGGAATATCCCAGAAAAACACACTCTTTGGAGTGATAGGAGAGCTTATGTTCTTTGATAAGGGCGTATGAAAGGATAGCATGCACAACCAAAGGTCTTGAGGAACTCAAGGTTAGGTTCCCGGTGTAATAAAGTGGAGTAAGGAGATTTATAGTTGAGAACAGTGAAGGCATTCTGCTGATCAAGTAAGTAGTCATTAGAAAAGCATGATCCCAAAATTGGAAGGGTATGGATGCATGAGCCAAGAGAGTGAGGCCGGTCTCAACTACATGCCTGTGTTTGCGTTCTACAAGACCATTTTGGTGATGGGTGTGAGGACAAGCAAGCCTATGGACAATGCCAAAGCGCGTGATGATACTTGAACAGAGGACGAAATTCCCCACCCCAATCACTTTGAACAGTTTTGATTTTTGTGTTAAATTATAACTCAACCATAGCTTTGAATTGAATAAATTGAGAAAGGGTATCAGACTTTCGTTTTAAAGGAAAGATCCAAGTAAAACGACTAAAGGCATCCACACAGGTTAGAAAGTAAGAGCATCCAGTAGAGGATTGAGTTGGGGCGAGTCCCCACAAATCACAAACAACAAGTTCAAAGGGAAAATTATAAATGGTGTTAGAAGAAGGTGCTGGGAGACGATGTGCCTTGCCTAAGCAACATGCAGCACAAAATTCCATTGGATTTTTATGTGGAACAGGAATATTGGAAGATTTAAGCGCTTCTCTAAGTGCATCATGGTGTGGATGACCTAAGCGGGAGTGCCACAATTTGTAGGAGCAATGAGTCATATCAGAAACAGAAGTATTTTTATTCATAGTAATTGGTGGTACATGTACATTAGGAGTGGAATTTACATTGAAAGTAGAAAGTGAATTACAAGCAGGTACATTATGCGTATGAGTGGTAACAGAATTGCAGCTAGGAGAGGAAGACATGACTGAAGGAGAGATGTGATCAAACTTGTAAAGGCCATCTGGACCAACACTGCCATGAAGCAGAATTTCAGAAGAGCCCTGTGATTTGACAAGACAAAAGGAGGGGTGAAATTCAAAATAGACATGGTTATCTCGAGCAAATTGACTAACACTAATTAGATTTTTAGTAATTGAGGGAACAAGAAGAAGATTGTGTAAGGTGAATTTGGTGTAGGGATAGTTAGGAGTGCTAAAATCCATAGAACCAACTTTGTTAATAGACAAACCTTGGCCATTGCCCAAGAAGACCTGATCAGGGTGTGCCAGAGAGGCAGTCTCAGTTATATTGGAAGGATCGGGAGTGACATGATGAGTAGCCCCAGAGTCAGGGTACCAGGGGCTGCCAAACTGAGACTCAGTACCTGTGAGATAAGCCTGAGGCTGCTGTGGTCTAGACGGTGTAGCAGAGGATTGAGCAAAGTAATGAGGCCTGGGCAATTGTTGAGTTATTGGAAAAGGAGGTCTCTGGTACACAAACGGATTCCAGGTCTGATGCTGTGAAGGTCCTTGATAAAATTGGTCACTGTTAGAATGCCGATAATAGCAAATACTAGCATCATGCCCATACTTTTTGCAAATTTGGCATTGAATATTGGAGCGACCACCAGATCGTCCACCACCACGACCTCTGGTCCTGCCACCACCATAGCGACTGCCACCACGATTTCCGCGATAGACTTCGCCTCTGCTACCAGACTCTCCTCCAGTAACATGAGAAAAACTTTCTGGAAATTGAGAATCTTGAAAAGAACTGTTACCAGAGGGGTTCGCAGGATGAAAGGTACCACTGAAATTGCCATTATTCGAACTTTGAGTGGAGGATTGAGTGAGATTGATTGAGATTGAGTCAGGAAGAGCATTCTTTTTGTTCTTTTCATTGCGAGCTTCATGAGCTAGGAGAATCGATTCCAATTCATCAAGAGAAACAAATTCTGTCTTACTGTTGATCGCGGCTACGATGGGGTTATAATCCTCAGGAAGCGCATCAAGGGCAACTTCCAAAAGATTGCGATGCGGAATGGGGTCTCCGATTGAGAGAAGCGAGTCAGAGAGAGAGCGAACATAAAGAACGAACTCCGAGACAGAACGATTACCTTTGGATAGGTTTCGCAACTCAGAACGGAGCTTCCTAGCTTTCGTACTCAAGAGTGTGTGAAAATGCTTATGAATTTCGTCCCAAATTTGCCAAGAATGGCCACAATTAACCACGCGAGGAAGAAGAGAATCAGAAATCGAGGCTAGGAGCCAAGTGGAGATCAGCGCATCTTGCTGTTCCCAATCGCTGTACGCAGGGTTTTCTTCATCATTTTCTTGATCAGTATCAGTGAGGAACCTTGGCGGAATTCGAGGATCAGTGACGAATTTCTGAAGTTTGTGGCCACGAATCACTCCTTCAATCTGTTGTTTCCATTGTCGAAAGTTACTATCATCAAGTTTTAATGAAATTGGATGCGAGGGAGTAAATTGGGGTGCACTAGGGTTTGCAAAGGGATTGACGGAAGCCATAGCTCCAGGATCTAGAAGCTCTTTGATACCATATTAGAAGTTCAAGAATATTGAAAGAAAGAATATTGAAAGGAAGAATAGAAGGGAGATAACTTTCATTATTGAGAAAACTGAGTTACAATTACAGAGAGCTACTGCTTTGTATATATAGCAGAAACTAGACAGTTATTGCCAAGATAACAAAATGAGGCAGTTGCAACTGAATAACAGATTGCACTGCTGAGCTGAACTAAACTAACAGAATGAGCATAACTAACAATTAACTGAAACTGAACTATCTCTAACACGTTGTTTGCATGTTGATGGAGGGTTTGCTGTTTGGCTAGTGGAGATGGTTGGTTTGAGTGTTTGGTGAAGAGGGGTAAGGTTTTGACTTAAACCGGAGAAGGGAAGTTTGCGGTTTGACAAGGAGAGGACGCGGTTTAGGCAAGACATTCACAGATTTGGATTGAGGTCAAGGAGATGAGTCAAGTGGGATGAATGGTGGCTGGATGCGCCAGCATGCTTGGCTGGAGCTGAGACCACATGGGTCTACATACAGAGAGGCTGGGCTGTGTGTGAGGGTCTTTTCATGATGAAGGCTTAAAAACTGCTGCAATGAAGGTGGCCTAGGGTTGATTGTATAACCTGACTCTCCCAAATCAGGGGCTCTGTTACCAATTTGAATGAAAAGATTGAATAATATTATTTCTCGCAATGCTTATTCTATACAATGTTTCACTGCAGTTATAGAGCAAGAGTGTTAACTATTTTCCTGTTACAACAATATTTTTATTTATTTTTGCCTCATCTGATTGCTGCATTTTTTTTTCTTTTGAAGTTGGGAGCTGCTGCTGTCAATCTGGTTGGTGGAGACCAGCCTGCTGATGTTTACTCAGGAATTGCTTCTAGGTAATCAGCGCTTTGCATCCATGTTCATAAGGGCATTATACGTGTCAAAGTGTTTTTCTTCTTTTGATAATTTCATTTTGACAAGTGTGCTATTAAATAGGATACACGGTAATCTAAACATGAAACTACTAAACTACAGCTCATCATTGTACTCATTGTCAATTCCTATCAGTAAGGGTTGACTCCTATCCATAAATACAAATTAATTACAGCTAATCTAATATCTTAATTATGGGATTTAATCCCGTCTATAAAAGGAAAGATTTTGTACAGTGGAATTCTGACACTCCCCCTCAAGTTGATTATTGCTGGATAATGGATATCATCCATTCCTAACTTGCTAACAAATGATAGAAAAACACCATCCTTTTGTCAGTACATCTGCAAGTTGATTTCCTGTAGATACAAATGGCATACAAATGTCTCATTATTCAACTTTTCCTTTATGAAGTGTTTGTCTACTTCCATAAGCTTGGTCCCATCATGTTGCACCGGATTGTGATCGATGTTCATTGGTGACTTGTACGAGATAGAGTCGATAGACGATTGGTGTAGGATTTGAATCACATCGTCTTTATTATTTTCAACGTCCACCTCCTTTTGCTTGCACCATTTCAGATTCATCCGGTCTCCTTCATTTTTGTCTTACTCATCTGAGTTTGAATAAGTTGAAGAAAATGGCGCCTCGTCTCTCTCACCTGCAATCTTTGGAGTGTCAGTCTTGTCAACTTTGTAAACATGTTCAAGGTTCCTTTCCAAGGACGACTCGTCATGAGGCAAACTCTCCTTTTGATCTTGTTCATTCAGATGTTTGGGGTCCGAGTGGTGTCAGATCTGTCTCAGAGTATAAGTACTTTGTTACTTTCATTGATAATTTCTCAAGATGCACTTGGATTTTTAGTGAAAGAATACCCAGAGTTGTTAACTGTTTTTCAGAATTTGGACTTCCAATTCGCCATATCGATCTAATATCCTATTGTTCCAAGTCTTTATTCTTTTCTTTTCTTCTCTACCTAAACTTTGTAATTTCAGCACCAAGTATTGGCATACTTAAGCAGCTTTATTAGAAGGCACTATGCTATTGTACTTTACTTTTCCATTTTCTGTTTGACTATCTGATTCCATTCGACCAAAGAAGGGAGTCAGTTGTATCTGCCATCACATTGTAATGTCTTTTCCAAGAAGTGAACCATATGATCCCATTGTATGATTTTCATTTGCTGTTGGCAATAATTTAGTTGTTTTGATAAAAAGTGTTTGAGGCTATGGTTTTGATGTCTTCAAGGTTGGTATTATGGTGCAGAGTACTTGAAATCATGAGAAGAGACGCAGCTAAAGATCCCCAAACTAATCCAAATGCATTGCATGCTAGGCGTTTGATCAGCCAGGTTTCTTTCAATTTTCAAGTTTCCAAACGTGCATGAGTGTATGTGTGTTAGATGTTTCTCTGTGGAATAGCTGAAAATGGAATGGGAAAACTTTTTGACTTATGATAGAGTTTTTGTTATTTTGACAACAACAAAGTTGTCAAACACCGTATAAATCCACCTTTCAACGGTTTTTTATGATTTTATTCTCTCTTCCAATATTTATCATTTCAAAACATGACTCAGTATACGGTGTGTCAAGATTTAGGTGTCAAAAAATCATTCCTGTATTATAAATGACATTGTTGTCTAACATGAGTTGTATATGTGAAGTTTTGGTTTTTTTCCTTTTTCTGGGAATGTGGAAGCAGATATGTATGTGCCAGCCTCAGTCTTATATCAACTAAACACTATCATAATTGGCACCATTAGGTGGACCGAAAATTGGTGAAGCAGACAGTGATGACATCAGTGTATGGAGTGACTTACATTGGGGCACGGGACCAGATCAAGAGGAGGCTAAAGGAGCGTTGTGCCATTGAGGATGATTCAGATCTGTTTGCTGCTGCTTGCTATGCAGCCAAAGTAAGAAAAGTTGATTATATGGGGATGTATGTGAACATTTCTAAATCTGTTCTGTTCTTTATTTAACTTGTTCTTCACTGTTCTATAGACCACTCTCACCGCCTTAGAGGAGATGTTTGAGGCTGCAAGAAGTATCATGAGTTGGTTAGGTGATTGTGCAAAGGTATGACTAATGTTGCATTGAATGACATTAATTAAAAGGACTGAGTGGTTTAATTATTCCTAGCTCTGAAATATAGCTAATACTGCATTGAATGGCATTAATTAAAAGGACTGAGTGGTTTAATTATTCCTAGCTCTGAAATATAGCTAATGCTCAAAAGTTGCAGGCTAACATTTAACTTGTTTGATCTATTATTTTGTCTTATTAGTATCCTGACATGCTGCTCTTTGTTTGCTGATTTTGTATATTTAAACTCCATATATGTAATACTTGAATCTGAATAATGAAATATTGAATATCATTGTTATCATTCCTGGACAGCAACGCGTAGCAGCTGATCACCGAAACCGCTATAGTGGATAGCTACTATTGCATTGTATATACATACATGCTAAAAAATTAAATACACACATGTAAATGCTAAAACATAACAAATTATTCAAAATTGCAAACACAAACTCATAATTAATAAATAATAATCATGGTTATAATCTTCAGGTCAACAACAACCGAAACACCGAGAACAGGAACAACCAAAAAAAAGGACACTGAGCATAGAAGAAAAGAAGAAAAAGATGAAGAAAGTTGAAAGATGAAAAAAAGATGAAGAAAAGAACCGAGGCGGAGGAAAGGAAAGAAGAAAAAACTGATGAGAGAGAGAACAGAGGCATAGAGATGCTGAAACCGTGTGTCTCAACTACACAAAGGAATCCGTTTTATATTGGTTTAATGAAATAACTACACAATAAATATATGAGATTCTATTCCTATTTACAAGATATGATATGTCTGAACCTATACATTAATTACAAAGATCATAAACATCTTTTTAACATTCCCCCTCAAGTTGGAGCATATAAATCATATGCACCCAACTTGTTACATAGATCACTAATACGAGGACCTCTCAAAGATTTCGTGAAGGCATTTGCCAGCTGATCATGGAAAACAAGATTAGAGGCAATATGCAATGCTGCTTGATTATCACATATTAGCGTCATTTGCATATTCTTTTCGAATTGAAGTTCTGTGAGTAACTGTTTCAACCGAATGAGTTCCTCAGCTTCTGCACTTGACTTTGCAACTACATCCCGTTTCTTACTTTTCCAGGATATCAGGTTTCCTCCAATAAGTACACAATACCTAGAAGTGGATTGCGTATCAATGGGTGAGTCTGCCCAATCGACATCCAAGTATCTTACTATCTGAGTATGTCCTGTGTCTTCATAAATGAAAACTTTTCCTGGAGCACCTTTAATGTATTTCAGGATCCGTATCACGGTATTTCAATGGTCCTGACAAGGAGAATTTAAGAATTGACTTACTGAACCTATCGCAAAAGAAATGTCTGGACAGGTGACTCTGAGGTGGTTTAATTTCCCAACCAATCTCCTATATCTTCTAGGATCTGGCAGTGGCTCCCCCTGATTAGGTAGAAGTTTGACGTTTGAATCCATAGGAGTGTCTACTAGCTTGGTGTTCAATAGTCCTGTCTTTTCAAGAACATCCATAGTATATTTCCTTTGTGAAATCACTATACCATCCTTAGATTGCGCTACCTTGATACACAAGAAATAACGAACTTTACCAAGGTAAAGGTTTGAAACTGATGAGAGATGTTGTTTCACCTGTAGTATGTCATGTTGACCATTACCAGTTATGACAATATCGACCACATTAACAATCAGATAAATGCATCCTTCGGCTGAATGGCGATAGAATATAGAGTGGTCTGCTTCGCCGCGAACCATACCAAACTGTTGCACTGCAATGCTGAATATGCTAAACCAAGCCCGAGGAGACTATTTAAGACCATAAAGTGACCTGCGAAGCCGACAGACCATGGTAGAGGACTCCCCGAGCAACAAACCCAGTTGGTTGCTCCATATAGACTTCCTCTTCAAGACCACCATGTAACAAGGCATTCTTAATGTCAAGTTGATGAAGAGGCCAGTGGCGAATTGCAACAATTGAGAGAAGCCGAACAGAGGCCATTTTGGCCACATGAGAGAAAGTATCACGATAGTCAAGTTCAAATATCTAAGTGTAGCCTTTGGTCACCAAACGAGCCTTAAACCAATCAATCTTGCCATTAGGACCCACATTCACAGTATAAAGCCAATGACAACCAGCTAAAGACTTTCCAGGAGGTAGAGGGACCAATTCCCAGGTACCACTGCTTTGAAGAGCACACATCTCATCAATCTTTCCTTGCCGCCATTCATGGTTAGATAAAGCTTCACCTGGAGATTTAGGAATAGAGACAGATGACAAAGAAGAAATACAAGCATAATGCAAAGGAGAAAGACGATGATAACTCAAAGCAATATAATGAGGAGATGGGTTACGAATAGGTCGTATACCTTTACGGAGAGCAATGGGAAGGTCTGGTTCATGCGGCGGGGCCAGATCTGGCGAAGGAGCTGGTGTCGAGGAAGAATCGATCATGGCCTCAGTAGTAGCAGGAGTGACTGGGACGTGCACAAAGGTGGGTGGTGGGCGATGGTGATAAGTTTGCAGTGGCCGAGCAGCTGTGGGGTCCATAGGTGGAGTTGCAGGTGGGACAGACTCGAGAGGTACAATTGCCGAAGGAAGAGGAACGCCTAAAGAAAACTGCTCGAGAGGCGAGGGAGTTGACTTTAAGTAAGGGACAAACTCGAAAAAGGTAACATCGACCGATATAAGGTAGCGTCAGAGTCTAAGAAAAACAACGAAAGCCTTTTTGGGTCCAATGATAACCAAGGAAGACACACCTGAGTGATCGAGCGGAAAGTTTGTCAACACCAGGAGTGAGATTGTGGACAAAACATGTGGACCTGAAGACATGTGGTGGAAGTGAATTGAGAAGAATATGGGTAAAAAGGATCGAGGTACTTGGTCATCAAGGACAGAGGAGGGCATGCATTTATAAGCTAGCAAGCTGTCAAAACAGCATCCCCAAAATCGAAATGAAACATTGCCATGAAGAAGGGTCCAAGTGGTTTCAACGAGGTGATGATTTTTGCATTTGACAACCCCATTTTGTTGAGGTGTATGAGCGCAGGACGTTTGGTAAAGAATGCCATTAGAAACCATAAAAGTTTGAAATTGTTGGGACAAATATTCTCGACCATTATCACTACGTAAAGAGTGGATGGAGACACCAAACTGAGTTTTAATCTCTTGAAAAAACTGCTAAAAAAATTGAAAATAATTCAAACCCGTTTTTCATTAAAAAAAACCATGTACACCTTGAAAATCATCAATAAACGTAACTATATTTGGACCAGAGTAGTTAATCCTGGATAGCGGCGCGGAGCGGCGGACCCAAAAAACGCTATAACGGTATAGCACATAGCGGAATGACCGCTATTTTAGGCATTTTTTTATAGGTTAGAGAGTAATGTAATTTTATACTATATACATACATATACATATACATGTACAAAATATTAAAAATGCTCAAAATTCAAGTCATATTCATAATTCATGATAGATACTGTCATAGGTCCTAAGCAAAGCACACTTATCAATTCATATATTATACAAGTTTAATATAATTTTATAATTTTTCTTATTAAGTTATAGAAATATTTTATAGAGAAAATTGAAGTAGACATGTTTGTCACGTTCACGTATAATTTTACAATTAATTTTAAATGCTTTTACTAAATAATTAATATTAACAGCTAATATTCTATTTTTTTTATTAAAGTAATGAGCAATAACTATTCAACTATAAACTACTTTTATTAAGCATCGTTTGTGGTGATAATAAAAACATTTATTGGATTGTGTAAACTCTGCACTCCTTTTTAGAATTAGTCAAGAGTTAAAAGTAAAACAATTTGTCTTTCTCCTCTAAACTCCAGACTCTTCATTTCTCTCACCACAAACTACGCGTCTCTGCATTTTACTGTCCCACGACTCCCACAGTTCCACCACAAATGCATTTTAATGTCTCTAGGTCTAGAAACTCTTCATTTCTCCCACGACTCCCACTCCTTTACGTCTCTATATCTTCTGCACCTTATTAGCGTCTTCATTTCACATCATACATTCATCTTCTGCATTCACACTCCAATATTTCCGTTGCGCAAAAAGGGAAAATCGGGTTATGAAGCCCTAGCGGCCCTGTAGCATCGCAACAGACTGCGAATCCGCGATTTCCAGCCGCAATAGCGGCCGCGATGGCCGCTACCCAAAAATGCTCCGCTCCGCCCCGCCGCCGAGGTAGTGGTCACTTGCCGCTCCGCCACGCATCACCGCTATTGCGCACTATTCACTACCCTGATTTGGACCCATAAGTAGAAACACTACGAGAAGGACCCCGTACATCTGAGTGAACTAAAGCAAAAAAGGACAAAGCTCGTTTATTGACTTGAGCGGGAAACTGACAATGAGTATGTTTGCCTAGTTGACATGACTCACAATGCAAACTTGATAACTTGAAGAGGCTCGACACCAATTTCTAGAGTTTAGGGAGACCAGGATGACCCAACTGAGCATGTATGGTAAGAGGGGAAATCTGTGGCAGAGCAAATTTGGGAAGGGGTGGAGAGCTGGTAAAGGCCATGAGACTCACATCTGGTGTCAATCGTCAGTCCTGAACTCCAGTCCTGCGGGATAATAGTTTCTTCAGTAAAGGTAATCAAACAATCATGAGAGCGGGTTAAACGACTAACAAAGAGTAAGTTAAAGGGACACCCAGGGACAAAGGATAGAATCAATTGACAAGGAAGCGGATGGGCAGTTCCAATACCTTGCGATTGGGTTTGAGAACCATTAGCTAAAGTGACAATAGGTTAGAAAGAAAGGAGAAAATAGCCTTAATATTAGAGATATGGTCAGACACACCAGAGTCAAGAATCCAAGGACCAAGGGAGGGTGACTGAGATATGCAAGTAGATGAATTACTTGTATGTATAACCAAGCTGTGGATCAAGAGGACCGTCGATGCTCAAACCACTAGAGAAAATCTTCATAATTAGCTGGAGAGGCATTAGGAGGATCCATGGTATTAGGAGGATCGATAGAACTAGAGAAAGCCATTGATTGGATATAAAAGGACCAAGAAATAGAACCAGCAAATGCTTGAAAACCCGAAACGGTGTGCACGCACAGTGCGTAAATAGCAAACGTGCTATGATTGGGATGGGAGGACCAGCGTTGGAACCGCCGGAGGAAGACGACCTTCGCGCCTGAAAAATCGTTCGAAATGGAGTCGCCACGCGCCGGTGGTTGGAACTGGAACCTATCTATTTGCGACGCGCTGTTGGTGCGCGAGAAGGCGACTGACGGTGGGATTCCAATGATGGAGCGATCTGGAGAAGGCTCACCTCATGGTGGGGTTGTCTGTCGGAAATGTCACCGTGAAAGGGGCGACTGACGATGGCAACTGGCTGTTTGAGGCGACAGAGGGCAAAAACGACTGAAATAGGTACCAAAATGAGGTCACGGTAGTGGAGAAGGGGCAAACCAGAGTAGGAACACAGTTTGCCAAGAAAATTTCTCATCGAAGGACAGTGGGTCTATCGAGTAAGCACGATTTTGGGGTTACCTTTGTCTGGCTATATATACCAAGTTGAAAAAGTGAAAACAAAGGCATAGAGATGTGGAAACCGTGTGTCTCTACTGTAGCGCCAATATAGCGTCGTATTGGCTACATTGTTAAATATAGTGTATTTACATGAATGGTTGAAACACTTATGATAGCTGAATAGCTTGACAGAAACCATCTCAACCTTCTGAATTTATAGATTAATTATTTACAAATATGGAATTTCAAATCCCTTGATTTTGAGGATTGACAGTAACTCCTATTTACAATTGGTATATGGAAACCAAGAATCTAAAGCAGACTATATCAACAACATATCAGAACAAATCAAGCAATATCAACACTCTCCTTCAAGCTGGTGCATAGATGTCATAAGCACCATGCTTGTTACCTATGTAACTTATTCGTGAACCCTGTAGATACTTGGTGAAAACATTTGCAAGTTGATCATTAGACTTGACAAATGAAGTACTTATCTCCTTTGAAAGAATCTTGTCTCCAATGAAATGACTATCGAGCTCTATATGTTTAGTCCGTTCATGAAAGATAGGATTAGAAGCAATGTGCAAGGCTACTTGATTATCACATATCAGATGCATAGAACCCATATCACAAAGCTTTAACTCTTGAAGTAGATTATCAAGAGCATTAGCAGCTTTCCTTTGGAAAACCATGCAGGGAGTAGCACTGATCCTAAGTGTCTATATCTTTCTTACAGTAGTTAAATGAAGCGTTCCTCTACCACAATCACAACCATGACTTTGTCCCCGCCTCCCACGGTCAACCGAATTAGAGAGAAAAGTTGAGGACTTGGATACTGTTTTGGAAGCAGCTCCCAGTGAGGCAACTCGAATCAGACAGTCAAGTTGATCGTCCACTGTAAGGATGCTGGGATTCGTCGTATCTTGGTCTGGAACAGATCCAAAGCCCTTGTGAAGGCGATGAAGAGTAAACACCATGAACATATTGTAGAAAATGATATTGAATATTATTGATATCGTAATGAGTACAAACACTAATAAGATTATATAGGCAACGCTAAACCTAAAGGGCCTGACTAATGGGCCTAATACAAAAAATACAAGATTTACAATATTTACAACACTCCCCCTCAAGCTGGTGAATGGATATCTATCATTCCCAGCTTACAAGTAAGTTGACTGAATCGTTCTGTTGGTAAGCCTTTTGTTAACACATCTGCCAGCTGATGCCCAGAAGGAATGTAAGTCGTAGATATCAGCCCGCTATCCAGCTTCTCCTTGATAAAGTGTCGGTCTATCTCAATGTGTTTTGTCCTGTCATGCTGAACAAGATTATGAGCAATACTAATAGCCGATTTGTTGTCACAAAGCAACCTCATAGGCCCTTCACACTTTATCTTCAAGTCATCAAGCACAATCTTCATTCACAATAGCTCACAAATTCCCTGTGCCATAGCTCTAAATTCTGCCTCAGCACTTGATCAAGCCACCACACTTTACTTCTTACTTCTCCAAGCGACAAGGTTCCCACACAAAAATGTACAAGAGCTTGAAGTGGACCTTCTATCACTCACTGAACCTTCATAATCAGCATCGGTACAGGCTTCCATAGTTAGGCTTCCACCTCTTTTGACAAGTGCCCTCTCCCTGGAGTGGCTTTGAGATACTGCAGAACACGCTCTACAGTCTGCAAGTGTCTCACCCTCGGATCATGCATGAAATGGCTCACAACACTAACCGCATATGCTAAATCTGGTCTAGTGTGTGCTAAGTAAATCAACTTCCCCACTAATCTCTGATATTGAACCTTGTCAACTTTAGCACTCTCTTCTTCAATGCTTAATTTGTGATTTTGCTCTATGGGAACACCTGCTGGTTTACATCCAAGTTTGCTTGTTTCCTTCAAAAGATCAAGCACATACTTAATTTGAGAAATGAAAATGCCTTGTTTTGAGTAGGCCACCTCAATCCCCAAGAAATACTAAAGTTTCCCAAGGTCCTTCATCTCAAACTCTGCAGATAATTTCTCCTTGAGTAGTTGTCTTTCAACCAAATCATCTCATGTAATAATGATATCATCAACATAAACAAGAAGTACAGTTAGTTTTCCTCCATGTGAATGTTTGAAGATGTTAGAATTAGTTGGACGGTGTGGACGGTGCGGACGGTGTTCTTAGGATTTAGCTTATCATTCATTTCCTTGTAAATTGTAAATTGTATTTACTATTGAGTGTATATATATATCAAAGTATGATGAATAAAAATAACTCAAGCATTTCACAAATCCCTTAGTCTAAAATTACTTTCAAGTCTTTCAACATGGTATCAAGAGCATGTTCATTTGTCATTTGAAGGTGTTTGCTTCTGGTCCAGCAAAACCCTCAAAATCCCAACTTTTGTCCTCTGTTTTGACCCAAACAACCACTGTCCAAGTTCTTCCTCTGTTTGTCTAGCCGGTCAAAATCCACTTTTTGGGTTGTTTGGAAAGTGGGTCTCTTGCCTTTAGTCTCCTCTGATTTTTTTGGTTCCTGTTTCTGGTTGTTGCTTGCCGCCGCTGGTCTCTTTACAATCTCAGGTGTTAAGGCAGCCTTTCTGTCTGTTTTGGCTCGAATGGGTCGTCCTCAATGCACATATTGCAAGTGAATGGGTCACACTCATAATACTTGTTACTCTCTTCGTGGGTTTCCTCAAAAATCAGTCAATGCTGAAATGTTCAAGAAAAAAATTTCCGAAGCCGAGTACCGAGAGTATCTTCAATTGAAAGCTGCCCATCAATCTCATGGGTCTACTGCCACTGGTGTTCATGACTCCACAGCCTTCATATCTCAATCCGGTAACAATCAAAATCTTTGGATAATTGATTTAGGTGCCTCTGATCATATTGCTGGTAATCGTTCTTTATTCTCCTCCATATCTTGTCCTAAATTTCCTCACTTCATTACTCTTGCGGATGGTTCTAAGGTCAGCGCCAAAGGAATCGGTCATGTTTCAGTCACTCCTTCTATAACTTTAAAATCTGTTTTGTTTATACCTACCTTTTAATTTGATCTCCCTTAGTCAACTTACTTGCTCTCTAAACTGCTCAGTAACTTTTGATGTTGGTTCTTTTACTATACAGGAACGTGGTACGGGTCGGATGATTGGCGTAGGACATGAATCACATGGTCTTTATTACCTCCAATCAGCTCCTTCTGTAAGTTGTACTGCAGTCGAGTCTCCAAATCTTCTTCATGAACGATTGGGCCATCCAAGTTTGTCAAAATTGAAGCAAATGGTTCCGAATCTTGCAAAAATGTCATCATTGAACCGTGAGTCGTGTCAACTAGGCAAGCATGTTCGCTCTTCCTTTCCCAGCAAAGTTGAAAGCCGAGTTGATTCTCCCTTTTCAGTTATCCACTCAGATATATGGGGACCGAGTCGTGTGTCTTCTAATGGTTTCCGATATTTCGTTACCTTTATTGATGAGTTCTCTCGGTGCACTTGGGTTTTCTTAATGAAAGAACGATCTGAACTTTCGTCTATTCTCACCACTTTCGATAATGAGGTCAAAACCCAATTTGGTAAAACAATCAAAATCCTTAGAAGTGATAATGCAAAGGAATACTTTTCTTCTGCTCTTTCTTCCTTTTTGTCATCACAGGGCATTCTCCATCAATCCAGTTGTCCTCATACCCCTCAACAGAATGGCATAGCTGAAAGGAAGAATAGACATCTTGTTGAAACTGCTCGGACCTTGTTACTCCATGCGAATGTACCTGTCCGACATTGGGGTGATGCAGTTTTGACAACATGTTATTTAATTAATCGGATGTCTTCATCCTCTCTTGATCATAAAATACCACATTCCGTTTTATTCCCTAAAGAGCCACTATTTCATGTCGCTCCACGGATATTTGGATGCACTTGTTTTATTCATGACTTGTCTCCAGGTCTTGATAAGCTTGCGGCACGAGCCATCAAATGTGTTTTTTTGGGATATTCCAGGTTACAGAAGGGTTACAAGTGTTACTCCCCTGTGCAGAATCGTTATTTCATGTGTGCAGATGTAACGTTCTTCGAAGAAAAGTTTTACTTCTCACCATCCACAGTTGAGTCTCAAACTATTGAAGAAGTCTTTCCGATTCCGTATCTTGGTCCATCACCTTCTCCTTTGTCGGAATCAATTTCGACTACATAAATTCCTAATGATCCCTCACTCGAGCAATCTCAAAGGTCACCCATCATATATCATCGTCGTCCACGAGTTCTTAATACAGAATTGGAAGGCACTGAAAGACCAGCTGAATCATGTCCTACTCCAGTAGATGACCCTACTACGGACCTACCTGAAGGAAACCTTGACTTGCCCATTGCTCTTAGGAAAGGTACTCGGTCTACTCAAAATCCTCATCCTATTTATAACTTATTAAGTTACCATCGTCTCTCTCCTTCTTATTATTCTTTTGTGTCATCTATATCTTCCGTTTCCATTCCTAAAAATGTTTGTGAGGCACTTGATCATCCAGGATGGCGACAAGCCATGATTGATGAAATGCAAGCTTTGGAGCATAATGGTACTTGGGACTTGACTCCTCTTCCTCCGGGAAAGAAACCCATTGGCTGTCGATGGGTATATGCTATTAAAGTTGGGGCCAATGGACAGATCGATCGGCTCAAAGCCCTGCTTGTAGCCAAAGGTTACTCTCAGATTTATGGACTTGATTATGGAGATACTTTCTCCCCTGTGGCCAAAATCACTTCTGTTCGAATATTTCTTGCCATGGCTGCCATCTGTCGTTGGCCATTATATTAGTTGGATATTAAAAATCCATTTCTTCATGGAGAATTAGAAGAGGAGATTTATATGGAGCAACCTCCTGGATTTGTTGCTCAGGAGTCCGGTTTGGTTTGCAGGCTACGACGATCTCTCTATGGGCTGAAACAGTCTCCACGAGCTTGGTTTGGAAAATTCAGTTCAGTTATTCAAGCTTTTGGAATGAAACGTAGTGAAGCAGATCATTCAGTCTTTTATTGCTATACCTCTCCAAATAGATGCGTTTACTTGGTGGTCTATGTAGATGATATAGTCATCACAGGAAATGATCAGGAGAAAATTTCTCAGCAGAAGGAACATTTATGTAGCCATTTTCAGACCAAGGACTTGGGGAAATTGAAATATTTTCTTGGAATTGAAGTTGCTCAGTCAAAGAATGGGATTATCATCTCACAGAGGAAGTATGCATTAGACATACTTAAAGAAACTGGTATGTTAGATTGTCGACCAGTTGATAGTCCCATGGATCAGAATCAAAAATTGCTACCCAACCAGGGGGAGCCTTATTCTAATCCTGAAAGGTATCGGAGATTGGTTGGGAAGCTCATCTATCTCACTATTACAAGGCCAGATATTTCCTTTGTAGTGGGAGTGGTGAGTCAATTCATGCAGTCTCCTCATAATGATCACTGGGATGCAGTAATTCGAATTCTGAGATACATTAAAAAGACTCCAGGACAAGGACTACTTTATGAAGACAAAGGAAGCACTCAAATAGTTGGATTTTGCGATGCAGATTGGGCAGGATCACCCATTGATAGGCGTTCCACTTCAGGGTATTGTGTGTCTATTGGAGGAAATCTTGTCTCGTGGAAGAGTAAGAAACAAAATGTTGTTGTAAGGTCTAGCGCAGAGGCTGAATATAGAGCTATGGCTGTAGCCACGTGTGAGCTCATTTGGATTAAACAACTTCTTGAAGAATTGAAGTTTGGAGATACTCAACAAATGAAGTTATGTTGTGATAACCAGGCAGCACTCCATATAGCTTCCAATCCAGTATTCCATGAGAGAACTAAACATATTGAGATCGATTGTCATTTTATCCGAGAAAAAGTCATTTCTAAAGAAGTCGTCATCGAATCTGTTAGCTCTAATGATCAACTGGCAGACGTCTTTACAAAATCTCTAAGAGGACCGAGAATTCAGAATATTTGTTCCAAGCTTGGAGCATTTGATTTGTATGCTCCAGCTTGAGGGGGAGTGTTAGAATTAGTTGGACGGTGCGGACGGTGTTCTTAGGATTTAGCTTATCATTCATTTCCTTGTAAATTGTAAATTGTATTTACTATTGAGTGTATATATATATATCAAAGTATGATGAATAAAAATAGTTCAAGCATTTCACAAATCCCTTAGTCTAAAATTACTTTCAATAGAAGAAAAGTGTATGATATCCTCGACTCTGCTTGTAACCTAGGCAAACCATTACTTTTGTGAATCTTCCGAACCACGCACGGGGAGACTGTTTAGGCCATACAAAGCCTTCCTCAATCTACACACTTTGTTTGTTCCACTAGTGGGTCCAAATCCCGGAGGAATCTTCATATACACCTCCTCCTCTAAGTCTCCATGCAAAAACACATTTTTAACATCAAACTAGTCAAGGTCCCACCCCGAGTGAGCAGCAAGAGGGAGTAAAATACGAACAATATTCATCTTTGCCACTGGAGCAAATGTCTCCTCATAGTCAATGCCATAGGTCTGAGTATATCCCTTTGCCACTAGTCTTGCTTTGTATCGATCAAGAGTGCCATCTGATTTATGCTTGACTGTATAAATCCACCTGCAACCAACTGGTTTCTTGCCCCCTGGCCTCTCAACAATTTCCCAAGTTCCATTCTTTTCAAGTGCTTTCATCTCCTCATCCATAGCTTGGACCCAATTTGCATCCTTTAGTGCCTCTTAAACAAATGTTGGGATTCTCACAGAGTCAACCGCTGCAATAAAACTCTGATGCTGCAGGGAAAGATGTTTAGAGGAGACAAATTGAGAAATAGGGTATTTGGCACAAGACCTTTTCCTTTTTCTCAAAGCAATTGGTAAGTCATCTGGATGAGGGTCAGGAGTATCAAAACACCGAGAATCAGACGTGGGTGAATTATTTTCAGTACTTACCTCTGGTTCGGACAGTTGAGGTTGTTTCTGGACCAGGTTGGGTTTTACTCTCCTTTGATACACCAATGTTGGCTCATTAGCTTTGTTCTTCGCTGGTGCTGAAGGTGCAGATTCCTGTAAAATAGAAGACAAAGGAAAAACAGGAGTAGAAACAAGTGACTCAGAAACGGGAGGCTCATAAACAGGTGACTCGGAAGCGGGTGACTGAGGAACAGGTAACTCAGGCAGACGAGGACCAAGGAGGAGAAACTCGGACTCAGATTCCAAATTATTGCTCTCCCTCTGAAGCTGGGGGAGAGTGAAGAATGGTACATGTTCATGGAAGGTGACATCCATAGAGACAAAGAACTTACGACTGGAAGGATGATAACATTTGTACCCCTTTTTGTTAGGTGGATAACCCAGAAAGACACACCTGACTGCACGAGAATCCAATTTGGTTCGATGCTGCTTATGAACATTCTAGCTTGGTTTGCAAACTGCGACGGTCTCTTTATGGACTCAAACAATCCCCACGAGCTTGGTTTGGAAAATTCAAGCATTTCACAAATATTGTTATCTAAATTATGTCCAAGTCTTTCAACATGGTATCAAGAGCCAGGTTGGTTGTCCTTTAAGGTTTACGCTTCGTCGTCGAACCGCCTTTTTTTAACGAACATCTCTTTCCATATAACCAAACAGCAAGCTCAAGGTCCCAAAGTCCTCGTCATTGGCCAACCCAGTATCCACCTCCGCCAGAAAACCACTCAGCAGCCACCGATCGGCCGTCCACCGGAGATTCGTCGCCGGAAACGCCCCCACGCGCCTCCACACGCACTCCTCCCTGTCGGCGCGTGCAAACCACGCGCCACCTTCTCGACGTCGAAGCCACCGCACGCTCGCCCAGATCTGCTCGCCGGCGTATCCTCTTCCTGTCTAGGGGGTCAGTTCTTCGATTCTCCGACTCTTTGACAAGTGGGTCTCCTCCACTTTGGTTCACAGTTCTCTGCATCTGGTCTTTGGTTCTCAGTTCTCTGCTTCTGGTCTTTCTTTTCGTTTCTGGCTCCTTGCTGCTGCTGGTCTCTTCTCATTCTCAGGTGTTAAGATGGCTTCTACCTCACAGAAAAAATGATGGTCCTGCCTTCTCAATCTCTGGAACGCCTACAATTACTTCAGAGAAATTGAATGGTAAAAATTATTTTGCATGGTCAGCCTTTGTAGAACTTTGGTTTCTTGGTCAAGGATATTATGAACATCTGGAAAAGTCCTCAGAAAAAATTCCAGAAGAAAATTGTGAGCAATGGAAGAAACTTGACTATCAACTTTGTGCTCTCTTGTGACAATCTGTGGAGCCAGCCATCCTCACAAATTTCAGAGCCTTCAAAACTTGTCACTCTTTCTGGAAAAAGGCTCAAAGTGTCTTTGCTAATGACATTCAACGATTGTATGATGCTGCCCAAAAATTGGCCACTCTTAAGCAAACTGATCATGACATGGTTGCCTATGTTTCGAAAACCCAATCAGCAGTTGAGGAGTTAAAATTATCCTTGGAAGCTGATAAACTCGAAGACATGAAGAAGAAACTTGATAATCTGTATATGGTGTTGATTCTACGAGGAATGCATCCGGATTTTGATCATGTTCGCGATCAAGTCTTAACTGGCCAAGAAGTTCCTTCATTAGAAAATCTGATTACTCGACTCCTTCGGGTTCCCTCATCAAGAACAGAAGGAAATTCATTGTGATTTGAAACTTCTGCCATGGTTTCCAATCGAGGGGGGAGAGGAGGTCATGCAAACAGAGGAGGACCAAACAGAGGAGGACGAGGTGGAAGAGGAGGTCGCCCTCAGTGTTCCTATTGCAAACGAATGGGTCATTCTCAAGACACTTGCTACTCCCTTCATGGATTCCCCGGAAAATCAGTGAATATTTCTAAGTCTGAAACACCAGGGAGAAAATTTTCAGAAGCTGATTACCAAGAGTACCTCCAGCTAAAGGCTGTCAAGGGATCTCAAACATCGTCTGCTATAGGAGCTCATAACTCTAGTGCTTGTGTTTCTAGATCTGGTAATGATCAAAGTCCATGGATAATTGATTCAGGTGCCTCTGATCACATTGCTGATAATGGTTCTTTATTTTCATCCATTTCTCCTCCTGAAATTCCTCATTTCATTACTCTAGCTGATGGTTCTAGAGTTGCAGCAAAAGGAATTGGTCATGTATCACCCTCTTCTTATCTGTCTTTAAAATCGGTTTTGTTCATACCTGGTTGTCCTTTCAATTTAATATCTCTCAGCCAACTTACTCGTTCTCATAATTGTTCAGTAACATTTGATGCTAACTCCTTTGTCATACAGGAACGTGGTACGGGTCGAACGATTGGCGTAGGACATGAATCTCATGGTCTTTACTACCTTAAGCCTAATCCTCGCTTGGGTTTTGCGGTCTTGCCACATCACCAAAACTCCTTCATGAACGCTTGGGACACCCACATTTAGCTAAATTAAAAATAATGGTTCCAAGCCTTGAAAAAATAAAGACTTTCACCTGTGAGTCATGTCAGCTAGGAAAACATGTTCGTTCTTCTTTTGTTAGATATCTTGAAAGTTGTGTTGATTCTCCTTTTTCAATTATTCATTCTGATATATGGGGCCCTAGTCGTGTCTCTTCTATGGGGTATAGATATTTTGTTACCTTCACTGATGAGTTTTCTCGATGTACTTGGGTGTTCTTAATGAAAGAACGTTCTGAAATTTTGTCCATTCTCACTTCTTTTGTTAATGAAATAAAAACTCAATTTGATAAGACAATTAAGATCTTTAGAAGTGATAATGCAAAAGAATATTTTTCTTCTGCTATTTCTTTTTCTTTGTCATCACAGGGCATTCTCCATCAATCCTCTTGTCCTTATACCCCTCAACAGAATGGCATTGCCGAAAGGAAGAACAGACATATTGTTGAGACTGCTCGGACATTATTACTTCATGTAAATACACCTGTCCGACATTGGGGTGATGCTGTTTTGACAGCCTGTTTTCTGATAAATCAGATGCCTTCTTCCTCTATTGAAAATAAAATTCCACATTCCATTTTGTTTCCTAAAGAACCACTATTTCATGTTGCGCCACGTATTTTTGGATGCACTTGTTTTGTTCATGATTTGTCTCCAGGTCTTGATAAGCTTGCTGCTAGAGCCATCAAATGTGTTTTCCTTGGGTATTCCAGACATGAAAAGGCTACATTGTTTCTCTCCAGTTCACAATCGTTATTATATCACTGCAGATGTAACCTTTTTTGAAGAAAAGTCATATTTCTCGCCCTCCATCGTTGAGTCTAATACTCTTCATGAAGTTTTTCCTATTCCCTATCAAGTCCATCACCTTTGCTGGAATCAAAGTCAACTGTCGATTCTTCTGTAGATATTCCTGTCAATCCTCCACCTGAACAAACTCACAGATCACCCATCCTATATCGGCGTCGTCCACGAATTCCCAATACAGAACTTGAAGGTACTGAAAGACCAGTTGAATCATGTCCTACTTCAGCAGACAACCCGACTACGGACCTACCTGAGGATAATCATGACTTGCCCATTGCTCTTAGGAAAGGTACTCGGTCCACACGTAATTTTATCATTCTTTTGTGTCTTCTTTATCTTCTGTTACTCTTCCTAAAAATTTTTGTGAAGCACTTGATCATCCAGGATGGCGACAAGCCATGATTGATGAAATGCAGGCTTTGGAGCATAATGGTACATGGGAGTTAGTTCCTCTTCCTCCAGGCAAGAAACCTGTTGGTTGTCGCTGGGTTTATGCTATAAAAGTTGGGGCCGATGGACAGATTGATCGTCTCAAAGCTCGATTGGTAGCCAAAGGCTATACCCAGATTTATGGCCTTGATTATGGAGATACTTTCTCTCCTGTGGCTAAAATTACTTCTGTTCGACTATTTCTTGCCATAGCCGCCATCCGTCATTGGCCACTGTACTAGTTGGATATTAAAAATGCATTCCTGCATGGAGAATTAGAAGAGGAGATTTATATGGAGCAACCACCTGGATTTGTTGCTCAGGGGGAGTCTAGCTTGGTTTGCAAACTGCGACGGTCTCTTTATGGACTCAAACAATCCCCACGAGCTTGGTTTGGAAAATTCAAGCATTTCACAAATATTGTTATCTAAATTATGTCCTTTCAACAAACATGAACAAAGGCAACACATCCAAATACTCGAGACTCTGCATGATAGGGACAGAAGGAAAGTGTGAGGTCATAAACTGAACAGACTAACATTACCTAGAACATGAGATGGTATCCGATTAATCAGATAGGCAGTCAGTACTGCTTCTCCCCAGTATGAATTTGGGACTGACATTTGGAAGAGAAGGGCTCGAGCAACTTCAAGTAAGTGGCGATTTTTCCTTTCTGCAACCCCATTTTGTTGCGGGGTGTCAACACATGTAAATTCATGGATGATGTCTTGTTTATTATTAAAACTTGAGAGACTGTGATTGACATATTCTCTTCCATTGTCCGAACGTAATCTTTTAATGCCTTTCCCAAATTGTGTCTGCACCATCTGATAAAATTGAACAAAAAGTTGGGATACTTCTGATTTATCCTTCATCAAGAAAAGCCAAGTTACTCGAGTACAATCATCAATAAAGGAGACAAACCATCTCGCACCAGAAATATTAGAAATAGGGGCTGGTCCCCAAACATCAGAATGTATAAGATCAAATGGTTCAACACTTTTGTTATAACTAGAAGGAAAAGTAGCACGATGATGTTTAGCAAACTGACAAATGTCACACTTGAAAGACTCAACAGATTGTTGTAAAAACAAAAACGGAAACATAGACTTAATTAGAGAAAACGGAGGATGTCCAAGATGCTTGTGCTCAAGTCAGACTTGTGATGCAGGAGAGTGAGACTCAAACTGAGACTGTAAGCAGGAAGACTGCACCTTCTGACCATATCTTTCATCAGACAGATAATACAACCCTCCCTGTTTCTTTGCAACTCCAATCGTCCTCCCCGTGGCAAGATCCTGAAAAACACAATGAGAAAGGAAAAAGGTTACTGCAAAGTTCTGGTCCTGAGTAAGCTTATGAATAGAAATTAAGCTATTGGAGAGTTCGGGAACATAAAGCACATTTTTCAATTTAATTGAGCATTGAAGATCAACATTCCCAGAACCAACAACACGGGTACGAGAACCATCAGCAACAGTAATATAATGAATACTGGAAGGTGATGTATACGAGGAAAACAATTTGGAATTGTAGCACCAGAGTCAAGAATCCAAGCATCCTTAGGGATAGTACTGGAGGCAGTAAAGGAGCGGGAACAAAAGCTCTTACCAGTCATTGCCAAAGAACACAATCCAGAGAGCTTACTAAGATAGGGATTTTCTGTCCTGGAAACAACTCAGAAACGACAACAACAACGAGAATAAACGAGGCTTCAAACAGAACCACGAAAAATTGTCCTCGGATCATGATTTGAACCCCTCAAACGGAATGGGGAAGGTCTGGCGATGTTGCGGTGAGAAGCGCGGGAAACGGTGGCCGAAAGGCAGCGCGTGGCCTACACGGGTCTGAGAGAGGACGGAGCTGCGGTGGCGCGTGGCTGCGCGTGTGGCGTCGGATGGCCGTGAGCTTCTGGGTCCTGGACGGTTTTCGGCCGGCGAACACGATGGGAGGGTCATCAGTGCAAGATAAGTGGCGGACGACGGCGGACAGGACTGAACAGTGGCTAATGGCAGCGAACGGCGGCTGAACGGTGTTGAACAGCAGTCCGTGCTGTCTAAAAGGTGAAATAGGGCACAAAAATAGGTGCCAAACATTGCACTCAAGGCAGCCGAAAAAATCCGCAATAAGGCGGCTAGGGTTTTATGCGGAAGCAAGACCCCCAAGATTGGGAGCTTTTGATACCATGTAGAAAATGATATTGAATATTATTGATATCGTAATGAGTACAAACACTAATAAGATTATATAGGCAGCGCTAAACCTAAAGGGCCTGACTAATGGGCCTAATACAAAAAATACAAGATTTACAATATTTACAACACATATTATCAAGCTTGCTCAACATCTCTTTATCAATGTCAGGAGCCTTCTTAGTCAAATGATCAAAAAGACCCTGGCCTAAAAACCACACCTCAAAAGCAGTGTAACAGTCCAAGCAGTTCTTACCATTCAACATTTCAGTGGTGATAGTGGGCAAACCTAAAAGCACAAAAGAAATCAAACCTTTTCTTCGAAGATTCAGCCTTGGGGCCCTTGGGTTCAACTCTGAGAATTTCTTCCATGAGGAGCAAATCAAAAGACAACTGCTATACTCAACCAGAAATTAATTTAGGGCAAACTCCACATAAAAACAACCATGAACCAAGGGAAGACAGAGCCAAACAGCCACCAAGCACGACCAGAAAACGAGACCGACAAGCCAAAAGTGGTCACAAACACACCAGAGAAGGCCGACGAACCAAACCAGGCCAGCGACGAGGCAAAGCATTGGCAGGGCGGTGGCGCGTTGACACCACACACTGGCGAGTGACCCCGTCTCTAGCGATGGCGCTAGGAGAAAAGACCGATTGGCGATCTCCAGGTCCAAGTATGGTGTCTCCTTTGACACTCGACGACAACACAACTGGGTCAGCCTCCTTGACGGCAGCTGAGCACTAAACTTGATTTGCTAGACCAGAAAGCTAACTCTTATACTTGAATATGAATAATGAATATGGAATATATTGTGTATTTACATGAATGATTGGAACAATATTTGTAAACAAGAGGAACAAAATCTTAAAAGTTTAGGGCTTTAGGAAACCATAAAAAACTCGATATATCCTGTAGATAATATCTGATAATACCTCAACAGTATTTTTTTTTCTTCCAGATGATTCTCTTCATTTCCATTAGGCAATTACAATTTGTTTAGAAAACTTCATTAGAGGGAAATAGGTTAGATACAACTTGGGGAAGGTTAAGATGTTCTCCTTAATAAAAGAAAAATGAAAAATACAAATACAAAATGGAACTTGAAAACACTCAAGCATGTCTGCATTTATCTGAAATTGCTGTTCCCTTGAAACAGCCAGGAGCTGAACAACAAAGAGAAACTATAAATATAGTCCTATCTAGGGACAAGTTTATGGGCAAAGAGATTAAATGGTCCGATTCTGTTGTCACTAGGATTGCAGTGCAGCAATTTTTTTTTTTGTTTTGGTGATTTTTTTTGGGGGGGAGTGATTGTCATAGGTCTGTAGAAGTTTTTTCGACAACAACACTTATTAAGCAGTTATAGTATCTGCTCGAAAGTGAAGATTTTGTTTATCTTTGTTGTGGTGGACACTGCTATTATTTAACACATCTCTATTGATACTGAAAAAGTAAAAAAATAAATTTCTCTCTTCTTTCTCCCCATGTCTACATCAACAGAGACATTTGAGGAGTCCCCCTCAGTCTTCCTGAGCTGCACCCACCGGCTGGCAACTCCTGATTGGAGAGTCCTATGCCCATTCAGCCTGTCCATGGAAGATCAGCAATCGAAACCGACACACCTGTGTTCACATGCTGCCGTCCTGTTTGTCTTTCCGGCCCCTCGTTGTAGCATGTGAAATCTCCATTCCGCACGCCCTTTCTCTTGTTTTTCCAACGCATTTTGGGCCAATCCTGGACTTTTCTTTCTGAACTAGGATCATCTCCATCCCTACTGTTTTTCTCCCGGCTTTGGTTAGTGTGTCCTACTATGTTCTCTGTGCATCCTTAGACCTCAGTAGTGTCAATGGCTCTTCTTCACCAGTTCTTTTCTGTTAGCAACCTTCACTTCTAAAGGGAGTGGTAAGTTGATCGCTATTGAAGCTAAGTTTTTGATTTTGTGCTTGAGGATGATACCTTTAAGTCACAGAGAGAGTCGGGGGGTCTTATCAAGTCCAATGTTGAGTAGAGATCCTTCATTTTAGTTGTCATTCACTTTCAGGGATGTGTTGCTCAATGCTCCTTCCGTCATACATCACTTTGAAAAAGTGAGGTAAAATGGTCCCTGTTTTCCGAGGTCAGAATAATAGAGGATGATATATTCAGATTACAGAGTTCCTGGTAATGGCAGAAGAAATATGATTTTCATACCCGAGGGCCATTTGTGCGCTGGTTGGAATCATTTTGGGAGGGCTTTGTTGGTAGGAGCACTGAGGAAGGTTATTGAATTACAATCCAAATAGTATATTGCGGTGCAGCCTTTTGCGGTTTTTGGCAAACAATGCTATTCAGATATGTTAAGTCGGGAGGCACGGGAAACGGTCGTATCTTAAAGCAGGTCCCTTTGGGTCACTGAGTATTGAGATGATCCAAAAGGAAAAAGGTTGGTGCGATGGATTACTGTGCCTAAGGTAGCCTTGAGACCCAAGCTCTCTGATTTTTCTAGATTTGGATCAAAGGATAGTGTCTTCCCTAGAACTATATAGCAAAGGAGTGTTTTTTCTAGGCTTGGGTCTAAATACACCTCTCCCTTTCCTTTCACAGAAAATGGGCCTTCCAAATGTTTCGTCAAAAGACGTATGAAGACCAGGATTTGGGTTCCAAAAGCTACTTCATCAAATCCTTCATTTGGGGCCTCTTTGGCCTCTATGCTGGAATATGTCAAAGAACATGTACCTGCTAGCATCTCAAGGCTATTTATAAGTGTATCGAACATCCTCTGTCGAGTGGACTGTACTGGAAACATATTTCCTTTAAAAATATCATCCGTGTTCAACATCTTAAGTAATAGAGCAAGCACCCGCTTAGGCAATTAAGGCCTACAAGCTTAGAACAATGAAACCCAACAAAGATGACTGGCAGACACAGAAAATTGGCAATAAAGTCCGATCAATTTAGGAGATAAAGAAAAAAACATCAGGACTTAACAGCAACAGAGACAGTGTTTTTTATCAGAATTGCTCTGATACCATCTTAGATTTTGTAGGAAATGGATTATTTACTAAAAAAAATCAGATAATTCATTTAGCTATTCACTAAAATATACACTTGGATAATAAATGCACATCGATTTACAAGAACTAATTTAGCTAATTCTTTCAACAATAACTCCAGCTAGTTCCTAAGAGAAGAGTCCCCATACACTAATACAATTTGTTATTTCCAACATAGACTATTTCCTCTTTCTAAGGATAATAAAATGAACATAGTTTTCCACAATTATGCCCTGTATTCCGTTTCAGTCTTTATTGCATTGTAACAGTTGAATGTTGAACATGGAATAGGTGATAGCTTCCACAAACCAAGCTGTCCGGTGGATCACTCCCCTTGGGCTTCCCGTAGTGCAACCTTACCGACAAATCGGGAGACATCTTGTAATATTCATGATAGTCACCCTAATTTTTTTTCTTTTGTTTTTATTTCTCCAAGTCTAATGGTAGTTAATTAATATCTTTCCATCACTAATATGCTAAAGTGGATTCGATGCAGATCAAGACTTCCCTTCAGATATTGACGTTACAGCGGGAAACTGGCAAGGTAACCAATAATTTGATCAAAATTGACCTACCATATTCAAGGACTTGTGTTTATACTTTGAAAATGATTATACTTTTATTCGAATGTGACTAATTTCCATTTGTCTAAATAAGACCTCGAATTTTGTAAGTTGTATGATGCTTCAGAGCCATAGATTAGACTATTTCATGTTTTCAAGTTCTGAATTTTACTATTTATTCCTTTGCATAATTATTAATCACTCTGAGATTATTCTGTTGTTACTTATCAAAACCTGCAACCCCCTTGAGGCAATGTAGAAGTATATATCCTGGTCTTGTCGTATGCTAGAAAGAACCACTATTTTGTCTGTGGAAAAGACAGTGAATTTTTTTTTATCAGCAGCATAACTAACTTCTTTTTGGACAAGGGCTGGTCATTTTCCATTTTATTTGCTAATATTAGGTTAACTATCAGTAATGATTTCAATATAGATAACATATTTCATACTTTATATTACAGGTCATGGTTAAAAGGCAGAGAACGGCTTTCCCCCCAAATTTTGTTCACTCTCTCGATGGTTCTCATATGATGATGACTGCAGTTGCATGCAAAAAAGCAGGGTTGAGCTTTGCAGGTCTTTACTGGTTATATAAGATTCACACATACACAGCTGGTTATATATAAGATGCACACATACACAATCAAGAATATGTGCATGTTTCTGTTCTTGCTTTTGTACATCAATGGTATCTTTTAATTAGGATTCTAAATTTTGTAAATCAATATTTAATTGCAGGGGTACATGATTCATATTGGACGCATGCATCTGATGTTGATGAAATGAACAGGATACTCAGGGAAAAGTTTGTTGAACTCTACGAGGCTCCGATATTGGAAAATGTAAAGAATTTTTAATTATACATTCTTAAATTTACATAAATGCCTCTTTCTAGTACTGATTTTATAATTTTCCTTATTTTCTGTGATTGGGTTACAGCAGTTGCCTTTATAAATATTCATAAATATAAAAAAAGAAATGTGCCTGTTATTTTGGTGACACGGACATACCTTAGAACTAGATTCCCAAGAAGGAAGCATTTTCTTGGAATTTATTTTGACATTATAATTATCACTTTTATTTTATACACTAAACTGTTTGTCAAATGTAATTACTGAATCCAGTCAATCACTTTCGATGTTCTTGGGATTCCAATGCAGTGAACTGAGTCATACAACCTTTTAGATTATATTAATATATGAAACTTACAATTTGTTTTTGAAAGTTTTCATGCTTTTTGTAATATCATTGGTATATCTTGCATCATCTAATCTACCTTTCTACTTAACAAAATTAGTCAACATACTAGCCTCATAATTCTTTGGTATTTTTGGATGCATGATAATCTTGAGTTACTCTTGTCCATCAATGGAAGTTTTTTAATTCTACTTATTATTGTCCTTCTTAAACTTGTCATTGCATTCCAAATGGCTTGTTGTTTAAGAGTTCCTTGTTTCATCATGAATGGTTTGTTCCTTCTTTACAGTTGTTGGAGAGCTTTCAGAAGAGTTTTCCCACATTGAACTTTCCTCCTTTACCAGTGCGGGGTGATTTCGATCTTCGAGAGGTTTTGGAGTCTCCTTATTTTTTCAACTAGACTAGAAAGAAACTTGCTTATATAGTTCTACATCCACCTATGTAGTTCAGGCCAGTACAGTGAAATTTGTATTATATCTACATGCATGGGATTGCGAAAGCCCTAATACCTGACACACAAGAAAGAAAATGCAAAGCATGTGGGTTGCCAAATTGGTGTCCTGTGGGAACCCATTACATTTTTTCAACCACATTGAGTTGGCCTGTCTTAATCCATCACAATTCACAAGAGATGTCCCATGGATGGAACTCCAGTTGTCTTCCAAACCCACTATTTATAAAGGATACGAAGAATCAGGTGATTTAGCTTATGAAATTTGTTATGAAAGAAAGGTGGCCTCCAAATATGATGGCTTCACAAATTGATTTAGAATGTTGCTTGGATCAGCTGCAAAACTAGGTTCAGCATGTGTACATTAGCTAATCTGTATTTGATCATCATTGATGTATTGGAGACTCGTGATTGAGCCACTGGTAATAATTTAAGGCGACTTTCTCAGATGTGGATGCGTCAGGTTGTTGGCATGATTCAGTTGTCAATTTTGCTTTCTATACGCTGCATTTTATTTCACTCTTCTTTTTGGGGGGTTTGGAGAGAGGATTAGAAGCATGTGTGTACAATTTTTGTCAGCATTACACAGTGAGTGCAATGAATGTGTGCTGTCTTTTGGTTCTTCATACTCGATTTTATTGGTTTGGACAGATTTTGTTGTGTTTTTTCATCTGATAAAAGATGACTACCGATAAGAGGTTTAATTAAATTAAGAGTCGATTAATATGTTTCTTGTTGATTAATATGTTTTGTGTGGCATCGAGAAGCGTGCACGACAGGTTGGACAAAGATGCTTCGCCCGTCGAGCAGTTTGTTCAACCGCCACGGTTCATCCAGTTTAATCCAGTTCAATCATCGTTCGATGACATCATTATCGGTTTAGTGACTCGTACGGTCTGATATGATGACTAGATTGGCCAAGGATCTGGTTTCCAGCAGACCGGTCGGTTCGGTCCGAGTTTAATAACACTACATGAGTTTATAGTTAACCTAAAATATATCGTTCGGGAATGAAGGACTAGATAAGGTGGAGATAAAATTGTAGCTAAATGAAATATTTGAATATGAAGACTTAGTTAAACCGTAGCTAATCTTATGCACTTGAGATTTGCGTATATTAGAATAATTAAAATTTTAAATGGCTGATCTTAAACATGTAATTGGTCTCTATATTTGATAAGAGATATATCGTAAAAGCCATGAAAAATATAAATGGGTCTCCAACGAAAAGGGACCATTTTGAATACTAAGAGGATAAGCAATAAGATAGGTAGGACAATAATACGATTGGGAAACAAGTGGAAACTCAAGGATATGTGGAATTACTCACCACTTTCGAAAGTGGTAATTTGTCTAAAACAATAGTGATCAAATATTTGATCGTCAATGTTAAAGCATTGTACAATATATTGATTGGGGAGGCCCTGTCTGAATGAGTTGAGAGTAATAGTATCTAAACCTCATCTCGCGATGAAGTTCCCTGCAACATCAGGAGAGATTGTCACTATCTAAGCTGGTCAGAGAATGGCTCGTCAATGCTAAGTGAATAGTCTTCAAGTTAATAAAGTTAAACATGTAGAAATTCGAAAGGAGAGGGAAGAAGAGAGGGGTTTGGCCATTATTAACTCAGATTGAGTTAGTGAAGACAATCAAATGGATGGGTTGCCTAGTTGATGATCTTAGGTTGAATTATCCATTCATAATAAGCAAAACAGTTCCAATTAGAAAGATGAAAACAAGAAAAATGGATGAAGGTAAGGAATGGGTATGGTGCCGCAAACCAAGGAGGTTTGATAAGCCAAGTGAAGATCGCCACAAGAATCTTGGATTCTTGATAAGATCAAGGGATGGCTAAACCAAGAACCAAAGAGAGACAATTCCTCACAAATGAACTTAATCCATAATGAACTCCAAGTTGTTTTATTTCATGATTAGGGGCGTGTACATAGAGTTAGGGCTGCCAAGCAAAGGCTTACAAAAGGTCATCATATGATAACATAACCCCTAGCATAACTAAGCATAAATATACCACTAATGGTGTAATAAATCCATTTTCTACCAATAAGTGGCTATTTAAAGACTTAACTGTCCACTAATTGGAGTTACTGCCATACTTAAGAAAATATTAAAAATGATCCATAACTTCTAAAAAGGAGTTACTTTAGGCATGCAAGCCAATATATTCCCTCCTAAGAAGAAGCTCTAACTCATCCAAACCATGGGAAGTGGGCTTGACCATCATGCAACACTTAGTATAGCCCACTTTCATGAAAATGAAACAAAGTAGCCAAAATTGGATCCATTACACTTTATTGAATTGAAATAAAATAAGTAAATGAACTTTAAACTCTTGCACGCCCAACATCATCAACATCATGGGTCTTCTAGTTGGATAAGATAAGTCACCAACTTGGGCTTCATTCCATCTAGGCTTGAATTTGGGCTTGCCTCCATCAAAGTAGTCACCATTTGGTTTAGAACTTCTTGGGCTTTCTTGGTTCTAGCTCTTGTCATAGGTCCACCAAGTCCTTGTAGTGCTCCTTGGTCCAACCTCCTTAGTGGGCTCACTTCACACCCTCTTCTTTTTTATGTGAATTCGACCTCAAATTGAAATCTTCATCATCTACATCAAAAGGAGACAAATCAGCCACATTGAAAGTTGCACTAATTCCACCATACTCACCCTAAGATCTATCTTATAAGAATTATCATTGATCTTGGACACCACTTAGGATGACCCATCTCCTCTTGGTTGATGCTTGGATTTCCTTTGGGAAGGAAACCTTTCCTTTCTCATGTGCACCCAAACCCAATCTCCGGGTTCAAACACCACATTCCTCCTCCCTTTGTTGGCTTGCCTAACATAGCTTTCGGTCCTCTTTTCAATTTAAGCCTTCACTTGCTCATGTAACTTCCTCACATATTCAGCTTTAGCTTGCCATCTTTATGCTTTAAAATTGAAGAATTAGGCAATGGTAATAAATAAAGAGGAGTTAAAGGGTTAAATCCATAAACAACCTAAAAAGGAGAACATTGAGTAGTACTATGAACAACCCTATTATAAGAAAATTCCACATGAGGAAAACACTCCTCCCAAGACTTGATGCTTTTTTTAATCACAGCCATTAAAAGGGAAGAAAGTGTCCTATTAACTACCTCAGTTTGCCCAACCGTTTGGGGATGGCAAGTAGTGGAGATAAGAAGCTTTGTACCTAGCTTCCCCCACAATGTCCTTCAAAAATGACTTAGGAACTTTGTGTCCCTATCTGAAAAAATACTTCTTGGAAGACCATGCCGTCTTACCATTTCTTTAAAGAACAATTTAGAAACATAACAAGCATCATTAATCTTTTTGCATGGTATAAAATGTGCTATTGTTTAAAATAAAAAATTGAATCCTTTCCATTCTTTGTCCTAGGTAGTCCCACAACAAAATCCATTGACAAATCAATCCAAGGAAAATCAGGAATAAGCAAAGGAGTATAAAGAGCATGAGGCCTCATTTTATATTTAGACTTTTTACAAGAGTAATGATAGGTGGACACCTGGGTTTGACACCCAGGTGGACACCTTGGTTAATCATGTATAAATTTTTGATTAATTCAATTCATTATATGGTTAATGGGTTATATGAAGCTTATTTTCCGTAATCATGTAAATATTTGGTTAATCACATGCAAATATCTAGTTATTTCAGTTTTTTATAAGATTAATGGGTCATCATGAATTAACCAAATATTTATACGTGATTAAAAATGTAATGAACTGAATTAACCAAATATTTGTACAGATTAACCAAGGTGTCAACTTTGGGTGTGCAACTATCATTACTCTTTTACAAACAATGCATTTTTCACAAAACTTTTGCACATCATGTTTCATGTGTGGCCAATGAAAATATTCATGCAACATGTTTAAAGTATCGAACCCCAAAATGCTTCATTAGGCCCCTTCATGCGCCTCTTTCAAAAGCAAATCTCTTACTGAATTTTTAGGCACACATAATCTCTTTTCTTTGAACAAAAACTCTTGGTACCTAAAATGCCCATTTTGGGTAGAATGCACACAATTAGCATAGATATGGGAAAAATATTTAGCATGCTCATATAATTCTTTAATGCATTCAAGTCCAAACAGTTTTGTTTCAAAGGTAGAAAGTAAAGTATACCTCCTAGAAAGTGCATCCGCCACTATGTTGGCCTTACCCTTCTTATGCTTGATCACATATAGGAATTGCTCAAGAAACTCAATCCACTTGGCATGCCTCTTATTCAACTTTCCTTGTCCTTTCAAGTACTCTAAGGACTCATGCTCACTATGAATAACAAACTCTTTGGGCAAAAAGGTGATGTTGCCATGTTTTCAAAGCCCTCACTAAGGCAAACAATTCCATCTCATAGGTGGGATAATTAAGGGCAGCACTACTTAATTTCTCACTAAAATAAGCAATTGGATGCCCTTATTGCATCAAGATAGCTCCAACACCAACATTAAAAGCGTCACATTAAATCTCAAAAGACTTAGCAAAATTAGGCAAAACAAGTATTGGTGCATGAGTAAGTTTTTCCTTAAGCTCATTAAATGCATGCTCTTGTTTCTCCCCCCATTTAAACACAACATTTTTCTTGACAATTTTATTAAGAGTTGCAACCAAAGTACTAAAGTCTTTTACAAACCTCCTATAGAAACTAGCCAAGCCATGAAAGCTCCTCACATCACTCACATTTTTTGGGGCTGGCCACTCTTGAATGGCCTTAATTTTCTCTTTATCAACATGGACCCCTTTAGCATTTACAACAAAACCAAGGAAGATCACATGATTTGTACAAAAAGTACATTTTTCCAAATTAGCATACAACTTTTCCTTTTTTAACACATGCAAAGCAACCCTTAAGTGTTCATGATGTTCATTTAGGCTTTTGCTACATATCAAGATATCATCAAAATACAACACAAAAAACTTGCCTAAAAAATCTCTTAAAACATGGTTCATAAGCCTCATGAAAGTACTAGGTGAATTTGTTAAACCAAAAGGCATTACCAACCATTCATACAATCCATATTTATTTTTAAAGGCGGGGTTTTCCTTTCATCCCTTTCTCTTATCCTAATTTGATGGTACCCACTTTTCAAATCAATTTTAGAAAATAAAAAAGCACCATACAATTCATCAAGCAAATCATCAAGTCTAGGGATAGGATGTCTATACTTGATTGTGATGTTGTTCACAGCCCTACAATCGATGCACATCCTCCAACTTCCATCCTTTTTAGGCACTAGAATTGGGATAACATATGGACTTAAGCTCTCTTGCATCCATCCTTTTTGTATCAAGTCCTCCACTTGCTTTTTAATTTTTCTGTCTCTTGAGGATTACTCCTATAGGCTGGCTTATTAGGTAATGATGCACCCGGAATGAGATCAATATGGTGCTCTATCCCCCTTAAAGGAGGTAGGCCGTGTGGCACTTACCACCTTTGGGAACACATCACCAAATTCATGCAAAATATTTTCAACACCACTAAGCAAAGAGAGTTCATTATAAACATTAGCATTCAAACAAAATTCTTTGCAATAAAGCATATATAGGGGCTGTCTTGAAATCAAAGCCTTCACCTCACTTTTTTTATGCAAAATAGCTCTCTTTTCTCTCTTTTTCCTCTCTATTTTTCTCACTTTTTTTTATGATATCAAGGATTGACCACTTAGCATTTTAGGATCTTCTTTGTTCTAATTGCTTTAAGATTTGAGATCAAACACAATTTAAGAACACAATTCAATGAACTTGATCTTCAAGTGAAGAATCAAGAGGAAAATGAAAAGGAGTAGAAGAGAAGATAATTGATATGAATAGAAATTAAGAACAAGAAGTAAATCTAATCTATGAAAAGGTAAATTGCAAGAATTAAAGTGCAAGAATTAAAGAACAAAAGTAGAAAATGGAATAGGAAGAAGATGAAGGGAAGGCGCCACAATTGCATTCTTCTTGGAGAAGAAGATTGAAATTGATAAGCCAAAGGAGGATTCACCACTTGAATAAGGATATTCAAGATAAGAATCAATTGGTTCAACTCTTGAACCAAGAAGAGGAGAACTCTCAACTCTCTCTAGGATCTCAAGTATGAGAAACTTATCAAATGAATTCAAACTTGTGAAATGAGTTACTTGAAGCCTATTTATAGATTCAAAGTGTTCATCCTCCTACATGGTGAAATTAGCACCTCCCCCATGTAAATCCCAAGTGTGGGTCTCTCTTAGCCCAATGTAGGATACCTATGTTGGGCCTAGTTGGTACAAGAGGCCCAATTAGCCTAAACCTAAAGTAAAAGCCCAAAAGCCTACACTACCCAAGTGCTTTTTGAATAAGAACTTTTATTACAAGAAGTCTACTCTATACATAGGTCCTAATCCCTACCTTTATTACATGAACTCTACTCTATACAATGGTCCTAGTCCCTATCCATAACTAGAGTATCTTGGACTCTTCTTTAGAGTATCTTGGAATCTTTTTAGCCTTGACCTTGTCATGGGTCCATGTAAGTCTTCGATGCTTGGTCCTTGGCTTTGTGAACCCATTCTCACATCATCCCCTTCTCCTTGAAGGAAATTCGTCCTTGAATTTTATTCCTACGTTAAAGAGAAGATGTTTAGGATTGTTGTTTTCATAAAATTCCTAAAAGAAAAACAATTTGGGAAGGAAACTCCCTTATTAGTAGTGTTGTAATTGTTAACCCATCCTCCCGGGTCAAAACCACCATTTGGAAAACAAGTTTTGTTAACAACCCTTTCAAATAGTTTTCATAACGTGTAATATCTTGATGGTTGTTTGGTAATGGTTGTCCATTATTGAAAGAAACATTTGGAAAGATATTGAATTTGTGTTGTAGTTCCCTCAAAGAAGGGAACCTTGATGGATGTGCAATAGTTTCAACGTTTTTATTTTCAAAGTAGTTTTAATGCACATGGGTAAAGTAGAAGTACTAGTAGGCAAGCAAACATCATTATGTTTAAAATCACTTATTGGTTGTCCTACTAAGAAAACCTCATTCACCTTACTTTTAACCTTATTAATATGCATATCTTTAGCACTTACAACATAGCCCAGAAATTCCACTTTGGTAGTGCAAAAAGTGTATATTTCAAGATTAGCAAAAGGTTTTTGGTTTTCGCAAAAGTTTTGCTCACTTGTGCCAATTGCCTTTTCCATATTATTTTGTGGCACATTCTTTTCTTTTGCATTTATTTCTTGAAGTTCTTTTCACTCTTGGTTTTCTCTCAAGCTCCCTTTTCTCTCTCATTTTCTTTTGATCCTCACCAATTTCTTTAGGAGAGAGGGGTACAAGAGTTGTAACATCCCAATTTTCACATATATGTTTATTTATTTTATTGAAGTAATTAAATATCTAGAGGTTTATTTTTGTTTATTTTTATGTGGCTTATTTTGAGTAATTTTATTTACTCATTTAAAATATTTTATTGGGTGCGTTAACACTGTGTTATTAGTGTATACATGCTTGCAGGACAATAATGTTATGCTATTGTCACTATTATTCTGTGTTTAGAAAAATATTTTAAATAATATGGCTCAAAGGAATTTATTTTCAGATGTTACTCTATTTAATTTTATATTTGAAAATAAATTAGTTTAGTGTTAACTGAAGATTAATTTTGAATCACTGATTTTCTTGGTTGACCATTTCAATCATCAATCTTTACTCTAATTTGAATTTTGAAAATATATATTTGTTACCCATTGTTTTTAGATCTAATGATTAATATTATTTCTTCTTTTTTCCTAAAATCAATTTCGACGACATATTTTAAATAATACTAACTAAAAGAAAAAATAGAAAAAAAACTTTCCTCCTTATCTCCCCTCTCTCACCCATATTCGACAGTTAGGGGTGGAAGTAGGCCAGGCCAGGCTTGAGCTAAATAGGCCTGGCCTGTTTCAAAAATATCAAGCCTAAGCCTGACCTATTACCTGACATAGGCTTTTTTTAAGGCCTGACCTGACCTTTTTAAAAGCCTAGCCTGGCCTGAAAGCCTTTTTAAAGGCCTATTTCTTGTGAAGGCCTTAATAAGACTACAAGTCTGGTGCTAAATAGGCCGAAGCAAATAGGGCAATGATTAAATAGGTCTCAGGCCATAAAATACAAAATTCAACCACTAGATATTCAAGGTTTATGACAAAAACACAAAATTGTAGCAAATAGGCCTCAGGCCATAAAATACAAAATATTACCATAACAAATAGGCCTCAGGCCATAAAATCAAAATACAACCATAGTCAAATAGGCCTCAGGCCATAAAATACAAATAACAAATGCAATAAGTAGCAAACACATCAAATCTTCAAGGTAATCTCTTCACGTCCTTCATTCACCTTCAAAATAATAAAACAATTCATGGTTTTGGCCAATGCTTCAATCCAAGGATACACAAAACAACTCCAACCATAAGGAACCAGATTGAAGTAGTCAGCAAAGTGAGGTTTCCCTTTCAAAGTTAGGGACTTGAGCCCAGGAAACCTCTCTATCACTCTCTCAGGACTGATGGAATAACAAT
The DNA here is from genome assembly GCA_030762895.1 of Sophora flavescens. Taxonomy (NCBI): domain Eukaryota; kingdom Viridiplantae; phylum Streptophyta; class Magnoliopsida; order Fabales; family Fabaceae; genus Sophora; species Sophora flavescens. Next base: position 137,157,969 of record CM061064.1, read on the forward strand.
TTCCTATGAACACTCTTTTCCTGCTAAATCTCTCTAACTTGTACCGATTTTTGCACACCAGAGACAAGGCGTTTCTATCCTTGTGCGAACTCATGTATTCAAATACGTGCAAAGGGGTCGTTGGCAACCCAGAAGTCTGTGCAGACTTTGAAACAGAGACAACATGAATTGGTGTAGTAGACATAGCATTTACAGAAACATCCATATCATCAGAACCAACTTCATTGAGAATTTGAGATCAAAGGTACAGAGGTTTACCCGACGAGGGACGGCGAAGCGACGACGAAGTGATGACCGAACGAGGAGTGTGGCAACGAAGGAGGGGAACGAACGAGGCGAGGCCGCCCGTTGATGCGAGGCGAACGAAAGAACGAGGCGAACGAGGCAGGCGAACGAGACGAGGCGAACGAGGCAGAGCACGGCGAGGCGAACGAGACAGAGCACGGCGAGGTGAACCGGTGACGACAGTGAGGAATGAAGAAGAAAGAGTGAACCAGTAACGGCAGTGAGGCAGTGAGGCAGTGAAGCAGACTTTCTTAATTCTAACTTAAGGTTTAGTCTGATTAGGTTTTTTCTATCTTTCTACTATATGTTTAGTCTAATTTGATTATTATTATATATTATATATTATATTATATATATTTAATATTTAATATTTATTTAAAAATAATGTTAATCAGGCCGGCCTATCAGGCTTTGTAGGCTTTTTCTGAAGCTCAAGCCTGGCCTATTTATCTAAAAAGGCTTTTCAAAAAGCCTTTACCCGACCTTTTTATGAAATAGGCTAGGCCATAAACAGGCCAGGTCATAGGCCCCTGTCGGGCGGCCTGGCCTACTTCCACCCCTATCGACAGTCCCTACTCCCTTCTTCTATCTATTTTTTTCCTCTCTTCTTCTTCCCTTCACCTCAAAACTCTTCTCTCCTTTCTCTCTCAAAATCTGGCTCCACCCTCCACCTACGACCATTGTCCAGCAGCGCACCGCCATTGCTGGAGTCCGCTCGATCGTGAGGAAAAGAAGACGATGCGACTGCGCGCGTCCTGTCCCTGCTCTCTGCTATTTGATGCAGCGAGCTCCGCCTGCGACTCATCGCCGGTCGTTGTCCGGCCACACCGGTAGGGAGGAGACGACCACGTACGAAGCTCCACCCCGAAGTTTTTGTCGTCGTCGCGTCTTGGTCGGTACAGAGAACAAACTACCACCGTTGCCGCCATACCGGAAAACGCGCTACCACCGCCACCCATCTTCTTTTACTCCTTGGTTGGGTGAGTGATGCTCATTCTTGCTAAGTTTAATTTTATCAAAACCCCAAATTGATTTTGAAACCCTAACCCTAGCTTTTGATTTCTGTTTTGGATTTTAAAATTGAACCTTGTTTTATGCAATTGGGATTATGAATTAGTGTTTTCCTAAATAATTTCATTGTTCTTTGGTTAGAATGAGTTTTCCCCAAATTGCTCTATGAACTCTAAAGCCCCAAATTTGTTAATCTTGAAATTAGTTTCGTAATTATGAAATTAATTATGCCTTTATGCAATTGAGACTGTTAATTAATGATTTCTAAGGTTAATTTCATGTTCCTATGATTAAAGCTCATTTTCCCCAATTTTGATGATGAATCTTAATTTTCCCAAAACCGATTTTTATTGAAATTGGTTCCAATTTGTAAAATTAAGTGTTTAAATCAACTTAGAGTGAGTAGTTGATGGTGGGTACCTATTTATCTGATTTGTCTGGTTGTTGAAAATTCTTTGACTCCCTCTCCGGGATGTTGTCGTGGTTGTGTTTGCTTGGGGAAGCAGGTTTTACATTTTCGGGAGTTGACAGGAGCTGTCTAGAGGAAACTGGAACATGTTGCTAGGTGTTTAGAGGAAATTGGAACGTCAAGTTAGGGTTTAGCCTGGTGCACTTTCAATTTGAAGGAAGATAACTGTTGAAAACCAATGAAATGATATTCTCTTGTCTACAGGAGGTAAGGGGGGGAGTGAACCACATCACATCATATTGGTGGATGTGAAAATGGCTTTATTTATCTGGTTGTCAGAAAATCCTAAATTAAGGATTATCCACTTTGTTTATTTAGTCCCTTATGATGACATGATTGTAGTGGTTAATTGTTGTTTGATTTATTTTTATTGTTGTGATTGCTTGGTTGGAAAATGATTTGTGACATTTTGAAAACCATCACTTGGATCATTGCATCAAAGTGAGGATTTTAATACTTGGTTATTACCAATAAACTAATTATTGTGGTTATTCGATATAACATGATATGTTGATGCATATGAATAATTGTGAGATTGTTTGGTGAAGTGTAACCTTCAGTTTGGTTGTGATTGGCTTTTGGCCAAGTATGAATGGAAATGGGAGTTTAACTCCAATCCTTGAAATTTAAGCGACTTTAATATCCTTAAACGAGAAAAAGAATGTTAAATCCAAAATGGAAAAAGGATTAGTTTTGAACAATTATTTTGGAACTTTGGTTTTTGGTTAAGGTTTTAGAAAAGGTTTAAGAAACATTTTGATCGTACGTCATGTTTTGAATTACCCAAGTGATACTTTAGAAACCGAAGAAATAAGTGTTTTAAGAATAAATAAAAACAAGAAGAAAGTGTTATTTTTCCAAAACTGTTTTTACAGTGTTTAAAACCATCTTAAAGAGTTCAATTGATTTCAAAAATGACTTTGATAGTTGTTTAGGTCATAAGGAAATAAATCATGTTTTAAGGGGCAATGCAATTTGAGTTTTAAAGAGTTCAAAATGGTCAACTGGATCAAAAGTAAATAATTCGACCAACACTATTTTTGGGAGTTGGAAACTGTTTTTGGCACTTAACTAAGTGTCCTAAGATTTCAAAATGAATTATTAACCTTTAGAATCAAAGAGTTTGTGAAAAAGGAGTTACCCAAATTTCAAACTTAGAAGCTTTCGGTCAAGGTTTAGGACTTTTGAGTGAAATTTTATTCAAGACCTTACTATGGTATTTTAATACCTTAAAATGAGTATTAGAACCTAGATAATTGATGATTTTGAGTAAAGGAAGCTTATTTTAAAAGTTTAGGGGTTTCGACCCTAAATCAAGTAAAAAAAGGGAAAATCATCTTTCAATAATTTTACGGGATTTGTAATACTGTTTTGAAAGATTTGGTATCAATATACCTATTTTTCAATCTTATTTCCTAATGGTTCGGTTTTAACCAATGAGTGTTGTTTTTGAACTAAAAGGATTTTAGTCGTTACGACTAGTATTTCAAGTTAAATGGAAAACCTAAATCGATGATGGCTTAGTGAAAACAAAGACTTAATGATTATGACTCATGGTGGAGCAAGACTATATGTCATAAAGTAAGGACGATTCACTTATCCTTACCTCCATAATACTTAATGACAAAGAGTATTTTAAGGTTACTTGCTTGACAAGTAATCCTGTTCGGGAATGGACTTAAAGAGGCATAATTGAGTTGGTGACGAATGACCAACCTTCATAATGTACTAAAGCGTTGAAACATGGATAGTCCAAAGAGGGGTGATTCCCAACAGGTTGGTACTGTCTGCTTTGCCTCTAGAATGGCTTTGGTTTCCGTAAGGAACCCCGAAATTTATCCTCTGGATAAATATGAACAAAATGGCTTTTGATTTCCGTAAGGAATCCCGAAATTTATCCGGTGGATAAATATGAACCACACATCATTAACGACATTATTGCCTAAACACATAGTTGATACTATGTTCCGTAAGGCCTTTGTGCCTAGGAAGTTGAGCCAACATGCGCATGAGGACGTGCTAGTGACGATCTTAAATGGTCTTGGGGATGGTCAGGGTAGGAGGGTCACGAATGGCCAGTTGGTGATTCTTCTTGGTCGTGGCGTTCCATGCAATACACCGACATCAACGACTAGATGCTAGCCGATCAAGGTTATTGAGAGTGTTTCACAATCAATTATAGTACCACTATGTGGCTGTTACTATTGAACGCACAAGATGCCTAATATTGGCAGTTGTGAAACATGTGCTCTAATCACTCCTTCCGAATGTTCTCTTAGCTCCGGAGTTAGGGTCAAATATTCCTTGAGGCTTTGTAGGTATGAGACTATATAGTTTCAATCAGTTACCTCTGTTCTTGTGTCTCTATGAACTAACAGTGTCCAGTCATGCTTGATGAGATTATGGTTACGTTGATATTACGTACTGTTGGCTATACATGCATGTGTTATTGTTACTTGTATATACTGGATTGTTTGACCGAGATATATGTTTACATGGATATGAATGTATGTTATGTGGTGTCGTGCTATTTTCATATCTTCCATATACTGTGATGTTTGGGAATCTCACCTCCTTATTTTTATATTGTCTATGTCATCTGGCTATGTGCCTTCTATATTCTTTTGAGAAGACTGAGATGTCAAGGTGTCACTCGATGGATTCATCATAGAGGTTGAGGTTCGAACATGAAGATATGTTGAGGTTTCTAGTGGACATCTTCCAACATTCAGTGGTTCAAGATGATGGTCTTTGTGTTTTCTGTCATGCCTGACCTTTCTTTTCTTGAGACAGGCATGATTGTCGTTGGTCTGTAGGCTATGACTTTCTCTCAGGTAAGGGAAATGGCTTAGTCTGAGAGCTACTTTTGTAATGGCTCTAGTGATGTCTTTTGTGGCGAGGTCAGTAGTGGACTCAAATAGAGTTTCCGCAAGATCTCATCAGTTGGGTTTGTCCTTCTCACAATGTACGAGAGAGGATGGTCTTTTATATTTTAGTTTGGCCAGCTTGGGATGTCTGGGAGTTAATGTTACCGTTTATGGAGCTGCGACTGCAAGTATATTATATTTTAGGAGCTGCATCTCCATAGCTTTATGTTGGGTTTGTATATCTTTATGTTTTCTGTTTTTGAGTCGGGTTGGGTTTTTATGTAAATGATTTTCGAACTTATAACCTTAATTGTTGATTATGAAATATTTTATTGTACATTTACTTGATTCCAAGTGTTTATACCGATGTCTTGCGAAAAAGAAAAAAATTACCCCAATATATTACAATGAATTTTAGTTAACCCACATTTTGACCTTAAAATGTCACAGACAATGTAGCACTCGAGAGAGAAAAAATGGTTGAAGTGGCTGAAGAAGTAGAGGATGCAAAGCCATGTAAAGTGGCTGAAGAAATGAACTCAAATTACCATTGAAAGTAATTGTTCTAATAAACTATTTGAATCGCCAACTACCTTGGTGTCAAAACTAAAGAATTTTTTTTGGATAAAGCAGGAGAAAGACGCAAAGCTTATGCTTCTATCCAACAAAAGGTAAAAGATTTATCGAACCCAAGGGATTGCTTTTTTAACATCACAATGGAAATTTTCTAGGTAACTAGGCCTCAAGACACCAAAGTTAAACAAGGTCGAGAAGCTCAAACAATAAAATATCTAAAGTAAGGGAGGTGTGTACAACTATGTTGTACGATTATAATCATGGCATGAACCGTGAAAAACAAAGTTTAAGAAAAACGAATGTTGTTACTACAAATTTTATTTGAAACATAAAGCAAGTTGGACTAATGCTGAAAAATCTAAATATCGCCTATACTCCAAAGTGAAATGTTGGTACCATTATAATGAGTCTTGTGTGGTATGTAAAAGACATGGAATTCACCCTATTTTACCTACTCAAGTATTTCAACAAAGAAGTTTATATGGAACAACTCCCAGGGTTTGTTGCTAATGGGAAATCTTCTAGTTTAGCTTATTGTATTTACAAATCTTTGTATGGCTTTCAACAATCTCCTATTGTTTGGTTTGGCTGGTTTAACATTGTAGTTCAATAGTTTGGTATGGTACACAATAAGATTGAACACTTCATGCTCTATCATTGTTCAACACAAGGGTGTATTTATTTCATCGTGTATGTCAACGACATTGTTATCATTGGTAGTGATCACCATGACATAATAAGTAAAAGAACATTTTTGTCATCACTTTCATACTGAAGGTCGTGGTGAACTTTGGTACTTCTTGTGAAAAGGGGTGTCATAATCCAAGCATGGCATACATATGTTTCTCATGGACATTCTTGAGGGAACAACTATGTTGACACTCATATGGATCTTTTTTTTTTGGTAGATAACAACAAAGAAAGAAAAACTATAACCTAGAAAAAGCAGTAGCTAGGGAGTCAGCTAACAAAACAATAAAGAGATCTTACGAAGGCTTATCTAAAATGATCCAAGCTTGATTGTCCTTAGCTCCAAGCTTAGCCATGTAATCTGCAGCTTGGTTTGCTTCCTGCAACATGTGTCTAATATCCACTTGACACTCACTGTTGATGAGGACCTGGATATCTTTAACAACATAAGCATACACATGAAAACTGAGATCAGTTGCACCAGTGAGACCCACAGCTTCAAGGGAGTCCGATTCACAACAGAACGAGCTCCCATCTGTCGACCTAGCATAAGCCCATTTTTAATAGCTTGGAGTTCAGCATGAAGATCCCATCCTTCTCCTATGGAACCATTAAAACCAGTCACCCAACGACCAAGATGGTCCCACATGACACCTCCAAACCCAGCTCTACCCGGATTACCAAAGTTAATGCCATCCACATTGATCTTTATGGAACCTTCCTCAGGCGCTTTCCAACTGATCCACCTAACTTTCTTCATTGATTCCTACTTGTCTAACATGAACACTGTCTTACAAGTGTGAGCCAAAGACTTTATTCTATGGCTCAAATCTATAGTCGTGAGCCTGTTTTGATTGAATACCTCCTAATTTCTAAAGCACCCGACCCACCAGACGATACTTACAAAAGTGATCGAACACACGCCTGCACTACTAGCCGAGTTAAGATTGACCGAGAGCCAAATATTCACTTCCTAGTTCCAAAACTCCCCTGAAATGCCATAACCAAAAGCAACCTAAATCTGTTTCGCATAATCGCAATCCATGAAGCAATGAAGGACGCTTTCCTCCTCACTCCCACATCTAGTACATAGAGCTGATTCGAATATGTGTCTCTGGGATCATTGACTGTTTGTCGGGACAACATCATGGATAAGAGCCAAACCAAAACTTTAAGATTCTCAGGAATATGATGTTTCTAAACCCATCTCCAACCCACTCCATCTATCTGAGAAGTGTCTCTAATGGTGAGCCATTTATAACCTAATGCTGCATTATAAACACCATTGGTTTCATAGTCCCAAATGAGCTAGTTAGGGGTGCCCCCATAAAGAGATAGAGGGACCCTGTGGATACACCAGCAGAGATCACCAAGCAAGAAGCCTAAAAGATCGAGATTCCAAGGTGGCGGAATCGATAATATTAGCCACTTTAAGATTTTTAAGCTCCTCTGGCACCGGCGTGATAAAGTCACTGAGAGGCCCCTCTTCGAACAACTTACCATACCACAAAGAGATTCTAGTCCCATCACCAACTCTCCAGCTCAGGCCGTCTTTTAGCAAAGCATTTGCTTTAGAAATAGATCTCCAACTAAAGGATGTTGAGTTCAGGCAAACATGATTCAGGATTTGTCCCTGCTCCCCCAAGTACATGTGCTGCATGAAACGAACCCAGATTTTGTCTTTAGACTGCACCACATCCCAAAATAGTTTTCCTAACATAGATGACTCACACTTCCTAGGATAATTTCCTTGGAGGTAACCTATCTCATAATTGTTCAAAGTCAAGCACGCTTAACTGTGGAGTTCTCAAGTGATGGGCTCCCGAAAAGAAGATGCATCTTGTTGATATAGATAGTACCAATCAATTCTCATAAGTCATCCCCAACTGTATAGTCTCATACCTACAGTCTCAGGATCTTTCTCATTCCGGTGTGTAATCGATTCATTCATGTGTCCCTCTGCCTAGAAGCTTGCCAGGAGCCGCTCCTTATTTGTGCCTTCTTGCACCGACGATCACTCCCACCCTCGTCAGCCCCGGGTCTCACACCTCTCTTGAACGACGCACCCCAAGACCACCCTTATTCCTTGGCAGCGTTATTGTATACCACTTAACTAAGTGAATGCCTTTCCCTTCATTGCCCTTCCAAATGAACCTCCTATGGATCTAAATGCTAAACTTCTACAAAATAAGGGGAACCCTAAACCCTAAATGTTAAACAACCTCCCTTGGTGTCACACCTCTCTTGAACGACGCACCCCAAGACCACCCTTCACTTGTTGCATATCGATTGGATCTAATACAAGCGATTAACTGCAACATGTAAGAGCCCCTTGTCCCCAAACAAACAGAGCAAAGGTACATTTTTTTTCAAAAAGAAAAAAGAAAAACAAGTGAAGGAATGAATCGATTAGTTTCCATAAACTGTATTTACATCGATTTAACGGTTTTTGCCATGATCAGACTACTTTCTCGATTCTCTAGTCCGACAGGAAAAATTAGACATCGAATCAATAGTCCTACCAGTTAAACCGATCTAGTTGGAACGATTTTTAAAACATTGCTTGAGTAATGATATGCACAAATGTTGGTAATTTGTTGGTAATGATGATATGCACACTTTTAAACCGATCTAGGTGGGAATATTTTTATTTTAGAAATTTGTCAGAAAAGGAAAAGAACTAAATAGTATATTTGAAAATACATTCTAAAAGGGAAAAGAATTAACTGAAAATAGATAAATGATATGCACATTTGTTGGTAATGACTATATTAATAGATTTGAAATATAAAAACAATGCAAATTTTAAACATTGTTAGTAACGTTAGTCAGTAGCCACTAGAGAGGATAGAGGTTACGGAGATTGGAGAATGATTCAGGCTCATTAATGAATACTTTAATTTTATCGACGGGTTGATATCTACATTTCAAATGGCCTTCCATTTCCACTTTAAATTTCTCTTCCAAAACTCTCTACAATGAGAGTCTTGGAAAACATATGTGACACATGTACAGTGTTGCAAACTAACTCGAATCACCTGTTCATTCTTTCGTTCAATTTGATCTGTTGAATCCTTTGACAGTATAGTCCTCTGTTACTGGATTTTCAGACGCTTGTTTCAATTAAATGACTTGGGACGAGAGTAAGGGACCTTTTATCTGTTAATGCCAATATAATCCCATCGGGGACGATCCACGTGTTTTTCTGAGCTGGGCATTAAGATTACTGTATATGGCCACAATGTTTGAGAACACAGCAAGAAAAATCATGACAATGGATAAGATTTTGTCCTTCTTAGTTGCAATGCCATGGGGATCCCTGAAACAGAAGAAATATAGATCAGTAAGGATAATGCCTCCACAGTTGATGTCGCTTAGAAGTCCCAACCAATTTGAAAAGAGTGAATTACTGTAACCCCCGTTGAGTCTTGGCTTAATTACACTCAGTAACCCTAACCCTCCTGTTGAAGTTTATGAACATTTTACTGACCTCCTAAAAGCTGATGTGAAATTACAATGATCTTCCTTACATAAAGGTGTGTTACTTTTGAAATAAGCGGGTTGTCAATTGTAATTAAGTCAAACCTCAAGGGAATTGAGTATAATATTCCCAATTTAAGTACTAATAGCTTTGTTTGCCACTGAAATTAAATTCCAAGATCAACTTAAGCACCTTAAGAAATCCAGCATGGATTAAAAATTGTGAAGTGAAAAAAAAGAAAAAAAAAGAACAGCAACTCTACACCCCACCATTTCAGGCCTGCAAAATCGTGTTCAGAATACTGAACCACTAGCATGCTACTATTCAGCCTTTTACAAAAACACGGCCATCTCTACAATTTAGTGTTATCCTATATACCGAGTGAAAACATAAATCAAAGCAATCCTCTGCCACTATGTTAAAATGGGGGTTGGGGAATGCCCAAAGTACTCAGCTCTGCATAAAGACAATTTCATTTTAATAGAAGTCAAGAGCCAAAAACACGAGCCATTGATTTCTAAGGAATGCCATTTGGCTTCATCCTGAAAGCAGTGACCTTAAAAACACTATATGTATATCTGCTCAATCACTCCTACAGGTTCACTACAAACACTTATAAAAATGAACATGATGAAATTACTAAAATATAATGAACATGATGCGACCTTTTACATAAAGTAAGAAAACCCACCTTAGAGCAATTGCGGCAGGGAACACAAACCCAAGGCAAACAGTCGCAGTTGCTCCAGTGAATTGAAAAGCATCCCAGATGCTAGGTATAAAATTTGCAGCCACATAAAGTAAAAAAATGAGGCCCGTGGTGATCAAGACAAACCGACGATTATCTAAATCCAAGGACCTAGCTGAAGGAAAGATAAGATCATCCAAATTGAAGCGCAATGAGAAGAAGATAACTGGGAAAACAAGCATGAGGTGGATAGCATAGCTGATGCGAACAATGTCATTGAGCAAACTGCTGTAAGGGATGCCCAGGTCAGTATCAAAGTTGGCCAGCACATCATCAAGAGTCGACTCACCAAATAGGAGAAATCCAAACATCGCTGTAAGAATATAGATACTCGAACACAGAACCAGTGATGCACGCATGACTGATTGTATCAGGGATGAGTCTCCTAGCTCATTGTCTATTGTATGCACTGCAAAAGACAGAAACTCTGGTGGTTAATATTATACTAGTACTTAAAATGGCTAAAATTATGGTACAAAATACAAGGAACATAAAAGGAGAAATCATTGTATTAATACTGAACTCAGACCTGTATCAAAGTGATAACAGATCTGGATTTTTGTAACTACAAGGAAGAATTGCAGAAAGCAAGAAAAGAAACGTCTGGGCAGATTCGAGAGTGCCCAATTCTCTCCCAAGTCCTAACCAATTTCCAGCCTACCCTCCAAATTCCGAAATCCCTCCTCATACAGGCATACGCCCATGCTCTATCTCCAGTCTCCCCACTGCCAACTCAGCAGTTGGTTACCTAACAAATTCCTCTCCTTTTTTTCTCTCCTAATTATGATCCCCTGCACCGCATCTTTTTCTTCTCCTTACATACAACTCAGTTATTCTAGGCATTGTTGTGAAAATCGAGATTCTAGCGAGGATCGGGAGGGGGATGGAAGATCGTAACAAGGATCGTAAGATCCTAGCTAAAGTAGAAAATTATACTTGTACATGTACATATGCATGAAAAACAATGTAGATAAGGAAAATCCATAATCATAATTCAGAAGAAACCAAATCCAATACATAACACAAGCATAATAAGTTCATAAACATAAGTTCTTAATAATAAAATAAGACAAAAGCATAAGAAGTTCATAATCAAAATCAAGTCAAGCTAACTCTAGCCATCTAATCTAAGAGAGAATTTAACATAATCTCAGGATAGTCATCCTCATCCATCATATCATCTTCATTCTCATTTATATCATCATCTCCAAGTCCTCCAACTATCTCATCAACATCATCATCAATAGGAATCTGCAGATCATCTACAGGTGCACCACCAACACCAACATTGCCTCCAACATTTTCTGGGACCGTGAGATCTAAAATGTCTTCATCCAAAATAGGCAAATCTGAATTTACATCTTGTACATTCTCCTCCACAATCCAATCATCATCAGAAGAAACATCTTCAATGTTGTAGTTATTTGCTTTCCTAGCTTCCTTCTTCTTGTTCAATCTTGAATTAGCCATCACAAATACCACATCATTCATGGTCTTTTGCTTCAAACGGTTCCTTTTCTTGGTGTGGACCTAAATAATCATGAAAACAATTAACTCATAATAGGTACTAGGTAATTCTAAGAATGAAATTAATTGTGCTTCATAATTCAAGTTCTTACCATCTCAAAGACACTCCAATACGTTCGCAGCCGGATGAACTACATGCCAAACTCAATACCCGAATAGCAAACTTCTGCAATTCTGGACACTCATCACCATAAGACTCCCACCATTGTGCTGGAGTTTTGATTTGAAGTGCATGTTGAGCTATTGGATGACCAAAAAATCCCTTTTTGAACTTGAAGTGCTCAAGCTGGCGATCCAACTTCCCTATTTCTTCAATGTCTCCCACCATTCTTTGGAAACAATCATACAATCCTCTCTTGACTTCCCAATCCGAATTAAAATTAGGACCATAATACAACATGGGGTTAAGGTAGTAGCCTGCAGCATGCAAAGGCCTATGCAATTGGTTGTCCCATCTTTGATCAATGATTTCCCAAATAGGAGTGTAGCTAAGAATGAATAAGAAATTAATTAGTTTCCAAAATAAGTCTACAAATCATATCATTGAACAAGTGGAAGATAATTACCTTTTACTAACGCCATTGAAGGCACTTTGTATCATCTCTTTAGCTTGGTCCATTCCTTCATAAATGAAGCCCATGGCTGGCTTCTCATCCCCATTTACCATTCGCAGCACCTTAATTAGGGGATAAGCACCCTTCAAGCAGTTGACAATGTCCTTCCAAAACCCCTTATCAGTGACATGTTCTTCCACATGTTTCCCATCCCTAGTCTTTACAAATTGGCTTTCACTCCATTCCTTGGATGTGAACATTCTAATTAGGGAACCCTTATTATCATGCAAGCATCCCAAGGTAAGGTAAGCAGTGGCAAAACGAGTAGCAGCTGGTCTAATCAATTCTCCTCCCTTAGTCAAATGATGCAACAAAGACATAAGACCAGTTCTGGAATAGATGTAGGTTGTAAGCTTCTTACCACTTGCAATTGTCTCTTTGTGAAGTGGAATCTTCTTCTCAAAGTCTTCCAACATAAGGTCAATGCAATGAGCCGCACAATGAGTCCAGTACAACTTCTCCCTCTTCTGCATCAACAAATCACCAGCTGCCTTGTAGTTAGCCGCATTGTCCGTTTGGACAACATTTTCTACCCCAACCTCTTCAACAACCTCATCCATCATTCGAAAAATCTTGTCAGCTGTCTTGGTAATGTTGGATGCATCAACAGACTTCAAAACAACAGTTCCCTTAGGACTATTAACTAAGAAGTTCAATATAGTCCTCTTCTCTTATCGGTCCATCCATCTGTCATTATCGTGCAACCCGCTTTCTTCCAAAACGCTCTATGATCCTCCAAGCTCTTATCAGTAAGATCAACTTCTTGCTTCAGATACTTCACCCTAATCTCATTGTAGGATGGTGGCTTAAATCCTATACCATGCCGGGCAACTAATTCAAACATCTTCGGAAACTCATCACTCTTTCCCACATTAAAAGGAATAGCATTTCTGTAAATGAATCTGCCTATTTCTAGGCATGCCTTCTCCCTCAAGCTCTTCTTGAATACACTATTGATTGTGGGTTGAGAGCTAACTCCCCTCTTCTTGAAAAAGTCATCAGAAGTCTCTTCCCTCTTTCTTTTTCCATCCTCATCAGCTGCTGCACTAGCACCTCCTTCATACTCATTTTGGCTTGACTTATTGATGAGTCTCTTTTGCAATGAAGTCACAATGTCCCACATTTCTTTCCTAACTGTATCGGGCACTGACCTACAAGCAAGCTCCAACATCCTTTGCAGTCCCTGCCAAATGATGCTTCATACGGTAGACTCCCCCGGTTATCCTTCTCACAATATTTACATTTTATTTTTCTTGCATCCCCATCCACTGAAACCCCATGCTGTCATGCCACATCAGACCTAGTCCCAGAAGCTTTCAGATTAGTCTTGCCACTCCCACTCATACCAGCTTCATCCCTATTAGCAGGAGCATTTGAAGACAATGTTGTCCTTCAAATAAGAACTGAGCAGAAACAGAGATGTCGAAAACGCATCTGAGATGAAGAAGACAGTGATGAAGAACAAGGGACCGCGCGCGTCTAAGAGAGGAAGAGAGGAAGGGGCGGCGGCGGCGGGGGTGTGTCCGGGAGAGGAAGACGACGGCGGTGGACCAATTTCTGAGAGAGGGAGAACGGGGTTATCAAATGGAATGGAATACGGGGCTGTCGAA